>CM060932.1:1050789338-1052195427 GCA_030765085.1 Allium cepa
TATAATTATTGTGCGTCTCTTTTCTTCTTTATAGTTATTTACTATATATTTAGAGTAATAGAACAATTTTTGCTAAATTGAGTGATGTTCAATTAGCAAATCCAGGTCTTGTTCATTGTTTCCGAATTTGTGCAGTTTTTGCACAAAAAAATGTGTGTTACAACTCATTCTTAAATCCCGATCTTGAAAACCAATTATACAACTTATAATATTGAAAAAAGTAACTTATCCTTAAAGCATCATCACAGTTTATAGGATGCATGGATTTCTATTAAAATTAAAATTGCATTGTATATGAGTTATAGGAACACTAAGGTGAACCAGTGTATTGTAACAACACTATATTAAAAATCATTTAATGGCATCATCACACTAAGCAATAACAAAGGTATAAACTTTAGTTAAATAGGGGAACAACACAAGCAAGAAACATTGATACACTACTTTTGCTGCCTTATATTAAAAAATCTTTTTCATAATTGAAATTTCGAGCTCATTAACATATTCCAATTTCAGAATCTAAGAAGGTGTTTAAAGCTAAAATGGTAGATGCAACAAGCCACTGTGGGTTGTCCCATTAGATGGCCTTAGGTCGAAACTAAGAGAGGGCCACAAGAAAGCAACGACATTGGTAGTTGACCATGATGCGACGATTGACACGGCAAGGCAGATCTATGGGTTTCATATTTGAAAGGGAAGCAATGTCTAAAGGAGCGGATGAGATGGAGGCGGGTTGGACGAAGGGGAAAGGTTGGGAGACAAGGTCAAAGTGGAGAAGTAGGCAAACGAGGAGACGTGGAAGAGATGAGGGGTGGTAGCTAATAATTTGACTCCATTATTATTTAGGTTTTTCTAATATAAATATGTAAGCGAAAGAAAGAAAGACGAGTGGCCAAATAAAAGTTTTGTCAAAATTTTACCAAATTATTGGTACCAACAATTAATTGCATTGGTTTATTTATTTTCTTTCTTCTAAATAAGTAGTGATTGCACTTGGCTTTCAATGCTACTAATTAATGTATATAATAAGAAGTTTTCTTCTAGTGACACCAATCTAAGGCTTCGCCTTTGAGGTGCCAAGTTGTCATCCTCCTCTTTAGCTAATCTTCCCAATCAAGCTCTCTAAATATCCTCCTGCAGTCATTAACCCATGCTTTAGCTTCCAGACATCCTTCAGTTTCAAAATATGCCTTCCACCCCATATCAAGAAAGTCCTTACACAACTTAGGAAATTAAATAGAACAGGGTTCTACATCAGCAGGTGGGGCAGCAAGTGCCACGGTGCAGTTGGAAGAATGGGAAATTGATTAACAGTCCTAAGATATTGTCTAAACCATTCGAGCATTCAATAAATGGGAGGTTTTCCACAAGTAGGGATCATATTCCAAACTAAAATTGATTATCAGCCATATCAACTATATATAAGTTAAATCTTTAGTGACAATTTCTTAAGATAGTATTATATTCTGAAAGAAAAAGATTGCCTAAGGTGTGCACATATGTTCAAAAAATGGGGATATGTATATATATAGTAAGAATTTTTTAAAATCCTTTTTGAAAAACCTTTTTCAAAAATAACAAGTATGCCACTCATACGTATAGTATTCCCATTGATCGAGTAACCTAAGCTCTGATACTAAATGTGACAACCCACCTCAGAACAGGCTTGAATTTTGACCTAGAAAAGACCCATCAGAATTTAGATCCATTCTAAGGCTGGCTATTGGTTGGAAAAAGAAGTAAATGTACAGAGCAATAACTATTTATTCAAAATACAGTGGATGAAATAAAATATAATATAAAATCTTGCCCATTATTTCAAATCCGTTTAAAATGTCATAATATAAGACATCATAAAACTGTCACTAAGATTTGTTGCATCATATGCCCAAATACATAAGTGCAAAATAAAAATATCATTAATGATAATAATAACTGCTGCAAGCTTAAGCATTCCACCTTCAAGCATCGTCGCCATCATCATTCTGTTCTTAACCTGTGTTGTAATGAAGAGGGAGTTAGAACAACAAATGTCTGGTGAAAAAAACCTTGAGTCTTACTATTTCAATACTTGGGCAGGATACTTCAAAATAAGAATTTGTCTAATGTATATAAAACCATTTAATTCTTCTTATAAAGAAAGGAGATGGGTCCATAATCAACCACTTAATACCTTCCATTCCCGAAGCAGGTTACTAATTCCCATAAACCAAATGCCATGTCATAAATATCTAGCAATGCGAGAGATAGTACCCAAGCCATTTAATACCTTTTATTGGAATTTATGCAGAATCTAGCCATTTAAGACCTCAATTGAGGCAGACCCTATTATTTAATACCTATTTCTATGTTGCACCCCTTAAAGGCGACTATCTAGATGACATCGCATGGAATAGCTACTTAATACTTCTTTATGGAAAGACGAAGACCCTCAATCAGTCACTTAATACCTTATCCCAAAGCAGACCCGTGTCGAGATACCACCTATCATGCCTAATAAATGGCCCTTTAGCTATTTAGTTATCTGAAGAAAAAGAGACAGGCCCTTATGCAACCACTTAATACCTCAAGACTCCAAAGTATCCCCTTCGTATTATGATCCATACTCATAATAACGTCTCACATTAGTCTGACCATTCGTAGGAACTGGTGGGCAAATTAGCTGAGTAGATTTACACTATATGATTTTAGGACTAACTTCAAGTTATCACAAATATTTATCATAGAAGATGTCTCACATTAATAGAAAATGTACACAACTGCTGGTAACCTCAAAGTGAAGGCCAGAGTTTTGTCGTGCAACTCTACATACCTCGCATTCCTATGACTTAGATATAATTTAAATATTCTCCATATATATATTAAACAGCATCTCACTGTTTCATAAATAAAGCCTTATAAGGAATCTTCCTTACTACGCCTCAAAATATCAATTATCTGCCTAAAACAAAAAATTAACGATGATTATTACCTAATTAACTACATGATTGTATACCATAATTATACGTTTATTACGCTAATTGAAATAAATATATATTGGTGCCTAATAGATTCTAGTATGCGGTTTATATGCCCTAAACTAGCGTTAAATGTCAATTTCTTTAGCCATAATACTAATACAAGTCCTTTACCTTCAGATTTCTAAAATTTCAATGTCCATAACAAGGGATTACATATTCATATCCAAAACTGCAATAAATAGACTTGTAAAGAGAAATAAAAACCCAATTTATTACATCGATTAAATGGAATATCCTAAACAATATGAATTGCAATTCTAATTTCATATTCTATTCAACTCCTCTTTTACAAAGAAATAAATGAAGGAATTTTGTATGGAATAAGTGGTGTAAACTACGAATAAGATTTGAGCTCTACGTCCTTATTTCATTATTGAAAACTCACAATTTGAATCAAAGAAGGTGGAGAAGTGGAATAGACTATGAAATTATCAAAAATTGTAGAACAATATAAATTCCACCAGATTAACATAAATAATTGAGAATTTCCATCTAGAATTAACATTTCGAAATAAAAAGGAATTTTAGAAGATTTCATCTATTTTGTTCACGCAATCCTAAAATCCAAAAGGCATATTCAAATCCGTAGATATATACTAATCGATTATTGAAATAAAAATACTAAGGTTTCCACTTCACAGATTATCCTTAGATTCTCTTGTATAGATTTGCAGTGCCAAAGCAACTCTTTTCCAGATCTCCTTAATTTGATATACACACACAACAAAGGATGGATGTGTATATATGTATTTTTTAGATTCAAAGAGGTTAGAGGAGAAGAAAATAGATTAAAAGAATAATTAGAAAAGTAATCCTTACCTGAATCCCGAACAATTTTTTTAAATCTTATTAAAGAGAGAAAATAATAGAGGTTTGAGATATTTTCCAAATATTCATGAATAAAAAGTGGAGAGGATAGTGTTCAATTTATAGGAGTTGAAACACACCAGAATCGTAGATGGAGGTAAGCGAAAAATAGATAAATCTAGAGCATTTAAACGCTGAATAACCCTAATTGGTACCTTAAATAGGGGATGATCGTCCCCCGTATACCAATTGATAGCTAGGGGTCGACCACTTAGGGCCAGAGCTGTCGACCTCTACTCCTATTATTGGTGCACTGATTTGTTTCCGTTACTCGTTTATTTTATTCCCTTATTAACTTTTAATGTTAGCTTTCTAACTTAACGACTACTTAACCCTCATGTAAACCTACAATCATTTTTTGAAATTATATCCCTAGAATTAAATACTCATTTGAATTGGAACTCAAACTAATTAATTAAATTCGAAAACCTCAAATTCTCATAACTTCTTTATTTGTACTCCGTTTTTCAGCATATTATATATGAAAAAAGATTAGAATTCCACCATGAACACAATGGAATAACTTTCATGGACAAAATACAACTTTTATTATATTTCCATTTTCTACCCTACCTTATTTAATTTAATTTAATTCACTCCATTTATTTATGGTTTATTTTATGGGGAGTTACAACTAATAAGTAAACTTAAATGGGATTCCATAGAATGACCATTTATTAAGGAAAATTAATTGGAGGTAAAGAAATAAGCGACATTTAAGTGACATAAGAAGGAAATGAAGGATATAGGAAATATGCATATATAAGATAAGAATAGGTTCGTAGAAAATAAATAAATGAATACTAACAAATAAATTTAGGAGGCAATATAATTTCCATGGTGGAAATTATATAGCCTCAATAATACATTTAGGACGAGCGTGAACTAGAGGGCCTAACCCAATATTTTGGTTTGGTTTAGTTTGGGTTGGAATGTGAGGTCAGTAGAGCTACACAATGGAAGTCAGCCCCTCACCTAGAGACTACCAGCATTTTTATGTATGTACTATTGATGTAGACACCTCCAACTATAAGACCCATGGAAAAGGGGTATACATTGTGTATGGGTGTAGAAAAATATATCAAGGGTTCACTTTGGATTTGAAGTATTAAATGGCTCAATTCTTTGGGAATTCCAAGGGGTTTACTTTGAGGTGGAAGGTATTAAATGGCTGTTGGATCTGTTTCCTCCTTATTTAAGAAGTTTAAATAACCAATGACAGTGCCTGATTGGGAAATTGGGTCTGCTTCATTTCTAAACTAGAGGTATTAAGTAATTAAATGTTAGCTCCTGAGATGATGGTTTTGACGACAACAACCTTAGGACTTGTTATAAAATATAAATAATAATATTCTTGTCTAGATATATATGTATATGTAGGGTATACATATGCAGGAATGGAGAATGAAGACCGTTCAGTATAGAGATTCAAGATTAACGGATTCAAGATTGAAGAAATCAAGAATAAAGACCCATGATTATTAAGAGTGCAAGAGTGCAAGATATCAAGATAAGTAATAGAATCTAGATTTATGTTAAAATTCCATAATAGCACTAAAATCTTTACTGGAGTTTAATTTTGGAATGGAATCCACCTTCTTGCTTTAATAGTGGGATGGAACTCACGACCTTCTCTAGTGGAATGGAATCCATGAAATTTTCAAAATGATTTTTTTTTTCAAAACTATCTTTTTTAAAGTCATCTCTTTCAATTTAAATATTTTAGCCTTAATTCAAAAACTATTTTTAATCATATTAATTTCAAAATCATTTCTTGATTTTTAAACTATCTCTTGATTTAATATTTTAGCTATAAATAAATCTATGTTTAGTTTTTAATATTACTTTTATATTATAGATTATATATTTTAAGATTACTTTCTAAAACTCTTTTATAAGTTCAAACTATATTCAAAATGGTTTACAAGATTTAGAAATTATTTTGACAAGTTTTAGAATAGAATCATTTTAAAGCAAAATCTATTTTTAAATTTAACATAGGCATGTCGACATCTCTCATCTCGCTATGTCGACATGGCAGCCGTAGAATTCAAGATTCCAATTTTCAAAAGAAGTGTCTATTCGTCATAACCTTTCACGAATGGACATGACCGTTGTTCTCCTATAAATACCAGTTGTTTTCAACGAATTTGAAGTTAGTTTTTCTTCATTTCTTCACTCCTTCTTCTCCACTCAAATATTCTCTTATATTTCAAATGCTTTAACAAAACTCTGCCGAAATTCTAAGTGAATCAAACTCAATCATCTCTAGTATGATTCTATGTCACTCTCTCTCAAAGATCTCAGTGCTATTTAGAGTTATAAAATCATTTGTAATCAAAAAGTGTATCGAATCTCTCTCTATCAAAGTGTGATTGGAAACTGTGTAACTATGGCCCGTAAATCAATCGGATGTGATTGTAGCCAGTAAATCAATTAGGTGATCTTGTATCCTGGTTAAATCAAGAGAGTTTGCCGTGGACTCGAAGACAAGAGGGTGTATCTCGTGGCCTTGAAATCGAGGTAGTAGTATCAACATTACATTTGAAAATAAATTTTCATAAGAAATTGTGTAACATCCTGATAATTCATGCCATTCGCATCCGCACATGTCAGTATTGAATTGCTCAAAATATCATATTGTTAATTTTTATTTGGCAAAACTCAGCATATACAGTAAATAAATCAATTACAAAATCACAAACATAGAGTAATATAACAATAAGCAGCGGAAACAAATGAATAGTAGTTCATGCAGGTACTATATATATAACAGAGTTAAAACAAGGTACAACAGAAGTCTTGAACACGTAGAAGTCTTAATACAATAGCCAAATAACAAAATCTGAATATATACCACTGGAGTCAACTGAATAATTGAAAGCTGAATAGATAGTTGGATCTCCAAGCGAAGCTCCAAACTCCAAAGATGAGTCTCAAATGTTGACACTCGGTCTGACCTAAGCATAAAGCAAAACACAAAACAATGGAGTCGGGATTAACATTCTTATATCAATAAATCCAAGTCAAGTGAAATAGCAATTGAAATACAAGTAACTCAAAGGATGTTTGGGATACCCATCCTCTAAGGATCAGTGGAACTATATACTATGTAGTACAATACACTATTATAATATGTCTATCGTAAAGTAAAATTATTAAAATAGCGTTAAGGCGTTACCCATATCCCCCTTAACACATTTTATATATTCACATAGTTTATACAGTACCGTAATCTCCTTCGTACTGGAGGTCGTCAGAGGGCACTCCATAGGTATAGTATAAAACAAACTCGTAGTGGGCTCGATATGGTAGGTGACATGGAACAACTAGGCAATGCCAGGGTAGATATACCAATTACACTTCTGAGTTGTTGGTAACGCATAACCGCAGCTACCGCCCAACTCAATCCATACTCCCAAAAATCCGAGGGTGCACCCAATCAGTCACAAAGTAATAGAATGGTATCGAAGAAGTGTGTCCGCTCGAAGGAGCTACCTCACTTGGCATGTCAATTTCTCTTGTTTTAGCCACCTTAAGCTAACTCACGGGAGTCCGGTCCACGTATATACCTCAAATAGAATCGTCACCAACCATCCTACTTTATTATGGAATCTCCACCGCGTACAAAGTTGTTAAAGTGGTTTTCGGTATTGGTAGAGAGTATGACAATAACCGATCTCGGTCTCTTTAACAACCAAACATTATTATAACACCGTAGTCATTTCAAAATATCATTCTATATCCAAAATATCATATCCATTTCAAAACCATATCAATACAAGATCATTATTCACTTAAAATATATCCATTTCCAAAATCATAACACTTTCCAAAATTATAACTCTTTCTAATTTATAAACCTTTGAAACCATAACACTTTGGAAATCATAATGCTTTGAAATCATAACCCTTCCACTTAACAGTTTAGATATAGAAAATAGTATATATAATAAAATAGTTTACATAATACAATGGTATACATAATAAAATAGTTTCCATTTAAATCGAATCCCAGTTCTTTCATTTCAATTCGATTCAAATCTCAATAAACTATTTATATCGATTTCAAATATAGATTTGAACTACGAAAATACCATTTCGATTTCAATAGATTTCAAAGTTTTAAATATTCAAACATTTTCAGAACTAAATTCATTTATATCTCAATTTAACTTCATTGTTATTTATTTTTGAAATATTCACTTATTAAAATCCAATATCATTTAAATAAACCTCAAATTACAAATAAACTAAATATTTCCTTCAATTTATTTAAACTTGAAATATTCATTTAATCGCCTTAAATCAAAATTAAGTTATAGAATCATATCTTTAAATCTCAAATTCAATAGGTTTCAAATCGATTTTAATTGTATAAAATTCTTAAACAGATACAAACACAAATTTCAAATCGACTTCAAATTTATCTTTCCAACCTCAATTTATGAAGTTATTTTGAAATCTATTTTTATAATAAAATTTTAAATAAATACTTAAACTATTATATATTAATTGAATCAAACTTTTATTAAATTAAATCTTATCATTACATTTATATTATATTAAAACTTATTTTGCATATTTTTAAAATAGTAAAATTATAAGTAAAATCTTAAAATTTATAATTTCAAAACTAACTTATAAATTTAAAATTCTCTAACATATAATTTTTAAAAAATCAAGAATTTAAAACATACATAAAATATCATTTATATATATGATATTTTAAAATTAATATTTATATAAAACCATATATATTTCCTTTTTTCAAAAACTATGGAAATCATACCAATATATATACAGACCAACGGTGTCTGTATATAGTTTTCTATCGTATTGTCAAGTGATACGGATATTTATTATTTCAATCCGCAATTTAAATATCTACGGGTATATATCTTTTCCACCCGCAATCCCAAATTCAATTAAATTGAAAATCGCTTGGGTTTATCATTTCAACCCACAACGATTTCCTCCTATTCTACAAGATCGTTCGGGTATGTATCATCTCAACCTATAGGGAATTCTATACTAAAAGGGAACTTGGAGAGTGAGAAACGTAATTTTAATAATATAACACATCAACAACAGGCATTTAACATCAATAATTGATAAATTATAAATAACATATCATAGTGTCAGATGTCACAGGTGAACAGTTACAGAGAATAGCATGTCATATATAGCAATTATATAAATAATAGTTAAATCTAGCAGCATATTTCAATTGTTGTTCCAATTGAAATCAAATTTATTAAATATAAGAATGTTAAATTTGATGTTTTAGTAACAAAGTTATTAAATTTAAAGGTGTGATTTCGTTAATGACCAAATAGCTAAATTTGAGTGATGTAATATGAATGATAGAATGACTACGATAAAAACTGTATACACACACACACACTATTTTATTATATAAACTATTGTAGTAGGAAGTATTACAGCAACAATTCAAAATTGTTGCGATCTCTTACGGTAAAAATTCAAAACTGCTGCGATTTCTTATGGTAGCAATTCAAAACTGCTGCAGTTTCTTACTGTAACAATTCTACACTGCTGCGGATTCTTGCATTAGCACTTATGCACTGCAGCGAAGTTCTTACCACAGCACTTCTGCACGATTGTGAATTCTTACCGTAACAGTTCTGCACTGCTGCGAATTCTTACAGTAGCACTTCTATACTGTTATGTTTTCTTAAAAGTGACATTTTTTGAATGCTACAATTTTCTAAAGGGTTATATGTTATGGTTCTAAAGGTTACCACTTTAAAGTGCTATGATCTCTGCAGTTTTATGTTTCAAGAGGTTATAATTAAATAAATTTGGAAGTGTTACGACTTTGGAAAATCAATATTATTTTAAAAGAGTAATATACGGAATTTATATGGTTTTGAAAGGAATATGTTTGATTTGAAATATAAACCATTTGAAATTTATATAATCACAGGTTATAATAACGATTGGTCGTTAAAGAGATCGGGATCGGATCGGTTATGGGCATAATCTCTATCGATACCGAAAACCACTTTAACAACTGTGTACACGGTGGAGATTCAAGAATGAAGTAGGATGGTGGCGACGATCCTAAAGGTATATTTACGTGGACCTAACTCCCATGGGTTAGGATAAGGTGGCCAAAACAGGAGCAATTGACGGGCCAAGTGAGGCATCTCCTCCGGTCGGACACACTTCATCGTTAGCCATTCTATTACTTTATGATTGATTTAGTGCGCACCTTTGATTCGGAAGTGTGGATGGAGTTGGGCGGTAGTTGCGGCTATGCGCTGCTAACAGTCTGGAAATATAATTGGTATATCTACACTAGCATTGCCTAGTTGTGTCATGTCACCTATCCTAGCGCGCCTTCTACGAGTTTGTTTTATGTCGTACCTATGAGGTATCTCCAGCAGCTCCAGTTTACGGGGAGTTATAGTACTGTATAGACTATTGGCATCCAAAAATATGTTAAGGTGGAAAATGTAAAGCCTTAACGCTATTTTTAAATAGTATACTTTACTTTAGATGCTATTATAATAGCGTAAATTACTACATAGTAGATAGTTTAACGAATCCTTAGAGGATGGACGATCCCAAGCATCCTTTAAGTTACTAATGCATTTCTTTTACAGTTCACTTGAGTTGATTTACATTTTATAAGTATATATGTCATGACTCGAGTGTTTTGTGTTTTGCTTTAGCTCGGGTCAACCTGAGTTTCACAGCTTTGGTTTCATCCTTTTGGAGCTAGAGATCCGTTGGAGATTTAGCTGCTCTGCTTGATATTTTTGCGTTCCAGTTATTTCCACTCAACTGTTGCTTTTGTATTAGAAACTTATGTACCTAGAATTTCCAAGTGTATTTTTTTCAGATTTGGCATTTTTATTAGTTTTAATTCTGTACCTAGGAGCTTCATGAAATCCTATGTTTTAAATTATTCCGCTATGAAGTTATTCTGATATTCTATTTCTGTGATTATGTGATTGATTTTAGCTGCCCCAACTTTTATTAACACTCTGTTTTTTTGAATTATTCAAGTTTGACATGTGAGGTTTTATTGTTGATTTGAATGGTCCAAAAAGGCAGGATGTTAAAATTTGTCTTACTCACAAAGACACAGTCAAGGTCGATGGATCACTTCCTTTAATTACGACCACCAAAATCTATATTTTGATAGCGTACTTGGAATTCTTTTGGATTTTCGCATCATGCCATATAGAGTCAACACTCCCAATGGTTTAATTAAACAATGTAGGATATATATTTTCAACACTAATAAGAAACTCATAGTTTCTCTTCAATATGCTAGAATATTTATTAGACATTCTAATGCTATGTGTTCATTTAGGTAAGTTAATTTCATTTATCTCATATAATCAGTTTTATCCATGGAACATATCCAATTCCATTTTACTACCAATAATTCCTCAAAGAAATTTATTTACAATGAAGTTGGTATACCTTGAAACAACCATTGTTTCTCAGTGCAAGGTATTCATAAACGTTTTATGAATTTCTTTATTTATAAAACTTAATTGGTTTTAGTTTACAATAATTATGTTCAAAACATAAATATGTTATCGCATGACAGTCTTTTAAAAATCCTGTTGAGGAGATTCATACAACATCCCTCATGAACAATTATTACGTGCAATCTTTTGATTGCACAACCTGCCAATTCCATGACCTAGGATATGTTGGAGTTTCTTATAAACCCTTATCTTATAAAATTTTATAAACTATTATTCAAATGAAATAATATTAAAGTTGTGTAATACCCTTAAGTACATTACCTTATAGAAAGAAACTAACTCAACTTCACTCACACGTACATTGTCCAACAAAGTTCAACTACTCAATATCGATGCATCATTATGTATACATTGAAGAGTAATTTTGAGATTGAATCTTTATTCATTTTAGGTACGTTTGAAACATTTTCCAATATACTCACTCAACCGATCAAATCAAATCATTTCTATCGCATGTTATTTTATTTACTTCAGTTTTATGTTCTATAAATTTACCTAGATATATTACATGTATATCAAATACACATGTCAACCGTAACTCATCGGTGAATATGACAAAGTACACGGAACCGTTTTGGTATTTATAGAATTACGATTGCATGCACCTATATGTATCAATCCGAAGAGTTCATCAACTCTTATGATATTTGCACTAAATGGGTGCACAACCCTTTATGGTTTGAGATATAATTAACATGTATCATATGATTCAAAATCATACAATAAAATTATTTCTCGAAGCTATAGCTTAGTCTATAATTCCAAAACAACATAAATAATATTAGATACTTTTGTTTTTCCAATGCATCACTTTTGTCATATAATTTTTTTTACCGCATTATAGTTTTATCTCACAAAGAATATTCATATTGAAATATAGCTATGTCTATTTTTTTCAGTCAACACCAAAAAATAATCATTATTTCATAAATAATGTATGGTAAGTTTTATGAAAACGGTTTTTGTACTATGATACAATTAATAAGTGTTATATGGCATGCTCCCGCTATTTCCACCATTACTATAATAGCATAAAAAATTCGGAGGTCCATCATTACTTAATACAATTTGTTTATTTCATACACTGCAATTATTTACGGTGGAGAGTTCTTTAATCAAATATCTTGAGGTTAAAGAAATAAACCTCATAGAAAAAGATTTCTATATGAAAATACAATTTGGAATAGATTCCTTATTCCAATGTAAAGTACCAATTAACATTACAATTCTTGTTTCCAATGTTTCTCGATGAAGCAAAAGTGACTATTCATTCTCTTCATCCCAACACTACCTTAAATTACATCTATTCTTATACATTCATTTTCCTTTCAAATGGTTAAATTATTCAAAAGAAAACCTTACTAAAATATCATAACAAACTCTTTACAAAAGTGCATTTGATTATCCTTAACATTTAAGGATATCAAATATGTTGCACTTTATGTAAACCGATCAAAATTACATTTTAGCAATCGAGTTCTTAGATCTATCTTGTAGTTTTTGGTCTTGTGTTACATTAACACAATATGATCCCTTTTGTAATAAATAAGATTGAATACTCGCACTTGCACTAAGGTTTATTTGGTTTTTCGGATGAACTAATTTCATCGAAATATTGTACATTACAAACTTTGACATTCACCATATGACATTTAAGTGCAATTGTATGTGGATCAAATATCCATAGTCTTGATATTGCTTTTAGAGTTCAAAACTCAAAGAATGCGATACATGGTCTTGACCAAATAAATGCATAAGTGACCAAACCACAAATTTATTCAATAGTTGTAAAATCAAGCACTTGCATGGGTGTTGAAACGATAACATGCATCTACGGTATTTAATACATCTACGGTATTTAATGACCTGCCTTTTCGACCCTCGAAATTTGACACTTAATACATCTACGGTATTTAAATGCCAAGCATGCAAGTGCCAAAAAATAGTTTTTATGGTAAAAAGAAAAAAATTAGGGAAAATAGAATCTCACGGCAAAATGACAATATATAATATATCAAAGACAATAAAAGATGTCACTCCAAGATGCAAGGTATATCAGAATTAAAAACAAACCTCATCAGCTTGGACAGTTATAACTTCCTGACCTTAAAATTACTTATGGGTATACATAATAATTCAATGGAAAATAAAAATACTATGGTAGGTGTATATCTACCTCTAGTCTATTAGCTCTATGTCCCAACAATGACAACCTGAAAAGACCCAGTTTGACTCGAGCATTGTAATAAAATAACATCCGATCAATTTAGAAAACCAGCATGAGAAAACTCAAGAAATGTGGTAAATATATAATAATTTTGTAAGGCCATACCGCTAAACAGAGAATATATTTTTACCTCACAAGAACAACATATATACATACAAGAAAGATTGAAACAAATCAAAACAAAAATCCAAACAAGTAAGGATGAACATAGACAAGGTTAAAATCCAAACATAAAGAATGGACAAAAATAGTTAAAAATAGAGAGAAGAGCTCAAGGCACTTCTCGATGCAATTAAGATAGGATTAACTCTAGGGTTCGAATCAAATAAGGAGAATGAATTTATCCAACGTGACTAGGAGGGTGCCCCCTACACCGGAAGTATATCGCTGAATAAAATATACTTCAGACCACATGCATCACTCTTGGGAACTTCCAAGTTAGACCCCGTACACTTTATGCATGCATCCGAATATTTCACATCAATGCATGCATGTTGAAACCTCTCTAGATAGAGTGAACATACCCTGAAGGGTGCAACCCACATGATTTGGCTCCCACTCATGCTTAGCTCTTTGATGTTGGATACCAATGCTCAAAACGAGCTATAAATCATCTTAGATTGATGAAGCACAAAGGAGAATATCAAAATCAATAGTTGATGAATCAACCATCGAAAACAAACTAGTACTACCCCTGGAAAAACATTGAAGCCGAACAAGTTAGGGCGGTGGTGCTTCCTATCTTAACTCGACAACATTCTTAACTTTAAGAATAGAAAGATTTCAATTTCCCAAATGAGTAAAAAAATCGTCTTGAATTGACAAATACAAAGAAGATAATTGAAATGATAGTCAATAAGTTAACTATAGGGAATAATAAAATGTTCGTATATGAAAATTAAATCTCTTATGTGTGACGACTCACCTTTTTGAAGAGTTTAAATCGACAATAAACCACACACATCAACTCAAACATTTAAAAGGAAGGATTTTCAATGGGGTTAATAAGAAATTAAGAGAAAAAAATGAAAAATCAAATCTCACTGTGGAATGACAAATTATAATACTCAAATAAATAGTTCATGAAGCTGTTATGTAATATACATTTGATTACACAATTTTTACAACAATCAGAGTATAAACAATGATATACCAAATTGATGCAGTGGAAAATTACTAACAATATAATATATCAAACTCCATCTTCGTCCTTTAAAAATAATGTCTTCGACACTGAAAAGCTCAAACTGACCCGAGCGTAATACAAAGACAAAAAACTCGAGTCAGAACTAAAAGATCTTATGTAAGTTAAATCAACAGTAAATAAATATCAGTATAATGGCTTCACAGATGTTTATAGCATTTTACATCTCCTATCCAATGTATAATGTGTGTGCAATAACTTAGGAGATGTTTCGGATTTTCCATCTCCTAAGGATCCGTTAAACTATCTATATGTAGTAATATACGCTATATATTTAGTGTCTATCAGTAAAGTAAAGTATTAAAATAGAGTTAAGGCATTATCCATATCCCCCTTAACAAATTTTATAAATGGCATAGTCTATACAGTATTGTAAACTCCACCAAACCAGTGGGCTATCAGGGAGCACTCCATAGGTACGACACAAACCAGAATCGTAGCGGGCTCGATAAGCCAGGGTAGGATTCTACCGTTTTGCACGCCCGGACTGGTGGTAACGCATAATAGCTACTACCCTCCACCTAAGACACACTCTTATAATCAAATCAAGGGTGGCCACCAATCAATAACAAAGTAACAGATATGGTATCGAAGAAGTGTGTTTGGTAGGAGGAGCAACCTCACTTGGCCCGGGATAGCTCATGTTTTTAGTCATATCAAGCAGATTCGAAGGTCAGGGCTACGTTCTTACTTCATACAGCAGCATTCGCCAAACCATCCTACTTTATTCTGAATTCTCTACCATGATTACAATTGTTAAAGTGGTTTCGAAATTGGCAAAGAGTATGACAACATTCGACCCCGGTGTCTTTAACAACCAAATGCTTATTTCACACTGTGGTCATTTTATACAACATCTTTAATAACAAATCCAGAAAATAATTTATACCTTAATTTCAAGATATCCATATATTTATTCCAAAAGTATAAATATATTCATAAATACCGAGTATGATTTCTTTCAATCAATTTCGAAAATTATTTATAAATCTTTCTTAAACCATTTATAAACTATTTATATGCTTTAAACCATTTATAAAGCTATTTATAAATTCCAAAACAGTTTACAACTCTTCCCTTTTTCATAAACTTCTACGCAAATTCCTTTAAAACGCTTCCAAATCTCATTTATACAAGTTCTTTTATAAAACCCTTCATAAAATCCTTTAAAATCTTTATAACTCCTTTATAAAACCATTGTAAAATCATTTATAGAAATCCTTTATAAAAATCCTTTATAAAACTCGTATAAAGCTTTTATAAAAATCCTTACAAAACCTTTTACAAAATCCTAAAATCTTTTACAACAATCTTTTATCTATTAAAGTTATTACAAATTTTATATTTATTATATTAAATTAAATTTTAAATAAATATTTAAAACTATATTAAATATTTTATTTAAATTAAAATTGAAACCATTTAAAAAAATATTTTTAAAACTAAATAAAATTATGAGCAAAAATCTTAAATTTACTTTTTAAACTATATATTAACTTATAATTTGAAACTTTAAAGCATATAAAATAACGTATTTTCCAAATACAAGATTATTTTTCAAATAAAATCATTAAAATAAATTTAAAAATCAAATTTATAAATCAAACGTACTTAACCATTTAGAAAACAAATTTAAAACCGACCAACGGGGTCTGGATATAATTTTCTTCCCTATGGTCAAGTGATCTGGGTATGTATCATTTCAACCAAAAATAGTTAATTTCCCCCGGTATATATCACTTTAAACTATTTCCCAAATCGATAATTTTCAAATCAATGAAATAACTCGAGTACGTATCATTTCAACCAGTAATGATTTTCCCTAATCTACAAGATCATTCGGGTATGTATCATTTCAACCCATAGTGATTTTCCTAGCAACAAATTAAGAGAACATGTAGTGTGAAAAAAAACATATATAATAAACATAACATCCAGTCATTCAAAATGTCAACAAATAAACATCCATCACAATCAACACCAAATCAGTCGGTAAATCATAACCATTAAGTGGTTATCATTATCAGGTATTTAACTAAAAAATTAAATTCAACATTAATTTAAATGGCAATTTAATTTGATATAAATTCAAATTAAATTTAAATGACAATTTAAATTACCAGACAACAGTCAATAAAATTCTCATCGATTCATAAATTGAATTCAACTAACATAAGAAGGTTTAGTATTTCGTGAGTGGGTTCAATCACTCATTTTTATATGAATCTAAAAATAATAGACTTCTAATCAATATCTCCTCTCTATGTTTCCTTACTCTCCTTCTTGATTGCCAGCTTTGTTCGTTAATTTTGCTTTTGCTTTGATTTACTTTAATTTCCTCCTTATTATATTAATATGTGTGTGTGTATGTATATGTATCTATGTATGTATTTTTAGAAGGTTTGAAAAAAAGATTTGAAAAAAGAAAAGGATTAAAACAAGAAGAACTGAAAATGAAAGAGAAGATCAAGATTTGAAAAGAAAGAATAAAGTTTGAAATGAAAGAAGATTTGAAGAAGAAGAAGAATATTTGAAGAGGAAGGAAAAAATAAAATGAGAGAGAATAAGAAGATTTGAAGAAGAAAAAGAAAAAGGAAAAAAAAAGAAGAAGATTAGAATGGAGGCTAGGGTTTCATTTGCATCATATGTTATTCATAAGGTTATAGTTATGTTTAGGGCCAATGAGATTTGAAAAAAGAGGCTGCTATTCATTAGAAATAAATGAAATGAGTTTTCAGGAAATGAAGTTGGAAAATGAACGAAAAAATAAAGTAAATATTAGCCAACTAAGTATTGAAATAAAGTAAATATGAACAGCCTTTTTAAAAGCAGCGGGTATTTGTAACAACCTATAAAATCAAACAACTAAAAATTAATAATAAATATTAATTATAATTATTGAATAGAATTTGGTTAGGAATAAAAATTTAATGTTTATTTAATTTATTAATATGAACTTGAACAAAATTATTGTAACAAACCACGTATTTTACGACTATATATTTAAATATTTTATTTAAGTATAGCAACGGTAGTTAAAATTAGAGTCCGAAACGTGAATATTTGTATATAGTCGATTCCGGACTCAGGCTACTTTCATTGAGTTCAAATCGACCTTTACAACTTGTTTAGATATAAACATTGTTGTATTCGGGGTTAATTAGGGTTTTGGCGCTTTTTAGTTGGACTTTGGGCTTTGTTCTAGCCAATTAACCCAACCCTCTTCTACCAATACCCTAACTCCTCTCCTCTTCTTTCATTCCATTCACAATTTCCTAACACTCCAAGCTAAAGGAAAATTTGTTGGAAGAGGAAGTTAAAATTCCTAAGCCCTAGCTTTTCTTAGGAATTCAAATTCAAGTTATGAATCGAAGAGAAGCTTAGGTAAGCATCCTCTTCATCTTCTCCATCTCAATCCCTCTTCAATTTTTAGAATTTCCTATAACCTAACTTAGGAATCTTTGTATGTGATACTAGATTAGAGATTCTAGAGGTGTAGTTGAAAAGGAATTGATCTTAGCTTGTTTTAGAGCTTATCTTTTCTATTTTTGAGTTTAAAGGTGAGTTCTTGAACTCACATCTATGTCTATAGCTTTGATTATTGTTAGGCATGAATTCCTTACATCTATTTCTTATTCAAATACTTTTGAATTTAATTGGTTTGGTGAATTTTTCCTAATTTTGGTATTTTGAAGTCACAATTTATGAAAACCCTAATATGGGTGTTTAGACATGTTGTTTTGGCTGTATTGAAGAGCCAATAAGATGGGTTGTCGCTAGGCATGAATCCCTAGTCGCAGTTGCTCATTCAATTGCTTCTGAATCAATGAAGTTAGGTTGGTTTGTCCATTTTTGGGTTTTGCAAATTATGTCCCGCTATAGGCGACAGTCGTCTATGGCCCTAGAATGAAAATTCCCGAAACAGGGGGACAGACATTTGTGGTTTATCCACGGACGTCTAAGGGTTCAAGAATGATTTTCCAGAACCCTATCACAGACGTATGTATATTCTCATAGATGTCTGTGGCTGTAAATTTCTAGAATTTGGGCTATTTCTTAAGTGGATTTCCGATTTATCGATTTTTGATGATCCGTGTAGTTATTGTCAATTAAAATCAACTTTGATGATTTCTTTTCTCGATTATTAGTATTTACATTTGATGGATCTGATATTCATTTCCATGGTTTGATTCACTTTATAGAAATGTGGATTTTTATTATAGATTGTCTTTACAATAGTTTCTATGATTTGTCACTTTAAATACAAAGGTTTTATACTAGTAATAAATACTAAAACTCGTTCACAAAAATGATTTTAATAGTACTTTTGATACAAAGCTCGATTTTAAAACCGTTTTTCAATCTATTAGTATATATAAACCTTTACCTCATTCGAATGAGAATTCTAATTAAACGACTTAGTAAAACAGGTGGTATGAAACATTTGCATTCACTTTATTGGTTAATTCTAGGACTTGTTCGATTGAAAACTCATGACAATTTTCGAGTGGGAATCTACAATTCGTTCGTAAATATTTAAGTTAAGCCAGTGATTATGAGACATTAAACTAAACTCATTTATTTATTAGCTTAGTGTAATTTATACTTATTGATCAATGATTATCATTTTATGATTTAGACTTGCAATGAGCAATATCTCTTTGTCCACATAGGAGACCGTACCCCGTTCTGTGGAGCTTCGGCTCATTTTTATGGGTTAGCGACCCATATTCTTTTAACCGTTCATGGAGCTTCGACTCATTTTTATGGGTTAGCAACCCATGGGATAACGTTCCGTTTGTGATACACGTGTTGGTGAGTTTTCATGCTCCCATTTGTGATATGCCTTCCTCCTTCATGTTTTTTGGATTTCTAGTTATTGATTTTTGGAATTTGTGTTTCACTAATTATTATGATTTGCTTTGATAAGCTTTATAAATATTTGTGATTTAATGAATAAAAATAAAGAATATGATATTCTTTTTAGATGTTTGAGAAAACTTGAGATATTATTTGATTTTATTGTTATCATATATATTTGTCATATCTCTTATCCTATCTAATCTTAAATGACAATTATAGCTAGACTGATCCGTTTATTATTTTTCTTCTTAAATAATACTTGGGTCGGGCCGAGGTATTTTAGGTGCTCCTACTTGATTCTTAGCAGGGACTAGCTTCCGACTTTTGGCTAACTACTTTAGCTTGGTAGTTTTAATCTTTTATGTATCCGAGAGAGAGAGACATTTGATGTATACATATTCTTTTGTGGAGTAAATGTACCTATTCTTTTATGATGTAGTGGATCTTCTATGCCCACTACTATGAGGTTCACTTCTATCTATTATATTCATATCTATTTCTGCCTTAGTGATATGAATATCTTGCCTGACTTTTTGTTATGATTATTTTATATTATTTTCGAGTGGCATTTAGCCACTGTGTAGTAGATTTGAGTTTGAATTGGATATGTTAGATTTCCTCTTGAAATGAAATGCACGACATATCATCTGACATATCGGTACTCGCTCAAATTAATTATATAGCCGGTCACTCCTCAACAGCCTTATTCTTTACACTAGTCGATGGCATTACCCCGTAGTGTCCTTGGTTAATGTGAGTATAGAGGTGGAGCGTCACATCTTGGTATCAGTGCCAAACTTTGAAACAATATAGGACATCATGAAAAGGATCATTGTCCTAAGTCTCTCTTAGGAATCGTGCCTTAGGATTTAATTCAAGTATTAGGATCCATAACGTCTGATCTTATTTTATGATGCTTATTTTTATCAATAAAGCTTATTTGAATTCATTCTGAGAATAACTTTTTTCCTCTTCTTTCCTTTTTTTAAAGAAGGGAGATGGTTAGAACAGGCCGTTCTAGCACTGGTCGATCCAGTGATCCTCCTCAGGATGCCTATTCATGTCTGCTCAATAGCTTTCAGATCTTGTAAAGAATGCCCAAGCTGCCGGTCCGATTTCATAGCCTACTCATCCTAAATCTAGGTTTGCACGCTTGTTCGGTGATTACATCCATTTGGGTGGAAAGCCATTCGAAGGTTCCGAAAGCGTTATGGAAGTCCGGGCTTGGCTTAGAACATGCGATCGCATCTTTTCTCGCATGAATCTTTTGGATTTACATTGGGTCCAATTGGCTTCTAGCATGCTTCGGAGAGAGCCTTAGATTGGTATATGCTTTTAATTTCGGATATTTTAGAAGCGGATCTTACTTGGGAGCAATTCTGAGAAAGGTTCGAGTTACGTTTTGTGTTTGAAGCAGAAAAGGTAACTTTAGCTGGATGCTTTATTAATCTTATTCAAGGTGAATCTTATGTGACAGATTATGTCGCATCTTTTAAATCCCTCTCTAAATATGGAGTCGAGTATATTAATACCCCTTTGATCAAAAGTTCATCTATGGTTTGAATAAGAATCTCAAAAAGACTTTACTTCTAAAACTAGAAGTGCCTTTCGATCAACTTTTAGATATCCCTCTTCGACTTGAAGAGCCCGATAAGGAAAGTGATGGTGATGTTGGGGTGCCAAAAAGAACTTCAACAACAACATGAAGAGGCATCCCGATAATAAGTTCAAAAGCCCTAATCCCAACAGGAAAGGGAAGCAAGCAACTTCGATAGCAAAGACTTCTACCCCTGGTCATGGAGAATGCTACAATTATGGTTCTACCACTATGCAAATAAGTGTCCAAGGTCCCTTACTTGCCGCTATTGCAAAAGTTTGGGTCATCCTATACCTTCATGTCCCAAATTTCAAAACAAAAAAGAGGGAAAGCTGAATGTTGTGCAAGCTTCTAGTAGCCCTTCTCTTGGTCAAGATATTTTTCATTCTGTCCTTGATGGCATTATTATGTTTTGTGATCATCCTATTCGAGTTCTTTTTCATACGAGTGCATCTCATTCTTTTATATCAAAAGAACCTATGGATACTTTGTCTTTAAATGTTATGGGTTTGATGACTTTACAGAGAATTACGAATTTGGTTGGTAGATCCGCAACACTCGGTTTATTTTGTAAGGATGTTGAGATTATTTTACGTGATTATGCTTTCCTTGTCGATCCGCATGTTATGCGTTATCTAGGTTTCAGAATGATTTTGAGAATGAATTGGCTTAATTGATATGAAGCCCATGTACTATGTCCCGAGAGGACTATCCATCTTCGATATCCCCAATCTGTTAAGCAAATTTCTATTGTTCTTAATGATTTTGATTCCAATTTGGTGGCATCCTTATATTCTCTAACCCGCATAATGATGATAATGAGGAAGAGGAAGATGTTATTTCCCTCATTTACGTTGTTCGTGAATTTTTCGATATCTTTGAGCTTATTTTAGGATTACCACCTAAGCAAGCAATTGAGTTTAGAATTAATCTAATCTCTGGAGCTCTACCTATCACTCATCTTCATTAACGTATGTCAAATAAGGAAAATATGAAGATGAGTAAACAATTATCCGAATTGGAAGCAAAACAATTCATTTATTTTAGTTCCTCTCCTTAGGGAGCTTCAGCTATCTTTGTGAAGAAATCCGATGGTACACTCAGACTTTGCGTTGACTACCGCAAGCTTAATGATCTCACAATTAAGAATAAATATCCCTTGCCTCGAATTGATGATCTATTCAATCAACTTTGCGGTTCTAGAGTCTTTTCATAGTTAGACTTGGCAATAGGTTTTCATAAGCTTCGAATTGTAGAGGATAGTATTCCTTTGACATCATTCTGTACTCATTATGGATCTTATGAATGACTTGTTATGCCATTTTGTTTAACAAATTCTCCAGTTTAGTTCGTTGACCTTATGAATTGAATTTTCAAAGACTTCCTCGATCGATTTGTTCTTATCTTTATCAATTGTATTCTTGTTTATTCTAAAACCAAGGAAGAGCATGAAAAACATCTTCGAGCTATGTTGGAAATTCTTAGGAGCAATCAATTGAAAGCAAAATCTGTGTGCCATTTTTGGCAATCTTGTATGAAATTTTTAAAACATATTATTTCTGAATCCGGAATTTCCATGGTTCCTTCAAAGATTGAGGCGATTCAAAACTAGAAGAGACCGGAGAGTGTAACAAAAATTCATTGTTTTCTTGGATTGGTGGGCTATTACCTTCAGTTCATAAAAGAGTTTTCTAAAATTTCCTTACCTCTTACTAGTTTGACAAAGAAGGGAAGCAACTACATTTGGCCAGACAAATGTGAAGTTGCTTTTCAAAAATTAGAAGAACTACTTTCCGATGCTCCTATTCTTGTGATTCCCGAAGGGAACCAAGACTTGATTGTGTATACTGATGCTAGTCGTATTGGTTTGGGAGTTGTTCTCATGCAAAGGGAACGTGTTATCGCTTATGCTTCTAGGCAGTTAAATCCCGCCAAGACTAGATATGCCACTCATGATTTAGAGCTCGCGGCCATTGTTTCGCTCTTAGAATTTGGCATCATTATCATTTGGGAGAGAAATTTGTTCTCTACACCGATCATAAATTTTTAAAGTATTTATTCTCTCAAAAGGAACTTAATTTGCATCAACAACGTTGGCTCGAATTACTTGCATCTTATGATCTTGATATTCATTATACTTCCAAAAAGGGAAATCATGTTGCCGATGCCTTTAGTTGTAAGCAACAAGCAGTTGTTTCCATGATGATATCTGAATGGAATGATCTCGAGACTTTGTCCACTTATGATATTCAAGATCATGAATCTGATTCATCTTCATCTCTTGCTTTATGTAGCCCTGAGGCTCATCCTTCCCTTTTAGACTGCATCCTTGAAGCTCAAAAGCATGACCCTGAATTGGCTCATCTTAGCCAAAGTTGTAGAGAAAAAAATAATATTGATAGTTCGAAAGACTTTGAAATCGATGCTCGTAGAGGCATTCGAAAATTTGGTAGACTTATTTTGTCATATATTAGTGATCTCCGTAAAGACATTTTAAAAGATTGTCATCGTTGTAGATTTACAATTCATCCTAGTAGTAAAATGTATGCGGACATGAAGTGACTTTATTATTGGAATGGAATGAAATCTGATATTGTTAACTTTATTAAGAGTTGCATGACTTGCCAACTCGAAAAGGCCGAGCATCAAAGGCTTGGTGGGTTATTGCAACCTTTAGACATTCTCATCTAGAAGTGGGATCAAGTTTCCATGAACTTTATTGACGGTCTTCCCCATTCTCGTTTAGGTCATGGAAGTTTATGGGTGAATGTAGATAGACTTACAAAATCCATCCATTTTCTTCCTGTTCGGTCCAGCCGAACCGTACCTCTTTGGGCTAAACTCCATGTTATAGAAATTGTTAAATTGAATGGAGTTTCTACTTCTATTGTTAGTGATCGTGATCCATTATTTACTAGTGGATTTTGGAAAGGTCTTCAAAAAGCTTCAAGAACAAAGCTTAATTTTAGCACTGCTTATCATCCTTGGTCTAATGGACAAACGGAGCATGTGAATCAAACTTTTGAAAATCTCCTTCGTGCCTGTGTTCTTGATTTTGGTGGAAGTTGGAAAGATCATATTTCCCTTGTTGAGTTTTCTTAAAATAACATCTCCCAATCTAGTATTGGTATAGCACCTTTTGAGGCACTCTACGAAAGACCATGTCGATCTCCTTCGTGCTGGCTTAGAACCAATGAGAAGCTGGTTTTAGGTCAAAATTTTATTCGTGATGCAATAAAAAAGGTTGAATTTATTCATCATAGGACGAAAGAAACTCGGATTAGACAAAAATCCTATACTGATAAGCGAAGAAGGATTTGGAATTTCCTATGAAAGATTTGGTATTCATTCATTTTTTATCTATGAAAGGTGTTGTGTGTTTCAGTCGTTTGAGAAAATTAGCACCTCGATATATTGGCCCGTTTTCCATCACCGAACGCATTGGTTCAACGGCTTATCGCCTATTGTTATCGGCTCAATTTTCTGTTATTCATGGCATATTTCACATTTCTCAGCTATAGAAATGCCTTAGAGATTCTGATTCTATTCATGAGCCTAGTGTTATTGAAGAAATTGAGGTTTTACCTAATATGACTTATGAGCAACATCCTATTCGCATCATTGCTATGGAGGTTAAACGCCTTCATAATAAAGACGTTCTTCTTGTGAAAGTTCATTGATCCGCAAATCCTAAGGATTATTCGTGAGAATCTAGAGAATTCATCGAGCGAACACATCCTGATTTACTCTCTCGTGCTCCTTAAAATGAACTTCTCATTTCAATCTTTCTTTTTATGTTGTTATGTCACAAAATGGTTTTTACTCGTTATTACCTTCTCTAATATTGCGAGTAAGCAATTTATTTAAGGAGAGGAATCTATAACAACCCGCATATTTTACGATTATATATTTAAATATTTTATTTAAACATAACATCTTTAGTTGAAATTAGAGTCTGAAATGTGACTTTTTGTATATAGTCAATTTCATACTCGAGACTACTTTCATGGAGTTCAAATCTATGTTTACAACTTGTTTAAATATAAACACTGTTGTATTCAGGGTTGATTTGGGTTTTGGCATTTTTAGTTGGGATTTGTGCTTTGTTCTAGCCCATTAACCCAACCCTCTTCTACCAATACCTTTAAATTCTCTCCTCTTCCTTCATTCCATTCACAATTTCCTAATACTCCAAGCTAAAGGAAAAATGGTGGGAAGAGGAAATTAAAAGTCCTAAGCCCTCTTTTCCTAGGAATTCAAATTCAAGTTATAAATCGAAGAGAAGCTTAGGTAAGCATCATCTTCATCTTCTCCATCTCAATCTCTCTTCAATTTTCAGAATTTCCTAAAACCTAACTTAGGAAATCTTTGCATGTGATACTAGATTGGAGATTCTAGAGGTGTTGTTGAAGAGGAATTGATCTTAGCTTGTTTTAGAGCTTATCTTTTCTATTTTTGAGTTTAAAGGCGAGTTCTTGAACTAATGTCTATGTCTATAGCTTTGATTTTTGTTAGCTATGAATTTCTAACATCTATTTCTTATTCAACTGCTTTGAATTGAATTAGTTTGGTATATTTTTCCTAATTTTGGTATTTTGAAGTCAAAATTTATGAAAACCCTGGTATGGGTGTTTAGACATATTATTTTGGGTGTATTGAAGAGCTTATAGGGCTGGGTTGTCGCTAGGGATGAATCCCTAGTCGTAGTTGCTCATTCAATCGCTCTCGAATCAATGAAGTTAGGTTGGTTTGCCCATTTTTGGGTTTTACAAATTCTATCCCGCCATAAGTGACAGACGTCTGTGGATTATCAACAGACGTCCGTGGCCCTGGATTGAAAACTCTCGAAACAGGGGGACAGACGTCTATGGTTTATCCACAGACGTCTGAGGCTTCAGGAATGAATTTCCAGAACTTTATCACAGACGTTTGTAAATTCCCACATACGTATGTGGCTGTCAATTTCTAGAATTTAGGCTATTTCGTAAGTGGATTTCCGATTTATTTATTTTTGATGATCTGTATAGCTATTGTCAATTAAAATCAACTTTGATGATTTCTTCTAGATTTATAGTATTTCTGTTGATGAATTTGATATGCATTTTAATGGTTTGAATTCACGTTATAGAAATGTGTATTTTTATGATAAATTGTCTTTATAATCATTTCTATGATTTGTCACTTTGAATACAAAGGTTTTATATTAGTAATAAATACTTAAACTCATTCACAAAAATGATTTCAACACTAATTTTGGTACAAAGCTTGATTTTAAAACCGTTTTCCAATCTATTAGTATATACAAACCTTTACCTCATTCGGATGAGTATTCTAATTAAATGACTTAGTAAAACAAGTGGTATGAAACGCTTGCATTCACTTCATTGTTTAATTATAGGACTTGTTCGATTGAAAACTCCTGACAATTTTCGAGTGGAAATATACAATTTGCTCGTAAATATCTAAGTCAAGCCAGTGGTTATGGGACATTAAGCTAAATTCATTTATTTACTAGCTTAGTGTAATTTACATTTATTAATCAATGATGATCATTTTATGATTTAGACCTGCGATGGTCGATGTCTCTTTGTCTGTGTAGGAGACTATACCCAAATCTGTGGAGCTTCGGCTCATTTTTATGGTGTAGCGACCCATGGTCTTTTGACCGTTTGCTGAGCTTCGGCTCATTTTTATGGGTTAGCGACCCATGGGATAGCGTCTCATTTGTGATACACGTGTTGATGAGTTTTCATGCTCCCTTTTATGATAGGCCTTCCCCCCTTTGTGTTTTCTGGGTTTCTAGTTATTGATTTCTAGAATTTTTGTTTCACCAATTATTATTATTTGCTTTGATAAGCTTTATAAATATTTGTGATTTAGTGAATAGAAATAAAGAATATGATATTCTTTTTGGGGGTTTGTGAAAACTTGAGATATTGTATGATTTTTATTGTTATCATATATATTTGTCTTATCTCTCATCCTATCTCATTTTGCATGATAATTATAGCTAGATTGATCCGTTTATTATTTTTCTTCTTAAATAGAACTCGGGTCAGACCGAGGTATTTCTGGTGCTCCTACTTGACTTCTTAGCAGGGACTAGCTTTCGACTTTTGGCTAACTATTTTAGCTTTGTAGTTTTTATCTTTCATGTATCCGAGATAGAGACACTTTGATGTATACATATTCTTTTGTATAGTACATGTAGCTATTCTTTTGTGATATAGTGGATCTTGTATGACCACTACTATGATGTTCATTTCTATGTATTATATTAATATCTGTTTCTGCCTTAATGATACGAATATCTATGCCTTATTTTATATTATGATTATTTTATATTATTTCCGAATGGCATTTAGCCATTGTGCAGTAGATTTGAGTTTGGATTAGATATGCCAGATTTCTTCTTGAAATGAAATGCGTGACATACCATCTGACATATTGGTACCCGCTCAAATCAATTATACCATTGGTCGTTCCTCAACAGCCTTATTCTTTGCACTAGCCGACGGCATTACTCCATAGTGTCCTTGGTTAGTGTGAATATAGTGGTGGGGCGTTACAATTATTAAATAACAAATTTCGATATTTTATATAAAGATGATAACATAGATTTGAATGTGATTGGATGAAAATTAGATGCATAGTTAATAGCATGAATTGGATAATAAAAGAAATTGTAAGCGAGGATAAAACACATGTTTATTTAAGGAGAAATAAAATGTGTGATTAAATAGTAATATACGGAAATGAGGTCAAACCATTAATTAGGGAGTGATGAATATTTTTTGTTAAATGTAATGAACTTATAAGCTCTATTGATTACTATTAAAAATGTAAATTGTTGTTGTTATTATAAACTTGTTGATATTCCATAATGAAATTTAGTGCAATTGAATTTGTTGAGATCTTTTAATTTACAAATGAAATTAGTGTGATGTAAGGATACACTGTTGTGTTAAAATAGAAACAAATTAATATTACATTTATTGACATTAAATATTTTAATTAAGATAAAGAGAATCAAATTAGTAGTAAATAAATTGACAATAATGTACCAACATTCAATTTGGAAATTTAATATGGAATTTATGGACACTAATTCTTTTAATGGAGGGAAACATATGGTAATTGATTAAGTCAATTTTAAATTATATTACTTTGAAGTAAACTGAGTTTTTAAAATTTAAATTTAAATAATAAATTTGTGCTGCTAAGTATTACGATTGCCCAAATTTAGTTAAATGAAAAATTTTGTGAAAAGTCAAATTTTAGTCAAACTTGGTCAAATTTTGGATTAAGTTGAAAATTTAGAAGTTTTAAAATTTTAATTTTTTTTGAAAAAAAATCTAGAAAAAATTCTAAGATGGAGTCCACTTTTCGTTTCGCTAAAATCAGACTTCTAGAACTGTAAATATGCTGTTTACAGTGAAAAACTAGCATAAATATACAGCGTATTCCCTTGTGTATATTTGTATAGGATCTCCCATAGTATTTTTGCTGTATATTGTACTGTATTCTCCTTGTATTGTCTCTTGGGCTTTCAAATGGCATTTGGGCTCCTAGAATCCTTATGGACGTCTAGATTTCCTAAAAGCTTTTCTCATTCCACTGTTTAGTCACTTCAGAAAGATATGTACGTACTTTCTTTTCTCTTCTCCTTCTCATTTCTCTTCCCTTCCAAAAAACTCTCTGTACTTCCTCTTTTCCTTCTGTTCAATTCCTAAAACTAAAACCCAAATCTAATATCCTTCCTCTCTCTTTCCATCCTCTCTCTTCTCTCTCTCATCTCCCCTCTCATCTCTCTTCTCTCTTTTCTTTCTCCTCTTTCCCCTAGGCAGAACCCTTTAGCTCCTATTCTCTTAAAAAAAAGAAAAAAAAACGGAAAAAATATTTTGCAAGGTATTATTCATCGTGTTCGTGCCATCGTTTGCTTTAGATCGATGTTGCCTTGCTTTGGATCTTGGATTTGTTGTAGCTTGTGATTTCCGCTCCATTCATTGTAGTTATCACTTTCACTTACCACAAAAGGTGAGAACGTTACTCATAGTTAATATTCTTATGTATAAGTAAATGAACTATAATGACCCGGTATTTCAAAACATTTGCAACCGCGCATGTCAGACTTGAATTGCTCAAAACAACAGATTGTAAATTTTATATTGGACAAAACCCAGCATATACAGTAAATAAATCAATCACAAAATCATAGTCACAGAGTAATATGACAGTAAGCACCAGAAAAGATAAATAGTAGTTCATGAAGAAACTATATAAAAAACAGAGTTTGAAATAAATACAACAGAATATTTCAAATACAATATAGTCTCAAATACAAACAGATGACAAATCTGAAAAAAACAACTCGATAGCTGAAAGCTTAATAGATATGGATGGATCTCCATGCGAAGCTCCAAACTCCAAAGGTGAGTTTCAAATGTTGTGACACTCAGTCTAACCCGAGCATAAAGCAAAACACAAAACACTCAAGTCAGTCTTAACATTCTTATATTAATAAATTCAACTCAAGTGAAATGTCAACTGAAATACAAGTAACTTAAAGGATAATTGTGATTTCCATCCTCTAAGGATCCATGGAACTATCTACTATGTAACAATATATGCTATTGTAAAGTAAGAGTATTAAAATAGCGTTAAGGCGTTACCCATAATCCCCTTAACACATTTTATATATTCTCGTAGTCTATACAATGCCGTATGCTCCTCTGTAAACTGGAGGTTTACACAGAGCACACCACATAAGTACGGTACAAAACAAACTCATAAAAGGCGCGATAAGACATGCAACAAGGCGCTCGAGGAAATGCAAGGGTAGATATACCGTTGGCATATCCGGACTGGTGGTAACGCATAGCAGCTACTACCGCCCACCTCGTGACACACTCCAAAATCAAAGGTGCACCCAATCAAAACAAAAGCAATAGAATGGTATCGAAGGAATGTGCCCGATCAAAGGAATGACCTCACTTGGCCGGCGTGGCTTCTGTTTTAGACGCATCAAGCTGACTCAGGAGAGTCAGGGCTACGTAAAAACCATACAGAATCGTCACCAAACCATCCTACTTCGTTCTGGAATCTCCACCACGTGCACGGTTGTTAAAGTGGTTTTCGGTATTAGCAGAGAGTATGACAATATATGTGGTCTCTTTAACAACCAAATACTTATTTCATACCATGGTCATTTCTTTTCAAATAGTTCGTACTTCAAAATCAAAATATCATAATCATATTAATCCGTTATCATAATTCACTTTAAATCATATTTATTTCCAAAAATCATAATATTTAAAAATCTAGCACTTTCGAAATCATAACACTTTCAATATCGTAGCACTTTTGGAAATAATAACACTTTCAAAATCACAGTACTTCCGTAATCATAACAGTTCCGACTTAAATAGTTCAGATATTGAAAATAGTATTATGAATTAAAATAGTTTATATATTAAAATAATTTACATAATAAAATTAGTTTCCTCCAATTCCGCAAATCGATTCGAATCAACTTAAATTCAAAATTCAATTTAAATCAATTCCAGTTTAACCATTTCAATTTAAAGGTCAAGAATTCAATTAAATTTCTCAATAAACCATTTCAATTTGTATCGGTTTTAGATCCAAGTTTGAACCATCTCTTCAATTCCAATAATGTTCAAGTTAAAATATTCAAACATTTATAATATAAATTTCACCTATATTTCAACATTTAACTTTAATTTCATTCAAATTGCAAAGTATTCACTTAATCATTTTAATAACAATTTAATAAAATCTGAATTTATAAATTTAAATCAATATTAAATATTCAGTCTCACTTTTTATTTAAAGTTAAAAATATCCATTTAATCACTTTCCTCAAATCAAGTTATAAATCATACATTTCAACTCAAATTAATAAGTCCAAATAAATTCTTATTTAAATTAAATTATTAACCAAATTAAATTCTAAGTCAATATTAATTCATCTTCCCAACTTTTATTATCAAAGTTAATAAAACTATTTTAAAATATTAATAAAAATTTAAATAAATACATAAACATATTATAAACTAATTAAATTAAGTTTTGTTAGATTAAATCTTATTATTAAATTTATTTTATATTAGATCTATTTTTATATATTTTAAATAGGAAAATTATAAGTAAAATCTTAAAAAAATTATTTTCAAAACTAAATTATAAATTTAAAATTTTCAAAACATATAATTATAAAAAAATCTAAAATTTAGACATATATAAAATTACATTTATACATATTACATTTTAAAATCAATATTTATTAAAACCCATATACTTCCTTTCAAAATTTTGGAATCATTTTCAAAAATAGACCAACGGTGTCCGTATATAATTTTCTATCCTTTGGTCAAGTGATACAGATATTTATTATTTCAATCCATAATTTAAATATCTACGGGTATATATCATTTCAACCCATAATCCCAAAAATTCAAAATCAATGAAAATCGCTTGGGTTTATCATTTCAACCTATAATGATTTTTCCCTATTCTATAATATTGTTCGAGTATGTATCATTTCAACCCATAAGGATTTCCAAATTAACAGGGAACTTGCAGAGTGAGAACAAATACGATAATAATATAAAATATCAACAATAGACATATATCATCAGTAACAAATAAAATATGCAACAAGATATGCTGTCATGTATCATAGGTGAACAATTGTAAATAATGGCATATCATAGTTAAAAATTAAATAACTAACAGTTTAAATTTAATAGCATATTTCAATTGGCGTTTCAAGTGAAGTTAAATTCACTAACTATAAGAATGTTAATCGTGGGTGATTGCTCACCTTCCAAGGCTATAGAATAACGATGGTAAACATGGTGACATGAACATGCACATGGATACGGGCACGAGTAAAGTAAATCAAAAGCTGCTGAAATTTCCGGGCAGTGATGGACAAACCCACAACTGGGCATTTGACGAAGTAAGAAACAACTATCAGAGTATACAACAACTAAATTATATTAATAACAAAAGTATTACATAGTATACAACAACTACCAGAGTTACACAGATAATACAATACATACTAGACAGTTATAAACACCTGTCTAGTTATTACAACACAGTACTAAACAACTCAAAACAAACGACTCAGAGATACCAACACAGCGGAATACTAGATAACTACAACGCAGAAGCCTCCTGCTCCATTGCTCCTTCACAATTCGTCAAAGCTAACCTGAATCCATTGGCTACTTGTAAAAATTTGAGTACCCAAGAGTTTAAGAAAACAGAAATAAACTCCAGGTCAGACATGGGTCTGGTGTGAGTAACAGGTTAAAGTTGCTTAACTTTTGAAAAACCTTTAAAATGAAAGGTATCACGTAAGACTTCCCACACATAAACATGGAAAAGTTTTTACCTTGCGCTAATCAAAACATTTGATAGGAAATCCGATGATATTATAATAGTGTCTAGGGTTTTCAAATAAAATACAGAAATAGCTGGAATGCTTACATCTCACGTTCCAACATAGTTAGGCACACTCAATACGTATGGCACTTATTGGATTTTGGATTCCATACAATGGCAGGGCTACCGGGGTACCGTCCATCATAGTACGGGGCATAGATCGCCATACCGAGGATCACTCCCAATCCCCTGCAACACAAGGACGGAACCATCCCTTACTGGACAGTCCCGAACAAGACAACCCTGCAGTGGGCCGCGACCCAACCGCCTACACAGCTGAATAAAAAGGGACTTCTAGACAGGGGGAAATCTCGTCCTACTTGGGCATGACCCACTTAGCCTTGTTGCACCTCCCCTGTTTTAGTCATTCCCGGTTGATGAGGCTTGAGGCTACGATTACCTTTAGAGAACACATCTCTTAGAATGCTCATCGTCCACCTGACGATGTTCTGAAAGCATTCAATCCATACAAGTTAGTTAAGGATTCGAACGAAACCGAAGGCATTATCTCGTTACACTCATTTTGGAATCACCCTCCGAGTTAACGACGATAAACCTTGCACTCTGAATCTTCATCTTCATTTGAGATTCACGACCTATCGTTAATTTGGATCGATGTGGTTTTCGGAAATCCAAATATGGAAATCCGATCCCGGTCTCATCGAATCCAAAACGCCATCTTTTAGGTCCAAGTTGTTTTAAGTTTAAAACAATCCAATTAAATTATCTATATACACACAGATAGATAATTCACATCATCACAATAGATAATCATCACCACATATAATCCCTATTATCATTATCAGAAGATAATCCAAACCATCATCACAATGCAACCAATGCATCCATATCACACAACATTACTAATCTCATATCTGAGATTCCAACCATTTAAGGAAAGTGGAAATTAGGTTGAAGGGCTTCTATTTTCAGGGTAATAAGTTTTAAGGACAACACTTCTAAATAATTAGTTTTAAGGACAATTTACAGGAAAATGATAAATTCATTTGTCTTTTTAAGCTATACAGAAAATGATAAATCCTTTTATCATTATTTTTGTATAACAGATAATGATAAATTCTTTTATCTTTTTCCTGTAAAATGTCCTTAAAACTAATTTTTTAGAAGTAGTGTCCTTAAAACTTATTACCCTGCACAATAAGCCCTTGAAGTGAAAATCCCCTTAAGGAAATCTATATTATCCATATATAAACAAGGGTTAATAATCATACCATGTATAATTATTTTAAATGATTTAAATTAATTACATCATCTCTAATTAATTTAAAGTAAATTAAACTAGTTAGCTCAATCTATAAATCCTGCTTATATGACCATTAATTACAAACCAATCAACTAATTAACTAACCACTAATTAATTCCCTTGATTTATTACCCTTGATTAATCATCCTTTAATTACATTCAAGTAATTAATTTCACAAATTAATTATACTTAATCAACTACGGTAATTAACCTTTAATTACTTCATTAATTAATTAATTATAATTGATTACATTAATCCTTAATTAATTACACTAATTAACGACTTCATTAATTACTTATCATTGATTAATTAATCTCAATTAATTAATCATAATTACATCATTAATTATATTAATTAGTGATTCCTAATTACATTTAAATTAATTAACTTCATTAAGTAATTAACCATAATTAAACCATAATTATTGATCAATTTTGATTACTTAACTTCTGTAATTAACTAATCTTAATTACTTCATTAAATAAATTGATTACACCTAAATTAATTATATTTAATAATTAATTATATTTATTAATCATCCTTGATCAATTTATTAGTAATTAATTACCCTTAATTAATTACATTACTTAATTATTTTCCAAATGACATAATCAATCAATGCTTAAATTAATTACACCAAGTAATTAATTATTAATTACTTTCACAAAGTAATTATCCTCCATAATAATTACACAAGCAATTAACCCTAGACTCTTCCATACTTCAATAAGTTACATTCAGTAATTTCTCATCTTAATTACTTCCCTAAGTAATTATCCTTCATTAATTATTTATCAACCCATCAAATGTTTATTCTAAATTAATTAAACTTAATTAATTAATTTAAACTAATCAAATAAATTAATTAATTTCAATGAGTAATTAATACCTTTAATTACTTCCATAAAGTAATCATACTCAACCAAATTCCATAATGATTATCTAATTTAATTAATCTAATTAATTATCAAAATTAATCACTTTAATTAATTAATAAATAATCCTAAGTTAATGACCTTCATTAACTTATCAACAATTTCCTTAATTACCTTTCTTAAGTAATTATTAATTACAAATTTACTAATCTTTAATAATTATTTAATTAATCACTAATTTGTTTCATTAATTAATTTTTTAACTTAATTAATCTTAACCTCTTGATAAATTAAGTTCTAATCATTAATTAAATCTTAACTTATTTAATTAATGATCTTATTTCCAAATTAATTAATCTTAATTAATTAACTTCAACCTTAAAATCCTACTTAATTAATTAAATTAATTAATTAATTATCCATCTAATTACCTTACTAATTTAATAAATCAAAACCATTAAATATTTGATTTATTTTAAAATAAAACATTTCTTATTAATGATTACATTATCATTGACAAGGCAAATTTAAAACAACTTACATTTAAAATTTGTTTCCAAACTACATTTTAAATTCAAAATTTAAAATTTAAAATGAAAACAAACATAACTTTAACAAGTTTTAAAAATATTTTAAAAACCTTTTTAAAACTTATGCAAAAGAATTTCCTATTTTAAAAAAAGATGTTTAAAGGAATTTAAACCAAATTCATTTTAAGATACAAATCATATTTAAAATATATTTCAACATCCAAAGTTTTTAAAACACTTTAAATTTTTAAAACTTCCTTTATTTTCAAAACATTGATTCAAATTGGATTTTTGATTCCAGATTTAAAACTTATGTTTAAATCTTCTACTTTAATTTTAAAACCTTTATCTTTAAATTCAATTATTTAAACTCTTTTATAGTTGTTTAAATGTTTTAATTAAATTAAATTTAAATTAGATTTTAAAACTTGGATTCAAATTCAGTTTGAAATCCATACTTAAAATTTAAATTTTAAGTTCTGTTTAAAACCTGCTTCAGATTTTAAAACTAATTTTGAATTGAAAATATACAGGTTTTAGAGAAACCTGTAACTATCAAAAATACCCAAGCCTCCCCTTCTTTGACTTCGAGTAAAACCTTGAACAACTTCGAGCAAAAACTCGAATTACCCGAGTATAACTCGAGTCCAAAATATTCTGCAAAACCCAAACATTCCCTAACACATTCCTTGCACCGTGGATATGCATGGTGGTTCTGGACGCCTCCAGTCACCACCAAGTCGACGAACATGTCGACGCTCACCACTGAAACACATTCGATCATCCAAAAACTCAACATCTACTCGAAATCAAATTCGAGTCCCCAAACCAAAACCTAGAAAAAATACAGGAACAACTATCACCATCAAATCCAAAACCTGTAAAACCTCCATCCCCTTTCCTCCGGCCATCGGAGGCTTTGGAACTCCGTCCAACGCTTCTTCAACACCCTAGCAACCATCTCCCCAAATATTGAGGCACTCGATCTCCTATAGCCACCCTGCCGATCAAAACACTGCACCACCCCAAAAACTAGGTTTAGAAATCTAATCCAACAATCACCATCTCCATGGTGATCTTCCACCACCTCGACCATTTTTCCCTAAGTCACAGACCACTTCCCTACTTCCAGAAAGAACTCCGACCTTCCAGAACCCCGAGATCATCAGAATTTTCCAAAAACCCCAAAAACAATGCAACCCAGACATGCACTTCAATTCTATTTTAAAAATTATGATTTAGATCTTAAAAATCCTGTTTTTAAATCAGTATTTGATTTATAATCCTAAATAAATGAATTACAGTATTTGAATTTTTTCTAAAAACTTAAACTTCGCTGTTATTCTTGTTTCCAGAGCGAATTACAATTTATTTAAACTTAAATACAATTTTAAAGCTTTCTTTATAATCAAACAAATAGATATTATTTGGATCCTAAATCCTAACATAAACTTGTTTAAAAGAAAATGGATTTTTTTATCAAAATCCTTGCTTCTAAAACTAGGTAAAGGCAAGAGCAGGTACACAACACATAAAAGTATACACACAAGCATACTAATCAACATGCAACCAGGTATACATACAGAAAACATAATTTTTTTTCATACATCAATCAAGCAACAGATTTGTACTTGAGTTTAAAAAAAAGTGTTACTCACTTGATATGGCATGAAACAGAGCACAAGATTTGAAGTTGCTTTTGAAACCTTTAATCTGAAATGCCATAACTTCTTTGAATCTGATTAAAACTTGAGTTGCTTACTGATTTAAACTTGCAGTTGCATGCTAACGAAACTTTGTTGAAGACATAAGACTTGATTTTAAACTTGCTTCAGATCTCAGGTTTAAAGAATGCAGGCAAATGCTTTTGATTCCCGGATTTTAAAGAAATGCAGGCTTTTCATTTTTCTTTTGAAAGGAATTACAGGTTTGATTTGAAACAAGTTTTTGAAGATCTCAGATTTGATTTTGAAAATGAATAGAATTGAAAAAAATGCAGACAGATTGGTTTGAAGAGGTTACAGACTACAGATTTGAAAAATTACAGGGGTTATAATCTTTTGAATTGGATTTTGATTTAAGGAGGAAGCTTTCAGATCTGATTTTGAAAATAAATTATAAGATATTGATTTTGGTTTTTGAGAATTTGTTACTGATTTGTTTCAGCTGAAATCATATCTTCTTTACTTTGAAAAATGAAGATTAGAAAAGGAAAAGATTGAAGAAAACATGTTTATATAAGTGTAATTGATTTATTTGAAAATTAAAAAAAAATTAAAGTAAAAGGACACATGTAAAAAAAACTAACATCTGTTACATTAGTCATTTAATTTAACTACACTTGTCATTATACCACTCAATATAATAACATGTGTCTTATAAGTAATTTTATTTATTTTTATTTATTTTAAAAGTAAATGAAACCCTTTTTTCTTTATTTATTAAATACATATATATATATAAATTATTTTCAAAAGTAAATGTATATACATTTCTTTTTTTAAAGAAAATGAAATGAAACAAATTATAAAAAAATGAAAGCTTACTTATAAAATTTAGATATGTTTATTCTTTTGAAGTTTCAAAATTAATTCAAATTCACATGCTATAAATTTTTAAAAATCCAAATTAAAACTAATTTATATTAACATATTTAATTTAAATAGTAATATTATTGTCTTTTAAAATTTATCTATATTTATACATTTATTATTATTTGAAAATAACGTATTTATTAATTTAAATAATTTATAAAAGAAATTATGAATTACTTATCACTAATCTAACTTATTTAAATGCATAAATGTTTTAATATACAAATGGTATTTTAAATTTTCATATATAATTCCAAATTATAATTATTAAGATATATTCAAAAAGGAAATAAAATAAACTTTTGCTTATCTTATTTAAAATTTAACTATGCTTTAAAATATATTTAAACAATTTAAGACATTTTTCTTTAAGTATCTTAAACCCAAATAGTTATTTATTAAGTAGTTTTGAATAGTTATTTATTAAATAAAATAATAATTTCCAAATTATCAAAATGAATACTAGAATTTAAAAACAAGATTTTATTTATTTATTAAACTTCATATCAAAACTTATCTACCTATAATATATATAAATATATATACATTATAAATAGAAAGCAATTTATTAGCTTATAAAAGATAAAATTCACCAATTAAACATTTATTTAGTTGGATTATTAAATCAAGTTAATTTTATTAACAGAATTTATCAAATTCATTTGATTTTAAATACAGATTATTAAATTGATATTGCCAAAATTTTGGGGATATCACATTCCTCCCCCCTTAAAAGAATTTTGTCCCCGAAATTTAAAAGCAAAGGTAATTTAATAATCTCATTAAAGATTTAATTTAAACACAAGCATATATCAATCATATGCTAATAACCAAAGCAACCAATTTATCTAATCAAACAAATTTAATTATCCAGACCAAATTCTGGATAAAATTTCCTAGAGTTTCCCTAAGTATATATATACCGGGATACTCGCTCTACAGAATCCAAACAATCTAAACTACAAAGCTACAGAGCTCCTTCTCATCCAGATGTACAAAACTAGACAAGATATCAGACTACAGACGAGTCTGACTCAACAACCAAACCTTCCTGAATAGATGGTTCCACTACCAGAGATAGCTCATACTCGTACTCCCTCAGAGATACGTGAATCTCATTGAATCCAATTATCCAACTGGAAATTCAACTCTACTCTTCAAACATCAGAAGAACAAACTCACTTCTTCTAGGAAAAGACAAAACAGAAACACTCTCAAACTGCTTCCGCTGCACAACTCTGATCCGAAGTAGATGAAAATGCTGATGAAGAACATGAGCATAATCTGGACAACATATCCTAGAATATGATTCAACAGATCCATAAAAGAAAACTTAGAAGTTTCACCAATCCTGAGCTGCTTCACCAACCCTTATCTCGAGAAACCATCCTTCTACTAGCTAATCCACCGGTAGCACACCTGGAATCCGGTCGATAAGAAAACTCAATCTCTTGATACAGACAAACCTATGACTTCTCAGGAGACATCCAGAAAAATCTTTGATAATCCAAGAGATCACTCAAACAATTGCAAGTCACTTTTGCGATCAACACAGACCAATTTCCAAAGAAATCTGTTCTCTCTTTACCAAATAGAACATCTTACTCTGGTCTAGCCAATCCAATGAAGAAACGGATCTACTCTGCTGCTTCTGAACTCCTCCTTTAAAAACTGCTAACCAGAAGACCTTCTTGATGGCACACAGAACACTCCGAGCTGAACTGCTAACACCAAAGCCAAAGACTTCCTAATCCAAAGCTCTTCGAGAAACTCGGACCTCAAAGCCAAACACAACCAACCAGCTCAACTCTGCCACATCACCGAAGCAGACACACTTCCTAAAACTTGTTCCAATGAAAACTTCTTCGGAAACCTCCATAGTCATTGCATCTCATCACGCAGCTACTACTTCCTGAGGTATCAAAATACCATCACACACTTCTGCCAAACCGACAGATCCAAACTCAACTCATCCAACTTCAAAGATGAACTCTGAACCTTTACAGGTTACCTTCAGAGATCGATGAAATCCTTTACCTCAGCAAAGCTCACTCGAGACGGTATTAGGTCTACAGTCTCGTCAGATACACTTCCAACCTCAATATTCAAATTCCAACCATCGGTAGTAGTCGTGTAACACACACCACTAACTTGTCTACCTTTATAACCTATATTGGAAACCTGAACGGGTAACCCAACGAATAGGTAGAAATAGTGTGTGTGTGTGTGTATATATATATATATATATATATATATATATATAAATTACAAATACGCCTCTCAAGCTAGACGTCACTCTAGAGCCTAGGTATTCACTCAACCTAAAGCTCTGATACCAACTGTCACGACCCGTCTTCCACTAACTAGAAAGACGTATCATGATATAAGAAAGAAAGAGATAGAAAGAGAAAGAAAGAGAAGAAAGAGAAGAAACAACAACAGAATCTCAACAGCGGAACGACTAAATTATATTAATAACAAAGTATTACATAGTATACAACAACTATCAGAGTTACACAGATAACACAACACATACTAGACAGTTATAAACACCTGTCTAGTTATTACAACACAGTACTAAACAATAAAAAAATGACTCAGAGATACCAACACAGCGGAATACTAGATAACTACAACGCAGAAGCCTCTTGCTCCATTGCTCCTTCACAATTCGTCAAAGCTAACCTGAATCCCTTGGCTACACGTAAAAATTTGAGTACCCAAGAGTTTAAGAAAACAGAAATAAACTCCGGGTCAGACATGGGTCTGGTGTGAGTAACAGGTTAAAGTTTCTTAACTTTTGAAAAACCTTTAAAAATAAAGATATCACGTAAGACTTCCCACACATAAACATGGAAAAGTTTTTACCTTACGCTAACCAAAACATTTGATAGGAAATCTGATGATATTAATAGTGTCTAGGGTTTATAATAAAATACAGAAATAGTTGCTTACATCTCACGTTCCAACATAGTTGGGCACAATCAATACGTACGGCACTTATTGGATTTTGGATTCCATACAATGGCAGGGCTATCGGGGTATCGCCCGTCACAGTACGAGGCCTAGATCGCCATACCGAGGATCACTCCCAATTCCCTGCAACATAAGGCCCGAACCATCCCTTACTGGACAGTCCCAAACAAGACAACCCCGCAGTTGGCCGCGACCCAACCGCCCACACAGCCGAATAAAAAGGGACTTCTAGACAGAGGAAAATCTCATCCTACTTGGGCATGACCCACTTAGCCTTGTTGCACCTCCCCTGTTTTATCCATTCCCGGTCGATGAGGCTTGAGGCTACGATTACCTTTAGAGAACACATCTCTTAGAATGCTCATCATCCACCTGACGATGTTCTGAAAGCATTCAATCCATACAAGTTCGTTTAGGATTCGAACGAAACCAAAGGCATTATCTTGTTGCACTCATTTTGGAATCACCCTCCGAGTTAACGATGATAACCCTTGCACTCTGAATCTTCATCTTCACTTGAGATTCACGACCTATCGTTAATTTGGATCGATGTGGTTTTCGGATATCCAAATATGGAAACCCAATCCCGGTCTCAACGAATCCAAAACGCCATCCTTTAGGTCCAAGTTGTTTCAAGTTTAAAGCAATCCAATTAAATTATCTATATACACACAGATAGATAATTCACATCATCACCACAGATAATCCCTATTATCGTCATCAGAAGATAATCCAAACCATCATCACAATGCAACCAATGCATCTATATCACACAACATTACTAATCCCATATCCGAGATTCCAACCATTCAAGGAAATCTATATTATCCATATATAAACAAGGATTAATAATCACAGCATATATAATTAATTTAAAATGAATTAAATTAACTACATCATCTCTAATTAATTTAAAGTAAATCAAATTAATTACCTCAATCTATAAATCCTCTTATATAACCATTAATTACAAACCAATCAACTAATTAATTAACCACTAATTAATTCCCTTGATTTATTACCCTTGATTAATCATTATTTAATTACATTCAAGTAATTAATTTCACAAATTAATTATTCTTAATCAAATACAGTAATTAACCTTTAATTACTTCATTCATTAATTAATTATAATTAATTACATTAATCCTTAATTAATTACATTAATTAATGACTTCATTAATTACTTATCATTGATTAATTAATCTCAATTAATTAATCATAATTTCATCATTAATTATATTAATTAATGATTCCTAATTACATTTAGATTAATTAACTTTATTAAGTAATTAACCATAATTAAACCATAATTATTGATCACTTTTGATTAATTAACTTCAGTAATTAACTAATCTTAATTACTTCATTGAATAAATTGATTACCCCTAAATTAATTATATTTAATAATTAATTATATTTAATTGATTACCCCTAAATTAATTATATTTAATAATTAATTATATTTATTAATCATCCTTGATCAATTTACTAGTAATTAATTACTCTTAATTAATTACGTTACTTAATTATTTTCCAAATGACTTAATCAATCAATGCTTAAATTAATTACACCAAGTAATTAATTATTAATTACTTTCACAAAGTAATTATCCTCCATAATAATTACACAAGCAATTAACCCCAGACTCTTCCATACTTCAATAAGTTACATTCAGTGATTTCTCATCTTAATAACTTCTCTAAATAATTATCCTTCATTAATTACTTATCAACCTATCAAATGATTATTCTACATTAATTAAACTTAATTAATTAATTTAAACTAATCACATAAATTAATTAATTTCAATGAGTAATTAATACCTTTAATTACTTCCATAAAGTAATCATACTCAACCAAATTCCATAATGATTATCTAATTTAATTAATCTAATTAATTATCAAAATTAATCACTTTAATTAATTAATTAATAATCCCAAGTTAATAACCTTCATTAACTTATCAACAATTTCCTTAATTACCTTTCTTAAGTAATTATTAATTACAAATTTATTAATCTTTAATAATCATTTAATTAATCACTAATTTGTTTCATTAATTAAGTTTTTAACTTAATTAATCTTAACCTCTTGATAAATTAATTTCTAATCATTAATTAAATCTTAACTTATTTAATTAATGATCTTATTTCCAAATTAATTAATCTTAATTAATTAACTTCAACCTTAAAATCCTACTTAATTAATTAAATAAATTAATTAATTATCCATCTAATTACCTTACTAATTTAATAAATCAAAATCATTAAATCTTTGATTTATTTTAAAATAAAAAATTTCTTATTAATGATTACATTATCATTGACAAAGCAAATTTAAACAACTTACTTTTAAAATTTGTTTCCAAACTACATTTTAAATTTAAAATTTAAAATAAAATCAAACATAACTTTAACAAGTTTTGAAAAAATTTTAAAAACCTTTTTAAAACTTATGCAAAAGAATTTCCTATTTAAAAAAAAAGGATGTTTAAAGGAATTTAAACCAAATTCATTTTAAGATACAAATCATATTTAAAATATATTTCAACATCCAAAGTTTTTAAAACACTTTAAATTTTTAAAACTTCCTTTATTTTCAAAACATTGATTCAAATTGGATTTTTGATTCCAGATTTAAAACTTATGTTTAAATCTTCTACTTTAATTTTAAAACCTTTATCTTTAAATTCAATTATTTAAACTCTTTTATAGTTGATTAAATGTTTCAATTAAATTAAATTTAAATTAGATTTTAAAACTTGGATTCAAATTCAGTTTGAAATCCATACTTAAAATTTAAGTTTTAAAACCTGCTTTAGATTTTAAAACTAATTTTGAATTGAAAATATGCAGGTTTTAGAGAAACCTGTAACCATCAAAAATACCCGAGCCTCCCCTTCTTTGACTTCGAGTAAAACCTTGAACAACTTCGAGAAAAAACTCGAATTACCCGAGTATAACTCGAGTCCAAAATATTCTGCAAAACCCAAACATTCCCTTACACATTCCTTGCACCGTGCATATGCACAGTTGTTCTGGCCGCCTCCGGTCACCACCAAGTCGACGAACATGTCGACGCTCACCACTGAAACACATTCGATCATCCAAAAACTCAACATCTACTCGAAATCAAATTCGAGTCCCCAAACCAAAACCTGGAAAAAATACAGGAACAACTATCACCATCAAATCCAAAACCTGTAAAACCTCCATCCCCTCTCCTCCGGCCATCGGAGGTTTGGAACTCCGTCGAATTCTTCTTCAACGCCCTAGCAACCATCTCCCCAAATATTGAGGCACTCGATCTCCTATAGCCACCATGCCGATCAAAACACTGCACTACTCCAAAAACTAGGTTTAGAAATCTAATCCAATAATCACCATCTCCACGGTGATCTTCCACCACCTCCACCATTTTTCCCCAAGTCACTGACTACTTCCCAACTTCCAGAAAGAACTCCGACCTTCCAGAACCCCGAGATCATCAGAATTTTCCAAAAACCCCAAAAACAATGCAACCCCGACATGCACTTCAATTCTATTTTAAAAATTATGATTTAGATTTTAAAAATCCTGTTTTTGCAGTATTCGATTTAAAATCCTAAATAAATGAATTACTGTATTTGAATTTTTACTAAAAACTTAAACCTCCCTGTCTTTTTCCAGAGCAAATTACAATTTATTTAAACTTAAATACAATTTTAAAGCTTTCTTTATAATCAAACAAACAGATATTATTTGGATCCTAAATCCTAACATAAACTTGTTTAAGAGAAAATGGATTTTTTTATCAAAATCCTTGCTTCTGAAACTAGGTACAGGCAAGAGCAGGTACACATCACATAATATCTATATACATTCAAACATTCATATATATATATACAACAATGGATTTAAAATTATAGACACAACCATACTAATCAACATGCAACCAGGTATACATACAGAAAACATACTTTTTTTTCAGACATCAATCAAGCAACAGATTTGTACTTGAATTTAAAATAAAGTGTTATTCACTTGATATGGCATGAAATAGAGCACAAGATTTGAAGTTGCTTTTGAAACCTTTAATCTGAAATGCCATAACTTCTTTGAATCTGCTTAAAACTTGAGTTGCTTGCTGATTTAAACTTGCAGTTGCATGCTAATGAAACTTTGTTGAAGACATAAGACTTGATTTTAAACTTACTTCAGATCTCAGGTTTAAAGAATGCAGGCAAATGCTTTTGATTCCCAGATTTTAAAGAAATGCAGGCTTTTCATTTTGCTTTTGAAAGGAATTACAGGTTTGATTTGAAACAAGTTTTTGAAGATCTCAGATTTGATTTTGAAAATGAACATAATTGAAAAAAATGCAGGCAGATTGGTTTGAAGAGGTTACAGACTACAGATTTGAAAAATTACAGGGGTTATGATCTTTGGAATTGGATTTTGATTTGAGGAGGAAGCTTTCAGATTTGATTTTGAAAATAAATTATAGGATATTGATTTTGGTTTTTGACAATTTGTTACTGATTTGTTTCAGCTGAAATCATATCTTCTTAACTTTGAAAAATGAAGATTAGAAAAGGAAAAGATTGAAGAAAACATGTTTATATAAGTGTAATTGATTTATTTAAAAATTAAAGAAAAATTAAAAATAAAAGGGCATATGTTAAAAAAACTAACATTTGTTACATTAGTCATTTAATTTAACTACACTTGTCATTATATCACTCAATATAATAACATGTGTCTTGTAAGTAATTTTATTTATTTTAAAAGTAAATGAAACCCTCTTTTCTTTATTTATTAAATACATACATACATATATATATATATATATAAATTATTTTCATAAGTAAATGTATATGCATTTCTTTTTTTAAAGAAAATGAAATGAAACAAATTATAAAAAAAATGAAAGCTCACTTATAAAATTTAGATATGTTTATTCTTTTGAAATTTCAAAATTAATTCAAATTCACATGCTATAAATTTTTAAAAATCCAATTTAAAACTAATTTATATTAACATATTTAATTTAAAAATAATAATAATATTGTCTTTTAAAATTTATCTATATTTATACATTTATTATTATTTGAAAATAACATATTTATTAATTTAAATAATTTATAAAAGAAATTGTGAATTACTTATCACTAATCTAGCTTATTTAAATGCATAAATGTTTTAATATACAAATGGTATTTTAAATTTTCATATATAATTCCAAGTTATAATTATTAAGCTATATTCAAAAAGGAAATAAAATAAACTTTTTCTTATCTTATTTAAAATTTAAATTTGCTTTAAAATATATTTAAACAATTTAAAACATTTTCTTTAAGTATCTTAAAACAAATAGTTATTTATTAAGTAGTTTTGAATAGTTATTTATTAAATAAAATAATAATTTCCAAATTATCAAAATGAATACTACAATTTAAAAACAAGATTTTATTTGTTTATTAAACTTCATATCAAAACTTATCTATCTACAATACATATAAAAATATATATACATTATAAATAGAAAGCAATTTATTAGCTTTTAAAAGATAAAATTCACCAATTAAACATTTATTTAATTGGATTATTAAATCGAGTTAATTTTATTTACAGAATTTATCAAATTCATTTAATTTTAAATACAGATTATTAAACTGATATTGCCAAAATTTCCGGGATATCACATGAAACATGCAAAACCATATTTTAAAACAAATGTTTGTTAAACAAATATATATTCACCTATATAAATAGTTTAATACTCTATATATATATGTTCGTCGACGGAATTTCTATCGGATTAGAAAACCGTCGAACGAATTTTGAGATAAAAATAAAACTGCAAGCGCACGGTGTACGAATGTAGCACGTGGCGAATACGGGTCGATCCACAGGGAATTGATGATTTTAAAATTCTACTCAATCAAATTAACCAAAGTTGAAAGAGTGATTAACTAAAAAAAAAAGAGAAAAATGACAAAAGAAAATAAATAAAAATATGAGAGTGTTAAGACAATTTAGAGGCAACTTCCACTCTCTAGATCACATAAATCAACAAAATGAAGTTATGATCTCTCTTTTCTTGTCATTAGTGAATTAGTTGATGTGCTTATCATAAGTATGGTGTATTTGTGCTATTAATTAGCTCAATATAAACCATCAAACTATAACACAACCACTAATATACATTTAACTCTCATGAAATATGACAACAAGTAGAAATAAAAAAATCTATTTTAAGCATAGCCTATTAACTATTGTTTAGAAATATAGGCTATCAAATTTCAATTTCAACATTCACTTATTTGCCATAATCATATTTAGATGAAGAGGCAATTTGTGTTATGTTTGTTTAAGCATAGCCTATTTGTTATGAACAACATAGACTATCAAATTTAAAGCTAAAACAACAAGTTAACAACTTCATACATTCTCATTAAAGCACAAAAAGAGAGTATAAAACATCAAAATGTTGCATCTACGTACTAGAGAGCTTCATTACCCATAAATTGTAAGGATTAAGCTCTCATATTTGTTATCAAATCCACAAATGTAGAAAGCACATGAAAGCAAAAAAAAAAATAGAGAGAGAGAGCAAAGCAAAGAAACAAAACTAATCTACTTGCATGAAATAAGAGAAACCTACACTACAACATGGAAGTAAATGAACATGAAAAGGAAAGAGCATGTATTAAATTGCATAAAATAAAAAAAATTACAAGAAATAAAAATTGGCTAAGTAGCCATTAAAAGAGAAAGAGAGCTTTCTTTTATTTGATCTAAACTAAACTAAAGAGAAGGAAGCCTAAGAGAGACTAAGAGAGGAGGATGGCTACATGAAACATAAGGGGTATTTATACAAGTGTTAAAACCTTAATTCATTTTTTTGGGAAATGCCCAAAATGCCCTTTAGGAAGTGTGGAGGCCAAGTTATCATTAACATGTCTTAATCCCCCATTGAGTGTACATGAAGCCATTAACTTCAAAAGCATGTGCATTAGCCTTTAATTTGTACATTAAGGTAGGTGGGGTCCTCCATGTTCTTCACTTTGAATTATTTCCATCTTCATTCCTTTGTATTAATTTTGTGCATGCATATCTTCATGAAACCACTTCTACTTGAGATCAATTTCCTACAAAAATATATACAAATTTTCAATTAATTTTTCTCAAACAAATATATGCACACAAATGACCGTTTTTCCCATATATGAAGATGAATATGTGACAATTTGGAATAATTTGAATTTTTGGTTTAAACAAGTTAAAATACCCGATATGATCATTTATTTAATTCAAATAGATTAAATATGTTGGTAAAAATATGCACATTTATGTGCACATCAAATACCCCCACACTTATCTTTTTATTCGTCCTCGAATAAACTAAAACTAAGATAAATCCGTTTTCGTAGGAAGCACGATTGCATTGAGCATATGCAACAAGCCGTTAAACCTCTGGGTGTCCCCGGTAGGACGAGTGTAGTCTCGTGAGGGTTTTCAGCGGATACTACCCACAAAATCCAAATGCAAAAATAAAAATAAAAAATGTAAAGTGAAAATATTTACAAAAATGCAAGACTTATTTAAAAAGAGATGAATGCGAGTTTTTGAAAATATTTACAAATGAAGGATTTCTTTTTAAATTGACACAAATAAGTTCAACATAGGTTTTGGTCATTATCTTGAGATTTAAGTCATTTACTCGTCAAAATTTCCAATAAAAATCAAGTTATCATAACAAATAGACAATAGTTTAACTCGTTGTTTTGGTCAATAACACAATGTAATTATGAAATGGATCCTTAGTTGATTATCGATGTTTATCAAAGTGGTATTTTCATTTCTTTTCAATAACAAATCAAATCAACTAAGTAAAAATAGTTCTATGATTTCAATTGCTTGCTCTCTCATTATTTGCAAGAAAAATTACACACCTAGCTCAGGTAAACTGAGGCCAGATATACCACCCATGCACTGCCTTTCGGGCTTATGTGAGGGGAGTACAGAGCATGGCGAGTGCACACACTTTCGTGCATACACCTACCGACCGTAGGTGGTTTTTATTAAGTCTGTTTTTTTATATATGTGTTCCATACATGCATAACCGTGAGGACTTTTAAATGAGTATGAAAGCACATAATCAAAGATTCCAAGTAATCCACTCATGCATAACCGTGAGGACTTTTAAATGAGAGTGAACACTTGGATGTTATTATTTTTTATTTTTATATTTTTTTTTAAAGAGAGAGAGAGTTCTGCAAAATCATCTTAGCACCATTTAACTTAGAAGGCAAAAAAAATGTTATATCCTTTACTTTAAATCAACCACTTTTTAAAACAAAGATTTTCAATTAGGATGTACTTCATAATTAACACGTATGAATCTTCCTATATACTGGTTAAACCATATTATTTGTAATCAAACTTCATTTTTATTTTTGTTAAGACCAATAAATTTTCAAAAATTTCAATTTAATAAACCAAAGCCATATATTTATCTTATAGTGTTTCTTTTAAAAATAAATCAAAAGAAAATTTGTTTTTGGGATTTTTTTTAATTAATTTTTCTTGTTTTTGTGATTTTAAAGCAAAAATAAACCATGAAAAAAAATGAAGATGATTCTCCCCCCCCCCTCCCACACTTGATTTTGACTGTGTCCCCACAGTCAATCCAAGTGAAAGGGATGTTTATTACTATTTACATGAAAACGAACGGTATTTACACGATATCAGAAAGTATATTGTCAAAAAGTAAATGAAACGGTCTTCCAAAAACCGATTCATTTGTCTCGTCGAGTATACGAGGCACAGCTTAAGCTCGAAAAACCATACCATAAAAGATTTTAAAGTTGAATGTTGATTTGGAAAAACGAATTTCGTTTTATCAAAAGTTGAATGAGTTGTTTTATTTTCAATGATTTTCGGGGTTGATAGAACAATTGCTTGAAATTTATTTTCACCAAATTCAAGTTTATCATCGATTTCAAAATCGAAATGGTGATTCAAATCGTCCCCTACAGAATTTAGCAACTCATTTTCAAAAAGTCCATAAAACTCATGTTCGTTAAATTCGACTTCCTTCGTTGGATTATCAACAACTTCATCATGTAAATCGGGTTTAAAATTTAAAGTTGTCGTATTCAAATTTTCAGAAAAAAGAAGATCCAAGTTTAAATCGAGTTTCGCACCCTCAAAAGAATTGAAATCCAACTTAATTACCATGTTTTCAACAACTTTGTTATGATCTTTATTTTCAATTTCAAAAGTTGCTATTTGACAATCATCGATTTTGGTAAAGATGGACTATAGTTTGACTCGTCACACATTGAAATTTGATTTTGTTTCTCACGAAAATTTTCCAATGTTTCAATCAACAAATTCGTGTGATCATCATAAATTTCATTCATTTGCTCAAAAAGTCAAATTTGTAATTATTAACTTGAAAATTTTCGATTTGTACTTGTTGAGAACAAGAATTGTCAATTTCGATAAACGGTAAATTATTATATGATTCTTCGCAAGTTGAGATTGGATTATGATTTTCACGAAAAGTTTTGTATTTTTCGAGTAATAAATCCCCGTTATCTTTTTCCATTTGGTCAACAAAATCAAATTCATGATTATTAATTTGAAAATTTTCATTTTGAATTTGTTGATAACCAAAGTTTTCAATCATATTGTTACTGAAACTATTCCCATTGCCAAAATTATTTGAAAATTGGTTCACATTTTCATCTTGATTTTGAAATTCATTTTGAAGCTCGAAATTGAATTGACATGGGTTATACTCGAAATCATTGGAATTTTGAAGTGAATTCAAATTTTGAAATCCTTGACTTGAGTTATTAGACAAATATGAATTACACAAATCATTTATCATTTGATTTTGTTGTGTAGAGATTTCAAGTAAAGACGAAATGCTATTTTCAAGATTTGAGGGTTGCTCGTTATTTTGAAAATTTTGTGGTTCGAAATTTGAATCGTTTAAACAATAGCTGGTGTTAAATATCCATACGAATTTGGAGAGAAATCGTATAGATTATATTGTTTTTCACAAATACTGTAAAATTCTCGTAAGTGAGGAAACTCGGACATTTTCAAGATTTTTTTTTTTGTTTATAAAGGAAAAATATTTACAAATAAAATTTATTTTTCAAAAGGGAAATTGATTTTTGTTTTTCCAATTTTTTAATTTTGAAAAGATTTTATAATTTTTTTTTTGGATTTTTGTTTTTCTAAACTTTTTTGGATTTTTGAAACTTCAAAGAAAAAGGATTTCAAAATTTCAAAGGAAAAAGGATATTTACAATTTTTTTTTGTTTTGGATTTTGAATATTTTTTTTAAATATGCATGAACTAATGCAACTAAATGAATGCAGTGGTTAATTACAAATGATTTATCCTAAGTTAACCCAAAATTGTATAATCACACATTGTCTTAAACAAACAAGATAGTTCTCAGCCAGGTAACGGACAGGATTTATCGGTGCACCACGAATCACCATAGCAATGCAGTCGAAGGTTTAAGTACCTTCAGAGGAACAACCACTATAATATTTACGAATCACCGTAATATTTATAAATGGTTATTACTCTGCCGTAGCCTAGACACCAAGAAATTAAATTTTTCAAAGAAGACAAATTGTCGTTATACAATTAAGTGTTATCGATGTCTAACCGTTATTATTAATCAAAATCTAAGATGGAATGCAAAGTAGAAAGTAAATGTGTATTAACAATGCAACTACGAATGAATTTTTTTTTTTAAATGCAAATGCAAGCAACCAACAATTCAATTCAAATAAAACTAGAAATGAAAGCAGAATTTTTTAGCAAGCAGAGCAATTTATTTTGGCTAGCTAAGGAAGCAATTTTCAGCAAGCTATTCTTCCTTTATTTCCCGCTTTGGCAACCTGAAAATTAAAAACTAAGATATATACAATTTTTTTTTTGGTTTTTTTTTTTGAAAGGAAACTTAAAAGTAGGGTTTTACTTAAAAAAAAATTATAGATGTCTATCGAGGAGGAACTAAAACAAGTTGAATACGCTACAATAAATTTAAGCCTTCATAAATTATTATTGTTTTATATTCTCTGAACGAAAACAAATAATGGAAACAAAGAGGGAAGAGAATGAGTGTGAATAGATAGACCAAATAAATAAGCTCAAATAGCGGAAAATAAAAAGTCAGGGAGTGAATATCCAAGAATAATAAAAGTTATAGCTGTTCATTTTACACAGGGACGTATGAATAGACACCGGAAACAAAAGGCACCAAGCGGATACGGATATGGCTAACCGTTTTGTATATTTTTCCACCTAACAGACAGCGAAATGCAAAAAAATATACAGTTGAAATCAGCACGACGAGATGATCAAAACAGTACACAGATATCAGCGATACGACCATCCTATCAAAAGGCGTTATCCGCTGCCAAAATGTTGCTAAAACTCTGAAAATAAGATAAACGGAGTTAGAGAAGTCCAAATTTGACGAAACGAAATATGAAGTCTCACTCGGAAAATGATTTAAAATTTTATTATATAAAAATATTTAGATTTCGAAAATATTTTATTTCAATCAATTTTAACTGATTTTAAATTGAAATTTACGCAACAAAACTAACTTTCATAGTCCTCAATAAAAATTTGCCATTTATTACGTTTAAATAAACGCATTTTATTTTCATTGTTAAATTTAATCGTTTAAAATTTACGGGTCGTTACACTCTCCCCCATGTAGAACTTTTCGTCCCCGAAAAGGAAGGAGGTAGGAGATTAGAAACAACCAGAAGAAAAGACAGATATGAAGTACACAGTATTAGATACAACGGTTAATTTTAAAGCCATATTAAAAAAAATTAATTTTAAAATTGATTAATTTTCAGCAAATTTGGTTTCAATCCATTTTATTTAAATCAATATCTATTCACTATAATCATATTTTTTTGATTCAATTTAATGTATTTCAATCAATAGATTTGATTTCAAGTTTCAGTTTATTAATATTTATTACATAAATTTCTTCCAAAATAAAATTTATTTGATTTAACTCATCTATTAAATTTATTTATCTTCAGTTGAGTTAACTCCACTAAAATTTAATTTTAACTATTCTTAAGTCCATATTTATTTACTTAAATATTATTTCTCTTTTATTATCTAATTTATTTCACTCACATTATTTATAACATCAATTGAATGTATAAAAATCATTATAGCAATCATATTTTATTTATAAATTTCCCTTAACAAAATCTCATTTTGAGCATATTATCTATTATTGTATATTATTCAATTACATTCAAACCCTTTCCAGGTAAGTTTAATTAATGATTCCAATGTAATTAAATACTATACAAATTTTTCTTTAATTTCAACATTTTTATTAAGCAAGTTTTAGTTTTAACCATTTTTCTTAAGTTTTCTCTTGTATAAACTTCAATTTTATATATTCACCTTAACATTTTCACTTTTTAAATATTTTAGGTAATTTATATATATTAGAATGAAAATTAGTATTATACAAGCAAGTTTTATTCAAATTCAATTATTTCAAGTTGGTTTAATTTCATTTAATCATTTTAGATATTCCAATTATTCAAAAATTTCACTTTATTTCAATAATTGATACCATTTCTTAATATAAAACTTAAGATTCAAATTTTCGATTTCACTTCAAAGTATTTTGAAATAATTATACACATATATATTTTATAAATCAAATTATACATAAAAATTTAAATCAAATCCATTTTTCTAAAACAAAAGTGTAGCAAAACTACTAAATGGTCACTCCACTTCGAAACTCGAAAATGAATGTCGATGATGCTACAGTCATCACCGAAATTATTTTCCAACGACAAAGTAGGAGACTCTGACTTACTTCTTTTAAAATTCTTTGAAAACAATTTTCATTCAAAATACATTCAACATATATTTCAAAACTTTGAAAACCAAATACTGAAAAGCACCGAAAATTTAATCCTCAAATTCCAAATTTAAATTTATTTCACTAGCAAATTAGATTTATAAACCATGTCTATAAATTTCACCTCTTATAACATACAACAATAATTAATGGATTAGGAGTTTTTAACAAAGCACTAAATGATAATCTAGTATTATCATTTCTAATTCTAGAAAATTACACCTTTATATAAAAATATATTCATACAAAAAAAATTCATTTATCAATTTCGAAAACAATATTGTATCAGTTTTCTCTTTTGAAGTGTTTTGAATTCCTATCAATAGCGTTAGCTAGACAAATCGGTCGAAAACCAAAATTCAAACTTAACAACTTAAACAATCACAATGTAAAACATTTTAATGTTAATTACAAATACACTCCCTCACACGATGATTCAAAGATGGATTTTGAAATAAGGATAGAGATTTAAGTTTAGATGAACCCTAGCCAAGAGAATTTCTCACTACAAAGATAGACTCGATAGGAAGATAAGATAACTAAATTACAAAAGAGGAAGATGGATAGACTTATATTGATCGCAGGTGACCTTAACTGGATCAACCGAGATTCCATAAATAAGATTGATGTGGAAATTCAATTTCTCGCTTGAAGGGAAGAGAAACGACTTCACCAAAACATCAGGGTATTCCCTGATTATCAAGGTGTAGTCAAGGTCACTAGGCTGAGTATCAAAAGAAAGGTATAAGTGCATGCATAACCGAAGGCATTTGACCTTTGAACACACAAGGTTTTCCCATGTCGTCTACTAGAGGATGGTTTGGGATTTGCTAGAAATAACAACATCGTAAACCAAGGATATAGAAATCTCCGGTGAATCAACGCCTGTTATAAAGGAGTTTCACCTCCTTTCAAATCATTCCAAGATAGGCAGGACCGCCAATGGAATTAGACGCACACATCAGGATGAAGTTGCCAATTAAGGTGACAAGATATGCTCGAATCCATCTCCAGGATCAACAGAAATAGAGCTATGGGGTGCTCTAGTATCAATGGGACACGAACAGGAAAAGCCTTCAGAGTGAGGGGAAGATTCCAAAAATTCAAAGGAAATCTGAATCAAAGAGGAAAAATTCAACCTCGAATTAATGTGATTCTGTAATTTAAATTTACTCTATATGCTATGTTTTTCCTAAACCAGAGCTCTGATACCACTTGTAACGACTCGTAATTTCGAACCATTCACATCCGCACGTGTCAGACTTGAATTGCTCAAAACAACAGATTGCAAATTTTATATTTGACAAAACTCAACATATGTAGTAAATAAATCAATCATGGAATCACAGTCACAGAGTAATATAACAATAAGCAGTGAAAAAAATAAATAGTGGTTCATGAAGCCACTATATAAACAACAGAATTTGAAAAAAAATACAGCAGAATATCTCAAATACGATATAGTCTCGAAAAAGATGACAAGTCTGAACAAAACAACTAGATAGCTGCAAGCTGAATAGATATAGATGGATCTCCAACCGAAGCTCCAAACTCCAAAGGTGAGTCTCAAATGCTGTGACACTCAGTCTGACCCGAGCATAAAGCAAAATACAAAACACTCGAGTCAGGATTAACATTCTTATATTAATATATTCAACTCAAGTGAAATGTCAACTGAAATACAAGTAACTTAAAGGATAGTTGGGATTTCCATCCTCTAAGGATCAGAGGAACTATCTACTATGTAATAGTATACATTATTATAATATGTCTATAGTAAAGTAAGAGTATTAAAATAGCGTTAAAGCATTATCTATATCCCCCTTAACACATTATATATTCCCGTAGTCTATACAATGCCGTACGCTCCTCCGTAAACTGGAGGTTTACATAGAGGACATCACATAGGTACGGTATACAACAAACTCGTAGAAGGCGCGATAAGGCATGCGACAAGGCACTCGAGGCAATGCCAGGGTAGATATACCGTTGGCGTATCCGGACTGGTGGTAATGCATAGCTGCTACAACTTTCCATCTCGTGACAAACTCCCAAATCAAAGGTGCACCCAGTCAAATCGCAAAGCAATACAATGGTATCGAAAGAATGTGCCTGATCGGAGGAATGACCTCACTTGGCCTGGTGTGGCTCCTGTTTTATCCGCATCAAGCTGATTCACTAGAGCCAGGGCTACATAAATATCATACAGAATCGTCACCAAACCATCCTACTTTGTTCTGAAATCTCCACCACGTATAGAGTTGTTAAAGTGGTTTTCGGTATTTGCAGAGAGTATGACAATATCCGATCTCGGTCTCTTTAACAACTAAACACTTATTTCACACCGTGGTCATTTTTTTAAATAGTTTATACTTCAAGATCAAAATATCATAATCATATCAATCCGATATCATAATTCACTTTAAATCATATTTATTTCCAAAAATCATAACACTTCCAAAATCATAGCACTTTCGAAATCATAACACTTTCAGAATCATAGCGCTTTCAAAATCATAACGCTTTCAAAATCATAAAACTTCCGTAATCATAACAGTTCCGACTTAAACAGTTCAGATGTTGAAAATAGTATTATAACTTAAAATAGTTTATATATTAAAATAATTTATATAATAAAATTAGTTTCCTCCAATTTCGCAAATCGATTCAAATCAACATCAATTCCAAAATTCGATTTAAATCAATTCTAGTTTAACTATTTCAATTTAAAGGTCAAGAATTCAATTCAAATTTCTCAATAAACCATTTCAATTTGTATCGGTATAAATCCAAGTTTGAACTATCTCTTCAATTCCAATAAGGTTCAAGTTAAAATATTCAAACATTTATAATATAAATTTCACCTAAGTTTCAACATTTAACTTTAATTTCGTTCAAATTGGAAAGTATTCACTTAATCATTTTAATAACAATTTAATACAATCCCAATTTATAAATTTAAATCAATATTAAATATTCAGTCTCGCTTTTTATTTAAAGTTGAAAATATTCATTTGATCACTTTTCCTTAAATAAAGTTATAAATCATACCTTTCAAATCTCAAATCAATAAGTCCAAATAAACTCATATTTATATTCAATCATTAACCAAATTAAATTCCAAGTCAATATCAATTTATCTTTCTAACTTTTGTTATTAAGATTAATAAAACTATTTTAAAATACTAATAAAAATTTAAATAAATACGTAAACATATTATAAACCAATTAAATTAAATCTTATTATTAAATTTATTTTGTATTAGATCTATTTTTATATATTTTAAAATAGTAAAATTATAAGTAAAATCTTAAAAAGTTTATTTTCAAAACTAACTTATAAATTTAAAATTTTCAAAACATATAATTTAAAAATCTAAATTTTAGACATATATAAAATAACATTTATACATATTATATTTTAAAATCAATATTTATTAAAACCCATATACTTTCTTTCAAAACTTTGAAAATCATTTTCAAAATATAGACCAACGGTGTTCGTATATAATTTTATATCCTATAGTCAAGTGATACAGATATTTATCATCTCAATCAGCAATTTAAATATCTACGAGTATATATCATTTCAACCAGAAATCCCAAAAATTCAAAATCAATGAAAATCGCTTAGGTTTATCATTTCAACCTATAATCATTTTGCCCTATTCTATAATATCGTTCGAGTATGTATTATTTCAACCCATAAGCATTTCTAAATTAACAAGGAACTTGCAGAGTGAGAACAAATATGATAATAATATAACATATCAACAACAGGCATATATCATCAGTAACAAATAAAATATACAACGGGATCTGTTGTCATGTATCACAAGTGAACAGTTGCAGATAATGGCATGTCATATTTATGCATTAAATAACTAACAGTTTAAATTTAACAGCATATTTCTATTGTCGTTTCAAGTGAAATCAAATTCACTAATTATAAGAATTTTAATCGTTAGTGATTGCTCACCTTCCGAGGTAAGAGAATAACGATGGTAAAGATGGTGATACGAACACGCATATGGATATGGGCACGAGTAAAGTAAATCAAAAGCTGTTGAGATTTTCGGACAGTGACAGACAAACCCACAACTGGACATTTGACGAAGTAAGTAAACAAACCACTTGAATTCGATAGGAAACAATATATTTGTATGAGATATATCTATCTAAATCATATTTAAAAAAACCAATATTAAAATTTAAACCTATATATATATTAGAATCAATATATATATATATATATATATATATATATATATATATATATATATGTATGTATGTATATATATATATATGTATGTGTATGTATGTATGTATGTATGTATGTTTTATATTTAAAAATCAATACTTATATATGCTTTTTTAAAAAGGAATAAACTTATATTGTATTCAAATTTATTCTAACAATATACATACGTACAATGCCATAACATATAAAAGTAACTACCACAATGGTAAATATAGAAACAGATATAAACAAATTCAAAACTATATTTTAAAAAATGATATACCAAGTCACTTATACATTCAAAAGTATCACTTGTATATGTGAAGTTATATATATAAATTTTGATATTTGAAATCTCATACTCCTGAAATTTGATATACTCCAACTGTGTATATATATTCAGGAAACTCTGGCATAGATTTGAAATTCATTTGTATACACTCAAATCTTTGTATGAAAAACAATATGCACCCAATGCAAAATTTTGATACATACAAAACTGGCGTTTCTTCTAAAACCAAATATCCATATGTATAGTCATGTATATCTTTCGAGACCAACATCCAAAGTCTGATTATATTTTTATATTTGAAACTAAATATATGTACAACCTGTTCATATTCAAAATTATTCTCTTACATTTATTATTTAAAAACTTACCATATTTTTGTAAAAGTTGATGTATACAAAACTCCATATGCATTTTCAAAACTGTGTATATGTTGCCTTATGTATTCAAGGCTTATGTGTTCACTTGAGACCTTTGACACTTGAAAAATTATTTTCAAAACTTTATATACATGCATTCAAGATTGGCATGTTTTCCAAAACTCTGTATATACATAAGAAATTTCATGCACTTGAAAGGTAACATATGTCTGAAATTTGTATATATAAAACTACACATGTTAGATACTTTTATATGGACTTGAAATCAAAAACATAAACCTATATTTATTCATTCAAAATTTGTATATTTACAAATTTCCATGTTCAAAACTGCTGTATAAGCCACCATGAAACTTAATATATTTAAAACTAAATATCTTCATATTTTCAAAGTACGATACACATATGTGTGTGTATGAAACATGCAAAACCATACTGTAAAATAAATGTTTGATAAACAAATATATATACACCTATTTAAATAGTTTAATATTATACATATTTTTCTAGCAAAAGATGAACAGGTAAGGGATACCTGAAGGCAACCTGGACACGAGCTCCATATTCCTCTTTTAGAAAGTCGAATCGTATGTATATTATTTGTCTATAGTTACTCTTTTTTTTAGAAGGGGAGGCGGGCTACGGCGGATGGTGTGTTCAAGAAGGAATGACGCGGCTAGGTGGCGAAGGCTGCTTGCTCAGTCCAGGCGCTGGTGGAATACAACTCACGTGGGTTAGGGAGTGGAGGTGAGGTTGCATGGGGAAGGAGCACATCTACAGGCGAAATATAAGAGGAGCGGGTCTTCAAGCTATTATATATATATAACTTTGGATGTATATTATACCATTTGAACTATTACAGGGAATGGTCGTGGATGAATAGCAGGCGACTAAGAGCAGGTGGTGGAAGAGCATGGCATGGCGGTGGGTTGATAGGGCGGAGGGAATAAGGCGGTTGAGATGCAATCGGCTGTTGGGTGAGGAGATGCGGGTGGAACGAAAGGAGATGCGGGTGGAAGGAAATAAGTTGAATATGCTACAACAAATTTAAGCCTTCATACATTATTATTGTTTCATATTCTTAGAACGAAAACAGATAATGGAAACAAAGAGGGAAGAGAATGAACATGAAGGGACAGACCAAATAAATAAGCTGAAATAGCGGAAAATGAAAAGTCAGGAGTGAATATCCGGGAATAATAAAAATTATGGATGTTCGTTTTACACAGGGAACGTATGAACAGACACAGGGAAACAAAAGGCTCAAAGCGGATACTGATACGACTAGTCGTTTTGTAGATTTCACCCCGTAACGGACACCAAAATGCAAAAATATAAATATTGTGAAAATCTGCACGAGGAGACGATCAAAACGGTAAACAGATATCAACGATAAGACCATCCTATCAAAAGTCGATATTCACTGCCAAAATATTGCTAAAATGCCGAAAATAAGATAATCGGTGCTAGCGAAGTCCAAATTTGACGAAACAAAATATGACGCCTCACTTAGAAAATGATTTAAAATTTTGTTATATAAAAATATTCAGATTTCAAAAAATATTTTATTTCAATCAACTTAAACTGATTTTAAATTGACATTGAAATTTAAATAACAAAACTAACTTCCATATTCGTCAATAAAAATTTGCCATTTGTTACGTTTAAATAGACACATTTCAAATATCAAATTTCATTGTTAAATTTAATCATTTAATTTCAAACAAAAATTCAGTTAATAATGTTATAAAAATAGTTTAAATTTACGGGTCGTTACAGGAACCATATGAAATGACATGTGAATTGTTGCTTTAGTTAGAAATATGTTAATTTATACGTTATTCATGTTATGTTAATTTATATGTTATGTTAATTTATATATGCATGTTATGTTAATGTTATACATGTTATGAAATTTATTAGCACATATGTTATTAAGTTTATTGTCGCATATGTTATGAAATTTATTGTCATATATGTTATATTAATTTTTATGTCACATATGTTATATTAATTTATATGTCACACATATTATGTGAAATTTTATGTTACATATGTCACATGAAATGTCATTATATAAAATGATAGATAGTTACATAAATGTTATGCTATGAAATGTTAGTCACATATATGTTATGTTATCAGGCCCGGCCCTTCCCCAAAGCGAGGGAAGCGGCCGCTTAGGGCACCAAATTTCTGGGGCAACAAAATCGCGATTCACGAATCACGATCCGCGACTGAGTATAGCAAACCAAAAAAAAAAAAAAAAAAAAGGGATCTCAATTCTCAAATTCCCCAAAGGGCCAAAGCCGGCTAGGGTTCTCGTCACTGACGTCGGTTCTCGTCACTGGACATCGATCTCGAGTTTGGAAAAAGGGGCGGCTCCACTCTCCAGCCTCCAGCGGCACGTTGACGGCGGCGGCGGCGGCGGCGGCGGCGACACTTCTTCGCATACTGTAACGGGTAAGTACAGTATATATAAATTCAATTAGTAATGTTAATTGGCTTAATTTGATAATTATTTTTGTTAATTGTTATGCAGTAATCAGTATCAAACAATTACATTATTCTCCATAACCTTTCTATAAAGAATGAATATGAATCTGATTATTCCAAATAAGCATACCGTTGATATATCAAATATTTATTCTTTCAAGTGTTTTGTTCAGCAAATTTAACAATACAAATTAATGGTCCTAATTAAAAAAAAAAAAGAGTTACGTATCATTAATCAACAACATAATTGATAGTACAGACCCAAAAAATTGACCAGCTTTGTATAATTGTACGGAGAAGAAATTGACAGTGCAGTGAAAATTAGGAGTGCACTTTTGGAAAAACAGGTTTTTCTGTTCTTTTTCCTTTAAAAAAGAAAGCAAAAATGAAAAAAAAAATTGACATCCTTATGTTACAAACCGGTAGTTATTCAGAATTGAATATTTGTTTGATAATTTGATAATTCAATTTATTTGAACTTTTATAGTGTTCAGAAATGCGTAAACAAGAATCTGGACACACTAAAAGGGCTAGAAAAAGAAGGCTAGAGGAACTTACTAATTCGCAGAAAGGCGCTCTTAATAAATTTTTCATCAAAAGTAGTCCAGTAGAAAGTTCGAGTTTGAATGTGGATAATGCTCCCGTTATTGATGAGAATGATGATAATGTTGATGATGATATTCTAATGAACGAATATGACAATGAAAATATGAGTGAGGACGAAGCAAATATTGATTCATCATCACATGTGGAGAATGTTAGTTTAATATCAAATGATCCCGGTACGTGGAAAAAAATTGATCAAAAATTGAGAGATTTGCTAGTTGAAAGAGGTCCTTCTAGGGTACTAAAAGATAATGACTCTGATTTTCCAAAAGATGCTATTAATAGACATTTTTCTTCCACATTATATGTCAGACATTTGCCTAACGGGGATAAACAAGATAGAAAATGGTTGGTATATTCAAATTCACTTGATAAAGTATTTTGTTTCTGTTGCAAATTATTTACAAATCAAACAACGGCTAGTCATCTTGCTAATGAAGGAATTAATGATTGGCGCAACCTTAGTACTAAGCTGAAACAACATGAAAGTAGTAAAGATCATCTTTTGAATATGAGCAGTTGGATTGAGTTGGAAACAAGATTGAAAGTCAAAGCAACTATAGATCAAAGTGTAATAGATCAAATACAAAAGGAAAAAGAACGTTGGCAGAAAGTGTTGATAAGAATAATTGTTGTTGTGAAAACACTTGCTTCCAATAATTTAGCATTTCGTGGAACGAACGAAAAACTTTATGAACAAAATAATGGTCTTTTTTGTAAATTAATTGAAATGATCGCAGAATTTGATCCAGTAATGCAGGAACATGTTCGACGGGTTGAACAAAAATAAATTCATATACATTAACTTGGACACAAAATTCAAAATGAGTTAATACTCACATTGGCGAATGAAATTAAAAGTAAAATTCTTATAAACATAAAAAAGGCCAAGTATTTTTCAGTTATATTAGACTGCACTCCAGATATTAGTCGTGTTGAACAGATGTCTCTTGTAATAAGATGTGTTAATGTTTCAACTAATCCCGTAAAGGTGGAAGAGTTTTTTATTGAATTTCTAAAAGTGGATGATACTACTGGACTTGGAATTTTTAACAAGCTTAAAGAAGCATTAGAGGATGTTATGCTTGATATTTATGATATTAGAGGACAAGGTTATGATAATAGATCAAATATGAAAGGAAAACACCAAGGGGTGCAACAAAGACTGTTAGAAATTAATCCAAGAGCTTTCTACACACCTTGTGGTTGTCACAGTCTTAATCTTGTGTTGTGTGATATGGCTAAATCGTGTCCTAAAGCATCAAACTTTTTTGGGGTGATCCAACGGATATTTAGTGTATTTTCTTCCTCCACACAGAGATGGCAAGTTTTTAAAGATCATGTATCAGGTTGTACTGTTAAACCATTATCAGACACACGTTGGGAAAGTCACATTGAAGCAGTAAAATCTATAAGATATCAAAGCGTGGAGATAAAAGACACTCTAATTTCCTTGTCAAATAGCACTAAGGATTCTATGGCGAAGAGTGAAGCTAGAAGTCTTGTAACAAATGAGATTGAAAATTTTGAATTCTTATTCGGATTGTGCATTTGGTATGAAATGTTGAAAAATGTAAACACTGTTAGCAAGATTCTTCAAACTGAAGATATGCAAATTGATGTTGCTATCGCTCGATTGCAAGAGTTATTGATTTTTTTGAAGATTTCAGAAACAATGGATTTAATTCTATGATGGCTGATGCTAAAGAGATAGCTCATATGTTGGATATTGAACCTATTTTTCCTCAAAAAAGAATTATTCGTAGAAAGAAACAGTTTGATGAAGATGCGAATGTTGAAGAACCGATGCAAATATCAGAAGAATCATTTCGAATCAATTACTTTCTGCAGATTGTGGATAAAGCACGTGTTTCGTTAGTGACTCGATTTGAGCAATTCAAAGAATATGATGATAAGTTTGGCTTCTTATTTGATTTAAAAAAATTCACTTCTATAGATGATGAGAAACTGAAAAGTCATTGTTTAGAACTTGAGGAATATTTGACACATGATTTCCACACTGATATTGATGGAAGAGAGTTATTTTCAGAGTTAAAAGTATTGAAAGTTATCTTGCCAAAGGAAAAAACAAAAGCAATTGAGCTGTTGAATTTCATAAATTCTTGTTCGAGAGAGTTAAATTTTCCTAATGCTTGGATAGCATATAGAATAATTTTGACTATACCAGTTACAGTTGCCTCAGCAGAAAGATGTTTTTCAAAGCTAAAGTTGATAAAGTCTTATCTTCGCTCCACTATGTCACAAGAAAGATTAAACGGTTTGGCACTTTTGTCGATTGAACAAGATATGGTCAATGAACTTGAATATGATAATATTATAAATAATTTTGCAAGTCAGAAGGCTAGAAAAATGTTCATCGATAGTTGATATTAATTTTGGTGTACAACTTGAATTATTATCACGGATAAAGTTATTTTCTTTTTTTTCTGTGCTCATTATTTATGAACAATATAAATTTTAATGATTTAGTTAATGATCATAATATCAGTTTCTGTCTAGGGGCCTTGTTTTTACTTTTGGCTTTAGGTACCAAAACTCATAGGACCGGCCCTGTATGTTATATAAAATGTTAGTCACATATGTGTTATGCTATGATACATGTTATGATATGCCGCATGATATATGTTATGATATGTATGCAAGCGATATGTCGTGATATTTATTTATTTTTGCAAATCACACTGCAAGTTCCTTTTTGTATGTAATTAAGTTAGGAAATCCTGTGGTTTGAAATGATATATATCTGAATTATCCTATAGTTTTGAAAATATCGTTATGGGTTGAAATGATAGACCTAAGTGAATTTGTTGATTTGAAACTATTAGTTTGGAAAACGGGTTGAAATGATATATTCCCAATTTTTTTATAATTTTGGGTTGAAATGGTATACACCGTAATCACTTGAACATAGGGTAAAAAACTATATACGGACACCGTTGGTCTATTTTGAAGTGTTTTCTAAATTTTAAAAATATGTTTTGATTTAATAAATTGATTTTTAAAATTTGGTTAAAATGATTATTTTAAAATTATATTTTTTGAAAATATAACATTTAATTTATATGTCTTAAAGTTAATTTATATGTTGGGGTTTTTTTAAAAGTAAAATTTCAACTTTTTTACTTATAATTTAATTTAATCTTTAAAATATATAATTTAATATTTGATTAGTAAAATATAAAATAAAATATTTTAAACTATAACTAAATAAAATAATTAATATAGTTTTAACCGATTTGTTTAAAATTTAGTTTAATATAATTAATTTTATAACAACTTTAATAAATAAAATAAGGAACGAGAAATTAAGGTTAAATTGTAAATTTAATCAAATTAAATGAATTAAATCAAATAGGATTATTTAATCTATTTGGTTATGGAATTTCCAAAGATATGATTTGAAATGTAGATAATTTAATGTGATAGAAATTGTAAGTTGAATGTTTCAAAGCTAAAATATAATTGAAGTTGGAAATTTTAGTAATTGATTTAATTTGTAACTTAAGATTTTGATTATTTAAAATGTCATAAAAATGACAATGGTGTAAAATAAGCATTAGGTTGTTAAAAAATGGGGATCGGATATTGTCATACTCTCTACCAATACCGAAAACCATTTTAACAACTATGCACGTGGTGGAGAATCCAGAATGAAGTATGATGGTTTGGTGAACTCTATTGGAATGAAGTAAGAGAATGATGATAGATAGCCTTGACTTTTGGGTTATAACTAAAATGATTAAACAGGAGCCATGCCGGGCCAAGTGGGGTCGCTCCCCTATCGATCATGCTCCTTCGAAACCATATCTATTACTTTGTGATTTGATTGGGCGCACCTTTGATTATGGGAGTGTGTCTCGAGGTGGGTGGTAGTAGCTGCTATATATTACCACCAGTCCGGATCCGTAAAATGGTAGTTTCCTACCCAAGTCATTGCCTCGCGTGCCTTGTCATATTTTGTCCTGATCGAGCCTACTACAACTTTGATTTGTATCGTACCAATGGATTGCACACTGAGCAAACCACCTGGTGGAGCTTACAGTATCTGTATAGACTACACTCTATTCATATAAAAATGCATTAAGGAGGATATGGGTGACGTCTTAATGCTACTTTAATACTTTACTTTACTGTAGACATTATCTATGTCGCTTATTGTATTATATATGTATATAGTTTGACAGATCCTTTTAAAGGATGGAAATCCTAAACATCCTTTGAGTTATTGATGCATTTCACTTGTATATTTCACTTGAGTCGATTTACTTACATAAGAATGTTAATCCTGACTCGAGCATTTTGTTTTGCTTTATTCTCGGGTCAGCCTGAGTAACACAACATTCTAGATTCATCTTTGGAGCTAGAGACTAGTTGGAGATCTTTCTATCTATTTGCTTAGCCATTTCAGTCATCTTTGCTATTTTTAGTTATTTTTATTTCAGACTTTGTTATTTGCTTATGTATTAGCAAACTTCTATGTACGTGGGATTTCTTTTGTATTTGCTTTAGATTCTAATGTTTAGTAGCTTCATGAACTACAATGTTTATCTATTCCACTATGTGATGTTGCAATATTATGTGTCTATGATTCTATAATTGATTCTTATTTACCCAAATTTTTAGAATAACATGTTGTTTTAAACAATTCAAGTCAGACATCTGTGGTTTATTATCGATTTGAATGGTTCGAAAAAGCGGGCCGTTACTGTATTAAAAAGAGGTAAAAGAAAGAATTAAAAATATGAAAAGTAGTTCATGTTTGCAAAATGGAAAAGCTTTAGACAATGCAAATGGAAAGGAGTAATAGAACAAATGAGGAAATAATGAAAAGAATGTGGCAATTATTAATTAGAAAGGGAATGAATGGACCAACTCTATGCTCTAAACTAACTTTTGGAATTCAAATTTCAAAAATAATTATTCACTTAGTTAATTTTGTTAACCCCAAACATACCAAAGTTGACATCCATTGAAGATTAAATTAACACACAATCAATGAAAATAAATTCTCTACATAAATTCATGTCATAAATTAAAAGAATATACAACATTAAGAACTTTTCATTCTCTCTCTCTCTCTCTCTCTGTGATTAAATTAGGAATTTAAACAAACATGTTAACATTTCGATTGAATGTTTTACTAGGAATGCATTAACAAACATTCAAAAATATGACAGCATAAATAAGGTAATATAAACAGTTGTATAATACACACACATACACACATCTTTATTGTCACTTATAGTTTACATTCATAAAAAAAGGTATGAAAATAATCCACATAAGGAGGCAATGAATGTAAGAGTAAATTAGAAGAATGAAAATGGAAAGGTAAATTATGTTGCAGTTAAAATCTAACTAAGTCCAATTGTAAAGGAAATAGTCAAGTGTAAGTCTATTTTACCTCCTTTACCATCTCCTATTAACATTTAATTTAACACCGTATGAGATTTCAAACCTAAAAATCCTTTTTTTATGGATCTAAGACATGAGTTTATATTTAGATATAAACATATATGCAGTAAACTAGCATTAAATTTTGAAACATGAACTGAATTAATTGGAAATAAATCACCCAATATAAATTTATTTCAATATATGTTTACAATTAACGTCTTCCCTCTTTTTAATTAAAAGACTCCAATCACATTAATTGTCATCGATTTCTAAGTTAAAAAGAAATGAGACAATTCAATTCCTTTTATAGTAATTTAACTTATTTACAGAATTACTGTATAGAGACCAAAAGTTATTAATTTCTTATTAAATAATCGATTTCTAATTCCTGTAATAAATTTTTCAGCTACCAACATTTCAAATAAATAAACATATGATTTTAATTTAGTAAAGAAACATATATTATTCTTTTTTTAACATTTATTATTACAATCAATTGGAATTTACATTCATATAGTCATTTGTTTTCTTCCTTATTAAACTTTACATTTATTTCCAATTTAAACTCTAGAATTACATTCCCAATTAGCTTTACCATTACAATTGATTGAAATCACATTAACAATTGCCAATATCATTCAATCAACATTATCAAATTACATTTAATTTTTTTTCCCATTTATAAATCATAAATTCTAATTTCTCACAATATTAGATATCAAAATCAAATTTAATTTATTATTTTTAATTATCAAAAATACGGATCGTTGCATTATGCTTATAACAATTCATCAATCCTGAACTAGCACTATCCCAGGGAAAACAAAGAAGTCAGACAAGTAATGGCAGTTTTTCTTTCTACCTTGTCTTGACAACATTCTTAACATTAAGAATAGCAATAGTTCCTTCAACGTTTAGTGCTAATGTAAGACTAAATATTTTCAATAAATGAGTCAAACTTTTAAAACATTTGACTCAAACTTATGCTTAATTGTCACATCACAAATATTTATAAATCACTTTTAAAACACTCTTTAAAATATTCCTTTTAAAGAGAAAATTATATTTCTATGCGTATTAAAAAGAAGGTTCAAAAACAAATGTCACTAAAATAACGTTTACTATAAACCTAAAACAATTTAGACATAGCTTTATTTTTGAAACATTCCTTTTTAAAGATTTTCTTATTTATAAACTATTATTTATAACTTTAAAATAACATTTATTATCCCAGAAGATAATAAATCAATTTAAAATGCTTTCTAAAGTTAAATCATAGTTAGCTATCCCGAAAGATAATTGATACGACTCTTTTATAAATTTAAAAGGAAAATAAATCACATTTATAATCTTTTTATAAATTTAAAACAACATTAATTATCCCAAAAGAAAATTAATCAAATTTATAATCTTTTTATAAATTTAAAACAACGTTAATTATTCTGAAGGAAAATAAATCAAATTTATAATCTTTTTATAAATTTAAAACAACATTGATTATCCCAAAATATATTTAATCAAATTTATAATCTTTTTATAAATTTAAAATAACATTAATTATCTTTAAGAAAAAAAATCAAATTTATAACTCCTTTTATAAATTTCAAATAACACTTATCCTTTATTTCAAATTTTTCAAAAATTCTTGAAAACATGGTTTACACAACTTTCAAAGTTCAAAAACACGACCAAACATTTATTTCGTAAAAATACAAGCACAAGCTCAACACATATTAAGATTTAAAGAGATGATATTTCATCAGTGACGGTATAGCGATAATTGCTATAACAACACTATACAAATCAAACTGTATATCACAAATATCTCGATCCAAACATCAATATAAGCAACATAAGAATATAAGTAAATCAATATTGATGAGAAACCCCTTAGGGTCTTTCTACAAAGTCATATGTACATGACACACACACACAAATATATATATATATATATATATATATGAATTTCGAAGTGTTTCGTTGTAGCCTATTCACTATGTATACACTTCGACTTCCTCTTTCTTTTATTCCCTGCAACATAATGGTTATTTATGCCATTTGCTTCCAAATGGAAATCAAATCGAAATAAACAATCAAATAACAATATATAAACTATCATCTAAGCATTCAAAATAATCTATAGTAACACAAATATCATATAGTTTATTTAAAGGAAAGTAAACTCACTAAAATTTCAGTTGACACTTTCATAGTCCTGTTTGATCTAAAATCGAACAAGGTTTGATTTTAGCTTAAAATTTTCTAGCTTCAAATTCAATGAATCCAACTCCAATGAGTAGATAACATTAATATTGGTCCACTAAAAAAGATAGTGTCCAAATGCGACCTCGTATGAAATAGTTATTGAATTTATAAGATTTTGGATTAATCAAACTAATTAATTACTTAGTAAAATTTAACTAACCAATAAAGAACTTCTTCCCAAATACAAATGACAGTGATACGCGTATCACCTGCACACATTCAAACCTATTGTTAACCCAAAAAATGGACCAACACCCTGGTTTGATTTTGAAAGCACCAGCTCTGTCTTTACAGAGCAATATCATGGATCATAGATATAAAAAAGAAGCGGTAAAAGAAAATATAAAGAGGATTCTTATAGTGGTTTGGCTGTTAACAAAGCATACATAGAATTTATAGTTTTATTATAGACTAATTGCTAGAACAACAGCTATCTGATTACAAGCCTTTGGCTATTTCCTAGCTAGATTGGATCTCTAGTATTAGAATCTACCGGAGAATCATGATGTATTCCTTCTGAGATCGTTGTAAGGAAGGTAGGAAGTGAAGAATAATTTCAGCAAAGCTTCAGCCACCAGTCCGAAGAATCCTCATTATGTTGCAGATGGGACGATATTTATAGAGGTTGGAGGGTTTCTGGGCCAGGCCTACCATCACCAGCTCGCAAAAGGACCGCAGGCAACCTAGGAAGCTCTAGCTCGTAAAATGAGCCAACACCGCGGGTCGCTAGCGATCCATGGTCTTGGTTCATTTCACAGGCCAAGTTTTGCCTCCTTCCTTCATTTTCCATAACTCGTATGCTTGAGGTTTTAAGAGGTGCATGGGTTGCTGACGATCCAGCCACAGAGGACTATCCTAGATTCCGAAATTGGAGATGTTTTCATAGACATTCATTGTTGAATTACGTCTTGATGGCAAGTAACTAGCCGCTTACGTTCAAATACTTGTTGAGTTATATAAATGTTGGTCTCTTGGCTTCGTTGATCCTGATCGTCGCCTTAACCGTATAGCTTGGCATTTGTCGATCTCCAGTCTTAGCTTATCTAGTTAAGTCCTAAACCATCCTGCCTTCTTAAGGTTGTCTCGTTTTCTATTGGTATCTGCTGTGTTAAAAACCCGGATAACATTTTCCCCCCAGAGTATTTCATTGCAAACAAAGTGTGCTCTGGAAGTTGTCGTTTTCAATATTCGTTTGTTTACTTTCAAGTGATTGCATTAGAGTTCTACGCATATGTTAACATCATTGGTTGACTTTCTCTGATTTTGGCTACTATTACTTGTGACAATTTATCATGTTTCCACTTGTAGCTTTCTGACATGCCTTGGAATGAGGAACAATTGTAATCGATTGAGTTTGAGATGAATATGTGGAGCTTTCCTCCTTCAAACATTTATATGCATCATCATTTTTCCAATTTTTTTTTTGATGGGTCACTAGCGATCCATGGGAGATGGGTCGCTAGCGATCCATGGGAGATGGGTCGCTAGCGATCCATGGGAGATGGCTCGCTCCATTTTTTTTTGGGAGATGGGTCGGTAGCGATCCATGGGAGATGGGTCGCTAGCGATCCATGGAAGATGGGTCGCTAGCGATTCATGGGAGATGGGTCGCTAGTAACCTATCTGAATAATACGCTTTCAAGGTCGGGTCGCTGGCGATCCATGGTGGGTTAGGTCGCCAGCAACCCGATTACTTAGCGAAATAATTCGCTCTTTTCTTTTCCTACTTATACTCCTTAGTCGACCTATGCCATTTACTTGATCCAAGCAATTTCAACATCCTCTAGCGATCGATTGTTCCAGCGATTCAAACCTGATTCCAAACGATTACTTGTTTAATCGAGCATGCCTACTTCATTCAATCCATTCACTGCCGACCCATCATCTCATTCGAGTTTAAGCCCTAGCCGATCCATCATTTTGTTCTAGTTCAAACCCTGTCCGATCCATTACATTTTTGTAGTCCACCCTCCATTAGCTCGTTCTCGACCTGATCTATAGCTCGCCAAGTTTAATTCTTGTTGTGCCACCGAATCAATCTGAGGTAGGTTAGCTTAATTGATTTGTTGGTTGCTAGATTGGTACAACGATTTGATGTCTGTTTTTTTTCTCGTGACGTTGACTACAAGGTCTCTTGTTGATTGTGGTTCTCTAAAGGAAGATAGTAAATTGAGTCTCGACTCGTCTCTTGGAATGACATTCAGGCTTTTGGCCGAAGGCTTGACACGTTTTGCTATTTTCATCAATTGAACCAGAATTGGCTGGTTACCAATTTATGGACGTTACTTGCATGACGTCTCATCGGTCGACTTTGATTCTTTTTGAGAACTTGGGCTTATCCTGCTCACTTATCACATATTTGATGTCCCTATAGTGAGAAGAGTTTTCTATGTCACTTCGAATGATGGATTCATTATCGATCGTGGACCGATAACGGGTAAGTGCATAAGCAGTGCAACTAAAAGTAGATAGTGAAATTTTGTGGGAAGTTCTTCTCTCCTTCCACTGCAAGCGAACTATCTACGTGAGAAAGGACGTCTGTGGTACTTCGGACATCGAGTTTACCTCATATAGATAGCACAGGGCACTTGACCCAGTTCATACTTGAAATCTGACGCGTTAGTCTTAAGTTAATGTTGCCTTGGAATTCAAGTGTGATAGGGGAACTTATGAAAATAGGATAAATTTTCCAATAGAATTACCTAAAACTTTACGGATGTGGGTTCTGTCATATAGAAAGAAACAACCATCCACACGTCGCAAGCCGAGCGGATGAAGCCGATGCTCTTCGAAGATGAATCGTCATCCACCTCGCAAGCCGAGTTTGGTCAACTAGTTCCGATTGGGCCCATTGCGGATCGCATACTTCCCAACTTTCGAGTCCTGCTCAACCTACCTGAAAAAGCCCCATAGGTGGTCTCTGCCAAGGTTCTCCATAATATATGTGTACAACACGGGATTCCCAAAAGGGACGTGAACCTGCTGATGAAAGATGAGTTTGCTTACATGCCTCCCTCGAGGTTCACATCTTGTCATTGATATATGTGTTTGAATGGAGTCGTGCCCCCTTCAATGATTTCCTTCGGGAGACACTCTCAAATTTGGGGATTCCTCATTCCAGCTTCATCCAAATGGTTACGCCATTCTTACCTAATTGCACGTCCTTTTCATGCGGACATTCTACAGAACATCGAGTTTCGATGAGTTGTGGTACTTCTTGGCTTTCAAGTGGAGAGATGACTGCCCCCTCACTGATCATAATCGAGGCCCAACGGAATCAAAAGATCGTCTTGCGATTGAAAAGCAACTTATCGTAGTTTAAGATGCAGTATTTCTTCATTAGGTTCCCATGGGGTTTATCTGCCGATGGAAGACAAGGGTAAGTTTTTGTATCCTTCGTATACCAAGCTTTGAAGTGATGTAATAGAGTTTCTAACTGATTGCGTGTTCTTTGCAGTTATCCCAAGGCCAAACAGAGACATGGCTCTTAATAAAACTTGCTAAACTTTAAAAGCCATTGATGCCGAGGGGAGGTGCGTTAGAGTTTTGCTGACGGACGAGAACTTATGTCAATACGAAATATTAACTCCGAGCAGGTCCGTTGCTCAGATTGAAGCTCCCTCTCCCGGTCGAGCCAGAGTTTGCGCAAGACCTTCCTTTTCTTGACACGATTTTGCCGAGGGTCAGGAAATAGGCGGCCCATCCGAAGGATCGCTCGACGAGACTTATGAGGAGGACATCGCGGCTGGTCTAAGTGGTTCAGCTAGGATGTCTTCGATCTAGGAGGAAACGAAAGTTGACCCCATGCATAGAGAAGGCAAAGCCGCAATAGACTCAGACAAAGAGGGTATGAGTTTGAAAGCAGTAGTGGTGAAACCATGGCCAGTGATTACTTTTCATCGGAATTTGAAGGTGAAAAGTCGGAGTCTTGCGATGAGACTCCGGGAATGAATCATGTTCTTCTGGATTTTTACCCCCTTCTGACACATGTGACGAAGGTAAGGCCCCGAAAACTTGCAGATGCCAAAATTATCCATGTAAGGTTGTCGAGACAGACCTTGGAGATTTCGGTAATGTATTCGTCGACTTTGACGCACTTGTGAAGGAAGATTTCAAATTTGACATAATACCATCTTGTTAGGGAGATATCGCGCCATCTATTAGCCTAAATTTTCCTATAGCATCCGAAATCCTCCTTTCGACAGTCGTTCGCTCCTGTTTTTGATGATGCCATAGGCCCATATTAGACGTGCATGTCAGTCACATCACACTAGGATTACACTTATTCCTATTGTTTCATTCCCTTACGTATTTGCCTAATTTACGTTGCGTTTCTGACATCCCTCCTGTTTACTTTATTCTAGGTATGACAAGAGGGCGATGTTTCTATGTCAACTTCAAGGATTATAACGACTTGCAATGGAACCCAAAGCGCCTCCTTAGCCATCATCAAGTTCGAGAGACAGAAGAGGAGTATAGGCGGAGGAAAAAAACATGAGGCTGAGATCTGTCGTCAAGAGGATAGAGATAAGGTGCAGTAGCACAGAGGCGGGTATGAGAAAAGACGGTCTCATGAGGAAAGAGAGGTGCAGTCTAAGAAATCAAAGTTTGCCCACCACTACCAACCGTTCGAGCTCGCTTTGAAACATATTTCCACGGGTCAAGAGGTCCGCCCCAATTATGCCCCCGACATCTTCCTCCACTGTTACTGCTGCCCCTGACACACCTCATCCCCACCGAAGGCCGACCTTTACTCTTCTTGCAGGTCCCCCTAAGCCCGAGGCGGTTCTTGTAGACTGGTTTTGAAGGGGGTTAAGTTTGACGTGGACCTTCATCCAGTCTACAAAGATTCTATGTGTCGCGGCTCTAAGCTATCCAAGATGATCTAGAGCAAGCTGAGAAATGGAAGAAGCCTTGCAAGCAGCTCGCGGATACTAATAAGAATAATTACCAGGAGATTCTTTCTTTTAAAGTTGAGAAAGATGACTTTGAAAAGGCGTTGGCTGATCGGGATGCCAAACTTAAATGGTTGGAGGAGGTGAAGGAGACAGCGCTCTGGGATAGTAGGAGGACTACCTGTCTTGTGAAGGAGATGAAAAATATGCATGAAAGGGCCGAGATTTTCTGGAGAGATGAAATTAAAAAAACTCATGCAGAAGAAGCTAAACTGAAGGAAAAGGTGGTCGCTTGCAATGCTATCATCGAAGCTCAGAGGAAGACGATTGTCGATCACGCTCTGATTATCGAAGGGCATAATAAAGCGGTTTCCAATCGTACCAAGAAAATCGCAAAGTTACAGACTCATGTCGCACAACTCGGTGCCGACAAAACTGCTATTGACATTGAGGAGGCCGCGGTGACAGCAAGCCATCTGGAGCTCCAGCATCGTTTTGATCAAAAGATGGAGAAACTGGATGTAACGATCCTAAACTTTTACGTTAACTCCTTACCGCGTCAGGAGAGTCTTTGCTACCTTACCCCAAAGTTTCCACGCACTCTCGCCCTCATTTAGGAAGAAATCTTGTCTCATTTTGGAGAGAACAGCGATGCTTACTCGGATCAAGAGTTGTGGAGGCTTATCTCAATGAGGAGTCCAAGAAGGCACTGCTTGAAGGCCAAGAGATTCTTCGGGTTGAACGGGAGAGGGAAGCCACAGAAGCGGCCATGATGACTGCCACAGATTCGTTATCCAAGCCTTTTATCTCTAATGTGGGCGAACCATCGGAGCGGCTCCATGAACAGCCAATGAGCTCGGGGCTCGACGTTGTTCCTCGTGTGGTGGAGCCCTCCAAAGAAGGCCAAAGAGATGTGTTGGAGGTTGCCGTTCACGACCCTTCCTCTGGTATAGGAAATGCTTATGCCTCTCCCAAATTCGGGGGCCTCCATCTTACAACACAGGAGCAAGAGAAGTTTAATGCTTTTCTTTTTGATCTTATAGGTCCATCCACTCTTCCTTTTGGCGCGCCAGTTACTTCGGCGCTTATGCATGCTACCATCTTTACATCCTCTAAGATTGTATCCATCCCTGCTCCTGTTCCTACATCCACATCTCGCTCACAACCGGGACCAGTGGCCAAGAAGATTGAGGCACTTCATGGCCTAGACGACCCTTTGGCATCCCTGAAAGTTGATATAACTGCCGCTGAGGCTAAGGAGCAAGAGACACAAACGGAGCAACCATAAAAGACTCCACAAGACTTGGTTGCTGCTAAGAAGGATAGAGTGGAGGCAGTTATGGCCTCGAAGACCCCTCGGAAGTTGAGAAAATGTACGGGAATGGGAAGCTCTTCTGGGAAACATTAGAAGAAAGAGGAGATCACTATAGAGATACATGTTGACGTTACTAGCAGCGACACCTCTCCCGAAAGGAAGCAAAAGCTGCCAACCAGAGGTGGGAAAGGAAGTGCTGGCAAGAAGCGTTGATTGGCCAGTATGAGGGTGGACTGGGTTTTGTCATATAGCTTGCAGGAAGCTTGACTTGTTGTGTTTCTTTTTGAGTCCTTATGCCCAAGTACAAAGTCTGCACTTTGTGTTCTGGTTGTAGAATCTATAATTTTTGTGTGTGGTCATTGTTATGTACATAAGATTACAAGTAATATAATGGTATTTTGACTTTATTTTTATCTATCTCTTCATATATACTCTATGTGCATGTGCATGTTTCATTTCATATTTTGCTAGTCCTGCTATCATAGACGAAGTTCTTCATTCGAAGTGACAGAACTGTAATGGAACTTGGAGATTAACAGCACTTAGAAGATTTTTTTATAAGTTCACCAAAACTTTTTATAATTTCCTAAACTACTTAATTTTGTTTAGAATCCTCATTTTGAAATCCATATAGCTTCAACGATTTCCAAATGTTGGGAATTTTTTCTTAGGATCCTTGTTAACTTTAAGATCAAGCTTATGAATTTATTGTTTAGAGTAACAGGACTTTTGAAATTATTGTATTTATGTGATACTATCTTCATACATATATATGCCCCCCAGTTCGTAGGGTCGTTCATTCCAAACAAATTTCAAGTATTCGACGTCTCCGGGCAACGCAAGAAGTTTCAACTCGAGTGTGCAGCTTCTAAGGTTCCTCGGCACTAACTATCTTTGGGTAATGCGTGGAGTTGGAATTTGTAGTTTTCCTATCTCCGGGCAACATGAGAAACTTGAATCTGAGTTCCTCGGAGTCTCCTATCTCCGGGCGAAGCGAGAAACTTGAGTTTGGAGCTCCTCGACGTTGCCTATCTTCGGGAAACGCGAGGAGTTAGAATTTGAAGTTCCTCGACATTGCTTATCTTCTGGAAAAGTGAGAAACTTGAATCTGGAGTTCCATACCATTTCCTATCTCCAGATGATGCAAGAAACTTGAGTTTGGAGTTCCTCGGCGTCGCCTATCTCTAGGTAATGCAAGAAACTTGAATTTGGAGCTCCTCGGCGTTGCCTATCTTCGGGCAACGTAAGAAGCTTGAATCTGGAGTTCCTCGGCATCGCCTGTCTCCGGATGATGCGAGAAACCTGAGTTTAGAGTTCGTCGGCGTCACCTATCTTCGGGCAATGCAAGAAACTTGAAATTGGAGCTCCTCAGCGTTGCATATCTCTTGGCAATGTGAGAAGCTTGAATTTGGAGTTCCTTCGCATCGCATATCTCCAGGTGATGCAAGAAACTTGAGTTTGGAGTCCCTCGGCATCGCCTATCTCCAGGAGATGTAAGAAACTTGGGTTCGGAGTTCCTCGGTGTTGCCTATCTCCAGGAAACACGAAAATTTTGAATTTGGAGTTCCTCGGCATTGCCTATCTCCGAGAAATGCAAGAAACTTGAATCAGGTGTTCCTTGACGTCACCTATCTCTGGATGATGCGAGAAACTTGAGTTTGGAGTTCCTCGACGTTGCCTATCTTCGAGCGATGCAAGAAACTTGAATTTGTAGCTCTCTCGATGCAGCGAGAGTGGCATCATTTTTCAAAGGGCCATGATCGGGTTCCGTTGATCCAATGGTTTGAGTCAGTTTACTTCCACCGACTCGTCGGGCAATTGGTATGAACACAGTTTGGATGATTCAAGGAACAAACTTCATTAAGAAAAGCATGACAGATTCTTTGCCTATTTACAACGCCACCAGCATTTCCGTAATGGCTTATTTTCTAGAAACTAGAAAATACATAAAGTTGCTTTTAAATGAAATATTAGTGAAGCGATTCGCTATTCCAGGCTTTGAGAATTGCGACCCCGTCGATGGTCGTCAGCTTGAAGGTCCCATCACCAAGCTTTTGATGAATGAAAAATGGTCCTTCCTAGTTTGGTCCAAAGGCTCCCGGGATAGGGTAAACTCGCTTGAGCATGAGATTGCGACTTTGGTGGTTTGACTGTACACTTTGGAGTTAAAGCATCGTGCGACCCTTTTTTGGTGGGCGACGATTCTCAACTCTGCTTCCTCTCTCTTTCCATCAACCATGTCTAGCGATTCGAGTAGGAGTTGCTCGTTTTTTTGATCGAAATTTAGCCTTGGTGTGAGGGGACTTCTAGCTCAACAGGAATCATTGCCTCCGGACCATATGCCAATGCAAACGGAGCATGGCCGGTTTCCACTTTATGTGTGGTTCTGTAAACCTATAGTGCGAGTGGAAGCTCATCAACCAGTTTCCCTTTTCTTTTGTTAGCCACTTTTTGATGGTGGACTTGATGATCTTGGTTATTGCATCCACTTGCCCGTTTTCCTGTAGGTAAGCCACTACGGAATTGCTCTTTTCAATTCGGAAGTGCTTGTAGAAGTCTTTGAACTCAGCGCTTTCCACTCCGTTTCTTTGTCAATGATGATCTTTTGTGTCATGCCAAACCTAGAAATGATGTTTTTAGTAACAAAGTTAATAACTTTCTTTATGGTTATGATGGCCAGTGGCTTCGCTTCGGCCCATTTTGTGAAATAATCTATGGGCACTTTAGCATATTTGGCTCCTCCTTTTGCTATTGGGAGTATAACAATCAAATTGATCCCCCATATTGCAAATGGCCACGGGTTAACTGTCTGTGTCAGTTCTATTAAAGGAGTTCTCTTAATTTTTCTGAATCTCTAACAATGATCGCATCTTCTGGCTTGATCTACGCCATCGTGGTTTATTGTTGGCAGAAGTACCTTGTATCGAAGGAATTTCTTTGCCAACATCTACGCCCCAGTGTGGTCTCCGCACTTGCCTTCATGCATTTCCTCCCGGATTCATCGTGCTTCATCATCGACCACACACCTAAGAAGAGGGGTCGAGAATCCCCTTTAATAGAGTATTTTGTCCTGTATCATGAACTAGAACACCTTTCCGAGTAGTTTCTTTCGTTTGTTTCGGTCTATTAGAAGAGTTCCCGTCAGGAGATAATCTTTTTTTGGTGCCATCCACATCCCTGGTTCCATAGTGGTTTCGAGGATCCATTCTACATCCATTTCCTTAATGCTTGGATAGGTTAGAGGTTCGACTGGGACCATCCCCAGCAACTGGGCTTCTCCGGAGCTTGCCAACTTAGCCAAAAAGTCTACCTTGGTGTTTTTTCCCATGGTATATGAGTTATATTATAGTGTTCGGTGTCGCTTAGCAGCTCTTGCAGTTTGGACAGATACGTGGCCAAATTTTCACCGCATGCTTAGTACTCTCCTTTTACTTGACATACGACCAGCTGGGAGCCACTATATATATGAACGGACTTAATTTTGAGTTCCTTCATGACCTCAACGCTGCGATCAGTGCTTTTTTCCACTTCGTTATTCGTAGCTGGGAACTCCAGGCGTAGAGCATAGTTAATCACTCGCCCCTTGGGGGTTTCGAGCACTACCCCTGTGCTAGAACAAAAGTTGTTTGATGCTCTGTTGACGAAAAGCTTCCATTATGCATCCGCGTGTAACTGAACTTCATCTTCATCATCTCTAATTGTAAATTCAAAAATGAAGTCGGCCAGCGCTTGCCTACTAATTGCTTTTCGTGGGTGGTAAGTGATGTCATATTTACTTAATTCTATGTTCCACTGAAGCAATCGTCCGGAAGTCTCTGGCCAGGACAAAAATTGTTTCAATTGCTGGTCAGTCAATACCTTGATCGGATGAGCCCGGAAATACGGTCGTAATTTTCGAGATGCGATCAAAAGGCAACATGCTAGCTTCTCCAGTTTCGGGTAATCCTTCTTAGCCTCGGCGAATCGCTTACTAATGTAGTACACAGGTCGTTGGATTCTCGTTTTTTCCCGCATGAGAGCCGCACTCAATGCGTGTGGGGAAATTTCTACATAAGCTAGCAAGTCTTCTCTATCGGCTAGTTTTGATAAGATCAGAGTAGTTTCCATATGTCGTAATAGTTCCTCGAAGGCCGTTTAACAAGATTTGCTCCATTCCAAGTTTTTCTTTCCCTTCTTTAGTGCATCGAAGAACGGTATGCACTTGTCTGTAGATTTTGAGATGAATCGACTTAGTGTTGCAACTTTTCCATTCAAGCTTAGAAGTTCTCTCTTATTCTTAGGGGCCTAGACTTCTCGTAATGCTGTTATTTGCTGGATTTGCCTCGATGCCCTGGGCACTCACTATGAATTCGTAGAATTTCCTAGAGGCCACCCTAAAGTGTCATTTAAGCGGGTAGAGCTTCATTTCGTATTTGCAGAGTATCTCGAACATTTTAGCAAGATTATCTTGATGATTAGCGGCTGCTTGGGATTTGACTAACATATCGTCCACATAAACTTCCATAGTTTTTCCAATCTAGCGCTTGAACATAGTATTCACTAGTCTTTGATATGTTGCTCCTGCATTTTTTAGACCAAATGGCATTAATCTATAGTGGTATATTCCCAAATCGGTGATGATGCTGGTATTTTCCTGGTCTGGTTCATGTATCAGGATCTGATTATAGCCCGAGTACGTATCCATAAATGACATTAGCTCATGTCCCATTGCTCTATCCACCAGTTGATCAGTTCTGGGGAGCGGGAAGCTATCCTTCGGACAAGCTTTGTCGAGGTTTGAAAAATCAACGCATGTTTGCCATTTTCCATTAAACTTCTTGACTAGGACTGGGTTTGATACCCATTCAAGGTAAGTTGCATCTTTGATGAAACCATTGGCCATCGATGTATCCACCTCTTCTCTTAATGCCTTGGACCGCTCAGGGCCTAAGCTGCGCCTTTTTTGTTTGACTGGTGTGAATTTGGGGTCAATGTTGAGGACGTGACAAGCAGTTTCTGCTGATACTCCATACATATCGGAATGTGTCCAGGCAAATATGTCCAAATTAGCATGGAGGAATTTGGTCAATTCCGACCGCATCTTGTTTTCAAGATGCGACCCAATTATCAGGACCCACGTGGGGTCATCCATACTGACTCGGACAGACACCGTCAGCTCAGCTAGTGCCACTCGATCCTCCCCTGAGCTCTTCTTCATAGGGTCCAAAGCCTTTTCGAAACAGCTATGGTCCCTGAGCCAGGGTAGGTACTATAGTTGCTGTTCAAAGGGTTCACAAATGTGGAGGGCTTTCCCCACATCCTTTCCTTTCTGCTTTCTTCTAGAATCGTGAAATTCTGCAATATAACACTCTCAAGTAATGCTTTGGTCTCCTTTCACAATTCCGACTCTGTGCTCCGTAGGGAATTTTATCATGAGGCACAATTGGGCCAATGCTATCTTGAAGTCGGCTAACGCAGGGCACCCTAGAAATGCATTATATCCTGACATTTCATCCACAATCTCAAAAGTTTGAATGAGGGTGACTCGTCGTTCTCCCTTTCCAAGTAGTACAGGTAGGTCAATGGATCCCGTCGGCTACTTGTTCTCTGGTAAACCCTTGAATCTTCATTTGACACGCAGATACGCTTTTCATGCCTATCTTTATCTGATCGAAAGTACATTTGAAAAGTATATTAATCCAGCTTCCATGATTAACCAATACTCGTCGGACTACTATGGGCCCGATTCCTACTATTACTAACACTGGATCAAGAGTTGGAGCCTCAATTCCTTTGGTGTCACGGTCGTGAAATACCATGTCATTGCTTAGCATCTTCTGCTGCTTGACCGGAGCTTCACCATCTATGGTCAAACACGATCCCTCCGGGGCAGGTTCACTTGCATATCGCTCCATCTCCCCCCAACTCCTTTGTGCAGGATGCGGTCCCCCGTACATTGTTCCGATAATGAGCCTTTGGTCAGTTCGTTTCGACCCTTTTTCACTAGTTCCAGCCTGATCTCTTTGCTCCCTAGGAGGTTGAGGGACTATATCCTGGCTGGGTTTTCTTGGCCCTTTTACATATTGCTGAAGCTTGTTGTCATGAACTAATCCTTCAATGAGGTCCTTAAGGTGGCGGCGTTCGTTTGTGTTGTGCCTGTGCATCTCATGGAAGAGGTATAATTTCCCTAAGCACTTCTACTATTATGTTGCCTCCTTTTTAAGGGGTTTCCTATACTCTTCAGTTTCTTATGTTGTGAGATAAATATTTTCAAGAGTATTATTCAGGGGGTATAGTCTCCTGGTCCAAACCCTCTAAACCTTTTGTTGCGGCCACCACCATTTTTCTTGTCAGAGTTCTAATTTCCTCTCTTCTGGTTCTAACTTTTCCCTATAGCACCTTGGCCATTCTCAGGGTTGCGTGTGTTTTGATTAATCATCGTGCCATTCTATTCGGTGTTCATCTGTTGTATTCCAACAGCCTTTCTTTCCAGCTTAGTGCCTCTTCTAACCTTAAGTACTAGCTTGCTTTGTGGTTGAAATCTTTCCTGTTGGTGGGTTGATTCATCTTGATCCATTTCCCAACTTCGTCTTCGGATGAATAGTGTGGACTAAAGCCATAAAAACTAAGCCTTTTTTGGGATTTCTCACCCTATCATCGTTGTGTTGAACCTGCTCATGAACGATCTTAATGACTCGTTGCGCCCTTGAACCAGTCCGCATAGAGACATGACGTCCTTTAGTTGTGCGGTATGAAGTCTAAACTGGTCAAGGAATTTCATTGCAAGTTGATCAAAGATAGATGTGGACCTTGGCGGAGGCCTGGTGAACCACATAGATGCAATGCCTTCTAGAAAAATGGGGAAAAATCGGTAGTGTACGGCTTCTCGAGCATTGGCTCCATCCATATACCAACTATACTTGTACGAATAGGGTTTTGGATCCTTAGTTCCATCATAGGAGGGAATGGTTGGCATAGTGAAATTGTTTGGGTTTCTTTCATTCAAGATCTCATCATTAAAAGGGGTCTGAGTTGGGGCAGATCCCCACTCATCATCCTTTTGACTTTTACTTTCGTCCATCAGTCGCTTGACCATGTCCGCTATATATGCCATGTCTGGTGGTCCTGGGGGCAGCAGTCAGTTACTACGCCAAGTGTTTGGTTCAGTAAACGATCTTGCCGCATGGGTTGATGCCTAGGCTCTCCTGCCTTCGGGAGAGCCATTCCCGTAGGGCCTTGTTGGTTTGCATTTGGCCCAACTAGGGCAGTCTAGCTGTTTCTAGCATTATCAAATGTGTTGCATCCTCCTCTACTTGATTACCCTGCTCTTCGCCTTTCGAATCAGAGAGGTTGATGGCTACGTCCTCCGGTAGGTTTTGGCCCCTTGACTCAAATTCAAATTTAGTTGTCTTGCATCAAGTGGAGTATTCACATTCTCCTCTAAGCCACACCCTGTTGTTACCCTTCTCAATGGTTGCTTTTCGTTTCTCCTATGCAAGCCGAAAACAGAGGAGTTTTCCTGCTCTATAGCAGTAGCTGGTTTGGGGATAACTCTTGGAGCAAGATTTGATTATAGAGTTATCAGAGCGTTAAGCTTTTCCATTAGTGCCTTTTGACTATCTTCCATCCTTTGATTGATTTCTTCAGCCATCTTATCAACTCATTTCTGGTGACAACTTCATGCCGATTAAAGGACCCTGGTGCTTGATTTCCTAAGTTAGCAGCATTTGCTTCAGCCTGTTGGAGACTTACACATTCCATAGCTATTTCTGCCTCTATAAACCATCCAAGGCAGTTCTTCTCCTTCTGGGAGCCATTGACTTTTAAAACAGTGAATTCTTTAAGCAAAGGCTGGTGATCTAACTTTTGGATCTATGCAATCCAAAGTAGATAGCTTGGTCTAGATCTTGGGTTGAAAGTGGAGATCTAACTTCGGGATCTACGAAATCCATAGTAGATAGCTAGATCTGGATCCTAGTTGCAAGTTTCTCAGTGAAAGCACCAAAATGTTGACCCAAAAAATGGACCAAACACCCTATTTGGTTTTGAAAGCACCAGTTGTGTCTTTACAAGGCAATATCACGGATCACAGATATAGAAAAGAAGCGGTAAAAGAAAATAGAAAGAGGAATTTTATAGTGGTTCAGCTATTAACGAAGATTACGTCCACTTTGTAGTTTTATTATAGACTGATTGCTAGTGCAAAAGCTGTTTGATTATAATGCTTTGGCTATTTTCTACCTAAATTAGATCTACAGTTAGAATCCACCGGAGAATCATGGTGTATTCCTTTTGAGATCTTCATGAGGGAGGTAGGAAGTGAAGATTAATCCTAGTAAAGCTTTGGCCAATAGTCTAGAGAATCCTCTTTGTGTTACAGGTGGCATAGTATTTATAGAGGTTAGAGGGTTTCTAGGCCTAGCCCGCCATCATTAGGTCACAGAAGCACTACTGGCGACCTAGGAAGCTTTAGCTTGTAAAATGAGCCAACACCATGGGATGTCGGCGACCCATGGATTGTTCAATTCATGGGCCAAGTTTTGTCTCCTTCCTTCGTTTTCCATAACTCGTCTGCTTGAGGTTTTAAGGAGGTGCTTGGGTTGTTGACGATCTAGCCATAGAGGACTATCCTAGATTCCAAAAATGGAGACGTTTTCATAGACATTCATCATTGTCATTACGTCATGATGGCAAGTCACTAGCCGCTTACATTTGAATACTTATTGGGCTACATGAATGCTGGTCTCTTGGCTTCGTTGATCCCAATCATCACCTTAACAGTATAGATTGGCATTTGTCAATCTCTAGTCTTAGCATTTCTGGTTAAGTCTTGTACCATCTTGCCTGCTTAAGGTTGTATCGTTTTTCTATTGGTATCTACTGGGTTGAAACCCCGGATAACACCTATAACCGACCCCTACTCTCATCACTTACTCCCTTCATAGTTGACGAAATTGACAACTGATTTCTGCGTTCAACTCATCATTACCTCTACTCCACATCGTACAGAATGACTTCGAGCTTGATCAAGCAAAATGAAACATGACCTGGTTCCCCCGAAATCGCTGTACAGAAGTCGCGGTTGCCTCTAGTTGATCAAAGATCCTTCGATCAACTTCCCTTGATGCACGTCGCCAAGAAAAATACAATGGTGCTCTCTGTTCCCACTAACTCCGCCTCTAGCTCAACCTAGGTTAAACTGTAGTTCGGCCAAGCCAATGTTGAGCATCACCGTCAACAACCGCATACCACGGACAACATGGATTTGAAGCTTAACTTCATATGAGTACAATGGATCCAACGATTTTGTATTTCGTTCAAAAGCGCTCTCGATTTAATTTTTTTAATGGTGGGAGCTCTTATTTCGTTTATAGGAAAAGAAAAATAAAAGAGGGAGAGAGGAAATGTAAGAATTGGTTAAGTGTAAGGTTATTATATTTTTAAAATTCCAGTATCTCGCTACATAGCTTTCTTCCATGTATGAATCATGAATAACAGAAATAAAAATACGATCGCGCACAAAAAAATCGACAAGATCACAGAACAACAATAAAATACAATGGTTATCTTATTTTGTGAAATTTCATAAATACCAATATTTGCTGCAAATTACATCAAATGAAAATTTAACTATTTTTCAAATAAAAAATTATGTAAAAATCCTATAAATTCATTTAAAAATATGTCATTAAAAATCAAATTGTTTTAACAATTAATTTTCTTACTATTTATTCGAACCATTTATTATTATAAATAAATTTAAAAAATGACTTCACCGTTATTATTTGTTAATTAAAAGAAGGTAAATAATTCTATTAAATCCATTATTAATTAATTCAAAATTAAAATATTAAATAATCCATATATTTGAATATAGATTATTTTTATTTTTATGGGATGTTACATTCTTCCATCCTAAAAGAATTTTGTCCTCGAAATTCCTAGAGGAAGAAAATGTCCTCTCACCCTCAGGCTTTTAAAGTTTCTTATATTATATAAAATTTGAGCAGCACTTCCTTTTGGCGGCTAAATCTAAAAAAACTACAACTCTCCATGATTGGCCTTAACAAATAAAGAAAACAAAAGCCAAAAGCAGCCTCCATATATAGGGCATAAAACAATCAATCAATCACCAATCCCTAAATCTAATACATACCTCTTTTGTGTTTGATTTTTTAGCAAATAATTTAATATCTCGATGCAAATACAGGTGGGTTAGCAATCAAATAGTTATCTCTTGCTTCCCTGCATCCATCTTGTACTTACATGATCTAAAAAGAATCACGCTGACAAAAGAGAAATACACTAGATATTTCTATGATAAGCATAAGTAACATAAACAATATAACAACCATATGCAACAAAAGTATAGAGAATACTCTGTAATAAAATTCCATATATCCAATCTTCTCAAAAGATAAAGTTATAACTAAATCCTTGGGTTTTTATATTTAAAACACATTTTCAAATTCCTCCAAAGATAAATATATCAAAACCACAATCAATTATGACAAGGAGGGTGATCTTCCTACCGAAGCATGCTATAACTCTAGAATCAAAATGACATGGAGTATCTTGTGGCATTCTTGTTCCTCATAAAATGATAACTAGAGTAAAAAAAATATACCTCGGGAGTCTCCCAAGTCAGAAAAATCCCCTTCTCTCAACTTTAGTCATAACAAAATATTTGAAAAACCACTACATAAAAACTTATTTCAAATACCCTAAAATAATAATACTTCACCAAAGTTTTTAAAATAATAACGTTATTATTTCTTTCACAAATTCTTTTAAAAACACTTTTTCAAAAGCACCGGGATTTAAGTCCTAATAAATAATAATTTCATAAACCATAGTCTTCAAAATCACACTATCAATCAAATCAAACTCCATAAAGAAATAAATTAACACTTGACATTTTAAAATGGTAGATGACTAAAAAGAAAGATTTAGAATTTTGGCTTAGTTTCACAACTTCCTCCACGGACATAGATAATTTCCTAAGCATACCATTACGCTCATCATCCTTTTGTTATAGCTTGAAAGATTATCTAAGCTCCTTAGACAAAATCGAAAGTCACTCCTAAACTTTCCTAAGCCACAAAACATAGTATGTAAATATACTTAAACCCGTATAATATATAAAAATCATTTGTATGCAATATCAGATATGATCACTTGCTTGGACATATAAACTTTTCTTCCAAACTAGTATCGCTCACTTGACCTCCCTATACGGACTCCGATCAGGTTCCTTTATTAGAAACCTCTATTCTCCTTACATGGCTCTATCCTATGATAGAAAACCTTAGTATCATATCGAGAATCCAAATAAACTATTTGCTGATAAGAATCAAATGAGAAATCCTTTTCCGGATTGGTGTGAATCGCCCTGAAGTTATGTGCTTGGATCTTAGATCAAGAGCCAAGTGAATAAAATGATCTACGTACAACTTACGTTTTTAATTTCATTTTTTTCTTAACTATACCAATTTATTTTTCTAAGTCGCTTTCATTTTCACTTACAGTATTCAATTCCTAAAATTATTTATGAATTGCTTCAAAAAATTCACTTAAGTTTCCAAACATTTTATAAAGCCTCATCTTTATAAAACATTAAACTAAAATCTTACTCCACTTTTGTTTACTTGTATAATGCTCTTTTACATCCTAAGTGTATATACGGAATGTTAATTTTAATTTATTTTCAAAATTCATAAGGAGGTCGAAATATAATAAGAGCCTTAAAATCGAGTCAGCAACTTCTACCTCTTTACCTATCTGGTCTGGTAAGTAGGTAAGAAGAGTAGGATTTTCGTATCCAAAATCATCCTTAGAGTTTACTTTCCTGAGATATCCTAGGATAAAGAATTTTATATGTTGACCCAATAACATAATAGTTTATGACTTATTAAAACATGCCAATCCAATTATCTCATTTAAAACTTGGCGTAAATTATCTATTTTCTATCCAAGAGTCAAAATTTTCATTTATCAAAACATTCTAATACCTTTTATTTTAAATCAATTTCTTTTAAGGAAATTTAAGAACTAAATAACCGATTTTTATTTCAAAACTCTTTTTGAAATAATATTACATATATCTCTAGATGTATAAAATAATTTTAACAACTTATTCATTAAATTTTGTTTCGGTATTGTTCAGATTCAAACTCATCTCGATCACACAATGATAAAGAGAATAATTTACAGAGTGCGCTACAAAGTTTGCCTAAACAACATTTGATTGTCGGTACGAAGATTTTTCAGATGACCGCAAACCAAATCGAGATGGTTTCCCCAAACGATCCAAAGAAAATGTATCTTTCTTAAATATTCATTTTGAAATAATTATACTTACAAATATTTCCAAGTAAAACTACCATTACTTTTCTCGAAATCTTTTCGAAATCATTTCAGCAATACAAGGATTTAAATTCTCAAAAACTCTTTTAAAAATACATTTTATAAACCGACATTTATATAAAATTGACTTTATATAAAATCATCTCATATTATAATAATTCTCTTTTATTATAATAAAATTATCTCAAATATTTATCCTTTAAATGTCTTACCTCCCCATTTAGATTATATTAAACAACTTTTCTTTAAAGGATGACTTTTACCTTAACATTATTATCAAACACATTACAGTCAAACTGTGAAATATAATTCACAAGAGATTCATTTTAATGTACTTACAATCATTGAAACAAGATGCTCATAAGCTGGTTGAGCATAAATCAACAATCAACAAATAATAGTCAAGTGCTTCTGAACTACTCGAGCATGACAAATCAAATAGTAATGACTATAAGGAAATATTATCATTAACAAATAAACACCATAAATAACTATATAAATTAGAAAATTATTCCTTTGTATGTTAAAAAAAATATAATCCTAGGAAAAATATTTTATTTACCAATTTTCAAAAATCAATATTGTGTCTATTTACCTTGTTCAAGTGTTTTGAAATCCTATCGACACGGTGGAATCCCATATCTCGACCAGAATTCAAAATTCAATCTTAATTGACCAATTAACATGATACGTTTTAATAGCAATAACAAATACACCCTCTTATATCTAATTAACTCAACCCATTTTAAGGTATCACTTAACCTGCCTTAAATAAGTTTACCCTACCAAAGTCATGGTTCTCGCTTAACGTTTAGCTCTAATACCAAATGCGATGACCCGCCTTTCCGACATTCGAAAGTCGGCACTTAATACATGCACAGTATTCAAATGCTAACATGCAAGCGCTGAAAAGGAAGATTGCTAGGGTAAAAAGAAAAAAGAACACGGAAAATAAAATCTCATAGCGAAATGACAACATATAATATAACAAAGATAGTAAAAGCTACAATCTAAGATAAAAGGTATATCAAATTTAAAAACAAACCTCGTCTGCTTGGACAGTTATAACTTTCTAACCTTCCAATCGACAATGGGTATACATAATAATTTAGTGGAAGATAAAAATACTATGGTAGGTGAACATCCAGCTCTATTCGATGAGCTCCATGATCCACCAACGACAACTGGGAAAAATAGGTTTGACCAAAGCATTATAATAAAATAACACCAAGATAGGTCTAGGAAACCAACGTGAAAACACAAGAAATGTGGTAAACATATAATGATTCTGTAAGACCACATCGCTAAACATGGAATGAGTTTTTACCTCACAAGAACAACATCTATACATACATAAAAGAATGTAAAAAAATCAAAACAAAAATCCAAACAAGAAAGGATGAATACAGACAAGACCAAAATCCAAATTTTAAAAAATGGACAAAAATAATTAAACATAGAGAAGAGCTCAAGGCATTTCTTGATGCAATTAAGAAAGGGTTAACTCCACGGTTCAAATCAAACAAGGAGAATGAATTTATCCAACATAATTAGGCGGGTGCACCCCCAACACCAAAAGTATACCTCTGGACAAATTATACTTGAGAGCACATGCATTACTCTTGGGAACTTCCAAGCTGGACCCTATACACTTATTACAGGCATCCCATTATTTTACATCAATGCATTCGTCTTGAAACATCTTTAGATAGATATGAACATACCCTGATAGGTGCAATCCACATAGCTTGGCTTCTACTCGCGCTTTGGTTTTAGTTGTAGGGTGTTGGACACCAACACTCAAAACGAGCTACAAATCGTCTTAGATTGACGAAGCATTAAGAAGGATATTAAAATCGATAATTGATGAATCAACTATCAAATAAAACTATCACTACTCCATGAAAAACAATAAAACCGAACAAGTTAGGGTAGTGTTGCTTCTTATCTTGACTCGACAACTTTCTTAACTTTAAGAATACTAAGAGTTTAAATGCCCTAAACGAGCAAAAAATTCGCCTTGTATCGGTGAATATAAAGAAAATACTCGAATCTATTGTTAATAAGTCAAATATCAGGAATAATATAATGTTCTCATATGAAAATCAAATATCTTACACTTATCACAATTCGTAGATCTCAAACTAGCACTACCCACGGAAAACAATGAAGCTAGACAAGTAAGGGCGGTCTATCTTTCCACCTTTTCTCGACTGTGGGTTGTGGAATTATGGATCTTAAAGCTAACTAAACACTAGAAAGGGGGTGAATAGTGTTTTTTAATTTCTGTGTATCTTTTTGAATTTTTTTAAAGATTTTTTATTAAACAATGCAGAATGAACAATCACAGATGAAAACATAGATAAGCATAAATACAACAAAGTAACAAGTAAAGAATTAGATAGATCTTACCAAGTATTTTTATACTAGTTCGTAGTTACCTTATGTCTAGTCCCATACAATTTCTTGTAAATATTTCTTTTCAAATGCCAATCTTTAAATAGGTAGAAGGCATACCCAATTACAGTCTCAATTCTGAGGCTACAAGACACACCCTCTTGATTTTCCAGGCTCAGGGTACACCTACTTGAATTAGATGGGCTACAAGCATGCCCACTCGGATTTTTGGGCTACGAAGCACATTCAATTGATTTAAATAGGCTATAATTATACCCATTCAAATAAAATTAAAGTTTATGGTGTTTCCAAAGTCAATTTCTTGACCTTTGAATATAATGAATCTTATAGCCTCTTGGATGGCACTTTGATAATTGATTGAGAGAGATGATTGAATCAGATAGTAAATAGAAAAGAATAAATACAACGAAGACTGAATTGATTCTCATTGGAATTGAGAAGATTTGAATAAGTTTTTCACTAGAAATTTGGCAGAGTAAGAGGAGAGAAGATAATAAGAAAGTATTGTTCAAAATTCGTTTGAAATCCCCATATATATAGAGAATAAACTGACATGTCCATTCACAAAGAGTTATGACAAATAGATACTTCATTCCAAAACTTAAATTTCAAAATTACGGCATGTATGTCAACAAAACATCTGCCTATATGTCGACATAGGTCGATGTAATTTGAAAATTTGTTATTTTAAAATATTTTGAAAATCTAAACTATGTAAAATAATTTGATACTTTGTAAAATAGTTTAAACATAGTTTATAAAAATTTTGAACTTAAATAAACTTTTATAAAATACTTTTAAAATATTTTAAATATATTTTATTTTAAAGACGAAAGGATTTAGAAAATGGAAAATAGATATCAAAAGTTGCTACAGGGACTTTAACAATATTTGAAACACCCCACACCCCTTATATACCCAAAAGGACAGATTAAAAGGCGTGGTGCGCTGTAGTTATAACTAAAGTTAACAGAGGCTAAGATTCACAAGACAAAAATAAGAAAAAATAGTGGAAGCTTAAAATAATAACTTCACTAAAACAAAACTTCATAATTGCTTCATAAATAAGTCAAATACCACCTACATGTCTGAAAATCCAATATGTCTCATGAAAAAAAAACACATAGTCTCAAAAATCAGATTACATAATATACCTTATAATAAGCCAGTACATAAAAAGAACATAAGTTGAAAATAAAAGGAATACATATCAGAGAACTACTCCAATAAAACTGCCAAGAAACTGCAATCTACTGACTTCTCCCTAGATTGCCTATGGGGGGAAGGGAAAAATAGGAGAATGCGTCAGACTAAAAGTTTGGTGAATAATAGTAATTACTAGAGTCTTTAAGCAAGATAAAAGTAATAGACTCTACCGCGGTTCTAGCATATTTAAGGATAACAAAGGAAATAGGAAAGAAATAAATTGGAAATAAGTATTTCTCAATTTATAAGGCAGATTAACTTTGCTTGGTTGCACTTTTCCTTGATTTCTGCTTTGATTAGGTTGAATTCTTAATCCTATAATTAGGCTGAAGTCCAAATTCTACCCTTTTTGATTGGCATGCTACTTCATGAACCTTACTAAGGACCAGCCGCTCTATAGCTCCCTACATACCAGCCAATGGTGTCTAAGAAAGATGCACATACCAACTACTATGGATCCAGAGGACATATATAGCTCCCTACACAGAAGGCAATGGTGTCTACGAAGGACACTCATACTAAGCGCTTGGAACTCATAGCTACTGCTGAGCACCCGAATGGAAGTCGCGGAGTAACCGCCACCGTCCCATGCTACCTTTTGCTCCGTCTATTGGGTCTTCTTATTACCTCCAACTCCAGCATAAGCATGCCCCTCATCCCACTCCAGGCTAATGTAAGATCACCATGTGTCCATAAAATCTATACGGGAAATGCTGTTGGTACTGGACCGTCATCCAAACAATATCTAGTTACGCCGCTTATCCAAATCCCTTATGATTTGGACTTCTATTAGACTAATTACTACCATTCTTAGCACAAGAGTGCCCTAGGCTCACCGTTTTGTCTAATAGGGAATGCTATTTGGTACAGGTCCTACTTTCATCTTCGCTTATTGACTTTGGTAAATTATTTAAATAAGCTTTTACATTTTTCTCTACTATCTGTGCTTATTAATTTCTCCTAAGTCTTCAAATAAGCCTTATTCTTTTCTTTTTTTAATTATAACCTATGCTATAATCATGCTCATTACTTAACCCAAGGTCTAAGTGTGAAAATAAGTTTCTTTCATCTTTTACACTTTTCTAGTTATAATTTTAAGTTATAACTAGGCCAATCTTTTTAATTAAATCCAATTAACATCATAATTATGTGTAATTTCAGTCTAATTCCATTTATATTATAGTCTTTGAAATTTACATCTTATATTTCATTATTTCAATTTTCTTACAATTTAATCCATTTTTGCGTTAATCCTATCATAATCAATATGCGAAAAAGAAGGAGGAATAAAAGAAAACTAAAAATAGAAGAAAATTCAAAGCATAGAGAGAAGATGTAAATAATGTACAGATAACAGTAAATAACTAAAATATTGTAAATAAACAATAAATAAAACGGAAAAGCTATAATTAACAGAAATAAAATAAATTTATTGAAAATAATAGCTGAAAGGAAATAGACTGAAAATAATTCTAAAAACTGTAAATAAACTACTAAAAAGGATATTCCAAAAATCATAGTAAAATCACAACTATTGGAAACGCTATTATTTTAAATTACTTAAAGAAATTTTAAAATAATTACAATCACTCACCTTCAGTCCTAAGCTCTTCCTTTGGTCTTCCGAGATCCACATGGAGTTGTAAAATAATTTGGTTTATAACAATTTTCTTCTTTGGAAAACATATTCCGTTTAAGGCCCTTTCTAGAAAGGTGAACCCAATTAGACAAAACCTACAATGAGAAAAAGTCTTAGGTCTAGGGATCTATTTATAGGGGTAGAAGTGGATCTCGAGCTATTGGATTTGGGGATTGAATAGGATGTAACCATGTCATAGGCTGAATACGGGCCATCATATGTAGAAATGGAAGAACCAGATCAGTGAAACAATGCTCATATTAACTCGGATTCTGACGTTCTATATATGAAAACTGACTAGAAAATTACGACGTACACAATGTTGCAACTTCCTTGGCTTAATTCTGATAATTTCACAAGGTTATTTAATTAATTAACAAATTAATTATTACGAGTTAAATTTTGGTTTGTTACATTCTCCCATCCTTAAGGGATTTGGCCTCGAAATCTCAAAGGATAAAAGAATGTACTAAATGTTTTCATCCAATTCTACAACCAACTACTCAATCATCAACCATTCATCCATTATCCATAAGTTTTTCTAATGTAGTTTATGCTACTTATGCAACTAGTGTAGTGTAAATGTCCCTAACTAATGCAAAAGATTAGGTGGTCCACTGATTCAGTTGACCTCCTTTTATGCAATCATGTCCGTGCCATGTATCCAGATGCATGCAAAAAATTCCTAATGATACTGATAATCCTATATGCGTACTACAAACATCACCAAATACAACATTCAAGTGATAAACATCCATTTATGCAACCATGGAAATAAAATAAAAATGCGCACACATCCACATGCAAATGATCTAATGTCCTACTTAGGCCGATCCCTAAGGAATAATAGTGCCTAGTGTACTTATATGCATCCATTAGCATCCACTAGAAACACTTGCAACCACTATCATACATCATTCATAACATGTTCTATTAACATGTTTACATCAAATCCTACCATCCATTAGTTAAATCCTAAGTTCTATCCTCTCAAAGGATAATAAAGGAAAGAATCTATTCAAATCTAATGGTGGAAAAAGGAATTATAAAACTTACTATTAAAAATATGAGGATAGGAAGTATGAATCTTCTCTTCTGCATCCCAAGTGGCGTCTGCAATATCATCTCCCCAATTCACCTTCACCAGTGGAACCTCCTTATTCCTTCGTCGCTTGATGTCTCTTCCAACAATCTTCGTGAGGATATGCTGAACAGAAGCTTCCCTTTCCACCTCCACTTCCTCTAATTGACTAGGCTCTACAACCTCCGCCGAGTCATGTAAGCACTTTTGCAAGTGCAAAACATGGAAAAATTCATGCACTCCTATGAGCCTCTCTGATAGCCCTACTCGGTAAGCCATTTTCCCAACTCTCTCTATGATAGGAAATGGTCCAACAAATCTAGGAGCTAATTTTCCATTTGATCCTAATCTTACCACCTTCCTAAGCAGGGATACTTTGATAAAAACTAAGTCTTCAACCTCAAACTCTAAGTCTCTCCTTCACATGTCCGCATACGACTTCTGTCTATCTTGAGCCATATTCATCCTTCGTCAGATCAAATCCACCCTCTTAGAGATCTCCCTAACCATATTGGTCAAGTAATAACTTCTCCGTAGACTCTACCTAACATGATGGGGACTTGCAAGTTCTTCCATATAAAACCTCAACTGATGTCATTCCTATATTTGTTTGGTAGCTATTATCGTACGCAAACTCAACCAATGGAAGATGCTCCTCCCTGGTTCCTCCAAAGTCCAGAATGCATATCCGCAATAAATTTTCAAGCATCCTATTTACCCTCTCCGTTTGGCCATCTATCTCTAGGTGATAGGCCGTACTCAACCTAAGTTGCGTCCCTAGCACCTCATGTACTCCAAAACTCACTAGTAAAAATGAGATCTCTATCACTAGAAATGCTAGAAGGTACTCCATGTAGACGGACTATCCCTCGAATATACAAGGATGCCAAATATGAAGTCGTACGCTTACTCTTAACTGGGATGAAGTGAGCACTCTTGGTCAATCTATCAACAATCACCCAAATGCTAGTGTTCCCTTCTTAGAATGGGGTAAATCATCAATGAAATCCATAGAAATACTATCCCACTACCACTCCAGCACATCTAAGGGCAGAAGTAATCCACCGAGCTTCTATTGCTCTACTTTTACCCTTTGGCATATGAGACACTTTGCTATGAATTCTTCCACGTCCTTCTTCATACCACCCCAAAAGAACATCCTCTACATATCCCGATACATTTTGTCACCACTCGGATGAATAGTCATAGGGGATTGGTGCACCTCCTCTAAAACTGCTCTCAACAAGTCACTAGCGCGTGGAACACAGGGCCTCCAATCTCTCCTAAGCCACCCCCTACTATCTATGGAATAGCATTGGAGATGTTCCAAGACCTATCCTCGGATAGTCCTATCCGTAATGTCCACGAGCTTAGAATCCTTCTGTTGCCTCGAGCCAATCTGATCCATAAGGGTAGCCCTCACCTCTAATGTCGCCAACAATCCGAGAGTAATGTCCGTAGAAGGCTTAAAATCAAAGGTAGAAATAAACTCCATGCTCCTCCAATCTACGAAAAAAGGACCACTCAACGCATCCGTAACCACATTACCCTTGTCAGGGGTATAAGCTATCCCAAAACCATATGAGGCTAAAAACTCCATCCACCTTTGTTGCCTCAAGTTCAAGTCCTTTTGCGAGAATATGTACTTTACTTGTGGTCGGTAAAAAGCTCAAACCTCTCTCCAAGCAAATAGTGCCTAGAAGACTTGAGTACTAAAACTTTGGCAGCCAACCCCAAATCGTGGGTAGGGTAGTTCTTCTCATGCACCCTCAGCTGCCTACTACCATAACACGCTATCTTCCCTTCTTGCATCAACACCGCACCTAGACTCGTTCCGCATGCATTAGTGTATACAATGAAAGGCTTAGCTCCGTTGGGTAAAACTAACACTGGTGCACTAGTAAGGGCTCTCTTAAGCTTCATGAAGGAATCCTCACAATCCACGTCTAACACAAAAGGTTTTTTCTTCTTAGTAAGGCGTGTAAGTGTTGTCGAAATCTTGGCAAAGTCTCTAATGAACTTTCTATAGCAGCTAGCCAATCCTAGGAAGCTCCTAACCTCGGTGACGTTCTTGGAGGCCTTCCAATCTTGCACTGCAATGACCTTAGTGGGTTAACAACCAAACCTTCCTTCGAAACTACGTGCCCTAAGAAATGAACTTCCTCTCTCCAAAAATGACACTTTAAAAACTTAGCTCTCGAACGATGACTACGAAGTGTGCTAAAAACCTCTTCCAAATGAACAGCATGCTCCTCTGTATTCTTGGAAAATACCAAGATATCATCCACGAATACTACCACAAACTTATTTAGGACATCGCTAAAGATATGGCTCATTAATTCAAAGAAATAGGCTGGAGCATTGGTTAGCCCAAAAGGCATAACCAACCACTCGAAGAATTCATTTAGTGTCCTAAAGGCAGTCTTATATATACTGTCATCAGTGACTCTAGGCTAGTGGAATCCCGTGGTTAATCAAGCTGAGATAAAACCAAAGAACCTACCAACTGGTCAAAAAAATCATCAACCCTAGGAGTGGAATCGGATCTTCTTGGTGAGCTTATTTATTTCCGTATAGTCCACGCAAAGTTGGAGAGAACCATCCCCCTTCATGGCAAAGACGACTGGCGCTTCCCACTCCGTTATGCTCCTTCTATGAATCCCTTCTCCAAAGCTCAGGAATCTGCTTGCTCAATTCTTTCCTCTCCCAAGGTGTCGTGTGCCTTATAGGTAATGCTATTGGCTTGGCGTTCTCGGTCAAATAAATCCTGAAGTCAATCTCTTATAGGACAGTCCCCTAACCTCCTCAAAGACGTCTACAAAATCTTTGACGACAGGAACCGAATGCAACTACGATGATGATAAATCGAGGGAATAGAGAAAACTCAACATGACTAACCCTTGCGGGGCGCAAGATACCTCTAAAGTCCTGCCACTGCAAGTCTCAAGTCTAACGAATCTCCTCTCGCAGTCTAATATAGCTCTGTATGTGGATAGCTAATCCATCCGTAAGATCATCTCATACCCGAAGAATCCAAAAACATACGCGTCGCAGTCAAATTCTACGCCTAGAATAAAGATTTTCAAACCTCTACAAACCATAGATTAGTGTGCCGATCCTCTTATAAGGTTTGAAACAATAATGGGGTCTACTACTAATGATATGTCCAAGTGAAAACAATCTACTAGAGAACTAGAGATAAAATAATGTGATGCTCCAAAATCAAATAAAGTCCCAATGGAAAAATCAAATATAGAAATCAAACCTTCAACTGTGACTTTCCTACCTCTATCTGGAATGCTACTAGAAGATGCTCTGTCTAACGCTTGAATCTGCGCAACTAGTGCACTCGCTCCCTAGGGAGAACTCCTGCTCATATGACCGGGCTGCCTGTAAGTATAGCACTTACCCTTCATCTTCTCCTTCCAACAATCCTTGGCCATATGTCCAACCTTCCCACAACATGGTACTTTATTCCTTTCTTAATCTGCTTCTGAGGACCATCACCTTTCTTCTTCTTCTTCTTATTCTTTTCCCACCACTTCTACTTTGAACCTTCTAATTTAACCTTCTCTTTAGACTCTCCTTCCTTGCCGGTATCCGACATAAGCGTCGACTCGACTAAAGAGTCATAAGTTGCTCCCATCGGTACATGAGTCAGCAATTATCCCTGAAGGGGTTGATTCAATCCTTTTGCAAACTTCATAGCTTTCTTATGTTGTGTGTTCACCAAATCCATACCAAACTGCGATAGCTCATTGAATTGATTGATGTATTTCTTAATAGACAAACTCCCTTGCTTCAAATTGATAAACCTCTCTAGCTTAACACTCTTTTCCGCCTGAGATAGAAACTTCCAATCGAATTGCTCCCGAAATCCATCCAAAGTAATATTTCTTCCCTCTAACTCGATCACGTCCCACTAATAAGATGCATCCTCCTTTAACTACCAAGTAGCTAGCTAAACTCGTTGCTAATCATCCAATCCCAAAAGTCCAAAAATCCTTTCCAAGTTCCTAAGTCTTGCTCTCACCTCTACATAAGTCTCCTTGCTAGAAAAAGTCTTCCCGCCCAAACTCACAAAATCTTTACAAAGCTTAGCGAAATTGAGGGTGGTAGGTGGGTTGATGGGATTCCCACCTACTGGTGCAGGATCAGGCGCATGCCCGTGCCCCTCTGGAGTCATGCCTTGCAAGTACCTACGAAACCAGGCTGGGACTGAAATGCCCTCGGGAAGGTTCGGGGCATCATAAACTCTACAGAAAGAAAAGGATAGTTTAGAAAAGAGTCAAAGAGAGATTGAACTGGACTTATGAGCGGATTTTTATAAAAAAAAATTATAGTTAAAAATCATTTCTAAAAGTTCTTTTCTGAAAAATACTTCTAAAACAAGTTATTTTGAAAATACTCTACTTTAAAAAAAAATTGGAATCCTATAACTTTAGGCTCTGTTACCAATTGAAACGCCCCTTAATATACCTGAAAGAACACATTAAAAGTCATGGTGCGTTGTAGGTATAACTAAAGCTAATAGATACTAAGATTCACTAGATAAAAATGAGTAAAAACATCATAAACTTAAAATAATAACTTAATTAAAACAAAACTTCATAATTGCTTCATAAATAAGTCAAATACCAAATACCATATACATGTCCGAAAATCCAATATGTCTCATGAAATAAAAACTCATAGTCTTAAAAATAAATGTACATAATATCCCCATAATAAGCCGGTACATGAAAAGAACAAAAGCTGAAAATAAAAGGAATACAAAGCAGAGAACTCCTCTAAGAAAACCGCCAAGCAACTGCAATCTACTGAATCGTCCCTTAATTTTCTATGGGGGAAAGGGAAAAATAGAGGAGTGGGTGAGACTAAAAGTCTGGTGAATGATAGTAATTACTAGAGTCTTTAAGCAAGATAAAAATAATAGACTCTACATCAGTTCTAGCATAAATAAGGACAACAAAGGAAATAGGAAAGAAATAAACTGGAAAGAAGTATGATTAAATATTGATTAATTTATAAGATAGGTTAACTTTGATTGCTTGCACTTGTCCTTGATTTCTGCTTTGATTAGGCTGAATTCCTGATCCTCTAATTAGGTTGAAGTCCTAATTCTCCCTTTTTGATTGGCCTGCTACTTCATAGAACTTACTGCAGACCAGCGACTATATAACTCCATACACAATAGCCAATGGTATATATGAAAGATGCACAGAGCAACTACTATAGATTCGAAGGACATGTATATCTCCCTACATAGAAGGCAATGGTGTCTACGAAAGACACTCATACTAAGCGTTTGGAACTCATAGCAATTACTGAGCATCCGAATGGAAATCGCATGCGTAACTGTCACCATTCCCATGCTACCTTTTGCTCCACCTATTGGGTCGTCTTATTATCTCCAACTCCAACATAGGCGTACCCCTCATCCCACTTCAGGCTAATGTGAGATCACTATGTGTCCATAGAATCTATAGGGGAAATGCTGTTGGTACTGGCCCGTTATCCAAACAATATCTAGTTGCACCCCTTATCCAAAGTCCCCATGATTTGGACTTCTATTAGACCAATTACTACCATTCTTAGCACAAGCGTGCCCTAGGCTCACCGTTTTGTCTAATAGGGAATGCTATTTGGTACAGGTCCTACTTTCGTCTTTGCTTATCAACTTAGGTAAATTATTTAAATAAGCCATTATATTTTTCTCTACTATCTATGCTTATTAATTTCTCCTAAGTATTAAAATAAACCTTATATATCTTCTTTTTCTTATTTTAACTTACGTTATAATCATGCTTATTACTTAACCCCAGGTCTAAGTGTGAAAATAAGCTTCTTTCATCTTTTAGTCGTTTTAGTTATAATTTTAGGTTATAACTAGGCCAATCTTTTTAATTCAGTCCAATTAACGTCACAATTAGGCATAATTTCAGTCCAATTTCATTTATATTATAGTCTTTGAAATTTACATCTTATATTCCATTATTTCAGTTTTCTTACAATTTACTCTGTATTCATATTAATTCTATTCTAATCTAACGTGAAGAAGAAGGAGGAATAAAGAAAATATAAAATAGAAGAAAATCCAAAGCGTAGAAAGAATATGTAAATAACGTATAAATAATAGTAAATAACTAAAATACTGCAAATAAACTGTAAATAAATGGAAAAACTATAATTAACAGAAATAAACTAAAAATACTAAAAAGAATAGCTGAAAGGAAATAGGCAGAAAAAAATTCTATAAACTGTAAATAAACTACTAAAAAGGCACTTCTAAAAATCGTAGTAAAACTACAACTATTGAAAACCCTATTATTTTAAATTACTTAAAAAAATCTTAAAATAATTACAATCACTCACCTTCGGTCCTAAGCCCTTCTTTTGGTCTTCCCGGATCCAGTTAGAGTTGTAAATTATTTAATTTATAACGTTTTTCTCCTTTGAAAAAATTATTCCATTTAGGGTCATTCCTAAACCCAGTTGGAGAAAACCTAGAATGAGAAAAAGTGTTAGGTCTAGGGGTCTATTTGTAGGGGTAGAAGTGGATCTCGGACCGTTGGATTTGGGGACTGAATAGGATGTCACCACGTCATAGGCTAAATAGGGCCATCAGATGTAGAAATAGAAGGAGTAGATCGGTTAAATGATGCAGAACACATAACCAATAGGCTCTGGAACGTTCGAACGAACGTTCGTTCACTTGCCAAAAACCAAGGCGGGTCGACCAGGCGGTCGACCGCACCCTTGCAGAGGTCGACTGCCCCTTGCCCAGGTCGACTGCCGGTCGATCTATACTATATATATATCGTTTTGTTGATTATTTCGTTCTTTTCTCATATTAACTCGGATTCTGACATCCTATATATGGAAACTAACCAGAAAATTACCACAGACACAATGGTACAACTCCATGGCTTAATTCTGATAATTTCACAAGGTTATTTTATTTTTAAATAATTAACAAATTTATTATTATGGGTTAAATTTTGGGTTGTTACAATATTTCATGGCTCTATACACTTTAGTATAGTCTTGAGATCTTCATGTCTTATTCTTTATACTCATGAGTCTTCGTGTCCATTCTTTGAGTCTTTTACACTGTACAATCTATAATTCGATACTTATATAATATCCTACATTGTATGCTATATAACTTGGCAAAACATAAGTATCCATATTCTATATGGATGTTTTATTATTGTCCAGGTTGTTATCATCAAAATCAATAACTGAGGTATTAACGATCTCCTCCTTTTTGATGATGACAGCCATTAATATCTTGTGCAGAATATGATATAACTCCCCAAGAATATATGAATATGTATATTTTATATAATTTTCTCCCCCTTTGTCATCAACAAAAATAGGTGGAAAAAACTAAAAACTCCCCCTAATTTAAATAATTAGTGAGTATAGATTCAAAATCAATAATTTAGGTTAAAATGATATATACGTGGTGATATATGGTAAGCAATTACACTATTATATATATCAAGAATGATGATATGAAGACTTATAAGTAAATTTTATTTATCCAATTCACACTATACGTAATTCATATGCACAAACCAATCCAAACAAAGTAAAATTAAAACAGACACGTCCAAAAACTAAAATGCACATAAAACCAAATATAATCCTAACAAACCAGACTATTACGTTCTATAATTAAGTCTATGGTTTTTTCTTGATTATGGAGGACTTGTGTATAGGACAGAAAGGGAAATGAAGATAGAAGTTTCCTTTGGTTCAACGAGATTTCGATCTCGATCGAAGCATACTTTGCTCACACATTTGAACTCATCATCATCTTCTTCCTCTTCCTCTTCCTCTTCCTCTTCCTCTTCTTCCTCTTCCTCTTCTTCCTCATTCATAGGATTGTGAATGATTAGATTAGGATTATCATCTTTTATCACAACTGCTTTCATTGGATTACCCAATAAGTATTTCTGGAGATTATGAAGAATATGTCCTTGCTTCTCTTGTTCTTTTAAGAGGCGTAGTTAGAAAACCTCTATTTCTGAAAGCATATTAAGCGTATGCTTCAGGTCTTCTTTAATCTTGGTTACTTTAGCCATGGTGTGGTCTGGAAGGGGTCAAGAATGGCAGTTTAGAAGAAAAATGATGCATTCTCTTCTCTTGGGCATTTGGAACTCAAGTAAGACATTAAATTATTTTTATTCATAATTTATTGAAGAGAGAAGACAGAGAAATGAGTTAGTTTTTGAAATTTGATTTTTATATAATAGACTTTTGAATTTAGAATTTAGAAGGGGAATCTATTTTCTGAAATTACCAGTATATTTGTCGACATGTAACGAGGATGTATGTCGACATATGTAGTGTAATTTTAATACTTCATTTTTCTTTCAAAACTAATATTTTTATTAAATTATTTTATAACTTAGAGAAGAAACATATTTCTAACTCTCTTCTAAGTTTAATGAAAGATGTTCGAGCTAACGATTTGTTAAATATCAGCTTTTGATTTTTAGTATTTATAAATTCTAGCGAAATTACTTCTTTATTTACGTTATCTCTTAGAAAATGATGTCTTATGTCTATGTATTTGGTTCTAACATGATGAATTGGATTTTTAGATAGATTTATTACACTAGTGTTATCATAATATATTGGTGATTTAATAAAAGTTAAGCCAATATTTTTTAAGGTCTGTTGCATATAGATTACCTATGAATAGGCTAACGCAGATGAAACGTATTCTACTTCTATTTTGGATAGAGATATAGAAATTTATTTTTCCTAAACCAGAGAACAAGAGAGTGTCCTAAAAAGTGAAAACTTTCACTTGTACTTTTTCAGTCTGATTTACATCAGCATAGTCAGCATCACTATGTGGAATTAATTCAAAAGAATCTTCTTTTGGGTAAAAAAGTCCATTGTTTAGGATATTTTTTACATATCTTAATATTCTTTTTACTAATTTAGATGAGTTTCTTTAGGTTGAGACTGAAATCTTGCACATAGGTAAAAACTATGTATTATAGCGGGTCTATTAGCAATTATATAGAGTAATGACATTATCATATCTCTATATAATTTTTTATCTGTATCTTTTGAGTTGTAGCGACCCGGAATTTTATTGCTTTCATTTATGAATATTTAATTAATTTTATATATTGAATTAATGGGTTTAATAATTAAAATACCCCTCTTTTAATTTATAAGTAATGATAGAAAATTTCTTTTTGAATTTGGTTACCAAAAATAATTAGTTAAAAGGAAACAAAAAAGTGTGATCGGAAAGCTTTTTCAAAAATCTTGATTTTTGATTATTTAAAAGTTGTTTAAAAGGTTGTAAACACTTAATATATTTAAATATATACACTTATAAATTAATGTACATTTAATTAAGTGTGTTAAAAATGTAAATATATGTGTGTACTTATGTAAGTAAAACGTGCGATAGTTTTCAAGTTTACAAATTAACATAAGTTTATGTTATGTAATGTCACATTAAAATGCAACATTATGATATAAGAGAGGGTATTATCTAGTGGAAAAAGGGTGTGAACCGTTGGTTCATGCATGTGGTTCAAGGCATGGTGGGGTGAGTGTTGATGTGGCACAAAACTAATGGAGGGCACTCGTACTTGGGGCATGTAGGTAATTTTATACTTTCACTTTATATAAAACTAATTCTAAATTTCTCTCTCCATCCTCACTTCATTTTCCACTTTAGAAAAAAAATTATATCTTATTTCCAAAGCTTCAAACTCAGTTTAATAGCTCTTTCAAATTTTGAAGTTCAAACCCATCTCAATTTTGCTTTTAAACTTTAAAATAGCTTTAAAATACTTCCTTTCTTTCTCCATTACCTCCTCTTAGCCAAAAAAAATCCATAACCATCCTCCTCCACCTTGGTCAAGCATTCCTTCATCTTGGACATGCCCAAGTCCATCCATGGCCGAGCCTACATCATCTAAGCTGAGCCCATTTGTGTCCATTCTTGGCTAAAACTAAAGTTTTGGTTTTTAATGTAAAATCTAGCATTTTAAATCCAAGTTTTAAAAAGATTGGTAGAGTTTGGTGAGTATAAACTTACATTCTTTCGTATACATTACATCTTTAAGTTATGTTAGCATTGCTATATGATATTGCTCAGTTATTGGTTAGTTACATACTAGTATGCGATGTTATATGAGCTTGTGCTTGAAAATTGCCTTAGACTTGGTAAATAAGTATAAATGTGTTATGGATATAATAAAGTTTGGATCTTTAGGTTATTTGTGGTTATTGTTTTGTTATATGTTATATGGACAACTGTATGTAATAATATGCTAAGAAAACTTAGAATCTTTGTATGGATTGGCGATTTAGGATCCTTATGAAAAACTATGGTTGTTATTTTAAAATCAAAGGCATTTTCAAATTTTAAGTTTTGTTTTGGTTTTACTAACTCACTTTAAGTTTTGGAAAAGTTAGTAAGCTTTTAAATGTTAAGTTTTTAAAAAGGAAGCTAAGAAAAATATTTTCTAGTTGTAGTATCCATAGCGATGGTCGTTGTGGATGCAGTTTCATTAAGAGTACACTTTTAGGAAATTAATTTTTTATACTTAAAACACTTTGGAAAAGCTTTATAAAACTTAAATAATAATGATTAAGAAGTTAGTTAAAGTTTTATTAACTATTTATTTTATTAATTATGTTTGTTAGTTAATAATTAATTAAGTATTAAACAAGGTTTATTAACTATAATTAAGTGGAGATTAATTACTAATTAATTATTAGAAGTGAGATTGATTTTAAGTAACTATTGATTAAGTAAGATTAATTTTTAGTTAATTATGAATTAAGTATATGATTTATATTTAATTAGTTATTAATTAAGTATATGGTTAATTATTAATTAACTAATTATTAAGTAAGCGTTTAATTATTCGAATTATAAATTAATTAAGGGTTTTAATTTATAGATAAATTATCTATTTTAGGTTGATTATTTTTTAATTAATAATTATATTAAATTTAGACTTAGTTAACATTTAATTTTGATTTAATAAAGGGTTTAACTTGTAATTAATGATTTATAAAGGGTTTTAAATTTTTAATTACTTTATTTTCTAAAGATAAATTTGTTTAAAGGCAACTTTCTTTCATAAAGAATAATTTTCAACATAAGAGATTTTATTGTCGATACCATTAAGTAACCTTAGAAATGTGAATAAGTTATACTAAACTTGACATCTATTTACCTAAATAAATCTCCGTTTTGCTATAACTCAATTGTTTAATAATATGGACATCTGCTAGCAGAATAAATCTGAGTTCTTCTAAAACTAAATTTATTAGATTGTTTGGACATTTATTTAACAGGACAAATCATCATCCTTCCATTATATTGTTTGGATATGTATCTTTCAGCTGGTTTATATTAACATGTTATTCCCTGATTTAGCTACGAACTTTATTTACATATATGTTGGTTTATGTAAATAATTATTATGTGAGTTGGTAGTCAAACTTAATTAAAATGGTAACTTGATTTAGTACTATTGCGGTCACTAAGCCTCCTTTCAAATGTGTAAATTATGATTTTTAAATTGACATTATTTCTATATCAATTTGAGGTTAAGTGTTTTAAAATAATTTTTGTAAGATGTCCAATTATTTTAATAAGGGTATTTACAAATAATATTTTATGAATAATATTTATAAAGGATTTATTTAGAGAATCTTTGCAAATGATATTTGTAAAAAAAAATTCAAAAAGGGGATTAAAAATGAAAATTTATAAAAGAGTTTATAAATGATATTTATAAAAGATTTTATAAAAGATTTTGGATATTTATAAAATAGCATTATAAATTGATTTAGAATTTAAGAAAAAGGAGATTTCATAAATGGATATGATTTATTAAAATGATTTATTGAAGAAATTTATGAAAAAATGAATTTGAGATTTGAATTTCCCTTCACCGACCTTCTTAATTACGGTGGTGTGGAACTTTCATTCCATGCTTAACACCGAAGGAATTTAGAATTGTTGTTATCTCTACTTTAAATAATGTTTGATTGATCCTTTTAATATGATTTTGAAATAAGAAATCTGTCACAATTTTTTGTGAATATACTTTTTTTAGCAAAGCTCGTGGGCTTTATAGTAGGTCGTACCACTGTATATAAATAAGGAAAAGGTGTTCTGCACATGCACAGAACAAACTTTATATGGTTTCACAATGGCCATACCACATAAAATACATAACAGGTGAGAAGCTAAAAAAGCCTCTGCAACTATAAAATGACCAGACTAAACAGCTAATGGCTAGACAAATATCCAAACAGCTAATGGCTAGACAAATATCCTCCCGTCCTATGCTTAAATCGCCATCAGAGGCAAGGCCAATAACATCAGAAAATAACAACGTTAGCGAAGGATCAAAAGACCTTAATAGCGAAGAATACAGATAACTCCTATCCTAAGATGCATCCAAAAATAGAAATAACATATTATGGTAACCTTCAGATCCAAAAGTAGACAAAAAAAGCCCTTCCCCCACTACCTGGTAACATAGAACCTAACTCTCACCATCCTCACCAATATACAAATAGTGTTGATTTAATTCAGGATTATAGCTCATTTCTGTTTCAGTGTGAATCCATGCATGTTCAACATTGTCCTTGTAAATATCCTCTTTATCAGAGGAAGAATAATCTTCCAACACAGTGTCAATAGGAGTATCTTTTACTTCAGGAATTACAGGAGGAATCAAGATCAGTGGAGAGTCCAACGGAGAGGGGTCGTAAAATTTAGGAACCCATTTCAATACCGATTTGGAAGAGGAACCTTGGCAGGTGGAGATGACAAGTGTACTACTGTGCACATATCCAACGAATGGCCAAAAGATTGACACTCTGCCCAAATTTCAAGTTTCCATTTGTGCTGAATAGCAACTTCCACTTCATAACCTTCATCTAGTCTTACTTTAAGCTTTGAAGGCAAAGCTCATGTTGGGGTAACCTCAATCAACACTCTGGTATATGTAAGATTACTATGGGCTTCAGTGTTGGAATCAAAACATTTTAGATCACCGATCAGACTAGACATCTAGTTAATACCTATCAAAGGTTGCAGTACAGAAGGGATGTGCATAAAGGTTGCCCAAATAGGAATAGACAAGATTTTCTTTCTCGCTTTATCAACTCCAAGACTCTACGGAGTGATAATAAATGATTTACTATCAACTACTAATGGGCTTGATTCTAGTGCTTTCAATTTATCTTGCATGTTTCCAAATTTGAAATAAAACAGAATTGAAGTGTTGTACCTAAAGACTACCTCCAAATTTCCAGATACGTTTACAAGTGTCATGTATAACCATGTACAGTGCACATATCCATGTTAAACTTATCACCGAAACCAGGGGAGGCAGTTGATTCCAAAATTGACTTACGACTGCATTGTCCCAATTGGCAGTAGAATTTATCAAATACGAGTTAGGAAATGATCGAGTAAAGCTAGAAATACCTAATAGCGGGCCAATAGATGGCAAGTTCGAAACTAAATCAGCAGCTAGACAAGATAAAGGTATATGCGCGCAAATGACTGCATTTACATCAGATAAATCAGTTTTCTATCTCGTGGGCAGATCGAGCGCACAGATAGGAATAGGATGAGGTAATGAAGAAGCAAATCAGACGGGGAGAATAAGTGGTCAGATCTGGTACTTACGTCAGTAAGATAAGTATATTAATGTTTTGATAAATGTTTTAAAAGGAGATTTAATAAATGAAGATTTGTTGAATACTTCCAAATCAACAGGGAATGAGTCCATCAGAAATTATCGTTGTTTATTTGAAGAGACCGGAATCAGATATGTTATTTGAAAACCACTCCAAACCAACATATGTGTTCGCACGGAAGAAATCTGAAAGTTGATTGAAGATGATATTATTTGAAGAGCATTTGGTTTCGTTCAAGCCCAAAACGAACTTGTCTGGATGAATGCTAGTATTGCATTTCCGCTTGAAGGACAGCTTAGCATTCTAAGATGGAATACTAAATGTTAAGAGCATAGCCTCTCAAACCTCACATCTCGGTAATGGTTAAAACAACGTAGATGCGATAGGGCTATATGGATCGATCCCGTTAGGGTATGATCATCCCAAGTTCTAGTATCGATATCTCTATGTATGCTTCAGGGATCATTTTTGGTTGTTGATCATAGCCAAGGGTGATCATATTCGATTGTGATGCCCCACCCCGAGACCCACATTAACAAAGAGAATTACATAGTAATTATGTCTACTAATAAGGAGAATAAGGTTGATTAAGGGCGACCATCGTAGTCTTGCACTGGATAAGAGCTAAGTATGTCGGCTTTAGCACTTATTTTTTCCATTTCATCCTGAGTATTCGACGTATTTAATTCCTATCTAATACACTACTATGGTGGCAACAGGATCGATTCAGAAATAAAATATAATAAATAACACAATCACAAGACACAGAACAACATCACAGATAATACACACACACATACATCAAATGTAATACAACCCGTCACAAGTGGTATGCAACCACAATATATACATACATCCCCATAAAAGAATATATACATCATAAGGTTCCCAAAAAAAAGACAACTACACAAAAACTAAGCCATGTCCAAAGCGATCGTGAAGTCCAAAAGGTAAAGCTAGCAAAGGTCCAAAAGCTAACCTGCAACTCGGTCCGACCCGAGTAATAAATACATAGGTCAGGCTAACTAGAACTTGGTGTTAGCAAAAGATAGAGAAATACATGTGCATATGGGAAACATTTTTTAAAGATAAAGGAATGATATAAGAAAGTATGTTTATACAACTAAGAATACATATTCCATAAAGGCTCAAAGTTAATCACATAATAATGTTTAACATGGCATAGATGTTTCACATTCAAGGGCTATACTATGTAAGTGAACATAAGCAACATATAAGCCATAAGTGAAATCATCAAAATCTCCAAATCCCATGAAACTCGATAAGAATTCATAATCCCAATGTCGAAATCAGCATAAACAACATATATATAAGCCTTTCTCTAACTCAAGGCTATAAGTAAATTCATCATGCCAAATTGGTAAAACCAAAATCAAAACTCATAGAAATTCCCCAAATTGGTCAAATCCCATTTGCATGCTGAAACAATGCTGCACGTGTTATCCCATTAGTACTATATATATTTTAGGTACCCAAACGAACGAAATTGTAAATCTAGACAATCAAAATCGCAAATCCCAAATGACCAAAGTTGTAAATCCTTGATGATCGAAGTCGTAATCCCAGATGACACGAAGGTCTATAGTACTGGCGATCCCAGAATGTGTCACAAACTCCCAGATAGGAACCTGAAAAAAAATGTTAACGTGCATCCCATACCACACGTTCGCACTTAATAGTTTACCAATCGCTAGTCAATGCCACATTAGAAAACAGAAATCATTATAAAATTTCAAACTCGAAAAATTCAAGACCTGCCTCATCTCATCGGCAAGTAATACATTATATCGGGTTCTCATCGATCATTCTCCTAGAATAGAAGATCTCGAACCATAATCCGCCAAATATTGGCATTCCTAGATAATTCCTAAAGATAGGTTTTGTAATCTCAAAAACTCGCCATGAATGGCTAAATAACTTGGAAATTAAATACCTCGAATAGTTTCGATCATATACGTTTGGAATTAATCGATGAAGTAAACTCACGTGTCTCATACCACATGTTTTACTAAATAATTTAATTCTCTTTCCCATACATTCGAAAAGTATAAAAATAAAGTATATTATTTAAAATAATTTTCTAGAGAAAATAGAATTTCAAAATAATTTTCTGAAACCATTTTGAAAGCAATTTAGTGAAATTTCTTCTTATTATAGGAAATAATATATTTTAAATACTTTAAAATAATTTAATAATAATTTGAAAATATTTTATAATAATGATTTCAAAAGTCAATTAATTTAGAAATTTTTCCAAAATTTATTTGAAAGGAATAGTGCTTGAAAATCGAAAAAACGAAGGAATTACTCCAAATCGATATTCGAATTTAAATCGAATTTCAAGTTTCCAAATTCCTCCATATCTTGGCTAATACATTAATAGTTATCATAGCCCATAATCATCATCAAAAACATCCCAAGAACTGCATGGAAATAATACCAGAAACCATAGCACAAAGCAAACAAAAGCTGCAGAAGACATAGGATAAAAGGCCATGAACACACGTACCTGGGCCAATAGGAGGTCGACCCAGGCCTGTAGGCCGGTCGACCGGTTGGTCGACCTGGAAGGCGCTGGGTTGACCTGCCTATCGACCCATGCTACGGACTTTCTTCCAAGTGCAAAAACTAGGTCGTACTCAACTTTGAACGGCAAATTAACATTAACGTTCAAATTTTGTAGTGAAAATTGACATGCATATAGTTTAACACCTAACTACAATCCAAAAAAGATCCGACAGCAATTCGGGGGAAAATCATAGAGTTATGGCCACTCAAAGTGGCAACCAGAAACAAGAAATCAAAGAACAACCAAACATAGAATAATATTTACAGAACTGCTTTTCCAACAACGATTTTTACAGGCAGAGCATATTTTTAGTTAGCAATTGTGAGATTTTACACTCACTTTAGCGACTTATCAAAGCTTTGTCAGCAAGGAATGATTTTTGAAGGAGATATGAAGCTCCAAGCACTTGTAAAAGCTGAAAAGAGAAGATGCAATTCAAAAGAAAGAGTTACAGACAGTTATATCACAATTCAAAGATTTTGATGAAATATTTTGTAGTATTGGGTTTGATTACCTTGTATCTATCTATTTTAATGATTCGTTTCTTTCGTTTGCAGCAATTTTGGTGAAATATGGTTTTAATTTGAGAAAGCCATGGAATTTCTTTTTACTATAAGTTTTTCTTTCCTTTATTCTAAGGAGATGAAAATTTACTACATGCAAGCTAATTTTCTCAAACTAGAAGCTTCTAGTTAATGGTTATAGATCCTATTTCTTACTCAAAAAGCCCAATTGCATAAATACTTAGAAAAATATTAAGCTATGATCACATTTTCTCTTATTTAACACAATATACACACATTTGATCATTTAATTGCCAAATAAAATGTATACAACTATTTATTTTGAAATAAATTATTACTATAACCAAATAAAATTTATTTTAACTAAAAAAAGATATTTTTAACAATAAAACCCCACTTTACACAATATTTCACAATTTTCACCATTTTAATGTAAAACACTATTTTTAACATAACAAGCTTAATAAAAATTATTTTCTTGCCAAATAAATTACAATAATCATTCTAACACTTTTTAATCGTAAAAATAATATTTTTAAACCATATTACACTTTTATTTTAAAAAACACATATTATCTTCATATGTTCCCTTTAAATTCAATAAAAGGCTAATATTGGCAATAATTACCAATATTACTCTATTGACTTAATAAAAATGCAATAAATGATTATTTTCACTCCAAATTCTTCAAAATAAAGTTTTAAAAACTCTATTTCATCAATTTGGATTTATTTCAACAATTAAATGTTGAAATAGATCACTTGATTAATTTATTAGTCAAAACCAAAAAAATTCATAATACTTTCAATTTATTAACCAAATCTTCATTCAATAAATTATAAACCCAATGTTTAACTCCAAATATATTGTTTATTTGAAATAAACAATTTAAATCACATATATTTTCTCCATTCATTTTATTCTCAATATTAAACTATAACTATCGTTATAATTTAATATTTCAGGTAATCATCAATACTACCGGTACTACCCAATTCAAGGTTAGGCCAGTCCTGTGTTGGCAGAGGTTAAAAGGTTTTCGATTTTACAGTACATTTTATCTAGAGGTGTACAGTTTTTTGTAAAGTAGTTCCTTACCTTGCCATTTGATGGAAATCCATTCTCCAATAAGTGCCTTCGGTTTTTATTTTGTTTTTGTTATTGCTATCGTGTACACGCATCATAGCTACTTGGTTATTTAATCCTTTAAGCCCAAAACATTGTGATAATATCAAAAAAAATTGAAAATATTTTTGTTATCTTAAGTTATAAACCCATCTATGTTTATGTGTGGTGTGGTCTTACAAAATACCTTTGATTGATTTACAAGTTATAGTAAATAAAGTTCAATATGATTTGAATTTCTCACGCTGGTTTTATCGGACTGACTCGGGCATTGTTTTCTTATAATGTTTGGTTCAGACCGAGCATATTCTCAGATTAGCTTTGGTTGCTTTAGATCTCAAGAGATGAGCTGAAGGCCAAGACATATCTACATATTTCTTTATGTTTCGCTGCATAGGTTTGTTGTATTTAACTGTAACTGAAAGGATAGGTGTTATAACTATCCTAGTAGATGAGAGGCTAGTACTTTGATAGATGTATGTATATACAAGTTTTCTTTTATAAATATCATTGTTATATTATAGATTATTCGTTGCGATGGAGATTCTGTGTTGTTCAGTTTCTTCTTGTCTTCTTTCCCAAACCATCTGTATTTTCGGCACTTGGTTGTTCGGCAAGTGAATACCGTGGATGTAATTTTCAATTTCTAAGGGTCAAAAAGGTTGATTGTTGCATTTGGTATCAGAACTGAAGGTTAAGCAAGAATTTTGGCTTTAATGGAGTAATCTCATTAGAGATAGGGTAGATGACACCCTAGAATGAGTTTGAGTGTATTATATAAGTGCACATATTTGTTAGTGATATATAAATGTTTTATATTGTGTTAATTGATCTCTTAAGTGGCTTATGATTTTGGTCGATGCCTCTGACCAATGTTATCGATAAAGGTTCCTAAACACTTGAACAAGAATAACCGACACAGTATTGTTTTAAAATTAGTAAATGAAATAATTTTACCTAGGAATATATTTTATATATACAAAATTGATTTTCTGAAAACTATAGTATCTTTGAGATACTTGTTGAATAAGAAATGATAACATTCTACTATTATCATTTAGGATTTGATTTAGCCATGCTTATCTAGTTTGAGCATTGACTATTGTTGAATGTTATAGGTAGCTTTATTTAACCTAGGTTGGGTAAATAGAAAATTGAGAAACATGGAATGAACAACTTGTGAATTAAGTTTCACAATTTGATTATAAGGCATTCGGTTTTAACGTTGGGTTAAAACTTGATTTAATAAAGAATGTTTATTAAAAAGAAAGTTAGAATATTTGAAACGATTTTACAAAAAAATGATTTTACAAGATAGATTTATAAGAATGGGTCTTTAGAATAAAAAGATTTAAGTAGGAAACTTAAGTACTTAAATCCCGGTGCTTTTGAAAATGATTTTCAAGGTTTTGAAAAGTAATGATAGTGTTATTTGGAAGCATGTCGTTAAGAAAAGAGAAATTTTTGGGTATGGAAATATTGAGTTAGAAATACTTTTTTTGGATTGGTTCAAGTAACGAGTTTCAATTTGTTTTGTGACGATCTAAATAATCTTCTAAGTGACGATAGGATGTTTGGTTGGGTGAATGTTGTAATGCACTTAGTAAATTACTCTCTTTATCACTGTAAGATTGAAATAAGTTCAAATCCGAACGAACCCAGAGCAAGTTGGTAATAATTCTTTTTTGGGAATATGTAAAGTTTGTTTTAAAAATGGTGTTTTGGAATAGAAGAAGTATTCTTAAGTACGAGTGGCCTGAAAATAACTTAAAATGGGAAAGAGATGTGTTCTAATGGTAAACACTTCTCTTGAGTATTACCTTTATAGGTAAGGGAATGTATGATTGTAACGACCCATAATTTTTCGATAATTAAAATATTAAATTAAATAAGATTTTGAAATTTAATATTGAGAGAAATTAAATTTTATGATTTATTAATGAGGAAAATATATAGAATTTGATTTAATAATGTTGTTTGGACGTTATTGAAAACTAATTTTTATACAATTTCAATCAATTGAAATAATTGTAAAGTTAATTTGGTTCTAATTGTAAATATGGAATTAAATTGGTAATTAACGGAACTTAAGAAATTGAAATGTTATAGTTAATATGAGTTTAAATGAACTATAGGATTTGAATGTAATAAAGTGTAAATTAATGTTAATTATATTCATATGATATTTTATGATTTAATAATAAAAGTGAGAATCAAAATATAAGAATTCGATTATAATTAACTAGGGTTTTATTACAGTTGTAATTGAACGTTAAAATTAATGCAATATTTAAATACTGAATTTAACATGGAAAACTATATTGTAAAAGTTTATAAATTCATGGTTAATCAAGAATAATGGAAATTGTAAACTTTTAATTTTGAATTTAAAAGGGATTAATCATTTTAATAATAATTTAATTAACTAACGTGTAAAAATAGCCATTCTGGCCACTTTTTTGGATTTCGACCAAACCAGTTTCATCGGATCCGTAACAGCGAATTATTATAGGATTTCAAGTTTCGTAACGATCAGACTTATCGTTTGATCGTGCGAGCCCGAAATGCGTAGAAATCGATTAAGAGAAATTAAATGAATATAATTCGATTTAAAAGCTAACTTCTATATATAATGCGATTTGGGCTTGAAACTAGTTCCATTAAGTTTAAAAAATATTGAAAACCTATATTTTGATATATTGGACGACATATTTTCGTTTTGGGTACGGAACGGGCTTTTTAGGTTTGCGTAACCGTTTCGATTTGTCTACTCATCCTTATCTATCCTTGTCTATATAAATAGACTTCTTTTCTGAAATCCTAGTTGTCTATTTCATTTGCTATACGTACTTCTTATCTGCTTCTTCTTCCTTCCAATGGCAGAAACCTAATTCCCAAATTCTAAACCCCTAATTTCAAATTTCAAATTTCAAATCAATTCAAAAGTTCAAACTCCTTAAACTATGCCATATAATATACCATTTCGAAGCTCTCGATGAGCGTAACTTAGATCTGCAATTCTTTTTTGCAATTAATTCTCGATTTGGCCAGAAATCATCGATTTAGTCTCAGCCGTCGAAACTGGGGTTTGCTTTTCGATGGTGGATCTTCGTCGATAGGATGATCGGGGTGACAATGGATAGAGGTCATCGAGCAGCATGCATCTGTGTGGTTTGGTGGTCGAGATCGTGAGTGGAGTTGGCCAAAAAATTGATCAAAGGGCGGCGGTGGTCGTGGTTGCTTTGGTGGTCGAAGGTGACCGTATGGGGTCGCAGGGAGTGACTAGAGGCAAGCGTGGCACTGACGTGCTTGGATCTGGTCATAGGTGGTTCTAGCGGTGGGGATTCGTGGTCAGCGACATTTGAGTGGTGGCAATTGTTTGATGATGTTGAGCGATCTATTGCACTATGCTTAACGATTGTATAACATTTACAATTTTTCCCTCATGTTATTTTAATTTGAAATTTAATTTTCAAACATTATAATATCGATAACTTTTTCATATGAGCTCGGATTTGGATGCAGTTTTCTCTGTTGCGATTGTAGCAAAATCTCGGAAAATCTAAAACTTTTTTGGCTGCATTCTGAGACTGTTAAATTTTTGGGCTATGTTTGGATTTTAAATCGACTAAAAATCAAAGGTAAACACTCACAAATACTAAATCATCTTATGTTGGTTAAACTAAATTTATGATGTGATTAGAAATTTATTGACTATTGTTTACTATATTTAGATTGTCATTTAAATTTAATCTGAATTTATATTGAATTTAATTGTCATTTAAATCAATATTGAAATTAATTGCCAGTTAAATACATGATAATGATAACTAGTTTATCGGTTAGGATTTATTGGTTGATTTGAATGATGATTGTGATGGATGTTTATTTGTTGATGTTTTGGATGATTGTATGTATGTTTATTTATATGTGGTTATCACACTGCAAGTTCCCTTAGTTTGCTGTTAGGAAAAATCACTATGGGTTGAAATGATACACACCCAAATGATCTTATAGATTAGGAAAATTTGTTATGGGTTGAAATGATAAACTGAGCGATTTTATGGATTCAGAAATTTGTGATTCGGGATACGGGTTGAAATGATATATATCCGAAAATTTAAAATTATTGCCGGTTGAAATGATATATACATCTGTATCATTTGACCCTAGGGTAAAAAATTATATATAGACACCAAATTAGTTAAATTAAATGATTTTAAATCCTTAATTTTAGAATCCAGTTAAATGATATTATGAACTAAAATTCGATTTATATGAACTGAATTATTTTCAAAATCCAAGCTTTTAAAATGTTGAAATTGAAATTGGTTTAAATGAATTGTTTTAAAGAATTTAAATTGAAATCTTAAAGTTTCATTTTGAAATATAAAGGAAATTAATCAAAATTGAGTTATTGTAAATGTTTGAATATTTAAAATTTGTATTGAATTTTAAGTGGTAAATTTGTAGTTCAAACATGGATTTAAAATTGATGTAAATTGAAATTGTTTTTAATGAGAATTTGAATCGAAACATTTAGCCTTTTTAATTGAAATAGTTGAACTAAGATTGATTTAAATTGGATTTTGGATCTAAAGTTGAGTTGAATTGAGTTGTGAAATTGGAAGAAACAATTCTAACTTGAAACTATTTTCGATATGAACTCTTTAAATATACAAACTCCTTTAACATATAAACTATTTTCTCATATAAATCATTTCAATATATTCATAATTTTTAACAAACTAACTATTTTTAATCTATAACCTATTTTTAAAATAAAAACTATTTTTAATATATAACTATTCCACTATATAAACTAAACTACTTTCAATATTTAAACTATTTAAAGTTAGAACTGTTTTGATTTAGATTTAATTAAGTTAAATGTGATTATTTTGATATGATGGTTTAACCTATTTTATGATTATGATTTCGTAAGTCATATGATTTTAAAAGTGAATATAATTTCGAAAGTGATACGATTTTGAAGTGAATATGATATTTTGATATTAATTATGAATCGGTTTTTTAATAAATGTAAAAGAATCAGCCGGTGCAATAAGCGTTTGGTTGTTAAAGAGACCGGGATCGAATATTGTCATACTCTCCGTCAATACCGAAAACCACTTTAACAACTGTGCACATGTTGGAGAATCCAGAACGAAGTAGGATGGTTTGGCAAATGCTACTGTATGAGGTATGAACGTAGCCCTAGCCCCCTCTGGTCAGCTTGATATGACTAAAACAGGAGCCACGCTGGGCCAAGTGAGATTGCTCCTCTGATCGGGCAAATTTCTTCGATACCATATATGTTACTTAGTGATTGATTGGTGGCCGCCCTTGATTTGATTATGGGAGTGTGTCTCAAGGTGGCCGGTAGTAGCTGTTGTGCCTTACCACCAGTCCGCGTCCCAAAGCGGTAGTATCCTACCCTAGGCATTGCCTCGCGTACCTTGTCATATGCCTTATCGCGTCCATTACGAGTTTGGTTTATGTCTTATCTATGGAGTGCTCCCTCATAGCCCACTGGTTTGGTGGAGTTTACGGTACCGTATAGACTACAACATCTATAAAAATGTGTTAAGTGGGATATGGATAACGCCTTAACGCTATTTTAATACTTTACTTTACTATAGACATATTATAATAGTGTATTGTATTATGTATGTAGACAGTTTAATAGATCCTTAGGAGATGGAATCCTGAATATCTCTTTAAGTTATTGCACGTACATTTGACACTCGATAGGGGATGTAAAATCCCATAAACATCTCTGAAGCCATTACACTCATATTTACTTATTTTGATTTAACTTACATAAGATCATTTAGTTTTGACTCAAGTGTTTTGTCTTTTCATTATGCTCGGTCAGCCCGAGCTTTTCAGTGTTGAAGACTCTATTTCTGGAGGACGAAGATGGAGATCTGTATACTATTTATTTAAACAGGAAATTATTGTCAAGGACAAAATTTCACAACTTTTTAGCATCAAGGACAGACCTTCAATATTTTATTCTGAAGGACAACTTTCCGTAGGTATCAGTTTTTAGTTATTGATAGCAGTTTTTAGGTATCAGTTTGTAGTTATTGGTAGCAGTTTTTAGGTATCAGTTTTTAGCTTGGTAGCAGTTTTGTTGTCCTTATGAATAATTTTGGAAAATGTTTGTCCTTATGAATAATTTTTAGAAGAATGTTTGTCCTTATGGTAAAAATATTGAGGTCGTGTCCTTAAGGCAAAAAATATACAAATTTTTGTCCTTCAAATTAATTCCCTCTTATTTAAATTCTACTGCATCATGTTGTTCTGCTACATTATTTATTTATTCCCGTTGTATGTATAACTCTGATTTGTATTGTAAAAGTATAATCAAATGTTATTTGTAAAATAGCTTCATGGACTGCTTATTTAATTATTATATTTTATCATTCCGCTGTGAGATTCTGTGTTTTGTTTTTCTTTTCTTTTATTTTCTAATTTACCCCATTAACAATCCTTCCTTTTGATTGGTTTTAGTTTGCATGTTTATTGTCGATTTAAACTGTCGAAAAAGGAGGGTCGTTACAATGATATTGTTTGGTAGTACCCAGTTCCTTAGTATTATTTTAGAGTTACTCGAGCAATATGTATATTTTCCATGAATAAAATGTATAGTAATGTTTTAAAGTATTTTTGAAATAATACCCGGGTATTTGGCTTCTAAGTTTTCAGGGTGTAAAGGTATCTTGATTTAAAATGGTAAATAAATGAAGTTTTAAAATTGAATTAATTTCATTAGAAGGTTTAGTATACTTAGTTTTGTTAAACAGTGTCTTTTGGATTTTAACACGTAGGAGGTTAAATAGTATTTAATGTTATTGGGCTGACTAATAAACGCCTTTACTTTAGGGTGTCCAAGAAAAAATAGACTCTACGATGGAGTTGTGATACCAGCATCCTACTCTTCTTAGCTACTTACCAGACTGAACGGGTAAAGGGGTTAAATTAGCCGACACAGTTTTAAGACCCAAAATTATTAGGTCCCACATCTGAATAGTTAAAAGTGAATAGAATTAAAAAAAAGATGTTTTACACACATACACACACACTCTCTCTCTCTCTCTTAGGATGTAGGTGGGCGATACTAGCTTCGAAGTGAAGTTATGTTTTTACGTGGAGATCGAATCAGATTTTTCATTTGGATGATCTATTAACATCATGCGGACTAATGGATACTATTGGGGATTCATGTGATGGAATTTTGAGGTTGAAATTCTTTTGGGGGGAAGAATGTAACAACTCGAAATTTTATCGCTTTAATTTATGATTATTTAATTAATTTTAAATATTAAATTAATGGGTTTAACAATTAAAATAGGCCTCTTTTAATTTAAAACCAATGAAAAAAATTCATTTTTGAGTTCAGTTTACCAAAATAATTAGTTAAAAGGAAATTAGAAAATATAACCGGAATGCTTTTTCAAAAATCTTGATTTTCGATCATTTAAAAGTTGTTCAAAAGGTTGAATACACCTTACTATATTCAAACACAGACTTATAAACTTAATGTGTATTTAATTAAGTGTGTTAAAAATATAAATAGTTGTGTGTACTTAAGTAAGTAAAAGATGTGACAATTTTCAAGTTTAAAAATAAAAATAAAAATAAGTTATGTAATGTCACATTCAAATGCAACATCATAGTAGAAGAGAAGGTATTACCTTTTGGACAAAATGGGGTGAACCCTTAGTTCATGTGTGTGGTCCAAGGCATGGTGGGGTGTGTGGTGATTTGGCACAACCTAATGGAGGACATTTGTACTTAGGGCATTTAGGTAATTTTATACATTCACTTAATATAAAAACTAATTCTAAATTTCTCTCTCCATCCTTACTTCATTTTCCACTTTTTTTAAAATAATTATATTTTCTTTCCAAAGCTTCAAACTCGCTTCACTGACTTCCTACAAAATTTTAAAATTCAAAACCATCTCCTTTTTGCTTTTAAACTCTTAAAATAGCTTAAAAATACTTCCTTTCTTTCTCCTTTACCACCTCTTAGCCAAAACAAGTCCATAACCATCCTCATCCACCTTGGTCGAGCCTTCCTTAAAGTTGGTCATGCCTAAGTCCGTCCATGGTTGAGCCTACATCATCTAGGCTGGGCCCACGTGTGTTTATTCTTGGCTAAAAATAAAGTTTTGGTTTTGAAATGCAAGATCTAGGGTTTCAAATTCAAGTTTGAAAAAGATTGCAAAAATTTAGTGAGTAAAAACTCACATCCTCTTGTAAAAATTACATATTTAAGTTATGTTAGCATTAGTATATGATATTGCTTGGTTATTGGTTACTTACGTGCTTATATGTGATGTTATATATCCCTTGTGCTTGGAAATTGCCTTAGACTTAATAAATAAGTCTAAATGTGTTATGGATGTAATAAAATTTGGATTTTTAGGTTATTTGTAGTTATCGTTGCATTATATGTTCTATGGACGAGTACATGTAATAATATGATAAGATAAGTTAGCACCTTTGTATGGTTTGGCGATTTAGAATCCATGGGCGAAACTATGGTTATTAGTTTTAAAATCAAAGGCATTTTCAACTTTCAGGTTTTTTCTTGGTTTTCTTATTTTATTTTTTAGAAAATTCACTAAGCTTTAAAATGTTAAGTTTTCAAAAAGGAAGCTAAGAAAAATATTTTCTAGATATGGTATCCGTAACAATATTCGCCATGGATGTATCGCTAAAAGTCCACTTTTTGCAAGCTAAGTTTTTACATGTAAAACACTTCGAGAATGTTTTATAAAACTTAAATAATTATGATTAATAAGTCAATCAAAGTTTACTAATTAATTGTTAATTAATTATTTTATTAATTAATTTTGGTACTTATGTATTAAACAAGGTTTATTAATTTGTAATTAAGTGGAGATTAATTACAAATTAATTACCTTTAAAAAGTGAGATTGATTTCAATTAATTATTAATTAAGTAAGATTAATCTTTAGTTAATTATGAATTAAATATATGATTATTTTTAATTAATTGCAATTAATTAATTAATTATTAAGTAAATGTTTAATTATTCTAATTATAAATTATTTAAGGGTTTTAATTTATAAATAAATTATTTGTTGTAGGTTAATTATTTCTTAGTTAATAATTAAGTTAAGTTAAGACTTAGTTAAGATTTAATTTTGATATAATAAATGGTTTAACTTGTTATTAATGAATGTTAAAGGGGTTTAAGTTTTTAATTACTTTGTTTTCCAAAGATAAATTTGTTTAATGGCAACTTTCTTGTACCAGGAATAGTTTTGAGTACAAGGGATTTTAACGTTGATACCATTAAATAATTATACAAATGTGAATAGGTTAAACTAAACCTAAAATCTGTTTAGCAGAATAAATCCTCATTCTGCTATAACTCAATTATTTAATTATGTGGGCACCTGTAAGCAGAATAAATTCTCGTTCTGCTATAACTCAATTGTTTAATTATATGGGCATCTGTTAGCAGAATAAATCCTCATTTTGCTAAAACTAAACTTAATAGGCAATTTGGACATCTATTTACCAGGACAACCCACCACCTTCTATTATGTTGTTTTCATATGCATATACCAATTGGTTTATATTGATATGTTATTCCCTAATTTAGTTATGAATTTTATTACATATATGCTGGATTTATATAAATAAATGTTATGTGATTTGGAAGTCAAATTTAATTAAAATGGTAACTTGAATTTGTATCGTTGCGTCTTCTTTTAAATTTGTAAATTATGGTTTTTAAATTGAATTTAATTCTATACAAATTTGAGCTCAAGTGTTTGTAAATGATTTTTGTAAGATGTCCAATTATTTTAATAAAGGTATTTACAAATGATATTTTGTAAATAATATTTATAAATGATTTATTTAAAGAAGATTTACAAATGATATTTTAAAAGGGGGGTTATAAACAAAGATTTAAAAAAGAGTTTATAAATGAATTTTTTATTTTTATAAAAGAGTTAGTAAATGATTTTGGATATTTATAAAAGAGTTCTATAAATGGATTTAGAACTTAAGCAAAAGGAGATTTCATAAATGTAAATGATTTATTAAAAGGATTTATTGAAGATATTTATAAAAAAAGAATTTGAGATTTGGATTTCCCTTAACTTACCTTCTTAATTATGGTGGTGTGGGACTTTTATTCAATGCTTAACACCGAAGGAATAGTGTTTAGGATTGTTCATATCTCTAATTTAAATAACGTTTGTTTGGTCTTTTTTATATGATTTTGAGATATGAAATCTGTCACAAATGTTTTGTGAATATACTTTATCAATGAGATAAGTATATGAATGTTTTGACAAACATTTTGAAAAGAAATTTAATAAACGAATATAATTTTTAAGGCTTAGTAGTTGCTATGGGTAATTAAAACTCAAATATTTTTATTTGTTTGTGTATTTGGTAATTAAATAACCAACCATTAAATATTGGTCAGTTTTGACTTAGGAAGTATGATTGTATATGCAAGTTTCCACCTGAGATCTCGAATACTTGTTGTGTACTTCCAAAAGAACCGGGAATGAGTCAAACGAAAGTTATCATTATTGGTTTGAAGAGACGGGGATCAGATATGTTATTCAAAAGCCACTCTGAACCAGTATATGCATTCACGTGGAAGACATCTTGAAGATAACTGAAGACAATGCTCCTTGAAGAGCTTTTGGTTTCGTTCAGACACAATGAACTTGCATGGATGAATGCTACCATTGCATTTCGTTCAGATCCAATGAACTTGTTTGGAGAGACCGGGATCAGATAGGTTATTTTAAAAAACCACTCTAAACCAACATATGCGTACGTGTGGAAGAAATTTGAAAGATGATTTAAGATGATACTCTTTGAAGAGCCTTTGGTTTCGTCCAGGCCCGGAAGGAACTTATCTGGATGAATGCTAGCATTGCATTTCTGCCTGAAGGACAACGTTAGCATTCCAAGATGGATTGCTAAACGTTAAGCGTGTAGCCACTCAAACCTCACATCCCGTCAATGGTTAAATCAGAGTAGATTCAGTTGGCTATGTGGGGTGCACCCATTAGGGTATGATCATCCCAAGATCTAGTGTCGATATCTTTGTATATGCTTTGGGGCCCATTTTTGGTTGTTGATCGCATCCAAGAGGTGATTATAAATACTACCTAGTATAGGGATAGGGCGGTCCTGTGTTGGTAGAGGTCGAAAGGTTTTGATCTCACTGTACGTTTTATCTAGAGGTGTATAGATTTTCGGAAGGTAGTCTTCACCTTTCCATTTGATGGAAATTCATTCTCCAATAAGTGTCTTCGATTTTTAATTGTACACCTATTATTGTTGTCTTGTACATGTGTCACAATTACTTTGGTTATTATATAATTTAAACCTTAGAGATTATGATAATATCTAAGGATTTTATATAAAAAAATATTTTGGTTATCATACGGTAAAAACTCATTCGTATTTATGTGTGGCGTGATCTTAGAAATACCTTTGATTTTAAAGGATTTACAAGTCATAATAAATAAAATTCTTTGTGATTTGAGTTTCTCACGTTGGTTTTAACAGAACTAACACCTTATAATTTGACTTTAGTTATTTAATTAGTTAGGTGGTTAATTAATTAGGCTCCAAAAATGGAATTTGTGCAAGTGATGAAATTTGACCATGAAACTTGCACCATTGCGTTCATAGTGAAATTATAAACAACATTCATATTTAGAGTTTTACAATCGGGGTCCAAATGAAGAAGTAATGGACGAAAAACAAATTCGAAACAAAAATAATTAAATAATAAAAAATATTAACCTTTATAATTAATCGTTAGGGTCCCATAGGCCGATCCATTATTGGAGATGGTCGACCCACAATGGTCAACTGGTGACCAAGGGCAGTCGATCGGTAGGGACCTAACGGCTACAATAACCCTATGCCGCAATGATTCGGATTTAATATTTTAAATCGTATAGTTCTGCTTGATTCTAGCGCCTATAAATTTAGGCCTAACCTTTTCTTTTCTTCTCATATTTTTATGAAGACGGTAGCAAAGCTCTACCATTTCTTCTTCTCCACTTTCTTTTTAAATTATAAAGATAAGATATTTGTATATATATATTCGTACAAATTGGAGAAGAGTAGAAATCTAATAAAAAGGAAAAGAGAAGATAATCAACCATATGTGTATATAAGGTAATTTATATATTTATAACTAATTTCTCTCCGAGTCCCAAATCTCTTCTCAGCTCCGTAATTCTAATGTATGTATATACCTTTTATACGTATCTCTTGGATTAAAAAGGATTTGGAGATGAATCAAAGCTTCTACTTCAGATCTAAAGATTTAGATCGCTTTTAAAAGGTAGGTTGGAAATTTTATATATTTTTATAATATGAAAATTATCCCATTAGCGATGCGAGGTTAGTAGAGTCACTCGACGAAAGACTTCCCTTCACTTTAAGGCTACCAATAGTCGGGTGCATTTACTACTGATGTGAGATATCACTAATCCTAGGACCCATGGTAACGTGAGAGATTGGACTTGCTTTCTTAATTGGAAAGTATCAAATGGTCCAAATTCGAAATTAGGACCGGTGATGGAAATCTCCTTTGGGGTTCGCTTTTGATTTGAGGTCTTAAGTGGCTAAAGGGTTCGCCTCTCTTCTAAATGGAAGTATTAAGTAAACTAATGAGATCCAAATAAATAAATAAATAAGAATGTCTCTAAAAAGAGTTTACTTCAGTGTTGAGGTCTTAAATGGCTGAATGGTCTGCCTCCCTGTCGAAAGAATTAACCTAATGAGATGCTATATTTATAGTTAAAGAGTGAGAGCGGATATCTCAGGAAGGGTTCCCTTCAGATTTGGAGTCTTAAGTGACTGTAGGGTCCTTATATTTTCCATAAAAGAAGTATTAAGTAATCCAATCTAGACAATGACAACTAGATAGTACCATTGAGGAGCATGCTTTTGGTAAAAGGTCTTAAATGATGGAGTCTACCTTAATTAAGGTTTTAAATGACCATAGTCTGCATATTTTCCACTTGAAAGTATTAAGTGGCTTGGGTACAATCTCTTACATTGTTAAGGCCGTAATAAAAATTTTACCATTTAGAAGCACGCCTTGGGGATAGGTCTTAAACGATGGGTCTGCCTTAGTTAAGGTCTAAAATATCTAGAGTCTGTCTTTGTTCTAATAACATGTATTAAGTGGCTTGGTTACTGTTTATTACATGGCTACAATTTTAACGACGATAGATGCGGTAATATTTGGACATTAAATGTTGAAAGCTAATGGTTAGAGGTCTTGTAGCTAGGACCCACCAACCATTAACAACATTGTTATAAACCACTTTGAGAATAGTTCTTAAATGATGAGGTCTACCTTGATTAAGGTCTTAAACGAAAGAGTCTGCCTATTTCTCTTTTTAAAAGTATTATTGGAGCTAGCTTCATATTTAGAAGTACTAAGTGGCTAAGGGATTTGGAAGTATTAGGTGGTTGATATGGCTACATTAGCAGTTTGTACCATGGGAAGGGGTGAGTATGTAATCGTGTATGCGACGCAAGGTTGGATTACAATTGCTAACCTTAATGGACATAATAATTAAGTGGAAATCTATCAGTATAAGTTTATGTTATGGACAGTTTATATTTTTTACCAGTCAATAGAACATTATTCTGACCTACTCCTCATTACAACCCACAAGGTAGAATTTAGAAGAACATGTCAATTGAGTTGGATGTGCTTTGTTGTTGGAGAATCTTCTTCTCTCTCATTGTCGATGCTGATGTGACAATATGTTGTCCAAGGAATACCATTAGTTCCAAGATTGTAGTCATGGTCAGTATTCTTATCATATAATTGTTTCCAATGTGAGTTTAGATTTCCATCAATCTCTGATAATGCTCATGCTTATTAGCAGGTACCAAATCCGACGATCTATGCTTTAATGGTCTTAAGTTTCAATTTTTGTTAAAATTTAGGTCCATTAAGATGCGGGTTGTTACATTTGGTATCGAGCCTAGGTTAGTAGATTAGGGGGATTAGGATGAATTGAGAGAACGTATTCGTACATTCCTATCAAGTAATATTATATTTTTACACTAGATTCTATGAATTTCGATTATAGAAGTAGTTGTAGTTCCACTCCAAAGAAATGGCAAAGCAACTGTGGGTTGGAAATATCTTAGAGTTAAGATTTTCACGACGACTTCAAAGTATCCTACGGAGTACTGGCGATACACAAACCATTACTAATGAAGAATATGAGTATGACATATGGTTGAATCCTAGAGACTAGAGTTGTTCGACTTGATGGTTGAGATTCTAGCTACCTTATGATTTTGGATTTTTAGTTCCAGCCAGAACACGCAATTATTCTAGACGGATGGGAAACTTGAGTCTGTATGTCGCAATTATCCGAAAGCAAGCTTTTGCTATGATGCATTCATTGATCGCCTCTTTTATGGAAAACAAGATTTTTATTTGATTAATTAATGTGAATTCCTTAGTCTAAACCTGTGAGAGAATTTTTATAAAGTATGTTTTGGAAATGCCTGAGATTTTGGGAAAGGGTTTTCAAAGGATTTCTTTGCCAAAGATTTATTTTGGAAATTTTATTTTGGGAAAGTTTTAAAATTTTAATTTTCAAAGAAATGCGTATGCCTAGGTTGGTCGTGTTAATAAATTTTTGGTTTATAAAAGATTAATTCATTAAATCCTTAAATATTTATATGTATTTATTAGTAAAGACCTGGTTTTGATTTTTTACAATACAAGTATTTTTCCAATTTGAGAAATTTGTGTTTTAAAAAGGATTTTGAAAACCCTGAAATATATATAAGTTTGATTTTTAAGAGAAGTTTTGGTATGAAAGAGCATCTATTATTTTGAAACAAGCACAAAGGAGCATATATTTAACTCAATGATTTTTCGGTTTATAAAATCGAGATTTTTACATTTTCTTTGTTTTAAGTACGGAAAAAATAGGGATGACATTCAACATTATTCGGGTATGTAGTTTGAAGTGTTGTTGTACCCATCAGCTTTGGAAGATATATTTCCATGCAGAGTAGAAAGGAAATAACAACTGTAATATTTTTGGGTTTTTGGGATTTTATTTAGTCGCAGCAGTTTTGTTGGGAATATTGTGAATTGCTGGACCATGGTTCAGGACTAGGCGGTAGGCTTTAACACCATTATGACGAGGACATGAATTTTTTGGATCGTGTCAAATTGAAGGAGACGGTATGAAACGATTATTATTTAATTTGAACCTAATTGCGTCTAGGTTCAATTAACACCCAAAGCCCATCTGATAGTTGACTACCTAGCGGTAAACCTAGATAGGTCTACCAGTTAATGGGTTTTGGCACAACATGAACATGGAACGGGACTATAAAAGTCGCATTCTAATTTTCCTAGTTGCCTTTTTTCGCTAATCCTTCCTCAACAAGTTGTACCCAATCTCCATCCTCCTCCTCATCCAAGTATCGGCCGCTTTCTTCCATTCCTCCCCTAGGCAACGTCGTTTTTCCCTAGGAGCAGCAGCCTCGCCTCACCCTTGTGCTTGTTTTGCATGTTAGAGCTCGCTCCACGATCACTCCAGATCTAAACCTTATTTCCTTCCTCCGATCACTGCTTAGCCCAAGACATATTTTTGCAGTACCGATTTTTCCTCGGAACATTATGGTCTCAACCCTCAAGAGGCCGCTTGGTTGGACCAGAATGAGCATAATTTTTCACCGCTTTTGGGCTGGAAGAGCTGTTCGTTGTGGTAAGATTTGCTTCAATACTTTGCTTCGAGACCTTTAAGCAGGAATATTACCTGTGCTACATTTGCTTTTTCGATGCTCTGTTGGTGCAAAATACTAATAAAGGCAATAGTCTGACTTGTTCGAAGGTGATGGATGTCTTGATTTAGCTGTCTAATGATGATATTGCTGATATTTTGAAGACCTCCATGAAGGACGTGGACTTGGATGATTTTGAAGTGACCGACTTAAAGATTTTTGCAGTAGATCTTTTTCAGGATGTTGGTGCTTGGAAGATGGATAATCTACGTCCGACTGTCTATCTGATTATGTGCATCATTCGGCATAACATTATCCTAAGATGGAAGGTTATGACTCGATTTATCCCATGGTGCGGAAGACCACCAATGCTACTATTGGTGGCACCACCATCAATTGGACCCGCACCCATTTGATTAGATTTGTTATTATCACTCCAAAGAGTTACTTTCTGTATTTTTACCTATCCACTCTTGTCTTTAGGTAATACGGGTAAATCTCCATGGCAATGCAGTTTTGTAGAAGGTTTCTTTTGCCATTATTAGATCCTTCCTTAGGAAGATGATAACTCTGAAGTCGTCAACAACACCACCAATAGCACGAGATTTGGTTGTGTAGGTGCAATGCTATGACTATTCAAGGGTCGCAGCATTGTATCCACTCGAGCAATGGAGCAAGATATCTTATAGTCTGTAGCCATTTTTTTAGGATTTAGGGTGTTGTTGACTTTTCCCTTCTAACATTTATTCTTTTTTTAGGATTGTTGTATTTTTCTTATTTCCTGCATTTATTTTTTCCTTTTTGGTTGTTGGGTTGTAAAACTATTAGTTGTCTCTTATAAAAGGCACGCACTATATTATGAGTTTCTATTCATTTTTTGTGTTTTTTATGGATATGTGAACAGCTCCTATATGTGCATAGTAGAGAACTAATATAAGTATAGGAATCTCATAAAGACACTTAAGTAATAGTAAATGCAAAATAAGATTGGGAGTCCTTGATTTGAAAAGTACCCTTTTGAAAAAAGAAAGAAAAAGTTTTGAGATTTAGTTATTTTGGCTCTTAAATTGTTTTTAGAGTTTTCTTTTCAAAATTTTATTTTAAGGGATAATGTGAGTCTAAATGTTTTGGGACTTTATTTTTCAAATGACATAAAGTTTGAAAAGCGACAAATTTTTTGTGAAAAAATTTGATTTCGAAGGCCATATTCTAGGCGTAGGGAAGGAAAATAGAGTTAGAATCTACGAATTAGCGGTGCATTAGGGTTAACGATGTGATAAATGCAAGTGATAACAAGAGAAAAGATGTTTTAGCGTAGAATTTTCTATTTCCATACCTTTTTCATGATGTACGCGAGTCTATTTTTAAACTTAATTCCATTTTAGAGTTTGAAAATAAGTATGATGACGCACAAATCCATACCCTCTGAACCGACAACAGACCATGCCTATCGACCCAGAGCGAGCCGCATTGCAGATGATCATGAGAAAGAAAAGAAAGGGTAGAAGAAAGAGAGAAGAAAGAAGAAAAGAACAAGAAGAAGAAGAAGAAGAAGAAGAGAGAAGCAGAACCAAAACAATACAGAATCTCACACCACAATGGAATAAAATATAATATAGATCAATAATCATTACAAAGAATATACATAAATCGATATCAGAGTACACAATAAGTAATCATCAGCTTGGACAGTATAATGAATTGTCCCCACAAATGCTGATAATTTACAACAATAATAATGCAAAGCAGTGGAAAAATAAAATAATACGCGCATACGACATAAAGATCTCCAGCTCGCCTGCTTAAGCTCCAAAAGCACCAAATTTGAACATGTAAATATACTCGGTTTAACCCGAGCATTGAAAGGGTAGAACGCCCCGGTAAATTAGCATGAGAAAAACATACCTCGACTGAATTTATAAAGTTTTAAGATTACCAAATCTTTCTTTTATCAAAACAAAAGGTATCTCATCAGACCATGTCCACACATAAACACAGACGAGTTTTTCCCTTATGATAACCAAAACCTTTTCATATCAAACCATGTTATATTATAATGGTGTCTATTATATAAATAATAATCAACATAGCTAAAAATTGTTACATCATTAAATTCCAGCAATATTAGGCTCTACAAATAAAATGGAAGGCATGTAGTGGATTTTATATTTTCACACAAATGACTAGGTAAAGGGACTACCTTTTTGAACCAATTCTCAGTACACCTCTAGAGGGATGTACCTAGGGTTGAGATACTCGACGACTAAACCAACACAAGACCGGCCTACGCCTCGCTGGATAGTACCGAATATGTCATCGCTTCGGTCATTACGGACCTATAATCCGTGGCCACAAGCATACATTAGCAATAATGATATACACGATGTCATATATCTAGAAGAGTGATGACATCTCCTAATAAGGAGCGACCCACTTAGCCTTGCTGCTTCTATCCATGTTTCAATCATTTTCCGGGGAGTGAGGCCAAGAGAGGAATCGATTACCTTTCACATATCACATCATCACCGTTATCTTTGAATGCCATATTGCCATTCCTATTGACTACTAATTTCCTTACATAAAAATACAACCTTTGAGTCATATGTCTCAAGTAGGATGTTAAGGTAAAAGAAGTTGCCTTCTCCGCCACCACATGATGTATATTTGTAAAAACCAATGTACGTAATCTTAGAAATACAATGTCATACACTTATCCATACAAGTTGTTCAGGAACAGAATAAACCGAAGGTCATCTCCTACCACATCCTATAGGATTAGTAGCGACAGCCCTTGCAATGGATATTTCAGAACGAAGGGACTACTGCTACTATATGTATACTGGATTTAACTCCAAATGATTAATAGGCAATCCTTCACTATTAAAATCCTAAGTATCTGCATCATCAACCAACTTGCACAATCGTCGCATATGTGGTTGTCCAAAGTGGTTTTCAGGTAAATCTGATCCTGATCTCTTCGCACCAACAACACAAAAGTGTTTCTCAAGCTCAAACAGAAACCAAGTCTTGTAGACTTACCATGTGACAGCCCGCAAATCCGTACCCCTTGAATCAACACTATTCTACCTCTATTAACTCAAGTGGCACAGAAATACGAACCATTAGGGTTCAAGAAGAAGAGATAGAAGAAGAAGAAACTAAACAATATCAGAATCTCACAGTCGCAGCGGAATAAATATAATACTCAATAATAGAGCTTTACACAAAATGAAAACTATATCTGTTTTATATATAATATCATCAGAGTATCTCATACACACTATATTTACTAGTCAGACAAATCCATACAATCACAGCAGCGGATATAGGTACAAATACGAATAATACGTCTCGGGCTCCAGCTTCTCTCCTGCTCCATAGCATCCTGTCCTGAACAAATAATACTCGGTCTGACCCGAGCATTATTATGAAATAACACCCGAGTTAGTCTGGAATACCAGCTGATAATAATGCATCCAAATTGATTATTAAAGTTTCAAAAATCATTTTGAAAACAAAAGCATCTCGTAAGACCACGCCACAAATAAACATGTCGGGTTTTTACCTTACGATAGCTAAAACACTTTCTATCAAATCCTCTGATATTATAATAGTATCTATTTACAAATACTTATAAAATAGCCGAAATTGTTACATTCATTAAATTCCAGCTACTAGCCACAAAAGTGGGTAATACAAACAAAACTCGTACAAGGCTCGTAGGGAGAATGGATTTCCAACAATGACTAGGCACTGGGTACCACCTGTCATAGTACGGGGCCTAGATCACCGTACCGAGGACCACTCCCGATCCCCTGCAACACAAGGCCGGACCCATCCCTTACTGGACAGTTCCGAATAAGATCACCCCACGGTTGGGATCAGCAACCGCACCACTAAGCCGAAATAAAAAGGGACATCTAGACAGGGATGACCTTACTCTCCAGTGGGTGCTACCCACGAAGCCTTGCTGCATATCCCCTGATTTTCAGTCATTCTCGATTGATGAGGCTTGACGCTTAGCGTTACCTTTAGGACGTTTCACTTAGAATGCCCATCGCCCACCTGACGATGTCTCGAAAGCATTCGTCCATACAAGTCCATCCCGGGTTCGAACGGAACCGAAGGCACTACTCGTACTACATCCATTTTGAAAATATCCTCAGGATTAGTAGCGACTAGCCCTTGCACTTCACTGCTCCATCTTCGACTCCGAACACGTTTTCGCACGAAACGTACAAACCGGATCGAAGTGGTTTTCGAGAAATAAATCTCGATCCCAGTCTCTTCGAAACGAACAACGCATTTGGCCAATATTGATAGTCGGTGATTTGAAAACAATTCCCAAAGTTCTTCCTTTACAAGGTAAATCCTTTACCATTAATTCCCATTGGAATAACCAAGTTCAAAACAATTTAGATTTTTACACGTAAAACACTTTATTTAAAATATACTTTGAAATATTAAATTTTACTACTAGTTATTTACTATAAAAATAATTTCAAAATATTTAAAGTAAAACCACTTGATAAGATATAAACTAGTTTATATGGAGTTTTAGAAGAATTGCTACAAGGTTCCAAATAACTTAAATCAAACTACCCTTTAAGTAAATCCATATATAAAAATAATACTAATAACATTCTTAAAATAATTACTATTATAGCTAATTTATATATTATTTACTTTAAAATAATAATTTCTCAAAACACTTTTGAAACAAGTTTAAACTTTAATTTTCCTAAAATCTTCTTTAAACACGAAGTTGGTTTCCCAGGGAAATACACTTCTATCCAAACAACCCATACAATCCTTCTTATAAATCCCGCCCGATTTATTCCAATTCAAATTTACGTTTAATTATTGTAATTTTGTTTCCATGCATAAAATAAGCTTCCTTGAAGTTTTAAATCACCTTTTCCATTTCTGGAAATTCCATTTTCAGAGTATAGGTTTAAACATGTTCAAATAAACCATTTGAGAATTTATTACAGGAAAATAATACTTATGAATTTACTTAACTAAAATTCCAAGGGTGAAAAATGCATTTCAAAATATTTGATTTATATTTACAATTGTTAATTTATTTTTAGAAGTTTCGTTGAAACATATTTTAACTTTCTGGCAAACTCTATTCATTATCAAAATAACCATCATTATTTAACACTTTATATCCTCTTATAGTATTTCTCACCCAAATCCATACTTCACATTTATCAACTAAAAATTTTCTTGCTTTATTTAAAATTCCCATTTACAAATTTCATTCTTAAATCGAACCAAGTCTAAATTTTATTCCTTTAAATTCTTTATATAACCATTTCTTTTATTTCTTAAATCCCAATTAAATCCATTTATAATTAAAATTCTGGGTTTATATTTATTTCAACAATATCACAATACAATTTAATTCAGAGTTATCAATCACAATATATAAACAGGTTACATCATCAATTATAAAATGATTACTATTGTGTGAGGAATCCAGTTGGATCCCTCCAACCTGTTTTTCCTGCATCCACAAATATTAGTCCATCACATATATAAATATCAATCCAGACTGATAACAACAATTATATTCAACCAATCACACAGATATTTAAATATTGACTATTTATAATAGCTAGCATCCATATGTGAGTGAGTTAAACTCACCTTGAGTTTCGGCGAGCGTTCGAAATTTAAATTAAGCCGAACGACGTTCGATTTAACTCAAATTTCTACTTGCCCGGAATGGATCCAGAATTTCTCCACTGCGTACATCGCGTCGCTGTGATTCCGATGCTACCAAATTCATCGAGATCTGACAACGTATGAGTGAGATATCAATTCTTAAAGTTTTTAAATAAAATTTATAAAAAATTTACTCTTTTTTTTTAAAATACCAAGCACGGCCGCTTCTTTATCTTCTCCTCTCACGCACGTCACGGGTTCGAATTGAACCCATAGCCGCCGCACACTCCCCCAATTACGCGACCTACTCGACCTCAGATTCTCCGATCCAACGTCTCCACCTCGAAGGCCACGTCGCCGCGCACCTATAGCAGCAACCCCAAACCACTCGGCCTCCCCCTCATCTCGTGATTCGCGAACGAACGGCAACCGCTTCCGCCCCATTTTTGGCTTCGATCGGCGACGTGAAACAAGATCCACCGTTGGATAGCGTCGTCTCGACGAGCTCTACAACATTCGTTTAGGAAGTTTTGGAAAATATTGCGTGGATTAGGAGATTGTGGAGGAAGAAACATGATCGTTTTCGGCCATAGAAACGAAATAGACGGTGGCGGTGAAAATAAACTAGGGTTTATTAAAATATAACGTTATATAATATAATTTAATATTATTTTAATCTCGTGCTTCAAATTTTAACGATCAATGCAAACGAACTCCAATTCTCGCGTACCAACGGGCGTTTCTAAGGTTTTTCAACGTTTCGGACATAATGGAATAGGTTTCGTAAGCTAATTTGATCGTATGTGTGAGTTGCGGAATTAAATGATCAATTTAAAACTAAATCGGTTAAATCGATTTCTATGCGTTTCGAGCTGCCACGGTCAAACGACAACTCCGATTGCTACGAAAATTGAAATCCAATAATAACTAACTATTATGGATCCAATGGAACTGGTTTTGTTGAATTCCGAGACTGTGCTCCGGAAGGCTATTCTAACTCGTCTATTAAATCGGACGATTTTCAAAATTGACGAAAACGCTTTAAATTTTTCTTCTAAAATTTTATTAACTTAATAATAAATCATATAAAATTTATAAACACATTAAAAATCATTCTGGCTCATTGCGGACCCAAAATTTGATTAAATTGCATTTTAATAATATTAAATTCATTTTTAAATTAATATAAAATCCCAAATATTAATTTATTAACTTTAAAATTCATCTAAAATTCCCACCACTCTATTTACACTCAAATAACTCAAAATAAACTTTTAAACCCATTTTTATCACTATTTACATCTAGATTTACCTTTATCTCAATTTCGAATGTTGAATTATTATTGTTCAATTTCAAATTAAATCTCCACCTTAGCAATTTTACTTGTTATTATGATTTAACCCAATTCTTTTTATTTTAAAACCAATTCAAAATCTACATTGAACACTTAAAATGAATTGAGTGTTCAAAATTTAATGCCCAAAATTCTGGGATGTTACATACCACGTCTCCAACTTTCAACTTGCTTTCCTTCGGCGAAGAAGGAAGCTCGATAGATTGGAGTAATCACTCTGCACTACATGAATCAACATTCTCAACACAAATGATAATCAAGCCTGCACAGTTAGTTACGTACTAAGTGTATGACTAATTCGTTTCTACATCAAGTCGAGAACTAAAATAACCAAATTTGATAGCCGATTATTTAACTATCAAAGCAAAAAAACAAAATTTAGCACATACGTAGTCATTGAGCCTGATTTATCGTTTGTAAGTCAAACACTTTCCAGTTATTCACTTCAAAATATCTTTAAAAGTTAATATTCAAAACCATTTCAGTTATTAGATATTTGGAAAACAATTTCATATAATTAATTTACTAATAAGTAAATTTACAAATCATTTTATTTTAAAACCATTTAAACTCCATTTTAATATCACTTTCCAAAACATTCATTTAAAGAATTATTCTCCTTAAAACCTGAATATATTTTCTTTTATAAAAATCCATATTTACCTTATCAAATTAAATTGATTTCATATTTATAAAATAGAGTTTATAATTCACATTTCTATTTTATAAAAACTTCCATTTATAAAATTCCATTATTAACCAATTTCCAATTTATCCCATTTATATGTCAAAATCCCATTATAAGTTTATTTACTTATAATCTCTTTATTTACGAATTCATTCTTTTTAATCTCATTATTTATAAATTCGTTACTAAGTTTCAATTGAAAATCCATTTACAAATTTGATTATAAATCCATTTCTAATATTTATCAAACAGCGTTTATAAAATTTATTTCATTAAATCCCTTTATTAACAATAGTCCTTTATAAACTTTCATTTTAACACTTATAAAACTCATTTATAATCCCATTATTTTTATTTACAAAGTATCAATTTTATAATCTTATATATAAATCATTTACAATAAGTTCAAAATATTCAACTTAACTTATTTTACAAAATAGTTAACTTCATATTAAAAAAATTATATTTAATTATATTTCACAAAAACATAATTTTTATAACATAAAAATTATAACCTTTTTATTTATTAAATAAATCCATTTCTTTAATCATTCAAAAATTCTTAAAACATATATATTTGCAAAATCACTCTGAAATCCTTTAAAATTGAAATCATCATTTCTATATTTTAAATTCCAAAAATATGGCCAAATTCTACAAATGTGATAAATAATGGGATTCACATCAATAATAGCAATCATGGCATCCATCACATCAAATATCACATAATATAACATATATAACAATATGTGTATAAACATCAACGATAGTGAGGAATCCTGTTGGATCCCTCCAACCTATTACCTGCAACAAATATACATATGAGAATATCTGTACAATGTTTGCTTCGAGGTAGACATGCATATAAAGGGTTATCCGCTCATACACGAGAACGTACAAAGTCTCGTCTGCTCCATTAGGCAGGATTATATCCAACTACTAATAATATAGCATAACATTCAAAAAGTCATCAAACAACATATAATAAATTTATTCTCACTTATATAAAAATATAAGCAAGACAGAGAGTGAGATATACTCACTTTGGTTGCATTCGTCGTTGCAGCGTTTTATTTCGATTAAAAGTTAAACAAGCATTTAATTTTAACCAAAATTTTCAATAGCTCCAAATCCATCCAAACCAGCTCTAAAATGTAGTGCTCATCAATACGAACCCAATGCCGCTTGTTTCATGCGAAATAGACCTCGTATGACAAAGTTATGCAATTTATAAGTTACGCGATTTTTATACAATATAATTTATAACTTTTTTTTATTTAAACCTTGAAAAATATGGGTCGTTGCTTTTTTTTTCCTCTTCTTCTTCTAGTTTATACGCACGCAAGAGAACCCATGTACACGCGTGTATCGTCCATCGCCGCTCTCTCCATGTCACACTAGAACACGATCAACCACCACCCAAGGTTGATTTGGACCCCAACGCGAGCTCCAACTTTGGCTAATGTAACAATCCATCTTTTTGACAATTCAAGTCAACAATAAACCACTCATGTCCAACCCAAACTGTCTAAAAAGATGAATTATCAATGGGTTTTAATTAAGAAATATAAGAGAGGAAGAAAATAAAACAAAGAATCTCACAATGGAATGACAAAATATAATAACAAAAAAAACAGTTCATGAAACTGTTTAATAATATACATTTTATTACACTTTATGACATAAGTCAGAGTTATACATACAGTCAGTATAACAGAATAATGCAGTAGAACAAATAATGCAGTGAAATAATACTAGTAATATAGTATACGAGATCTTCGTCTTCATCCTCCAGAATAATAATCTTTAATATACTGAAATACTCAGGATGACCCAAGCATAATGAAAAGACAAAACGCTCGAGTCAGAACTAAAATTCTCTTATGTAAGTCAAATTAATATCATGAATATGAGTGTAACATCATTAGAGATGTTTACAGGATTTTATCTCATATCCAGTGCATAACGTGCGTGCAATAACTTAAGAGATGTTACGGGATTTTCTATCTTCTAAGGATCCGCTAAACTATTTATATATAAAAGCATACGTCATAATAGGTTATGTCTCAGTAAAATAAATATTAAAATAGCGTTAAGGCTTTACATTGATCCACCTTAATACATTTTTATAGCATGTAGTCTATGTAGGTCCTGTAACGTAACCAGTAACGTCAGTAGCCAGTGAGTCCCTATAGGTAGAATACTAAACCAAAAATTGTAATGAGCTCGTATAAGGATAAATATGACAAGGCACATGAGGCAATACCCAAGGTAGCATTCTACGAGTTTACCCTCTCTGGCTGGTCGTAACCCACACATGGCCGACCACGACCATCAACCCAAACAAAAGGGTGCACGAATCGAGTATAAAATCAGATAGTAATACAAGGGATCAACGTTGCTAGAGGTAGCTAATCACATTAGTCAGACATAGGCTCTTGTTTTAATCATTTTAATTATGATACAAGTGTCAAGGCTATCCATCATTGTTCGTCAATTCAACCACTACAGTTTGGATATCATCCACCGTTTACACGGTTGTCAAAGTGGTTCCAATATTGATAAAGAGTATGCCAATACGAGACAACTAAACGTCAGTGTAACGACCCGCCTTTCATTCCATAGAAAGACGCATCATTATTTAGAAAGACAGGGATAGAAAAGAGAAAGATAGAAAAGAAAGAACTAAACAATATCAGAATCTCACAACGGAACGAATAAAATATATTAATCACATAGCTATAGTGTACAACATTTAACGGAGTTACACAGCTTAATACATCACAAATTAGATAGTTATAAAGATCTGTCTATTGTACAACTCAAGTTTCAAACAAGATATCAATACAGAGATCAACATAGTGGAACCACTATATATCTACATACGCTGAAGCCTCTTGCTCCAATTCTCCTCTAGAATTCGTCAAAGCTAACCTGAATCCCTTGGCTACTCGTAAAAATTTGAGTACCCAAGAGTTTAAGAAAACAGAAAATAAACTCCGGGTCAGACATGGTGTAACGACCCAGAATTTTCGATCCCAAAGATTCCAGATAGTTAGGAAAAGAAGAAAACGGTAGAAGAAAAAAACAGAAGCCAAGTCACAGAATCTCACATTCGCAGCGGGTAAAATATAATATCAAAGAATATCAGTTATACAAGGAAAACTGTATATGTTAATTTACATCAATACATCAAAGTTACAACCATTACACAACACTGGACAGTTTAAATCAACTTGTCCCAATTAAACAACAATGATATACTCAGTGGAATTCACTCCATACATTCTTTCCATCCAGCTCGCCTCCTGAGCTCCAAAACGTCCTTACCTGAAAATTTGTAATACTCGGTCTGACTCGAGCATTGCATCAAAGAAACACCCTGGTCAGGCTGGAAACCAACATGAGTAAACCCATATAACATGAAATTCTAATGCACAAAACTTATTTAAAACCCGGGTAACTCGTACCTTACTACTAGTTCATAACTTGTTGTATTCAATACTTAATTCACAAATCAACCTCTAAGTACCCTTACTTAGTTTCAATGGTCAAATCACTTAAATTATTTCATTCCAGCCTATAGATTACAGATATCAAATCTATAAAAAAATTTATAGAAGATTTCAAATCGAAGTGGTTTCGGGTATTACTGATACCCGATCCCGGTCTTTTCGAGTCCAATGTCATCTTAACCCAAGTTATTCAAGTAAAATACAATTCAAACTTTAGATACAGGATGTCACTTTTACACAGTAATTCATGGTAGATAGGTAGCAACATTATCACTATTTAAACCAAACATATCATATCACAAAAAAATTATATCGGAAACATCAAATAATCCAAGGCATTCAATATCATTCAATTATTCATAAGCAAGATTTATCATTTCCCAATTAATTTAATTAATCTCTAATTAAATTAATTACTAACTTTAATCACTTAGATTACCTTTACTTAACATTAATTAATTACAAACCAATTAATTAATCATCCTTTAATTATCCATCTTAATTAATCACCCTTGATTAATTATCCTTTAATTACATTAAGTAATTAACCTTTAATTAATTACACAAATTAATTATCCTTAACCCAAACACATCAATTAACCTTTGATTAATACCATTAATTACAATTAATTAATGCTCCTCTAATTCCTTTATTAATTAATTATTCTTCTAATTAGTTACATTTAATTATTAATCTTGAATTAATCACCTTCATTAATCAACCTTAATTAATCACATATGGTAATTAACTATTCTTTTATTTACTTACATAAATAAATTAACTCCTTAATTAATTACATTAATCAATTAATTTCTTAATTAATTACACTAAGTAATTAATCCTTAATCATTAATTAATTAAATTAATTACTCTTTATTAATTACTTAATTAATTTAATTAATCTTTAATTATCAAGACCTTAATTATCTCTTAAAATAAACCATTATCTTTATTAATTACTTAATTATCATTAACATATAATTTAAAATATTTATCTTTTAATTAACACTTAATTATATTTCTGAATTAAGTTTTAAAATAACTTAAAAAGAATTTAAACTTAACAATTTCAAGTTAAACAAATTATTTAACTTCCTTAAATTAATTACTTAAAAACATTTACAAATTTAAAACTTACTTTTATTTAAATTAAAATCTTGTTAAACTTACTATGGGTTTGACCCGAGCCTAAACTATAAAGCCCGAGACAACCCCACTCCCCTCTCTCCTATTCTTCTTCTTAAATTTCCTTTCCAATTCTCACTCACCTTTAATTCCTCATATTCCTTACTTTAAATTTTAACCATCATTCCATTACTATACCTGATATTACATGGCCCACAATCATATTCTTCGGCCCAAACTTAAACTTCTCTATTTCTTTTAATCCACCTCTCCTTATCTTTAGCCCAAACTGGCCCATAACCTATTTCCCCCTCCTATCTCCTTCTAACAGTTTCAATTTCCCACCTCTACCCAAATTAATACCCGAACAGGAACATGCATGCTCGTGTGCACGTGTACAACAACGATGATCATCGACTCCGATTACCAACTACCCATGCAAAACATGTTGAATATGCGCTTATATGATTTTTGTTTGATGATAATAAACATATGTACATTCGTTTAAATGTATTTTTTAATGTACTATTTTATTTTTCATAGATTAAATAAATATTTGCTGAACAGAATTAAATAACACAGAATTTGAATTCAAACAAATATTTATTACAATTTTTGAATAGTACAAATTCAAGCTTTCACTATTCACTATACAATTTTGATTCTAATTACATCACAATTCAATTTACATAAATTCCTCACTACATATCACTCACACTCGTAGTTCATCTTCAACTTCATTCCAGTTAGAATCCAGCATCTGAGCAATCTGAAAAAATATACACTAACGCAGTAAAATTGTAAAAGAAATTTTTTTGCAATATAAAATAAAAGATGATTTTGAAATATTATTTGCCTCAGTTATTTGGGTTGTTCGTCGTCATTTAAATTTGAATTTATCATACACGAACAGCTTGTGACATGCACAGTGTATCACTGTACATGCCACATGGCCGTGCACACCGATATACACTTGATAATGCTACAGGGACAGGTAAGCACAAGGTCAAACCCAAGAAAAAAGACAGGTTCAACTTAGGTGCAAATATAAATAAAATCACAACACACGCACAAGGTCAAACCCGAACTATTAGCTGGATTCAACACAGGGCAGGTGTACAGGCTACGACTTCAAACATGAAGCAGTTCAATATCCAAGCAACAATGAAAAGTAAGGAACCAAATACTCAAGACAACATGAAGTGGAAAGCACTGACTCAAGTACACAAACAACAAGCAGCAGTATGCAAGTGCATACACAAAGAGGCAACAAAGGTCAAGGACCAAGTGCAAAGGCTGCAGTAAAGCATGTACATGTGTATGAAAACCAAAGTCCACAACAAGTACAAACCAACACAACAAGCTTCAAATGAAAACATATGTGCCAGAGAAACATGTGCAGGCCAATGAACCAGTGACAACAAAGTGACTCAAGCAACAACACAAACCAAGGTAAAACCATCAGGTACATCTGAACCAAAATCAAGTATGAAGTATACACACACATGAATATGAAGACCACAAAGGCAATGCAACAGTAGAAAGAAACAACATCAGCAGATGCAAGACCAGAAAATTACACAAGTGTAGCCTCGAACCAGAACATCAAAATACAGGTTTCAATATCAATGCCATTGCTTCAGCAGTCAAAATATCAAATAAACATGAATCAAGACAGTGAACTGAAGGCATGAACTGCAACTCAAAAGAGCAGACATGGAACCAATGTCCTAGGTTACAACTTCAAATGAATCAGTGATGCAAGCAATGCTACAGAGCTCGAGATATATATGCAATGGAGACCGTACATGAACCAGAACACAAATCCAGTTACAACACTGAGTTCGACAATGTCAAGTGCAGAAGTACACAAGTGCAACAGGTCAAGGATGTGTACCAAACAGATGCAACATTCTAATATGTACCAATATGCTATGCAGTGAACAAAGCAAGGTGTAACCAAAGTCACAATGAACAAAGCAAGGTCACAGTGAAATCAACATCATCAGAAAAGGCCAAAGCCGAGGACAGGGATGAACTCGAGATTATCTATATGCAATGTAGACTATACTTGAAGCCAGAAGAAATGGAAATGCAGACCAAAGAATCAATATCGTCAAAACAATCAAAGACGTGATGGCCACGAAATTCAACAATACCGTGTTGACCAATGTCAAAAATCAAATACATATCTTTGAAAATGTCAAAAATCAAAAGCGGAAAGTTTTTGCCGTATCATTCAAGGAAAATCGAACGTTTCAAAATCAAGACCGTGTGCATCAAGTAAGTCACAGATATCAGGAAAGCAAGAATTAGGAAAGTGATGAAGTCAAGTAAATGAATACGAACAAATTCAAGGGTCTCGGAATTCATATAAATACCACACCCAAAATCATCATAGGCAGTGTGCAAAAAGGAACAATCGAAAATTCAAGCAATTAAATCCTGAAAAGCAAAAGGACGAACAACGTACCAACGTTGATTCGCAATTTCGAGGCAAGCAGCCGATCATTAGAGAAGCAGCGAGCAACACACTCGATCGAGCAAGGCAACACGTAAACCAGAGAATTGATCAACATAGGCGTGCTTCAAAAAAGCCCTAATTTGGATCGAAAAACTCAAGCCCTAATTTCAGAGCGCAAAGAGGAACGAAAGTAAGGCCGCAATTTTACAAAAGCAAGAAGAAAATGGAACGGGCAGAAGAAACGAATTGGGCCGACCTTGTTTTAATATAAAAAGAGATTTAGTTTATTTCAATTAGGGTTTTAATTTTAAAATTGTTTTTAAGTTTGTTTTAAATTTAAATTCTCTTTTAAGGTTGTATCTTTTGAATCAAATCTTGGTAAATCACCACCTAGGATTTAGGTTGTGTCAGATTGTCTAGTTAGGATTAGTTCAGTGAGCAGGGTTTGCGAGTTTGTAAAACTCTATAGGCAGTAGCAGGGGTTGCGAGTCTGTTAGAGTGTTTGTAAGCGGGAGACTGTTTAATTCTAATAGAAATCTGGGAATGCAGCAGTAGGCAAGGGTTGCCGAAGCTGGGTAAATTTTGTATGTGATTTACTTTTCTGCAGTTTGTTTTTAATTCGAGAAAATTTGCTATAACCCTATTCACCCCCCCCCTCTAGGGTTAATCTAGATCCTACAAAACACTCCCATCCTTTCCCACATGCTATTCCACCTGAATCGCGAAATTCCGACCTTGTTTGAAAAATCGAACATCACAGCAAACATTTGAAAATGGCATCCCACCATGGCCGCCTCGACCATCTACCCCGTGCTACCGTTCAACCCCAAACTTCACCTGAAGCTCCGTCGCCACATGTTCCTACTTTTTCCCCACGACCGCACCTCCCATTTCTTCCCACAACGCCGCAGTTTACCTAAGTCCGACCACATCCAATTCGACCTCTGTAACCCTACATCGCCTCCGTTCGACCACCCTGTTTTAGAACAAATTCCAATGCCAAATTTCCCGAGTTCCCTTTTGACCGATGCTCCTTCTAGCCAAGTCTCTTGTCCTGAAATTGCTTCCATCGTCGGCAGTTGCCAAAACTCCCAACTTCGATCAACTCTAAAATTCCTCCACCATACCCAATGGAAAAATGTGGAACTACCCTAAAAAAAACAACATATAGGAAGACGAACACATCCATATAAGCGAAGTCACAAATCATGATATTCGATCTTCCTCCTTTATTTTGCTATCAACTGTAAATTCCATTCTTCACTGTGCACCCTTAATGATTTTCCAAGAAACCATTTTTGAAATAATTTAAACTTGGTAATGAACAGATTCTTTTTAAACAGCATCACCTAAAACAAACTAGAATTAGATGATGTTGATTTTTGAACTTATTCTGTCTGTTTAAAACAAAACAGAGGCTAGATCTCACTATACAGACATGAACTTATATATATTCAATAATTTAGATGTTTCCAAAAACGAAATACATTCATGCAATCACTTATTCACCATCACTACAAGATCATATTACATGCATCAGATTTTACCTTTCAAAAGTTGTAGTTCACTTATTGTAAAAAAATGTTTTTGGCAGAGGACAGAGTAAATCACTTGAACAGGTATAAATACTACCTAATCTTTTACCGTTTAATAAATTTTACTTACTCACTGGTTCAGATAGATTTTGATTTAAAGATGAAGTTTACTCACCTATCAGAGAAGCCTAGATTTGAATTTGGTTGTGAAGAATTGCTTCAAGTTGATTTTGCTGCTAGCCTTTTAAATTTTGAAACTGAGTTGACCTTGCTTGATTGATCTAGTTGAATTTTCTTTAATTTAATTTCTGGTTTGATTTTTTTCTAGGTTATGTTTCTTAAAAGATGAAAATCAAGAAAGAAGCTTTGAATTCAAAATATCCTGGTTTCTCACATATTCATTAAAATTCTAAATCAAGAGAAAACTTATTTTTGCCACTTGTTAATTTTGTTTACACTTGTTTATTACCTATTTTACTCATTAACAATTTGTCACAAATATGTATTTTTTTCATGGCTAAACCCTTTTGTTAAATTTGTTTATAAATTATGTTTTAAACCCTATCATTTTATAATTTGTAAATTAATTTATCTCTTATGTATTAAAGGTTCACATATATATAAATTAAATTTATATCATGTATATTTTGAAAGGAAGAATATTAAATCTTTTTATCAAATCTTATTAAAAAATATTTAAACTTAAGTTAAAATATCCAAACCAATTATATTTCAAAAGATATATATATATATATGTATGTATGTATATGTATGTATGTATATATGTATGTTAAAGCTTTTATTAATTCTTGTTTTAGTATCATATTATTTGTTCCTTTGTACATATGAAGTTAATAAATCATATTTCATTATAAGATATTTATTCTAGAATTCTAAATCAAAATTCTATTTACAATCTCTATTAATACTTTATCTTCCTTTGGAAAATTTCACTACTATAAAGTTTTGCATATATCTACTTATACAAATTCATTAATTTACTAATAAGTTTTATCATTTATAATTCCAGTACTTATTATAATTCCAAACTCATTTATATACCTTCAGATATTTTTAATTATCTGAAATTTATTTATCCAACAAAATAAATTTAGAACCTCAAAGGTGAAAACCAAAATATACAATTATCAAATGTCAAAAAACCTAGGTTATCACACATTGGTCTGGTGTGAGTAAACGGGTTAAAGTTGCTTAAATTTGAAAAAACCTTTGAAAACAAAAGGTATCTCGTAAGACTTCCCCCACATAAACACGAAAAAGTTTTTACCTTACGATAACCATAACATTTGATAGGAAATCCAGTGATATTATAATAGTGTCTAGGGTTTTCAAGTAAAATACAGAAATAGCTAGAATGCTTACATCTCACGTTCCAACATACTTGGGCACAATCAAAACGTATGACACTTATTGAAGATTGGCCTCCACACAGTGGCAGGGCTATTGGGGTACCGTCCGTCATAGTACGTGGCCTAGATCACCGTACCGAGGATCCACCCTGATCCCTTGCAACACAAGAACTGAACCATCCTTTACTGGATAGCCCCGAATAAGACAACCCCAACAGTTGTCGCGAGCAACTGCCCACACATCCGAATAAAAACGGACCTCTAGACGGGAGAAATCTTATACTACTTGAGTGCTACCCACTTAGCCTTGCTGCACCTCCCATGTTTTAGCCATTCCCAGTTGATGAGGCTTGAGGCTACGATTACCTTTTTAGAACACATATCTTAGAATGCTCATCGTCCTCCAATGACGATGGTCTGAAAGCATTCAATCCATACAAGTTCGTTTTGGGTTCGAACGAAGCCGAAGGCACTATCTCGTAACACTCATTTTGGAATCACCCTTAGTGTTAACGACAATAGCCCTTGCACTCTGAATCTTCATCTTGAACTTCACTTGAGATTCCCAACCTATCATTTAATTTGGATCGATGTGATTTTTAGATATCCAAATTTGGAAATCTGATCCTGGTCTCACCGAAATCCAAAACGCCGTCTTTTAATGTCCAAGTTTTTTTAGTTTAAACAATTTAATTTATTATCTATATTCACACAGATAGATAATTCACATTATCACAGATAGATAATCCATATTATCATAATTCAACCAAAGCATCTCATGTCACAAAGCAGCACATATCATGTATCAGAGATATCAAATCATCCCAGTCATTCAATCATCCATGAGCAAAGATAAATTAGTCACACCAATTCTAATTAATTTAAATATATTAAATTAATTACTTCCATTACTAAAGATCCTGCTTACTTAACCATTAATTAATTACAAACAAATTAATTAATCATCCCTTAATTATCATCTTAATTAATTAACCTTAATTAATTAATTTATTAACTATTTCGCATTAATCAACCTTTAATTACTCTCATTAATTATTACTAATTAATTACATTAATTAATGATCCTTAATTAATTAATTACATTGATCCTTAATTAATTACATTAATTAATTATACTTTAATTAATAACTTCCATTAATCAACTTTAATTAACCACATACAGTAATTAACTATCCTGTAATTACTTACATTAATTAATTAACTTCCTTAATGAATTATATTAATTAATCCTTTAATTAATTACACAGAGTAATTAATCCTTAATTACTTCGATTAAGTAATTTCTTTAATTACTTTCCATTAACTAATTCCCTTTAATTAATTACATCCAGTAATTATCCATTAATTACTTACACAAGTAATTATTCTTTAATAATCACATTAAGTCATTATACTTAATCAATAAGTGGTTATCCTTAATTAATTAAATTAATTAATTTCCTTAAATTGATCACATTAATAATTTAATTAATTACTAATTTCATCCATTAATTAATCACTCTTTATTTAATTGACCTTTAACTACTTAGATTAATTAACCCTAAATTAATCAAGTAATTAAATATCCTTAATCAATTAAACCAATCATCTTAAATTAATTATGTTAATTTAATTATCTCTTGATCACTAGTTAATGATCCTTATAATTAATTACACGCATTAACTATCCATTAATTACTTTCATTAAGTAATTACCCTTTGATTATTATCACTAATTAATTTACCTTTATTAATTCATTAAGTGACTAACCTTTAATTAATTTCACTAATTTATCATCTTTAATCAATCACAATCCTAATTAATTAAAGATAAATTCTTCTATCTTAATTAATCACTCATTTAAATTTATTTAATTTAAATGTTTTGAAATTTATTTATACAAAAATAATTTGAGATCTTCTTGATTAATTAAGGATTAATACTTACCTTAATTACTCTTAATTACATCATCGAACTTATTTGAAAAACATTTGGGATATAAATCATATAATTAACCTAATATACTTACCTTTAAAACAAATAAATTTAAATCATTTACATTAAACTTGAACTTGTTTCAAAAATCTTATTAAATGATTTTATTTTACTTTGGAACTTGGTTTATAACCTTTTGAAAAACTCAATTCATTTAAAAACTCGATTTAATTGATTACGTACAAACTTAATCATTTTTAATTACTTTAAAAATTTGGGAAAAACTTATCTTTGAAAACTTATTTATTTCATTTGGCATTTGAAAACTTGTTCAACATTAACTTTGCTTTTTAAAAAAAACTTAGTTAATACATTTTGAAAACTTAAATTAATTTAAGTTACTTGCTTTTTAAAAACCTGTACTTGATTTCATAAATAAGATTTTAAAGCCAGGTTCCCCAAATAAACAACTCGAGCCTGCGTCGATTCTTTCCCGAGATGAACCCTGAGCTACTCCATGATTCTCACTCTCCCACTCTACTTCGAGATAAAAAGCTAAAGACTCAAGCACAAACCCGAGTATCCTCTTTTCCCTCGATTATGCAACACTACCCAGGTACAAACGTACACGTGTGTACGTGCATGTCACTTCCACCCTTCTTCGACCATCTTTCCAGACCCAGACCAGTCGTCGATGACATCGCCAATCCTCTCGATCACCCAGCTTCGATGATGTAATATCCCGAAATTTTGGGCAATATTTATTTGATAATTTCCATTAATAATTATGTTACAATGTGCATATTGATTTAACAAATCTAATTTAACAAAATTTATCTTTTCAAAACTAATAATTATTTAATTTGACAAATGTAATCTTTTCAAAAACTAATAATAATAATAATAATAACAACAATAATAATTTAATTTGGCAAATTTTATTCTTTTCAAGTTAATAATATATAATTGATAAAAATTTATATTTATAAGCTAATAAAAAGTATTCTATTTATAATGTATATGTGTGTATACATTGTGAAAAGGAAATTTGGTTTCAATTTAAATTTAATAAAAATGTTTTCAAATTTATAATATATATGTGTGTGTGTGTGTATTGTGATTTGGAAGATTTTGATTGAATTTAATAAAACTTTTCAAAAAGCAATTTAAAAATTTATCTTATATTTTCAAAAACACTTAAAGTAAATATTTATTCTATTTAAAAATATGATAGCTTGAAATAGTATATTATAATAAAAGTTTAATATGTTTCTCTTAAAAAAATTGGTTCTTGAAATAAATTTAGTTTATATGTATATATTTAAGTACAATATTTTTAGTTTAAACTTTAAAATAAGATTTAATTTAATGCCCTTTTCTTTTAATTTTCTTTCTTTTAAATTTAGCTTTGGAAATTGTATTTTTGAATATATATATAAATAAAACATAAATTAAAATAAACATAAAACATGTTAATATAAATATAAGAAATTAATTAAAATAATGAATTTTGAACATATGTAATGTAAGAAATTATTATAATATTGGACTAAAACATGTGTAAGGCCATTATATCATGTAATGGACATTTGTAGGTTTATTACAATCTAAATTAACAAGTCGCAATGTCTTACTTTAGTTTTGAAATATTTATAAATAAATGTATTAAGAGAACTTGGCAAATTTATTTTAGTTCAAATATTTTTTTCTTCTCTTCTAAAAACTGAAAACCAGATATAAATAGAAAATTCAAAACCAAAATAAGATTTAAATCTAAACACTACTACAAGCTCTTCTGGAAAGGATTCAACAAACAAAGATTTCAAATTTCAACAAAATTTAAATCAATAAAAATGCAAAACTTCTCTGGATCAAACAACAATTGCAAGCTTCTCTGGTTCAGATCAGTTTCAAAATTCAACAAGCAAATTCAACTTAAACAACAAGATTCAAATGCTAAATCAATTCAACTGTTCCAGGAAACAAAACAGTGTTCTCAGCTTCTCTCTGTCTGGTGAGTAAACATTTAGAAGTAAATCTTTGGTGCTAATATATCTTTGTGATAATAATGTAAATGTGTGTGCATGAATGTTCAATTTAAATCTGGTTTAAATTCTGCTATGTATTGAAAATGCCTGTATATGTTTGCCTGTATGTTTCTGTTAAAATTTTGGCAAGATCAACTACAAAATAATTCCAATCTTCCTAAATAATCAATATTAGACTATGATTGCTAAAAAGAAAATGTTAATAACAATGTGATCTTGTTTTTAAAAATAACTTTAAGTGATTATATTTGGTAAATATTCTGCAAAAATTAAGATTTACGGTAAAAAGCTAAATTAAGTTGAAATTCAATATCTACAAATTCATCTCTAGATTATAGAATCTGATTCGTATAAACGAATCATGAATTTGAATATAAATTTTGTGAGTTGTTCGTGTTAGTCCGTGAGATGATGGTTTTGATGACAACAACCTTAGAACAGATTATAAAATATAAATACTAACAGTATAAGTTTAGATATATATGTATATGCAGGATTTAGTCATGCATGTAACAAGAATGAAGACTGTATAGTATAGAGATTCAAGATATCAAGATTGAAGGCTCACGAGTATCAAGATTATAAAGAGTTCAAGTAATTTATTCTTTAATTAGAAATTCTGTTAAAACTCATAGAAAAGCACTAGCATCTTCAAATCCAATTTATTCGTGGAATGGAATCCACTTCGAGCCTGTTAAAGGGATGGAACCCTAAGTAGGATGTAACCTATGAAAAATCTAGTGGAACATTGTTTTGTATCCGCTAATTTTTATTCAAATGATTTTACAAAAATTATCTTGTTTTCAAAATGATTTCAAAACTTTCCTTTTAAAAGATTCAAAAACCTCTATCCTGATTTTAAATAATTTTAGCCTCAAAATCATCTTTAATTTTAAAGTCAAATTACTCCTGATTTTAAATTATCTTTTAATATAATATATTTAAATTTTAAATATTTATACTTAGATTTAAATATAAAATTATAGTTAAATTCTATATATATTATTCTCTATATTTACTTATGACTTTTAACTATATTCAAGTATATTTTTATAAAGTTTAAAATAGTTTTAATATAAGATAAAGGTTATTTTCAAAGAAAATCAAATCATTAGAAAATGCTTTGGGATGTCGACATACTCATGGTGACCATGTCGACATGGTGTCAACTGAGTTCAAATTTTCAATTTCAAAAGAAGTGTCGATAAGCCATAACTCTTCACAAATGGACATGACTGTTGTTCTTCTATTTATATAAATAGGGGTCAGTTTCAACAATTTTAACATCATATTTTCTAGTTTTCACTCATCTTCTTCTTCCACTTTTCTTAATACATATTCTTACCATTACTCTGCCGAAATCTACATTGAATCGAACTCGATCATTCGTAGTTTGATTCTCTATCATTATCTCAACAAGATCCTCGGTGCTATTCTGATTTATAGGCTTTTTGTAATCAACTTAGCGAGAAAAGATGTGATTGTAGCCTTGAAAATCAATCAAGCGTGATAAGGTGTGATTGTAACCTTGGGAAATCAATTGGGTGAACTTGTTGCCCGAAAAATCAAGTATGTCTACCCAAAGGATTGTGATTCTGGAGGGTGTACCTCGTAGCCTTGAAATCGAGGGTGTAATTGTACAATTGCTTTTGAAAGGAAATCTGTACTTGTGTGCGGGACTGGATGTAGGGTAACTCCGAACCAATATAAAATCTGGTGTGTTCTTTCCTTTGCTGCTTTTACTTTATTTCTGCATCTGTGTTTGTTTCTGTGATCATATCTATGTCTGAATATTGCATACATTTGTGTTTAAATTAACAAAAACTCAAAAAGATTTATAAATTCTCTAAAACACTATTCACCCGCCTCTAATGTTAATCCTAGCTTTAAGATCCGTAATCCGCATTTCTCACAATTGGTATCAAAGCAAGGTTTTCAAAGTTTCATAATCTGATTTTTGAAAAAGTTTTAAAATGGCTATATTTGTTAATACTAGTTTAGAAATATTCAAATCATCATTGTTTCATGAGTCTGCATATAATCAATATTCAAATTCAAGTTATCTACCAAAATTGTTTGATGTGCAGGAATCATGCTTTATGGCTATTGAGGAATCAATTCACAACGGACAAATTGTGCAGATTAGAAAGAACAAATGGATACTTGATAGTGGATGTTCTAGACACATGACTGGCAATCTAGATATACTGAATGATATTATATACAAAGACGGAGGACTGGTTAACTTTGGAGACAATTCAAAAGGATATGTGATTGGAATCGGCAAAGTCAGTAATTCTGAAACTCCTACTATTACTAATGTTTTGCTAGTTAAGAATCTGAAACATAATCTGCTAAGTATAAGTCAACTCTGCGATAAAGGATATAAAATTAAATTTGAAAAAGATAAATGTCACATTGAAGATAACAATTCAACCATAATATTTGAGGAAGTCAGGAAAAAGAATATTTATATTCTTAGTATGAACGTTTCAAATGATAACATGTGTCTGTTGGCAAATACAAGTGACCCTTGGATTTTACATAAGATATTTGGGCATTTGAATTTCAAACTCTTATCTAGACGATCAAAACATGATCTAGTAAGAGGTCTCCCTAAAACGAATTTTAAAGTAGATAGTTTATGTGATGCATGTCAATTAGGAAAACTTAGAAAAAGTTCCTTTAAATTAAAGGATATGATTTCAACTTCAAAACCTCTTGAATTACTTCATCTTGATTTATTTGGTCCATCTCAAATTCTGTCAATAAATCATTGTAAATATGTTTTTGTAATTGTAAATGATTATTCTAGATTTACATGGACAATATTTTTGAAACATAAAAGTGATACTTTTGAATGTTTTAAGACCTTTTCAAAAAGAATTTAAAATCAATTTTCTCTAAAAATTATAACTATTCGAAGTGATCACGGTGATGAATTTGAAAATGAAAAGTTCAAGGAATTCTGCAATAAAAAGAGAATAACTCACAATTTTTCGTTTCCAAGAACTCGAAAACAAAACGGAGTAGTAGAACGTAAAAATAGGACGATTCAAGAGTGTGCGAGAACTATGCTTTCAGATAGTAATTTACCAAAGAATTTTTGGGCAGAAGCAGTTGCTACCGCCTGTTATATTTTAAATAGAATTTTAATTAGACCTTAAATTGATAAGACATCTTATGAACTTCTTTATTCAAAGAAACCTAAGGTATCTTAATTCAGAATTTTCGGAAGTAAATGCTTTATTTTAAATACAAAAGATAATTTAAATAAATTTGATCCTAAGTCCGACAAAGGAATCTTTATCGGATACTCTAATAGAAGTAAAGCATATAGAGTGTTTAATTTAAAAACTAACACCATTGAAGAAACAATGCATGTTTCATTTGATGAAAATTTCAAAAAATTTGAAGATACAAATGATGAAGAGGATTTAATCATTCAAAATCAAGAATCAATTGAAAATAATAATGAAATTAATCATCCTAATAAAAAGACTAAACTTCTAAAAGATCATCCTATAGAAAATATACTGGGAGATATGCAATCTGTTGTTAAAACTAGAAATCAACTAAGTCAAATGAGTAATGTAGCTTTTATATCAACTACTGAACCCAAAAATCCAAAAGAAGCATCAACTGATGATTCATGGATTTTGGCTATGCAAGAAGAATTAAATTTCTTTTTAGGATTACAAATAAAACAATTAGATAATGGTATCTTTATTAGTCAAGAAAAATATGTTAAAGACCTAATTAGTAAATTTGGTTTGACTACTGCAAGTGGAAAATCCACTCCCATGGCAACCAATGAGTACCTTAGTAAAGAAGTTCTCTCGAAAGATGTAGATCAAAAATTATATAGAGGAATGATTGGATCACTACTATATATTACTGCTAGTAGACCTGATATCATGCATAGTGTTTGTCTCTGTGCCAGATATCAATCCCAACCTAAAGAGACCCACTTAAAAGCCGTAAAACGTATCATAAGAAATGTTAAACACACATCTGATTATGGTTTATTTTACCCTAAAAATGATTCTTTTGCCTTAATATCTTACTGTGATGCTGATTATGCTGGTTGTAAATCAGACCAAAAAAGTACAAGTGGGACTTGTCACTTTTTGGGGGATTCTCTGGTTTCCTGGTTTAGTAAAAAGCAAAACACGGTTTCTTTATCAACAACTGAAGCAGGGTATATTTCTACTGCTTTGGCTTGTTCTCAAGTAATATATACGCAAAAAACTTTAAAAGATTATGGTATAAATATCTTGAAATCACCAATTTATTGCGATAATACTAATGCAATAAATTTATCCAAAAATACTACTCAACATGCTCAAACTAAACATATTGATATCAGACATCATTTTCTCAGAGATAATATAAGTAAGGAAGTAGTTACTCTCGATTATATCAATTCTGAGAATCAAATTACTGATACTTTAACAAAACCTTAAATGAATCAATATTTACTAAATTAAGAAGAGAATTAGGTATTTGTTTAATAACTGAAATATAAAATATAAATATTCATTGTAATAAATAATTAATACTAAAATAAATCAAATAGTAGAAATATAAAGGAGCATGTCGACATCCCCCATATACCCATGTCGACATACAACGTTTTTATTTTTTTTTGAATTTTTCCCACCAAAATTCAAAAAAATTGATTATATATTCTTCTTATTTTCGAATTTTTGATCATTCTCTCTGTTCTCGTTCTATTCTATCTTCTGAAATAAATAAAATCGTGGCATCATCTTCCAAATCAAACATAAAATCAACATTTTCATTCCCCTACTTCTGGTCCATTTCAACGTACTACTCTCGCTCGTATAACAAAAATGGAGGAGTCTCTTAAGGATACACTTGAAATGATGACTAAAATTCAAGTTGGCAAAGGAATAAGAAAGGCAAGGCAAGATTCTTAGGAATTTGCAAAAATTTCTAATGGATAATCAAGCCAACCTGTCTTGATTGATGAAGATTGTTCACTCAATCAAGAACAAGAGGCCATCGAAGAAGAAGAAGAAGAAGAGCCCATGGAAGAAGCGCAAGTGAAAGATGACGACAAAGTCATTTGCGTTGGAGAAGTGTGCTTTGATAAAGATGGGAATCTTGTTGAACAACGTGGAAATTTCTGTTTCCACTATCCGCATTGTTCGATTCATAGATGTCCTATTTAGTTTCTTTTCTTTCTTCTCCATTGATTGTGTTTCTTTATGTTCTATAAACGCTCATGTAAATACAACTTTATGCGTAATATGTGTTCTTATATGTTTTAATTATAAGTATTATCATGGATTTTAGTTAGAATAGTTAGTAGTAAGTTTTATTTCTAGATCTAAGTGTTGATTACTTATGATAACACTATCATTATAATCACATATCATAGGGTATTAGAGTTAAGGGGAGTTATATAGTTTGAAGTTATAAAGTTTAGAGTTTGTTTTTGTTGATGACAAAGGGGGAGAAGTATAAAATAGGGTAATTAGGGCAAGGTTAAGAGGGTGTTATTAGGATAGAAGTAATATTTTATAAACAAAGGTTGTCATCATCAAAAGGGGGAGATTGTTAATCCGTGAGATGATGGTTTTGATGACAACAACCTTAGAATAGATTATAAAATATAAATACTAACAGTATAATTTTAGATATATATGTATATTCAGGATTTAACCATGCATGTAACAAGAATGAAGACTATACAATATAGAGATTCAAGATATCAAGATTGAAGATTCATGAGTATCAAGATTATCAAGAGTTCAAGAATTCAAGTAATTTATTCTTTAATTAGAAATTTTGTAAAAACTCATAGAAAAGCACTGGCATAGTAAAATCTAATTTATTCGTGAAATGGAATCCACTTCGAGCCTGTTAAAGGGATGGAACCCTAAGTAGGATGGAACCTACGAAAAATCTAGTGGAACATTGTTTTGTATCCGCTAATTTTTATTCAAATGATTTTAAAAATCTTATCTTGTTTTCAAAATGATTTCAAAACTTTCCTTTTAAAAGATTCAAAACCTATATCCTGATTTTAAATAATTTTAGCCTCAAAATCATCTTTAATTTCAAAGTCAAATTACTCCTGATTTAAACTATATTTTAATATAATATATTTAACTTTTAAATATTTATACTTAGATTTAAATATAAAATTATGGTTAAATTCTATATATATTATTCTCCATATTTACTTATGAATTTTAACTATAGTCAAGAATATTTTATAAACATTAAAATAGTTTTAATATAAGATAAAGGTTATTTTTAAAGAAATTCAAATCATCAAAAAATGCTTTGGGATGTCGACATACTCATGGAGACCATGTCGACATGGCGTCAGTTGAGTTCAAAATTTCAATTTCAAAAGAAGTGTCTATTAGCCATAACTCTTCGTGAATGGACATGACTGTTATTCTTCTATAAATAGGGGTCAGTTTCAACGAATTTTAACATCAGGTTTTTTGGTTTTTCACTCCTCTTGTAACGACCCGCCTTTTTGGTCAGTTTAAACCGACGATCAAATACACATGCCGATTCCAAACCATTCAAAAGGGCAGATAGTTATTGGGGTAAATAAGAAGAAAAAAAAGGAAAGAGAAATAAAGGAAATGAAACAACACAGAATCTCGCAGCGGAACGATAAAATATAATAGTCAAATAAACAGTTCATGAAGTTGTTTACTATACTTTGACAATTATTTATACAACATTTATCAGAGTTATACATATACAACAGAACAAATAAAATAATGCAGCAGATAGCATGATGCAAGGGTAATAATAGTAATAGTATACCAAATCTTCGTCTTCATCCTCCAGAATAGATCTTCAAAATCTGAAAAACTCAGGACTGACCCGAGCGTAATGAAAAGACAAAACACTCGAGTCAGGACTAAAATATCCTTATGAAAGTTAAATCAATCGTAAATAAATATGAGTGTAACGGCGTCAGAGATGTTTACGGGGTTTGAATCTCATATCCAGTGTCAACGTGCGTGCAATAACTCAAGAGATGTTACGGGATTTCCATCTCTTAAGGATCCGTGAAACTATCTACTATGTAGTAATGTACGCTAAGTAGATAATGTCTATCAGTAATATAAAGTATCAAAATAGCGTTAAGGCGTTACCATAATCCCCCTTAACACATTTTTATAATGCCATAGTCTATACAGCACCGTAAGCCCCACCGTAAACTGGTGGTTATCAGAGGGTACCCCATAGGTATAACACAAAGCATAACGTAGTGGTCGCGAGTAGGATAATCAGTATGACAAGGTACATGAGGCGATACCAACTAGGATACTAGTAGTTGCGTGATCCGGACTGATGTTGGGCATAGCCAGCAGCCACCTCAACACCGCGAAACAACACTCCCAAATCAAGGGGTGCACCCAAATCGAATCACAAATGTAATAGAAATGGTATCGAAGAAGCGTGTCCGCTAGAGGTGGCGAACCTCAATGGCCCGGCACGGCTCCTGTTTTAGTCATGTCAGGGGTCATCCAATATCGTTCTCTTTCTTCAGTCAACGCGTTCACCAAATCATCCACTTCATTCTGGATCAACACTCCGCGTATAATAGTTATTAAAGTGGTTTTCGGTATCAACAGAGAGTATGTCCATATCCGATCCCGGTCTCTTTAATAACTACGTATTATTACACCGTTGGCTCTTTTACATTTCAAATCGATTCATAATTGATATCAAAATATCATATTCGCTTCAAAAATCATATCCATTTCAAATATCATTGTATCTATTCAACTGTAAGATTCCGTTTCAAAAATCATTTTTCGCATCAATATCTCATTTCGTTTTCAAAATCATTTCGAATTTCAATTTAGGTTGCAACTTCATTTAACTCAATTCGTATTTAAATTCAAGATTTAAATATAAACATTTCACCTTATTGACCAGCTTAGGATTTTAGAAAAATAGTTTTAAGTAGTTTAAAAGTAGTTTTAAATAATTAAAATAGTTAAAATACTTTAAAATCTTAAAATGGATTTGAAATAGATAAATTTAGTTAAAATAATTTAAATTGGGTTAAGTAGATTTAAAATAGATTAAAATAGTTTAAGTATTCAAAATGGTTTATATAACTGAGTAATTTGGAAAACAAAATAAAACAGCTTCAGAATCAATCCATTTCAATTATAACTTTCCAATTCAAATCAATTCCAATTTCCATTCTACCGATTCAATTTCGATTTCAATTCAATCAACGTCAATTTTTACTTCGAACTAATTCAATTTTTCATTCACCTTTAATTTATTCAATTTCAATTTATATCGATTTGGAGCTTGATTTCTCAAAATATCAATTTATAACACTTAACAAAAATTTCCAACAATATTCAAGTTTAAATCCAAATTCCAAATATGCTTCAATTCCAAACTCGATTTCAAAATATCATTTTTTAATATCACTTTTACTTAGTAATGCTCAAAGCTCGAAGTAATGTTCAATCTTTAAAACAAATAAATTTTCGAAATTCAATTATATCCGAATTTTAAATCTCAAAGTCTCAACTTAAATTATTTAACTAAATTCCTTTAACCAAAATTTATTACAACATTCCAAACTCAATTTTTCGATAAATTCGATTTCTATAAATTGATTTCTATTTATAACTTTTAAATCAGACATTTAAATAAATTTCAAATCGACGATTTCAAAAATTTATTAATTTAGCCGATTCGGTGTCCGTATATAATTTTCTATCCTATGGCCAAGTAGTTATTTATTTCAATTAAATGTCAGGGATGAACATATATCACTTAAATCGAATCACAGTTTCATATGTATGCATAACAGTATATATAAGCAAATAAACATCCAAACATTTAAATATCAACCAATAACGTCCATCAAAATACATCATCCAATAGACAATACAATTCATGGCAGTTTCATAGTTATCAATGTCAGGTAATTTAATCGCAATCCAATTTCAATTTCAATTTAAATTTAACTGTCAATTTAATTTCAACGGTTAATTCAAATGACAATCCATATGACAATTAAATTTATCAAACAACGACAAATAAAATCATAACACTACATAATGTCAAATTAACTAGCATAAAGATATTTAGTACGTTGTGAGCGTTATAAAACACTCACCTTGATTTTCCGTTGTCGCCGAGACGTTCCGGTTTGGAACTAAACCGGACGACTTCCAATTTTAGCCTAAATTTCAACTCTCTCCAAATTCATCCAAACCAATTTCATTTCGAAGCTCTCGTCATCACGATCGCAACGCAAAAAGTCTCGTCTCAAACGGACCTCGTATGTGAGAGTTATACATTTTATAACTTATCGACATTTGAATTTATAAAACAATTTATATTATATTTAAATGAATTCATACCCAAAGAAAATAAAGCCCAGCCCACTTACTCCATCTTCCCCAAACGAAGCCTGTAGCCAACCTGTGCACAAACCCACCATTGCCGTGCACCATCCTTCACTGATACGGAGCTCCGGTTCACGAAACTCGAATCCGTCTTCGCCAATCTTCTTCTCTTCGAAGCCTCCATCATCACCACCACAAAATTGCAAGCTCGGCCACCAGTATCAAAATGCGTCACGTGCATCTCCCCCTCGACCACGCGCAGGTCGCACGCCCCAAGACACCACCGAGCTCCACCAAAACGTGCGTCCAGATGCTATTCGACGAGGAGAATCCAAATACGAGCTTTATTTCTCGAATCGGTGAATGTAAACAAAGCGAGGCTTAACCCTAGCTTCAAACCCCTCACGTCTTCACTGTCGCATTCCCAACTTCCAAGTCGCACCAGGCCAAAAGCATATAGGATCGAAGCAAACGATGAAATAGGATTTTTAGAGAAGGTTTCGTGATTTTTAATCGAGTATTTGAGGAGAAAGAGATTTTTGAAGTTTGATTTATTATCTTCTTCTGCCTGAAGCTTGCGTGAGTGGGTTATTAAAGGAGAGTATGCATGTTTGAATAGGAAATAGGTACTAGGGTATTGGCTGATAAGAAGAACAGACAGATGTGAAGGGTATGGTCAAATCAGTATATTAATTTTTATTATTTTAAAATTAAAATATCTAGATATTTATTTCAAACTCCTATCCAGACGTGCCGCTAGGCGTTCTAAGGGTTTACCCCGCGTTCCGGACACAATGGAATAAGTTTCAGAAGCTAATTCAATAGTATGCGCGAGTTATGGCAATAAACGATCGATTTTAAATTAAATCGATTAAACGATTTCCTATGCGTTTTGGCTCGCCCTGGACAAACGGTAAATCCGATTGACATGAAATTTGAAATCTTACAATAATATCACATTACGGATCCAATGAAACTAGTTTCGTCAAAATCCGAGACCGTTTGAAAAATGACTATTTTAACTCGCCAAATTAATATTAAAACGATTTCAACACGTTTCGAGCTGCCACGGTCAAACGACAACTCCTACGAAAATTGAAATCCAATAATAACTAACTATTACGGATCCAATGGAACTAGTTTCGTTCAATTCTGAGACTGTTTGAAATTTGGCTATTTTCCAGTCGACAATTAAATATTAAAATATTCAATTTTCACAAATTTACTTTTAATTCCGTTTTAAAAATTCTATAACATCACTATAACTCCAATATGATAAAATAAAATTTTACAAATCAGTTTTAATCATATTAAACCCGTTATTCAATTTACCCAATAAATTCCAATTTTAAAATCTTATTAACTCAATTAAAATCCAAATATAACTTACATTCACTTTGGAAACCAATTTGAATCATATTAAATCAAATTTCAATTACTCACTCTATTTTCATATATTAAATTTCAATATCAAATTAATCATATCAAATTCGAACTTTAATTTATTCAAACATTCGTAATATTAAATTTAACAAAGTTAATTATTCTTAAATCACTATTCTTTGAAATATTCAAAACGAACTAATAAAATTTAACTTTTGAAACGAATTAAAATTATAAAATAGCTATTTCCATTATACGGTTATTCAATTTCCATTATTAAATTATTCCATAAATTCCAAATATTAAACAATTTAATTGTTCAATATTTGACGGATTTCAATATTGGATTTTTTTATATAAAATTTCATTATCAGTCGATTTACTATATTACATCAAATGAACTCTACGTTATTATTAATCAACAGTTAGAGATAATGCACTCAACTAATATATGAACTTCATTTCAATTTCAATTGGTTCACAAATTCAATTCGACTAATTAAATGAATAGGTAACTTAAATAATTATCACCGTTAACTTTTAATTTCTTATAAGTTTATTATTTACAAACAAGTGTCACAATTACCTATACAAAACAAATTCATTCAATTACCTTTGACTACATAACATTTCAATTGATTTGGGATTTTATTCAATTCATAAATAATTAACTTAGATAAAATCTTGTTGCATTTCATTCTAGTTATTATTATTCCAACGACTTACAAATTTTTCTAACATTAAATCACGAAAACTTATTAAATTAGCTATTTTAATTACCGAAAATTTACGGGTCGTTACACTCTCCCCCACTCAAAACTTTTCGTCCCCGAAAAGGAAAAAGAAGGGAAAAGGAACTAAGTAAAGAATTCAACATTTGATATATTTTATTCAAAATTATCCACTTATAAACAATGAAATTCCATTTATAAAGTCATAACTACGCTTCCACTAAGTTACTCCAAACGGCTTCCTAACTTTAAAAGTTAGTAATCAAAACAAGTTATAAAAAAAAATTAAAACTTGAAAAAATTTCTAACACCCGGATTTTACGGAAAATTTCGGCAGAGTCTCCTTTGCGCGGCTCGATCGGAAAAAAAAAATGACAGTATATATATCACAAATATACATCTCATCAAGTGATGAGGCATCCCGCAGGGAAAAAGTGTAAAAGTACGGTATGTAACCGATATATGTACCTTATATATTGTTAGCGAGCATATACGGCTAATATAGCGCGAAAGCGAGCTCCCAATGCGAAGCAAGCGCAATCCGCACCTACTAAACACTCAATAACTAAGTTAGAACCATGCATATAAAGATTGTCAAGACCCGATTATTCGTCTTCCGAAAATTCAACATCGACACTCACTTTATCGACTGCCGAGTAATCGAACGACGGAAAACCGAACACTGAGGGTTTAAGAAAAAGAAAAAGACAGAAAAGATAGAAGATGGAGAAGATAGAAAACAGAAAATAGATCATTTTAAAATAGAAAGAAAAGAGAATAGAACGGAACAGAAAACAACAGAACAACATCAGAATCTCACAATTCGCAGCGGAACAACATATAATAATAAATGAATAATCTTTAAACAAAGAACTATATCAGTTATTACATTACATTACATTTCATTACCTCATATCATCAGAGTGTACAACAATAACAACAACAACAGTGCAGCGGAAAAAGAAATACTATATAAGTAATACGCCATGCCATCCAGCTTGCCTCCAGCAACTCCAGAATATCCAGAATATCCTGATAAACCTAACTCTTGACTGCCCGTGTGAAAATTGGTGGGCACCCAGAGTTTAGGAAGGAAAACAATAAACTCCAAGTCAGTCATGTGACTGGTGTGAGAACTCAAAACAGTTTATTTATCTTTAAAAATCAAAATAGAGGAATATTTTTAAAGTCAATTCGCAATGCTTTTAAAAATGAGACTACCATAAAGCCTCCCGCACACACACACACAATGCAAACGCAGAATCGGAGGAGATTTCTCCTTATGATAGTCAAAGATGCTTGATACGCATTTAAAATAACATTTGATATTATTACTAGTGTATAGTGTAGAAAAAATTCATTTCGAAAGTAGAATATAAATCTTAGCCAGCATAGGTACCATTATATTATGCCTACTAATAGCTACCATATTAGATGGCAGGTTCTACAACTAAAACCGTACAAGTCACGTATTGTTTCTTTGGATTTCCAACGAATGATCGGGCCAAGGAACTTCCCATTGCCACATGAGAATGCCTCTGGATGGACATCCCCGAGAACCAAACCGGATCTCTACCAACACAAGGCCGGGTTACCCCTAACTGAGTAACAACTGACCGAATATGCCATCCCCCGGTCCTTTGGGACCTTTCACCGAGGGCTCGTAATCAATTCACACAATCATAACAAAGTGTTTTCAACATGAGTAAGTATCTGGGCTCCATACCATGATACCACCCTTTTCCAGAAGGAAATGCAAACATCCTAAAGGGCGCTACCCCTCATAACCTAGCTGCTTCTTTGCTGTTTTGACCATTCACGGGGTGTGAGGCTCGACGAAGTCACGTCCACAAAAACATACTTTATACAAAAGCCATGCTTTGGGTCACAAATGATCATAGAGATGATCACAAAGATAGACGATCAAATAAACGATCCTATCACAAATAATCAACACAATGATCATTTCAGCATCACTCAGCATGTCACATTACCAAATTGGGAATATATCGCTGATAACTTCAACTATATAACCTCTGGGCTCGTACGTCTCAGAGAAGGGTGTTAAGCTAAAAGAATAAATTCTCCGCCACCAATAGAAATATATTTGAAAGAAATCGGCTTTATATCTCAATTTGTAATGTCAGACATACAATCCATACAAGTCTGTTCCGGGCTCGAACAAAACCGAAGGCACTTCTTACGAAGCCCTTGCAATCCGGGTATTCACAATCCCGATCGAATTTCCCATCACTTAAGGAAATCTCTATACCAGGAGCTATCCAGTGCAGAGACAATCGATAGGTCATCCTATCGCTTTCACAAATACTCGGTCTTCAACACCGATCTTCAATGCAATTCACAACGACGTATCACATGTTCGGAATGGGTTATACGACCCCATGGTCCTTTCCCGGTTAACCCGAATAGTGAGCGCTTATTCAAAAATAAGTGTGACATTCAAATTCAATCAAATCACATCAATTACCCATTCAAAGGGAAATATTGATAGTCGGTTATTGAACTATCAATGGATATGCACACATCACCAGTTTCCAAATAATTTTCCAAATTATTTATTTTCCAAAATATCTTTACTAGATATAAAATTCAATATCTCAAAAATAAATCAATATTTATTTTTAATCAAATTCCACTTTCTTTTATAAATCCCATAGTGAATTTATATTTCACAATATCCATGCATATATGATTTCGATTATTCATTTCAATTTATCTTCAAAAAGATAAATTCTCAAAATATTCACTTTATATTGAAAAACATTTCCATACTTATTAAATAAGTAATTCACAAATTTTATTTATTTTCAACACTTGGAAAATATTCAATATACTTAAATCGAGATTAAGTATATATTTCATTCTTTAAGGAAATCATTCTCTTAAACATATTTATCTGGGCCAAAACGAATGTTACGTAAAACATCGTTACGACAACCCAAAATCACTAGTATAGGGATTCGAGATTAAAATAGATATATAAATCCCAATACTATACAAAACATTTCCTTTCGGAAATCATTTACTATAACAACAGTGTTATAGTCCACCATTCCTTCTATTTCTCGAAAACGTTTATTTCAACAATAAATGTTGAAATCTATGGTTTCGAATCTCAATGCATTTAAAACATCGTTAGATCGTTTTAATTCCATTTAAAATATCACATTCTAAACATTTTCTTTAACATATTATTCACTATTCAAAAACGTGAATATTCTTTGTTAACAAATTTCATCCTTTTATTCATTTTATTTCAAAGGATTATTCACAGTCAAAAATGTGAATATAACTCCATTTATAGGTTCAACAATTTACTTATCAACATAAGTCATTTGCGAATTTATAAAACAACGTTTATAAATTCCATTTCTAATTATTTTATAACAACTTCCTTTTATAAATTCCTTTATTTACCTATTCGATTTATAACTCAATTATAAAACAAAGGTTCACATTATAAGTCAAATACTTATAATTTATTCGTTCACAAAAATCGTTCCTTTGAACTTCATAATTATAAATCTTATAACTTATAAGATTCAATTATTTATCCAAAACCATTCTTTTAATGACTTTATAAATTTTATAAACCTACTGTTTATAAAATTCCATTTATAATTTCACCGTTTATAATTCTAAAATTTCATTCAATTTATGAAATTCATTTTCACTTCATTCAAACACTTATAAAAACTCGTTTTATAATTCCAAGGTTTTAATTTATAAATATCAATTTATAAATCCTTTACAAAATCAATTTATACTATTATTTTAAAACATCCTTAATCTCCTTTATTATTTCACCATTTCGATTCATAAAATAATTAAATTTTATAAATCCTATATTCAAACTTTTCACAATAAATTCTAAAATCCCGATTAAACTATTTTATAAAATCATTAGCATCATATTCTCAAAAATCAGTTTTTAACTATATTTCTCAAAAATCATAATTTTTTATAACTTAAAAAATTATAACGTTTATTTATTTAAAATGAATCTATTCCAAAAATATAGTATATTTTCAAAAATCACTTTATAAATCATTTTAAAATTCCAAAACTTGGTCCAATGATGCTACATACCAAATAGTCAATCACGACAACAACGATATCATATATCGATATGATAATCCATCAAATATCAAAATATCTGAAATCAAATAAATACTATTGAGGAATCCAGTTGGATCCCTCCAACCTGTTTTCCTGCATTCACAAACATTAGCACAATACCAATTTCGCTCCAGTACGAAATTATCGCGGTATATGTTTTTATTAAATATTATCCGCTTAATAGACGGCGCAATAGGGTCTCATCCGCTAAACAAATAAATGCGGGAAAATCAACAACTCCAATATATACATATGCCAATATATATATATTGCTATTATATATAATACCAATTTCACTGTTTATGAAATATTCGCGGTATATGTTTTTAATAAATAACATCCGCTTACTAACGGCGTATAATGTCTATTTTAACAATCAATAGATATCAATCATCATTCAAACATGCATTCAAATATTTTAAATCTAACTATTTAAAATAAAATCGAAACTGATTCGATTGAGTGAGAAGTTCTCACCTTGATTTTATTTCCGTTTTAGCGATTTATTTCAAATAAAATTAAACGGACGTTTAATTTTACCCAAAATTCCCACTAACTCCAAACGACTCCAATCCAATTTCATCGCGTAGTGCTCGACGATACGATTCCAACGCAACTGGTTTCGCGCGTTTTCGACCTCGTATGAAAAAGTTATGAATTTTTAAAGATTGTACACGATTTATATAAACTTTTTACAACATAAATTAACTAATTTATAACCTAACTAATTTCAGCCCTTGGATCTTGCATCTCCTCATCTGGACCGTGCATAGCTTTCTTCTTCACGCGTGTTTTATACCCAGGCAACGAACGAACAAGAAACCCATAAGCTCCATCTTAGGGTTAGCGAATCCGACCACCACATCAACTTCCAACGCGATCAGGAAGTTGCAACACGAAGCTCACTCCCTCCTCCACCTTCGGCCCATGTACCTTGAAACTCGGTCCCCTATGCTGCCTTGGAATGCGTGCGCAAGTCCTAGAGAACGCGGCCTCCTTTCTCACAAATTTCAACTCCAATCTCGATCATGACCGTTGATCTTGTAGTTCGTGTTGCCCTCTTCAACATTGTAGTTGAACAATTTTGGAATAGATCAATGGATTTCGAGTTAATTGAGGAAGAACGACGACAATTTTCAGCCATGGAATCCATGGTGGCGGCTGTGCAAATAGATTAGGGTTTTCTTTTTTTTTTTTTTTTTGTGAGAATTTTGGTCTATTTATAGAGTTTTCTCAAACACTATTCATTCCGGAAATTCCGAACTCCGATTTACGCGCCGTAACCAGCGTTTCTAGGGTTTACCCCGCGTTCCGGACACAATGGAACAGGTTTCGAAAGCTAATTCGGACATCTGTGCGAGTTATGGCTATAAACGTTCAATTTAAATTAAACCGATTTAAATCGATTTCTAGGCGTTTTAATTTGTACCGGACAAACGGTAAATCCAATTGACTTGAAATTTGAAACCTTACAATAATATCACATTACGGATCCGATGAAACTTGTTTCGTCGAAATCCGAGACTTTTTGAAAAATGGCTATTTTAACTCGCCAAATTTAAATTAAAAACAAATCGATGCGTTTCGAGCTGCCACGATCAAACGATAACTCCGATTGACACGAAAATTGAAGTCCGGTAATAACTAACTATTACGGATCCAATGGAACTGGTTTCGTTCAATTCTGAGATTGTTCAAAAATTGGCTATTTTCACTAGTCGATTTTAAATATTAAATATTCAATTTTCACAAATAAACTTTTAATTCGATTTTAAAAGTTCTAAAATATCATTCTAACTCCAATATGATAAAATAAAATTTTACAAATTATTTTCAATCATATTTAACTCAATTTTCAATTATTTCCATAATTTCACATATTAATTTATTGATTTAATTATTCAATTAAATCCAATTACTCAAATAAAAATTTATTTGACTTATAAATTCACTTCTTAATATTTAAAATTAATTAAATATTCAAATTGTAATAAATAAAAATTCTGGGTCGTTACAATCTTCCCCACTTAAAAGAATTTCGTCCTCGAAATTATTAAATAAGAAAAGTTATAGAATTCATTAACTTTCCAAAATTCATAGTTAAATTTCTTATAATACTTTACTAAGTTTTCAAATCATACTTAGTTATCTTTTCAAAAACAATTACTATTGTTTAACTTTCAATTCAAAATCAAAGTTAAAGTTTTCAAAATTTTCCAAATTTTCTCAAATTTTTCTAACGCCTTAAATTTTCGGAAAAATTCGCCGTAGTCTCCTTTGCGCGGCTCGATCCGAAAAAAAATGGCAGTATATATATCACAAATATACATCTCATCAAGTAATGAGGCATCCCGCAGGGAAAAAATGTAAAAGTACGGTATGTAATCCGAGATATGTACCTTATATTTTATTAGCGAGCATATACGGCTAATATAGCGCGAAAGCGAGCTCCAAATGCGAAGCAAACGCGATCCGCACCTACTAATTACTCAACAAACAACATGAGAACATGCATATAGACAATAGTATCGATATACAACATATAGTAACATAATAACTATATATGTCAACATAGCAAATGAAACAAACAACAAATGCAACCATCAACCAACTAGCATTCATAACCAATAAATATTCATTCATATTCTCATAATATTAAATGAAATGGTTTTCAATTTAATCACATTTGATTCTTTAACAGTGGATGTTTCTAACATTCATTTTTCAATTAGTTTATATTCACTAATTCATATTCAAGTTGGTTCACTTCCAAATCAAATTCAATTCCATTCAAATTTATTTACTTCTAATTTGAATTCAATTACATAGCTTTCAATTTCATTAAAACTTAATGAATTATATACAATCAATCAACTAACAATCATATAACGATCAATGTATATTAATTACAACCAAATTACTTTTCTTATATTCATTCTATTTGGTTTAACACTTTCACTTTCAATTGGTTCAACTAAATTGATTTTCATTAAATCTTTCAACTTCCAATAACATTAGATTTTAATGAATTTACACATACATTCATTATTTAATATCAACTTCATTTAACAACTCTTAAGTTATACTTCCATTTAACTTTAAATTCATTTTACTTATTTACAACTCACATTCATATAGTTTCACCTCTTATATGTATAAGTTTATTTCACAATTGTAAATTACTTTAATTATAATTCAATTCTTATAATTCTTTTGCTTATACAATTATTCTTTATTTAGATTATTCAAACAACTTATTCAACAACCAAACAATCAACTTATATACACTTTAATAATTCTGAAAAATTATTCCTTTATATATAAAATATAATCAAGTAAAATTATTTCATTTACCCAATTTAAAATCAATACTGTGTCGAATTGTTCTATTCAAATGTTTAGAAACCCCTTCGGCATAGTCTTGCGGACCACGCTGACGAAAGTTCATATGCCACTCAACAAACTAATCATCACAATATAAAACAATTTTATATATTCACTATCAAATACGCTCTCATAGCTATTATTACACTCAACTCATTCTAGAGCACTACTGACTCTATCTCTAATGAGTAATACCCAACAGAACCATGGTTGTCGCTTAACCATAAGCTCTGATACCACATTGTCAGGACCCGATTCTTCGTCTTCCGAAAATTCAACATCGACACTCACTTTATCGACTGCCGAGTAATCAAATGACGGAAAACCGAACACTGAGGGTTTAAGAAAAAGAAAAAGACAGAAAAGATAGAAGATGGAGAAGATAGAAAACAGAAAATAGATCATTTTAAAATAGAAAGAAAAGAGAATAGAACGGAACAGAAAACAACAGAACAACATCAGAATCTCACAATTCGCAGCGGAACAACATATAATAATAAATGAATAATCTTTAAACAAAGAACTATATCAGTTATTACATTACATTACATTTCATTACCTCATATCATCAGAGTGTACAACAATAACAACAACAACAGTGCAGCGGAAAAAGAAATACTATATAAGTAATACGCCATGCCATCCAGCTTGCCTCCAGCAACTCCAGAATATCCAGAATATCCTGATAAACCTAACTCTTGGCTGCCCGTGTGAAAATTGGTGGGCACCCAGAGTTTAGGAAGGAAAACAATAAACTCCAAGTCAGTCATGTGACTGGTGTGAGAACTCAAAACAGTTTATTTATCTTTAAAAATCAAAATAGAGGAATATTTTTAAAGTCAATTCGCAATGCTTTTAAAAATGAGACTACCATAAGGCCTCCCGCACACACACACAATGCAAACGCAGAATCGGAGGAGATTTCTCCTTATGATAGTCAAAGATGCTTGATACGCATTTAAAATAACATTTGATATTATTACTAGTGTATAGTGTAGAAAAAATTCATTTCGAAAGTAGAATATAAATCTTAGCCAGCATAGGTACCATTATATTATGCCTACTAATAGCTACCATATTAGATGGCAGGTTCTACAACTAAAACCGTACAAGTCACGTATTGTTTCTTTGGATTTCCAACGAATGATCAGGCCAAGGAACTTCCCATTGCCACATGAGAATGCCTCTGGATGGACATCCCCGAGAACCAAACCGGATCTCTACCAACACAAGGCCGGGTTACCCCTAACTGAGTAACAACTGACCGAATATGCCATCCCCCGGTCCTTTGGGACCTTTCACCGAGCGCTCGTAATCAATTCACACAATCATAACAAAGTGTTTTCAACATGAGTAAGTATCTGGGCTCCATACCATGATACCACCCTTTTCCAGAAGGAAATGCACACATCCTAAAGGGCGCTACCCCTCATAACATTGCTGCTTCTTTGCTGTTTTGACCATTCATGGGGTGTGAGGCTCGACGAAGTCACGTCCACAAAAACATACTTTATACAAAAGCCATGCTTTGGGTCACAAATGATCATAGAGATGATCACAAAGATAGACGATCAAATAAACGATCCTATCACAAATAATCAACACAATGATCATTTCAGCATCACTCAGCATGTCACATTACCAAATTGGGAATATATCGCTGATAACTTCAACTATATAACCTCTGGGCTCGTACGTCTCAGAGAAGGGTGTTAAGCTAAAAGAATAAATTCTCCGCCACCAACAGAAATATATTTGAAAGAAATCGACTTTATATCTCAATTTGTAATGTCAGACATACAATCCATACAAGTCTGTTCCGGGCTCGAACAAAACCGAAGGCACTTCTTACGAAGCCCTTGCAATCCGGGTATTCACAATCCCGATCGAATTTCCCATCACTTAAGGAAATCTCTATACCAGGAGCTACCCAGTGCAGAGACAATCGATAGGTCATCCTATCGCTTTCACAAATACTCGGTCTTCAACACCGATCTTCAATGCAATTCACAACGACGTATCACATGTTCGGAATGGGTTATACGACCCCATGGTCCTTTCCCGGTTAACCCGAATAGTGAGCGCTTATTCAAAAATAAGTGTGACATTCAAATTCAATCAAATCACATCAATTACCCATTCAAAGGGAAATATTGATAGTCGGTTATTGAACTATCAATGGATATGCACACATCACCAGTTTCCAAATAATTTTCCAAATTATTTATTTTCCAAAATATCTTTACTAGATATAAAATTCAATATCTCAAAAATAAATCAATATTTATTTTTAATCAAATTCCACTTTCTTTTATAAATCCCATTGTGAATTTATATTTCACAATATCCATGCATATATGATTTCGATTATTCATTTCAATTTATCTTCAAAAAGATAAATTCTCAAAATATTCACTTTATATTGAAAAACATTTCCATCCTTATTAAATAAGTAATTCACAAATTTTATTTATTTTCAACACTTGGAAAATATTCAATATACTTAAATCGAGATTAAGTATATATTTCATTCTTTAAGGAAATCATTCTCTTAAACATATTTATCTGGGCCAAAACGAATGTTACGTAAAACATCGTTACGACAACCCAAAATCACTAGTATAGGGATTCGAGATTAAAATAGATATATAAATCCCAATACTATACAAAACATTTCCTTTCGGAAATCATTTACTATAACAACAGTGTTATAGTCCACCATTCCTTCTATTTCTCGAAAACGTTTATTTCAACAATAAATGTTGAAATCTATGGTTTCGAATCTCAATGCATTTAAAACATCGTTAGATCGTTTTAATTCCATTTAAAATATCACATTCTAAACATTTTCTTTAACATATTATTCACTATTCAAAAACGTGAATATTCTTTGTTAACAAATTTCATCCTTTTATTCATTTTATTTCAAAGGATTATTCACAGTCAAAAATGTGAATATAACTCCATTTATAGGTTTCAACAATTTACTTATCAACATAAGTCATTTGCGAATTTATAAAACAACGTTTATAAATTCCATTTCTAATTATTTTATAACAACTTCCTTTTATAAATTCCTTTATTTACCTATTCGATTTATAACTCAATTATAAAACAAAGGTTCATATTATAAGTCAAATACTTATAATTTATTCGTTCACAAAAATCGTTCCTTTGAACTTCATAATTATAAATCTTATAACTTATAAGATTCAATTATTTATCCAAAACCATTCTTTTAATGACTTTATAAATTTTATAAACCTACTGTTTATAAAATTCCATTTATAATTTCACCGTTTATAATTCTATAAATTTCATTCAATTTATGAAATTCATTTTCACTTCATTCAAACACTTATAAAAACTCGTTTTATAATTCCAAGGTTTTAATTTATAAATATCAATTTATAAATCCTTTACAAAATCAATTTATACTATTATTTTAAAACATCCTTAATCTCCTTTATTATTTCACCATTTCGATTCATAAAATAATTAAATTTTATAAATCCTATATTCAAACTTTTCACAATAAATTCTAAAATCCCGATTAAACTATTTTATAAAATCATTAGCATCATATTCTCAAAAATCAGTTTTTAATTATATTTCTCAAAAATCATAATTTTTTATAACTTAAAAAATTATAACGTTTATTTATTTAAAATGAATCTATTCCAAAAATATAGTATATTTTCAAAAATCACTTTATAAATCATTTTAAAATTTCAAAACTTGGTCCAATGATGCTACATACCAAATAGTCAATCACGACAACAACGATATCATATATCGATATGATAATCCATCAAATATCAAAATATCTGAAATCAAATAAATACTGTTGAGGAATCCAGTTGGATCCATCCAACCTGTTTTCCTGCATTCACAAACATTAGCACAATACCAATTTCGCTCCAGTACGAAATTATCGCGGTATATGTTTTTATTAAATATTATCCGCTTAATAGACGGCGCAATAGGGTCTCATCCGCTAAACAAATAAATGCGGGAAAATCAACAACTCCAATATATACATATGCCAATATATATATATATTGCTATTATATATAATACCAATTTCACTGTTTATGAAATATTCGCGGTATATGTTTTTAATAAATAACATCCGCTTACTAACGGCGTATAATGTCTATTTTAACAATCAATAGATATCAATCATCATTCAAACATGCATTCAAATATTTTAAATCTAACTATTTAAAATAAAATCGAAACTGATTCGATTGAGTGAGAAGTTCTCACCTTGATTTTATTTCCGTTTTAGCGATTTATTTCGAATAAAATTAAACGGACGTTTAATTTTACCCAAAATTCCCACTAACTCCAAACGACTCCAATCCAATTTCATCGCGTAGTGCTCGACGATACGATTCCAACGCAACTGGTTTCGCGTGTTTTCGACCTCGTATGAAAAAGTTATGAATTTTTAAAGATTGTACACGATTTATATAAACTTTTTACAACATAAATTAACTAATTTATAACCTAACTAATTTCAGCCCTTGGATCTTGCATCTCCTCATCTGGACCGTGCATAGCTTTCTTCTTCACGCGTGTTTTATACCCAGGCAACGAACGAACAAGAAACCCATAAGTTCCATCTTAGGGTTAGCGAATCCGACCACCACATCAACTTCCAACGCGATCAGGAAGTTGCAACACGAAGCTCACTCCCTCCTCCACCTTCGGCCCATGTACCTTGAAACTCGGTCCCCTATGCTGCCTTGGAATGCGTGCGCAAGTCCTAGAGAACGCGGCCTCCTTTCTCACAAATTTCAACTCCAATCTCGATCATGACCGTTGATCTTGTAGTTCGTGTTGCCCTCTTCAACATTGTAGTTGAACAATTTTGGAATAGATCAATGGATTTCGAGTTAATTGAGGAAGAACGACGACAATTTTCAGCCATGGAATCCATGGTGGCGGCTGTGCAAATAGATTAGGGTTTTCTTTTATTTTTTTATTTTTGTGAGAATTTTGGTCTATTTATAGAGTTTTCTCAAACACTATTCATTCCGGAAATTCCGAACTCCGATTTACGCGCCGTAACCAGCGTTTCTAGGGTTTACCCCGCGTTCCGGACACAATGGAACAGGTTTCGAAAGCTAATTCGGACATCTGTGCGAGTTATGGCTATAAACGTTCAATTTAAATTAAACCGATTTAAATCGATTTCTAGGCGTTTTAATTTGTACCGGACAAACGGTAAATCCAATTGACTTGAAATTTGAAACCTTACAATAATATCACATTACGGATCCGATGAAACTGGTTTCGTCGAAATCCGAGACTTTTTGAAAAATGGCTATTTTAACTCGCCAAATTTAAATTAAAAACAAATCGATGCGTTTCGAGCTGCCACGATCAAACGATAACTCCGATTGACACGAAAATTGAAATCCGGTAATAACTAACTATTACGGATCCAATGGAACTAGTTTCGTTCAATTCTGAGACTGTTAAAAAATTGGCTATTCTCACTAGTCGATTTTAAATATTAAAATATTCAATTTTCACAAATAAACTTTTAATTCGATTTTAAAGGTTCTAAAATATCATTCTAACTCCAATATGATAAAATAAAATTTTACAAATTATTTTCAATCATATTTAACTCAATTTTCAATTATTTCCATAATTTCACATATTAATTTATTGATTTAATTATTCAATTAAATCCAATTACTCAAATAAAAATTTATTTGACTTATAAATTCACTTCTTAATATTTAAAATTAATTAAATATTCAAATTGTAATAAATAAAAATTCTGGGTCGTTACAATCTTCCCCACTTAAAAGAATTTCGTCCTCGAAATTATTAAGTAAGAAAAGTTATAGAATTCATTAACTTTCCAAAATTCATAGTTAAATTTCTTATAATACTTTACTAAGTTTTCAAATCATACTTAGTTATCTTTTCAAAAACAATTACTATTGTTTAACTTTCAATTCAAAATCAAAGTTAAAGTTTTCAAAATTTTCCAAATTTTCTCAAATTTTTCTAACGCCTTAAATTTTCGGAAAAATTCGCCATAGTCTCCTTTGCGCGGCTCGATCCGAAAAAAAAATGGCAGTATATATATCACAAATATACATCTCATTAAGTAATGAGGCATCCCGCAGGGAAAAAATGTAAAAGTACGGTATGTAATCCGAGATATGTACCTTATATTTTATTAGCGAGCATATACGGCTAATATAGCGTGAAAGCGAGCTCCAAATGCGAAGCAAACGCGATCCGCACCTACTAATTACTCAACAAACAACATGAGAACATGCATATAGACAATAGTATCGATATACAACATATAGTAACATAATAACTATATATGTCAACATAGCAAATGAAACAAACAACAAATGCAACCATCAACCAACTAGCATTCATAACCAATAAATATTCATTCATATTCTCATAATATTAAATGAAATGGTTTTCAATTTAATCACATTTGATTCTTTAACAGTGGATGTTTCTAACATTCATTTTTCAATTAGTTTATATTCAGTAATTCATATTCAAGTTGGTTCACTTCCAAATCAAATTCAATTCCATTCAAATTTATTTACTTCTAATTTGAATTCAATTACATAGCTTTCAATTTCATTAACACTTAATGAATTATATACAATCAATCAACTAACAATCATATAACGATCAATGTATATTAATTACAACCAAATTACTTTTCTTATATTCATTCTATTTGGTTTAACACTTTCACTTTCAATTGGTTCAACTAAATTGATTTTCATTAAATCTTTCAACTTCCAATAACATTAGATTTTAATGAATTTACACTTACATTCATTATTTAATATCAACTTCATTTAACAACTCTTAAGTTATACTTCCATTTAACTTTAAATTCATTTTACTTATTTACAACTCACATTCATATAGTTTCACCTCTTATATGTATAAGTTTATTTCACAATTGTAAATTACTTTAATTATAATTCAATTCTTATAATTCTTTTGCTTATACAATTATTCTTTATTTAGATTATTCAAACAACTTATTCAACAACCAAACAATCAACTTATATACACTTTAATAATTCTGAAAAATTATTCCTTTATATATAAAATATAATCAAGTAAAATTATTTCATTTACCCAATTTAAAATCAATACTGTGTCGAATTGTTCTATTCAAATGTTTAGAAACCCCTTCGGCATAGTCTTGCGGACCACGCTGACGAAAGTTCATATGCCACTCAACAAACTAATCATCACAATATAAAACAATTTTATATATTCACTATCAAATACGCTCTCATAGCTATTATTACACTCAACTCATTCTAGAGCACTACTGACTCTATCTCTAATGAGTAATACCCAACAGAACCATGGTTGTCGCTTAACCATAAGCTCTGATACCACATTGTCAGGACCCGATTCTTCGTCTTCCGAAAATTCAACATCGACACTCACTTTATCGACTGCCGAGTAATCAAACGACGGAAAACCGAACACTGAGGGTTTAAGAAAAAGAAAAAGACAGAAAAGATAGAAGATGGAGAAGATAGAAAACAGAAAATAGATCATTTTAAAATAGAAAGAAAAGAGAATAGAACGGAACAGAAAACAACAGAACAACATCAGAATCTCACAATTCGCAGCGGAACAACATATAATAATAAATGAATAATCTTTAAACAAAGAACTATATCAGTTATTACATTACATTACATTTCATTACCTCATATCATCAGAGTGTACAACAATAACAACAACAACAGTGCAGCGGAAAAAGAAATACTATATAAGTAATACGCCATGCCATCCAGCTTGCCTCCAGCAACTCCAGAATATCCAGAATATCCTGATAAACCTAACTCTTGGCTGCCCGTGTGAAAATTGGTGGGCACCCAGAGTTTAGGAAGGAAAACAATAAACTCCAAGTCAGTCATGTGACTGGTGTGAGAACTCAAAACAGTTTATTTATCTTTAAAAATCAAAATAGAGGAATATTTTTAAAGTCAATTCGCAATGCTTTTAAAAATGAGACTACCATAAGGCCTCCCGCACACACACACAATGCAAACGCAGAATCGGAGGAGATTTCTCCTTATGATAGTCAAAGATGCTTGATACGCATTTAAAATAACATTTGATATTATTACTAGTGTATAGTGTAGAAAAAATTCATTTCGAAAGTAGAATATAAATCTTAGCCAGCATAGGTACCATTATATTATGCCTACTAATAGCTACCATATTAGATGGCAGGTTCTACAACTAAAACCGTACAAGTCACGTATTGTTTCTTTGGATTTCCAACGAATGATCAGGCCAAGGAACTTCCCATTGCCACATGAGAATGCCTCTGGATGGACATCCCCGAGAACCAAACCGGATCTCTACCAACACAAGGCCGGGTTACCCCTAACTGAGTAACAACTGACCGAATATGCCATCCCCCGGTCCTTTGGGACCTTTCACCGAGCGCTCGTAATCAATTCACACAATCATAACAAAGTGTTTTCAACATGAGTAAGTATCTGGGCTCCATACCATGATACCACCCTTTTCCAGAAGGAAATGCACACATCCTAAAGGGCGCTACCCCTCATAACATTGCTGCTTCTTTGCTGTTTTGACCATTCACGGGGTGTGAGGCTCGACGAAGTCACGTCCACAAAAACATACTTTATACAAAAGCCATGCTTTGGGTCACAAATGATCATAGAGATGATCACAAAGATAGACGATCAAATAAACGATCCTATCACAAATAATCAACACAATGATCATTTCAGCATCACTCAGCATGTCACATTACCAAATTGGGAATATATCGCTGATAACTTCAACTATATAACCTCTGGGCTCATACGTCTCAGAGAAGGGTGTTAAGCTAAAAGAATAAATTCTCCGCCACCAACAGAAATATATTTGAAAGAAATCGACTTTATATCTCAATTTGTAATGTCAGACATACAATCCATACAAGTCTGTTCCGGGCTCGAACAAAACCGAAGGCACTTCTTACGAAGCCCTTGCAATCCGGGTATTCACAATCCCGATCGAATTTCCCATCACTTAAGGAAATCTCTATACCAGGAGCTACCCAGTGCAGAGACAATCGATAGGTCATCCTATCGCTTTCACAAATACTCGGTCTTCAACACCGATCTTCAATGCAATTCACAACGACGTATCACATGTTCGGAATGGGTTATACGACCCCATGGTCCTTTCCCGGTTAACCCGAATAGTGAGCGCTTATTCAAAAATAAGTGTGACATTCAAATTCAATCAAATCACATCAATTACCCATTCAAAGGGAAATATTGATAGTCGGTTATTGAACTATCAATGGATATGCACACATCACCAGTTTCCAAATAATTTTCCAAATTATTTATTTTCCAAAATATCTTTACTAGATATAAAATTCAATATCTCAAAAATAAATCAATATTTATTTTTAATCAAATTCCACTTTCTTTTATAAATCCCATAGTGAATTTATATTTCACAATATCCATGCATATATGATTTCGATTATTCATTTCAATTTATCTTCAAAAAGATAAATTCTCAAAATATTCACTTTATATTGAAAAACATTTCCATGCTTATTAAATAAGTAATTCACAAATTTTATTTATTTTCAACACTTGGAAAATATTCAATATACTTAAATCGAGATTAAGTATATATTTCATTCTTTAAGGAAATCATTCTCTTAAACATATTTATCTGGGCCAAAACGAATGTTACGTAAAACATCGTTACGACAACCCAAAATCACTAGTATAGGGATTCGAGATTAAAATAGATATATAAATCCCAATACTATACAAAACATTTCCTTTCGGAAATCATTTACTATAACAACAGTGTTATAGTCCACCATTCCTTCTATTTCTCGAAAACGTTTATTTCAACAATAAATGTTGAAATCTATGGTTTCGAATCTCAATGCATTTAAAACATCGTTAGATCGTTTTAATTCCATTTAAAATATCACATTCTAAACATTTTCTTTAACATATTATTCACTATTCAAAAACGTGAATATTCTTTGTTAACAAATTTCATCCTTTTATTCATTTTATTTCAAAGGATTATTCACAGTCAAAAATGTGAATATAACTCCATTTATAGGTTTCAACAATTTACTTATCAACATAAGTCATTTGCGAATTTATAAAACAACGTTTATAAATTCCATTTCTAATTATTTTATAACAACTTCCTTTTATAAATTCCTTTATTTACCTATTCGATTTATAACTCAATTATAAAACAAAGGTTCATATTATAAGTCAAATACTTATAATTTATTCGTTCACAAAAATCGTTCCTTTGAACTTCATAATTATAAATCTTATAACTTATAAGATTCAATTATTTATCCAAAACCATTTTTTAATGACTTTATAAATTTTATAAACCTACTGTTTATAAAATTCCATTTATAATTTCACCGTTTATAATTCTATAAATTTCATTCAATTTATGAAATTCATTTTCACTTCATTCAAACACTTATAAAAACTCGTTTTATAATTCCAAGGTTTTAATTTATAAATATCAATTTATAAATCCTTTACAAAATCAATTTATACTATTATTTTAAAACATCCTTAATCTCCTTTATTATTTCACCATTTCGATTCATAAAATAATTAAATTTTATAAATCCTATATTCAAACTTTTCACAATAAATTCTAAAATCCCGATTAAACTATTTTATAAAATCATTAGCATCATATTCTCAAAAATCAGTTTTTAATTATATTTCTCAAAAATCATAATTTTTTATAACTTAAAAAATTATAACGTTTATTTATTTAAAATGAATCTATTCCAAAAATATAGTATATTTTCAAAAATCACTTTATAAATCATTTTAAAATTCCAAAACTTGGTCCAATGATGCTACATACCAAATAGTCAATCACGACAACAACGATATCATATATCGATATGATAATCCATCAAATATCAAAATATCTGAAATCAAATAAATACTGTTGAGGAATCCAGTTGGATCCCTCCAACCTGTTTTCCTGCATTCACAAACATTAGCACAATACCAATTTCGCTCCAGTACGAAATTATCGCGGTATATGTTTTTATTAAATATTATCCGCTTAATAGACGGCGCAATAGGGTCTCATCCGCTAAACAAATAAATGCGGGAAAATCAACAACTCCAATATATACATATGCCAATATATATATATTACTATTATATATAATACCAATTTCACTGTTTATGAAATATTCGCGGTATATGTTTTTAATAAATAACATCCGCTTACTAACGGCGTATAATGTCTATTTTAACAATCAATAGATATCAATCATCATTCAAACATGCATTCAAATATTTTAAATCTAACTATTTAAAATAAAATCGAAACTGATTCGATTGAATGAGAAGTTCTCACCTTGATTTTATTTCCGTTTTAGCGATTTATTTCGAATAAAATTAAACGGACGTTTAATTTTACCCAAAATTCCCACTAACTCCAAACGACTCCAATCCAATTTCATCGCGTAGTGCTCGACGATACGATTCCAACGCAACTGGTTTCGCGCGTTTTCGACCTCGTATGAAAAAGTTATGAATTTTTAAAGATTGTACACGATTTATATAAACTTTTTACAACATAAATTAACTAATTTATAACCTAACTAATTTCAGCCCTTGGATCTTGCATCTCCTCATCTGGACCGTGCATAGCTTTCTTCTTCACGCGTGTTTTATACCCAGGCAACGAACGAACAAGAAACCCATAAGCTCCATCTTAGGGTTAGCGAATCCGACCACCACATCAACTTCCAACGCGATCAGGAAGTTGCAACACGAAGCTCACTCCCTCCTCCACCTTCGGCCCATGTACCTTGAAACTCGGTCCCCTATGCTGCCTTGGAATGCGTGCGCAAGTCCTAGAGAACGCGGCCTCCTTTCTCACAAATTTCAACTCCAATCTCGATCATGACCGTTGATCTTGTAGTTCGTGTTGCCCTCTTCAACATTGTAGTTGAACAATTTTGGAATAGATCAATGGATTTCGAGTTAATTGAGGAAGAACGACGACAATTTTCAGCCATGGAATCCATGGTGGCGGCTGTGCAAATAGATTAGGGTTTTCTTTTATTTTTTTTATTTTTGTGAGAATTTTGGTCTATTTATAGAGTTTTCTCAAACACTATTCATTCCGGAAATTCCGAACTCCGATTTACGCGCCGTAACCAGCGTTTCTAGGGTTTACCCCGCGTTCCGGACACAATGGAACAGGTTTCGAAAGCTAATTCGGACATCTGTGCGAGTTATGGCTATAAACGTTCAATTTAAATTAAACCGATTTAAATCGATTTCTAGGCGTTTTAATTTGTACCGGACAAACGGTAAATCCAATTGACTTGAAATTTGAAACCTTACAATAATATCACATTACGGATCCGATGAAACTGGTTTCGTCGAAATCCGAGACTTTTTGAAAAATGGCTATTTTAACTCGCCAAATTTAAATTAAAAACAAATCGATGCGTTTCGAGCTGCCACGATCAAACGATAACTCCGATTGACACGAAAATTGAAATCCGGTAATAACTAACTATTACGGATCCAATGGAACTGGTTTCATTCAATTCTGAGACTGTTCAAAAATTGGCTATTTTCACTAGTCGATTTTAAATATTAAAATATTCAATTTTCACAAATAAACTTTTAATTCGATTTTAAAAGTTCTAAAATATCATTCTAACTCCAATATGATAAAATAAAATTTTACAAATTATTTTCAATCATATTTAACTCAATTTTCAATTATTTCCATAATTTCACATATTAATTTATTGATTTAATTATTCAATTAAATCCAATTACTCAAATAAAAATTTATTTGACTTATAAATTCACTTCTTAATATTTAAAATTAATTAAATATTCAAATTGTAATAAATAAAAATTCTGGGTCGTTACAAAGATAGATCGATATACTTAGCCTACACAACATATATATAACATATTTAGCTTCAAAACTGAAATTCCAATTTCAGGACAGCAAACAAATCCAAGTTTTAGGTCACCTAGACCATAAAATTCGGCAACAGAATCTAAACAAAAGTTGTTGCATTCATTTCAGGATTTTCGGAATGTCCAAAATCATCGAATTCGGATCATACGCTCAAAAATTATGGCCATTTTACTTAGAGAATACGCCTCAGCCTGGACAATGAATTGCGCAGGTCAGTGACGTTCACCCACGTTTTCGACCTTCTAAACGACATCAAAACACAAAACACTTAAAACAAAAGTTTTAGCTTAAGTTCTGAGCTTTCCAGAAAGTGCAAGATCATCAAAATACGATAAACCAGTCAAAAGATATGGTAAAAATACTAAGGGTGTATACTACTGATTTTACTTATTTTTACACAGGACAGCGAGTAACATTCAAGTTTTTAACCTAGTAGATAAAGTAATTTTCTCAAGTTATCTAAACAAAAGTTGTGCTATAGTTTCTAAGCTTTTCGAAAAGTCTAAGATCGTCGAATTTCGTTCAGCCATTTAAAAGTTATGGTTGTTTTCGTTTCAGCATATATTGGACAAATTTGGATTTTTCCCAAAATTTGCTTTTATTATTTCAATGTACAAACCATCAAACTTCAAATTTTCTAAAGAACAATCATAAACACAAAGTCATTTATTTTCTTATTCATCCATGTAATAGGTTTACATTCAATTTGTTTCCGATTTATTCAAGTTTGTTTCATTCACATTTTAAATTCAAGTCAGTTTGCTTCAATATAAATTGAATTCAATTATATTTAATTTCACTTTGCTTCAAATTTGAATTTAATTATTTTTAAATTTTATTCTGTTTATTCAATTCCATTAACACTAATGAATTCTACTTAATCAATTTCCATCCATCTAACAACCAATGCATATCAAACATTAACAACCATCCAAAATCTACACTAAATCAATTATACATTTCCAAGTCAATTTTAATTTCATACACTTCCAAGTTTATTGACATTTAGTTATATTCAAATTTAATTAGTTTCCATTTACCAATTTCATATTTCATTAATTTTAAATTTTACTCATTCACTTATATATATCATTCATTTTACAGCTTAAATTTCTTTTATATTTACAACTATCAATAGATCTTCACATTTTATTATTCACTCTCACACTGGTATATTATTTCTCTACTTATCCTTATTAGCATTTTAAACCTTCTAAGTATTTGGTAAGTTATAGTTATGCAAATAGAATGTAGTTAAACAACATACAACTTCTTTTCAATTAAAGTTGAATTTTCAATTAATTAATTCTTAAGTCATTACTTAAATTTCACTATAATTTAATTTCACGTTTACATTCACATATAGTATTTCCATTTTATATTAACATAATTGTGAATCACCTTTAAATGTTTATTTGAATTCCAATTATTTACTAACAATTTTATTTATATTTGCAAACCATTAATTAAATGCATATTTCATTATTCAAACCTATACTTGTATATTATCCAATTAACAATTCATATAACATTTTTGAACTTCTTAAATATTTTGGTAAGTTATATCTATGCTATAGAATGAAATTTAATACTATGCAAGTTTTACAGTTTCAATTTTATTTTAAGTTCATAATTTTCTAATTCTAAGGATTTCTACTTCAATTGATATTTTCACTTAGCTCTTAGGTTCATTTCTCATTTCACAATTCAGAAGTTCCTTAATGATTCAAGTCTAAATTCATTTCAATCATTAAAAAAAATCATTAATTATTAAAGGACTTAAGAATTCCAATCCCGGTTTCATTTCAAATCAAGTTTTGAAATAATATATACTTATATAATTTATATATCAAATCATACTATAGAGAATACAAAATAAAATAAAATTTGAATCAAAACAAGGTTTCGACAAGCTATTAAGTGGTCTCCCCCACTCGGACTCTCGAAAATAAACGCCGATGATGCGTGCACTTATCACCGAAATCATTTTCTAGCGTCAAGAGAAGGGAATATAACACTCATCATTAAAAAAATCCTTCGAAAACAATTTCAACTCAAGTATACTATCATATAATACTCATATTATATTTTTCAAATTTTTGTAAGTCAATTACAAACACCGGAATTTAAATTCCCAAATCCAAGTTAAAATTTATTTATATTCATTATCAATTATGTTTACAAGATTTCATTTTCCTAAATCCATTGTTATTTAATCAATTGTTGTAAATATTGACTGATCAAACAATAACGATAATAATCTAATATTATCATCTCCTAACAATCAATTCAATCAAAATGAATAAATATTCAAATAATTATTTTACATAAAATATATTCTAAAACGATATTGTGTTGGTTTGTCCTATTCGAGTGTTTAGAAATTCCTATCGACGCCTTGGCGTCCCGAGTATCGACCAGAATTCATAAATACTCAACGGAACAAAGTTAACACAATATAAAACCATTTTATATCAAATAACAAGTACGCTCTCTCATATACACTCAACTCATTCATATAGTTTACCTCTATTTCAATGAGTTATTCCCCGCTAGAGCCAAGGTTTATCGCTAAACCAAAGCTCTGATACCAACTGTAACGACCCGCCTTTTTGGTCAGTTTAAACCGACGATCAAATACACATGTCGATTCCAAACCATTCAAAAGGCAGATAGTTATTGGGGTAAATAAGAAGAAAAAAAGGAAATGAAACAACACAGAATCTCGCAGCGGAACGATAAAATATAATAGTCAAATAAACAGTTCATGAAGTTGTTTACTATACTTTGACAATTATTTATACAACATTTATCAGAGTTATACATATACAACAGAACAAATAAAATAATGCAGCAGATAGTATGATGCAAGGGTAATAATAGTAATAGTATACCAAATCTTCGTCTTTCATCCTCCAGAATAGATCTTCAAAATCCGAAAAACTCAGGACTGACCCGAGCGTATTGAAAAGACAAAACACTCGAGTCAGGACTAAAATATCCTTATGAAAGTTAAATCAATCGTAAATAAATATGAGTGTAACGGCGTCAGAGATGTTTACGGGGTTTGACATCTCATATCCAGTGTCAACGTGCGTGCAATAACTCAAGAGATGTTACGGGATTTCCATCTCTTAAGGATCCGTGAAACTATCTACTATGTAGTAATGTACGCTAAGTAGATAATGTCTATCAGTAATATAAAGTATCAAAATAGCGTTAAGGCGTTACCATAATCCCCCTTAACACATTTTTATAATGCCATAGTCTATACAGCACCGTAAGCCCCACCGTAAACTGGTGGTTATCAGAGGGTACCCCATAGGTATAACACAAAGCATAACGTAGTGGTCGCGAGTAGGATAATCAGTATGACAAGGTACATGAGGCGATACCAACTAGGATACTGGTAGTTGCGTGATCCGGACTGATGTTGGGCATAGCCAGCAGCCACCCCAACACCGCGAAACAGGACTCCCAAATCAAGGGGTCACCCAAATCGAATCACAAATGTAATAGAAATGGTATCGAAGAAGCGTGTCCGCTAGAGGTGGCGAACCTCAATGGCCCGGCGCGGCTCCTGTTTTAGTCATGTTAGGGGTCATCCAATATCGTTCTCTTTCTTCAGTCAACGCGTTCACCAAATCATCCACTTCATTCTGGATCAACACTCCGCGTATAATAGTTATTAAAGTGGTTTACGGTATCGACAGAGAGTATGTCCATATCCGATCCCGGTCTCTTTAATAACTACGTATTATTACACCGTTGGCTCTTTTACATTTCAAATCGATTCATAATTGATATCAAAATATCATATTCGCTTCAAAAATCAAATCCATTTCAAATATCATCGTATCTATTCAACTGTAAGATTCCGTTTCAAAAATTATTTTTTGCATCAATATCTCATTTCGTTTTCAAAATCATTTCGAATTTCAATTTAGGTTGCAACTTCATTTAACTCAATTCGTATTTAAATTCAAGATTTAAATATAAACATTTCACCTTATTGACCAGCTTAGGATTTTAGAAAAATAGTTTTAAGTAGTTTAAAAGTAGTTTTAAATAATTAAAATAGTTAAAATACTTTAAAATCTTAAAATGGATTTGAAATAGATAAATTTAGTTTAAAATAATTTAAATTAGGTTAAGTAGATTTAGAATAGATTAAAATAGTTTAAGTATTCAAAATGGTTTATATAACCGAGTAATTTGGAAAACAAAATAAAACAGCTTCAGAATCAATCCATTTCAATTATAACTTTCCAATTCAAATCAATTCCAATTTCCATTCTACCGATTCAATTTCGATTTCAATTCAGTCAACGTCAATTTTTACTTCGAACTAATTCAATTTTTCATTCACCTTTAATTCATACAATTTCAATTTATATCGATTTGGAGCTTGATTTCTCAAAATATCAATTTATAACACTTAACAAAAATTTCCAACAATATTCAAGTTTAAATCCAAATTCCAAATATGCTTCAATTCCAAACTCGATTTCAAAATATCATTTTTTTATATCACTTTTACTTAGTAATGCTCAAAGCTCGAAGTAATGTTCAATCTTTAAAACAAATAAATTTTCGAAATTCAATTATATCCAAATTTTAAATCTCAAAGTCTCAACTTAAATTATTTAACTAAATTCCTTTAACCAAAATTTATTTCAACATTCCAAACTCAATTTTTCGATAAATTCGATTTCTATAAATTGATTTCTATTTATAACTTTTAAATCAGACATTTAAATAAATTTCAAATCGACGATTTCAAACATTTATTAATTTAGCCAATTCGGTGTCCGTATATAATTTTCTATCCTAAGGCCAAGTAGTTATTTATTTCAATTAAATGTCGGGGATGAATATATATCACTTAAATCGAATCATAGTTTCATATGTATGCATAACAGTATATATATAAGCAAATAAACATCCAAACATTTAAATATCAACCAATAACATCCATGAAATACATCATCCAATAGACAATACAATTCATGGCAGTTTCATAGTTATCAATGTCAGGTAATTTAATCACAATCCAATTTCAATTTTAATTTAAATTTAACTGTCAATTTAATTTCAACGGTTAATTCAAATGACAATCCATATGACAATTAAATTTATCAAACAACGACAAATAAAATCATAACACTACAAAATGTCAAATTAACTAGCATAAAGATATTTAGTACGTTGTGAGCGTTATAAAACACTCACCTTGATTTCCCGTTGTCGCCGAGACGTTCCGGTTTGGAACTAAACCGGACGACTTACATTTTTAGCCCAAATTTCAACTATCTCCAAATTCATCCAAACCAATTTCATTTCGAAGCTCTCGTCATCACGATCGCAACGTAAAAAGTCTCGTCTCAAACGGACCTCGTATGTGAGAGTTATACATTTTATAAGTTATCGACATTTGAATTTATAAAACAATTTATATTATATTTAAATGAATTCATACCCAAAGAAAATAAAGCCCAGCCCACTAACTCCATCTTCCCCAAACGAAGCCTGTAGCCAACCTATGCACAAACCCACCATTGCCGTGCACCATCCTTCACTGATACGGAGCTCCGGTTTACGAAACTCGAATCCGTCTTCGCCAATCTTCTTCTCTTCGAAGCCTCCATCATCTCCACCACAAAATTGCAGGCTCGGCCACCAGTATCAAAACGCGTCACGTGCAGCTCCCCCTCGACCACGTGCAGGTCGCACGCCCCAAGACACCACCGAGCTCCACCAAAACGTGCGTCCAGATACTATTCGACGACGAGAATCCAAATACGAGCTTTATTTCTCGAATCGGTGAATGTAAACAAAGCGAGGCTTAACCCGACCTTCAAACCCCTCACGTCTTCACTGTCGCATTCCCAAACTCCAAGTCGCACCAGGCCAAAAGCATATAGGATCGAAGCAAACGATGAAATAAGATTTTTAGAGAAGGTTTCGTGATTTTTAATCGAGTATTTGAGGAGAAAGAGATTTTTGAAGTTTGATTTATTATCTTCTTCTGCCTAAAGCTTGCGTGAGTGGGTTATTAAAGGAGAGTATGCATGTTTGAATAGGAAATAGGTACTAGGGTATCGGCTGATAAGAAGAACAGACAGATGTGAAGGGTATGGTCAAATCAGTATATTAATTTTTATTATTTTAAAATTAAAATATCTAGATATTTATTTCAAACTCCTATCCAGACGTGCCGCTAGGCGTTATTAGGGTTTACCCTGCATTACAGACACAATGGAATAAGTTTCGGAAGCTAATTCGATCGTATGCGCGAGTTATGGCAATAAACGATCGATTTTAAATTAAATCGATTAAACGATTTCCTATGCGTTTTGGCTCGCCTTGGACAAACGGTAAATCCGATTGGCATGAAATTTGAAATCTTACAATAATATCACATTACGGATCCGATGAAACTGGTTTCGTCGAAATCCGAGGCCGTTTGAAAAATGACAATTTTAACTCGCCAAATTAATATTAAAACGATTTCAACGCGTTTCGAGCTGCCACGGTCAAACAACAACTACGATTGCGACGAAAATTGAAATCCGATAATAACTAACTATTATGGATCCAATGGAACTAGTTTCGTTCAATTCTGAGACTGTTCGAAATTTGGCTATTTTCCAGTCGACAATTAAATATTAAAATATTCAATTTTCACAAATTTACTTTTAATTCCGTTTTAAAAATTCTATAACATCACTATAAATCCAATATGATAAAATAAAATTTTACAAATCATTTTTAATCATATTAAACCCGTTATTCAATTTACCCAATAAATTCCAATTTTAAAATCTTATTAACTCAATTAAAATCCAAATATAACTTACATTCACTTTGGAAACAAATTTGAATCATATTAAATCAAATTTCAATTACTCACTCTATTTTCATATATTAAATTTCAATATCAAATTAATCATATCAAATTCAAACTTTAATTTATTCAAACAATTCGTAATATTAAATTTATCAAATTTGATTATTCTTAAATCACTATCCTTTGAAATATTCAAAACGAACTTATAAAATTTAACTTTTGAAACGAATTAAAATTATAGAACAACTATTTCCATTATACGGTTATTCAATTCCCATTATTAAATTATTCCATAAATCCCAAATATTAAACAATTTAATTGTTCAATATTTGACGGATTTCAATATTGGATTCTTTTATATAAAATTTCATTATCAGTCGATTTACTATATTACATCAAATGAACTCTACGTTATTATTAATCAACAGTTAGAGATAATGCACTCAACTAATATATGAACTTCATTTCAATTTCAATTGGTTCACAAATTCAATTCGACTAACTAAATGAATAGGTAACTTAAATAATTATCACCGTTAACTTTTAATTTCTTATAAGTTTATTATTTACAAACAAGTGTCACAATTACCTATACAAAACAAATTCATTCAATTACCTTTGAATACAACATTTCAATTGATTTGGGATTTTATTCAATTCATAAATAATTAACTTAGATAAAATCTTGTTGCATTTCATTCTAGTTATTATTATTCCAACGACTTACAAATTTTTCTAACATTAAATCACGAAAACTTGTTAAATTAGCTATTTTAATTATCGAAAATTTACGGGTCGTTACACCTCTTCTTCTTCCACTTTTCTTAATACATATTCTTACCATTACTCTGTCGAAATCTACATTGAATCGAACTCGATCATTCGTAGTTTGATTCTCTACCACTATCTCAACAAGATCTTTAGTGCTATTAAGAGTTATAGGCTTTTTGTAATCAACTTAGCGAGAAAAGGTGTGATTGTAGCCTTGAAAATCAATCAAGCGTGATAAGGTGTGATTATTGCCTTGGGAAATCAACTGGGTGAACTTGTTGCCCGTAAAATCAAGTGGGTGAACTTGTTGCCCGGAAAATCAAGTATCTCTACCTAGAGGATTGTGATTTTGGAGGGTGTACCTCTGTAACGACCTGATATTTTCAACCATTAGCATCCGCACATGTCGGACTTGAATTGCTCAAAATATCAGATTGTTAATTTTATTTTAGCAAAACTTAACATATACAGTAAATAAATCAACCACAGAATCACAGACACAGAGTAATACAATAATACGCAGCGGAATCAATAAATAGTAGTTCATGAAGCTACTATATAATCATCAAAGTTAGAAATAAAATACAGCAGAATGCCTCAATTATAGTGAAGTCTCCAATGCAACATATGACTTCTCTGAACAAATCAACTGGAAGAGCTGAAACCTAAAACGATAGCTGGGTCTCCAAGCGAAGCTTCAAACTCCAAAGGTGAGTCTCAAATGCTGTATCACTCAGTCTGACCCGAACGTAAAGCAAAACACAAAACACTCGAGTCAGGATTTACATTCTTATATCAATAAATCCAACTCAAGTGAAATAACAACTGAAATACAAGTAACTCAAAGGATGTTTGGGATAACCATCCTCTAAGGATCCATGGAACTAAGGACAATATAGAAATATACACTATACACTGTGGTCATTTCAAATTAATTTAAAACTTCAAAACCAGAGTATCATTTCCATTTTTTTTTATATTTCCAAATTTTATCATTTTCAAAGTTACGATTCAAATCAACTCAATTTCCAAATTCAAATTTAACTAAATCTCAATTCAACAAATTTCAATTCAATTCAGTTCCTAATAAACAATTGCAAATTATATCGATTTCCAATGCAGAAATAAATCTCAAAATAAACCATTTAAATTCCAATAAATTTCAAAGCTTTAATATTCACATTTTCAAAGCTAAATTGAATAGTTTCATATATCCTGATTTAACCTTATTATTATTTAGTCTTGAAATATTCCCACACTAAAATTCAATATCATTTAAGTAACCTTAAATTACATCTTACTAAGTATCTCCTTTAATTTATTTTGACATGGAATATTCATTAAGTCACTTAAATCCAAAAATCCAGTTAAAATCATATCTTTAAATTTCAATTTCCATAATTCCAAATCGATGTTTATTTACTAAAATTCTTAATTACATACAATTCCAAATACATTTAAATTCATTAACTTATTCAAATTATTACCAAAATCTATAAATTTAAATAAGTACTTGAGCATATTATATGTATTAAATCAATCTCCATTTAATTAAATATTATTATTAAATCTATATATTATATTTCCATTTATATATAATATTTAAGAATCAATATTTATTAAAACCTTATATTTCTTTCCAAAACCACAGAAATTATTTTCAAAATATTTATATATGGACCAACAGTGTCTGTATATAATTTCTTATCCTATGGTCAAGTGATACAGATATTTATCATTTCAATCCGATACATATATATATACAGGTAGATATCCTTTCTACCCGTAATCTCAATTTAAATTCAATGAAAATCGCTTGGGTCTATCATTTGAGCCCATAGCGAAATTCTCCTATTCTAAAGTCCGTTCGGGTATGTATCATTTCAACCCATGGTAAATTTTATACTAATAGGGAACTTACAGAGTGATAACAGACATGACAATAATAATAACAGGCATATATCATCAATAATAACATAATATAAACAACAAGATATGGTGTCATATCCCATAGGTGCACAATTACATATAAATGCGTATCATACATATAATGATTTAAACAATTAACAGTTAAATTTTAGCAACATATTTCAATTGTCGTTCCAATTGAAATCAAATTTAAAAAATTAAAGAACGTAAATCGGGAATGATTGCTCACTTTTCGAGGCTAAAGAGAATATACAATATAATGAGTTACGGATCCAAGCACGAATTTCAAAGCAAAGCACGATGGACTTGAGTTCGACGGACAAGCTGATAAATAGGGTAGACGAAATCATATCAGAAATGGATCGATTAAGATAATTGTATAAGTGAACACGTATATCTACCGATATATAACTATGTATAAAAATTATATTCTTAATTCAAACACATACCAAAATCTTTAATATATATATATATATATATATGAACATTAATATCAAATTAAACATATATACACATCTCCAAATCAAAAATCTATATGTATTGAAATCAAAATACATACATATATAGGTTATAACATAAAATCTATAGGAAATTTTGAAATCAAACTGCCAATAATAATATATAAAAAAATGCATATATTGGTAGACATGCAATTTCTTTCATAGTACTCATTATATATATTTATATGCAACGCCAAATGCAAATATGCTAATAATCTATACTTATGTAACCCAGGAAATATTGTATATACCGTATATGCAATTACACAAGCGTTAATATAATAAATATATTATTAATATATACTTTTCAAAATCCCCATCTCTTTTTTAATTTATAAAACCAATATTCCTATTCAAAAGATTTTCAAATATTAACATCACTATTCCTCAGACAATACCAACTATCAACAAAATTTCATACGAAATATATGTAATCAGTTATATCTAACATATCAAGTGCAAGTTGTAGTGTATGTATATAATAAAACAACAAAGAACTGCATACTTACTACTCCTTCCTATCAGTTAAATATACATATCCAAAAATAAATATATTTTCATTAATTTAAATAAATAGAAAAGAGTATTATACTATACGAAACACCAACTATGAATGTTAATGAAATCAATAGTTAAAACTAGTATTTTACACGCATACAAGTATATAAAACAACTCAAAAATAAAACAATATATATATACACCTTTATATGAAGTCACGTGTATTAAAATTCCTATCTACGTTTTTAAACCCATATGCGAATATATATACTATAGTAGACAAAACGTAAACAGTGATAACACCTCCTCTAAAATATAAAACATGCTATGCTCATACACTTAAAAATAAAATCAAATACATAGATATGAAGTAAATTATAAACTTTTAATGTAAATATATATATTTTTTTAAAACCAAGTATATACACGTATTTGCACTTAGATATAAAATGCGAAAATCAACTGCTATGGTGAGCCAACAAACGAGTGGCTTCAGGAAAACAAGGCTTTGTATAAAACCCGATGTTATATATATATATATATATATATGAGTATTTACTTACAAATTGCAAAAGAGGAATGAGTTGCTGCTGCAAAATAAGGTAGAGGCAGTTGAGGAGAATGTGGGCGGTGGCGACAGAGATTGAGCGGCAATGGTGGTCAGCGCTGGTTTGAGAACAGGGGCGTGAGCAGTGTACGGTGGAGATGGAAGATAAGCACGCGTCTTCTTCTATACGTATTTATATAAATTTGCAAAAGATAGGGAAGGATAGCCATGAACAGAAAAACTTTGTACTTGAAAAGAAATGAAACTGGACAATGGATTTTATAAATGCGAATGAATGTGAACGATTATTAAAGCAAATTCGAACAGTTTCGAGATAATGAAAATTTTGCTGTAATGAAATAGCTACGGTTAAAAGCATTGATTCAGGAAAGATTATTAAAGTAACAAATTTGATTGGACAGGAAGTTTTGAATTTTTTTAAATGGAAGGAGATTGAAGAGTCAAAAAAATGCTTTAGGTAAGAGAAAAGAGAAATAATAGAAACGCACGCGAAAATTAAGCAGGTGGAATAATACACAAAGAAGGCAGCGTATATTTCTTTCCGAAAGCAACAGAGAACTTGGAATTTATACAAAAAATAATGGTAACGGTTCAATCCCCTTGATTGATGCGTTTGTTGAAGCCAATAGTATATAAATCAAGGAATGAAGAAGGCAACAGGGAAAAGAACGGAACAAATAGAAATGAAACGTATCAATTTAAATATGAGCAGTTTTAGAAGCAACAGTCACCCATTGATTTAGCTGACAAATATTAAAGCAAAAGGGAAGTGAAATAAATTTTCCCTCGTGAATGGCAAGCACGGTCAAAATATTTCTTCCAAAAATCACGGCTACTGAATTGTTTTCAGTAGCCAAGGTATGAAATAGATGCAGAATTTTAATTAAAATGTACGCTCAAATAATTAACAAAAGTAACGTGATTAGAAACTATTCGTTTCTCATTTATTTATATCATATATAGTTTGTACAATATACGCTAAATTTATAACAAATGTAACGTATCTAAATTTATACGTTACTTATTTATTCTCTACCTATTTTTAGTAGAATATACGTTTTAAACAATATTCATTAGCTACGTACCATTTATATGCTAACTAAATAAATCAAAACGGATATAACGTTCAAATTAAAATGTGTATTTTAAATAGTCTATTTATACTCTATTAACTTTAAAATTTATTACTTAATTAACTTTTGATTTGTTTACATTGGTTTGATTTACTTAACGTTTAACACATAACTGATGCATATATGTAAGAAAGAAAACATAAAATTTATTTCCTATATATTATTCAATTTAAAATTTTATTTATTAATCAATTAACTAAGAAACAAATGTGTATACGTATAAAGTTTATTTCTTTTACAGAATATTAATTACTTGATTTAAAGGTGTACAACCAATTTTTAAAAGAACAAAAGTGGAAATAAAATTTTGCTACCAATATATTTAGTTAAATTAAAAGATTTGGAGGTTAGAATTTAAAATATTTAAATTCCAATAAATGTTAAACTTTAACCAAAAATAAGAGTTATAGAATTGGCTTATATTAATAAAATTTTGGTGACTATTTATAATTAAATTTAAAAAAATTCAACTTTTTTGTAAATTAAAACCCCAAAGTTTATAAATAAAAGAATAGAATACTTGTTAGAATTTTTGGGTTGTTACACTCTCCCCCACTCAGAACTTTTCGTCCTTGAAAAGGAACAAAGTAGGAGAATAGAAACAACAAGATGAAAAATTAGACATTGGAAAACAAATTAAAATTTTTATTTAAAATCATATATTTTTTAAACTAATTAATATTTAATAGTTTGGTTAAACTCATTTTATTAAATCCATTCAATTATTTATGAGATCAATTATTTATATAAAACACTAAAAAATTTACAATTAAACCAGGTAGTATATAAATAAACAATATTTTAAAGATTATATTCAAAAAGGAAAGGAAGGTAGATTCAGGAAACAGGATATAGGTGAATAAATAAAGCTAGGCAGATAAGGTAGATTCAAAAGAATAGTATCGGGCTCGAATAGTTAAATCAAACCATAAAATTTTAATCCCACTTATTAATACAAAATTTCTTTGTTGGAAATACCTTTATAATAAAATACCTTTGTAATAAAATACGTTTATATCGAAACTAATTTTCCTTTCGAAAATACTTCTATAACTCGATGTTTCAACAAGTTTATCCTCGTCCTTGCAGACTCTGGCCATGCATTGATCAGGCGCAAAGCTAGAATTCTTCAAGTACTTAGTAGACCTGTTTCAACACCTAGTGAAAATACTTGAAAAACCTTTAAAACCGATATGGAAAGTAAAATCCAAATAAATCACCTGGATCGCAGGATACATAACAATGGTTACGCCTGGATCCCCCAGAAAACATCCATATCCTTTAAGCATTTACTGCCTTGCGAATTACGCCATGATAACCAAAACCCGTGGACCGCCACTACACCAAAACAGGCAAATTCTAACATTTATAAGTGTTACAAATAATTTCAGTAACAATTTTTAAGTGTTACTAATGGACTGTGAGGAATGGAGCGGCCAAATTTGTAACACTTATAAGTGTTACAAACATACGTATTACTAACACTTATAAGTGTTGGTACCTAAATATACGGTAACATTTATAAGTGTTGGTAACGAAATATACGGTAACACTTATAAGTGTTGGTACATAAATATACGGTAACACTTATAAGTGTTGGTATAGAAATATATGGTAAGACTTATAAGTGTTGGTAATGAAATATACGGTAACACCTATAAGTGTTGGTACAGAAATATACGGTAACACTTATAAGTATTGGTACAGATCAACAGAAATATACGGTAACACTTATAAGTGTTGGTACAGAAATATACGGTAACGCTTATAAGTGTTGGAAAATGATTATTTAGTAACACGTATATATATATATATATACACACCAAAACTTAAACGCAAAGTTTAAATATAAACACTCTGCAAATAATGGTTTCCATATCACAAATAATTCATCATACATATTCAATGCAAAGTTTAAACGCTCTGCAAATGTAGTGTAATATATCATAAACAATTATTTACATATTTCAAATACCACAATGTCATATATTCAGATATTATTACAACATATAGTACCACAATGTACATTTTTAGCAATGGTTTCCTACAGATATCAGTAGCATGAGGAAAAAATAATAAAAAAGAACCACAGTTAAGAAACTTCAGCCTCCACTTGCACAGCCACCACAACCACAGTGGACACATTCTATGACCTTTTCTTCCCTAAGATGTTTAGGAACTCTGGAGACGCAAGTCGTTCCGAAATTTGGATCTCGTGTTTGCATGCATCTAATGCAACAAAGCCGCTCATACCCGCCTGCACATCAGTTATCATAAAATGGAACTTATATTACTCATATTTCATTAGATTTTGAGCATAATATCAAAGAAAGTCAAATGGCAAATCGATTGTTACTGATCAAACAAATTTATAGCATTTTTACAACTTAACTTCACTTATAGCTCGTATCATCGTTTAAATGGCATGGTAAGGGAATCAAGAAATATGTAAACAAGGTAAATCAAATAAATCATCTGAAAAACTTGAATGCTCCATAATAGCTAAACTTTACTTCTCTTGAATCAGAAGGAAAAAGCTCCAACCCTTGAATTTATTTCCTTTGTTCGGAGCAATCCAACTAATCATTATTAGTTATTTGCTTTCCCTTTTAGCCCTCTTTTATCAAAATGACAGCGTTTAAATTTATTTTCACAAAATATTTGGTATTATGCTTTTATAATTGTCATTTAAAGGCTATTAAGAATTTATGAGGAGCTGGGGGTACCCACTTAATGTGTTGTGACTAAAATGGATATCGAATGTTGTCACTGCCAGCATCGTCATGTTATCCCATTTCATTAAATGCAAGAAGTAAATGATTTCTACTGAGGTGAAATAGTTTCAGCAAGAACAATAACAGCCTAATTCTAATAGAAATGTTACAGCTTACAGAAAAATAACTAAATTAATCAATCATCTTAGCATCTACCTAGAACATAAATTATGGACCAGGTTATATAGTCAAAGCAATTATAGAAAATGTTAGACATAACATGCTAGTGCATCTTTATTTACTTATATTCACCCTGGGTGAACAAACATGCACGATGTGCGTATATTCACATCACCTAAGGCATGTGATTCTACTCAACTTCTATATTGAATTATAGTATACGATAAAAAGACTCAAATAATATTTATATAAATATCTGCAAAACTTGTATCAATATTTATCTGAAGTCGTGTATGTGTAATTTTGTAATAAAAAATTATTTACTGCAGAGATAAAAAATTATAGTATAAATAGAATTTCATATTAAAAAGCAAGTAATACTCGATGGAGTGCAAATAGCACGTTGAAAGGGCTCAACGGTTATAAAATGATATAAATTAGATAGAGTAATAGAAACTATATAAACGATAATTTTAACATTTCAGACTGACATCATTAAACCTTATAAAATTAGTTACTTCTATTGATAATAAATATTTATGTAAACAATATAGCTTCAGAAACCTTTGTCGAAAATAAAGAAACCTTGAAAAAAAAAGCATCAAAGCCCTTCAATGTTATGCACACACTATATAATCCTTTGTCGTCGTCATCGTATAGTACTAGGACTCGCTGAATGGCTAAAAAGAATTGGTATATTTCGCTCAACAAATATTTAATATATTTCAACACACGTAATAAAGTTTATCTAAGATAGGAATGAAAATTTCATGACGAAAGTACGACCAGCATGTGAAGAAATTAGTGAGTCTTCAGTAAAGATGGGTTGCGCCATACATCGGTTCTGATTCTATATCTGTTTGAGTTGATCTTGAATGAAATAATAAAAGAATTCAAGAGGTTATACCATATGATGCACGATGTTTGCAAATGTGCAAATTGACACATGAAAATTGATCAAACTAAAAATATGAAGAAATATATTAAAAAAATTGAAACTTGGTAAGACTAAAAGTCTAAAACTAAATATATGTCATGCAACTATAGTAAAGAATTGTAAACAGTGAAACAATAAATTTAAATTCAGTGATTAACAAAATGGGATATGTTTAGACATATAGGATTGCTAGTACAATAAGATGGAGAGCAAAACTGGCATATATAAACATGAAGGTAAAGATTTGCTAATATAGAGTGATCAGTGTTTGGAAACTTGGGTCTTGATTTTATATAAATTATCGTTCAAAATATGTAAAGTTGATAGTAGTGTTCACGCTAAACATGTTGCATTATACTCTAGGAACGAACAATTCTATAATAATTTGTGTCATGACGGAGGAATATTTGTTTTACAAAGCGTTGAGACCTAATATTACAAACCGTGTTCAGTGCAAATGCAACTGGGAACAATGCTCGGTTGAAATTCTACAGCTGAGTTATTGCAACCCAGCACACTAAGAACAATGCTAAGTTGCAACAACTGAGCATTGTGTCCAATTGCAAATGCAACTAGGTAGTGCTCAATTCAGTTGCATTTGCAACTGAGCAGTGCATAGTTTAATTTGCAAATGAACTGAGCAGTGCTCAGTTGCAAAAATTGAGCACTGTGCCCAGTTCAGTTGCATTTCCAACTAAACTACTCGGTTCAGTGGCAAATGCAACTGAGAATAGTGTTCAGCTGCACCAACAAGTTGCATCATTAAGTGGTCTTTGAATGTTACCAACAAAATCAAGTTCTATTTAAAATAACTAATATTTCAGTAGGATTTACTCAAGATTTAACTCATTGCCAGCTTAAGAAAACTGGGTTGCATTTACATTTAAGGCAAACCCATCCAGTAACCCTATAATAATTAAAGGTTAAATGAGTCTATCCAATATAGTTCCCAACACGGCTAAATTATACTTGGAATAATTTATAAGAACAATCTTGGGAAATTTTACAAACTAATGGGCCAAATAAGATGAAGGAAATGATGATATTGACCATTGCCTTGACATTTAAAACAAAGAAAGAAAGATGATTTCAAATATATACCTCTTGCCAGGAAAAAGTGGTCTCGGAGTAATAAGCTGGGCCATTATATCACCATTACCGGAATATCTACACATCAGTAAGAACTCATAATTATCATAGGTCAATACGTACTGTTTATGTATAAAATATATAAGATCAGTTAGTTGTTAACACTCACCAACTGGAGGAGTCATATGCAGTAGACTGGAATAACATTTCAAGTGCCCAATACCTGCAAAATACACACATGTTATACTGATAATTGTGATATCTTTTGTGACTTGACAATGCCTAATACCATACAAAATACACACATGTGAAAACATTTGCACGTTGGTAACTTATTATTACCATACTAATTTAAACATCACAATTGCTTATTGAATAAATTTTGGTACTTACAATTTTTTTATTATAATAAATTTAGACGATAGCAGTTAACAAAATTATATAAATTGGTAACATCTATTCTGATTTATGGTACTAGTAGATTTGTATATGATTTAAAACTTACTATAGTGTTAAAATATTGGATACAGATAGTAATTATCATATTAGATAATTTTAGCATGTGCACGTTAATAGAGTTGATTTGATTATTATGAATTTTCATATCTATAATCCATGCTTCTAAAAGTTTGCAACTAACTAGTATTTAAGAGTATGGCCTTCATCACTTTGACAAGCACCTTTGCTTTGAGCAAAATTGTGTCAAGCTAAACACAAATTAAGCTTAATCAATCCTAATTTACTGTTAAACAACATTAAAGAACATAAAAGGCTGATGATATATTGATTTTATGGTAGTGCGGTCTAATAATACTTCAACTTTCAAATTAGCTCATGCAATATTTACTGAGAATATAGATGTACATATGCATGGTGCATATTGCAGTAAATTTTCTTAAGTGTGAGTACTACATATCTTAGTCATAAAACTTGGGCAAAGACTTACTCTTAGAGTTGTTGGTACCAGATTTCCACAGTAGCAATATGGTTTTTTGATACCAAGATATATCAAAATATGTAAAGGTGTATATGCAAGTTAATATATTTTTAACAAACTTTTTTAGGTTTCCTTTTGCAAAAAAAAAATAAACTAGTAGTTAATAGTTTAGAAGATAGCAGAAGCAAAATTAAAAATTGTAGAGCAGAGAAAGAAAATAAGCAATGTGGTTATTCCTATAAAAATAAAATCTGAATAACTTGTTGTACTCTAAATTAAATTTTGTTAGCTCGTTATTTTTGTACCGAAACATTCTGTAAGTTATCATTTTCTAAATGTAAAATAGATCTATACGTGAACAATGTACCCAAATAAAGCATCAAAGCTCTCACTTCTTTGTGAACAATGTGTATGGAACAACTACCGCTTTAACAAGGTTACAACTACAACTTGCTTTGCTTTGCTAGTCAGACCGCTTATAAAAGACAAAATAAGCAGATGAATCAAACCGAGGGACAGAAATGTGTTCTTTGTACTGTAGAAGAGGGATCTTCCTCTCGCCTCCTTTTTTCAAGTGCGGTTACAACTATATAATTTTGGGCAAAATATCAACCTGTATATGTTTGGATACTATAGAAACAAATTTTGAATTAGTAGAAGTCGTAATACAAATTAAAAATCAAGGGCAACAAGATCCAATCAAAACTAACATGATTAGAATAACATTAACTATCACAATTTGGTACATCTGGCAAAAAAGAAACAAATATATTTTCATGCTAAATTCTATACAATTGATTTATGCCTTAAATTCATGATACCAAATAACAATATTCTTCTGAATAAATTAAAATTTGTAGTTAAATAAGAAAGACATAAACAACGCATCTTATAAAACATAAAAGGCCTTATCTCGTCTAGCTTAAGAGTAACCATCACAAGATCCACTTCCTACCACCTTGACTTGGCCGGATCTACTAATCAAAATATTTTTTCCAAATCACCACTTATGCTGCCCTTCGAGTTGCAGAGTAAGTTTCCAAATCACCACTCAGGAAAACGACATTTTTACCTAATTACTGACCCAAAGCCTAAATATAATTAATAAAATATATTTTTTACCTAAAGAAGAGGCAAATGAAAATTTTACCTTAATCGAACCTTAAAGAGGCAAACCAAAGAAGAACCAACCAACAAGGAACGTTACAGCAAAAAATAGCTAAACGAAATATCATTTTTACTAATAGAAAATAGAAGGAAGAAGAAGCAAACAGTAATAGAATCAAACCTTAATATAAAATTGAACTTTGTTACTGCTAATTCTGCCTGAAATCTAAAGGGGAGATGTCGTGCATGGAGGAAATGGACACGCCGCCAGAAGAAAAACCCTAGATTACACGAGCTGCCTGCATAAAAAAGAGGAGATGACATCATTATCGTCGGTGTTGCTATGAAGAGGAGAAACCGTCAATGGATTTCACGTCGAAGAAGAGAAGCCTGAAACCCTAATAATGAAATTCAATTTTGGCGGCTTGGAATAGCCAAGCGTGAGAAAGTAGATGGTATATGAAAATTATAGGATACTCCCTGTTTTAATGAATTATTTACCTATTTACCAACTGTTATAACACTTATTTGTGTTGTAAATAAAAACCAATGCGTTACAAAGTTTATACTAACACCTTTTGAGTTTCCTAACACTTTTTTACCGTTGGTAGTTTGTAACATTTATAAGTGTTAGAAATTGGCAAACATAAAATGTTATGAAATCAATGATATGGTGTAGTGCACAGGATACATCAAAATGGTTACGCCTAGATCCTACAGGAAACATCCATACCCTTTAACCAATCTCTACCTTGCGGATTACGCCATGATAACAAAACCGATAGACCGCGGGATACATAACAATGGTTACGCCTAGATCCCCTAGGAAACATCCATACCCTTTAAGCAATCTCTGCCTTGCGGATTACGCTACCCCAAAAAAAAAGACCGTGGGTTACGCCACGGTAGGACACTCGAGTATCACATCCGGAAAACCAAAAATCAGGGAGAATAATATTGATAGAATGAATCCACAATGTGTCCACAAAGCGGATATCAAGCAGAAGGCACTTTCCATATCATTACTTCGAAAATATATATCATATAGTACCTTTCAAATCCATTTCAAATATCGTACGTATATAAAGTCCATTATATATAAGATTTCATTTCAAAACTGAATACTTTCCAATCAATAGTATATCAAATCACACTTATATACACTTCGATAGTATAAGATTTCACTTTTCAAATTGAGTACCTTTCCAAATCAATAGTTTTCAAATCAACTTCATACTTATACAAATCAATTTTATATAAGTTTGATAACTCTCAAATCAAGTATTTAGTAAAACAAGGTTCTCCATTTCAATTCATTTCAATATCAGTTCTGTTCCAAAATTATATACGATTTCACCAAATTTTCTTTCAAATTTAATATCCTCAGTCTCAAAATTTCCAAAATAATAGGTTTAGAAAATAACCTAGTTTTCAAATCAACATAATTTAGGTCAATCAAATTCATTTCCAAAATCATCATATAAATATTGGGTTTTAAATTCCAATCTATTTTCAAAAACCAAATATTTTTCAATATCAATTATATCCCAAAATGGTTTCCAAAATTTTAATTATCCCTTTAAAACCTTCAACTATTTATTTCAATTCAAAAGATCCACTTTTCCTTTTGCAAATTATTATCCTACATATATATAGTTATATAAAAGATGTTCCAAAGTCAAACATTTAGAACTAAATTTTATTCGAAACATCTTGAAACAAAATTTCAAATTAATACACTTCAAAATAGTCTTATTCATTTATTAACAAAACAGTTTCAAAATTATTTAAATCATATTAAAACATACAAAACTAAACTTACATACTTTATCAAATACCTTATACTTTTCAAAATTACTTAGCTTGGAAAAATTAACCTTGATTTGGAAGTGTTCGAACTTTCAAATATAGTCAAAGAAATCATATTTTCAATCCAAGAGTTGGAAATCGGTAACAAATTAGTAAATTGATTTTTATAAATAGAGTTATACTAAATCAAATCGAAAACTCAAGGATTGAACACTGGGCTCACTTCAAATCATTTTAAATATAGATACATCCGTCTTTCGAAAATCAAATCATACTTCGAAATCTGAAATCAAAATTGGTTTCACAAAATCACTCGCATAGCAAAGCTATCAGAGTGGCCTCTCCCCCACTCTGAAACTCAAAAATCAATGTCGATGATGCGTGCACTCATCACCGAAATTATTCTCCAGCGACATAAGTGAGTTCTGGACTTCTATTTTCTTAAAACTTCTTTGAAGTTTCTTTGAAATCATTGGAACACGTTTGAGTCATTTGAAACACTTCTTATTCGGAAAATACTTTCAAATTGTATTATTATATATTTTCAAAATACTAGAGTTCAATCTCTCAAATTTCAAATTCGGAACCCTTAAGTTATAAATCATTTTTATATAAATCAAATTTCTTATAAAATTTTTAGAATTTCAAATCCTTTCGAAATTTCAAATTCTGGTTTTTAAAAGGTGTATAATCCTTTCAAAAACAATTTCACTTTCATATATCGAATAAAATCATAGTTATCAAAATAATAATTTCGGTATATAAAACAATTACTAAAATACAAACAAAGCTCGATTTTCAAAGGATGATTCAAGGATGGATTTCAAAACAAAGATAGAGATACAAATTAGAGGGACTCTGATCAAATAGAATTCTGATTCAAAGATAGGCTCGATCGACGATTAGGTAATTAAATTACAGAAATAGAAGATGGATATACTTATATAAATCGCGGGCGACCTTAACCGGGTCAACCGTGACTTCAAGAATATGATCGATGCGGAATTCTAAGGCAAATCGACATTCGATCGCTAGATATAGAATTTGGCATAACCAGAGATAGCAGCATCTAAACCGAGGATATATAAATCTTCGGTGAATCGATGCTATTGTAAAGGAGTTTTCACCCCCTTTACAAATCATTTAGTGGAGTTATGGGATACTCCAGAATCAAACGAAAATAAATAGGGAGAGATAAGAATTAATTTCGGAACTGAGGGACATTCCAAAATTCAAAGGAACTTCCAATCAAGAGAAAGGAGTTCCAGCCCGAATGAAAGTGATTCCATAATTAAATTTACCATACATGCTAAATTTTCCTAGAGCCAAAGCTCTAATACCAACTGTAAAGACCTGATATTTTCAACCATTAGCATCCACACATGTCGGACTTGAATTGCTCAAAATATCATATTGTTAATTTAAATTTGGCAAAACTTAACATATACAGTAAATAAATCAATCACAGAATCACAGACACAGAGTAATACAATAATACGCAGCGGAATCAATAAATAGTAGTTCATAAAGCTACTTTATAATCATCATAGCTAGAAATAAAATACAGCAGAATGTCTCAAATACAGTGAAGTCTCCAATGCAACAGATGACTTCTTTGAACAAATTAATTGGAAGAGCTGAAAGCTAAAATGATAGTTGGGTCTCCAAGCGAAGCTCGAAACTCCAAAGGTGAGTCTTAAATGCTGTATCACTCAATCTGACCCGAGCGTAAAGCAAAACACAAAACACTCGAGTCAGGATTTACATTCTTATATCAATAAATCCAACTCAAGTGAAATAATAACTGAAATACCGGTAACTCAAAGGATGTTTGGGATAAACATCCACTAAGGATCCATGAAACTAACGACAATGTAGAAATATGCACTATACACCGTGGTCATTTCAAATTAATTTAAAACTTCAAAACCAGAGTATCATTTCCATTTTTTTATATATATTTCCAAATTTTATCATTTTCAAAGTTACGATTCAAATCAACTCAATTTCCAAATTCAAATTTAAATAAATCTCAATTCAACAAATTTCAATTCAATTCAGTTCCTAATAAACAATTGCAAATTATATCGATTTCCAATGCAGAAATAAATCTCAAAATAAACCATTTAAATTCCAATATATTTCAAAGCTTTAATATTCACATTTTCAAAGCTAAATTTAATAGTTTCATATATCCTGATTTAACCTTATTATTATTTAGTCTTGAAATATTCCCTCATTAAAGTTCAATATCATTTAAGTAACCTTAAATTACATCTTACTAAGTATCTCCTTTAATTTATTTTAACATGGAATATTCATTAAGTCACTTAAATCCAAAAATCCAGTTAAAATCATGTCTTTAAATTTCAATTTCCATAATTCCAAATCGATGTTTATTTACTAAAATTTTTAATTACATACAATTCCAAATACATTTAAATTTATCTTCCCAACATTAACTTATTCAAATTATTACCAAAATCTATAAATTTGATTAAGTATTGAGCATATATTTTTTTTAGGCAAAAATGTGTGATCCTCTAATAAAAGAGGAGAGCACACATGGAGCGCTATATATATAACAAATAAAATGGAGCTGCCAACATGCCTGGCAGGTGGCAAGTCTATAAAACTAGAAAAAATAAAGAAAAAGATACCCCTCAAATGAGCTCCAGCAAAGCCACCGCCCATTACACCCTAATACCGAGCTCCGGCAAGGCCACCTGCCCAATAATAGGGTGTTAGAGGTATCGAAAATTAGAAATACTAAAATACAAATCTCAATGAAAACTAGTCTCTAATGAAAGAAGATCCATAAAGAAGAACTCCAATAGGTGGACCAAAATGAAGAACTCCACACTAAAGACCTGGAGAAACCAAAAAGAAAAGCCAGACGCAATCCGAATCCCTGAGAAAAGCTATCCTGCCAACCTGTATAAAGCTGCAAGCTATCCTACAAACCAGTCAAGAGAAAAACCAGCAAACTACTTAAACCAAACCTGTAACAAAACTAGGAAATCAAGTTAGAATGAATCACATATATGTATATAAATAGAATTTATATACATATATATATATATATATATGTGTGTGTGTGTGTGTGTGTGTGTGAATAAAAACCAAAGAGAAAATTAAAGCAAGGATAAACTAGAACCAAAAACAAACAATTCTAAAAAAGTAAAGGAAAAAATGTGTTAATATAAGAAATAAAAGAAAAAACAATACAAGAAACTATTTTATGGGCCTATTATAGTAAGAGAATTATGATGCATCATGTGAACATTATTTAAATTAGAATAGGGATTAATATAAGTATTATTAGAAACAAAATTATTGATGTTAAGTTTGAATATGTTAATATTATTTCTAACCTTGTTAAGGTAATCCTTAAAGCAATTATTTTTAGCTAATTTATATTTGGGATTTGATATTCAATTTAGGCAGAAAGTTGAAATTAAATTATCAAAATATTATAGTGCTGATTTTTATTATTAAAAATCCTTTGATTTCTTTCAAACCAAATGTACCAACAAGAACTGTGAATAAAGTATCCAGCAAGTATCTAAAATCCTTATTGAACTTAAATCTAAAAGAGTTCCAATAGAAAAAACAATCAGAAACTCTAGAACTAATATTAAACTCAAAAATATTAAGGGTCTTTATAAGAATAAAATGAGTATCCATGCATTCGTAATAAATATGATTAATATCTTCAGAGTATGTGTTGCAAAAATAACATTTATTATCAATGTTAATATTTTTCTTTTTAAAAAAAAACAATAGTGTTTAATTTACCATGAATGATGAGCCACATATGGATCTTAGTTATATGTATTAAATCAATCTCCATTTAATTAAATATTATTATTAAATCTATATATTATATTTCCATTTCTATATAATATTTAAGAATCAATATTTATTAAAACCTTATATTTCTTTCCAAAACCACATAAATTATTTTCAAAATATTTATATATGGACCAACGGTGTTGGTATATAATTTCTTATCCTATGGTCAAGTGGCACGGATATTTATCATTTCAATCCGTAATATATATACACACATATATATGGGTAGATATCCTTTCTCCCCGTAATCCCAATTTCAATTCAATGAAAATCGCTTGGGTTTATCATTTCAACCCATAACGAAATTCTCCTATTCTAAAGTCCGTTCGGGTATGTATCATTTCAACCCATAGTAAATTTTATACTAACAGGGAACTTGCAGAATGATAACAGATATGACAATAATAATAACAGGCATATATCATCAATAACAATATAATATAAACAACAGGATATGGTGTCATATCCCATAGGTGCACAATTACATATAAATGCATATCATACATATAATGATTTAAACAATTAACAGTTAAATTTTAGCAACATATTTCAATTGTCGTTCCAATTGAAATCAAATTTAATAAATAAAAGAACGTAAATCGTGGGTGATTTCTCACCTTTCGAGGCTAAAGAGAATATACAATATAATGAGTTACGGATCCATGCACGAATTTCAAAGCAAAGCACGATAGACTTGAGTTCGACGGACAAGCTGATAAATAGGGTAGACCAAATCAAATCAGAAATGGATCGATAAAGATAATGGTATAAGTGAACACGTATATATACCGATATATAACTATGTATAAAAATTATATTCTTAATTCAAACACATACCAAAATCTTATATATATATATATATATATATATATATATCAACGTCAGTATTAAGTTAAACATATATACACATCTCCAAATCAAAAATCTATATGTATTAAAATAAAAATACATACATATATAGGTTATAACATAAAAAATTTGAAATCAAACTGCCGATAATAATATATAACAAAACGCATATATTGGTAGACATGCAATTTCTTTCATAGTACGCATTATATATATTTATATGCAACGCCATATACAAATATGCTAATAATCTATACTTATGTAACCCAAAAAATATAGTATATACTGTATATGCAATTACATAAGCGTTAATATTATAAACATATTATTAATATATACTTTTCAAAATCCCTCTTTTTTTTAAAATTTATAAAACCAATATTCCCATTCAAAAGATTTTCAAATATTAACATCACTATTCCTCAGACAATACCAAATATCAACAAAATTTCATACGAAATATATGTAATCAGTTATATCTAACGTATCAAGTGCAAGTTGTAGTGTATGTATATAATAAAACAACAAAGAACTGCATACTTACTACTCCTTCCTATCAGTTAAATATACATATCCAAAAATAAATATATTTTCATTAATTTAAATAAACAGAAAAGAGTATGTATACTATACGAAACACCAACAATGAATGTTAATGAAATCAATAGTTAAAACTAGTATTTTACACGCATACAAGTATATAAAACAACTCAAAAATTAAAAATATATATATATATATCTGCCATAATATAACTTATATTATATACGTGTATACACCTTTATACGAAGTCACGTGTATTAAAATTCCTATCTACGTTTTTAAACCCATATGCGAATATATATACTATAGTAGACAAAACGTAAACAGTGATAACACCTCCTCTAAAATATAAAACATGCTATGCTCATACACTTAAAAATAAAATCAAATACATAGATATGAAGTAAATTATAAACTTTTAATGTAAATATATATATTTGTTTAAAACCAAGTATATACACGTATTTGCACTTAGATATAAAATGCGAAAATCAACTGCTATGGTGAGCCAACAAACGAGTGGCTTCAGGAAAACAAGGCTTTGTATAAAACCCGATGTTATATATATATATATATATATATATATATATATATATATATGAGTATTTACTTACAAATTGCAAAAGAGGAACGAGTTGATGCTGCAAAATAAGGTAGAGGCAGTTGAGGAGAATGTGGGCCGTGGCGACAGAGATTGAGCGGCAATGGTGGTCAGCGCTGGTTTGAGAACAGGGGCGTGAGCAGGGTAAGGTAGAGATGGAAGATAAGCGCGCGTCTTCTTCTATACGTATTTATATAAATTTGCAAAAGATAGGGAAGGATAGCCATGAACAGAAAAACTTTGTACTTGAAAAGAAATGAAACTGGACAATGGATTTTATAAATGCGAATGAATGTGAACGGTTATTAAAGCAAATTCGAACAGTTTCGAGATAATGAAAAATTTGATGTAATGAAATAGCTACGGTTAGAAGCATTGATTCAGGAAAGATTATTAAAGCAACAAATTTGATTGGACAGGAAGTTTTGAATTTTTTTAAATGGAAGGAGATTGAAGAGTCAAAAAAATGCTTTAGGTAAGAGAAAAGAGAAATAATAGAAACGCACGCGAAAATTAAGCAGGTGGAATAATACACAAAGAAGGCAGCGTATATTTCTTTCCGAAAGCAACAGAGAACTTGGAATTTATACAAAAAATAATGGTAACGGTTCAATCCCCTTGATTGATGCGTTTGTTGAAGCCAATAGTATATATAAATCAAGGAATGAAGAAGGCAACAGGGAAAAGAACGGAACAAATAGAAATGAAACGTATCAATTTAAATATGAGCAGTTTTAGAAGCAACAGTCACCCATTGATTTAGCTGACAAATATTAAAGCAAAAGGGAAGTGAAATAAATTTTCCCTCGTGAATGGCAAGCACGGTCAAAATATTTCTTCCAAAAATCGCGGCTACTGAATTGTTTTCAGTAGCCAAGGTATGAAATAGATGCAGAATTTTAATTAAAATGTACGCTCAAATAATTAACAAAAGTAACGTGATTAGAAACTATTCGTTTCTTATTTATTTATATCATATATAGTTTGTACAATATACGCTAAATTTATAACAAAAGTAATGTATCTAAATTTATACGTTACTTATTTATTCTCTACCTATTTTTAGTAGAATATACGTTTTAAACAATATTCATTAGCTACGTACCATTTATATGCTAACTAAATAAATCAAAACGGATATAACGTTCAAATTAAAATGTGTATTTTAAATAGTCTATTTATACTCTATTAACTTTAAAATTTATTACTTAATTAGCTTTTGATTTGTTTACATTGGTTTGATTTACTTAACGTTTAACACATAACTGATGCATATATGTAAGAAAGAAAACATAAAATTTATTTCCTATATATTATTCAATTTAAAATTTTATTTATTAATCAATTAACTAGGAAACAAATGTGTATACGTATAAAGTTTATTTCTTTTACAGAATATTAATTACTTGATTTAAAGGTGTACAACCAATTTTTAAAAGAACAAAAGTGGAAATAAAATTTTGCTACCAATATATTTAGTTAAATTAAAAGATTTGGAAGTTAGAATTTAAAATATTTAAATTCCAATAAATGTTAAACTTTAACCAAAAATAAGAGTTATAGAATTGGCTTATATTAATAAAATTTTGGTGACTATTTATAATTAAATTTAAAAAAATTCAACATTTTTGTAAATTAAAACCCTAAAGTTTATAAATAAAAGAATAAAATACTTGTTAGAATTTTTGGGTTGTTACAACCTAATAGCCTTGAAATCGAGGGTGTAATTGTACAATTGCTTTTGAAAGGAAATCCGTACTTGTGTGCGGGACTGGATGTAGGGTTACTCCGAACCAGTATAAAATCCGGTGTGTTCTTTCCTTTACTGCTTTTACTTTATTTCTGCATCTGTGTTTGTTTCTGTGATCATATCTGTGTCTGAATATTGCATACATTTGCGTTTAAATTGACAAAAACTCAAATTGATCTAATAATTCTCTAAAACACTATTCATCCCCCTCTAGTGTTAATCCTAGCCTTAAGATCCATAATCTGCATTTCTCATAGTTTGGTTTTGGGTTTTTGGTCGATTTCTGTCGTTCGGCGGCGATAGGAAGATCGACATTGGGCTGGAGGTAGTGCGGAGGTTAGTGATCGATGGAAAAATAGTGGTTGATTTTATCTTGGGCTGTGGTGGTCAGGGGAGGAGGAAGTAGGGTTTTGTGGTGGGATTTGATGGTTGGGATTGACGAGGGTGGTACGGCCACGGTGGCACATCGGGATGGATCGCATGTTGGGGAATGGTTTTAAGGATTCGAGACGCGACTATGGTCGAGGCGGCAGGTCTTCTGGTGGCGTAGTTCGTCATCGGCAGATGATTTTGCTGATCGAGTTTTGGATGCTGTGGGTTCGAGAGTCCTCGTTTTTGCTTCATTGGAAGATGCAACGATCAGGTTGGTCGAGGGGGTCGGCAGGGTCAGCATCTTCATGTCGATGGTCGAGGTGATGATCTCCGATGATCAGAATAGCCGTGCATGTGCACGGTTGTTAGCGCCAACATTGGTCACTAACACCCCAATCTAAATGAAAGCACCAACTAACGGTCACAGATAACAGATATTATATATGTAGAGAGTAATAATATGAAGAACAGTCGAAATTAAAATGAAATCAGTAAAGAACACAGATTTTATAGTGGTTCGGCTAACTTCGGCCTACGTCCACTCTAGAAGTTTTCTTTTTATTGACGTTCGAATCAATTACAGTTACAAATTGATAAAGTAACCTTTAGCCTTAGAAAATAGAAAGTTAGAGAGCGGAGAGAAGAAGACCCCTCATCTGAAGACCCACATGCTATATTCGCAGGCAAAACCAGGTTGTTGGGCCTCCTGAGTAGTTTGGGCCCACCAAGGCCATAGCCGAACCCTATTTCATTATGCCGATCGACCCTGAGCAGTTGTTATGCCGAACGAGGGGAGGTGTGCCGAGCGAGGGGAGGTGTGCCGACCGAGGGAAGGTATGCCGAGCGAGGGGAGGTATGCCGAGCGAGGGGTGGTATGCCGAACGCGGGGAGGTATGCCGACCTAGGGGAGGTATACCGACCGAGGGGAGGTATGCCGAGCGAGGGGAGATGTGTCGAGCGACGGGAGGTGTGCCGAGCGAGGGGAGTTGTGCCGAGCGAGGGGAGGTATGCCGAGCGAGGGGAGGTATACCGAGCGAGGGGAGATATGCCGACGGAGGGAAGGTATGCCGACGAGGGGAAGTATGCCGAGCGAAGGGACGTGTGCCGATCGAATGGAGGTATGCCGAACGAGGGGAGGAATGCCGATCAAGGGGAGGTATGCCGAACGAGGGGAGGTGTGCCGATCGAGGGGAAGTTTGCCGATCGAGGGGAAGTATGCCGAATGAGGTGAGGAATGCCGACCGAGGCGAGGTATGTCGAATGAGGGGAGGTATGCCGAGCGAGGGGAGGTATGTCGATCGAAGCTTATCTTCCAGACTGAGCCGCGCAACTCACCATTTCTTGACCAAATGGCATATCCAAGTGAACTTCATTCTTTTAAACCGAATCCATCCTATTACAGCCTCAACAATCGTGAAGTTTTTTTGGTTGAGTCCGCCTGTTCATGGCCTTGACTAAAGGTGGGTTAACACTTGTCCCCCAAAATATGCCTTGCTATTGGAATGTGTGTTTTGTAGCTCTTTAACCTGAATGTACGTATCCTGTTAATGACCTGCAAAGAAATTGATAGTCTTATCTAACCGCGAATAATGATCGTTCACGATCGTATGTCATTCGGGGTAGTATGTGACCGTTCGAGGTAAGGTGTTGTTCAAGTCGAATGGTGATCGTTTGCGATCGGGTGTCGTTCGAGGCGATTTTTGATCGTTCGCGATCGGGTGCCGTTCGAGGCGAGTTGGGACCGTTCGCGGTCGGGTGCCGTTCGATGAGATTTGTGATCATTCGCGATCGGGTGCCGTTCGAGGTGAGTTGGGACTGTTCGCGGTCGGGTGCCGTTTGATGCGATTTGTGATCGTTCGCGATCGGTGTCGTTCGAGGCGAATTGTGTGCGCCCGGTTGGACTTAGTATTATTAATGCCCGATTTCACGTTCGAGTGAATTTCTAACTTGTTTGTTATGGCGGTTTATCGCCATCTCATAGCATGTCTGAGAACTGTTTGCGATCCCTTACATGAGTAAGTGGTTTAGCCGTTATGGAATCAGAGATGACATACTTTCGTCCGAAATAAGTCTTTCAACAGAAAAGTCAAACAAAATCAAGTCCAAACATGAGAAATGGAAAATAAAAGAAAAACAGGGACGTTGAAGTGCAAACACCTACATTGATGCGATTTATATTCATATCAGAACATGTTTGAGGATCGTTTGCGGTCTTGTACATATGTAAATGACTTAATCGCGTTGGTGTGGAGTTTGCTACTTATTCGTCATTATTTCAATCAGTTGATACTAAGTTGATGCCTTGATCCTGAGCCGTCCACAGTAGGTGCAGGTGGTGGTTGTTCTTGTTCCACCGTCGTGGCCCTCGTTCTCACATACTGGGATAGCAGACCATCCCGGATATGCCCCTCAACTTCATCCTTCAAGTGTCTACGATCATTTGTGCTATGACCATTCAGTTCATGGAACAAACAATACTTGTTTGATCTTCTTTCATTGCTGGTCGTATCCCTTTTCATTGGCCTTCGATAGAGAATCTGCCCCCTAGTGTCTTGGTAAATTCGTTCCAAAGTCTTGTTCGGCTCTGAATAAGAGGTAAATCTCGGTTCCTTTCATGGTCGCATTGGCCCATGCTGTTATCCCTGGCCTTCCGTTTCCCTTTATCAGTTCCTGAATCTTTTTAGAAGGATTTTCACCCTTGACTGCATAAACATCATCTCCTTCTCCTTCCTCTCTCTCAGCATTTTCATCCTCTAATCGTAGAAATCCTTCAGCTTCATGATAAAACTCCCCTAGATTCATAGGTGGATCCCTTATCAATGAATTTTTGAACTCTGTTCCATTAGTTATGCCAGATATAGCTGCCATTAAAACCATGGATGGATCTGGTCGATCCACTAATGCTGCCGCTACATTAAATCGTGTTAGAAAGCTTCTCAAAGATTTCCCAGTCCTCTGCTTTAGCACTGCCAAACTCATCACATGCTTAGGTCTCGAAATGTGAACTCTGAACTGCCTCATAAACTTCCCAGTAAACTCGGTCTACGTTTCAATGGAACCGCTCTCCAATTATCTAATCCATAGTGCTACTGTGTCTGTCAGATACAATGGGAAGCATCAGGCCATGACTTCCTCTGATGCCCCTAGAACTTCCATATGCCTCATATACTTTGTCAGATGAACCGTAGGATCTGTCCTCCCATTATACATCTCCAATGATGGTAGCTTAAAATCTGGTGGGTTCCTAGCTCGCCTGATAGTTGGAGTAAAGGGACTCCTATTCACATCCTCTAAGTCTTTGTTTACCAATCCACCTCTCATAGCTCGTCTAACCATCTCCGCCAGTCTATCGTTGTCTCCAAGATGTAATCCTTGTCTGTTGCCTCCGGTCTCACCACCGAGTTCATGAGGAAATTTAGGCAAATAACCCTCATCTCGTACTCCTACACTCCTATTGGTGTAGGGTTGCACAGCGTCATCTGGTATCCCTCCATGGATTGGTCCAACATTTCCTGGTGGTGTGCCCCCGAGTGTAGGTCCATCTAGATTATTAGTCGTCAGCTGATTGGGGGCTGTCCCCTGCTGAGCCACTCCCTCTTCTTGCTGGTTGAGCGTTTCTGATCCAGCTCCATGGATCTGAGCTCCTGCATTTGCTGCTTGTGCAAATTGTCTGAGAAGAGCCTGCGTCATCTCCTCTTGTCTTTTCAACATCGCTTCCATCTCATCTCTAGTGATGTAGATGGATGCTTGACCCGCTCCAGCTCTAGAGGAAGCCTCTTGGCTTCCCTCCTGATTACTCCTTTCTTTCACTTGCTTCCTTGTTGATGGTCTAGCCATTGTTTCCTAGAATCCAAGTTTCTAGCTCTGAAATTCCCGAGTGCTTGCGTTCTCAGTGAAAGCACCAAAATGTTAGCGCCAAAATTGGTCACTAACACCCAAATGTAAATGAAAGCACCAACCAACGGTCACAGATAACAGATAGAATATATGTAGAGAGTAATAATATGAAGAACGGTAGAAATTAAAATGAAATCAGTAAAGAACACGGATTTTATAGTGGTTCGTCTAACTCTGGCCTACGTCCACTCCAGAAGTTTCCTTTTTATTGATGTTCGAATCAATTACAGTTACAAACTAATAATTTAACCTTTAGCCTTAGAAAATAGAAAGTTAGAGAGCGGAGAGAAGAAGAACCCCCATCTGGAGAACTATATGTTGTATTTATAGGCAAAACCAGGTTGTTGGGCCTCCTGAGTAGTTTGGGCCCACCAAGGCCATAGATGAACCCTACTTCATTATGCCGACCGACCCTGAGCAGTTGGTGTGCCGACCGAGGGGAGGTGTGCCGATCGAGGGGAGGTCTGCCGAGCGAGGGGAGGTGTGCCGATCGAGGGGAGGTAAGCCGAACGAGGGAAGGAATGCCAAGCGAGGAGAGGTGTGCCGATCGAGGGGAGGTATGCCGATCGAGGAGAGGTGTGCCGATCGAGGGGAGGAATGCTGACCGAGGTGATGTATGCCGAACGAGGGAAGGTATGCCGATCGAGGGGTGGTATGCCGATCGAAGCTTATCTTCCAGACCGAGCCGTGCAACCCCCCAATTTCTTGACCAAATGACATATCCAAGTGAACTTCGTTCTTTTAAACAGAATCCATCCTATTACAGCCTCGATAATCGTGAAGTTGGTTGGGTTGAATCTGCATGTTCATGGCCTTGACTAAAGGCGGGTTAACAACGGTGATCTTTCGTGCATCTGGAGTTTTGTGGGTTTTGGGAAGAAGGGTTAGTTCGGGTTTTTCTCGAGAGATTCACGCGTTCGACTTGAAATGGTTCGCGGTGACGCGAGCGAAGGATTTCGCGAGAGTACTCGGGTCGATTACGTGTTGATTTCGAGAGAGACATGGGAAAATTTGTTGTTGCCTCGGGTTTTACTTTGGCTTGGGTAAATTAGATTCTAGGTTAAATCCTGTCCAGTTTTAATTATAAAATGAAATTCCAAAATTTAAAGCAAAGTAAATTTTTAAAAACAAAGTTTTCAAAAGAATTTCTAAGTATATGCTACCAGTTTAAAGATGTGTAAAATGTTTAAGTTTAGGGCATGATGTTTTAAACAAATTTAAGTTTTTAAAATATGAATTTGCAAAGTTTAAATTTTGTTTTAAAAATAGTTTGGTTTATGTAAATATTACATTAGACTAATTTTATAATTAGTTCATAAATGTTTTCAAATAAAATGTAATTGTTGAAATTTAAATATGGTTTAAGTGAAAGGTATTTAACTTTAATAAATTAAAAGATGATGATTTTGTATAAACCAAATTCAAGCTTTTAATTTTAGTTTAATTTAAATGGTAGTTATGAGTATAATTTAGTATATGGGTTATCTTAATTTAATCAAGTCTTATTTACAAAAGTAATTAAAGTATAATTACTTAATTAACTAAGATGATTAATTTAGGTAATTAAATTAAGATAAATTGATTTTGTGTAATTAAGGGTAGTTAATTACTTAATTTATGATTGGTTAATCTAAGAAATCAAAGTTTAATTAATTAAGGAATAATTAGGTAATGGATGTAATTAGGTGCTAATTACTTAATTTTAAGAGGATTATTAAGGGTAACTTAATGAAGTAATTTAAAGGAATTAATTACTCAATGTAATTAATTAAGCTAATGTTGTTAATTTAAGTTAATTAATTAGTTTAATTAATTAAAGAGAATTACTTGATGATAGGTTAAGTACAATTACCTAATGTAATTAATGAAGTGTAATTACTTAGTGTAAGTAATTAATGGACAATTACTGGAAGTAATTAATAAAAAGGGAATTACTTGATGGAAGGTAATTAAAGGATAATTACTTAGTGAAAGTAATTAAGTGTTAATTACTTAGTGTAATTAATTAAAGGATTAATTAATGTAATTAATCAAGGAGTTAATTTAATTGATGTAAGTAATTAAAGAATAGTTAATTACTGAAAGTAATTAATTAAGAGTAATTAATGAATGTAATTAAGTTGAAAGATTTCTTGTTAAATAGAATTAATTAGAAGAATAATTAATTAATGAAAGTAATTAGAGGATCATTAATTAATGTAATTAATGAGAATAATTAAAAGGGTTAATTGATTTATAAATGTGATTAATTAAAAGATAATTAATCAATGAAGTGATTATAGTATAATTAATTAATGTAATTAATTAAGGATCAATGAAATTAATTATAGTTAATTAATAAATAGGAGTAATTAAAGGTTAATTAATGAGAATGATTAAAGAACAAATACTTTATGTAATTAATTTAAAGGCTAATTACTTAATGTAGTTAAAAAATAATTAATCAAGGATGATTAATTTAGAGAATAATTAAAGGATAATTAATCTATAATTAAAGATTAATTAATTAGTTTATAAGGTGATTAAAAAGTGATTAATTAATTAAATGGTTGTAATTAATTAATGATTTTTTAAGCAGGATTAGATGATTAATTCTCAAGTAATTAATTTAATTTAAGTTGACTAAATTAACTATAATAGGGATCAATAATTCCTATTTGTGGATGAATGTTTGAGTAGAATGTCTGGATTGAATGATACTTATAGTTCGATAATCTGTGATGTTCTGTGATGTGATATTGATTATAGCTATGATAAATGTGAGATATTTATCTGTGAATGATGCTGTGTGAATTCAATATTTTAAATTGAATTAAATTGTTCAAACTTCAACAACTTGGACATTAAGACGACGTTTTGGATTTCGGTGAGACCGGGATCGGATTTTCAAATTTGGAATTTCGAAAACCACATCGATCCAAATTAAACGATAGGTCATGAAATCTCAAGTGAAGATTCAGAGGAAGGCTATTGTCGTTAACTCTGAGGGTGATTCCAAAACGAGTTAACGGAGATAGTGCTTTCAATTTAGATGAAGATTCAGAGTGCATATGCTATTGTCGTTAACTCTGAGGGTGATTCCAAAATGAGTGTAGCGAGATAGTGCCTTCGTTTTCGTTCGAATCCGGAACGAACTTGTATGGATTGAATGCTTTCAGAACATCGTCAGGAGGACAATGAGGATTCTAAGATAGATGTGTTCTATAAAATTAATCGTAGCCTTAGGCCTCATCAACGGGGAATGGCTAAAACAAGGGTGGTGCAGCAAGGCTAAGTGGGTAGCACCCAAGTAGGACAAGATTTACCCTTGTCTAGAGGTTCCTTTTATTCGGCTTAGTCGGCAGTTGGCGATGGCCAACTGCGGGGTTATCTTGTTCAGAACTATCCAGTAAGGGATGGTTCCGACCTTGTGTTGCAGGGGATTTAGGGTGGATCCTCGGTACGGTGATCTAGACCATATATTGTGACGGACGATACCCCAGTAGCCCTGCCATTGTATGGAATCCAATCTCCAATAAGTGTCGTACGTGTTGATTATGCCCAACTATGTTGGAACGTGAGATGTAAGCGTTCTAGCTATTTCTGTATTTTACTTGAAAACCCTAGACCCTATTATAATATAACTGGATTTCCTATCAAATGTTTTTGTTATCGTAAGGTAAAAACTTTTCCTGTTTATGTGCGGGAAGTCTTACAAGTTACCTTTTGTTTCCAAAGGTTTTCAAAGTTACGCAACTTTAACCCGTTTACTCACACTAGATCCATGTCTGACCCGGAGTTTAATTCTGTTTTACTAAACTCTTGGGTACTCAAGTTTTTACGAGTAGCCAAGGGATTCAGATTAGCTTTGACGAGTTCTGGAGGAGATATGGAGCAGGAGGCTTCAGCGTTTGTAGACATATAGTGGTTCCGCTGTGTTAGTGTTGTATCTGTATTTCTGTGATGTACTTCAGTTGTAATAACTAGACAGGTGTTTATAACTATCTGGTTTGTGTTGTATAAGCTGTATAACTCTGATACTATGTAATATCTTATGTGATATAATATAATTTATTTGTTCCGCTATGAGATTCTAATGTTGTTTAGTTCTTTCTTTTCTATCATTTCTCTTTTCTATCCCTTTCTTTTTCTTAACGATGCATCTTTCTATGGAATGAAAGGCGGGTCGTTACATTATGGTATCAGAGCGCTAGGTTGAGTGAATACATAGGCTTTGGAGTGATTTCTTTCTTGAGAGAGCATACTTGTATTCATATACATACACACACACACACACACACACACACCCCTACCTATTTTGTTGGGTTATCTGTTCGGGTTTGCCAACATGAGTTCTAGAGGTAGGAGAGGTAGTGGCATGTATAGCACGACTATCACTAGTGGAAGAAGTCTGAGTAATTGTGATTGGAAGTGTATCTGCCAGACGGTATTGGGCCTCTTGGGTAAGCTTTGCGGCATAGTGTAAGGATTTCACCAATCTCTGAAGGAAACCTTTTTAAGATTCGGTGTTCATCATTGGAATGTAAGCTTGTTCGGGCTCGTGCGAGCGGATTTTCTAGAATTTGGATCATTCAGAGGTGCTAAAGCAAGTGATGGTATCTTGGCAACCTTAGGAAGGAGTTTTGTCTGTATCGAAGTATGAGACTTAGTTTAGTAAGATGTTTGTGCTTGGTTTGTTTGAGAGACATCTTCCATCTTAAAGGCTCTTATGTGGAGTTGGTTGATATAGCTTTATGATTCGAGGAGCTTTTGGATAAGGAAGTCTTTGGCATCTGAGGCAGCATGGCAGCTCGGAGGTGTTGAGTGTGCTGTCAAGAAGGTCTCTTGTCTTAGCAGTGTCCTAGAGGTGGAGTTCGAAAGGAGCAGAGTGGCCCGTTTCTTCTATGATTCAGGAGTCTTTGAGATTCTACCATCATTAGACCGAACAGATGGTGAAGGCTTGCCCACTTCTTCTGGAAGCTCAGCTGGGTATGATGTTTGTGTTTGAGAGTGGACCATCAGTTTCTTCTTTTAGTTAGAAGAGCTTAAGCTGTTCTGATTCGTGAAGAGAGAACAGTTTCTTTGAAATCTGAACTGGGTAGAATCGCAAAAGTGACTTAAGATGATTCGAAAGTTCTCTTAGTAATCTTTTGTTTAGGATTGAGACATCTTTAAAGGATGTGGGAGCTATCAAAGTGGTTTGAGATTTTCCAGATGTCTTCGAAGAAGTCAAGATTTACATCCGCATCAAGAGATTGAGTTTTGTATCGACTTGATTCCTGGAGCATTACCGGTGGTTCAGCCTAGCAGAGGAGGGTACCTAGAGAGAGGACTGGTTAAGCAGTCAGGATTGATCGGATCTAGTTCTCTGGCTGGATTTTTGCTGTGGTATTTGTGACCAAAGCGGACAAGTCGCTAAGATTTTATGGAATTTGATGAACAATGTTTCCAGGATATGGATCAAGTCTGTGCTTATGTTCATCAACAACATTCTCATCTTCCTCAGATCAGAGTTGAGCAGTGGAAGCAAGATGGCAGTTATTCCATAATAGAAGCAACCTCGGACTCCTCAAAAGTTTGTGTTTGTCCTGGATCAGAGGATTCCTAAAGGAAGTTCATTCGGGATCTGAAGGCTTGGTTTTCTAGTGCACCTATTCTATTTTTTCGAATAGGAGAAGTATGTTTGAAGCCTTTTGATAATTGTATTGTAGAGTTTGTGTGGTGGATTTCGATGGATCTTGGGAGAACCATCTTGTTGAGTAGAATCCGGAGATCATCTCATTCTTGATCCAGATTTGATCCGAGAGGCATCTGCGAAGATTGGGTTGATCTAGAAGGTTGAAGTTAACCTAGGATCGGCAGAAGAGTTTTGTGGATAGAGAACAAACGAATTCAGAATTCGAAGTCAGAGATTTGATTTTGGATAAGTTTTCTTTGATCGTAAGGGCACTAAGATTTGGGTAAGACGGGAAGCTAGCTCAAAAGTGTGTTGGATCTTTCTGTATTCTCTTCAGGTAAAGTACTTTGGTCTACAGGATTGAATTGCCAGTACAGATGGTTGGGATTCGTTATGTATCTCATGTATCTCTGATGGAGTACTTGTATGATCCATCACTGGTTTTAGATTCAGCAGTTCTAGGGGATCTGGAAGTTGAACAGGACTTGTCTGTGGTTTGATATCCTGTTCAGATTTTAGATCTAGATATAGGAGCTCAGGATCTGAGTAGTGTAGCTAGTTTAGATTCAGTAGAGCTAGTATCCCGGTGTTTGTACCAGGAAAACTCTAGATAATATTAGGAAGTTCTATCCAGAATTTTGTCTAGATAGTTAGTGTTGTTTGTTTGAATTGGTTGCTATGGTTACTAGTATATGGTTGATAGCATATGCTAGCAATTTAAAAATTAAAATCTGTATGGGATTATTAAATTATCTTTGCTTTTAAATTTCGGGGACGAAATTCTGTTAAGGGGGAGGAATGTGATAACCCGCAATTTTGGGCAATATTTATTTGATAATTTCCATTAATAATTATTTTAAAATGTGCAATATTGATTTAGTAATCTAATTTAACAGAATTTATCTTTTCAAAACTAATAATTATTTAATTTGACAAAAGTTATCTTTTAAAAAACTACTACTAATAATAATAATTTAATTTGGCAAATTTTATTCTTTTCAAATTTAATAATATATAATTGATAAAAAATTATCTTTCTAAGCTAATAAAAAGTATTCTATTTATAATGTATATGTGTGTATACATTATGAACAGGAAGTTTGGTTTCAATTTAAATTTAATAAAAATGTTTTGAAATTTATAATATATATGTGTGTGTGTGTATTGTGATTTGGAAGATTTTTATTGAATTTAATAAAACTTTTCAAAAAGCTATTTAAAAATTTATCTTATATTTTCAAAAACACTTAAAGTAAATATTTATTTTATTTAAAAATATGATAGCTTGAAATGGTATATTATAACAAAAGTTTAATATGTTTCTCTTAAAAAAATTGGTTCTTGAAATAAATTTAGTTTATATATATATGTATATATATATATGTATATATATATATATATGTATATATATATATATGTATATATATATATATATATATATATTTAAGTACAATATTTTTAGTTTAAACTTTAAAATAAGATTTAATTTAATGTCCTTTTCTTTTAATTTTCTTTCTTTTAAATTTAGCTTTGGAAATTGTATTTTTGAATATATATATATATATATATATATAAAAGATAAAATTGGAAAAAACAAAAAACATTTTAATATAAATATAAGAAATTAATTAAAATAATGAATTTTGAACAAAATGTAATATAAGAAATTATTACAATATTGGAATAAAACATATGTAAGGCCATTATATCATGTAATGGACATTTGTAGGTTTATTACAATCTAAATTAACAAGTGGCAATGTTTTACTTTATTTTTGAAATATTTATAAATAAATGTATTAAGAGAACTTGGCAAATTTATTTTAGTTCAAACATTTTTTTCTTCTCTTCTAAAAACTGAAAAGCAGATTTAAAAAGAAAATTCAAAACCAAAACAAGATTTAAATCTAAACACCACTGCAAGCTCTTCTGGAAAGGATTCAACAAACAAAGATTTCAAATTTCAACAAAATTCAAATCAACACAAATGCAAAACTTCTCTAGGTCAAACAACAATTGCAAGCTTCTCTGGTTCAGATCAATTTCAAAATTCAACAAGCAAATTCGACGTAAACAACAAGATTCAAATGCCAAATCAATTCAACTATTCCAGGAAATAAAACAGTGTTCTTTGCTTCTCCCCGTCTGGTGAGTAAACATTTAAAAGTAAATCTTTGGTGCTAATATATTTGTGTAATAATAATGTAGATGTGTGTGCATGAATGTCCAATTTAAATCTGGTTTAAATTCTGCTATGTATTGAAAATGCCTGTATATGTTTGCATGTATGTTTCTGTTAAAAATCTGGCAAGATCACCTACAAAATAATTCCCATCTTCCTAAATAATCAATATTAGACTTTGATTACTAAAAAGAAAATGTTAATAACAATGTGATCTTGTTTTTAAAAATAATTTTAAGTGATTATATTTGGTAAATAATCTGTAAAAATTAAGATTTACAGTAAAAAGCTAAATTAAGTTGAAATTCAACATCTACGAATTCATCTCTGGATTATAGAATCTGATTCGAATAAACGAATCATGGATTTAATATAAATTTTGTGATTTTTAATTAAGGATTTGACAAGAATTGGTGAGTTGTTCGATTGTGGGTTTTTAGTCGATTTCTGTCGTTCGACGGCTATAGGAAGATCGGCAATTGGGCTGGAGGTAGTGCGGAGGTTAGTGTTGGATGGAAAAATAGTGGTTGATTTTATCTTGGGCCGTGGTGGTCCGGGGAGAAGGAAGTAGGGTTTTGTGGTGGGATTTGGTGGTCGGGATTGATGAGGGTGGTACGGCCACGGTGGCGCACCGAGATGGATCGCATGGTGGGGAATAGTTTCAAGGGTTCGAGACGCGACTATGGTCGAGGCGGCAGGTCTTCTGGTGGCGTAGTTCGTCATCGCCAAATGATTTTGCTGATCGAGTTTTGGATGTTGTGGGTTCGAGAGTGCTCATTTTTGCTCCGGTGGAAGATGCATCGTTTAGATTGGTCGAGGGGGTCGGCAGGGTCGGGGTCTTCGTGTCGATGGTCGAGGTGATGATCATCAATGATCAGACTAGTCGTACATGTGCACGGTGATCTTTGGTGCATCTGGAGTTTTGAGGATTTTGGGAAGAAGGGTTGGTTCGAGTTTTTCTCGAAAGGTTCACGTGTTCGACACGAAGTGGTTTGTGGTGACGCGAGGTGTAACGACCCGCCTTCCATTCCATCGAAAGACGCATCATTAAGAAGAAAGAAAGGGATAAAAAAAGAGAAAAGAAGAAACAGACAACATCAGAATCTCACAACGGAACGAATAAATTATATTATATTACATAAAACTTACATAGTATCATATATATCATAGTTTTACAGCCAATACAACACAAACTAGACATTTATAAACATCTGTCTAGCGATTACAATTCAAGTACATCAGAGAAAACAGATACAACTCAAACACAGTGGAACCACTATATCACGCTGAAGCCTCCTGCTCCATTATCTCCTCCAGAACTCGTCAAAGCAATCCTGAATCACTTGACTACTCATACGTAGTATGAGTACCCAAGAGTTTAATAAAACAGAAAATAAATACTCGGGTCAGACAGGGGTCTGGTGTGAGTAAACGGGTTTAAAAGTTGCTTAACTTTAGAAAATCCTTTGAAAACAAAAGGTATCACGTAAGACTTCCCACACATAAACATGGAAAAGTTTTTACCTTACGCTAACCAAAACATTTGATAGGAAATCCAGTGATATTATAATAGTGTCTAGGGTTTTCAAAATAAAATACAGAAATAGCTGGAATGCTTACATCTCACGTTCCAACATAGTTGGGCACAATCAAAACCGTACAGGCACTTATTGGATTTTGGATTCCATCAATGGCAGGACTACTGGGGTACTGCCCGTCACAGTACGTGGCGTAGATCACCGTACCGAGGAGTACACCCGCTCCCCTGCAACATAAGGGCGGAACCATTCCTTACTGAGCAGTTCCGAACAAGACCACCCCGACGGTTGGAGCTCACAACCATCCACACAGCCGAAATAAAAGGGACCTCTAGACAGGGGTAAATCTCACTCTCCAGTGGGGGCTACCCACGAAGCCTTGCTGCACCTCCCCTGTTTTAGCCATTCCCGGTTGATGAGGCTTGAGGCTACGATTATCTTTAGAGAAAACATCTATCTTAGAATGCTCATCGTCCACCTGACGACGTTCTAAAAGCATTCAATCCATACAAGTTCGTTTCGGGTTCGAACGAAATCGAAGGCATTATCTCGTTACACTCATTTTGGAATCACCCTGAGAGTTAACGACGATAACCCTTGCACTCTGAACCACCATCTCGAACCTATAAGTACTATTCCGTCAAACTCATTATGGAATCACCCACAGAGTTATACTGACGTATAGTTCTTACACCTCGAGTCTTCACTTGTTTCACTTGGATTAACGACCTAACGTTTAAATTGGAATCGATGTGGTTTTCGGATATCCAAATATGGAAACCCGATCCCGGTCTCACCGAAACCAAACGCCATTTTAATGTCCAAGTTGTACTTAAGGGTTTTAACAAATTAACTCATTTCATTAGCATCTATTTCACACAGTTAGATAAACTACATATCACAATAGATAATCTCATCCTCATCATAAATAGATAATCTGTATCATCATCACAAACAGAAAATCATCACACACAGATAATCCATCACAAACCATCATACTTTAACCAAGCATACATATCATACAGATACAACTCATCTCATTTCTGAGATCACAAACATCCAATCAATAACATCCATAAGCAATGATTTATTAACCATCAATTATAATTAATTCAAAATGAATTAAATTAATTACTTCTATCTCTAAATAAATTAAAATAAATTAAATTAATTATCCATCTGTAAATCCTGCGTAATATCCATTAATTAACCCAATTAATTAATCATTCACTAAGTATTTAACTTGATCAAGCACCTTTGATTAATCACCCTCTAATTACAATATGTAATTAGTCTTTAATTATTTTTCACAAATTAATTAACCTTATGCATAAGTAATTAACATTTAATTACTTAATTTATTAATTAACTATAATTAATTATATTTATCCTTAATTAATTACAATTAATTAATCACTTAATTAATTAATTATTACTTAATTAAACAATCCTTAATTACATCATTAATTATATTAATTAATGATCTCTGATTAATATTTAAATTAATTACTTTATTAAATTAATTGCATTTAGTAATTAATCTAATCATTAATCACCTTGATTAATATTCAATTCAGTAATTAACTATCTTAATTACTCATTAACAAATTAGTTATCCAATAATTGATTATCTTTATTAATTAATTCCTTAATTAATTACAGAAGTAATTATCCAAATTACTATATTAAAATAAATCACCTTTCCCTAATTACATTCCAGTAATTATCAATTATCACTTCTCTAAGAAATCCTGCTCCATAAATTATATTAAGTAATTATTATCATTAAATTATTAAATTATTTCTTTAATTAATTAAACTAAATTAATTAATTTAAAAAAACTCATTATTAGAATTAATTAAAATAAGTAATTAATCCCTTAATTACTTTTATAAAGTAATTATACTCAACAAATTACAATTGATTACCTTCAATTAATTAATCTAATTAATTTATCAAAATTAACCATATTGATGAACTATTTAATTATCCTTAGATAATTATCTTATTTAATTAACAATATTTCCATTAATTACTTACTTAAGTGAATTATCTTAGATTAATTATTCATTAATCATTTCTAATTATAAATTAATTCAAGTCATTATTTAAAATCAAATAAGTAAATTCTTAATTATTTCCAAAATAATTCATTTACTTATTAATAACTTAATTAATATTCAAAATGTATTTAAATAATACATTTCTAAAATCTAATTCAACTTTTATTTTAAAATTTATGATTCCAAATGTTTAACTATTTAAACATTATCCAAATTTTAAATTTATAAACCTAAAGGTAAAGAACCATCATTATTATATAAGAAAAGTTTAAAAATCTAAATTACTTAATTTTACTAAGGAAATCAAGCTTTTGAAAATAGATAGATTATTTAACTTTTAAATCTAAAGTTAAACATATCATAATTTTAATTCAAATATTTAAGGAAAGAATCCTTTTAAATTTAAACCTTTATTTGATATCAACTTTATTTTAAATCTATTTTTAAAACATTGAATATGTCCAATATTTAAAAAATTTCAAAACTGTTTTGAAGTCAAACAGGTTTCAAAGTAAAACTGAAATCATACTTAAACTTGATTTCAAAACTAAATTTAAATCTTTCTTAAAATTTAAAATTTTCATTTTTAAAACTTTGGATTCAAAAGTACTCTTGAATCCAATTCAAACTTACACCTGAACCTAAATCTCTATTTTAAAAATTGAATTCCCTTCAAAATTTAAAAAAAACCAAACTGCTCAGGTTTACAACCTGTATACAACAAAACCCGAGACCACCATCAAAACACTTCGAGCTAAAACCTACCATCTTCGAGTCTCAACACAATCTACACGAGAACATCTTCGAGTCACCAAAACCCTGCACACCCAGAGTTCACCAGAGTCAACTATACACTGTGCATATACACCATTGCTCCGGCGGCTTCCAGTTACCTTCACCAACCCCTCCAAGACGTGGTCCATCCCTCAACTTGACAATGACCATCAACAAACCCTCGGCAGCTTGAAATTAGAATCAAGCAAAATCAAACAACCTGAAAAAGCTTCACCAAAAAAAACATGCCAAACCTGTCAACCCTCACGACAACCCACTCCGACCATCTGATGATCTTCAACTCCGGCCATTGCTCCACCTACGGTTCCTCCTCCCAATCCCAAAATATGGCAACACTCGGTGAATCAAAGGAATTAAAAATCTACAAAATCTCCTTCCCCCGGAAACTAGGGATAGAAACCTGTAAATAACCAATGCTGTCGCTACCCACTTCTGATCAACTACCAGAAATTTTTCCCTCACTTCCCAGTCAACACCCACCTCTAGGCAGAATTCCAGATTCCAAAATCTATTATATGATTTGATACTCCCAAAATCCCAAATTCTGTACAATCCTTAATTACTAACTCCATAGAAGATTTTAAAATGTGATGCTTGTTTTAATATTCATGTTTTAAACATGCATTAAAGTTCTAAACTTGATTGAATAATTAAAGATGTTTGGTAATCTTACTTTTGGAAATAATATCAGTTATTACTGTTTCCCAGAGATAACAGATTTTAATTTAATTAAATTAAAATTTTACAAACCTAAATCTATGCTAAACAAACACAATTTGTTTACATAATAATTTCTAACTAAGATTCAGACATATAGAAGTCGATTTGTATTTAAAATCCTAGTAAGAACAGAAGCAGGACTGTTTAAAAATTTGCATCATACTTATATGCATGTTCAAGAATGTACACAGAACATCCATCATACAACAGTCAAACAAGCATACTCAATTCTATCAGAACTTATGCACAGATACATTTTAAACAACCTATAAATAGTGAGGTTACTTACTAAAAAGAAGAACAGTGCAGTTATATTTTTTTATTTTTTTATTTACCACTATTTTGATTTTCTTATTTGAAAAACATTTTGAATTAAAGCTTGATTTCTGGAAACCTTATTAGCTTGATTTTTAAAAGAAAGAAACTGTTTTTAAACAAAGATTTACCCACCTATTCATTTGAAGAGGCAGAAAGCAATCCAGATGCAATTCATTTCCCTGCAGCCTGATTTGCATTGCATTGATTGAATCTGTGCTTTTAGCTTCCATTAGATACTGAATGTACTTGTTGATGTTGGATTAAAACTACATGCTTCCCATTTTCTTTGCTTGAATTGATCTTCACAGGTTGCAGATTGAATTTTGTTTGCAGATTAAACAGAAATTTGCAATTGGGTTTTCTTTTGCAGATTTTAAATTTTTGTTTGCAGATCTTATACAGTTTTGATATTTGCAAAATATTGATTGAATTTGGATTGTAGATTTTAGAGTAAATTTGGATTTTCAGTTTCTTAAATCCGATTTTAGATTCTTCATAGAAGATAAAGTGTCTGATTTTAGATTCTTCATAGAAGATAAAGTGTTTGAAATAAAAAGATTTATTAAGTTCTTGTCTAAAATAATAAATTCAATAATGATTTAGTATTGCCACTTGTTACTTAAGTATGAAGATTAATTACATGTGTCCACTTTAAAATATGAATGCTTAACACATGTATGATTTTAATATAAAGATAAATTTCTTTGTTTATAAATGTTTTTATTTAAGATAAAATCATTCTAATTTAATTTAAGATGTTTTAAATGTTTCATTTATATTTAGTCTTTAAATGATTACAAATGAATTACCTTTACATATTTAAATGTTTACTTGAATAATTTAAAATAATATTTTTAAAACTAATTTTCAAAAAAAGAAAAAATTTAAAAAGAAAAGAATGTTGAATTATATTTTATTCCAAAGTTTTCAAACCAAAATATTATACTCTAATATAAATAAACTAAGTTTATTTCAAAACAATTTTAAGATAAAACAAAATAAACTTTTATTATAAAATACAATTTTTGACTATTATATATTTATAACAAAATATTTACTATATTTTTTTATTTTTTTTGAAAATATAAGATAGATTTATAAATTGACTTATGAAAATTTTCAATTTAATTTAATCAATTCATAAATTATACACCTATATATATTATAAATTTGAAAATATCCTTTATTAAATTTAAATTTAAAATTAAAATCAAAACTCCTATGTACAATGTATACACATATATACATTATAAATAAAATATTTTTAAATCATCTTAGAAAGAAAATTTTATCATTTAAATATTTTTAACATTTTAAAACAATAAGATTCTCAAATTCAAATATTATTATTATGAATTTTGAAAAGAATATCTTTTATCAAACTAAATAATTATAAATTTTCAAAAGAAAATTATGTTTGAATTAGATTATTAAATCAATATTTCACATTTTAAAATAATTATAAACGAAATTATTAAATAAATATTACCCAAATTTCCGGGACATCACATTTCTCCCCTCTTAAAAGAATTTCGTCCTCGAAATTTAAAAGCAAAGGTAATTTAATAATCTCATTAAAGATTTTATTTAAAACACAAGCATATACCGAACATATGTTAACAATCAAAACAACCAATTCAACCAATCGAATAAATCTAATTATCCAGACAAATTCTGGATAAAATTTTATCGAGTTTCCCCAAGTATATATATTTACCGGGATACTCGCTCTAGAGAATCCAATCAATCAATACTAAGAAGCTCCAAAACTCCTACTCACAATATCTACAACACTAGACAAAATATCAAACTGCAGACGAGTCTGACTCAACAACCAAAACTCCAGAATTGCTGGTTCCACAACCAGGGATAGATCATACACGTATTCCCTCAAAGATACGTGAAATTCTTCGAATCCCAGTTATCCAAACTGGCAATCCAATCATGTAGATCAATCACTTGACCCTTGAGAGAAAACAGAAAGATCCAATCTCTTATCCACAAATCTCTCATGTCGATCCTGGGCTGCCTTCAACCTTCTAGATCAATCCAATCCACCACACAAACTCTACTACAGATATCAGAAGACTTCAGACAAACTACACTTATTCGAAAAAACAGTACAGATGCACAAGACATCCAAGTCTCCAGATTAAAATGAATTTCCCGTAGAAATCCTCGGATCCAAGACAAAACACAAATTCCCAATGAATCGGGTGTTGCTTCTATTCTGGAATAGCTGCCACCATGCTTCCACTGTGCAACTCTGATTTGAGAATGTTGTTGATGAACACAGGTACAAACTTGATCAACTTATCCCGCAAACATTGTTCATCAAATTCCATGAAATCTCAGTGACCTATCCGATTCGGTCAAAAATACCACAGCTAAAATTCAACCAGAAAACTAGATCCGATCAATACTGCCAGCTTAAACCGATCTCTCTCTTAAAGAGTCCTCCCACCATGCTGAATCACCGGTAAATCTCCAAAAACCAAGTCGAAACAGAACTCAATCTCCTGATGCGGATGCAAAACTTAACTCCTTTGAAGACATCCAGAAAATATCAAACCACTTCGATAACTCAAACATCTTCTAGAGATGCTTCAATCCAAACAAAGGTTATTCAGAAAAATTCCGGATCATCGCAAGTCACTTTTGCGATTCTATTCAGTTCAGATTCCAAGAAATCGTTCTCTCTTCAATAATCAGAACAGCCAAAGCCTTCAAATCAAAAGGGAAAACTAGTGGTCCACCTTCAACCACAAACATCACACCCAGCTGAGCTTCCAGAAGAAATGGACAAGCTTCACCATCTGTCCGGCCTACTGACAAAAGAATCATAGAGACTTCAGAACCATCAAAGAAACAGGCCACTCACTGCTGCTACTGCTGCAAAAACTTCCTTACCCAAAAGCTCATTGAACCTCAAAGCTACACCAGCCACTTCCACAATAGAGCCTTTAGAAGACAGATATTCCTCAGGAAACTCAATCTCAAACCAAGCACAAAACACTCTGCCAAACTGAGTCTCAAACTCAAATACAGACAGAACTCCTTTCTAAGGTTTCCAAAATACTATTGTTGGCTTCAGTACTCCAAACTGATCCAGACTCAAGAAAATCCACTCACACGAGTGAAATCAAGCTTAAAATCCTAAGATACACTCTGAATCTTGAAAAGATTTCCTTAAGAGATCAGTGAAATCCTTTACACCAAACTGCCAAACTACTCAAGATGCCCAATACTGCTTTAGCAGATCACTTCCAACCTCAAACACTCGGACTCCAACCATTGGTAGTTGTGTTACATACACTACTACCCTATCTACCTTTATTACTTATATTGGAAAACCTGAACAGGTAACCCAATAGATAGGTAGAATTAAATATATTTATATTTAAAATTACAAGTACGCTCTCTCAAGAAAGACACCACTACAGAGCCTAGGTATTCACTCAACCTAATTCTCTGATACCACAATGTAACGACCCGCCTTCCATTCCATCGAAAGACGCATCATTAAGAAGAAAGAAAGGGATAGAAAAAGAGAAAAGAAAGAATAGAAGAAGCAGACAATATCAGAATCTCACAGTGGAACGAATAAATTATATTATATTACATAAAACTTACATAGTATCATATACATTAGAGTTTTACAGCCAATACAACACAAACTAGACAGTTATAAACATCTGTCTAGCGATTACAATTCAAGTACATCAGAGAAAACAAATACAACTCAAACACAGCGGAACCACTATATATATCTACACGCTGAAGCCTCCTGCTCCATTATCTCCTCCAGAACTCGTCAAAGCAATCCTAAATCACTTGACTACTCATACATAATATGAGTACCCAAGAGTTTAATAAAACAGAAAATAAACACTCGGGTCAGACAGGGGTCTGGTGTGAGTAAACGGGTTTAAAAGTTGCTTAACTTTAGAAAATCCTTTGAAAACAAAAGGTATCACGTAAGACTTCCCACACATAAAAATGGATAAGTTTTTACCTTACGCTAACCAAAACATTTGATAGGAAATCCAGTGATATTATAATTGTGTCTAGGGTTTTCAAAATAAAATACAGAAATAGCTGGAATGCTTACATCTCACGTTCCAACATAGTTGGGCACAATCAAAACCGTACAGGCACTTATTGGATTTTGGATTCCATCAATGGCAGGGCTACTGGGGTACCGCCCGTCACAGTACGTGGCCTAGATCACCGTACCGAGGACTACGCCCACTCCCCTGCAACACAAGGCCGGAACCATTCCTTACTGAACAGTTCCGAACAAGACCACCCCGACGGTTGGAGCTCACAACCGTCCACACAGCCGAAATAAAAGGGACCTCTAGACAGGGGTAAATCTCACTCTCCAATGGGGGCTACCTACGAAGCCTTGCTGCACCTCCGCTGTTTTAGTCATTCCCGGTTGATGGGGCTTGAGGCTACGATTACCTTTAGAGAAAACATCTATCTTAGAATGCTCATCGTACACCTGACGACGTTCTGAATGCATTCAATCCATACAAGTTCGTCCCGGGTTCGAACGAAACCGAAGGCATTATCTCTTTACACTCATTTTGGAATCACCCTCGGAGTTAACGACGATAACCCTTGCACTCTGAACCACCATCTCGAACCTATAAGTACTATTCTGTCAAACTCATTACAGAATCACCCATAGAGTTATACTGACGTATAGTTCTTACACCTCGAGTCTTCACTTGCTTCACTTGGATTAACGACCTAACGTTTAAATTGGAATCAATGTGGTTTTCGGATATCCAAATATGGAAACCCGATCCCGGTCTCACCGAAACCAAACGCCATTTTAATGTCCAAGTTGTACTTAAGGGTTTTAACAAATTAACTCATTTCATTAGCATCTATTTCACACAGTTAGATAAACTACATATCACAATAGATAATCGCATCCTCATCATAAATAGATAATTTGTATCATCATCACAAACAGATAATCATCACACTCAGATAATCCATCACAAACCATCATACTTTAACCAAGCATACATATCATACAGATACAACTCATCTCATTTCTGAGATCACAATCATCCAATCAATAACATCCATAAGCAATGATTTATTAACCATCAATTATAATTAATTTAAAATGAATTAAATTAATTACTTCTATCTCTAACTAATTTAAAATAAATTAAATTAATTATCCATCTATAAATCCTGCTTAATATCCATTAATTAATTAACCCAGTTAATTAATCATTCACTGAGTATTTAACTGGAATAAGCACCTTTGATTGATCACCCTCTAATTACAATATGTAATTAGTCTTTAATTAATTTTCACAAATTAATTAACCTTATGCATAAGTAATTAACATTTAATTACTTAATTTACTAATTAACTATAATTAATTATATTTATCCTTAATTAATTACAATTAATTAATCACTTAATTAATTAATTATTACTTAATTAAACAATCCTTAATTACATCATTAATTATATTAATTAATGATCTCTGATTAATATTTAAATTAATTACTTTATTAAAATTAATTACATTTAGTAATTAATCTAATCATTAATCACCTTGATTAATATTCAATTCAGTAATTAACTATCTTAATTACTCATTAACAAATTAGTTATCCAATAATTGATTATATTTATTAATTAATTCCTTAATTAATTACAGAAGTAATTATCCAAATTACTATATTAAAATAAATCACCTTTCCCTAATTACAATCCAGTAATTATCAATTATCACTTCTCTAAGAAATCCTGCTCCATAAATTATATTAAGTAATCATTATCATTAAATTATTAAATTATTTCTTAAATTAATTAAACTAAATTAATTAATTTAAACAAAACTCATTATTAGAATTAATTACAATAAGTAATTATCCCTTAATTACTTTTATAAAGTAATTATACTCAACAAATTACAATTGATTACCTTCAATTAATTAATCTAATTAATTTATCAAAATTAACCATATTGATGAACTATTTAATTATCCTTAGATAATTATCTTATTTAATTAACAATATTTCCATTAATTACTTACTTAAGTGGATTATCTTAGATTAATTATTCATTAATCATTTCTAATTATAAATTAATTCAAGTCATTATTTAAAATCAAATAAATAAGTAAATTCTTAATTATTTCCAAAATAATTCATTTACTTATTAATAACTTAATTAATATTCAAAATGTATTTAAATAATACATTTCTAAAATCTAATTCAACTTTTATTTTAAAATTTAAGATTCCAAATATTTAACTATTTAAACATTATCCAAATTTTAAATTTATAAACCTAAAGGTAAAGAACCATCATTATTATATAAGAAAAGTTTAAAAATCTAAATTACTTAATTTTACTAAGGAAATCAAGCTTTTGAAAATAGATAGATTATTTAACTTTTAAATTTAAAGTTAAACATATCATAATTTTAATTCAAATATTTAAGGAAAGAATCCTTTTAAATTTAAACCTTTATTTGATATCAAATTTATTTTAAATCTATTTTTAAAACATTGAATCTGTCCAATATTTAAAAAATTTCAAAACTGTTTTGAAGTCAAACAGGTTTCAAAGTAAAACTGAAATCATACTTAAACTTGATTTCAAAACTAAATTTAAATCTTGCTTAAAATTTAAAATTTTCATTTTTAAAACTTTGGATTCAAAGTACTCTTGAATTCAATTCAAACTTACACCCGAACCTAAATCTCTATTTTAAAAATTGAATTCCCTTCAAAATTAAAAAAAAAAACAAAATGCTCAGGTTTACAACCTGTATACAACAAAACCCGAAACCACCATCAAAACACTTCGAGCTAAAACCTACCATCTTCGAGTCTCAACACAATCTGCACGAGAGCATCTTTGAGTCACCAAAACCCTGCACAGCCAGAGTTCACCAGAGTCAACTATACACTGTGCATATACACCAGTGCTCCGGCAGCTTCCAGCTACCTTCACCAACCCCTCCAAGACGTCGTCCATCCCTCAACTTGACAACGACCATCAACAAACCCTCAGCAGCTTGAAATTAGAATCAAGCAAAATCAAACAACCTGAAAAAGCTTCACCAAAAAAAACATGCCAAACCTGTCAACCCTCACGACAACCCACTCCGACCATCTGATGATCTTCAACTCCGGCCATTGCTCCACCTACGGTTCCTCCTCCCAATCCCAAAATATGGCAACACTCGGTGAAACAAAGGAATTAAAAATCTACAAAATCTCCTTCCCCCAGAAACTAGGGATTGAAACCTGTAAATAACCAATGCTGTCGCTACCCACTTCTGATCAACTACCAGAAATTTTTGCCTCACTTCCCAGTCAACACCCACCTCCAGGCAGAATTCCAGATTCCAAAATCTATTATATGATTTGATACTCCCAAAATCCCAAATTCTGTACAATCCTTAATTACTAACTCCACAGAAGATTTTAAAATGTGATGGTTGTTTTAATATTCATGTTTTAAACATGCATTATAGTTCTAAACTTGATTGAATAATTAAAGATGTTTGGTAATCTTACTTTTGGAAATAATATCAGTTATTACTGTTTCCCAGAGATAACAGATTTTAATTTAATTAAATTAAAATTTTACAAACCTAAATCTATGCTAAACAAACACAATTTGTTTACATAATAATTTCTAACTAAGATTCAGACATATAGAAGTCGATTTGTATTTAAAATCCTAGTAAGAACAGAAGCAGGACTGTTTAAAAATTTGCATCACACTTATATGCATGTTCAAGAATGTACACAGAACATCCATCATACAACAGTCAAACAAGCATACTCAATCCTATCAGAACTTATGCACAGATAAATTTTAAACAACCTATAAATAGTGAGGTTACTTACTAAAATGAAGAACAGTGCAGTTATATTTTTTTTATTTTTTTATTTACCACTGTTTTGATTTTCTTATTTGAAAAACATTTTGAATTGAAGCTTGATTTCTAGAAACCTTATTAGCTTGATTTTTAAAAGAAAGAAACTGTTTTTAAACAGAGATTTACTCACCTATTCATTTGAAGAGGCAGAAAGCAATCCAGATGCAATTCATTTCCCTACAGCCGGATTTGCATTGCATTGATTGAATCTGTGCTTTTAGCTTCCATTAGATACTGAATGTACTTGTTGATGTTGGATTAAAACTGCATGCTTTCCATTTTCTTTGCTTGAATTGATCTTCACAGGTTGCAGATTGAATTTTCTTTGCAGATTAAACAGAAATTTGCAATTGGGTTTTCTTTTGCAGATTTTAAATTTTTGTTTGCAGATCTTATACAGTTTTGATATTTGCAAAATATTGATTGAATTTGGATTGTAGATTTTAGAGTAAATTTGGATTTTCAGTTTCTTATCTGATTTTAGATTCTTCATAGAAGATAAAGTGTTTGAAATAAAAAGATTTGGTAAGTTCTTATCTAAAATAATAAATTCAATAATGATTTAGTATTGCCACTTGTTACTTAAGTATGAAGATTAATTACATGTGTCCCCTTTAAAATATGAATGCTTAACACATGTATGATTTTAATATAAAGATAAATTTCTTTGTTTATAAATGTTTTTATTTAAGATAAAATCATTCTAATTTAATTTAAGATGTTTTATATGTTTCATTTATATTTAGTCTTTAAATTATTACAAATGAATTACCTTTACATATTTAAATGTTTACTTGAATAATTTAAAATAATATTTTTAAAACTAATTTTCAAAAAAAGAAAATTTTTAAAAAGAAAAGAATGTTGGATTATATTTTATTCCAAAGTTTTCAAACCAAAATATTATACTCTAATATAAATAAACTAAGTTTATTTCAAAACAATTTTAAGATAAAACAAAATAAACTTTTATTATAAAATACAATTTTTAACTATTATATATTTATAACAAAATATTTACTTTAATTTTTTTTTGAAAATATAAGATAGATTTATAAATTGACTTATGAAAAATTTCAATTTAATTTAATCAATTCATAAATTATACACCTATATATATTATAAATTTGAAAATATCCATTATTAAATTTAAATTTAAAATTAAAATCAAAACTCCTATGTACAATGTATACACATATATACATTACAAATAAAATATTTTTAAATCAGCTTAGAAAGAAAATTTTATCATTTAAATATTTTTAACATTTTGAAATAATAAGATTCTCAAATTCAATTATTATTATTATAAATTTTGAAAAGAATATCGTTTATCAAACTAAATAGTTATAAATTTTCAAAAGAAAATTATGTTTGAATTAGATTATTAAATCAATATTTCACATTTTAAAATAATTATAAATGAAATTATTAAATAAATATTGCCCAAATTTCCGGGACATCACACGAGGGAAGGATTTCACGAGAGTACTCGGGTCGTTTAAGTGTTGATTTCGAGAGAGACACGGGAAAATTCGTTGTTGCCTCGGGTTTTGCTTTGGCTTGGGTAAATTTGTTTCCAGGTTAAATCCCGTCCAATTTTAGTTATAAAATGAAATTCCAAAATTTATACCAAAGTAAATTTTTAAAAACAAAGTTACCAAAAGAATTTCCAAGTAGATGCTACCAGTTTAAAGATGTGTAAAATGTTTGAGTTTAGAGCATGATGTTTCAGACAAATTTAAGTTTTTAAAGTATGGATTTTCAACGTTTAAATTTTGTTTTAAAAATAGTTTAGTTTATGTAAATATTACATTAGGCTAATTTTATAATTAGTTCATAAATCAAATAAAATGGAATTGTTGAAATTTAAATATGATTTAAGCGAAAGGTATTTAATTTTAATAAATTAAAAGATGATGATTTTGTATATAAACCAAATTCAAGCTTTTAAATTTAATTTAATTTAAATGGTAGTTATGAGTTTAATTTAGTATATGGGTTATCTTAATTTATCAAGTCTTATTTACAAAAGTAATTAAAGTATAATTAGTTAATTAACCAAGATGATTAATTTAGGTAATTAAATTAAGATAAATTAATTTTGTGTAATTAATTAGGGTAGTTGATTACTTAATTTAGGATTGGTTAATCTAAGAAATCAAAGGTTAATTAATTAAGGAATAATTAGGTAATGGATGTAATTAGGGGCTAATTACTTAATTTTAAGAGGATTATTAAGGGAAATTACTTAATAAAGTAATTTAAAGGAATTAATTACTCAATATAATTAATTAAGTTAATGTGGTTAATTCAAGTTAATTAATTAGTTTAATTAATTAAAGAGAATTACCTGATGATGGGTTAAGTATAATTACCTAATGTAATTAATGAAGTTTAATTACTTAGTGTAAGTAATTAATGGATAATTACTGAAAGTAATTAATAAGAAAGGAATTACTTGATGGAAGGCAATTAAAGGATAATTACTTAGTGGAAGTAATTAAGTGTTAATTACTCAATGTAATTAATTAAAGGATTAATTAATATAATTAATCAAGGAGTGAATTTATTTGATGTAAGTAATTAAAGAATAGTTAATTATTGAAAGTAATTAGTTAAGAGTAATTAATGAATGTAATTAAGTTGAAAGATTTCTTGTTAAATGGAATTAATTAGAAGAATAATTAATTAATGAAAGTAATTAGAGGATCATTAATTAATGTAATTAATGAGAATAATTAAAAGGGTTAATTGATTTATGAATGTGATTAATTAAAAGATAATTAATCAATGAAGCGATTATAGTATAATTAATTAATGTAATTAATTAAGGATCAACGTAATTAATTATAGTTAATTAATTAATATGAGTAGTTAAAGGTTAATTAATGAGAATGATTAAAGAATAATTAATTTCTTTAATTAATTTAAAGGCTAATTACTTAATGTAATTAAAGAATAATTAAGCAAGGATGATTAATTTAGAGAATAATTAAAGGATAATTAATCTATAATTAAAGATTAATTAATTGGTTTATAAGGTGATTAAAGAGTGATTAATTAATTAAATGGTTGTAATTAATTAATGATTATTTAAGCAGGATTAGGTGATTAATTCTCAAGTAATTAACTTAATTTAAGTTGATTAAATTAATTATAATAAGGATTAATAATTCCTGTTTATGGATGATTGTTTGAGTAGAATGTCTAGATTGAATGAGACTTATAATTTGATAATCTATGATGTTCCGTGATGTGATATTGATTATAGCTGTGATAAATTTGTGATATTTATCTGTGAATGATGCTGTGTGAATTCAATATTTTAAATTGAATTAAATTGTTCAAAGTTAAAAAAATTTGGCCATTAGGATGGCGTTTTCGATTTCGGTGAGACCGGGATCAGATTTCCAAATCTGGAATTTCGAAAACCACATCAATCCAAATTAAACGACAGGTCGTGAAATCTCAAGTGGAGATCAAGTGAAGATTCAGAGGAAGGCTATTGTCGTTAAGTCTGAGGATGATTCCAAAATGAGTTAACGGAGATAGTGCTTTTAATTTAGATGAAGATTCAGAGTGCAAGGGCTATTGTCGTTAACTCTGAGGGTGATTCCAAAATGAGTGTAGGAAGATAGTGCCTTCGGTTTCGTTCGAACCCGGAAAAACTTGAATGGATTGAATGCTTTCAGAACATCGTCAGGAGGACGATGAGCATTCTAAGATAGATGTGTTCTATAAAGGTAATCGTAGCCTCAGGCCTCATCAATCGGGAATGGCTAAAACAAGGGAGGTGCAGCAAGGCTAAGTGGGTAGCACCCAAGTAGGACGAGATTTACCCCAGTCTAGAGCTTCCTTTTATTCGGCTTAGTGGGTAGTTGGCGACGGCCAACTGCGGGTTGTCTTGTTCGGAACTATTCAGTAAGGGATGGTTCTGGCCTTGTGTTGTAGGGGATTTAGGGTGGATCCTTGGTACGGTGATCTAGATCATGTACTGTGATGGGTGGTACCCCAGTAGCCCTGCCATTGTATGGAATCCAATCTCCAATAAGTGTTGTACATATTGATTGTGCCTAACTATGTTGGAACGTGAGATGTAAGCATTCCAGCTATTTCTGTATTTTACTTGAAAACCCTGGACCTTATTATAATCTAACTGGATTTTCTATCAAATGTTTTGGTTATCGTAAGGTAAAAACTTTTCCGCGTTTATGTGCGGGAAGTCTTACAAGATACCTTTTGTTTCCAAAGGTTTTCAAAGTTAAGCAACTTTAACCCGTTTACTCACACCAGACACATGTCTGACCCAGAGTTTATTTTCCGTTTTATTAAACTCTTGGGTACTCAAATTTTTACAAGTAACCAAGGGATTCAGGTTAGCTTTGACGAGTTTTGGAGGAGATATGAAGCAAGAGGCTTCAGCGTTTGTAGATATATAGTGGTTCCACTGTGCTAGTGTTGTATCTGTATTTCTGTGATGTACTTCAGTTGTAATAACTAGATAGGTATTTATAACTATCTGGTTTGTGTTGTATAAGATGTATAACTCTGATACTATGTAATATCTTATGTGATATAATATAATTTATTCGTTCCGCTGTGAGATACTGATGTTATTTAGTTCTTTCTTTTCTATCTTTTCTCTTTTCTATCCCTTTCTTTCTCCTTAATGATGTGTCTTTCTGTGGAATGAAAGGTGGGTCATTACAGATGATAACCAAGAAAAAAATCGAGAACTACGACTCAAACTGGAATTCTACTTTGGTCGACAAATCATCCTGCCGCCGACGGTCTCGTCAATTGGAATCTCCGGCTCTTCTCACAGAGCAGCACCTCGTCTCCACGCCGTGATCCCCCGCTTCGCGATCGAGCCCGATGCATCATAGTCATTGAGATCACTTCGACATCCCGCTCGACAAAAAACCACACTCAAAACCTAGATCACCTTCCCCTAGCCGCTCCGTTCATCAGAAAATTCCTTACCCATTTTTCCAATGACCTCCTTGCTACCCCTACCCTCAGACCAAAGCCCGACGTCAAACATTTTTCCGTTCGTCGGAATTTGGCAAAAATGCCAAATCCGATCAACTCAAATTATCACAACAATTACAATGTTAAAAATCATGATATTACCCTTAAAATTCACCAATTTCAAATACGAATCAGATAAGATAATCAAAACAGAGAATTAAAATGTTTGATTTTTAACTTTTATTTAGATCATCATTGTATTTCTTTATTGTTGAAATATTACTAAATATAAAATCTTGAAACCATTTTTAAAATTTATATTATCATATTACAATCCTTTTTCCTTTAAAGATCTTGGTCTAAAACTAATTCGTTTGGTAGATATAAATTCTTATATGGATTGGGAGCCTGTTAAACAGAGAAGACACACAGAACAAATATACACAGACATATCATATTTACAAAACATGCATTCACAGCCAACATTCTTGCAAACTATTTACATTACATTATCACAAGATTTCATCATATATATCAAAGTTAAAACCAGATTAAAAAATTTTAAAACAATTATTTGCTCACCTGAAAACAGAGAGCAAAGGAACAGAGGAACGGTTGTTTAGATTTGGATCTGCACTACAACAAAACAATCTTTTTACAACACGCAGTGCCCGTTGTAATATGGTTGTCGTAATGGGCATGTGCCCGTTGTAATAGGGCTCGTTGTAATAGATCCACCACATTTTACAACGGGCAATGCACGTTTTAAAAACCGTTGCAGTATATCGTTTTACAACGGGTTATGACGTTGTAATAGACTATAATACAACGGTTATAACCCGTTGCAATAGACTAACCATACTACTTGCATAGCCTTTTTCACAACATGTATTGACTGTTGTAAAAAAGCATTTTCAACAACTTGTGTTGTCCGTTGCAATATACTATAATACAATGGCGTAATCCGTTGCAATAGACTAACCATACTGACTGCATAGCCTATTTCATAACATGTATTGATCGTTGTAAAATACTTATTTAATAACATTTGTTGACTGTTGTAAAAATCATAAACAACAACATACAGTGACCGTTGTAATAAGCTCATAACAACGCACATTGCCAATTGCAAAATAAATGCAAATTTAAAAAAATTACAGCAGCATCCATGCAATACATCCATATTAATACTAAATATTGTCGTAAAATAATTAAAATCACATATGAAAAGACTAAATGTTAGAGTCATAGAATTATAACACTCTAAAAAGTTAGATAAGTTTACATGCCAAATACATAAAGCATTAACACATAACAGTCTACTACAAATATCATGTTTTAAGTACAATCATATTATACCACAGAGATGAAGTCTTTATGCCACACGACGGTCGATCCAACGGCCTCTTTGATAGTCTGCATCTCTGAATTTGGCCTAAATAAAAAGGCTTCTGGTTCCACCGCTACATTAACCCATACATTCCAAGCATTTGCTCCAAGCTTTACAAAATGTACTGAAGCATCAGGATCAGTGCTTGCTATCGTCCCCTCTACAACTACATTCTTCTGCCAGCCCAATAGCTTGCACTTTTTTTTCACCAAATCATCTACGGTAAGCTGATCTTGAACCTGCATATTGTTACCCTCGTGGTGTGACTGCAAGCAAAAAACCATGGAACAAAGTTATATAAAAATACTGAGATTCAAAAGCTAAGTATAGAACAATGTTTATATTACAGTATTCATCATATTTGACGTACTCTAGTAGTTTTAACGTTTCGAAATATAGGGGAAATAAATATGAACTGAACAAACTTAATAACATCAATAAGCCTTACTGATAGCTCTATAAATAAAAATTAGAAAAATGCAACAAAAGACTCAAAGCCAGTAAAAACGACTCTTAATTTCATAAAACACCTACTTCAACTATATTGGTCAGAATGACCTCTACGGTGCACTTGCTTCAAATTTCACTAATCGAACTAATTTACTTGTTTCGGAAATCAAAAATACCATCCAGGCAAGTCTTTTACGTCCCTAATAAAATATTTATTTATCAGACTGCTCTCTCAAACCACTCGCACCAGCTTACACATATCCATCAAGCACATCAGTGCACAGCCACCCACCAGTCAAGCATACATTACAACTTCAAAACTTCATCAATTCAAAACTTCACAAAACATCATCAGTTCAGCACTTTGATTCACTTCACTGATACAAAACTGGTCCATCGGCAAACAACCAAGACCATCTAACATGCTACCCTCTACTACCCCCGCTCTGCCATCACATACATTTCAACTTCATATACATTTCAACTGCCACACTCTGTTTATATACATCAACTTCACCCATCAATGACCATCCATACCTGTCTTCATTAGAAAAACTAACAGCAGCTCCTTGACATCAAACCACGAGAGATATGTTTTTGTCAGTTTTGTCAGTTCATAAGGTCCAGCTCATAAAGTCCATTTTGTCAGTTCTACCTCGACAACATTCGTCTCATTTCAGTTCCAAGAATTTCATCAACATGGTACCTAAACTTTAAAAACACGAGGGAAATTTCAGGCATCATTATCGTATTCTTATCCGCCTGCGGCAAAAGTTTGAACTGCTTGCACACCAATCAATCAAATTGGACAAACATCACACCATATTACAATATTAAACTTACACAAATTTTAAAAAATAAAATCCTTATAACTTAGTCAACCATCTTCCAGTTTCCACCCTTCTTCCCTCATCCCCATATAAAACTCTTCTAACTTTTCCATATCTCAACCAAAAACAAAAAACAATCCCCAATAATGAGGTAGTAGCACCAGTGCCTATCATCACCAACTTCAACTTCGACAGCACTACTTCTTCTCCTTACACAACTGCTCCTTCCAGTCCATAACGCGATCAGTACAGTAACTACTTCTCTTACTATACAAGCGCTCTAGCCAGCCCTACACATATTGCTGCCATTATAGCTTCTTTAGAAACAATTCATGACTGGGAGGACAAATCTACTCCTGGCGACTTCTGCTTCAACTTCAGTGGACGGTTAGAAGAAGGCGAAGAACCTCCTCTTCTCACTGCTGCCGATAAACTCTTCATATACATCAACTTCACCATAACCTCCAGACCCCCTTCAACGTCACACAGCACATAACACTTCATCCATGTAACAGCCCGCAAATCCGTACCCCTTGAATCAACACTATTCTACAATAATCAACTCAAGTTGCACAGAAATACGAACCATTTGGATTTAAGAAGAAGAGGTAGAAGAAGAGAAAACAAAATCAACATCAGAATCTGACCATCGCAGCGGAGTAAAATATAATAGATAATAAATACCCTTTACTCAAAATCAAATATTATCAGTTTACATATATTACATCATCTGAGTACATCAATCACAGCTCACATCAATAACAAACAATGGATACACATCAACTCAACAGCGGAAAAATATATATACAAGTACGAGAATACGTATCGTCATCCAGCTCGTCTCCTGAGCTCCACAGCATCATACCATGTATCCTATAATACTCGGTCTGACCCGAGCATTATAGTTAAATAACACCCGAGTCAGTCTGGAATACCAGCGTGAGAAAATCACACCCAATTGATTTTAAAGTTTCAAAAATCCTTTGAAAACAAAAGCATCTCGTAAGACCACGCCACAAATAAACATGTCGGGTTTTTACCTTACGATAGCTAAAACAATTTTTATAGAAATCCTCTGATATTATAATAGGGTCTATATACAAATACTTATAAAATAGCCGAAATTGTTACATGATTAAATTCCAGCTACTAGCCACCGAAGTGGGTAATACAAACAAAACTCGTACAAGGCTCGTAGGGAAAATGGATTTCCAACAATGACTAGGCACTGGGGTACCACCTGTCACAGTACGGGGCCTAGATCACCGTACCGAGGATTACTCCCTTCATCCCCTGCAACACAAGGCCGGAACCATTCCTTACTGAACAGTCCCGAACAAGATAAACCCCGTGGTTGGCGCGACCAACCACCCACTAAGCCGAAATATATAAAAAGGGACATCTAGACAGGGGAATTATCTTGTCCTGCTTGGGTATGACCCACCTAACCTTGCTGCATATCCCCTGATTTTCAGTCATTCCCATTTGATGAGGCTTGAGGCTGAGCGTTACCTTTAGAACGTTTTCACTTAGAATGCCCATCGTCCACCTGACGATGTTTCGCAAGCATTCGTCCATACAAGTCCGTCCTGGGTTCGAACGGAACCGAAGGCACTATTCCTACTACATCCTTTTTGGAAATATCCTCAGGATTAGTAGCGACTAGCCCTTGCACTTCACTGCTCCATCTTCGACTCCGAACACGTTTTACGAAACGTACAAACCGGATCGAAGTGGTTTTCGAGAATAAATCTCGATCCCGGTCTCTTCGAAACGATCAACGCATTGTCCAATATTGATAGTCGGTTATTTAACTATCAATTTCTATTCACAAACATCCATCAAATAATAAATAATTTCCCAAATTATTTATTACCTTCAAAATATCTTTATAAGATATATTTCTAATTTTCATCCCTTGAAAACCAGTTTCAAAACCATTCTTCTTTCCAGAATAAACTTTCCCCAAATATTTTCTATCTCCTCTGAAATCACCAAGTACAAAACTATATTTAAAAAAAAAATTTAAAACACTTTACTTAGAAATATATACTTTTAAAACATTTAAATTAAACTACTTTATTAATTTGTTAAAAATACATCTTATATGAATATTTGAAAATAAAGTTACCTAATAAAATATAAAACTAGATTTCCACTTTTGAAAACAAAATACTAAGTCACTTTTGAAATAATTACTACTATAATAGATTTGAGGAAATGCTTACCTTACAATTTAAATATTAGAAATAATAAATATTTCAAAACATACCTTTTTAAAACAATTTTAAAACTATTAATTTATATTTGAAATTTACTTGAAAGCGTACTTAGTGATCCAGGAAGAATTCCAGCTTCAAACATTTAAGTTAATTTTCCAAATTGATTTTCCATTTATTCCATTTGAAATAAGTTTCTTAGATTACTCAATTAATATCAAATTTCATTTAATTATGCACTTAATATTTATTGTTATTCTTTTCCATTTGATTTTAAATCTTTTAACTGAAATATACAAATTCCAGCTTTTCCCAACTTCTTCTTTATTATTATATTTTTTTTTCAAAATTTAAATCTTACATTTAAAAAAAAACGTTTTATTCTTTAATTAATATCGTTGAAGATTGAAATTCAATAACTTCCTGTTTATTCAAATTTCCTTTCTATACTTCATAATTTATTTATTAGAAATTTAAAGTCACATTATTTCTTCTCCAATTCATTCTTAAATTTATTCAAACTTTCTATAACTATTTTGCTTACAAATTTACTTCCGTTTAATTTTCTTTTCAACAATCCAATTCATATATTTTGGTAATTCATTATAACCGAATATCTAATCAAACCACAACATTCAATATTCCAATATAACTCGTCATAGGATATCAAATAATTACAACAGAGAATATTGAATAATTTAAATATATGTGAGGGGTCCAGTTGGATCCCTCCAACCTGTTTTCCCTGCATCCACAAATGTTAGCACAATATAATATGTCAATTCTAAAATATCCTACTAAAATCACATCACTCAATTCATCCATCCCAACAATTATTTAAATTTAAACATTTAAATTTAAATTAACTGAGTGAGATTAACTCACCTTTGCTTTTATCCTGCAATTCCGACTCAAACCAGTATGTTTCTTCACAATTTAGACCTTGAGTCAATATTATAAGGTTTGTCAATATGTGAATTGATTGAACAATTAATTACTATTTATTTACTTTAAGTTAATAACTCAGTTTCAACCTAATAATTTATTAACTAACAATTTCTAATCTTACATATGCATACAAATATATATTATTCTGATTTCTATACAAGTATAAAAAAATCTGCATCCCTATATTTTTCCAAAGGCCTTAACTACATATCCAGCTAAATTAAATAGGCCTGCCTGCATATATATTCATTAATGAAATCTATAAGCTGGAAAAAAAATCAATTTGTTTTATATCTCACTGTCAATGCCCTTCTTTCTTTTCAAATGTATTTATGAAATTATGAAATTTTGTAAATGGAAATCTATCACTTAAAATATATACATATACATTAAATTAAATTAATTTAAATCTCCTAACCTTATCTGAAAAATTCCAGAATTCAAGTTCACTGTAACATCTGAATTCTATAATTTTTTTCAAGTTTTCACTTACTTTCAAATTTTAAATACGAATCAAAAAGAGAAGAAAGAAACTCATACCCCAAATTCTCGACCGAGCACCAAGCTTTACTGCGCAAAACCACCTTGTCGACGTCGACGTCACAAACACTACCCTACGGCCCTAGGTTCGCTCGCGAACCCTCGCTACTCCTGCTCGCACGCGAAACAACAACGTGGCCCCAAAACCCTAGCCTCCTGCCTTCACGAATTGGGTGCGATGCCCTACTTCCCACGCGATCGAACCTCCAGTGCCGCCTTCCTCATCTGTTGCCTACCACTGCAAGCGGCGATAGTTCGATCCCCTCAACAACGCGATCGTAACCCTCCCACATCAGCTCAGATCCCCAAAACGAACGCGACCCAATCGCTTATGCTTTACTCGCGAGCTTAGTCGTTACAGATGAGGGGAAAGAAGAGTAGACGACTCGCGATTTCCCCCATTCGTTCGAGCCATGAATTTGATTTGAAAGGAGGACGACATCGACTCGAACAGGGTGAAAGGAAGGGAATGATTTCCTACTGAAGGCGACATGATTTAATTTAGAATTAAAGGAAACGAAATGAAGCGAACATTATTTCCTTTGTTTTGATTTCGATTGTGGGTTTTAGAATGCTCGGCAGTATAATAGAGTCCAGAGGAAGATAAGGATGGAACGCAATAAAAATGGAAGGGAGTGGCTTATAAGAGAAGACGTCTATTATAATTAAATTAAATTTCATTAGATTATTATCAATTAGAATTTTCAGCGCGTTTATATATCGTACACTCACACACTGACTCCGATAAATACGAAATTTGAAATCCGATAATAATTCAATATTACGGACTCAATGAAACTGGTTTCGTCGAATTCCGAGACTATGCCTCGGAAGGCTATTTTTTTTAAATTCAATTTAAACGATATAAATTTCAGAACTGCACAGATCACTGTTAATTTCAATTTTAATGCTTCTATTGTCTTCAGTGTTATCAATATAAATTTAATAAGCCTTCAAATTATTTTTAAGAGGCTTAAAATTCTAAATTCAACAATTTACCCAACTTCACTTATTTAATTTAATAATTCAATTATCAATTAAATTGTGATATTCGTAATTCAAGTTAAAATTACTCTGTTGAATATTTAAAATCAATTAAATATTCTGATTTTAAATACTTGAAAATTTCGGGTCGTCACATTCCTCCCCCCTTAAAAGAATTTCGTCCCCGAAATTACTAACTGGGAAGAATGGCCCAATACCCGTTTACTTTCCCGTAACCAAACATTCTCATCAACTTGCCAAAACAATCTTTTAATCAAAGACACCCAAACTTCCTTTCTAACTTTTCAACTTATCCATAAGTCCCAAACAATATCACCTACTTATTAACTCAAATTTAAACTTAAATTCAAATTTTAAGTTATCAAAATTTTCTCAAATTTTTTTTTCTAACTTCATAAATTCCCGAAAAATTTCGCCAGCGTCTCCTTTGCGCGGCTGACTCGGTACAACTACAAAATGGCTCTACGGCCTCCCAAATCCAAAAAGAAAACAAAAGGCCAAGTGGCTCAATCCAAATCCAAATCCAAATCCAAATCTCAATCAAATTCCATACCAAATTTAAATGCGTACCTTTTGTCGGGCAATTCAATTTTATCTCTTGAAATCAAATCCAATTTCATTTTCCCTTTTAAAATACCTGCATATCCTGCTTAGCACTAATATCCAATCACAATATCCCAAAATATTTTATCGACTTTCTTACAAAATGTCAACATCTATTCATTTCTATATTATCTTAGATTATATTTGTAATATCACTTTCCAATTAAGACTTCACCATTCCTTTTTAAGTTTAGCATAAGCATTTTATATGTTTCTTATCTTTATTTCTCTTTACCATTTGTAGTTTATACCTATTTCTATTCAAATCGATTTCCACATTACATATGTATTTCATTTATTTTCAACTTTGAACTTTTAAATTTTATCCTTCATTTATGACTAATTTAAGTCATTACTTTAATTAGTTTCATTTACTAACTTATTTTAGTTTCCAATTCTAAATAGCTTTGTCGTTAACAAAAATTTTCAAAATTTTCAAAAATTTTCTAACTCCCTAAATTTCTGAAAATTTTTGGCAGAGTCCCCTTTGTACGGAGGAGCTTTTGCAATTTGACAAAAGAGATAAATATATATACATCGACCCACACGGTCGGAAAAACCAAAAACAGTTCATATTTCCTATTTTAATTGCGTATGCGCACCTTATTTAGCATTTTAAGCAAGCAACTTATTACTTTTAGCAAATAGCGCAACTCAATCCAGCCACACGGCTTCCAGGTACCTGTACTTACTCCACTTAAACATGTAAGTGCCAAATATATGCAGTTTAACTACATTTCACTTATTTACAATAGTTAAAACATATGAATTCTAAAAGAATCTCATACCAAACATTTTTCCGTAAGCAATTAATATAGTTTCATGCTAATTCAACTGTTTTAATTAATTCACAAACCATTTTCATTCAATTTGAATGGTTTAAAACTCAATCGCTTACATGTAATTTATTCTTATGCAAACTGAACTCATATTTAATTCAATTGCTTTCAAAATCAATTCATTTTACTTCCACCAATTCATAGAATTTTAATTGCTTCATATACATCCAATGACAATTTATTTTATGCAATTTGACAAAATTTATGTGAATAAATAAGTATTTATGTTTATCACCAATTTAGATGGATTTTAACTCAATTTATTCTTAATTCTATTCCATTAGAAAATTTATTCACAATCCATATATTCTCAGTTCCATTGCATTTCAATTTTATTGACCAAATTAGTTCATTCAAACCATTTACAACTTAGATCCATCTTCATTACCAATTAAATTTCCTTTTTATTTTAATTCATTCGCATCCATTCATTTACATTTAAAACCATTCCGTAATTGTTTATTCCAAACTATTTTATTTAGCTCAAAACAACCAAGCCATATCATTCAATAACCACTTCTCAACTTATTTAAACCATAACTCATTTGATTCTTATTTATCTCATCCATTCATTTATTCAATAAAATTAGTTTACCCACATCCACTTAAACCATTCTAATAAACTTGAAACATTCTATTTTTATTTTATTTTTTTTATTGCCTCAAGTTATTTCAATCCCTTAATAATTTTTAAATGGTTTACAATTATTTATTCTGGAATTCCATTCCATTAATATTAGTTAACACTCATCGAATTTTATTTCGATTAACAATTTATTTTCACTTGTTTTAAATCCAACCCAATATCATTAAACTTGGTTCAAGTTGAATTCAATCAACTCTCCTTCATTCATTTAGCTTAAGTCAATTTACTTTAATTTATTCAAATTTTACACTTAAGCTCATTCTCATCTTACAAACAAAGTTCTCTTTTCAATTTAACTTGATTCTATTTTAATCCAATCTTATTTCAAACTACACATTTATTCGATCAATTATTATTTTAATTTAGCTTTTTAGATTCAGCTCATTCAATTTATTACCTGGCTAATTTCCAAGTTATCTTCACTTATTTGAATTTTATTTGCATATTCAAATCATTGCTATTTTAATCCATTTACATTTTTATTCGATACATTTCAATTATATTTAATTTGTCAACACTTCAAGCTAAATTTTCAATTTATAACTCAAGTTTTAAATCCACTATCCATTTTCAATTTACCACCCAATTTATTAACCACAATTTAACCTCATTCTCAATTACTTTCTCTTCATCAACAATTTGAATAAATTTTTAATTTATAACTTGAGTTTATTTCCAACTTCATCATAAACTTACAATTCAATTTCATTAACTAATTTATTATCTAATTAGTTCTCCCCTTATTCATAATCCAACACTTGAATTTTTTTTTTCTTTTTCCAAATATCACTCCATTTAATTTTCTTAAGTTCAATATACTTTACAATTCAAGCTTGGGTTCTCTTTTCATTTTTCAATTCATCAAAATATTGATTTTGGGCATTGTATTCCATTTTCAATTTTATAAGTCACGACTTTTTTTTTTTCCACACATTTCCATTCATTTTAGGCTTGAATATGTTCATCTTTTATTTTTAACTCAAGCCCTCTATTTATTTATAGCCCAAGCATATTTTATTGCTATGGATTTTTAATTCTCTTACTCGTTATTCCTATTTATTTATTTCAATTCCAATCCTTATCCAATTTATTTCCCATTCGTTCAGGTAAGAATTTAATTCCATTCATTAATTCAATTGAATTCTCATTCCAATTCAATTTTATTTTCACTCAGATTAATTTAACTCAACTCGACTTCAACTTGATTCGAATACAACTGGATATTATTTCAGCTTATTCGATATATTTTAATCCAGTTAAATTTTATTCTCCAATCCATGTTAATTCCATTTTTAACTTTTCTCTTTAAATTCAAATTCCAACCTTCAAAGCTTATATTTCTTTCATGATTTAAAAAAAATCATCCTCATTTATAAGCTTACAACTATCTCATCAGGATTTCCAAACACCCAGTTTTGGTTTTCAAAACATTTTGAAATCTTCAACATCTCAAATCACATTTCTCAAAAATTTAAACCAATCCTATTTGTTATGTGCAACACATTTCCTTTGAGATTTTTAAAAACAAACAAGTTTTCCTAAACAAACCAATTTGGTAGCAATCTGTCACTTAAAAATTCGAAAATGAATACTGATGATGCGGCCGTCATCATCAGAATTATTTTCCAATAATCCAAGTGATTTCAATGCTATTTCACTTCCAAAATCCATTTTAAAACAATTTTCCTTTCGGAAATATCTCCAAAACAATTGGGCTATTATTTACCTTCAAAACACTTCCAAAATCTCCGGGATTTAAATTTCCAATTCCTGCTTAAATCAATTTTACTATAATTCATTTGCATAGCTTATGCTCATACAAATTCTTATTTAATTATATTTCAATTTATAAATTTCATTTATGACTCATACTTATGAATTTCATTTTATAATGAATTTATTCCCTTCAAACTTTGGTTATTTTTTTTTTCAATTTCTAGTTAAATTTTTACTTAACAATGATAATATTTTAATATTATCATTTCTAACATCCAAGTAACCATATATTAGCTATATAGTTTACTAAAACTTTTCTTATATCAAAATATATTTTGGGTAAAATTATTTCATTTACCCACCTTTAAAACAATACTGTGTCAATTGTTCTATTCAAGTGTTTAGAAACCCCTTCGATACAGTTGTCCAGACTGTGCCGACGAAGGTTCATATGCCACTCAATAAACCAATCAACACAATATTAAAACAATTTATATTCACTAACAAATACGCACTCATATATATTAATACGCTCAAACTCATTTTAGAGTACTACGTACTCTAATTTAAATGAGTAATTCCCACCAGAGCCAAGGTCATCACCAACCTAAGCTCTGATACCAAATGTAACAGCCCGCAAATCCGTACCCCTTGAATCAACACTATTCTACAGCAATCAACTCAAGTTGCACAGAAATACGAACCATTTGGATTTAAGAAGAAGAGGTAGAAGAAGAGAAAACAAAATCAACATCAGAATCTGACCATCGCAGCGGAGTAAAATATAATAGATAATAAATACTCTTTACTCAAAATCAAATATTATCAGTTTACATATATTACATCATCTGAGTACATCAATCACAGCTCACATCAATAACAAACAATGGATACACATCAACTCAACAGCTGAAAAATATATATACAAGTACGAGAATACGTATCGTCATCCAGCTCGTCTCCTGAGCTCCACAGCATCATACCATGTATCCTATAATACTCGGTCTAACCCGAGCATTATAGTTAAATAACACCCGAGTCAGTCTGGAATACCAGCGTGAGAAAATCACACCCAATTGATTTTAAAGTTTCAAAAATCCTTTGAAAACAAAAGCATCTCGTAAGACCACGCCACAAATAAACATGTCGGGTTTTTACCTTACGATAGCTAAAACAATTTTTATAGAAATCCTCTGATATTATAATAGGGTCTATATACAAATACTTATAAAATAGCCGAAATTGTTACATGATTAAATTCCAGCTACTAGCCACCGAAGTGGGTAATACAAACAAAACTCGTACAAGGCTCGTAGGGAAAATGGATTTCCAACAATGACTAGGCACTGGGGTACCACCTGTCACAGTACGGGGCCTAGATCACCGTACCGAGGATTACTCCCTTCATCCCCTGCAACACAAGGCCGGAACCATTCCTTACTGAACAGTCCCGAACAAGATAAACCCCGTGGTTGGCGCGACCAACCACCCACTAAGCCGAAATATATAAAAAGGGACATCTAGACAGGGGAATTATCTAGTCCTGCTTGGGTATGACCCACCTAACCTTGCTGCATATCCCCTGATTTTCAGTCATTCACATTTGATGAGGCTTGAGGCTGAGCGTTACCTTTAGAACGTTTTCACTTAGAATGCCCATCGTCCACCTGACGATGTTTCGCAAGCATTCGTCCATACAAGTCCGTCCCGGGTTCGAACGGAACCGAAGGCACTATTCCTACTACATCCTTTTTGGAAATATCCTCAGGATTAGTAGCGACTAGCCCTTGCACTTCACTGCTCCATCTTCGACTCCGAACACGTTTTACGAAACGTACAAACCGGATCGAAGTGGTTTTCGAGAATAAATCTCGATCCCGGTCTCTTCGAAACGATCAACGCATTGTCCAATATTGATAGTCGGTTATTTAACTATCAATTTCTATTCACAAACATCCATCAAACAATAAATAATTTCCCAAATTATTTATTACCTTCAAAATATCTTTATAAGATATATTTCTAATTTTCATCCCTTGAAAACCAGTTTCAAAACCATTCTTCTTTCCAGAATAAACTTTCCCCAAATATTTTCTATCTCCTCTGAAATCACCAAGTACAAAACTATATTTAAAAAAAAAAAATTTAAAACACTTTACTTAGAAATATATACTTTTAAAACATTTAAATTAAACTACTTTATTAATTTGTTAAAAATACATCTTATATGAATATTTGAAAATAAAGTTACCTAATAAAATATAAAACTAGATTTCCACTTTTGAAAACAAAATACTAAGTCACTTTTGAAATAATTACTACTATAATAGATTTGAGGAAATGCTTACCTTACAATTTAAATATTAGAAATAATAAATATTTCAAAACATACCTTTTTAAAACAATTTTAAAACTATTAACTTATATTTGAAATTTACTTGAAAGCGTACTTAGTGATCCAGGAAGAATTCCAGCTTCAAACATTTAAGTTAATTTTCCAAATTGATTTTCCATTTATTCCATTTGAAATAAGTTTCTTAGATTACTCAATTAAGATCAAATTTCATTTAATTATGCACTTAATTATTATTGTTATTCTTTTCCATTTGATTTTAAATCTTTTAACTGAAATATACAAATTCCAGCTTTTCCCAACTTCTTCTTTATTATTATATTTTTTTTTCAAAATTTAAATCTTACATTTTAAAAAAAACGTTTTATTCTTTAATTAATATCGTTGAAGATTGAAATTCAATAACTTCCTGTTTATTCAAATTTCCTTTCTAAACTTCATAATTTATTTATTAGAAATTTAAAGTCACATTATTTCTTCTCCAATTCATTCTTAAATTTATTCAAACTTTCTATAACTATTTTGCTTACAAATTTACTTCCGTTTAATTTTCTTTTCAACAATCCAATTCATATATTTTGGTAATTCATTATAACCGAATATCTAATCAAACCACAACATTCAATATTCCAATATAACTCGTCATAGGATATCAAATAATTACAACAGAGAATATTGAATAATTTAAATATATGTGAGGGGTCCAGTTGGATCCCTCCAACCTGTTTTCCCTGCATCCACAAATGTTAGCACAATATAATATGTCAATTCTAAAATATCCTACTAAAATCACATCACTCAATTCATCCATCCAAACAATTATTTAAATTTAAACATTTAAATTTAAATTAACTGAGTGAGATTAACTCACCTTTGCTTTTATCCTGCAATTCCGACTCAAACCAGTATGTTTCTTCACAATTTAGACCATGAGTCAATATTATAAGGTTTGTCAATATGTGAATTGATTGAACAATTAATTACTATTTATTTACTTTAAGTTAATAACTCAGTTTCAACCTAATAATTTATTAACTAACAATTTCTAATCTTACATATGCATACATATATATATTATTCTGATTTCTATACAAGTATAAAAAAAATCTGCATCCCTATATTTTTCCAAAAGCCTTAACTACATATCCAGCTAAATTAAATAGGCCTGCCTGCATATATATTCATTAATGAAATCTCTATGCTGGAAAAAAAATCAATTTGATTTATATCTTACTGTCAATGCCCTTCTTTCTTTTCAAATGTATTTATGAAATTATGAAATTTTGTAAATGGAAATCTATCACTTAAAATATATACATATACATTAAATTAAATTAATTTAAATCTCCTAACCTTATCTGAAAAATTCCAGAATTCAAGTTCACTGTAACATCTGAATTCTATAATTTTTTTCAAGTTTTCACTTACTTTCAAATTTTAAATACGAATCAAAAAGAGAAGAAAGAAACTCATACCCCAAATTCTCGACCGAGCACCAAGCTTTACTGCGCAAAACCACCTTGTCGACGTCGACGTCACAAACACTACCCTACGGCCCTAGGTTCGCTCGCGAACCCTCGCTACTCCTGCTCGCACGCGAAACAACAACGTGGCCCCAAAACCCTAGCCTCCTCCTTCACGAATTGGGTGCGATGCCCTACTTCCCACGCGATCGAACCTCCAGTGCCGCCTTCCTCATCTGTTGCCTACCACTACAAGCGGCGATAGTTCGATCCCCTCAACAACGCGATCGTAACCCTCCCACATCGGCTCAGATCCCCAAAACGAACGCGACCCAATCGCTTATGCTTTACTCGCGAGCTTAGTCGTTACAGATGAGGGGAAAGAAGAGTAGACGACTCGCGATTTCCCCCATTCGTTCGAGCCATGAATTTGATTTGAAAGGAGGACGACATCGACTCGAACAGGGTGAAAGGAAGGGAATGATTTCCTACTGAAGGCGACATGATTTAATTTTGAATTAAAGGAAACGAAATGAAGCGAACATTATTTCCTTTGTTTTGATTTCGATTGTGGGTTTTAGAATGCTCGGCAGTATAATAGAGTCCAGAGGAAGATAAGGATGGAACGCAATAAAAATGGAAGGGAGTGGCTTATAAGAGAAGACGTCTATTATAATTAAATTAAATTAAATTTCATTAGATTATTATCAATTAGAATTTTCAGCGCGTTTATATATCGTACACTCACACACTGACTCCGATAAATACGAAATTTGAAATCCGATAATAATTCAATATTACGGACTCAATGAAACTGGTTTCGTCGAATTCCGAGACTATGCCTCGGAAGGCTATTTTTTTTAAATTCAATTTAAACGATATAAATTTCAGAACTGCACAGATCACTGTTAATTTCAATTTTAATGCTTCTATTGTCTTCAGTGTTATCAATATAAATTTAATAAGCCTTCAAATTATTTTTAAGAGGCTTAAAATTCTAAATTCAACAATTTACCCAACTTCACTTATTTAATTTAATAATTCAATTATCAATTAAATTGTGATATTTGTAATTCAAGTTAAAATTACTCTGTTGAATATTTAAAATCAATTAAATATTCTGATTTTAAATACTTGAAAATTTCGGGTCGTCACAATCCAACTGCTTGAAAACAACAGCCAGTCACTGCCTTCTTCCTCCACATATCAGCACTGTCACTTGCCCTGTACAACTTCACAGCAAGCACTTTTGCCTGTAACCTTCAATCGAACAAGCTCAAGACAATCACCACAGCTACCACCCCAATACATCCTCCAGTTGCTCCACAAACTACCATTTACATATTGTGTAAGTACATTCAGGCTTTTCATGTTGTTTTCTATAGGTAAATTAAGTCTTTAGCATTTCACAATTACATTGAGGCAAATAATAGTATATTCATGCCTTTGAAATCAAAAAAAAATCAAATAAAGCAATCTGAGTATGCTGTGCCTACCCGTACAACTTCTAAGAAACATTCTTTTACATATATCTAATTAGGTCACTGTTAAATGTGAACACATTATGTTGCAGGGATTCATTGTTACTGGTGTGACTTTCTACTTACAAGCCTGGTGCATTTAGAAGAAAGGCCTGTTTTTCTAGCAATGTCCACATTGCAACGTATTTGGCCATAATACATGAAATTGTGATAAATTTGTACATTCAACCTGGCGACCAAAGGAAAAAGACACTGACCTTGAATAAAATAAATGGCTAGGCAACAAAAATAGCAGCCAAATGGAGAAACCCAAAATGTATAGAGAAAAATACAACATAAGTTAACTCAACTTGAGATGTATGAGCCTCAGCGATCTCCAAATCCGCCACATTATCGTTTCTTCTCTGTAAAAGTACAAGAGGTGACTTGGTAATTCATAAGCACATATCACATATTTATTAACAATAGCTAATTAAATATAAACTTACTGTCACGACCAAATTAGTCAACTCTTCTACTCTACCCGTCAAATGAGTTACTTGATTTTCCAATGCAATCACCTTTTTTGAATTAGTTGAACAAACACCCATTAGAGATAGTACTACACCAAAACCCAGTCGTCTTACCCTTCCCCTATGTTCATTTCCAAAAACATGTGACACCCCGCCTCCACTTACCGATGTTGTTCCATGGGAGCTCTGAGCACTACTGTGCTCTTTTATCTTAGCCTACAAATCAAAATAGACCATTTCAAGAAAAATGAAATATGAATAAACTATCATCCCCCAATGTTCAGTTCAATGTATTTAATATTTTTAGTGAAATATTGGTCGCAGAAAATATATATGAGCTGATATATGAGTGGATCGCAGAAATATTGATCCCTCAATGTCAAGTACATATGAGTTTTAAATAAATATCTACACTCATATCTCAAAGAATAAAAAAAAACTTACGATGCAATTAGCAACAACGGAATTCGGTGGGTCTCCATTTTTCTTTGTATGGGCTTTGCACCATAGCTCGTCTCTGCTAATATTCGATATTCCAGTTTCCTTTTTCCACAAATAATAATAGTAAGAAGATGAACCAAAGAAAAAAACATTATTGATGTAAATGTACATGCATTTCTTACCATATCTTCAGCTAATCTCGCATAACCCTTTCTGCTCACTGTATGTGGAAGTTTATTTTTATCTCTTAGTGCTTTGAATTTTTTGCTAGTTTCCTACATAGGAGAAATTCATTAATAAACTATTATTTACCTTTTAATTTATACTGAATAAATACAACTTATTACCTCAAATTTCTCTAACTTTTCCTTAACAAAGTCGTTCCACTCTAGAACATTTTCTATAGTATCAGGTTTTAGCATCGCTAATCTAGAGGAAGCGTCAGGGCAAGTAGAAGCTACTTTAATAGCCGAAACTAATCTTGACTTTGCCTCTCTCCATCATACTCCTAACATCTTAAGCAATAAACCCTTGTATGCTTCATCCACCATGAATCTTGACCGCATAACAAAAATCAAAAAACTGAATTCAAAGTGCATTATAGTAAACTAAATTATAAAGACAGGTCTAGAGCCAATGTTAAGCAAATGTTAACTAAAATTTATATCTTAGGCAGTTATACTCTTCGCATTCAATAATAATGCTGATCATCTTGTGTTTGAAGTTTGAAACATCAACTATGAAATGCAGACCTTAAATCATTTTGGTGTTTAAAGTTGATTATTTAATGTATGGTTTAACTTTCTCATTTAGAGAGCATTAATAATAACAACTCATCAATTCGATTTTGTACAAAAAAGGTAATTCATTTCTTGTGTTTAACTTGTATGAAAGAAAAAAGATGCAATACATGTGATGCTTGCTATGCAAATATTGAACTTAACTCTATAGCTATAGGATTCATTTTCAAAATTTATATAACTACAAATAATAATTTGGTGTATGTACATTTACCTCTAAAAAAGTTTTCTTCCTAGAAAAAAACTAGGAGTGTACTTTTTCATTATTTAGAATGCGTATATGAACAAGACAAGCTAGAATAAATCGAATCTTATTCAATAAATAAACATAAACATAAATGAAGACGTAAACAAAGTCTCATGCAGTTATATATTTGACAGCGAAGACGAGATTCATTCTTTTTTGTTATTATTATACATCACCTCCAAAGTTTTGGTTGGCGCCATAAAAGAGTGCCCCTTCATTTTATTATTGGATCGTCCTCTCCTTTGGTTTTCATTGGAGTAAGAATTGGTTCACAAGTCAGCTATGTACCACGGTTTTCAATAAAGGAATGGATCAAATAATATTATATATGCAATAGAAGATAAAGGTGTGGTTTGTTTATAGAGATTATGGCTATCGACAATTGACTACTAATGCAAATGATGTAAAGAAGCCATCCACAAAAATACCCACCAAGCCAACTTAATTGTTCTGATAGAACGTTCATGCTATTATTTAAAAATATATGCTGCCTTTTTCATTTGGTCATAGTTTGGCTCACCTATACTCTATTTTATAAAAATGAAAGTTGATGCATTTGAAGTGTGTTATCCAAATATAACGATATTTGATCAATCGTAGAACATTATATATTGATGTGTGGATATAACCAACATTATATATTGATGTGTGGATATAACCAACAATGTGGTAGTAATTACTTGTATTACAATACACTATTTAATCAACCAACAATGAAAATAACAATGTTATAATTATAAATAACTCTACAGCTATAGGATTCATTTTCAAAATTTGTATAACTATAAATAATAATTTGGTGTATGTACATTTATCTCTAAAAAGGTTTTTTTTCAAAGATATGCTGAAAAGGCTATAGATCCCATTGTACCAAAAATTCTTGATCCAAATTACAAATTTGTTATTTATTCATGTTTAGAGGTATAAATAGTATGTGTATGGTTTGCTACAAAAATGATAACAATGTTATAATTGTCATTTACTAGAAAAATGATAACAATGTAAGAGGATTATGACTCATCTAAATGTTCTCATAAAAAAAGTTCTCAACTTATTTCATACCTGAATACAAGTCCATAAATTTTTCTTTAAATTTGCGTCGACTTTTATCCACTCTGAAATGGTCAAAGGTACCATCACCCTTTCTAAGGTACCGAGATAGGATGATAAGTGCTTAGAGTTGGAGCCTATTGGTTGACATCGATTGTTGAATTCAATTTCGGCCTTTTCATTCGGCATGCAAGAAAATGTTTTCATCATCGTCTTCCCTATTTTTTTCCTTGACGTCTCTTTTTGAATACCATCATTATAATCTGGATTGTTCAAGGCATCCATTGCGTTGAGTGGGTCTGTGTTTATGGGAGTGATATTTGGAGATTCAGTTGAATTAGGGCCAGGATTGAGATTTGAAGACTGGACTTGAACGGGTGGAGGCTGCATTTTAGTATGCTTCCGAGGGGATCTTCTAGATTTGCTGTTTAAACTTTGAAGAGGATGAGCTACATCAATACATCTTGTTACATTGGTTTTCACACCAGCAGCCTTATCTTTTGCATGTAAAGCTGCAACTACAGCTAGAGATTGCCTCTTTGAATATGTCGTTGCTACCTTTGACATCTGAAATTACCATACACAGTCAAAATAAATTCTAGTACAGTCTGAAATATCACTACTAGATCAGAATTCAAGTCAAGTGGACATAGTCAAGCACTGATCTTGAATCAAGTAGCAATACTGTATTATACATGCTCGTTAGCTACAATTAGAAAAGAAAAGTATGTTGATGAGTTATGCTCATTTTTATGAACATTTGGCAAAATAAATTCAGAAAAGAAAAGTATGTTGATGAGTAATGCTCATTTTTCATAAAAAATACAATTAGAAGCTGCTACTTACCTCTAGACTTTCTACTAGTAATTGTTGTTATATATCTTCTGGCAAATAGAAGCTGCTACTTACCTCTAGATTTTCTACTAGTCTAAGCATATATGACTGAGTTGTAAAGTTTGATGATATAGAATCTAAAAGCTCAGGTAGATACTTTGGTAAGGATTGATTGCTTCAATTTGGAGAATTTTATAATGAAAGCATTTCTTCAAAGAAAATAAACTTGAGAAAACATTACTTACCAAAAGCAAGGAATTAATATAAACCAATGGAAGCAATACATGCACTTTACTACCAGATACTAGGATGAGTCCTATGGTTAAAAAATGAAATAGCACCATTTTTAGTTTTCCTAATATTAATTTCTCAGTTATTTGCACACGTATCTCTCGTTGCTCCTTCTTTTAGTTGTTTATTTACTGCATTTTCTAAAGGTTATCATGCTTTCATTTTCATTTTATATATGGTTTGCGTAAATTACTAATAATTTCTTTTAATAACTTGTATTAATTTTTGTTTGTGTTATTTTTTGTACTTCAATCTGCCCTTGTACTAGTTCAATCTTGTACTTCTTGCAAAGCACTTGCAGTTCTTTACGATTACTACTTAACACACAACAAATTACTCCAGATCATGCTTGGATATGTTTTGGGAATAAATTCTATGACTTGATTGGTAGCAAAGTGCAAATTCAAAAGCAATGGCATGCATATCTATTTATTATTTCTATCAATTACTTAATTCTGATCTAGCAGCATTTTGTAATATAGCAAACATTTAAAGCAAAAAGGTACTCGATTAACTTGCACACGGGAAGTAAAAAAAATTCCAGACCATTATTTTAAACAAAACACTAAATTCTTTACAGTAAATGAACCTGCACAATATTTATTTGTCTTACATGTGTTTAATTGAGAATTGTACCAATTTAGCCTTACTTGACCCCTTGAATTCAAACTTGTGTCTGTTTTTTTCTATGTAATGGTTTAAATACGAAGAATTAGCTGCACATTTTGTGTAGACTATTTTCATCTTCTTATTGTTTGCATAAATCTATACTGTAGCGTTAATTATTTGAAAATTTTGACTTTCAGATATGAATATCAAAAAGAAAAGTAGCGTAAGAATATTAAAAAGAATAAGAAGTGAATGCCCATTAAATCGTGGTTGATCCAGTGTACACCATAGTTTGTGTAACAAGGGTAGAAACATTAAAAGTGATCTTTTTGAATCTAATAGACTGGGTTCCATCTAAGAAATTCATAAATAAAGTCTGAAGCGCATTTAAGTTTCATTTATTATTGCATGTGGGTTGCAACAATTATTTCATATTCAAACAGGGGGCTGCTGACAGCCTGACTTGCATATGCAGTGCCTTTGTGGTTCATCCTTGATATAATAAAAGTTTTTTTAAAGAAATATGCATACGCAAAAAACTACGTGTGGAAATAAAAAATTTATGTCATGATATAAGAAATGTCCGTTTAAAAAAAATAGAAGTGCATATTAAAATTTTAATATTTTATCTCTCCTTGACCTTGCTCCATTTTATCCATTGATGCTTCAAGTTCAACTATCTTCCGTTAAGGGAGAAACCTAGAAAAAAACATAATATATGTATATATATATATATATATAATTAGAACATCACACTAATTCATCATTATTGTAAAGTATGAAAATCCTAATATACAATAGCAATACTATGCAAAAGAAAGATTTTTTTTCCAAGTTTACAAATCAAAATTCATGGTTAAGAATTCATGATTAATTAATATAACTAGGCACAAAACTATGTATAATTACACTCTGAACGAATATAACTACGTGTAACACAAATATCAATAAAAAGATGCTTATATCATACCAAAATACTGTCACAATCCTTCCTTATATAACTTTCATCCCCATCATCGACATCTCTATCATCAAGCAGCGACTCATCTACCGGTTTGCTAGTTGACTCATCCTCCTCATCATAGCTTTCCAACTCATGAAAACCTCTAGGGCGTGCTCTTAGCACAACATACCAATTTGAAAAACTAATTTCTCTACAAAAAACACTTGTATGGCCTGCGTTGCCAAGATGAAATGGTCGCTTGCAAATTGATTTTGGAATTGATGTAAATTGACTAACCTAAATCCATCTTCGACCTTAACTCCATGATCAATATTTACCCAATCACACTTAAACAAGGCAATTTGAAACTGGCGGTAGTCAAACAATAAAATCTCACGCAAACCACCATAATATATTACTTTCTCAACGGGTCCATCTATGCGAACAGTATTTGCCTCAATGGAAACACCACTATTTTTGTGTAGATTTATCATTGTCTTTAGTATAAAAACGGCGACCATTAATTATATAACCAGTTTAAGAAATTACTTGATGGCGAGGTCCATATAAAAGCCAATTTATTAGTTCACTAACATCGGATGTATTTTTATCATCTTTAACCTGGAAAAGCATAATATTATATATAAAGACTAATCACAATAACATATACTTCTATGTCGAACTTATCCATCTTAAAAGATATAACACTGTCAACCTTTTTTTTAAACCAATGACTAAAAGTCTCTGAATGCAGCTTTGAAAGTTCCAAATCATCTCGTGAAAGCCGGGGATGCAAACGTTTCAATTCCTTATTGTGCATCCTATATACGTAAACAGACAAGTCAAAATCTAATTTATTTCAGACAAAATAATTGAACTGAACTTATGCTTACTATATATAAGGCTCACTTCCTTGGTATTAAACAACACATACCGATGAGCGGCATCAATCACCTCCTTAGTGACTACCATGGGTTTTCCTTTGGAAATAGGATGCCCCTCGAGTATGGAATCACTTTGTTCCACTTCATTTCTTTTTTTCCTTTGTCCAATTTCTAATGCACCATTAATATATCTAGCAAAATACTTCATGCATTCATCAGCAGAATAGCGCTCAACTATGCACCCTTTAGGTCGTGCTTGATTTTTAACATACCCCTTCAGTATTCTCATATATCTATAATCAAGATGCATAAGTAAAATATTTTCATAAGCACGTGTATTATTAACTATCATAAGTACTAATGCCGAATTTTACCTCTTAAATGGATACATCCACCGATATTGTACTGGCCCGCAAATTCTTGCTTCCCTCCCTAAATGTATTGTCAAATGAATCATGATGTCAAAAAAGGAGGAAAAAATCTCTCAAGATCGCATAGTGTTAATGCGACCTGATTCTCGATGGATTCTAATTTATCTTTATCAAGCACTCTTTGGCAAATGTCATTGTAAAAAGAACATAGTCGTAGTAATGCATTCCTTGTCCCTTTAGGTAGAAGTCCTCTCAGTGATACAGACAATAGTTTTTGCATCAAAACATGATAATCATGGGACTTCAGGCTTGAAATTTTGTTTTGTTTTGCATAACGTTTTCCAATATTTGAGCTATACCCATCGGGTACTTTCAAATTCCTCATTCTATTGTAAAAGATCTCTTTTTCTGGATCAGTTAAGGTGCATGGGGCGGCTGGAAGTAATGCTTTGCTTCCCATGTCTATAGGATGTAACTTTTTCCTAATACCTAGTATTCTAGAACTTTACGTGAATTAATGCCATCTTTTGACTTTCCTTTAATATCAAGTAACGTACAAAGAATACTTTCATCGATATTTTTTTCCACATGCATTACATCTAGATTGTGACGTAAAGGAAGCACTTAAGAAAATCAAAAGTAGACTATAATTAATTAATAATAAATTATTGATTACGTAGATAGAAAAGAAGAAGCAATTTTGTTTCTGATTAAGCTTTACCTGTCAATAAGGCAAATCAAATAAAATAGACTTCTTCTTCCACATTTGACTTCCTTTTTTCTTCTTATCTCCCCTTTTTCTTTTCCATTTTTCTTTCTTTTTGTCTTTCTCTTCCTCCTTTGATTTTTTTCCCCAATCATTACAAATATCTTTAACAATATCAAAGACTTGAGCACCAGTTTGTATTGGAGGTCTTTGCCTAGTCTCTTTGGTTCCATCAAACAAGTTTTTTCGTTGGCGATAGTCATGATTAGGATCAAGGAATCGCTATGGCCTAAATATGCACGCTTCTTACTAAATGGAAACCAAAATGAACATGAATTAACGCCACAAATAGGACATGCCCTCTTACCCTTTACGGTGCAACCTGCTAAATTTCCATAAGCTGGAAAATCATTTAGCGTCCACATTAAAACTGCATTTAATCTAAATTTATTGCGAGTGTATGCATCATACGCCTTCACCCCTTTATCCCATAATTTTTTCAAATCTTCAATAAGTGGTTGTAGATACACATCAATATCATTCCCTGGTTGTCGTGGTCCAGGAATTAATAATGATAACATCATATTATCTTTGTGCATACAAAGCCACGGAGAAAAGTTGTACGCAACAAGAAATACTGGCCAACAACTATGGGCAGAGTTCCAATCCCCAAAGGGATTAAAGCCATCACTTGCAAGACCAAGTCTTAAATTTCAGGATCGAATGCAAAGGAAGGATACATCCTATCAATTGTAGCCCATTGAGAAGAATCTACTGGATGACGTAATTTACCAACTTCACTCTTATGATTGTTATGCCATCTTAATTGCTCTGATGTTTCTACGGACATAAACATTCTTTTCAGTCTTGGTATTATTGGAAAGTATATCAAGACCTTTGCAGGTACTTTGGTTTGCTTTCCATCTTCCTTCATCTTGTTTTTTTTCCAACGAGATTTTACACATTTTGGACAAAAATCACTATCTGCAAGCTCTTTCCTAAAAAGACAACAATCATTTACATATGCATGTATTTGTCCATAGCCTAAACCAAATAATTTAAGCAGCTTCTTTGTTGCATACGTCGAATCAAGAAGCGTATTTTCCATAGGCACCATATCTTTGAGAAGTTTAAGAAGTTCCGTAAATGTTGTATCAGATGCACCATTTCGAGCCTTGTGCTTGTAAAGAAGTATTGTAGCTGACAACTTTGTGTGGCTTGCATAACCAGGGTACAAAGGAATTTCAAAATTTTCTATCATCTCCTTAATCTTTACCCATGCACCTCATGTCTTTCATTAGAATGATCTTCCACCTCGTCATTACATATTTGTGCGTCTAAGTACATTCTATATGTATTTGTCACTTAATCGCCTTCATTTTCTGAAGGGCGTGCTTCCTCATGAAAAATCCATACATCATACGTTGGATCAATTCTAAAATAAACCAAGTGTGATACAAGTTATCTTGATGAATGGAGGATAAGATTCCTACATTTTGAATAAGGGGAAATGATTTTTTCTGGATTTTCCTTCCTTTCTGCATGCTCATATACAAAATTCCGAACAGCTTGCCTGTATTCTTCAGTCATTCTATGACACATAAAGGGATCAATAATCAACCGTAATAATTATAAGTATAAAACTGATAATCAAAATTGACGAAACCTTGGTAGGTGGATCCATGCTTTGTCCATCTTGATAATCCTTTGATGTTAGAACCTAATGAAAAGACGTTATGCCAACAAAAATATGAGTTTTTCTCATGATGGAATTGCATAATTACCTCCTACTGAAAACTATATAGTAATGTGACCCTTCAAACTAAGCCTAAAAAGAAAGAAAATTTGTGCGTCATGTAGTAACTTGTGCTTCATGTAGTACCATATCATAAATAGGACTAATCAGTACATATGCACATATTAATTTAACATGTCACTTCCTTACTTTCACAGTTTTATAGTAGGATCAATCATGCCACCTCGCTTGTAATTAAACTCAGTTGTAACTTGACATTTAGAAATGCTTGTTGCCTACATTTCAAAATTGACACCACGGCACTATAACTAGGTAGTCGTTAATATAAAGTTGGTATACATTTCATAGCCCAAATGCCGCTAAGCCACATATTTTTATAAAGAACTATCTTGTTGTATGTGTTTTATATGTTAATATTTTATAGTTTGAATGTTATTAATACCCATCAGATTAAGTGGGTTGATATGTTACAGTCCCAGGTAGTAAAATTATCTGGTTAATTCAAAATATTCTGCTAGAAACTTTCATAAAAAATGCACTATTTTTCTGTGGTTTTCTAAATATTATAAAATACTCTTCCTCGGCATTATAATTATTTTACGCGTTTATTACTGATTCATTTTTTAAAGTATTTTGCTAAGGATTTTTAGATGAATGAGAAACATATATGCTTAAGAAAGTCATTCTTCACTTAGGATTCTAAATTCAATCCCATCTTAAATATATACATAACCTAACTTTTTTTTAATTCAAAAAAATTAAATTGAAATCATCAGCTAATTGCACTATATCATTACCTATATGCATCCAGTATATAAATTTCAGAGATTCTGATTGTTGTATTTCAAAACTATTAGTAAAAGCACATTATAGTCTGCTTTTAACAATAGTGAACTCCATTAAATATGTGTATGTTTTTATTTTTTTGAAGCAACTTTTGATATCTACCTTTGATGAGTTGATTGAATAATAAAATAGTATTATAAGTGCAGGATAGCAGCCTAAAACTGCGTTTTTGACCATGAAAACTTCAAAATTTCATAAAACATTTCAAATGAAAGTTATAACTTATGTTTTAGGTTTTTTCGAATGTGCAAGATCATCAAAATCAGATAAAAGAATCAAAAATTATGTACAAATCAAGTTCAGCCTCGAAATAAACAAGTTGCATGACCAAAGCAACACTAAATTTTGAATATAATGAAAGCAAATATGTTAGGGTAGCAAGTACAATTCGATAGTAGGGGAAAATTTTAAGTATTTGATGAGTGAAGAATCAATCAACGTGAAATAGTTGAGCAAGTCCAACCAAAAAGATGAAAAAACAGTATTTGTGATCGTTAATGGTAGACGGTGAGACAATCAAGAACCACACTTCGTTAAAGATTGTTTGTTTGGTACTTTGTAAACTGGATGTTAGCGCATTCAGTTTAAGAGAGGGTGTTAGAAATTATGTCATGTTTTAATTAGTCAATAAGGCATGTTCCAATTAATATGTTAGGTGGTGGTTAAGATCCACATCTGTAGGTTAGTGGATAATTGTTTTTAGTCTATTTAAGGCTTTGTAATTCCTATTTTTAATTAAGAGAATAATAATGCAGTTACTATTTGGTTGACGTTGTATCTCTCTCTTCTTTCTCTGTTTCAAAATTCTAACAAACATCACTGCAAACTACCATACTGTCCTATAACATACCCCCTTCAACAGTGACCACACCATATCCAAACCCACAACATCATTTTCTCCTTCATCAACCTCTGTCCAACATCAAACACCCAACCTCAGTACAGAGACTGTTACATATCTGCAACTTCACTTACTACAACTTTTAACTACAAACTTTACTTCCTGTTACATATCTGTTGCAAACTTTACTGCCTGTTACAACTTCTAACCACAAACTTCACTTACACAGACTATTACATATCGGTTCAACATCACATATCACTATGCACAACCACATTACTCGGTGCATTTTCACATTTCTAAACTCATTCAACTACCCACTAACCCTTCCAGACAACCAACCACATCCACTTCAACTTCAGTCAATACCGCCGTCAACACAACACCACCAACTATCCACGAACACAGTCACCTGGATCACTGTCCCTCTCACTGACATCAGCAACCATCAACTGTCTGCACCACTGTTGCATTTCAACCCACATCATACTTCTGCACCATACCAATCATACTTCTGCTCCAAATCATATCATACGAGATAACACTCTTCACTTTCCTACATCACTTCAGTTCTCCGGTCAGACCTCGTCAACAACTCCATCCAATCATCTGCCATCAGACTGCTGCCATTACTGAAAAGCTTCACACTTCACAACCTTACTCATACAACTGCCATATAACCACCTGACCATCATCAATCCATCACTTAATTACTTCTTCTCTCATACAACAGCATCCAACACACTTCAAACTGCACCCATGCTGTTCGCTGTCACTTCAGCAACTTCAGCAGCTACCCTTAACTTTAGCACTTACCACCACCTCCACAGCAGTCAATTACCACTTCACCAACCTTCACCTGCATCACTGCTGTCACAAACACATACATGCACATAATTTTCATACCCACCCCTCAACAAAAAAAACTACCATAACTTCATCTGCCAACTGCTTACTCCTTCACAACAACACTTTCACCTTAACCTCATCTGACTTTACCCAATCGCCTACAGTCATTCACGCTTCTAGCCTCCATCACAACCATGAATCGAATTGCCTTCATTCAAAAAACTCCAAACTCCATAATTCGCCAACACTCGCAACCTCAAAATCGAACCACCTCTGTCATAGTCACAAGCGCTAACTCCAACATCAACTGCTCCTCTGATCGCAGCCTCCAAGAACTCGACTACCTAATTCCCAAATCTCCGCGACCCATAGCAGCCTCCAGCACCGCGCTACTGCCCTAACCAATTCAATTATCCAAATCGAATTGCTTGAATCTGTGGGGAGCAGTGTCGGGAATATTTTATGAGAATTTTTTTTATTTAGGATCGAGGGAATTTCGTGAATTTTGTAAGTGTGTATCGGATACGAAAACGAATGATTTTGCTTCCAAACAACCATTGGCTTATGCGTTTGCTTCCCAACAACACCAGCAAACAATCAACAGATGAGTTTGACATAACAACAATCATCATTAAGGAACTTAATATCAAACGAATGGATGATAGAAAATCAACAGATAGAAAACCTAAATCACACATAATCAAAATCCTAGATGCAATCATCAATCGGATACGAAAAGCACAAACCATAGATATGAAAAGCACAAACCTATTCGCCCTTCACCAATTTTGAATCCTGAATTCCTCGATTTCTTCGATCGCGAAGTGGAGAGAAGATAAAAATATGTAGTGCCCTAATTTCGCGAAGTGGAGAGAAGATAAATTTCGTTTGCATTTATCACATGGGAGAGAAGTGCCCTAATTTCCTAATCGATCTATTACAACGGGCATTTGCTGAATGTTGTAAAATATACTTCCATTACAACGGGGAGAAGTTGACCGTTGCAATATCTCTCTAATACAACGGGCAAATAATGCAAGTTGTAAGAAGGGCGTTGGATAGAGCATCTATTACAATAGTCCTAGAACGACCGTTGTAATAGCCATCTATTACAACGGGCAGAATATGCCCGTTGTAAAAAGGACGTTGTAATAGGATATTTTTATTGTAGTGCTGGAAAATGTTTGTTCTTTGAAACTGTTTATGTTGAGTTGAAATTTGAATCTGAACTAATCTTCTTTGTTTTGAGTTTATTTAGTTGCTAGTTTGATCTCAGGTTTAAAAGCTTGAAAACTGAAGTTGATCTTGTTCAGGTTGAAGTTGAATTTGAACTAGATCTTGAAGCTTAGTTGAATATTTTGAAAAATTGTTGTTGCTTGTTCGATTCTACTGCTTGATTTCCTTTTGATTTTATTTACAGTTTTTTTTATTTACTTAGAAGAGAAGAGAGATTGAGAAGAAAGATGTTTGAACCGTAAAATGAAAATAGCCTGGTTTCTCTTAAACGCTTTATTATATAATTAAAATTTTAAAGAAACATAGGTTGCCACTTGTATAGTTGTAAATTATCTCAAGCTACAAATGTCACGATATACACTAATTAGCTTACAAATGTTAATAGCAATGTATTTTGTGTTTAAACCCTTATAAATATTTTCCTTGATTACTTATGTTTTAGAAATTATGTAATATGTTAATATTTATATCAATTTATGTTTATATTTTAAACTTATGTATATTTACAAACCATGTGAAATTTTTTAAAAGAAAGCAAAATAAAACTTTTATTAAATCCTTTTTAATCTAACATATATTTAAATAAATAAATGTTCATATTATGTTTCGAAAATATAGAATTTATCCCTTAATTAAATCTTATTTTAAACTTAAGCTAAAATAAATTTTGAGATAAATAAACATTTACCTTAAGTGTTTTGAAAATATATTGTTAACGTTCAAATAGCTTTTGAAAAGTTTTTAATTGAATTTAAACATAACTTTCCAAATTACAATATATATATATATATATATATATATATATATATATATATGGAAACATGTGTTTTATTTGTTAGATTCAAACCAAAGCTTTCCCATTTATAATATATATAATTATATATACATTATAAATTGAAAACATTTTAATTTTAGCCTTTAAAATTATTACATTGAATATTAAAACATAAATTCAATCACAATATATACGTACATATATATACAATTTAAAAGCATATCTTTTTATTAAATTAAAACCAAAGACTTCATGTTTACAATATACATACATTATAAATAGAAAACAATTTTATTAGCTTTGAAAGTTAAATTTTACCAACTAAATATTATTAGTTTTTGAAAAGATTAAACTTGCAAATTTTAAAATAATTATAAAGAAGATTATTAAACCAATATTGTCAAATTAAATAGTTATAAAAGAAAATTATTAAACAATATTATCAAATTAAATGATTATTAATAAGGATTATCAAATAAATATTGCCCAAAATTCCGGGACATCACAGTCAGTTTAGACACTGGTTGGATTTTTTACGTTTTGAAAATAATTCATATTTAATATCAAAATATCATATTCATTTCAAAATATCACTTCTTTTCAAAATACCATTCTTACACAAATATGTAGTTTTCACTTGAAAATATCATTAACACTTCAACTTAGGTTAAAACCTCATTTAATCACATTCGCATTTAAATCGGCGATTTAAATAAAACATCCCAACTTGCACAGTTTGAAACTTTAGAAAATAGTTTAAATAGTTCTAAATAGATTAAAATAGTTTGAATAGTTTAGAGAATTAAAATAGTTAATATAAAATGGTTTTAGTACTGGAAATAGATAAAGTAAAATAGTTTGGAAAACCAAAATAAATTAAGTACTAAAAAATAGATTTTAAACAATTTATGTTAAAATAATTTATTTTGAAAATAATATCAAATCAAACTTGTTCCTTCCATTTCAACAAATCTGGACCCATGTCTAATTTCAAATCAACAAAACTCAATTTTCAATCTTCCAATTAATTAACTAAATTTTGATTTAGTTACAAATCAATTTGACTTCAAATTTCAATTCAAATTAACTTTATCTCTCGAAATGTTTATTTTTAACTTCAAATTCGATTCAACAATTCAATTTAATGATTTAAAATATCACTTCAGTTCTTATTTTAAAACATTTCAGTTAATACCGATTTTAGGTCCAATTTTATTTTAATGATTTAAATGCTTAAATCGAATTAAACTCCCATTTCAACTTAAAAGACCAAATCTTTAAAATAATCCAATTTTCTGAATTAAAGTCATATTCGATTATAACTTCACATTTCCATTTCAATTCTTTAAAACAATTTCCTTTAACAAATTTCAATTTCCACAATTTAATGTTTGAATTTGAAAATAATTTAATTCATATATATCCACAATTTATTTCCTTTAAAATGATATCATTTACCAACATCGAAAATCAAGATTCCAAAACCATTTAATTTAATCAGCCCGTTGTCCGTATATAATTTTCTATCCTATGGCCTAGTGAACAGTTATTTCCAAATTTAATTGCATGGATGGATATATATCATTTCAACCAAAAATTAAATGTCATAAGTATACATCATTTCAACCTATTTCTTAATTTATTTTAAAATGATTCAAATGTCAGATTTTATGATCAATAAATACAGAGTGATAACAATGATATATCAAAATAACTAAACAACCATATGTCCAACATATCAATCAATAGCATCCATCGCAATCAACATCCAAAATAGTCAACATATCACAACAGTTAACTATTTATCAAATATCGTGTATTTAACTAATTATTCGATTTCGATTTAACTATCAATTGAATTTCAATTTCAATTTAACTTTCAATTCAACTTTCAATTCAACTTAAATGTCAAATTATAAATCACCAAACAATAATCAATAAAATTAAACACTGTACGATTTCAATTTAACTAACATCAGAATAATTTAGTATTGCATGAGTGGGTTAAATCACTCACTTTTTTTTGAATCTAAAAATCAAACTAGCCAATAACAATTAATCCAACTCCATTCCAATCCGACCTCATATGTAGCAGTTATGAATTAATTAGCATTTCAAATCTTATAAGTCAAATAAATTGATTAACCAATTTAAATTCATAAATTACCTTGGTTAATTTGCCTCAGCCTACTCATGTGCCTACCTTGTGACGACTCGGAATTTTTGAGCATCTGGAATTGGAATATTCAATTGATTTTGAATATTTAAAAGTTAATTTTTAATTTGAATTCAAATATCACAAGTTATTTGATAATTATATTATTGAATTAAATAATTTGAAGTCGGGAAAAATGCTAAATCTGGAGTTCTAAGCGAGTTAAAAATAATTTGAAGGCTCGTAAAATTTATATTGATAGTGCGGAAAATAATAGAAGTGTTAAAATTAAATTTAACAGTGGTTTGTTCAGTTTTAAAAATTTTATAGTTTAAATTGAATTTAAAAATAGCCTTCTGAGGCACAGTCTCGGAATTCGACGAAACCAGTTCCATTGAATCCGTAATATTGAATTATTATTGGATTCCAAATTTCGTAGTGACTGGAGTTGTTATGAGAGCATACGGTAAGTAAACGCGCTGGAACTTGAATCGAGAATTTAATATATATAGTGTGTCGGATCAAGATATTCCATCAGCTGACTTCCTTTCAATTCAGAACTTTTTAGCTCTCTATTCAAAACACCATAGCCGACCTAGCTTTGCTCTTGTCAAAATCGATGTCCCTCTTTCTTTTCTGGTCATAAAAAAAAGGGGATCAATCACATCGCTTTTATTCTTCTGATGGCCGAAGCCTTCTTTCCGGCCTCACTCTTTAAATCAAACAAAAACCATCATTCTTCCTCTACTTTTTTTATCTTCGACGAAAAAAAATATGGTGGAAATGAACGAAATTTAGTTCGAAAAGGGGGGGGGGATCAGTAATCAGTCCCAGATTCGATTTCGTCAAAATTTAACTACCGCGTTCGAGCGAAAGACTGGGTTGCCGCGAGATTCGTTCGCATCTTGGGGTCGTGGATGGGAGCGGCGTTGATCGAGAATGGTATCGCGATGCTGGTAGAGGGCGGAGTCGATGTCGCAGGCTCGTCTGGTTGCCGCGAGTTCGACCGATGGCGAGCTCGAATTCAAAGTTGAGGGGAGGTGTTCGCGTGTGGAAGTTCATGCGTGGTGGCTCGCAGGTGGGACGAAGCAGAGGAGAGGTGAAGGCATTGGCGACTTCTACGAGTGATGAGGGAGGTTTGTTCGATGGCAGAGCACGTATGGTACGCAGTAAGGTATTCTTTAGTTTAAGCAATTTAATTTTGAAGTTTAATAAATTGCTGTTGAGATTTAAATTATGTACAGAAAAAAATTAAAATAAAGGGGATATAAGTATAAATCTATATACATATACGCATTTAAAGTCTTACTGTTAATTATAAATAGGCATATAAAAAAAAAGGGAAAAATTTATTGGTCAGTATATGTATGTTTATAAGTACACAGAGGATATATATAAATAGAAAATAGATATATATAAGATATTGGAAAATTAATTGATGGATTAGTTTAAATATTAATAAACTGTATAATGTTATACAAGGTCTAATCCAGTGGAGAAAACAGTTTGAAATGGAAGTGGATCGCAAATAAAAGAAAAGGTGAGTTAATCTCACTCAGTTAAATTTAAATTTAAGTGATTAAATGTAAATAATTGTTTGAATGGCTGAATTGATTGATGTGATATAGTATGACATTTTGGAATTGGCATATCATATTGTGTTAACATTTGTGGATGCAGGGAAAATAGGTTGGAGGGATCCAACTGGACCCCTCACATTTATTTAAATTATTCAATATTCTCTGTTGTGATTATTTGATATCTTATGATAAGTTATATTGGGATATTGAATGTTATGGTTTGATTGGATATTTGGGTATAATGAATTACCAAAATATTTGAATCGGATTGTTGAAAAGAAATTAAGAGGAAGTAAATTTGTAAGCGAAATAATTATAGAAAGTTTGAATAAATTAAGAATGAATTGAAAATAAATAGAAGTAATATGAAAATAATAATAAATAACTTCAAGTATGAAGAGAAATGGAATTTTGAATAAAATGAAATTGACGAATTGTAAACTTAAGTTCTATCAATTAAAGAAATAAAGAATTATTTTTAAAAATTCAAAGTTTAAATTTATTTAAAAGAATGAGAAATCTAAAAATTTGGAATTTTTAGTTAAAGTGTTTTTAAAATCATAATCAAGAAATGAGATCTGAAATTAATAGATTCTGAATTAAAAGGGAGTAAATTGGAAATCAATTTGGGAAATTGATTTAAGTGATTGAAGTTGGGATTTTTTCTCTGGATAACCAAGTACATTTTTTTAAAGTAAATTCTTAAATAAATTTAAAGGTTTTAAAGTTGTTGTAAAAAAAGCAAGTTTTAGAAAATTTATTATTTCTAATATTTAAATTCAATTGTAAGAATTTTCCTAAATCTATTATAGTAGTAATTACTTAAAAAGTGACCTGGTATTTTGTTTTCAAAAGTGAAAATCTAGTTTTATATTCTATTAAGTAACCTTATTTTCAAATACTCATATAGTGTGTATTTTTACAAAATATTGAAGTAATTTAACTTAAATGTTTAAAAGTATATTTTCAAAGTAAAGTGTTTTAAATTATTTTAAAAATCTATTTTTGTGCTTGGTGATTTCAGAGGAAATATAAAATATTTGGGAAAGTTGATTCTGAGAAGAATGATGGTTTGAAACTGTTTTCAAAGGATTGAAAATAGAAATACATCTTGTGAAGATATTTTTGAGATTAATAAATAATTTTCAAATTATTTATTGGTTGATGGTTGTTTTGTGAATATAATTGATAGTTAAATAACCGACTATCAATATTAGACAAACGCGTTAATCGTTTCGAAGAGACCGGGATCGAAATTTATTTCTCGAAAACCACTTCGATCCGGTTTGTACGTTTCGTGAAAACGATTTTGGATTCGAAGATGGAGCAGTGAAGTGCAAGGGCTAGTCGCTACTAATCCTGAGGATATTTCCAAAATGGGTGTAGTAGGAATAGTGCCTTCGGTTCCGTTCGAACCCGGGACGGACTTGTATGGATGAATGCTTGCGAAACATCGTCAAGTGGACGATGGGCATTCTAAGGGATATTGTTCTTAAAAGGTAACGCTTAGCCTCAAGCCTCATCAAATGGGAATGACTGAAAATCAGGGGATATGCAGCAAGGCTAGGTGGGTAGCACCCAAGCAGGGTGAGGTCATTCCAGTCTAGATGTCCCTTTTTATTTCGGCTTAGTGGGCGGTTGCTGATCCCAACCGCGGGGTGATCTCACTCGGGACTGTCCAGTAAGGGATGGTTCCGGCCTTGTGTTGCAGGGAAGCGGGCGTACTCCTCGGTACGGTGATCTAGGCCCCGTACTGTGACAGGTGGTACCCAAGTGCCTAGTCATTGGTTGGAAATCCATTTTCCCTACGAGCCTTGTACGAGTTTTGTTTGTATTACCCACTCTGTGGCTAGTAGCTGGAATTTAATCATGTAACAATTTCGGCTATTTTGTAAGTATTTGTATATAGACCCTATTATAATATCAGAGGATTTCTATAAAAATTGTTTTAGCTATCGTAAGGTAAAAACCTGACATGTTTATTTGTGGCGTGGTCTTACGAGATGCTTTTGTTTTCAAAGGATTTTTGAAACTTTAATAATCAATTGGGTGTGATTTTCTCACGCTGGTATTCTAGACTGACTCGGGTGTTATTTAACTGTAATGCTCGGGTCAGACCGAGTATTATAGGATACAGGATATGATGCTGTGGAGCTCAGGAGACGAGCTGGATGACGATACGTATTCTCGTACTTGTATATATATATTTCCGCTATGTTGAGTTGTTGTGTATCCATTTGTATGACATTGATGTTGAGCTGTGTTTGATGTACTCTGATGATGTAATTTATAAACAAAGATACTTGATGTTTGAGTAAAGAGTATTTATTATCTATTATACTTTATTCCGCTGCGATGGTTAGATTCTTTTATTGTTTTCTATTTTCTTCTTCTACCTCTTCTTCTTTAACCCAATGGTTCGTATTTCTGTACAACTTGAGTTGATTGTCCTAGAATAGCGTTGACTCAAGGGGTACGGATTTGCGGGCTGTTACAGTTGGTATCAGAGCGTAGGTTGGAGATAACCTTGGCTCTGGTGGGAATTACTCATTTAAAATAGAGTCCATAGTACTCTATAATGAGTTTGAGCGTATAAATAAATATGAGCGCGTATTTGTTAGTGAATATAAATTGTTTTAATATCGTGTTGATCGGTTTATTGAGTGGCATATGAACCTTCGTCGGCACAGTCTGGACAACTGTATCGAAGGGGTTTCTAAACACTTGAAGAGAGCAATCGACACGGTATTGTTTTAAATGTGGGTAAATGAAATAATTTTACCCAAATTATATTTTGATATAAAGAAAAGTTTTTGTAAACTATTTAGCTAATATATGGTTGTTTGGATGTTAGGAAATGATAATATTAAGGTATTATCATTGTTAAGTGAAAATTTAACTAGAAATTGTAAATATAACCCAAGTTTAAGGGAATAAATTCATTATAAAATCAAATTTATAAATATGAATTACAAATGTAAATTATAAATCGAAAATATAATTAATTGGGAATTTGTATAAGCATAAATTATACAAATGCATTTTAGTTAAAATTTGAATTAAAATAGAATTTGAAAACTTTAAAACCCCGGAGATTTTGGAAGTGTTTTGAAGATAAATGATAGCATTATTGTTTTGGAGATATTTCTGAAAGGAAATCATTATAAATGGATTTTGAAAGTAATATAGCATTGAAATCACTTGGATTATTGGACAATAATTCTGATGATGACGGCCGCATCATCAATATTCATTTTCGAATTTCTAAGTGAAGAATTGCAACCAAATTGATTTGTTTAGAAAAGCAAGTTGTTTTTGAAAATTTCAAAGGAAATTTGTTGGAAATAAAAGCCAGGATTGGTTTAAAATTTTTGAGAATGGTAATTTGAGATGTTGAAGATTTCAAAATCAATTTGAAACCAAAGCCGGGTGTTTGAAAATCCTGATAAGATGGGTTGTAAGCTTATACATTAAGATGATTTTTAAATCAGGTAGGGAATATAAGTTTTGAATGTCGGAATGTAAATATAAAGAGAAAGGTTAAAAATGGAATTAACTTGGATTGGGAAGTAAAAATTTAACTGGATTGAAATTAATTGAATAAGCTGAAGTAATATGCAGTTGTATTCGAATTGAGTTGAAATCGAATTGAGTTAAATAAATCCGAGTTAAAGTAAAATTGAGTTGGGATGAGAATTCTATTGAATTAATGAATGGAATTAAATTCTTAGCAGAACGAATGGGAAATAAATTGAATGAGTATTGGAAATTGAAGTAAATAAATTAGAATAACTTATAAACGAATCAAAATGCATGAATAAAATATGCTTGGGTTATAAAGAAGCATAAGGTTTGAGTTAAAATAAAAGAAGAATATATTCAAGCTTATGATGAATGGAATTGTATAAAACAATAAGTTGTGACTTATTAAATTGAAAATGGAATACAAAATCCAAAATAAATTTGTTTGATGTAAAGAAAAGGAAATCCAAACTTGAATTATAAACTAAATTGGGCTAAGAAAAATTTATTGGAGTGATATTTGGGATTAAAATTCAAGTGTTGAACTATAAATAGGAGAGAACTAATTTTATAATAAATTAGTTAATAAAATGTGTAAATGTGAACATAATATAGTTTAGTAGAAGCTGAATTGTGAATTTATGATGAAATTGAGAAATAAAACTCAAGTTATAAATTGAATTCGACTTAAATTGTTGGTGAAGTAAATGAAATTGAACTATGAGTTCATTAAAATTGGGTGGTAATTTGAGAATGGATAGAGGATTCAAAACTTGAGTTATTAATTTAAATTTAACTTGAAGTGTTAACAACTTTAATATAATTGGAAAGGTATCGACTAAAAATGAAATTGGATTAAAATAATAATGGTTTGTATTGTGGATAAAATCCAAATATACGGAAATAAATTGGATATGGCCTTGTAATCAATTAAGTTAAGTTGAGTATAAAAGAGGAAAATTTACTTGTAAAATGAAAATGAGCTTAAGTATAAAATTTGAATAAATTGAAGTAAATTAACTTAAGCTTAATAAATCGAAGAGGGTTGAATTTAATTCAACTTAACACTAAGAGTAATGATATTGGGTTTGATTTAAATCATGTGAAAATAAATTTGAATCGAAATTAAATTTGGTGGGTTATAAATAATATTTAAGGAAATGAAAATTTAAAATGAATTGAGTGGCTAAACTAATGATATTGAATAAATGAATGGATGGGATAAATAAGAACCAAATGAAGTATGGCTTAGATAAGTTGAGAAATGGTTATTGAATGATATAGCTTGTTTTGAGCTAAATAAAATAGTTTGGAATAAACAAATATGGAATGGAATGTAAATGAATGGATTGTGAATAAAATTTAAATGGAATGTGTCAAGTTAAATAAATGGTTGTGAATGAATTAAAATAAAAAGAAAATTTAAATTGGAAATGAAGATGAACCTAGGTTGTAAATGGTTTGAATAAACTAGTTTGGTTAATAAAATGAAATGCAAGGGAATGGATTCAAATCTGAAATGCAATGAAAATGAGAATATATGGATTGTGAATAAATTGAAAATGGAATAGAATTAAGTATAAATTGAGTTGAAATCCATTTAAGTTGGTTATAAAACATAAATACTTGTTTATTCATATAGATCTTGTCGAATTTACATAGAATAAATATCATTGGATAAAAAGGGAAGTAATTAAAATTCTATGAGTTGATAGAAGGAAAATAAATTGATTTTGAAAGCAATGAAATTAAATATGAATTGAGTTTGCTTAAGAATAAATTAAATGTAAGCGATTGAGTTTTAAACAATTCAAATTGAATGAAAATGGTTTATAAATTAGTTGAAATAGTTGAATTAGTATGAAAGTTGTAAAAATTGCTTACGGAAATTGTTGGATGTGCATTTCTTTAGAATCCATATGTTTTAACTATTGCAAATAAGTGAGATGTTGTTAAACTTAATTTAAATGGCACTTACATGTTTAAATTGAGTAAGTACAGGTACCTGGAAGCCGTATGGCTGGATTTGGGTTGGGCTATTTGCTAAAAATAATAAGCTGCTTGCTTAAAATGCTAAATAAGGTACGCCTACGCAATAAAAATAGGAAATATGAACTGTTTTTGGTTTTTCCGACCGTGTGGGTCGATGTATATATATTTATCTCTTTTGTCAAATTGCAAAAGCTCCTCCGTACAAAGGAGACTCTGCCAAAAAAATTCAGAAATTTTAGGAGTTAGAGAATTTTTGAAAGATTCTGGAAAATTTTGCTAAGGACAAAACAATTTTAAACTGGAAATTGAAATAAGTTAGTGAATGAAACTAATTAAAATAATGATATGAATTAGTAATAAATGACAAATAAAATTTATATATTTAGAGTTTAAGATAAATTGAATTCATATGGAAATGAAAGAATCAATTTGAATAGAAATGATATAAACTGAAGTGGTAAGGTGATAATGAATATAAAAAGCATATTAAATACTTATACCAAACTTAAGAAAGGAATAGTGAATTCTTAATTGGAAATTGATAATATAAATATATTCCAAGTTAATATTTGGATGAATAGATATTGGCATTTTGTGAAAAAAATCGATAAGATGTTTTGGGATATTGTGATTGGATATTAGTACTAAGCAGGATATGCAGGTAATATAGAGGGAAAAGAGAATTGATTTTGATTTCAGGAGATAAATTTGAAATGCTCGAAAAAAAGGTATGTATTTAAAATTGGTGCGAATTTGATTGGGATTTTGGATTGAGCCACTTGGCTTTTTTTTTTCTTTTTGGATTTGGGAGGCCGTAGAGCCATTTTGTAGTTGTACCGAGCTAGCCGCGCAAAGGAGACGCTGGCGAAATTTTTCGAAAATTTAGGGAGTTAGAAAAATTTTGAGAAAATTTTGATAATTCAAAATCTGGTTTTAAATTGAAACTTGAATGGTTAAACAAACAGTATAGTTTGAAACTATGGGAGAGTTGAAAATTAATAAGAATGATAATGGGTCTTTTATAAAAGATAGTTAGTTAGATGTTGAATTGTTTGGTTTTAGGAATAAGTAAACGGGTATTAGACCATTCTTCCTAACTAGTAATTTCGGGGACGAAATTCTTTTAAGGGGGGAGGAATGTGACGACTCAGAATTTTTAAGCATCTGGAATTGGAATATTCAATTGATTTTGAATATTTAAAAGTTAATTTTTAATTTAAATTCAAATATCACAAGTTATTTGATAATTATATTATTGAATTAAATAATTGAAGTCGGGAAAAATGCTAAATCTGGAGTTCTAAGCGAGTTAAAAATAATTTGAAGGCTCGTAAAATTTATATTGATAGTGCTGAGAATAATAGAAGTGTTAAAATTAAATTTAACAGTGGTTTGTTCAGTTTTAAAAATTTTATAGTTTAAATTGAATTTAAAAATAGCCTTCCGAGGCACAATCTCGGAATTCGACGAAACCAGTTCCATTGAATCTTTAATATTGAATTATTATCGGATTCCAAATTTCATAGTGATTGGAGTTGTTATGAGAGCATACGGTAAGTAAACGCGTTGGAACTTGAATCGAGAATTTAATATATATAGTGTGTCGGATCAAGATATTCCATCAGCTGACTTCCTTTCAATTCAGAACTTTTTAGCTCTCTATTCAAAACACCATAGCCGACCTAGCTTTGCTCTTGTCAAAATCGACGTCCCCCTTTCTTTTCTGGTCAGAAAAAAAAGGGGGGGGGATCAATCACATCGCTTTTATTCTTCTAATGGCCGAAGCCTTCTTTCCGGCCTCACTCTTCAAATCAAACAAAAACCGTCATTCTTCCACTACTTTTTTTATCTTTGACGAAAAAAAATATGGTGGAAATGAACGAAATCTCGTTCGAAAAGGGGGGGAAATCAGTAATCATTCCCAGATTCGATTTCGTCGAAATTTAACTACCGCGTTCGAGCGAAAGACTTGGTTGCCGCGAGATTCGTTCGCATCTTGGGGTCGTGGATGGGAGCGGCGATGATCGAGAATGGTATCGCGATGCTGGTAGAGGGCGGAGACGATGTCGCAGGCTCGTCTGGTTGCCGCGAGTTCGACCGATGGCGAGCTCGAATTCGAAGTTGAGGGGAGGTGTTCGCGTGTGGAAGTTCGTGCGTGGTGGCTCGCAGGTGGGACGAAGCAGAGGAGAGGTGAAGGCATTGGCGACTTCTACGAGTGATGAGGGAGGTTTGTTCGATGGCAGAGCACGTATGGTACGCAGTAAGGTATTCTTTAGTTTAAGTAATTTAATTTTGAAGTTTAATAAATTGCTGTTGAGATTTAAATTATGTACAGAAAAAAATTAAAATAAAGGGGATATAAGTATAAATCTATATACATATACGCATTTAAAGTCTTACTGTTAATTATAAATAGGCATATACAAAAAAGGGGAAAAATTTATTAGTCAGTATATGTATGTTTATAAGTACACAGAGGATATATATAAATAGCAAATAGATATATATAAGATATTGGAAAATTAATTGATGGATTAGTTTAAATATTAATAAACTGTATAATGTTATACAAGGTCTAATCCAGTGGAGAAAACAGTTTGAAATGGAAGTGGATCGCAAATAAAAGAAAAGGTGAGTTAATCTCACTCAGTTAAATTTAAATTTAAGTGATTAAATGTAAATAATTGTTTGAATGGCTGAATTGATTGATGTGATATAGTATGACATTTTGGAATTGGCATATCATATTGTGTTAACATTTGTGGATGCAGGGAAAATAGGTTGGAGGGATCCAACTGGACCCCTCACATTTATTTAAATTATTCAATATTCTCTGTTGTGATTATTTGATATCTTATGATAAGTTATATTGGGATATTGAATGTTATGGTTTGATTGGATATTTGGGTATAATGAATTACCAAAATATTTGAATCGGATTGTTGAAAAGAAATTAAGAGGAAGTAAATTTGTAAGCGAAATAATTATAGAAAGTTTGAATAAATTAAGAATGAATTGAAAAGAAATAGAAGTAATATGAAAATAATAATAAATAACTTCGAGTATGAAGAGAAATGGAATTTTGAATAAAATGAAATTGATGAATTGTAAACTTAAGTTCTATCAATTAAAGAAATAAAGAATTATTTTTAAAAATTCAAAGTTTAAATTTATTTAAAAGAATGAGAAATCTAAAAATTTGGAATTTTTAGTTAAAGTGTTTTTAAAATCATAATCAAGAAATGAGATCTGAAATTAATAGATACTGAATTAAAAGGGAGTAAATTGGAAATCAATTTGGGAAATTGATTTAAGTGATTGAAGTTGGGATTTTTTCTCTGGATAACCAAGTACATTTTTTTAAAGTAAATTCTTAAATAAATTTAAAGGTTTTAAAGTTGTTGTAAAAAAAGCAAGTTTTAGAAAATTTATTATTTCTAATATTTAAATTCAATAGTAAGAATTTTCCTAAATCTATTATAGTAGTAATTACTTAAAAAGTGACCTGGTATTTTGTTTTCAAAAGTGAAAATCTAGTTTTATATTCTATTAAGTAACCTTATTTTCAAATACTCATATAGTGTGTATTTTTACAAAATATTGAAGTAATTTAACTTAATGTTTAAAAGTATATTTTCAAAGTAAAGTGTTTTAAATTATTTTAAAAATCTATTTTTGTGCTTGGTGATTTCAGAGGAAATATAAAATATTTGGGAAAGTTGATTCTGAGAAGAATGATGGTTTGAAACTGTTTCCAAAGGATTGAAAATAGAAATACATCTTGTCAAGATATTTTTGAGATTAATAAATAATTTGGAAAATTATTTATTGGTTGATGGTTGTTTTGTGAATATAATTGATAGTTAAATAACCGCAATATTAGACAAATGCGTTAATCGTTTCGAAGAGACCGGGATCGAGATTTATTTCTCGAAAACCACTTCGATCCGGTTTGTACGTTTCGTGAAAACGATTTTGGATTCGAAGATGGAGCAGTGAAGTGCAAGGGCCGGTCGCTACTAATCCTGAGGATATTTCCATAATGGGTGTTGTAGGAATAGTGCCTTCGGTTCCGTTCGAACCCGGGACGGACTTGTATGGATGAATGCTTGCGAGACATCGTCAGGTGGACGATGGGCATTCTAAGGGATATTGTTCTTAAAAGGTAACGCTTAGCCTCAAGCCTCATCAAATGGGAATGACTGAAAATCAGGGGATATGCAGCAAGGCTAGGTGGGTAGCACCCAAGCAGGGTGAGGTCATTCCAGTCTAGATGTCCCTTTTTATTTCGGCTTAGTGGGCGGTTGCTGATCCCAACCGCGGGGTGATCTCACTCGGGACTGTCCAGTAAGGGATGGTTCCAGCCTTGTGTTGCAGGGGAGCGGGCGTACTCCTCGGTACGGTGATCTAGGCCCCGTACTGTGACAGGCGGTACCCCAGTGCCTAGTCATTGGTTGGAAATCCATTTTCCCTACGAGCCTTGTACGAGTTTTGTTTGTATTACCCACTCTGTGGCTAGTAGATGGAATTTAATCATGTAACAATTTCGGCTATTTTATAAGTATTTGTATATAGACCCTATTATAATATCAGAGGATTTCTATAAAAATTGTTTTAGCTATCGTAAGGTAAAAACCCGACATGTTTATTTGTGGCGTGGTCTTACGAGATGCTTTTGTTTTCAAAGGATTTTTGAAACTTTAATAATCAGTTGGGTGTGATTTTCTCACGCTGGTATTCCAGACTGACTCGGGTGTTATTTAACTGTAATGCTTGGGTCAGACCGAGTATTATAGGATACAGGATATGATGCTGTGGAGCTCAGGAGACGAGCTGGATGACGATACGTATTCTCGTACTTGTATATATATATTTCCGCTGTGTTGAGTTGTTGTGTATCCATTTGTATGACATTGATGTTGAGCTGTGTTTGATGTACTCTGATGATGTAATTTATAAACAAAGATACTTGATGTTTGAGTAAAGAGTATTTATTATCTATTATACTTTATTCCGCTGCGATGGTTAGATTCTATTATTGTTTTCTATTTTCTTCTTCTACCTCTTCTTCTTTAACCCAATGGTTCGTATTTCTGTACAACTTGAGTTGATTGTCGTAGAATAGCGTTGACTCAAGGGGTACGGATTTGCGGGCTGTAACATACCTATTACTCTTCCCTCTTACGTTATTCATTCTCCGGGTCCACGCTATATCCACAAAAATGCTCCACCTCTTCCTTGTCGCACTTCCATCTTCGTTGACCAGACTACCTCCAGTCACGTCACCAGCACGCTCCATCGCGCTTTCTTTCTTGAAACATGATTTTTTTTCATTTTTCATACACGTTCTGTCCTCATCTTAGTTGTTCTTCATTCTTTTCCTTAAGCCTCATCTTGAGAAAAATGTAAGTATTAAAATTTGTTTTTTTATGCGCTCTAATTATTATTTTAATAATATTTCTTATAACATGGATATCTTTTGCATATATACTTTAATTCATTTGCGATTACCTCTATTGGATTCATATTAATATTTCGGACAACATGAAACTGATTTAGTTGAATATGGAGACTGTTCGGTTTTTGCGCTTCTATTTGGATTTTATGGGCTAAAATCAAAGGTGATTGTTTTAACCCACTCACAACTACTAGATTATCTTATGTTAGTTAAATTGAATTTATGATGTGATTAGAAATGGATTGGCTGATCTTTGGTATATTTAAATTGTCATTCTAGTTAAATCTATTTTTCATTGGATTTAACTGCTATTTAATTTAATATGAGTTCTTAAATTGCCTGTTAATACCGGTTATTAATGATCGGTCAATTGTTGTTATTTATTTGTTGATCTTAATGATGATTGTGATGGATGTTTGATTGTTGATATTGGATGACCAAATGTTATATATATTTTTAACACTGCAAGTTCCATATGGGTTGAAATGATACATACCCGAACAATCTGTAGAATAGGGAAAATCATTATGAGTTGAAATGATAGACTCAAGCGATTTCATGGATTTGTAATTAAATTCGAAATTGCGAGTTGAAATGATATATATCCGAAAATATAAAATAATTATGGATTGAAATGATATACATCCGTATCACTTGACCATAAGGTAGAAAATTCTATAAGGACACCGGATTGGTTAAATTAAATGATTTAGAATCCTTGAATTTTGAATTCATTTAAATGATATTTTGAAATAAAATTTGGTTTGTATAAACTGAATTATTTTCGAAATCCAAGTTTAAATGTTGAAATTTGAGGTAGTTTAATGAAAATTGAATTGAAAGTTTAAATTCGAGCTAGTGATTTGAAATCTAAATATGGTCCAGATTTGTTGAAAAGGAAGAAATAGTTTATTTTGATATCAATTCAAAACTTAATTATTTTAATATATATACTGTTCAAAGATTTATTATTCTAAAAATCCTAATTTTAAGATTTCCAAACTATTAAACTAATTTAATCTATTTATACTATTTTTAATCAATTTAAAATTATTTTTAATTTATCTTAATCTATTTTTACTTATTTTAAACTATTTAACTATTTTAATCTATATTTAATCTAACTTAATTTATTTTAAGCTATTTTAAACTATTTAAAAATATTTTAAACTATTTTAACTATTTTAAACTATTTTAAATCATTTAAAGTATTTTAAATTATTTTAAAGTACTTTAACTATTCTAAACTATTTTAAAACTATTTATGACTATCTATACTATCTTCTAAGTTTCAGACTATATAAAGTTGAAGTATTTATATTTAAATTCTCGATTTAACAATGAATATGATTAAATAATGTTATAACCTAAGTTGAGATTTTAAATAATATTTTCTGGTGAAATAAGATGTTATGAGTAAATATGATAATTTTAAATGAGGGTTTACTTTATTTTGGAAAGTGTGATTTTGAAAGTAAATATGATTTTGAAAGTGATATGACTTCAAATGTGATATGATTTCGAAAGTGATTTTGAGAATATGATATTTTGATATCAATTATGAGTTTGGTTTTTATGAAATGTAAAAGAACCATCCGGTGTGAAATAAGGTTTGGTTGTTAAAGAGACCGAGATCGGGTATTGCCATACTCTCTGCCAATATTGAAAACCACTTTAACAACGTGCACATGGCGGAGATTCCAAAAATGAAGTAGGATGGTTTGACGAACGATTCTGTATGAGGTATTTACGTGACCCTGACTCATGTAAGTCAGCTTGATGTTGCTAAAATAGGAGCTACACCGGGCCAAGTGAGGTCATTCCTCCTATCGGACACATTTCTTCGATACCATATTATGACTTTGTGATGATTTAGTGGCCGCCCCTTTATTTTGATTTGGAAGTGTGTTTCGAGGTGAGAGGTAGTAGCTGTCATGCGTTACCACCAGTTCGGATCCGTAAAATGGTAGAATCCTACCCTGGGCATTGCCTCGCGTGCCTTATCGCATGCCTTATCGCGCCTTCTACGAGTTTGGTTTATACCATACCTATAGAGTGCCCTCTGATAGCCCTCCAGTTTACAGAGGAATTATGGTACTGTATAAACTATAAAATGTGTTAAGAGGGATATGGGTAACGCCTTAATGCTATTTTAATACTATTTTAATACTTTACTTTACCGTAAAAATATTATAATAGCATATTGTACTACACAGTAGATAGTTTAACAGATCCTTAGGAGATGTGAATCCCGAACATCTCTTAAGTTATTGCACTCACGTTAAACACTGAATAGGAGATGTCAAACCCTGTAAGCATCTCTGACGCCGTCACACTCATATTTACTGTTGATTTAACTTACATAAAATCTTTTAGTTCTGACTCGAGTATTTTGTCTTTTCAATTCGTTCGGGTCAGTCTGAGCTTTTTAGTTTGTCGAAGATTGCTAACTGGAGGATGAAGATGAAGGTTTTGTACTATTATTATGTATTATATTTATTCTACTGCATCATGTTGTTCCGCTGCATTTATTTATTATTTATTCTTGTTGTATGTACTAATCTGTATTATAAAAGTACAATCAACGTTATTTGTAAATAGCTTCATGAACTGTTATTTGATTATTATATTTTGTCATTCCACTGCGAGATTTTGTATTTATTTTTTTCTTTCTCTGCTTTTTCTTATTTACCCAATAACAATGTAATGACCCGTAAATTTTCGATAATTAAAATAGCTAATTTAATAAGATTTTGTGATTTAGTGTTAGAAAAAAATTTGTAATTCGTTTGGTATAATAATAACTGAAAGGAATTGCAATAATAATTATCCAAGTAATGAAAAATAAATGCGACTTAGTAAATTCCTTTGCAATCGATAGTTGAATAGGGTAATAAATGTTGAATTCATTTGGTATAAGAGAGTAGTTGATTGATAAGTAAAATCTATTTGAAATCAAATATTGAATATTGAACACGTAAATTGTTTAAATTAAATATTTAAAACTTATTGAATAATTGAATAACTGTAAAATGAAAATAGTGTTCTAAATTGTGAAATGGTTTTAAAAGTTGAATCTTATAAGTTCAATTTCAATATTTCAAAAGATAATGAATTATTGGATAAGCGAAATTGTCTAAATTAAATATTTGGAATTTATTGAATAATTTAACAATGGGAATTGAATAACCGTATAATGGAAATGGTTGTTCTATAATTTTAATTCGTTTCAAAGGTTAAATTTTTAAGTTCGTTTTGAATATCTCAAAAGATAGTTATTTAAGAATAATCAATTTCGTTTAAATTTAATATTACAAATGTTGTATAATTAAATTCCGAATTTGATATGATCAATTTGATATTGAAGTTTAATATATGAGAATAGAGTGAATAATTGAAATTTGATTTAATATGATTCAAATTGGTTTCCAAAGTGAACGTAAGTTATATTGGGATTAAAATAGAGTTAATAAGATTTTAAAAATTGGAATTTATTGGATAAATTAAATGACGGGTTTACTATGATTAAAAATGATTTGTAAAATTTTATTTTATCATATTAAAGTTAGAGTGATGTTGTAGAACTTTTAAAATCGAATTAAGAGTAAATTTGTGAAAATTGAATATTTTAATATTTAATTATCGATTGAAAAATAGCCAAATTTTGAACAGTCTCAGAATTGGACGAAACTAGTTCCATTGGATCCGTAATAGTTTGTTATTATCGGATTTCAATTTTCGTAGCAATCGGAGTTGTCGTTTGACCGTGGCAGCTCGAAACGCGTTGAAATTGTTTTAATATTAATTTGGCGAGTTAAAATAGTCATTTTTCAAACGGTTTCGGATTTCGACGAAACCAGTTCCATCGGATCCGTAACGTGATATTATTGTAAGGTTTCAAATTTCGTGTCAATCGGAATTACCGTTTGTCCGGGGCGAGCCAAAGCGCATAGAAAATCGTTTAATCGATTTAATTTAAATTTGATCGTTTATTTCCGTAACTCGCACAGATGATCGAATTAGCTCCCGAAACCTATTCCATTGTGTCCGGAACGCGGGATGAACCCTAGAAACGCCGGTCACCGCGTGAAATTCGGAGTTTGGAAAAGCCGGATAAATAGTATTCGTCGTTCCTATAAATAGCCCGTTTACTCACAAAATAAAAAAAATAAAAAAAATAAAAACCCTAGTTACAATGCCGGCCGCCACTTGTATTTCGAACGGCCTGAAATATTCAACCTTCTTCCCTCGATTTCTCTTCATCCATCAATAATTAGCGAAATCCTTCAACATGAAACTTGTAGAGGGGAGTGAGATCTTTCTATCCAACGGTCATGATCGCGTCTGGGTTAGCGGATTGGTGGCAAATCGTCCTCAAACGGCCGAAAGTCGCGCGCGTATTTCTAGACATGGGGGAGGCCGAGTTGCATGGGGTGGTGGCCGAAGGTAGAGGAGGAGACGCTCTTCAAGATGGAAGCTTCTGATCGTGGTGGATGACGACGAGGAGGTCGCGAAAATTAACCCTAATTTCGGCCTTGGTGGGTTATTTGCGCGTGATGGTTACCTGTAGAAGACGCGTGGGGGAAGAAGGACCTGAGCACGGCCTAGATCTTGGGCAAAGAATTTGGACGGCCACGATCTGTTGGAGGTTGAAATTGAAAAATAATGTTGTAAATTTAGTTTATATAAATCGTGTAAACTTAAAAATTGATATCTCTTTCATACGAGGTCGGATTCGGACGAAACTTTTTGCGTTGGAATCGTATGGACGAGCCCTACGCGATGCAACTGGATTGGAATTATTTGGAGCTAGAGAAAATTTTGAGTTAAATCGAACGCCGTTCGATTTGATTTAAAATCGTAAAAATCAAGTTGAGTGTTTTTTTTACGCTCACAACGTACTAAATATCTTTATGCTAGTTAAATTTGATATTATGAAGTGTTATGATTTTATTTGTCGTTGTTTGATAAAAAATTAATGGTCATATAGCTTGCCATTTGAATTAACCGTTGAAATTAAATTGACAGTTAAATTTAAATTGAAATTGAAATTGAATTGCGATTGAATTACCTGACATTGATAACTATGAAACTGCCATGAATTGTATTGTTTATTGGATGATGTATTTTGATGGATGCTATTGGTTGATAATTGAATGTTTGGATATTTATTTGCTTATATATGTCCTGTTATGCATACATATGATACTGTGATTTAATTTAAGTAATATATACTCATCCCTGAAATTTAATTGGAATAAATAATTACTTGGCCATAGGATAGAAAATTTTATACGGACACCGAATTGGCTAAATTAATAATTTTTGAAATCGTCGATTTGAAATGTATTTAAATGTTTTGATTTAAAAGTTATAAATAGAAATCGATTTATAGAAATTGAATTCATCGGAAAATTTAGTTTGGAATGTTGAAATAAATTTTGGTTAAAGGAATTTTATTAAATAATTAAGTTGAGACTTTGAATTTGAAATTTTGATATGATTAAATGTCGAAAATTGATTTGTTTAAAGATTTAACCTTAATTCGAGCTTTGAATATTACTAAGTAAAAGTGATATAAAAAAAATGATATTCTGAAATTGAGTTTGGAATTGAATCATATTTGGAATTTGGAACTTAAACTTGAATATTGACGGAAAATTTGTTAAGTGTTATAAATGGATATTTTGAAATCAAGCTCCAAATCGATAAAAATTGAAATTGAATAAATTAAAGGTGAATGAAAAATTGAATTAATTCGAAGTAAAAATTGACGTGATTGAATTGAAATCGAAATTGAATCGGTAGAATGGAAATTGAAATTTATTTGAATTGGGAAGTTATATTGAAATGGATTGATTTTGAAGCTGTTATATTTTGTTTCCAAATTACTCGGTTATATAAACCATTTTGAATACTTAAACTATTTTAATCTATTTTAAATCTACTTAACCCAATTTAAATTATTTCAAACTAATTTTATCTATTTCAAATCCATTTTAAGATTTTAAAGTATTTTAACTATTTTAATTATTTAAAACTACTTTTAAACTACTTAAAATTATTTTCTAAAATTCCAAACTGGTTATAAGGTGAAATGTTTATGTGTAAATCTTGAATTTGAATACGAATTGGATTAAATGAAGTTGCAACCTAAATTAAAATTCGAAATGATTTTGAAATTGAAATGAGATATTAAGGCGAAAAATGATTTTCGAAACGAAACCCTACATTTTAATAGACATGATGATATTTGGAATGGATTTGATTTTTGAAGCGAATATGATATTTTGATATCAATTATGAATCGGTTTGAAATATAAAAGAGCCAACGGTGTAATAATACGTAGTTATTAAAGAGACCGGGATCGGATATGGACATACTCTCTGTCGATACAAAACCACTTTAATAACTATTATACGCGGAGTGTTGATCCAGAATGAAGTGGATGGTTTGATGAACGCGTTGACTGAAGAAAGAGAACGATATTGGATGACCCCTGACATGACTAAAACAGGAGCCGCGCCGGGCCATTGAGGTTCGCCACCTCTAGCGGACACACTTCTTCGATACCATATCTATTACATTTGTGATGCGATTTGGGTGCACCCTTGATTTCGGAGTGTTGTTTCGCGATGTTGGGGTAGCTGCTGGCTATGCCCAACATCAGTCCGGATCACGCAACTACTAGTATCCTAGTTGGTATCGCCTCATGTACCTTGTCATACTGATTATCCTATTCGCGACCACTACGTTTTGATTTGTACCTTGAGTATATGGATTGCCCTCTGGTGACTTCCGGTTTTGGGGAAACTACGGTCTTGTAAATGCTTTTGGGAATATAAAATGTGTTAAGGGGGATTATGGTAACGCCTTAACGCTATTTTGATACTTTATATTACTGATAGACATTATCTACTTAGCGTATATTACTACATAGTAGATAGTTTCACGGATCCTTGAGAGATGGAAAATCCCGTAACATCTCTTGAGTTATTGCACGCACGTTGACACTGGATATGAGATGTCAAACCCCGTAAACATCTCTGACGCCGTTACACTCATATTTATTTACGATTGATTTAACTTTCATAAGGATATTTTAGTCCTGACTCTAGTGTTTTGTCTTTTCATTACGCTCGGGTCAGTCCTGAGTTTTTCAGATTTTTGAAGATCTATTCTGGAGGATGGAGACAAAGATTTGGTATACTATCACTATTATTACTCTTGCATCATGCTATCTGCTGCATCATTTTAATTGTTCTGTTGTATATGTATAACTCTGATAAATGTTGTATAAATAATTGTCAAAGTATAGTAAATAGCTTCATGAACTGTTTATTTGACTATTATATTTTATCGTTCCGCTGCGAGATTCTGTGTTGTTTCATTTCCTTTATTTCTCTTTCTTTTCTTTTCTTATTTACCCCAATAACTATCTGCCCTTTTGAATGGTTTGGAATCGACATGTGTATTTGATCGTCGATTTAAATTGTCCAAAAAGGCGGGTCGTTACAGTTGGTATCAGAGCTTTGGTTTAGCGATAAACCTTGGCTCTAGTGGAGTATAACTCATTGAAATAGAGGTAGACTATATGAATGAGTTGAGTGTATACGAGAGAGCGTACTTGTTATTTGATATAAAATTGTTTTATATTGTGTTAATTTGTTCCGTTGAGTATTTATGAATTCTGGTCAATACTTGGGACGCCAAGGCATCGATAGGGATTTCTAAACACTCAAATAGGACAACCTAACACAATATCGTTTTGGAATATATTTTAATATAAAAGAATTATTCGAATATTTATTTATTTTGATTGAATTGATTTTAGGAGATGATAATATTAGATTATTATCGATATTGTTGATCATTCAACATTTGCAACAATTGATTAAATAACAATGGATTCATGAAAATGAAATCTTATAAGCACAATTGATAATGAATATAAATGAATTTTTACTTGGATTTGGGAATTTAAATTCCGGTATTTGAAATTGATTTACAAGGAATTGGAAAATATAATATGAGTATTATATGATAGTATATTTGGGTTGAAATTGTTTTCGAAGGATTTTATTTTTAATGATAAGTGTTATATTCCCTTCTCTTGACGCTAGAAAATGATTTCGGTGATGAGTGCACGCATCATCGGCGTTTATCTTCAAGAGTCCGTGTGGGGAGACCACTTAATAGCTTGTCTAAACCTTGTTTTGATTCAAAATTTATTTTATTTTGTATTCTCTATAGTATGATTTGATATATAAATTATATAAGTATATTGATTTGAAATGAAACCGGGATTGGAATTCTTAAGTTCTTTAATAATTAATGTTTTTTTTTAAAATAATTGAAATGAATTTAGACTTGAATCATTAAGGAACTTCTGAATTGTGAAATGAGAAATGAACCTAAGAGCTAAGTGAAAATATCAATTGAAGTAGAAATCCTTAGAATTAGGAAATTATGAACTTAAAATAAAAATTGAAACTGTAAAACTCGCATAGTATTAAATTTCATTCTATAGCATAGATATAACTTACCAAATACTTAAAAAGTTTAAAATGCTAATAAGGATAAGTAGAGGAATAATATACCAAGTGTAAGAGTGAATAATAAAATGTGAAGATCTATTGATAGTTGTAAATAATAAAAGAAATTTAAGCTGTAAAATGAAGGATATATACAAATGAATGAATAAAATTTAAAATTAATGAAAAATAAAACTTGTAAATGGAAACTAATTAAATTTGAATATAACTAAATGTTAATAAACTTGGAAGTGTATGAAATAAAAAAATTTGACTTGGAAATGTATAATCGATTTAGTGTAGATCTTGGAGGGATGTTAACGTTGATATGCATTGGTTGTTAGATGGATGATAATTGATTAACTTAATAAGTGTTAAATTAATTGAGAATTAATAAGCTAAAAAAATGAATTTAAACTTATGAATGAAAATGATATGAATATTTAACATAAATAAGATTAAATAAATTGAGATATGGATAAAAATTGAAATGAAGTTTACTGTAATAAAAAGTTATTAATATAAAATGAATATAAAATAAAAGTTAAAACTCTTAGAATTGGAATGTAGTAAAATCTGAAACAAACTAGAAACTGTAAATTCTTAATCGAATAAGATATTTGTGTAAATATATTCAAATCTAATGAAGTAAACTAATAGTGAATCAATTATATCTTTGTAATGAATTTGAATAGAAAGGTAAATGAGAAATGGGATGAAAAATCAATTCAATATGAAACGATCAAAATGGAAATTTAAGGTGAAACTAAATGGTTAAGTGAAATATGGAAAGTAACCTAAACTTCTTAAATTGAATATAATGGAATCAAATAAGTTTAAATCATTAAACGTTCTTGTTAACAAAATTTAATAAGATTGATTTGTATAATACTCAAAATTTCATTTATATAAACGTATATATAACTTGCCTTTTGTTTAAAAAAGTTGAAATGTTGATGTATATATGTAATAGAATGTTATACAAGTTGAAACTAAAATAATGGAATGTTTGATATTTAAATTTGTTTAGGGTTGGAGTGTGAATTGATTTTTTTAAACAAAATGGATACTTAAAAGAATGTATAAATAAAATGGATATGTCTATGAAATAATTGTATACTTGAAAAATAGTTTAGAAATGTTCTACCAATAGATCCAGCGTTAAATGAAGGTAAAAACGTGAAATTTGATATGAATAAAGTTATATATAAACTTGAATTAACCAAAACCACTTGAAAATCTATGTTACCAAATTTCTAGATCAAAATCGTTACACTAGTTTGGTTGGAAAAAAAATTTGCACATAAGTGCTGTACTAGAACAACGATAACTTGAGATTTATAAATCCGATTGAGCCCAAATTTTTTGCAAATGAAAGTTCTTTCAGTAAGCTAAAAGTCTTATTTGGATCACTTTGACACATTTTGTAATTTGATTAGCCTAAACTGAGTCTGAACTGGATGGACATTCCCTGTCCTATCTAAATTTTCTAAGTTGAAAGCTGAAAGTAAACTGAGCATAACTTTCAAACCGTAAGTCCGATTTTGACGATCTTTATATCGTTGGAAAGCTTAGAACGAGTGGAACAACTTTTCTTTTATAAGTATTTCCAGATTTCGGAATTTACTGTGTCAAAAACCTGAGTCTTTGCAGCAGGTCTGAATTCATAAAATGTGAAATTTTAGGTTGATGTCTTCTTAAGCTATGATTGTGATGTCTCATATTGATATTTCTTCTTATATACATGTTCTCATCTATTTATTGAGTATTTAGTAGGTATTGATGGCGTGCGGCACGTATGGAGCTCGTTTCATGCTAAATTGCTAAAATATGCTTGCTAATAACAAATAAAAGGTACATACCCGTATTACATATCGTATTTGATATTATATATTGTTTTCCCCATGATTGGGATGCCTCATCATTGAGATGGGATGTATATTTGTTATATATTGGTTATATTTGTGTTATATATTGAATTGTAAAATTTTTCTGATCGAGCCGCGCAAAGGAGACTCTGCCGAAATTTTCCGTAAATCCAAGTGTTAGAAAATTTTTCAAGTTTTAAAATTTTATAACTTGTTTTGATAACTAACTTTTAAATTTAGAAGCCGTTCGGAGTAGGTTAGTGGAAGTGTGGTAACGATTTATAAATGGAATGTCATTGTTTTATAAGTGGATAAATTTGAATAAAATATATCAAATGTTGAACTCTTTACTTAGTTCTTTTCCCTTCTTTTTCCTTTTCGGGGACGAAAAGTTTTAAGTGGGGGAGAGTGTAATGACCCGTAAATTTTCGATAATTAAAATAGCTAATTTAATAAGATTTCGTGATTTAGTGTTAGAAAAAAATTTGTAATTCGTTTGGTATAATAATAACTGAAAGGAATTGCAATAATAATTATCCAAGTAATGAAAAATAAATGCGACTTAGTAAATTCCTTTGCAATCGATAGTTGAATAGGGTAATAAATGTTGAATTCATTTAGTATAAGAGAGTAGTTGATTGATAAGTAAAATCTATTTGAAATCAAATATTGAATATTGAACACGTAAATTGTTTAAATTAAATATTTAAAACTTATTGAATAATTGAATAACTGTAAAATGAAAATAGTGTTCTAAATTGTGAAATGGTTTTAAAAGTTGAATCTTATAAGTTCAATTTCAATATTTCAAAAGATAATGAATTATTGGATAAGCGAAATTGTCTAAATTAAATATTTGGAATTTATTGAATAATTTAACAATGGGAATTGAAGAACCGTATAATGGAAATGGTTGTTCTATAATTTTAATTCGTTTCAAAGGTTAAATTTTTAAGTTCGTTTTGAATATCTCAAAAGATAGTGATTTAAGAATAATCAATTTCGTTTAAATTTAATATTACAAATGTTGAATAATTAAATTCCGAATTTGATATGATCAATTTGATATTGAAGTTTAATATATGAGAATAGAGTGAATAATTGAAATTTGATTTAATATGATTCAAATTGGTTTCCAAAGTGAACCTAAGTTATATTGGGATTAAAATAGAGTTAATAAGATTTTAAAAATTGGAATTTAGGATAAATTAAATAACGGGTTCAATATTATTAAAAATGATTTGTAAAATTTTATTTTATCATATTAAAGTTAGAGTGATGTTGTAGAACTTTTAGATCGAATTAAGAGTAAATTTGTGAAAATTGAATATTTTAATATTTAATTATCGATTGAAAAATAGCCAAATTTTGAACAGTCTCAGAATTGGACGAAACTGTTCCATTGGATCCGTAATAGTTTGTTATTATCGGATTTCAATTTTCGTAGCAATCGGAGTTGTCGTTTGACCGTGGCAGCTCGAAACGCGTTGAAATTGTTTTAATATTAATTTGGCGAGTTAAAATAGTCATTTTTCAAACGGTCTCGGATTTCGACGAAACCAGTTCCATCGGATCCGTAACGTGATATTATTGTAAGGTTTCAAATTTCGTGTCAATCGGAATTACCGTTTGTCCGGGGCGAGCCAAAGCGCATAGAAAATCGTTTAATCGATTTAATTTAAATTTGATCGTTTATTTCCGTAACTCGCACAGATGATCGAATTAGCTCTCGAAACCTATTCCATTGTGTCCGGAACGCGGGATAAACCCTAGGAACGCCGGTCACCGCGTGAAATTCGGAGTTTGGAAAAGCCAGATAAATAGTATTCGTCGTTCCTATAAATAGCCCGTTTACTCACAAAATAAAAAAAATAAAAAAAATAAAAACCCTAGTTACAATGCCGGCCGCCACTTGTATTTCGAACGGCCTGAAATATTCAACCTTCTTCCCTCGATTTCTCTTCATCCATCAATAATTAGCGAAATCCTTCAACATGAAACTTGTAGAGGGGAGTGAGATCTTTCTATCCAACGGTCATGATCGCGTCTGGGTTAGTGGATTGGTGGCAAATCGTCCTCAAACGGCCGAAAGTCGCGCGCGTATTTCTAGACATGGGGGAGGCCGAGTTGCATGGGGTGGTGGCCGAAGGTAGAGGAGGAGACGCTCTTCAAGATGGAAGCTTCTGATCGTGGTGGATGACGACGAGGAGGTCGCGAAAATTAACCCTAATTTCGGCCTTGGTGGGTTATTTGCGCGTGATGGTTACCTGTAGAAGACGCGTGGGGGAAGAAGGACCTGAGCACGGCCCAGATCTTGGGCAAAGAATTTGGACGGCCACGATCTGTTGGAGGTTGAAATTGAAAAATAATGTTGTAAATTTAGTTTATATAAATCGTGTAAACTTAAAAATTGATATCTCTTTCATACGAGGTCGGATTCGGACGAAACTTTTTGCGTTGGAATCGTATGGACGAGCCCTACACGATGCAACTGGATTGGAATCATTTGGAGCTAGAGAAAATTTTGAGTTAAATCGAACGCCGTTCGATTTGATTTAAAATCGTAAAAATCAAGGTGAGTGTTTTTTTACGCTCACAACGTACTAAATATCTTTATGCTAGTTAAATTTGATATTATGAAGTGTTATGATTTTATTTGTCGTTGTTTGATAAAAAATTAATGGTCATATAGCTTGCCATTTGAATTAACCGTTGAAATTAAATTGACAGTTAAATTTAAATTGAAATTGAAATTGAATTGCGATTGAATTACCTGACATTGATAACTATGAAACTGCCATGAATTGTATTGTTTATTGGATGATGTATTTTGATGGATGCTATTGGTTGATAATTGAATGTTTGGATATTTATTTGCTTATATATGTCCTGTTATGCATACATATGATACTGTGATTTAATTTAAGTAATATATACTCATCCCTGAAATTTAATTGGAATAAATAATTACTTGGCCATAGGATAGAAAATTTTATACGGACACCGAATTGGCTAAATTAATAATTTTTGAAATCGTCGATTTGAAATGTATTTAAATGTTTTGATTTAAAAGTTATAAATAGAAATCGATTTATAGAAATTGATTTCATCGGAAAATTTAGTTTGGAATGTTGAAATAAATTTTGGTTAAAGGAATTTTATTAAATAATTAAGTTGAGACTTTGAATTTGAAATTTTGATATGATTGAATGTCGAAAATTGATTTGTTTAAAGATTTAACCTTAATTCGAGCTTTGAATATTACTAAGTAAAAGTGATATAAAAAAAATGATATTCTGAAATCGAGTTTGGAATTGAATCATATTTGGAATTTGGAACTTAAACTTGAATATTGATGGAAAATTTGTTAAGTGTTATAAATGGATATTTTGAAATCAAGCTCCAAATCGATAAAAATTGAAATTGAATAAATTAAAGGTGAATGAAAAATTGAATTAATTCGAAGTAAAAATTGACGTGATTGAATTGAAATCGAAATTGAATCGGTAGAATGGAAATTGAAATTGATTTGAATTGGGAAGTTATATTGAAATGGATTGATTTTGAAGCGGTTTTATTTTGTTTCCAAATTACTCGGTTATATAAACCATTTTGAATACTTAAACTATTTTAATCTATTTTAAATCTACTTAACCCAATTTAAATTATTTCAAACTAAGTTTATCTATTTCAAATCCATTTTAAGATTTTAAAGTATTTTAACTATTTTAATTATTTAAAACTACTTTTAAACTACTTAAAATTATTTTCTAAAATTCCAAACTGGTTATAAGGTGAAATGTTTATGTGTAAATCTTGAATTTGAATACGAATTGGATTAAATGAAGTTGCAACCTAAATTAAAATTCGAAATGATTTTGAAATTGAAATGAGATATTAAAGCGAAAAATGATTTTCGAAACGAAACCCTACATTTTAATAGACACGATGATATTTGGAATGGATTTGATTTTTGAAGCGTATATGATATTTTGATATCAATTATGAATCGGTTTGAAATATAAAAGAGCCAACGGTGTAATAATACGTAGTTATTAAAGAGACCGGGATCGGATATGGACATACTCTCTGTCGATACCGAAAACCACTTTAATAACTATTATACGCGGAGTGTTGATCCAGAATGAAGTGGATGGTTTGATGAACGCGTTGACTGAAGAAAGAGAACGATATTGGATGACCCCTGACATGACTAAAACAGGAGCCGCGCCGGGCCATTGAGGTTCGCCACCTCTAGCGGACACACTTCTTCGATACCATATCTATTACATTTGTGATGCGATTTGGGTGCACCCCTTGATTTCGGAGTGTTGTTTCGCGGTGTTGGGGTAGCTGCTGGCTATGCCCAACATCAGTCTGGATCACGCAACTACTAGTATCCTAGTTGGTATCGCCTCATGTACCTTGTCATACTGATTATCCTATTCGCGACCACTACGTTTTGATTTGTACCTTGAGTATATGGATTGCCCTCTGGTGACTTCCGGTTTTGGGGAAACTACGGTCTTGTATATGCTTTTGGGAATATAAAATGTGTTAAGGGGGATTATGGTAACGCCTTAACGCTATTTTGATACTTTATATTACTGATAGACATTATCTACTTAGCGTATATTACTACATAGTAGATAGTTTCACGGATCCTTGAGAGATGGAAAATCCCGTAACATCTCTTGAGTTATTGCACGCACGTTGACACTGGATATGAGATGTCAAACCCCGTAAACATCTCTGACGCCGTTACACTCATATTTATTTACGATTGATTTAACTTTCATAAGGATATTTTAGTCCTGAATCGAGTGTTTTGTCTTTTCATTACGCTCGAGTCAGTCCTGAATTTTTCAGATTTTTGAAGATCTATTCTGGAGGATGGAGACGAAGATTTGGTATACTATCACTATTATTACTCTTGCATCATGCTATCTGCTGCATCATTTTAATTGTTCTGTTGTATATGTATAACTCTGATAAATGTTGTATAAATAATTGTCAAAGTATAGTAAACAGCTTCATGAACTGTTTATTTGACTATTATATTTTATCGTTCCGCTGCGAGATTCTGTGTTGTTTCATTTCCTTTATTTCTCTTTCTTTTCTTTTCTTATTTACCCCAATAACTATCTTCCCTTTTGAATGGTTTGGAATCGACATGTGTATTTGATCGTCGATTTAAATTGTCCAAAAAGGCGGGTCGTTACAAACAATTTGCTCTTTTGTATGGTTTGAGTCTGACGTGTGTGGTTCATCGTCGATTTAAACCGTCCAAAAAGGTGGGTCGTTACAATTTTCGATATTAAATTCAACGTGTTTCTATCACTCACGATCAAATTATAACTCCAAACGCTAAGGAGTTGGAAATACGATAATAATACACTATTACGGATCCAATGGAACTTGTTTCGTCGAAATCCGGGACAGTGGCCCGGAAGGCTATTTTTACTCGTTAGTTATAATATAAAATTTTCAATTTCTAATTATTCACTTTGAAATTCAATTTTAAATGTTAGCAATCTTCATTGTGGTTTAAATAAAATTTAAATCATTTTACGATATCATTTTCAATCATATTAAATTTAGAATTCAATTATTCAAGTAATTTCCAATATTAAATTTAAACAATTTAATTATCCTATAAATTAATATAAATAAATCATTAAGTTCCAAATAAATTTTTAGTTATCAAAATCATTTTATTTCTATCTAAATAATTCACAATTATTATTCAACTTTGTTCATTGATTATAAACCCAGTCAATATATAGAATTTCATTTCAATACTCGTTATTACTCAAATCTTCGAAATTAGTTTATTTCAATATTTTATTCAAGTTCATATCAAATAACTTACATTCAAATCATTAAAAAAAATTATTTTTAACCATTTTGATTTATAATTACACTAAATTTAATAAATTAAAATAGCTAAAAATACGGGTTGTTACACTCTTCTTCACTCAAAACTTTTCATTCTTGAAAAGGGCTAAGTATAGAATTTAATACTTAATATATTTTGTTTAAAACAATCAACTTATACAACATTAAATCTCATTTATAAAACCATTACTACATTTCTACTATGCTACTCCGATCAGCTTACGGAATTTACAAGTTAGTTATCAAAACAAGTTATAAAATTTTTAAAAATTCAAAACTTTTCTAACACTCGAATTTACGGAAAATTTTGGCAGTCTTCTTTGTGCGGCTCGATCGAAATTTTTTTAAAATTGAATATATAACCCAAATATGCAAAATAGATAACAAATACGAATCTCATCTCAGAGATGAGGCAACCCACAGGGAATCCAAGATGTGTACCTTATTGTTATTAATACGAGCGAGTTCGCACGTATTAAGCAAGCAAAAGCATATAAAATCCACGTAGACGTCCAAATAGTCTTAGTATGCACCTACCTCAACTTAATTTTAGAATATTAGTCACTTCTGAAGATATGGAAAGCATATATGAGTTTTATAGAAGCGTATAACATAAATTTTAAACCCAAACCATAACATAAGCATTACTTTATGACAAATAACAATCAAATACAATAAAACAATTATAAAGATGATTTACAACAAAAGAAACCATTCAATTATTAGTATTCGTTAAATTAATGCATAACGATATGAATTTACATTATCCAATTCCAATATCTAATTTTATACACTTTATTTCTTATTAACATTCAAATTTTATTAAAATCTAATTGATTTACATCCAATTTACTCAAATCTATTCCATTAGCATTCAATTTTATTCAATTCAATTTGTTAGATTTCAATTGTTTCATTTTTTGTCTAGAAACACCTCATATCAGTTCATTTAGTCACATTCATTCTACACTTAAGTTCATTTTCATTTTAAACTAATGTTACTTCATTTACTCATTTTATTAATACAATTCACTAACTTCTTCCATTTATTCATTTCGGTTAGCTTTTCATAAGTTAAAGTTTATTTTATAATTCAATATTAGCTTCCTTCCTTTAACATCCATATTCAATTAATTCAATATTAGCTTCCTTTATACAAACATTTATCAAAGCTATAAACTATAAAGTTTACTTTACATTTTCGAGAATCATTTGAATTATAATGTCCGTATCTTCATTTTTAGAATCGACGTCATTAATGAATTATTTCTTATATCCTTACTTAAGTTTCTTTTTAACTTAATTCGCATATATTTCACAATTTCATTTAATAACAAATTTATTTGTGTAAAATTTTATTAACCATCACTTTAGTGTATAATCATTCTATAAAAGTCCAACTTCTTATGTGACTTTATCTAAGTTTATAATTATCTCAATGGTTACAAATTCAATTTCAAAATTTCTTTACACATTTATATTTAATTCTATAACCAATTTACAAAGATATTATTTTTTTCATTTGTTTGCTTTCTTAAGTTCCACTTACTTATTCCATTTAGCTATTAGTCATTTCCTAATATACTAATTAAGTATAGCATTTATTATTACAACTAAATTTCAATGTATATACATTTTAATTACTTTTTAAGTTTTGTTTACTTGTATAACATCCCATTACATAGCCCAATTATCATTTTAACTTCTAACATTTGGTAAGTCTTAACATTTGATATTAGAATGTAATTTGGTGTTATACAAATTAATCTGATTCATTTTACTTAATTAGAATGTTCAATATTTTAACTTGTTTAAATTTTCTTTACTTTCAATTTAAGAGTTGCAAACTTACACTTTAAAGTTTCTCAAAACATTTAGCTTAGATTCCTTAATTCTCTTATTTTATAAGTTCCGGTTATTCAAATATTTCATTTCATTCAAATAATTTGAAGATTATTAATTAACAGAACTTAAAAAGTTTAAATACCAGGTTCATTTCAAGTCATTTGAAATAAGTATGTATACTTATATCATTTATATATCAAATCATACTTTTGGAGTTCAAACCAAAAATCGGTTTATCAAAACAATTTCGTAGCACAGTTTCTCAAAAGTCTCCCCCACTTTAAGACTTGAAAATTGTAACGACCCTGTTTTGAAGATTACCTGTCAATATTGAATTATAATGATAATTATAATTTAATATTATGATTTAAATTAAAATTAGAGAAATTAAATTGTTTATTTGAAATAATCAATGAATATTGAAATTTAAAATGAGAAAATGAAATTTCAAGCTTTATTTTATTTTATTTGGAGTGATAATAAATCGAATATGGGCTTTATATAATGAAAAGGATTTTATTTTAGAGAAAATGCAATAATTATATTAATTATTGCCTATTTACTTCTTTTAAAAAAATTAAAGGAAGTAGTTGATTTTTAAAGGTGATTTATTTAAATAAAAAGGTGGAAATTGGTTTTAAAATATGTTTTGGCTATAAATTAAGCTTGGGAATGGTTGGTTATATTTTTTTTAAGCAAGAAAAGTATTTTTTTTTTGAATTTTAGAAGTTAAAAATATAGACTTTTACATTTATTTGGTGAAAATTGTGTATTATTGTAAAATAAAGACTTTTAATAATAAAAATGTTTTAAAAATATAAATTTAACTTTTTATATGATGTAAAATGTTTTATTTCATAGGTATATAAGTTTATATATTTTGTTTGATTAAAACTTGAAAGAGAAATGTAATTTATTTGGTAATATTATGTAACTTGTACATAATTGTATATGCACATGAATTAATTCCTTAGGCCATTTGATTTTTATTTTATTTTTTAGTCCATTAAGCCCATTAGTACACTAAACCCAATATTGAGAAAGAGGAAAACATGCCAGTACGTTCATGTACTTCTCCTTCTTCCTCTTTTCTGAAATAAGGAAAAAAAGAAACCCACCTCACCATTTATGCAAATCTCAAGCTATAAACTCAATTTCTTCAATTCAAGCTGAAATTTCTTCAAACTAGAGTGAATAAAAAGGTAATAAACTCCAAAACATCAATAATTTCATCAAAATCTTAGTTTGAGATATTGGTTTTCTAATTACAGTAAGTTTTATTCTTGCATGTTGTTTCTATTTACTGTACAGGTTCCTGGAGGCCGATTTCTCCACCAAACCTTCAATCTTTTTACTTAAATCTGGGTATTTGTACAACTACAGCTGAGTTGAAATACTCACATAATCTAGCAGAGCCAAGCTCAAAAATTTGCAAAAGCAATCAAAATTTAGCTCTTGTTGGTAAATTTTTGTTGTAGTTTCTCTGTTTGAAATCTGTTTCATATTGCCTCTTTGAAAGCCGATAACTTTTGATTCAGGCAACGAACTGCTGCCAGATTTCTTGCATTTGGTAGCTTGCATGTTGAACTTCATCTCCATAAATTTTGGTTGAAATATATTTTAATTTGAATGTTCAAAATAGTGGTAGAAAATCTACACAAATGCAGATTTTTGAGTTGCTATAAACATGGCCTAAGTTCATGTTTGAGATAGCATAACTCTTTCATTTCTTTCTAAAATTCATTGATTCTTTTTTATTTGAAAGATAAAGTTTTTTAGCATATGCACACCAATTTTTAGCTCAAAATGATGTTGTTAGGTCCTCTGTTTCGGGCCTGTAATTTGAACCTAAGATGGTTTTGTAGCCCTGGGCACATTTATGTTTTATTGAACTATTGCAAGCATGGCTTGAGTCCATGTTTGAGATAGTGTAACTTTTTCATTTGCAGTCAGAATTTGTTGGTTCTTTTATTGTTTGAAATATGAAGTTTTCTATTATACGCGTATCATTTTTTAGCTTAATCTAAGGTAATTTGATCCTCTCTTTCATGCTTCGAAGTTGAACCCGAGATGGTTTGCAGGCCCGTACATTTTTGGTTTTTTTGAACTGTTGCAAACATGGCCTGATGTTTGAGATAGTGTAACTTTTTCATTTCTATTCGGAATTTATTGATTCTTTTTTGTTTGAAAGATGAAGTTTTCTACTATGCGTATACTAATTTTCAGCTCAATAAGAGATTGTTTGGTCCTCTATTTCAAGCCTGTAAGTTGAACCAAAGATGGTTTTCAGGCCTAGGCATGTTTTTGTTTTTGAAATGTTGCAAACATGGCCTGAGTCCATATTTGAGACAGTATAACTTTTTCATTTCCAGTAGGAATTCATTGATCCTAATTTTTTTTGAAAGCCGAAGTTTTCTACTTTGTGCATACCAAATTATAGTTCAGTCAAAGGTCGTTTGGCAACCTGTTTCATATCCAAAAGTTGAACCAAGAGACGATTTCAGACCTGGGTATTATTTTTCCTATGTTCTTTTTCCGTCCGACTTTCAAATTTTACTTCATGTTTTTGTTATATTTCTAAAATGTTTTGAGGGCTATGTTTCCTATCAATAGGCTAGCCAAGTTTTGATGAATTTGAAATTCAAATTTTAATTGAATTTGAATGACGGTTTTGAGTAATTTCTTTGATTTCGAGCGTAGATTTTTCCAAACAATTTTGAAATAATTTTTAAAATAAATTGGCATTTAAAATAATTATTATGTAATATTTTTAAATTATTTTAAGCTATAAAATCTATTTTTTCTCTATAATAAGGGAATTTTCAAATATTGTCTGCAAAATTGATTTCGAAAAATGGTTTTAAAAGCTTGTTTTCTCAAATAAATTATTTTATGTACAAAAAAACATTTTGCACTATTCTAGCGAATGAGAAGGAGAATTAAACGGTTTGGTAAAACACATGGTATGGGACACGTGCGTTTATCTTATCAGTTAATTGCTGACTTGTCTGTTAGATCGTTTGACCTTCGGGTCGAGTTTACTGATGAGATGAGGTAAACTTTTTAGTGCTTTGAGTGTGAAATTTACGGGCGGTTAGTAAACCGTTTAGTGCGAATGTGTGGTATGGGACACATGTTAACACTATTCGGGTTCCTATTTGAGATTTTGTGACACATTTGCCATTGCAGCGTGCCAGTACTGGACCTTTGGGTCATTGCTATTGCGGCGTAGTTTGTCTTCGAGACGTTTGCCATTGCGGTGTATTTGTCATTGTGAAGTTTTGCCTTCAGGCGAGGTACCTATTTAAGATAAAAGTATTTGGCAAGGCTTCGACCACATGCACGTGCAAACACTTTTGAGATGGTTTCTTTGACTATTTTCCCTACTGTATCGCCTCTTTTCGAAATTGGTCCTTTGAACCATTCGATATATATTTGTGGCAATTACCTTTCGGGAATTTGAACTCTTGGAAGTTCTATTTTTGAGATTTGAATGCCTACATTGGCGTTATTTGAGATTTGTTTTTTGGCGACATTATATGAGATTTGTCTTTAGGCGTTTATTTGAGATTTATTCTCCTCTTTGGAGATATATTTGCTTTATGGCGTGTTTGAGATGGGATCTCTTTATGCATGTTTTGGATTTTCCAAGATGGCGGGTTTAGGTATTTCTCTAAACCGTATTTGATGTTTTATGAATGCTAATGATATGAGGCTCGCTATTTTTAGCGCTTTATGGGTATTTTATCTCCATTGAGATTATATGTTTGTGTAGTGATACCATATTATCACTTGATGTAATCATACACTTTAGATTGTTCTTTCCTATTTGGGAATATTATCACATTATCCTTATGCTCATATTATCGCTTATCCTTGTAAACTAATTTGTTTAGCCAGACTGACCTGTGTATTTGTACTCGGGTCTGACCGAGGTGTTTCAGGTTAGGTACACTTTGGACTTAACCTATTCTGCTTCCGCAAGGGCTTTTCTGCTAGCTCTTTTTGTAGCTTTTGTGTAGTCCTTTTTGTTGCTACTTTGATATGTATATTCTTTTGATTCCTGTTTGTGTTATGGTCGTTATACCACATATGTGATATATCATTTTGTATACTCTATGACGTATCTGTATATGTGTGTATATATGGGATTATCTGATGTTCTGTGATGTATTTTGCATTTGAATTGTTGTATTTTGTTCTGATAGATCCAATAGCCACCTATGGCTTTGTATTAAGTATTTATTGGATATGTTGATCCATAAAATAAAATGGCATTGTCACGTATTCACTAGATATTTAAGACAAGGCTATAGATGGTCGCTCCCATCTATCCCTATTTTCTACATTAGCAGACAGTATTACCCAGTAATACTCTTTGTTAATGTGGGTCTCGACGTGGGGCTTCATAGCTTGGTATCAGAGAATAGGTTTGTGACGCCCCACCCCGAGACCTACATTAACAAAGAGTATTATTGGGTAATACTGTCTGCTAATGCAGAGGATAGGGCTGGATAGGAGCGACCACTTATAGTATTGTCTTAAATATCTATTGAATACATCGAGAATGCCATTTTTTGTGGATCGACATATCCAATAAATACTTAATACAAAGCCATATGTGGCTATAGGATCTATTAGAACAAAATACAACAACTCATATGCAAAACACATCAAAAAACAGCAGATAATCCCATATATACACATATATACAGATACATCATAGAGTATACAAAATGATACATCACATATGTGGTATGGCGACCACAATACAAACATGATTTAAAAGAATATACATATCAGAGTAGCAACAAACAAAAAGAGCTAGTAGAATAGACCATGCGGAAGCAGAATAGGCTAAGTCCAAAGGGTACCTAATCTGAAACACCTCGGTCTGATCCGACCATAAAATACACGAGTCAGTCTAGCTCAACAAATCAGTCTACAAGGATAATCGATAATATGAGCATAAGGATAATGTGATAATATTCCCGAATGGGAAGGAACAATCTAAAGTGTATGATTACAGTAGGTTTTCTTCTTGCATGTTGTTTCTTTTTTCTATATAGGCTCCTAGAGGCCGATTTCTCCACCAAAGCTTTAATCTTTTTGCTCAAATCTGGGTATTTGTACAACTACAGCAATGTGAATTGAAATACTCATATAATCTAGCTGAACCAAGCTTAAAAAATTGCAAAATCAATCAAAATTTAGCTTTTGTTCATAAATTTTAGTAGTTTCTCTGTTTAAAATCTATTTCGTATTGCCTCTTTGAAAACCTATAACTTTTGATTCCGACAACGGAATGCTGCTAGATTTCTTGCATTTGGTAGCTTGCATGTTGAACTTCATATCTACAAATTTTGGTTGAAAAATATTGTAACTTGGATGTTCAAATGGTGGTAGAAAATCAACTCAAACGCATGTTTTTGTATTGCTATAAACATGGCCTGAATCCATGTTTGACATAACATAACTCTTTCACTTCTTTCTGAAATTCGTTGATTCTTTTTTCGTTTGAAAGCTAAAGTTTTTTAGTATGTGCATACCAATTTTCAGCTCAAAATGATTTCGTTTGGTCCTCTGTTTCAGACCTGTAAGTTGAACCCAAGATGGTTTTCTGGCCTGGGCACATGTTTTATTGAACTGTTGCAAACATGGCCTGAGTCCATGTTTGAGATAGTATAACTTTTTCATTTGTACTCGGAATTCATTGGTTATTTTTTCGTTTGAAAGCTGAAGCTTTCTATTATATGCCTTTCAATTTTTATCTTACTCCGAGGTAATTAGTTACTCTGTTTCATTCCTTAAAGTTGAACCCGAGATAGTTTACGGGCCTGTACGTTTTCGGTTTCTTCCAACTATTGCAAACATGGCCTGAGTCCATGTTTGACACAGTGTAACTTTTTTATTTCCAGTCGGAATACATTTATTCTTTTTCGTTTGAAATATGATGTTTTCCACTATGTGCATACCAATTTTCAGCTCAATATGAAATAGTTGGGTCATCTGTTTCAAGCTTGTAAGTTGGACCCAAGATGGTTTTCAGGCCTGAGCATGTTTTTGTTTTTGGAACTGTTGCAAACATAGCCTGAGTCCCAATTTGAGACAGTGTAACTTTTTCATTTCGAACCGAAATTCATCGATTCTTTTTTTATTTCAATGTCGAAGTTTTCTACTTTATGAAAACCAATTTTTATTTCAATCAAAGGTCGTTTGGCTATCTGTTTCATGTCCGAAAGTTGAACCAAGAGAAGATTTCAGACCTAAGTATTATTTTGCCTATGTGTTTTTATGATCTTTTTCTGTCCTACTTTCGACTTTTACTTCATGTTTTTATGATATTTCTGAAATGTATTATGGGCTATATGCCTATCAATAGGCTAGCCATGTTTTGATGAATTTGGAATACAAATTTGAATTGAATTTGAATTGAATTTGAATGACGGTTTAGAGTGATTTCTTTGATTTCGAGCACAGATTTTTTCAGACAACTTTGAAATAATTTTAAAATAAATTGGCATTTAAAATAATTATTATGTAATATTTTTAAATTATTTTAAGTTATACATCTATTTATTCTCTATAATAAGGGAATTTTCATATATTATCTTCAAAATTGATTTCGAAAAATAGTTTTAGAAGCTTGTTTTCTCAAATAAATTATTTTATATATAAATTTTGATTGCTTTTGCAATTTTTTGAGCTTTGCTCAGCTAGGTTATGTGAGTATTTCTACTCACCTTGCTGTAATTGTACAAATACCTGGATTTAAGCAAAAAGATTGAAGCTTTGGTGGAGAACTCGTCCTCTAGGAACCTGTACAGTAAATAGAAACAACATGCAAGAAGAAAACTTACTCTAACCATACACATTAGATTGTCCCTTCCCATTCGGGAATATTATCACATTATCCTTATGCTCATAATACTATCGCTTATCCTTTTAAACTAATTGATTAGCTAGACTGACCCGTGTATTTTATACTCAGGTCAGACTGAGGTGTTTTAGGTTAGGTACCCTTTGGACTTAACCTATTATGCTTCCGCATGGACTTTTCTGCTTGCTCTTTTTGTTGTAGCTTTTTCGTAGTCCTTTTTGTTGCTACACTGGTATGTATATTCTTTTTATTCATGTTTGTATTGTGGTCGTCGTACCACATATTTGATGTATCATTTTGTGTACTCTGTGATGTATCTATATATGTGTGTGTATATGGGATTATCTGCTGTTCTGTGATGTGTTTTGCATTTTAGTCGTCATATTTTGTTCTGATAGATCCTGTAGCCACCTATGGCTTTATTAAGTATTTATTGGATATGTCGATCCATAAAAAAATATGGCATTATCGATGCATTCAATGGATATTTAAGACATGGCTATAGATGGTCATTCCTATCCAGCCATGTTCTATGCATTAGCAGATAGTTCCAAAGCTGAGAGACATGAAACACATCATGAATGCCTAATAGATGAGCTGATTTGGTAACGCGGTCAACAATAACCAAAATGCTAGAATGGTCCGATCTCGAACGAGGTAGGCCGTCAATGAAATCCGTCGAAATCTAATCCCATTTCCACAATGGAATCTCTGGAGGCTGAAGGGGACCAGAAGGGCGCTGATGTTCGGCTTTGATACGTTGACAAGTCATGCAATTACTCACATAACTCGCCACAACGTGCTTTATACCTTCCCAATAAAATAGGCAATGCATATCGGCATACATCCTACTACTGCCAGGATGAATGGTATACTTTGAACAATGATAGTCATCGAGAATGTCACGCCTTACTGCAGAATCAAAAGGCACAACAAGATGGTTCTTCTTGCAAGACACCCATGAGAATCAATACTGAAATCCCATAACTCCTCATCGGCAATATAATTATTGCATTTTCTCTAAAATAAAATCATTTTCATTATTTAAATCCCATATTCCATTTATTATCACTCCAAACAAAATAAAATAACGCTTGAAATTTCATTTTCTCATTTTAAATTTCAATATTCATTGTTTATTTCAAATAAACAATTTAATTTCTCCGATTTTAATTTAAATCACAATACTAAATTATAATTATCATTATAATTCAATATTGACAGGTAATCTCCAAACCTGGGTTGTTACAGACCCCCCTTAACAAAATTGCGTCCTTGCAATTCCTAGATAAGAATTTGTATTGAACTATTTAATTTCAATATTCATTGTTTATTTCAAATAAACAATTTAATTTCTCCAATTTTAACTTAAATCACAATATTAAATTATAATTATCATTATGATTCAATGTTGACAGGTAATCTCCAAACTGGGTTGTTACAAAAACGAACATCAATGATGCTGCGCATTCATCACCAAAAAAATTTACAATGATAGAAGAGGGAAGTATTGAATTCATTCCTTTTAGAATTTATGTGATAACCATTTATATTTGTATAAACTTTTAAACAGTACTAGTATTATTTTCCAAACCTTGAAAACCTTTTTCAAAAATACCGGAATTTAAGTTTCTCTAATTCTCAATTTTATATTCATTTTACTTGCAAATCATATTTTATAAATCACATTATACATTTTCATTTTCTTATAAACATATAATAGCTAATAGTTTAGGAATATTGACTAATCAAATAATAAACGATCATGATCAATATTATCATTTCTTACAACCAATTCACACAATAAATACCATAATAATTTTTGAAAATTATTCCTTTACATACAAAATATAATCAGGGTAAAATTATTTCATTTACCCAATTTTAAAACAATACTATATTGAATTGTTCTGTTCAAGTGTTTAGAGATCCCTATCAATAACGTTAATTACTCGTATTGACCCGACTCCATAAGACACTCAACAAATCAACCAACACGATATAAAACAATTTTTATGTTCACTAACAAATACGCGCTCATATCTATTAATACACTCAAACTCATTATAGGGTGCTACTAACCCTATCTTAAATGAGTTATCCCTCAAAGCCAAGGTTATCGCTAAACAAATGCTATGATACCAGCTATGACAATCCACATTTTGGAAGGTTTAAATCCACAATAATCCACACATGTCCGACTTAAAAATATAAAACATGGATAATCAATGGGGTTAATTAAGAAAAATAAGAAATGAAGAAGAAAACAAACAAAAAATATCACAGTGGAATGACAAAATATAATAATCAAATAAACAGTTCATGAAACTGTTTGTAATATACATTTGATTATAATTTACACCATAATTAGCAGAGTTATATGTATACATCAGATCACTAGGAATAATGCAGCAAAACAATATATGCATGGAATAATAATAATAGAAATAATGTATCAAATCTTCATCTTCGTCCTCTAGAATAAATCTTCAATAAGCTGAAAAAATCAAAACTAATCCGAGCGTAATGAAAAGACAAAATACTCGAGTCAGGACTAAAATATTCTTATGTGAGTCAAATCAATATCGCATAACATGTGTAACGACTCATAATTTTCGATATTTAAGAATAGTTAGTTTATTAAGGTTTTGTGATTTAATGTTGGAAGAAATAAAATTTATGATTTAATATAAGAATGTAATTGGGTTAAAATGTAATAATATTAATTTAAGGTAATTTATAATTGCTTTGAATGTAATTCCAATTAATTGAAATAATTAAAAAGTTATAATTGGATATAGATTGTAAATTAATTGTAATAATGTGTGTGTTAACTTAAACTTGGATCAAAAGAATAATTGATAATTTAAATATTGATTAATCAATGAAATAGTATGTAACTAATTACAATCGATGAACATAATGTTGTGGTAATAGTTATGATATTTGTGTGTAGATAACAAAATTACAATTGTTATTAAATTATGTAAAGGTAACCATTGTCAATTGTTACCGATTTGTTTAATTGTTGAATTCAATTTGAAATCAAATGCAATTAAATGTAGTAAATTGTTATGTTAATGTAAATTAAGATGAAATTGGAGAATACTAATGTAATGAGATATAAACCAATGTTAACTATATCCAATTGATAATGATTTGGTTAAATAAAAGATTGAAATCAAGTTTGATCAATTTATTGGAATTTAAATTTTATTAATTGGATTTATTTAAATTAAATGTAATGAAAAATTATGTTAAAGGAAATCAAGATGATAACTGTAAGAAGATTAGTGTAATAAGATAAACAAATGTTAATTACAGTCATGGGATGCCAATTGATTGAATAATTAGATGGTAAGACGAATAAATGGATTTATTGGAATTTATAGTAATTATCACTGTATTTATCTCAATTGGAATTAAACATTATAACTAGTAGAATAATTGACATTGAATTGATATGTAGATTTGTATTAAATTATTATAAATGCCTAAGCAATCAAAAATGATGAAAATTTGTTAGTTTATAAATATTGAATTATAAAGTGATTAATTAATTTAATATTAATTCATTTTATTAATGTGAAAATGGCCATTTTGGTCATAGTCTCGGATTGCAACGAAACTAGATTCATCGGATTCGTAACGGTGAATTATTGTAGGATTTCATGTTTCGTAGCGATCGGACTTGTCGTTTGATCATATGGACTCGAAACGCATAGAAATCGATTTAATTAAATTCAATTGAAATCAATTTGTGATAAGCTGATTTTAAGCTAACTTCTTCATACGATGGAATTACGACTTAAAACCTATTTCATTAAGTTTAAAAATATCGAAAACATCTACTTTGATATATGGGATGACCCATTTTCGTTCCGGAGACAGTACGGGCTTTTCGAGTCGTGTTTGCTGTTTCAAATCAATTCGGGTATTACTCATTTCTTATCGGGCTTCATTAGTATTTATTGTTCTGTTCTAACCTATGACGACCCAGAATTTTGTACATTTGAAATTGAAATATTTAATTAATTTTAAAAATTTTGAATGTTAATTTGACTTGAATTCCAAATACCATTATTTATTTGGATAATTAATTATTGATTTAACATCTGAAAATTGGTTAAATTGTAAAATCTGAAATCTTAAGCTGATTAAAAATATTTTTCAAGACTTAGAAAATTTATATTGATAATACTGAAGATAATGAAAGTGTTAAAAATTGAAATTTGAAGTGTTTGTTCAGTTTTGAAAATTTATCGTTTAAATCGATATTTAAAAATTGCCTTTCGTGGAACAGTCTAGGAATTCAACGGAACCCATTCCATTGGATCCGTATTATTGTTTTATTATTGGATTTCAATTTTTGTAACGTTTGGAGTTATCATGTGGCCGTACGGTTGACAAACGCGTCGAAAAATTTATATCAAAATTTAATTTAATAACTGGGTTCAGAAAACTATTTTCTCCATACGATCGAATTTGAACTTGAAACCTTTTCCATTGCGTTCGGAATAGGTGTATAACATTATAAATGTCTGGCGGCATGCCTCAATTCGAGATCAATATTTTGAGTTGCGTTTATTGAAACGATTTAAATTTGAATATAAATTTAAAATAAAAATAATATAATTGCATTACTGTAGCAACAAACATGTAGAGGAATTTTCAAACACGTGTTTACTTGAGACAACATGCGTCTCCTTCTTCCTTTGATAATCTCAGCCGAGCATTTTGAAATCAAAGAAAATCGATTTCCCCCTGAAATAAAATCCTTGGCCGATATAAGAAAAAAAAAATATGGCCGAAGTTAAAAGCTTCGTCTCAGTTTTAAAGGAATGGCCGAGCGACAGTTTCAGTTTCAAAATTCGTGCATCAGTAAATAAATGGAAAAAATATTTACCCTTTCCCTCTTCTTAAAATCGAGCCACTTCTAAAAAAAGAGGAGTGAATCCCAAAATCGAGAACGGCAGAGGGTAGAGGCGTACGGTGGCGCGCGTCGCGACAATAAGCATGGAGGCCAGTAGCAATTATGGATTTGATCTCGAGCAAATAGGAGTGGCGCGAGCACCAGGCGCCTTTGAGCATCGGAATCGCGATTCTGGGAAGATGGGGCCTCGAGTGGTGGCTGCTCGCAATGGCACAGAGGGATTTGGGGTTCTAGTAATTCGCGTGGTGACTGTAGATCGATGCAAGAGTTCGCGGCAGTATGTGGCGATTAGGGCGAAGTCGCGAGTTTCGATGACGTGGGATGCTGCTAGGGTCGACGTCATGATTGGAGGCGTGTGTGCGTGTGGGTGCAACGGTAGCCGGGGTCTTGTCTCGCGAAAGCAGTGAGGTATATTTATAAATTAATTCTTAAATTTTTAACTTTTGTATATACATATAGAAATAAACATAAATATAAATATATTTTTGTATAAATACTCGTACCTGCTTTAATTTAAATAAATATAGTAAAACAGAAATTATATATATATAAATGTATGTATGTATATGTAGTTTCGATATGGGACGAGAATAATAAATATAAATATACATTTTAAATTTACTTTTTGGTTTAAATTAACCCATTTAATTTTTCTAAGATACTAAAATATTTTAAAAGAAGAATTATTAGTTTAAGAATAAAGTTAACAAATAATAATTGATTATTCGATTATCTCAGATATTAATCAACTGTGTAAAATTGTCTATACAAGGTCCGAAAACGTGAAGGGAACAAACCAGAATGGAATGAGTTGGACAGATTGCAAATAAAAATGTGAGATCTTCTCACTCAATTGGAATTTCCAGTTTAATTTAAATAGTTAAATTTAAAATTGTTGATTGTGTGCTTGGATGATAAATTATTATCGGTTATATTGGATTAGACCATATGCACCGCATATTGGCGGATGATATTATATTGAACCCATATACCGCAATATTCTACCTCGAAATGGAATTGGTATTATATATGTATTTGGAGTAATTGATTTCCCGCATTATATAGCGGATGAGACCCTATGCACCGCATAATAGCGGATGATATTATATAAAACCCATATACCGCAATATTCCACCTCGAAGTGGAATTGGTATTTAATTGTTATGCTAACGTCTATGGATGCAGGGAAACAGGTTGGAGGGATCCAACTGGATTCCTCAAATATTTGAATTTGTTTCAATGATTATGTGTTGATTATTTATAATCTGTGTGTGATCATATTTGTGATTGAAATCATTTAAGGCTATAGTTTAGCCGAATGTTATTTTTAGTATCGTATTATACCAAAAATAAATAAAATTGGATTTTTGAAATTTAAGTTGAAAGTTTATAGTAAAATTAATTTTAAGAATTGGATAATTTAAAAGAAGGAATTTTAAAAAAAGGATAAAGTCTTATTTTGTAATCCTATTGAACAAAATTCCAAAATATGGGAAAAATGTTTAATAAATGGATTTCAAGTAATATTATTCAAAAGTTGAAGAATTTATTTTAAAATACGGATTTTAATATAGTTTGGAAGAGATAAAGGAATTTATTTTAAAAAATAAATTCAGAAATTGATTTGGTGTTAAAAATAAATCGTTGGGAAATCAATATAAAAATTGATTTGGTGTTTGGAAATGATTTTTGAAATCAATTTGAAAATCGTATATCAATAGATATTTGGAAAATTTAAATTCACAATAGAAATTCAAAAAGGAAAGGGAAATTTGTTTTAAAAATAAATATTGATTTATTTTTAAAGTGTGGAAAAAAGTTTGCGGATTTGGAATATAAATTGAGATAAATCAAGAAGAATTTATTTATTGATTTAAATGGTCCATTTTGAAATGGAAGGTGTATTTTCCCTAGAAAGCCGGGTATGTTTTTAAAGTAGCTTTCAAAATTAAAAGTTTTGAAGTTGGTTTTAGAAAGGATGTTTGTGGAGAAATTATTTCTTAAGTTGTTTTAAAATCTTTAAAGCAAAAGATCTATTTAATTAGTTATAGAAGTGATTATTTAAAGATTTAATTGACATTTGGTCAGAAAATGGTTATTTAAATAATTACACTCTATTTAGTAATTTTATTTTAAAATTATTTTGGACTTAAGTTTATATGAAATATTAGTATAATATTTTCATAATTAATATTTAAGCAAGTGCTTTAAAATAGTTTTATTTTAAATGTCTCCAAGTATATTTTGGAAAAGTATTTTAAAGTATTTAAACTCGGCAAATTTTCAGTGGAATTAAATAAATATTTGGAAATTTATTCCAAGTGTGAAAAGTGATTTGAAATTTGTTTTCAAAAGATTGAAAGGTGAAAAGTGATTTGAAATTTGTTATCAAAAGATTGAAAGGTGAAAGTGATTTGAAATTTATTTTCAAATGGTTGAAGTGTTAATATTATATCTTGCAAAGATATTTTGAAAATAATTGGAGGAAAATTATTTAAATCTGGTGATTGTTGTGAATGTTGGTTGATAGTTAAATAACCGACTATCAATATTGGCCCTTAAACAATGTTTGAATTTCGATGCGATCGGGGGTCGGATTCCAAATGGATATTCGAAAACCACATCGAATCTTTGTGATGGATCTTTTTGTTTAATAGATCAAAGTGAAAATTTGTTATGATTTGCTTAAAATCTGAATGTAACACTTATTTTTAAAATAAGCGCTCATTATTAGGATTAGCCGGGAGAGGACTTTGTTCCATAAAAACCATTACGAATAATGATACGACGAAATGGGATTGCATTTGAAGATGGTGTTGAAGACCGGGTATTTTCGAAAATGAAAGGTGTAACGAGCCGATTTTTCGACGTCCGAAAATCGACATCAATACATCCACTGTATTAAATGCCGAACAATCGAAAACCGAAAAACTGAACCATTAGGGTTAAAGAAGAAGGAGGCAGAAGAAGAGATAGAAAACAACATCAAAATCTTACCAACGCAGCGAAATAAAATATAGTAGATGATAACAGATCTTTATACAAAAGGAATTATATCTGTTTTATACATACATCACCAGAATGCATCATCAGAGTTCAACAACAGTATAACATACAATTGGACATTTATATAAATTTGTCCTCAAAACTGAATACACAAAGGAATGGAAATCAAGCACGGAAGTAAGTCTCGCCATCCAGCTCGTCCCTGAGTTCCACAGCCTCATCCTGTATCCCATAATACTCGGTCTGACCCGAGCATTATAGTTAAATAACACCCGAGTCAGTCTGGAAAATCAGCGTGAGAAAACACACTCAGTTGGATTATTAAAGTTTTCAAAATCCTTTGAAATCAAAGGTATCTCGTAAGACCACACCACAAATAAACATGCCGGGTTTTTACCTTACATAACTAAAACATTTTTATCAAATCCGTCTGATATTATAATAGTATCTATAGAAAGTAAAATAGAATCTAGCTGAAATGCTTGTATCTCACGTTTCAGCAATAGTTGGGCACAATCAAAACTGTACAGGCACTTATTGGAGATTGGATTCCATAAAATGGCAGGGATACTGGGCACCGCCCGTCACAGTACGTGGTCTAGATCGCCGTATCGAGGATCCACCCTAAATCCCCTGCAATACAAGACCGGAGCTACCTCTTACTGGATAGTCCGAATAAGTTCACCCCACGGTTAGGATCAGCAACCGCCCACAGAGCCGAAATATAAAGGGACATCTAGACAGTGGTGACCTTACCCTAATTGGTTGCTAGCCACTTAGCCTTGTGTGCACCTCCCCTGTTTTAGCCATTCCCGATGGATGAGGCTCGAGATTAAGCGTTACCTTTTTAGCACACAATCACTTAGAATCTCATCATCCCCTTGACGATGTTCTAAAAGCATTCGCCCATACAAGTCCGTCCCAGGTTTGAACGAAAGCGAAGGCACTACTCCTACTACATCCATTTTGGAATCACCCTCAGGATTAGTATCGGTTAGCCTTTGCACTTCACTGCTCCATCATTGATTCCTACCTCTTGTCTTCTTCGCGTAAACGTTCAATCCGAATCGAAGTGGTTTTCGAGAAATTAATCCCGATCCTGGTCTCTTCGAAACGATCAGCGCATTGGCCAATATTGATAGTCGGTTATTTAACTATCAAATAACATTCACAAACAATCATCAAGCCAAAATAATTTCTCCCAAATTATTTATTTCTAAATATCTTCGCAAGATATTTTTCTACATTTTAATCCTTTGAAAATAGTTTTCAAATCACTTTTCTCTCTCTCTCGTGAAAATAAATTTCCAGCCAATTATTCTATTTCCACTGAAAACCGCCAAGTCCTAAACTTAAGATTTTAAAAATAATTTAAATCATTTTATTCTAAAACATACTTTAAAACATTTAAATTAAAATTACTTAAAAAATTTATTCAAAAAAATATATACTTTAAAAATATTTAAAATAATACTAGTTTATAAAATATAAATATTAATAATTTTCTTTTTAAACACAATACCAATTAACCTTTAAATAATTACTACTAAAATAAATTTGAAAATATTTACTTTAAAATTTAAAACATTTAAAAATAATAAATATTCTAAAACATTTTTTTAAAACAAATTTTTAAAACCTTAAACTTATACATAAAAAATTTCCTTACTTGCCTTTCTGGGGAAATATACTTCCTCTTCCACACCCTTTTAAAAATGAACCACTATTCATTTTTAAAGCAAATTACCCATTCCTTTATAAATTCCTATCATGAATTTATACTTTCAAATATCCACTGATATCTTATTTCACTTTATAAACCCAGTTTATGAATCCCATAGTCTCATATCTCTTTTAACATACAAACTTCAAATACTAAATCAATTTCCAAAATTTACTCCATTTAAAATAATTTCTTTTACTTATCCAAATTTATTTTCAAAACCCAAATATCCATATTCAGCTTTGTTTATGATTTAAATTCTTACTTAAACCGGAAATACCAATTTCATACTTTATTTCAAATTCTCCTTTTATTTTTTTCAAACTCAATTCAAATCTTAGATTAAAAAAAATTCTTCATACTTACAAAACTATCTTGCTTAAGTCCTTAATTCATATTTATCTTATTTTTTTAGAAAACACCTTTTCCATTTATTCAAAATCTCTATTTTCCCATTCTTAAATTTATTATATAGGATTTTAAAATCAGCCCTTTATTTCTTTCCCAAATTCATTTCTTTAATTTATTTGAATTCACTATATTATTTACTTAAAATTTTCCTTTTATTTCTTTTAAAAATCCAAACTTATATTTTTCCCATTTTCTCAAATACCCATATATTCAACCAAGTCTTAGCATTTCATAATTCAATTCCAAATATGATCAATATAATCATCACAGATTATGTACATAATTCACATCGTTGAATATATAAAACAAATTCAATGTTTTGAGGAGTCCAGTTGGATCCCTCCAACCTGTTCCTACATCCACAGATGTTAGCACAATATAAAATACCAATTCCACTTCGAGGTGGAATATCGCGGCATATGGGGTTATATTTATATCATCCGCTATTATGCGGCGCATAGGGTCTCATCCGCTATATAATGTGGGAATTAATCACTCTAATATATATAGTACTATATATAATATAACACATCCAATCAATTCAATCGTTCAACCAAATATTTAAATTTAACTATTTAAATTTAAATAACCAGCCAGATGAGTGAGATTAACTCACCTTTGACCATAGATTTGCAATTTGATCCACACCGGCTTGATTTCTTTCAGAATTTAACCTTGTATAAACATTATACAATTTATTAATATTTGAATTAATTTAATAATCAATTTCCATGCAATAGATTTTAATTGGCTAATGATTTAATTAGACTATTAATTTCCCTTTGAAAATACACGTACTCTAATAAAAATAAATTATAGATTTTCAAAATCTACTTTTATAAATTCCTCAAACACTTTAAAATCCCTATATAATTTCGAGCTATTTTCTTTTCCCTTTGAAATCATATACATATACATATGCTTATAAAATAATTATGGGTTTTCAAAAATCTATATTATTATTTTTATATAAACTCCTAAATATTTTAAAATTCTATATTTTTTTTCAAAAACTTATCTGTATAATTTCTCTGCTGTTAGCAAAAATTTCTGTATATATAAATAAATTTGGAAAATCTGTATATAAATTTTACTGTATGTGTGTGTGTGTATGTTTCCTTAAAAGATAAAAACTTTTTTCTGTTTCAAAACATATTTAATTAAATTTTATTAAAGATAAAACGTTACCTTGCCATCTAACGCATGCAGCACCCTCAGGCTAACTACCGACACTGATCGCGACCATCGCCTTCTTGACAAAGCCGCCTCCATCACCTTAAACTTCCAAAGCAACCTCCAGCACTCCCTAAACCTCAACCTAAAAACACTGCAGTCGAACCTTATTGATTCGACTTCGCCTAGCTCTTCATCGAAGACGCAACCTCCTTCGACACTGTAGCCTCCAACTTGCACGACTCCATGCCCTCGACCTACCCACGTCGCTTGCGTGAGAGCCTAAATCGAACGATGCACACTGACACTCGCAAAGCCATCGATCTCCATCGTGAGATCTAAGTGTCGATTGAGGCTTGAACCCTAACGTTCTCCGATTCAATTCGATAGCCAGCTCCCTCCTTATTTAGATAAGAATTGATCCGCGATTGAAGAAGAAAGATTTTCTATCCTTTTTTTTTATAATGGCCATTTATTTGACTGAATTTTATCGATAATCTGCCATTACATTTCTGTTTTAAATTTTGATTTTCTTTCTCGGCCATACCATATACTTGTTTAGATTTAAAATAAAGAAAATTATTAATCTCTTTGACACTTGTAGATCTAGGTCCTTTTCATCTAACAAATGTCCAAAATGCTATATTTATAATTATTATTATTTAACTTGAGTCAATTGTACTTGATTATTATCTATACATATACTTATCTTAAATGTTTCAAAAAGATGGATTTTTTAAATTTAAATCGTATAAAAATGCAACTAAAATTTTGGTTTAATTTCAGCGCGTTTATGTACTATATGGCTTAACGACACTCCAAACACTACGAAAATTGAAATCTGATAATAATACACTATTACGGATCTAATGGTACTGGTTTCGTCGAAATCCGAGACTGTACCTCGGAAGGCTATTTTTAAATTCAATTTAAATTATATATTTTTAAAACTGAACAAAATACTTTTCAAATTCAGATTTAAAACTTCTATTATCTTCAGTATTGTTAATACAAAATTTCTAAGCCATCAAAATATTTTTAACCAGCTTAAAACTCAAGATTTAATAATTTAACCTTCTCTAATTATTAAATTAAATAAATTTAATAGCCAAAGAAAAATGATATTTGAAATTCAAATTAAACTACCTTTCAAATATTTAAAATTAATTAAATATTTCAATTTCAAATATCCAAAAATTATGGATCGTTACATTCCTCCCCCTTAAAAGAATTTCGCCTCGAAATTACTAGTTGAGAAGAATGGTCCAATACCCGTTTACTATTTTCCTAAAACTAACAGTTCCAAACAACATTCCAAAACCAAACGGTTTACAATAATTTCATAAAACAACTTTTTAATAAAGATATCATCAACCACACTAACTTTCTAAACTTCTTCAAATAGTTCCAACCAATATTTCTTACCCAATTATTCAAATTTAAATTTAAAATCCAATTTAAATTATCAGAATTTACTCAAAAAATTTCTTACTCCCTAAATTCTCGAAATTTTTTGCTAGCGTCTCATTTGCACTGCTAGCTCGGTACAACTACAAAATGCCTCTATGGGCCTCCAGATTTCAAAAGAAACAAAAAGCCAAGTGGCTAGACCAGAAAATCATCAAATTTCATACATAAATTTAAATACATACCTTTGCAGAGCAAAATTTCAATTTACCTTCAAAAATCAAAAATCCCAATTCCCTTTTGTTTTTTAACACATGAATATCCTACTAAGCAATAATGTTCAATTACAACATTCAAAAATTGCTTTACTCATTTCTTTACAAACGCTTGCATATCTATTTCATTCACATCCGTACGATGCACATATATCATCCGTATGCAATACCCAATTCAATCAATCACTCGATCACACAATTTCACTTCCGAACTAGTATTGTCCATCCGACTTCCTAATGTGAACTCAGATCTGGCTTCTTGATCAAAAACTGGCATTCTTCTTGCATAGCAACAACTATGATAGAGAATTTCCAGAATCAGTCAAAAATTCATATCCAGAGTTCGCCGTCGAAAATCGAGCGAAAAATCCCAACTCGGATCGGTATAACTACCTCGAAATTCTGTGCTCGAATCTGGATCAAATCGCTATGCAAATAAAATAATATACGTACATCCTACGTATTTAGTCCCAATTGATTTTTAGCTATATCAATTCTCTTTTATTCACATTAATTTTGTTTTCCGTTCTCTTATCCACAATTATCCCACTTCACAACTTTACTTCATCTTCATTCCAAAATTGCTTAGTATATTTCCAATACCAAACTTACTTAAGAATTTCACCCTTCATTTCTTAAGTTTAATATAAGCATTTTATGTACTCTTATATTAGTACACTACCACTTTAGCCTTTATATCCACTTATTTTTAAACTGGATCTCCAATATGAATTCAATTTACCTTCATTTTAGATATTGAATTCTATTTACCTTTATCTCAAACCATATTCAAATAAATCATTTCTTTAATTAGTTTCACTACTAATTTATTTAAATCCCAATGAATTTATTTCTAGTCTTTAAATTATTTTTAGTCTACTACGAATTAATCTTTCACCTTCACTTTATCACTTGGTTTTTATCTATATTTAATCAATTTGGGTTCTAATTCAAAATAGATTAAATTTGTTTAAATTTACTAATTAATCTCAAATCTCAATACCTTTTTTCAAATTTTCATCCAGATTTTTATTTTCAATTCTATTTGAATTCAATTCAACTTCAAACTTTGTATATTGAATTTTTACCAACTTATTTTTCATTCCCAACCGGTTCATATTACTATTTTAAATCAGTTACACCTATTGATTTATCTCAAATCTCAAACAATTTCTTATTTCCAAATTTTTATAATTTTAGTTCACTTCGAATTAATTTTATAACTTCACTTTATTTTACACATTTTAACTTAAATATCATCTCAACATACAATTCCAATTCATCTATTTTCCCTCTTAAACCAATTAGTTTATTTACTAATTTTAGTTCTTTACTTCATTTAGTCCAATCCTGACTATCTTCCATTACACACAATTCAAATTAATTCCCAATATTTAGTTTCAATTCTATTTCTTACAATTGGAATTTCATTTGTCTATCCACAATTTAAATTGATTCCATTATTCAACTTTAATTCTAGTTCTATTACTTACAAATTTAAATAAATTTGTTCTCCCACAAATTTACTTCGAATGAAATAAGTTTTTACTTTTATTTACTAGATCTAATAACATTTCATTTTAATTCGAATTTTTATTATTAATATTATTATTATTTTAAACAATTACTCAATATTTCAAAATCATCTTTGAAACCAATCATATCCAATTATTCATTTGCCTTCCAAAATAAAACCAAATTTTAGAAACAACCAACTCAAAACATTTAGGTAGCAATCCCTCTCTTGGAAATTCGAAAACGAACATCGCTGGTACTGTAGTCATCACCGAAGTTATTTTCTAACAACCGAAAGAGTTTAGTGCTTTTACCTCTTTAAATATTTTTTCCAAATATTTTTAAATTCCAAATCTCACCATATTTCAAATCCAATTCGAAAATATTTCTCATATAATATCACCATTTCTCCAAAACCTTTGAAAATCATTTTCAAAAGGAATTTAAATTTTTCCCAAATTTCAAATGTCAAATTCTCTAACTCATATTAGAAATTACTCTGGAATTTTAAATTTCATTTTCAATTATAAATCACATTTATAATTCACATTTACAAATCTTATTCTGTTTTATGAAATAAATTTTTTAATTTGGTTATGATTTCAATTCTTTATTCAACTTTCACTTAACAATGATAATAATTTAATATTATCATCTCCTAACAACCAAGCAACCATATATAACTATAATAATTTACGGAAAATTATTTCTTTTATATACAAAAATAATTTGGGTAAAATTAATTCATTTACCCTATTTAAAACAATACTGTGTCGGTTTATCTTGTTCAAGAGTTTAGAAACCATTGTCGATGGCGTGGCGCCCCACATATCGACTAGAATTCATAAACACTCAACCGATAAGTCAACACAATATAAAAACAATTTTGTATTCATTGAAAATTACACGCTCATACTATTAATACTCTCAAACTCATTCTAGAGTACTACGAACTCTATTCAAATGAGTAATCCCCACCAGAGCCAAGGTTCTCGCTTAACCTTCAGCTCTGATACCAAGTGTAACGACCCGATTTTTCGACACCCGAAAATCAACTCAATACATCCACTGTATTAAATAACGAACAATCGAAAATCGAAAAACCGAACCATTAGGGTTAAAGAAGAAGGAGGTAGAAGAAGAGATAGAAAACAACATCAGAATCTTACCATCGTAGCGAAATAACATATAATAGATGATAACAGATCTTTATACAAAAGGAATTATATCTGTTTTATACAAACATCACCAGAATACATTATTAGAATTCAACAACAGTTATAACATACAATTGGACAGTTATATAAACTCGTCCTCAAAACTGAATACACAACGGAATGAAAATCAAGTACAGAAGTACGTCTCGCCATCCAGCTCGTCCCTGAGTTCCATAGCCTCATCCGGTATCCCATAATACTCGGTCTGACCTGAGCATTATAGTTAAATAACACCCAAGTCAGTCTGGAAAACTAGCTTGAGAAAACATACTCAATTGGATTATCCATGCCACAAATAAACATGCCGGGTTACTTACGGTAACCAAAACATTTTTATCAAATCTGTTTGATATTATAATAGTGTCTATAGAAAGTAAAATAGAATCTAGCTGAAATGCTTGCATCTCACGTTTCAGCAATAGTTCGGCACAATCAAAACCATACAGGCGCTTATTGGAGATTGGATTCCATACAATGGCGGGGCTACTGGGGCACCGTTCATCATAGTACGTGGTCTAGATCACCATACCGAGGATCCACCCTAAATACAATGCAACACAAGACCGAAGCTACCCCTTACTGGATAGTTCGAATAAGTTCACCTCGCGGTTGGGATCAGCAATCGCCCACACCGTCGAAATATAAAGGAACATCTAGACAGGGGTGACCTTACCCTAATTTGTTGCTAGCCACTTAGCCTTGTGTGCACATCCCTTGTTTTAGCCATTCCCGGTCGATGAGGCTCGAGGTTAAGCGTTATCTTTTTAGCGCACAATCACTTAGAATGCTCATCATCCCTCTGACAATGTTCTGAAAGCATTCGTCCATATAAGTTCGTCTTGGGTTCAAATGGAACCGAAGGCACTACGCCTACTACATCCATTTTGCAATCACCCTCAGGATTAGTACCGATTAGCCCTTACACTTCACTGCTCCATCTTCGACTCCCATCTCTTGTCTTCTTCATGTAAACATTCAAACCGAATCGAAGTGGCTTTCGAGAAATTAATCCTGATCCCGGTCTCTTTGAAATGATCAGCGCATTGGCCAATATTGATATTCGGTTATTTAACTATCAAATAACATTCACAAACAATCATCAAGCCAAAATAATTTCTCCCAAGATTATTTATTTTTAAATATCTTCACAAGATATTTTCCTACATTTCAATCCTTTGAAACTAGTTATCACATCACTTTTCTCTCTCTCGTGGAAATAAATTTCCCAATTATTTTATTTCCACTGAAAACCACCAAGTCCTAAACTTAAGATTTTAAAAATAATTTAAATCATTTTATTCTAAAACATACTTTAAAACATTAAAATTAAAATTACTTAAACACTTTATTCAAAAAAATATACATTAAAAATATTGAAAATAAAACTATTTTATAAAATATAAATATTAATAATTTTATTTTTAAACACAATACCAATCAACCTTTAAATAATTACTACTAAAATAAATTTGAAAATATTTACTTTAAAATTTAAAACATTTAAAAATAATAAATATTCTAAAACATTTCATTAAAACAAATTTTTAAAACCTTAAACTTATTACATAAAAAATTTCCTTAAAAATATACTTGGCTTTCCAGGGAAATATACTTCCACTTCTACACCCTTTTAAAAATAAACCACTATTTATTTTTAAAACAAATTACCCATTCCTTTATAATTCCCATCGTGAATTTATACTTTAAATATCCACTGATATCTTATTTCACTTTATAAACCCGGTTTATGAATCATATAGTCTCATATCTCTTTTAACACACAAACTTTAAATACTAAATCAATTTCCAAAATTTACCCCATTTGAAATAATTTCCTTTACTTATCCAAATTTATTTTCAAAACCCAAATATCCATATTCACCTTTGTTTATGATTTAAATTCTTACTTAAATCGGAAATACTAATTTCATACTTTATTTCAAATTCTTTTTTTATTTTTTTTAAACTCAATTCAAATCTTAGATTAAAAAAAATTCATACTTACGAAACTATATTGCTTAAGTCCCTAATTCATATTTATATTATTTTTTTAGAAAAAACCTTTTCCATTTATTCAAAAGCTCTATTTTCCCATTCTTAAATTTATTATATAGGATTTTAAAATCAGCCCTTTATTTCTTTCCCAAATTCATTTCTTTAATTTATTTGAATTCACTAAATTATTTACATAAAATTTTCATTTTATTTCATTTAAAAATCCAAACTCGTATTTTTCCCATTTTCTCAAATACCCATACATTCAACCAAGCCATAGCATTTCATAATTCAATTCCAAATATGATCAATATAATCAAACAAATTCAACATTTTGAGGAATCTAGTTGGATCCCTCCAACCTGTTTCCCTGCATCCATAGATATTAGCACAATATAAAACACCAATTCCACTTCGAGGTGGAATATCACGGCATATTGGGTTATATTTATATCATTCGCTATTATGCGGCGCATAGGGTCTCATCCGCTATATAATGCGTGAATCAATCACTCCAATATATATATATATACTACTATATATAATATACCATATCCAATCAATTCAATCATTCAACCAAATATTTAAATTTAACTATTTAAATTTAAATAGCCAACCAGATGAGTGAGATTAACTCACCTTTGGCCATAGATTTGCAATCTGATCCACACCGGCTTGATTTCTTTCAGAATTTAACCTTGTATAAACATTACACAATTTATTAATATTTGAATTAATTTAATAATCAATTTACATGTAATAGATTTTAATTGACTAATGATTTAATTAAACTATTAATTTCCCTTTGAAAATATACTTGGCTTTCTAGGGAAATATACTTCCACTTCCACGCCCTTTTAAAAATAAACCACTATTTATTTTTAAAACAAATTACCCATTCCTTTATAATTCCCATCGTGAATTTATACTTTCAAATATCCGCTGATATCTTATTTCACTTTATAAACCCAGTTTATGAATCCCATAGTCTCATATCTCTTTTAACACACAAACTTCAAATAATAAATCAATTTCCAAAATAAACTCCATTTAAAATAATTTCTTTTACTTATCCAAATTTATTTTCAAAACCCAAATATCCATATTCAGCTTTGTTTATGATTTAAATTCTTACTCAAATCGGAAATACCAATTTCGTACTTTATTTCAAATTCTCCTTTTATTTTTTTCAAACTCAATTCAAATCTTAGATTAAAAAAAATTCTTCATACTTACAAAACTATATTGCTTAAGTCCTTAATTCATATTTATGTATATATTTTTTTAGAAAACACCTTTTCCATTTATTCAAAAGCTCTATTTCCCCATTCTTAAATTTATTATATAGGATTTTAAAATTAGCCCTTTATTTCTTTCCCAAATTCATTTCTTTAATTTATTTGAATTCACTATATTATTTACTTAAAATTTTCCTTTTATTTCTTTTAAAAATCCAAACTTATATTTTTTCCATTTTCTCAAATACCCATATATTCAACCAAGTCTTAGCATTTCATAATTCAATTCCAAATATGATCAATATAATCATCACAAGTAATAACATAATTCACATTGCTGAATATATAAAATAAATTCAATGTTTTGAGGAATCCAGTTGGATCTCTCCAACCTATTCCCTACATCCACAGATGTTAGCACAATATAAAATACCAATTCCACTTTGAGGTGGAATATCGCGGCATATGGGGTTATATTTATATCATCCGCTATTATGCGGCGCATAGGGTCTCATCCGCTATATAATGTGGGAATCAATCACTCTAATATATATATATATACTACTATATATAATATAACACATCCAATCAATTCAATCATTCAACCAAATATTTAAATTTAACTGTTTAAATTTAAATAACCAACCAGATGAGTGAGATTAACTCACCTTTGACCATAGATTTGCAATCTGATCCACACCGGCTTAATTTCTTTCAAAATTTAACCATGTATAAACATTATACAATTTATTAATATTTGAATTAATTTAATAATCAATTTCCATGTAATAGATTTTAGTTGACTAATGATTTAATTAAACTATTAATTTCCCTTTGAAAATACACATATTCTAATAAAAATAAATTATAGACTTTCAAAATCTACTGTTATAAATTCCTCAAACACTTTAAAATCCCTATATAATTTCGAGCTCTTTTCTTTTCCCTTTGAAATCATATACATATACATATGCTTATAAAAATAAATATGGTTTTCAAAAATCTATATTATTATTATTTTTATAAACTCCCTAATATTTTAAATTTCCATATTTTTTTCGAAAACTTATATGTATAATTTCTCTACTGTTAGTATATATAAATAAATTTGGAAAATCCGCATATACATTTTACTGTATGTATGTGTGTGTGTGTGTGTATATATATATATATATATATATATATATATATATATTTCCTTCAAAGATAAAAACTTTTTTCTATTTTAAAACATATTTAATTAAATTTTATTAAAGATAAAACGTTACCTTGTCGTCTAACGCATGAGGCACCCTCAGGCCAACTACCGACACTGCTCGCGACCATCGCCTTCTTGACAAAGCCGCCTCCATCACCTTGAACTTCCAAAGCAACCTTCGACACTCCCTAAACCTCTACCCAAAAACATTTCAATCGAACCTCATTGATTCGACTTCGCCTAGCTCTTTATTGAAGACGCAACCTCCTTGGACACCGTAGCCTCCAACTCGCACGACGCTATGCCATTGACATCCCCACGTCGCTCGCGTGAGCGCCTAAATCGAACGACGCGCATGGACATTCACGAAGCCATCGATCTCCTTCATGAGATCTGAGTGTCGATTGAAGCTTGAACCCTAACATTCTCCGATTCAATTCGATAGCCAGTGCCCTCCTTATTTAGATAAGAATTGATCTACGATTGAAGAAGAAGGATTTTCTACCCTTTTTTTTTACAATGGCCGTATATTTGACTAAATTTGATCGTTAATCTTCCATTACATTTCTATTTTAAATTTTGATTTGTTTCTCAGCCATACCTTATACTTGTTTAGATTTAAAATAAAGAAAATTATTAATCTCTTTGACACTTGTAGATCTAGGTACTTTTCATCTTACAAATTTCAAAAATGCTATATTTATAAAAAAAATTAACTTGAGCCAATTCTATTTAATTATTATCTATACGTATACTTATCTTAAATGTTTCAAAAAGGTGGAGTTTTTAAATTTAAATCGTATGAAAATGCAACTAAAATTTCGGTTTAAATTCGACGCGTTTATCTACCGTATCGCTAAACGATCACTCCAAACACTACGAAAATTGAAATCCGATAATAACATACTATTACGGATCCAATGGAACTAGTTTCATCGAAATCCAAGACTGTACCTTGAAAGCCTATTTTTAAATTCAATTTAAACAATATATTTTTAAAACTGAACAAAATACTTTTCAAATTCAGATTTAAAACTTCAATTATCTTTAGTATTGTTAATACAAATTTTCTAAGCCATCAAATTACTTTTAACCAGCTTAAAACTCAAGATTTAATATTTTACCCATCTCTAATTATTAAATTCAATAAATTTAATTGCCAAATAATAATGATATTTGAAATTCAAGTTAAAATACCTTTCAAATATTTAAAATTAATTAAATATTCCAATTTAAAATATCCATATATTTTGGGTCGTCACAAAAGGATTACCTGTCGAATGTCTCTACACCAGGTTGCTCCGGTATAGAGATTTTATCACCCTTTGTAATGGGGATTCCAGACTGGATTAGTAAATATCCGGATTGCAAGGGCATCTTTTGAAGTGCCTTCAGTTCCGTTCGATCCTGGAACGGACTTGTATGGATGTGTGTCTGATATTACACTTTGAGATGTAAAGCTGGTTTCTATCAAATACATTTCTGTTGGTGGCAGAAAATTTATTCACTTAGCTTAACACCATTCTCTGAGACGTACGAGCTCAGGGGTTATGTAGTTGATGGTTACTAGTGATACATTCCCAATTTGGTAATGTGGCATACGAAGTGCTGCTGATCATTTGTTAATCAAAGCATGGATTTGTGAAAAGTGTAGCTTTGTGAACGAGACTTCATCGGACTTCACACCCCGGAAATGGTCGAAACAGGAAGAATGCGGCAAGGTTATGAGGTCGTGCCCTTTAGGGTATGTCATTTCCTTCTGGAAAAGGGTGGTATCATGGTATGGAGCCTAGATACTTAACCTATGTGGTTGCTGCAAATTTATTTCTTTGTGGTTGTTGCTTTGTGGTTGAGGATCCTCGGATAAAGATCGTAAACGACTGGGGATGGCATATTCGTGTAGTAGTTATCTAGTTACAGAGGTAACCCAACCTTGTGTTGGCAGATATCCGGTTAGGTTCTCGGGACGTCTCTCCAGAGGCGTACCCATGCGGCAATAGGAAGTTCCTTAAACTGACCATTTGTTGGAAATCCAAAGAAACAATATGCGCCCTATACGGTTTTAGTTGTGTAACCTACCATGGAATGTGGCGGTAACCTGCTATTGAACATGGTAGCTATAGTAGGCGTACAATAATGGTTGTATGCTGGCTAAGATTAATATTATACTTCCAAATGTTTTCTGCACTATGCACTAATGATAATATTAAAAAGAATTTTGCGTATCAAGCATGTTTGACTATCATAAGGAGAAATCACCTCCAATTCTGCGTTTGCATTATGTGTATGGTGGGAGACTTTATGGTAGTTTAATTTTCCAAAAGCATAGCGGATTTCTTTTTATTTTCTTTGTGAAAATAATTATTTTTAAGATCTCACACCAGTCTCATGACTGACCTGGAGTTTACCGTTCCCTTTCTAAACTCTGGGTACCCATAATTTTCCACAGGGGCAGCCTGGAGTCAGGTTATCATTATTCGGGAGCAAAGTCAAGAAGTATGCTGGGGAGATCTGGAGTTCAAGCTGGATGGCGAGACGTATCATTATACTATGTATTATCTGCTGCGTTGGGATTGTTGCAAGTTCGGTTTCATGTGGGCAAGTTATATCGACTACCAGTGTTGTATTGTATCGTTGTAAACTCTGATGATGTATGTATAAACAGATATAGTTCTTTGTTTTAAAGATTATTCATTTATCTATTATATATTGTTCCGCTGCGAAATGTGAGATTCTATTATTGTTTCTGTTTCTTCTTCTATCTTCTACTTCTTTAAACCCTAACAGTTCGGTTTTTCGACATTTGATTGTTCGACATTTGATATAGTGGACGTATTGATGTCGACTTTCGGACGTCGAAAAATTGGGTCGTTACTTGTGGTATCAAAGCATTTGGTTAAGTGACAACCTTGGCTCTGGCGGGTATTGCTCATAAGAGATAGAGTCAGCAGTACTCTAGATTGAGTTTGAGTGTAATAATAGATATGAGCACTTATTTGTTAGTGAATATAAAATTGTTTTATATTGTGTTGACTTATCGGTTAATTATTTACAGAATCTGGTCGGTGCAGTTTGGCCAACTGTGTCGATAGGGGTTTCTAAACTCTTAAATAAGATAAACCGACACAATATGGTTTTAAAATCGAGTAAATGAAATAATTTTACCCAAACAATTTTTGTATATAAAAGAAATAATCTTTGTAAATTATTATAGTACATGGTTGCTTGATTGTTAGGAAATGATAATATTAAAATTGTTATCATTAATTATTGAATAAGAAATTGAAATCATAATCAAAAGTTGAGAAATAAAATCCATATACAAATGGAATTTGTAAAAAAAAATTGTAAATGTGATTTATAATTTGAAATGGAATCCTAAAGAAATGTTTTGAAAAGAATTGAAAGGGTTTGAAAATTTTGAAATTTGGAAAAGATTAAATTCCCTTGGAGTTTGGAAATGGATTTCAAAGGTTTGAAGAAAAAAAATTGAATGGATGAAAGCACTAAATTCTTTTTAGTCGCTAGAAAATAACTTCGGTGATGACTGTAGCAGCATCGATATTTATTTTCGAGTTTCCAAGAGAGGAATTGTTGCCAAATTATTTTAAATGAGAGTTGTTTGCAAAACTGGTTTGGATTTTTGAATTCAAATGATAATTTGAATTGATTTTAAAAAAATGATTTTTGAAATATTGGAAAGACTGTGGAATCCTATTTAAAATATTTACGGAATATAATTAAGTTTGATAGCTGGTAAAGTTTGACGTTGTTAAAATAAAATCTAACTTAAAGAGAAGTTAGATAAAAGCAAATGTGAAAACAAAATAAGTTGGGAAAGTAAATTTATTAAATGAAATGAAAATAAGTGAGAAAACTTATAGAAGTTTAAAACTGAATTTGAATTGTGTTAGATAAGGTGAAGGAGAAAATAAATTTGGGAATGAACAAAAGAATAAAATTGGAATTGAAGCTGAATATTGAAAATCAATTTGAATTGTTTGAAATAAAATAAAGTTGTAAAATTAGTACGAAGTGAACTAAAGATAATAAACGTGAAAATAAAAAAAGATGGTTTGAGATAAAATGAATTGGAATTTGTAATGAATTAGTAAATGAAATTAATTTAAAATAGTGATATGCATCAATTGTGAATGAAAGATAGTTGATAAAATTCAATATTCAAAAGGTAAATTGAATCCAAATAGAATTGAAAGTGTAAATTGAATTCAAATGAAATTGAAAATGTAAGATTGAATGAAAATGGATATGTAACCTCAATAGTGAAGTAAAAATGGTATAAGAAGTAAGTATTCAAACTTTTATAGTGGAATGCGCAAAATGATTTTTGAATGTAGAAACTGGATATGGTTGTTAAATAGCATACAGGTGATATAAAGAAAAATGGAATTGGGATTTTGATTTTGAAGATAAATTTGAATTGCTCGAAAAAGTATGTATTTAAATTTCAGTATGAAATTTAATGACCTTCTTGTCTAGCCACTTGGCTTTTCATTTTCTTTTTGGATCTGGGGGTTCGTGGTGCCATTTTGTAGTCGTACCGAGCTGGCCATGCAAAGGAGACGCTGTCGAAATTTTTCAAAAAATTAGGTTGTTAGAAAAAATTTGAGAACTTTGGAAAATTTAAATTTAAATTTGAATTGTCGAGTAAATAATGTTGTTTGAAAACTATGGAAGATTTTGGAAAGGTGGTTGAAGTAATAATGGGTTTCTAATAAAAAGATTTGTTTTGACAAGTTGATAAAACTATTTGGTTTTGGGGAAAATGGTGAACGGGTTAAGGATCATTCTTCTTAACTAGTAATTTCGGGACGAAATTCTTTTAAGGGGGAAAGAATGTGACGACCCAAAATTTTGAACATTTGAAATTGAAATATTTAATTAATTTTAAAATTTTTGAATGTTAATTTGAATTGAATTCCAAATATCATTATTTATTTGGATAATTAATTATTGAATTTAACAACTGAAAATTGGATAAATTATTAAATATGAAATTTTAAGCTGGTTAAAAATATTTTCAAGACTTATAAAATTTATATTGATAATACTGAAGATAATGGAAGTGTTAAAAATTGAAATTTGAAGTGTTTGTTCAGTTTTGAAAATTTATCGTTTAAATCGATATTTAAAACTTGCCTTCCGAAGCACAGTCTCGGAATTGGACGAAACCAATTTCGTTGACGTTTGGAGTTATCGTGTGGCCGTACGGTTGACAAACGCGCTGAAAAATTTATATCGAAATTTAATTTAATAACTGGGCTCAGAAAAATATTTTCTCCATATGATCGAATTTGGACTCGAAACCTTTTCCATTGCGTTTAGAATAGGTGTTTAACATTATAAACGTCAGGCATCACGCCTCGATTGGAGATCGAGATTTTGAGTTGCGTTTACTTAAACGATTTAAATTTGTATTTAAATTTAAAACAAAAATAATATAATTGCATTACTGAAGCAAAAAACATGTGCAGGAATTTTCAAACACGTGTTTATTTGAGACAACACGCGTCTCCTTCTTCCTTTCATAATCTCAGCCGAGCATTTTGAAATCGAAGAAAATTGGTTTCCCCTTAAAATAAAATCCTTGGCCGACAAAAGAAAAAAATATGGCCGAAGTTAAAAGCTTCGTCTCAGTTTTAAAGGAATGGTCGAGCGACAGTTTCTGTTTCAAAATTCGTGCATCAGTAAATAAATGGAGAAAATCTTCACCCTTTCCCTCTTCCTAAAATCGAGCCTATTCTAAAAAAAGAAAGAAAAAAAAGAGGAGTGAATCCCAAAATCAAGAACGGCAGAGGGTAGCGTCGTAGGGTGGCATGCATCGCGATAATAAGCATGGAGGCCAGTAGCAATTCTGGATTCGATCTCGAGCAAATAGTAGTGGCGTGAGCACCAAGCACCTTCGAGCATCGGAATCGCGATTCTGGGAAGATGGGGCCTCAAGTGGTGGCTGCTCGCAACGGCACAGAGGGATTTAGGGTTCTGGTAATTCGCATAGTGGTTGTAGATCGATGCAAGAGTTCATGGTAGTAAGTGGCGGTTGGGGCGAAGTTGCGAGTTTCGATGACGTGGGTATGCGGCTAGGGTCGACGTCGCGATTGGAGGTGTGTGTGCATGTGGGTGCAACGGTAGCCGTGGTCTTGTCTCATGGAAGCGGTGAGGTATATTTATAAATTAATTCTTAAATTTTTAATTTTTGTATATACAGATAGAAATAAACATAAATATAAATATATTATTTATGTATAAATACTCGTACCTGCTTTAATTTAAATAAATACAGTAAAACAGAAATTATATATATATATATATATATATATGTATTTATGTAGTTTCGATATGGGATGAGAATAATAAATATAAATATACATTTTAAATTTACTAGTTGATTTAAATTAACCTATTTAATTTTTCTAAGATACTAAAAGATTTTAAAATAATAATTATTCGTTTAAGAATAAAGTTAATTAATAATTGATTATTCGTTTATCTCGGATATTAATCAACTGTGTAAAATTGTCCATACAAGGTCTGAAAACGTGAAGGGAACAAACCGAGATGGAATTGAGTTGGAACGGATTGGAAATAAAAATGTGAGTTTTTCTCACTCAATTGGAATTTCCAGTTTAATTTTAAATAGTAAATTTAAAATTGTTGATTGTGTGCTTGGATGATAAATTATTATCAGTTATATTGGATTAGACCCTATGCGCCGCATAATAGCGGATGATATTATATTAAACCCATATATCGCGATATTCCACCTCGAAGTGGAATTGGTATTGTATATGTATTTGGAGTGATTGATTTCCCCCATTATATAGCGGATAAGACCCTATGTGTCGCATAATAGTAGATGATATTATATAAAATCACATATACCGCAATATTCCACCTCGAAGTGGAATTGGTATTTAATTGTTATGCTAAGGTCTGTGAATGCAGGGAAACAGGTTGGAGGGATCCAACCGGATTCCTCAAATATTTGAATTTGTTTCAATGATTGTGTGTTGATTATTTATAATCTATGTGTGATCATATTTGTGATTGAAATCGTTGAAGGCTATAGTTTAGCCGAATATATTTTTGGTATCGTAGAATACCAAAAATAAATAAAATTAGATTTTTGAAACTCAAGTTGAAAGTTTATTGTAAAATATATTTTTAAGAATTGGATAAATTTAAAAGAATGAATTTTAAAAAAAGGATAAAAGTTTTATTTTTGTAATCCTATTGAATAAAATTCCAAAATATGGGAAAAAGGTTTAATAAATGGATTTCAAATAATATTATTCAAAAGTTGAAGAATTTATTTTAAAATAGGATTTTAATATAGTTTAGAAGACATAAAGGAATTTATTTTAAAAAATAAATTCAGAAATTGATTCGGTGTTAAAAATAAATCTTTGGGAAATCAATATAAAAATTGATTTGGTGTTTGGAAATGATTTTGAAAATCAAATCGAAAATCGTATATCAGTAGATTTTGGAAAATATAAATTCACAATGGGAATTTAAAAAGGACAGGGAAATTTGTTTCAAAAATAAATATTGATTTATTTTTAAAGTGTGGAAAAAAATTTCAGTTTTGGAATATAAATTTAGATAAATCAGGAAAAATTTATTTATTTATTTAAATGGTCCATTTTGAAATGGAAGGTGTATTTTCCATAAAAAGCCGAGTATATTTTTAAAGTAGCTTTCAAAATTAAAAGTTTTGAAGTTGGTTTTAAAGAGGATGTTTGTAGAGAATTTAATTCTTAAGTTGTTTTAAAATCTTTAAAGTAAAAGATTTATTAAATTAGTTATAGAAGTGATTATTTAAAAATTTAATTGATATTTGATTAGAAAATGGTTATTTAAATAATTACACTCTATCTAATAATTTTATTTTAAAATTATTTTGGACTTAAGTTTATATGAAATATTAGTATGATATTTTCATAACTAATATTTAAGCAAGTGTTTTAAAATAGATTTATTTTAAATGTTTCCAAGTATATTTTGGAAAAGTATTTTAAATTATTTTTAAAGTATTTGAACTCGGCAAATTTTCAGTGGAATTAAATAAATATTTGGAAATTTATTCCAAGTGTGAAAAATGATTTGAATTTGTTTTCAAAAGATTGAAAGATGAAAAGTGATTTGAAAATTGTTTTGAAATGGTTGAAGTGTTAAGATTATATCTTGCAAAGATATTTAGAAAATAAATTAGGGGAAAATTAGTTAAATCTGGTGATTGTTGTGAATGTTGATTAATAGTTAAATAACCGACTATCAATTTTGGCCCTTAAACGACGTTTGAATTTCGATGCGACCGGTGGTCGGATTCCAAATGGATATTCGAAAACCACATCGAATCTTTGTGATGGATCTTTTTGTTTAAAAGATCAAAGTGTAAATTTGTTGTGATTTGCTTAAAATCTGAATGTAACACTTATTTTTAAAATAAGTGCTCGTTATTCGGATTATCTGGGAGAGGACTTTGTGTCATAAAACCCATTCCGAATAATGATACGACGAAATGGGATTGCATTTGAAGATGGTGTTGAAGCCTGGGTATTTTCGAAAATGAAAGAATTGCATGTCGAATGTCTCTGCACCGGATCCGTCCGGTATAGAGATTTTATCACCCTTTGTGATGGGGATTTCAGACGTGATTAGTGATTATTCGGATTGCTAGGGCTTCTTTTGAAGTGCCTTCGGTTCTGATCCCGGAACGGACTTGTATGGATGTGTGTCTGACGTTACACTTTGAGATGTAAAGCTGGTTTCTATCAAATACATTTCTGTTGGTGGCGGAGAATTTATTCTCTTAGCTTAACACCCTTCTCTAAGACGTACGAGCTCAGAGGTTATGTAGTTGATGGTTACCAGTGATACATTCCCAATTTGGTAATGTGGCATACGAAGTGCTGCTGATCAATGTTGATCAAAGCATGACTTTGTGAAAAGTGTAGCTTTGTGGACGAGACTTCGTCGGACCTCACATCCCAGAAATGGTCGAAACAGGAAGAATGCGACAAGGTTATGAGGGCCGCGCCATTTATGGTCTGTCGTTTCCTTCTGAAAAAGGGAGGTATCATGGTATGGAGCCCAGATACTTAACCTATGTGGTTGCTGCAAATTTATTACTTTGTGGTTGTTGCATTGTGGTTGAGGATCCTCGGATAAAGGTCGCAAACAAACGGGGGATGGAATACTCATGTAGTAGTTATCTAGTTACAAAGGTAACCCAACCTTGTATTGGTAGAGATCCGGTTAGATTCTCGGGACATCCCTCTAGAGGCGTACCCATGTGGCAATAGGAAGTCCCTTAGCCTGATCATTTTTTGGAAATCCAAAGAAACAATACGCGCCTGTATGGTTTTAGTTGTATAACCTGCCATGGAATGTGGCGGTAACCTGCTGTTGAACATGGTAGCTAAAGTAGGCATACAATAATGGTTGTATGCTGGCTAAGATTTATATTATACTTTCGAAATGTTTTTTACACTATGCACTAATGATAATAATAAAAAGAATTTTGCGTATCAAGCATGTTTGACTATCATAAGGAGAAATATCCTCCAATTCTGCGTTTGCATTGTGTGTGTGCCGGGAGGCCTTATGGTAATTTCATTTTCTAAAAGCATAGCGGATTTCTTTTTATTTTCTTTGTGAAAATAACTGTTTTTAAGATCTCACACTAGTCCCACGACTGACCTAGAGTTTATTGTTCCCTATCTAAACTCTGAATGCCTATAATTTTCCACATAGGCAGCCTAGAGTCAGTTTATCATTATTCGGAAGCAAAGTCAAGAAGTATCCTGGGGAGATCTGGAGTTCAAGCTGGATGGTGAGACGTATCATTATATTATGTATTATCCGCTGTGTTTGGATTGCTGCAAGTTCAGTTTCATTTGGGCAAGTTATATCGACTACCAGTGTTGTATTGTGTCATTGTAAACTCTGATGATGTATGTATAAACAGATATGGTTCTTTGTTTTAAAGATTATTCATTTATCTATCATATATTGTTCCACTGCGAAATGTGAGATTCTGTTATTGTTTCTGTTTCTTCTTCTTTAAACCCTAACGGTTCGGTTTTTCGGCATTCAATTGTTCGACATTTGATACAGTGGACGTATTAATGTCGACTTTCGAACGTTGAAAAATTGGGTCGTTACATAATCCTAGTAGCCTTTTTATTTCTTATTATTATACTTATATGTTTATTCAACCTATAGCTTCTTCCTTCTTCCAATGGTAGACAAACCAAAATCCTAAATCCAATTTCAAAACCAAATCCAAAAATTGAACTCCTCTGAACCATATCAAATTATATACTATTTCGAAGCTCTTGATGAGCGTAATTCACTAATGTGATTTGTTTTTCAATCGGATTTACCGTTTGTCCAGAATCGCGAGTCAATTCTGACCGTCCATATGAATTTTTGATGACCCAACTGTGGATCATTGTCCAATCGACGATCGGGTGGTGGCAACGTGTAGAGGAGGATGTAGAAAGTAGATCTATAGTGTAGTTCACCTTAGAGGTCGGCGGAATCACCGTGTTTGGTTTGAGATAGGTATGGCGGTGGCTGTGACTTCGGGGAGGCCGGAGGTGGCCACTTGCTCGGAGAGGGGTCGACCTGAGGCGACTCTAGCGGTGGAGTGTATGGATTGTGGTGATATTGCTTGTAGAGGCGGCGAACTGGAGAAATGTGGTGGCGGCTCGTGTGCTTCAGGGGTACGGTTTTAAATGAGCTTATACGTGATGGTAGAGACGTACGCTTGATGACGTGGCATTGGTAATTGGGTTTGTTTTATTTTTCTTTATTTAATTTAAATTTAATTTTGTAGCGTTCTAACCTTAATAACTTTTACGTACGAGGTCTAATTCATGCACGGTTTGCTCTGCTACGATCGTATCGAAATTTCGGACATTTTGATGATGGTTTGGATAAATTCTAAGATTGTTCAATTTTGGGCCTTAAATTGGATTTTAACTCGATTTAAAACCAAAGATGAGTAATTTAACCCACTCACAATTACTAAACTATCTTACGTTATAATTATATTTGTGATGTGATTAGAAATTAATTGATCAATGTTTGGTATGTTTAAATTGTCATTCTAGTTAAATTTGACTTTTACTGCATTTAATCATCGTTTAATTTAATATTGGAATTAATTGTCAATTTAATACATGTTAATGATAATTAGTTACCTATTGATGGTTATTGGTTGATTTGGATGATGATTGTGATGGATGTTTGATTTTTAATATTGGATGACTGAATGTTGTATTCTATATTGTTATAACACTGCAAGTTCCCTATGTGTTGAAATGATACGTACCCGGACGATATATAGATTAGGAAAAAATCATTATGGGTTGAAATGATAGACTCAAGCGATTTTATGGATTTTATTTAATTCAGGATTGCGGTTTGAAATGATATTAACTATTAAATTTTAAATTGCTGATGAATGATAAATATCTATATCACTTGACCATGGGGTAGAAAATTATATATGGACACCGGATTGGTTAAATTAAATGATTTTAATTATTTAAATTTTGAATTCGGCTAACTAGCATTTTGAAATAGAAATTTGTTTATATAAACTGAATTATTTTTCGATAATCGAAGCGTTAATGCCGAGATTGCAATTGATCAAATGAATTGTTCAAAGGATTCAAATTGGGATTTCAAAGTTGAAGTGTCAAATATAAATGATTTATTGGAATTGAGTTATTGAAAATGTTTGGATATAATTTTGAAATCTATTTTAATCAATTTAAACATTTTAACCAATTTAAACTACTTTAACTTATTTTAATCTATTATAACCCATTTAATCCAATTTAATCTAATTTACCTATTTTAAATTTACTTAATTTATTTTAAATCTATTTATTATAATTTAAATCTATTTAATCTATTTTAAATTTATTAATCTATTTAAAACCTATTTTATATAATTTAAATCTATTTAACCTATATTTAATCTATTTAAATCATTTTAAATCTAATAAAATCTATTTAATCTATATTTAATATATTAAAATCATGAAATCTAATTTAATCAAATTTAAATCTAGTTAAACTATTTCTTTTCTATTTAAACTATTTAAAGCTATTAAAACTTTCTTCACTATTTTAACTGTTTTAACCTATTTAAACTATTTTACTATTTAAACTATTTTAATCTTTTTAAACTACTTTTTTAAACTTTTAAAACTATGTATGACTATCTAAACTATTTTCGAAAATTTCAAACTATGTAAAGTTGAAGCATTTATATGTAAATCCTTGGTGATGGTACAAGCTAAGTTGGAATGTGGAATTGATACCTTTTTTTAAAATGATATATTTGAGTAAATATGATGATTTTGGAATGAGGATTCAATTAACCTATCTTATCAATAAATTTAAAAATGAATATGACTTTGACTATGAATATGATTTTGAAAGTGAATATAGTTTTGAAAGTGAATATGATTTCGAAAGTGATATGCTTTTGAGAATATGATATTCTGATATCAAGTGTGAATTGACTTTGAAATGTAAAAGAACCATCCGGTGTGAAATAAGCGTTTGGTTGTTAAAGAGACAGGGCCGGATGTTGTTATACTCTCTGTCAATACCAAAACCACTTTAACAACTATGTACGTTATGGAAATTCCAGAAATGAAGTAACATAAGGTTAATATCACGATCAACTGCAATCGACTCAAATTTGAAGTCTATAGCATAGTAGTTCGGTTGATAACTGTGCAGTTAAAACGCTTAGCGGTTCTATAACTGTGGAGGTGCAAAAAGTTACGGTGAGGATAAAGCGGGGATATAAAGGAAAATAACGGAGGTAAAAAAGCTTCATTAAATATAAAACCACATATTTAAAATTAATTTATTCTCATTTAATAGAATTCTAAGTAATATTGAGCACTTATGTCTTAAATTGGGTCTTTACCCTAACTTTATATATTAATTTTAAAAGAAAACTAGTCAAATCATTGTTTGTACATTAATTTTGCTAAAGCAGGTACTAAAAAGCATTGATTTAGCGAGTGTAGCTAAAAATAGAGGGGCTTAAAGTGGATCTATTGTTTAATTGTGCTATATTGAAATAGCATAGTGGTCGAAGAGCGCTATGAGCTGTAGCGGGGATTTCATGGGGTTTTAACTACACAGTTAATTATTATTATTATTAAACCATAGAATTTTGTTTGGATTATACAAGTTGAATGTGGACGAAATTAGAATTTTGACCAATACCAAATCCATAAGTCCTAACATGATATAGTTTTGATGAAGAGAATTAGTATGAATAATTGTCACTATCGTTGAATGCTAAAGATAGTAAAATTGGATTTGACCAAAAATGCATAAGTAATAAATTCAGCCAAATTTTCACACTACTAGCTAAGGTGATGTGTGAAAGTTAATGTTTGAATTGTTTGACATTAATCACCAATTGAATTTACACATATGAGTCACACAATACGGTGTTGAGTACTATAAATATAACATAATTAAATTAAATTATGATTGTTGTAAATTAATTAATATTTTGAAATATTAATTATAATTTTTTTGATTTATTTAAATTGGTATTGAAAATAGTGCGTATATAAAAGTTATATATGTATGTATCGATATACGATATCAATGTACCTTTGAATTGGATTTACGAAATGCAATTACGATCGGGTTTGAAAATGTAGGCACACCCATTAGTCTACCTAGAGTGGATATCAATTAAAGGGGGTAAGAGGGGGTATGTTTTTTTTGAAATAAGGGTTTGAATTGGTAGAGAAAGAAAGGGTGAAAGATTAGATTTAGATCTCTTATAACAACTTGCTCCTCGGTAGGCCCTAATTTTCTCTAAATCGAAAACCAATGTCCACTAAAGTATGAATCGTTGGTGTTGGTATCCTATAAATAACAATGCTATATCAAAGCATTATCGATAAAAACTCACGGTGAAATAATAAAATATATTATCTACCAAGGCTAATACCTTTGATATCTTGTACCCTTACCAGTGTCAAGCATGCCTGCCTTCCACTGTTCCCACCTTACACCAATAACCATCCCTCTAAATCTATCCCCTGGGTCGTAATAAAGAGGGGGAGGGGTCAAAACAATGTTCTAGTTATCGGTAAATTATATACTTTATACATAACATAGTTTATGACAAATGCTTTTCGTTACATCTTATGTCTACTTTTAAAATTACTCGTCTTGACTTCAAATACGCGTACGATACACCCCACTTAATCGATGTATACAGTAACTACATACATATATATAGATATATATATATAAGTACCACAGTCCTCATTTGGACCATGATATTTTTCCCGCTAGTACCTGTAACTCTACACCTCTTCAAGTTCCATCGTCAATGCAGTATCATGTTCTCGCCGTCATGTATACCAAGGAACACCCGTATTGCCTAATAATGGCATTATAACTATTCCCATATTCTATCTCTACTTGAAGACTTATCTAGCTACTTTATATCACGAACTCAGCTCCGCCGACTATTCTATTCGTTTGAAAGACCTCCATTAAGGGTTATCTACCCCTGCCTTCTAATAATAAATAAACTAAAAACTATGAGGCAGTGCATGTCATAAACATGATCTACAATAGTAGGATGTGTAGCCCATTTAGGCATAGCCCTCATCTTTCTATTAACTACTTTAGGGCCGATGATGATCTCGACCTATGTGTACCATAACGACCCAGAATTTCGAACACTTTGTATTTAATGTTTAATGCGATTAAATATGATTTTATAACCTTGTCAAACACTTTTTAATTGATAACTAATGTTAAAAAACTTATTATTGAAATACTTATAGTCGTGTATAATAGGTTGGCTAATTTACTAATATTCCCATGTGTAGTTTAGTTAACCAATAAACCAATTTAAAGCCCAATTATCTAGTTAATAAGCACGGCCCCATATACATGTATATAATTTATTCAAATCTTAATCTTCATATCATCGTTATTCTATTTAATTTATCTAATTAAATCTTTTGAATAATATTATCAAAAATTAGGGATGTTACAACAAGTTTCCATCAGTTAAGAGTGGCAGAGGATAATATTCCTTTGACAGCATTTCGGACTAGGTATGGTTCGTACGAGTGGTAAGTAGGTTAACAAATGCACACGCTTTTTTCGCATATTTGATGAATCTAGTTTCCTGAGAGTACCTGGATAGGTTCGTGCTAGTGCTTATAGATGACATTTTAGTTCACTTTAAGGATAAAAGATAACATGAAGATCATCTTAGAGTGGTGCTTGAGACGTTGAGGCAGCATCAGCTAAAAGAAAAGTTTTCAAGTGTCATTTTTGGAAGAAAGAAGTTAAGTTTCTTGGTCATTTGGTTTCAGAGAAGGGCTTGTGTGTCGATCCAAATAAGATTGAAGCTGTTAATAATTGAAAGAGACCAGAGATGGTGACTGAGATTAGAAGTTTTCTTAGGCTTGATGGTTATTACCGGAGATTCACCAAGGATTTCTCATGGATAGCAGTACCTTTGACTAAGCTAATCAAGAAAGATGTGAAGTTTTTCTAGTCTGACAAATGAGAGGAAGCGTTCCTTAAGTTAAAGCATTTGTTGAGTTCCAGACGGAAACGAAGAGTTCGTGGTGTATACCAATGCATGTGGAATTGGATTGGGAGCTGTGTTGATGTAGAAGGGTAAAGTGATTGCATATGTTTCACGACAGCTTAGACTGCATGAAGTGAGATATCCTACTCATGAATTGGAGTTGCCTGTGGTGATCATCGCATTGAAGATTTAGAGACATTGTCTCTTAGGAGAGAGGTTTGAGCTATATACAGATCATAAGTTTTTAAGGTATTTATTCTCTTAAAAGAAGCTGAATATGAGACAGCAGAGGTGACTGGAGTTTTTGGTTGCTTATGATTTGGTATAGAGTATACTTCTGGGAAAGAAAATAAAGTAGCGGATGCTCTTAGTAGTAGACATCATAATTTGATGTTAGTTATGCTGCCAGAAGGAAGGATTTAGAAGCTTTGACTACTTGTGTTATACAGTTAAGATCGACCGCTACTTTTAGTCAGAGCTCCCCCATGTTGTCTTGTTTAGAAGTTCGACCAGTGTTGATCGAAAGAATTGCTTCTAAACAGAAGGTGGATCCCTTATTAGCTGAGAGGATTAGAAAGCTTGAGGCTAGAACCAAGATCGATGATCTAAAGGATTTTAGTCTTGGTCGAAGAGGATGGTTGAGAATGAAGGGACGATTTTGTTTTCCAAATGTTGAGGACTTAAGGGAAGAAGTTCTTGGAGAATGTCATCGGTCCAAGCTACGATTCATCCTGGAGGGATCAAGATGTATCAAGATATGAAGGAGAGCTTCTATTAAGAAGGTATGAAGAGAGATGTTGGCTTGTGGGTTAGGCAGTGTGCAAACTGTCAACAAGTGAAAGTTGAACATCAAAAGCCGAGTGGATTGCTTCAACCTTTAGAGATTCCAGTATGGAAAGGGGATTCAATATCCATGGATTTTATAGACGGGTTGCCAAAGTCAAATAAGGAAAATGAAAGTATATGGGTTATAGTGGACAGGTTCACCAAGATTGCATATTTCATTCCAGTTAAGTCAACCAAGATGGCACCTGTTTTAGCTAAGTGATTCATGGAGAAGATTGAGTTAATCCAAGAAAGGATGAAGGAAGCTCAGTTCAGAAAGAAGAGTTATATAGACAAGAGACATAAAGACCTAAAATTCCTAGTTGGAGATAAGGTTTTCATTAAAGTGTCACCAATGAGGGTGTGGTCCGATTTGGAAAGTCGGGAAAACTGGCACCGAGATATGTTAGTCTGTTCCAGATTATAGAGAGGATTGGAAAGCTCGCTTCCAGAGGAGAGTTATCGAGCGGTATGGCAGGTGTCCATAATATGTTTCATGTGTCTCATCTTCGCAAGTATGCGCATGATCCAGAAACTAATATTCCTCCTACAGGGTTGGAAGATTTGATAGTAGAGCCTAATTTGACCTTTGTTAGACAACCAGTTCGGGTTGTCGCGAGAGATGAGAAAAGATTGAGGAACAAGACATTCAAGTTGGTGAAAGTTCAGTGGAGCAACAACGAGAAGGACTGTACTTGGAAGACAGAAGACGGGATTATCAATACTTATCATTATTTGCTTTGAGGGTATGTCAATATTAGCTTTATATAGATAGTTTCTAGTCGGGTAGGCTAGTATGGTTGTTCGGTGTTGTTACAGATGATTGCTATGTTTAGTATTTAGTCCTTACTGGATTTCGATGACGAAATTCTTTAAGGAGGGGAGCCTGTGACACCCCTAATTTTTAATAATATTATTTAGGATATTTAGTTAAATAAATTAAATAGAATACTGAAAATAACCAGAGCGATAAGGGGATTGAGATTTGAAAATAAAATTAAGGGTCATGCTTAATTGTTTAAATAGGCTTAAGAATGATTTATAAGCAAAATAATAGATAATAGCTTATTAGGAAATAACCGCATATAAACCATTACCTTTATATATTCTCGTTTTCACCTATTCACGTTCATTTCTCATTTTCACAAAACATAAAACGCAAATATAAGAGGAGGCGGGCATTATAGGAGAAAAGAGGAGAAATTAAATCTAAAACTAATGAATTAAAGCAAGAGGAATTAATCTCAATCAAATCTCAAAGACCTTATCATAATCAAGTTGAATAATAATCTATATCATCTCTATTATGTTTTTATGATCATTTGTTTTCGGTTTTAAAATTAAATCCATTTTTATGATGAATTGGATGATGATATGCTCAGGTCATAACATGTTTGATTTAAACAATATTGTTTAAATATGATTTTATGTGGTTTTAAGGGTAAAACCAATTAAAATTAATTTCAAATGTCATGAAAATTTTATGTCATGAAAAACATGGTTTTGGAGTTGGGTTTTAATTTTCATAATTTTCCAAGTTATAGAGAATTTATTATGAATTTTCAAACGAAAATATGGTTAATTGGTTTTAGAAATTTATTTCGCAAGTTATATTAAGAATTTGGGCCTAAAATTCGGATATGTTGGATAACATATTAAACGTGAATTTCTGATATTTTTAGGGATTTTTCCGAAGTGATTTACTATGAGAAATAAATTATTGTGAATGAGGACCTAAATGATTTAATTGTTTTGCTTATTGGAAGAGCTTATGTGTTAAATTAATCTTGGTTTAGATTTGAAATTATGCGGCGGTTATTTTTGTAAATAATTTAAAATGTTGAGGAAACAATCACATGTTTGCAAGTAGGCAAGTTAATAAGAAAGTATTTGCTTTAATTGGCATTAAACCAGTTTTTACCAGGAAAAGTGGATTCCACCTCTTTCAGAAGCACCTTTCGACTCATAGCTTCTGTCTTCAATCAAGTCGAAACCTACCAAGTCTAGGCCCACGAAGTCGAAACTAATACAAAAGGTATCAATATCGGTACATAGTGGATTGTATAAAGGCGGAAGGCATGGTGTCGAAACTTAACTTCCAATAGGAATGAAACCTTTGTTTTGTTTTCTAAAGAAATGCGCCGGCCAGTTTTACTAAATGCTTTCGAATGTGTCGAAATATATGCTTTCGAAGGAGTATTTTGAATAGCTTTCGAAAGAGGGTTGTCGCCGTATTTTTTTAAGTATAGCTTTCGAGTAAGTTACTTAGTTTCCAAACTAATGATTCTAAAAGGGGTAGTTTTGACTAACTAAAACCCTTTTGCCGACTTTACGCCTTTTAAAGGAATTGAAGATATCGATGCTTTCGAACGGTAGCCTTTGTTTTGTAAATATGAGCCATTTCTAAAGCTTTCGAAAGGGGTTAATGGTTTCGAAGGCAATGGTTTCAAAAGGGATTTCAAAGCTAACCTTCAAACGTTTTATTTTATAGTTTAAGCTTTCGAAAAGATGTTTCTAGTGCCTTCAAGTTTTTCTCCAAAAACTTTAATATGGTAAATAATGGTTTCAAAAGGGATACTTACATTTATATTCACTTTGACACAAACAATATTTTAAGGAAAAACCCAATGGTTTGTAGTGAGTCCATGAAAACTATATCCGGATTAAGTTATAGATAGATGTCAATAGGTTCCTAGTCAACCCATGAAAACTATGATAAGAGGGAAGTTATTGGAGATACCAAAAGGTTTAGGGAGAACCTATGAAACAATGAAGTTATTGGCAGGAGCTAGTAGGTTCTTAGTGATCCCATGAAAACTATGAAATTGGACAGGGAGTCAATAAGTGTTAAATAGGTTAATAGTTAGCTCATGAAAACTAATTAGTTAATAGTGACCCTAGAAACTACAATTGAGATAGATAGTCAGAATGAATGGGGATGGGTAATCCAGAATTGATTTACTTGTTTGCGTATCATCATATTATTTAGAAATGTTATATTTTAACCATTGTGGATGTCAGAGAATAGTATAAGGTTTTATAAAGTTTTAGGATACCAGTAAGGAGAAAACCCATTCAGCTAAGCGACGTTGTCTCACTATATATCTAAATGGTTTGAGATGGTAGATTATTATTCATAGCAGGCTTTATGTCTGACTCAAAGTTTATGTTTTCCCCTTAAACTCTCGGATGCTCAATTGATTTTGAGTTTAATAGTTGAGGTTTTCAGGTATCTTTTAGACGAATAAGCTTTCGGAGACGTGCATGATGCACGATAATTATCTAGAGCTCTTTTCTATTTTGATTCTGCTGTGTTTGGTTGTAAAGGCAAAGATATTTAATTGCCTAGTTATATACTTTGATCATCCAAGGTGGCATCTTCATATGCCGCTCTTGGCGTATGTTGTAATAAGTATATTTTCTTCGAACGTGGTTCTCGTATTGGGATTATGTAATGAATTTGAAATACTTTGAAATGGAATGAGAAAGTTGTTTGTTTATTTTTAAAATTTTCCATATCCATGTGTTTCTGTTATATCAATCTATCTAACATTAGCGTATTTGGTCATTGAGGGTTAATAACTATGGATGACTGCAACATCCATAGCTATTAGTTTTAGGCCTCCAGTTAGGAGATGTTACATATAGATCGCATTTAGGACATGCACCCCCTTACAGTTGTTGGTTAGTTTTTTTTATATTAGGAGGCAAGCCTAAATAATCCTTAGTAGAGGTCTTTCAAATGAATAGAATAGCCCATGGAGCTAATTCCATGACATAAATCTGTTTGATAAGTCTTCAAGACGATATAGACTACGGTTAAATAGTTGTACCGCTGTTATTACGCATTACAAAAGTTCATTGATATGCATGGCGGCAAGAATGTGGTACTGCCTTTACGATAGATCCTGACGAGGTATAGATTATGGATACTAGTAGAAAAGTATCTAATCCAAAGGGGGACTATGATGCTTATATATGTGTGTGTGTGTGTGTGTGTACATAACTATACATACACGTATGTGGTTACTGTGTACATCGAATAAGCAGAGCGTATCGTACGTGTATTTGAAGCCAAGATGACTAAGTTTAAAAAGTAGACCTAACATGTAACGAAAAGCAAGTGGCATTAACTAGTGTTACGTATAAAGTATGTAATTTACTAGTCATCAAAATGTTGTTCTAACCCCCCTCCCCATTACAACACATAAGATAGATTGAGAGGAACAAGTACTACAATAAGGCGGGAGCAGTGGAAAAACAGGCATGCTTCGCACTGACAAGGGAACTAGATATCAGAGGTATCAGCCTTGGTCAATAATTATATGTTTATTGTATTTTATTATTCCGTAGTGAGTTTATATTGTAGTGTTCTAATATTCCTTTGTTATTTATAGGTACCAAAATCAACGATCCGTACTTTTGTGGTTTAGATTTTTGATTTAGTAAAAATTTAGGAGAATTGAGGTGTTGGTTGTTATATATGGTATCAAAGATTACGTTAGTCGATCATAGAAGTTAGGATACATTGAGTGAACTTGTTTGTATTTTACTATAATTATTTAAATAATACGCAAAACACTACAAATTCCGACTGCAGAAGTAGTTATAACCATCTTACGAAAAGATGGATAATGCGACTATTAGTTGTTACAATAGAAGAAGTTGAGGATATATGCCTATCCTATCCACCCAATGGAAAATAGATCGTATTGAAAGGCATGGGCTTAAAAAGAGCATTAATGTAGCATATGGAAGGTCCTTGAAGCTGGATGGTACTTGACTCCCTTGCTAGGCCTGGATTTCTCAATGTTTGTAGATCCCTGCAAGATTGCTAGCTGATGATGTACGTTAGATCCAGATAAATGGAAAATAAAGAATCTTTGTGTTGTGGATATTTGCAAGCAATAATTATGCAAGTTCCTGAAGGTGTGTAGGAATCACTCCAAAGTAATAAATAGGATTTTTAATATATTCTGAAAGAAGATAAGTCAGAAAGTAAGTGGAAAAGAAGAAAAGTCCAAAAGAAGGGCAACCAAAACATATTTTGAGCCGACCCCATGAAAGAATATAATAAAAGGTTATTGGAAATAATTTTCAACGTATTTTTTTAAAAGTAGAAATCCTTATTTTTGAAAAGTAAGTAAATATTGAAGTTTTCTACATATTAGAATATCTTTTTATATTTTATATAAATAAGAATTTCTAATAGAAATTAATGTTTGTTTAGATCGAAAATTTCAATTAAAATGAGTTTTAATAAAAAGAAAATAGAGCATATATATAGCTCATCAATTTTTTTATTAAAGAAAATTTATGTTCTTTTAAAGAGTGGACATTAGGAAATGATACTAGGTTTATGTGAGGTAAAAAGAATGAAAAGGAGACGGTAACCCAAAAACCAAGCAATCGGCGAACGCACTGTGTTGGTTTAATAAAGAAAACAGTCAATTCAAAGAAAAAGCTATACAAAGAGAAGCAATTTAAATAAGAACAACATAGGTAGTAGAAAGTTAAATAGTAGTAACATTATGAATTATAAATAAATGGTGTTAGAAAATATACAAAAAAAATTTGGTAATTAGAAACAATATAAGAAATTAAAAGGAAAAAAAGGTAATTTATATAAATATGTGCAGTAATTGAACATACCTTTTAAATACCCCTCAAATGCTATCAGAGTCTCGGCTAAGGTAGAAAGTGGAACTAGCATAAGTGATAGAAGAATAATAGAATGCATGTTGTCCTTGTTACGCTAGTTTTTATGGTTTAAAGTTATAAAGGATGTTTTAGAAATACTATAGAGTGCATTTTTGAAGAAAATGGTATGGTATTAAAATTGATTTTTTGGAACACAAAACTTAATAAATAGTTTGAGTTAAAAATCCCACTTTTTAAAAGTAAAATCTTTGTTGTTAAAAGGCTTTAAAGGAAAATTTGATTTGAATGACTATTCACGTTATAAAATTTGACCCTTATTTGAAAAGAAAGAAACGATCTTTTAAAAATTTAACTGCTAACATTTTCTTTTAGACTTAATAAATAAACTTAACTGATAAATCCTAAATATAATTTCAAAAGTTAAGATGCCTACAGTTAATATTGGTTAAAATAGAATATTTCCATGGTTACTTTTTGAAATCAAGCTATTGAAGGATTAAAGTAAAAGGTTTCTAAGTTTATATTTTTTAAGATAAAATTTTTGAGATTAAGTACTTCATGATTGTGAGGTTTTAATTTTAGAAAAAAATGACAAAAACCAAACCAAATTTTTAATATGGAGTAGATAGGGATGATTACCTAGGTAAGACGGGGTAAAAGTCAAGGCTATAAGTAAAATAGCGATGAATGCTCGTAGAATAGCAATAGTGAACCCCCGTTTATATTAGGAATATAATTTTGAGCCTAGAAATGTTCCATAAACATGGGTGAAGACCATGAAGAATAACCATAAGGAAATGGAAAATGGTTTCAAAGTATATTTTTGTGAGTTGTAGAGTATATCCGCATGAAAGATTAAAAATAAGGAAAGTTTCTACTAAGATTGGATAATACGATCAAGAGATTTGAATTAAGAGAAGATAGTAGTACATTTGACTGTAATGATTGAAGTATGGATAGACCTTATTTATTAGAAGCCAAAAATGTAAGTTACGATATGCGGATTAAAGTAAAATGGCGTTATTGATGTCAGCTATTATTTAAAGGCGACTTCCAAAAGTTGTTTCTTTTATGATAGTTGCATTGTAAGTAATATTTGTTTCTGTTTTTAAAAAAAATCACATATGATATTTTATTAGAAATGTTCCTTTTTATTATTGTGTTAATTTTCTGTATGGACCGTTATATATTAGAAAGCAAAATAAATAAGAAAATCTCATATAGACACTTAACTAATGCAAAGTAAGATTGAAAGTCTATAAAATAAATTGGGATATTTATTAGCTACTAAAAGTAAAATGTTGTTAAGTTCCAAAAGCCATAAAATGTTAGGAAGATAAATTTTAACAAGCGAAGGATCAAAAAAGGTTGTTACGAAACCATGAGTCACTATCTCTATGCCTTAAAAGTTAAAATTTATAAATGAACTTGTATGCTGATTGTTATTCTAAAATAAAATAAAATGTTTTAGAAGTCTGAAAATTTACCGTGTACTAGAAAAGAGTCAATCATAGACATTGACTCATTGACTAAATCCTGACTGCATAGAATATGGCCAAAAATATTTGAAAAGTAAAAACAAATGCTTCTAAAAAATTTTGTTTAAAATTCTTTATTTTGAAAAAAAAAATTTCTATTTTAAAGTTTTCAACTATTTCAAAATTTTAACAGGAAAAGATTTTGAACGAAAGAGGGGTGTATCTGATTTTGAAATGTGCTTAGCATTGGAAAAATTAACAGGTTGGCAAAAATCAATTTTACTGTGCAGCGGAAGTGATAGTAAGTAAAATATAGTTAGCGAGATGGAAAATGTTGTTTAGATTCTGGATTTCTTTTTCCATCCATGTTGATAGGTGAACAAATAACTCTATTTTAAAATTTTAAAACTGTAAAGATAAATTTTCTTATGTGGACAGTACTTTTTTCAAACTTATATAATTATTGAAAATATATTTAAACTTATAACTATTTTTAAAATACTCTATTATAAGTTAGAAAACAGCACCAAAATGATTAAAGAAAAAAATATAGAATTTAAATATCATTTTTAAACAACTTATTATTTCAAATAGAAAAGTTAGCATTTCCATTAGTGCTATCTAAAGTTCTATTATAAATTTTTACACATTTTTGCTACAACTAGTGCCTTGTTTTCAACGCCTTAACAATTGATTTTAGATCCATTCATTTTAGAAAATTCAGTGTACTTTGGGTACTGAAAACCATGAAGAAAAATCCCAAAGAATATCTTTTAATCATTTCAAAGAAATTTCTGAAAATATGGTATTTTACCGAAGTGCTCATATAGCAACTATTTCGCTATAACTTTTGCCCCTTCATTCAACTAGCTTTCAAATGAATTAAGCTTCAAAACTTTTACAATAAGTATAAAATATTATTAAATTGTTCAAAAGGTAAATAAAACCCTAAGAAAGTTTCTACAAAAATAAACATTATTTTCTAGAAATAAGTTATTTAAAAGTGTCGATATAGCGACCTTTTTACTTCAATCTTTTACAACTTTGATTTGCTTTTTCTATAACTTTCCAAACATATCCTTTGCTTTCGAAATAATTACATAAGTTTATAAACTAACCAAAACAAGTTATGTCAAAATATATTGTCATCCTTTTTCACAAACTAAAGTAAAGGGATTTCAAAGTGCATTTATATTGGCTATCGCTATACGGAAAATTCCGTATTCAATTCCATATTTAATGTCATATTATTTCATACACAAATATGATTCCAAATTCAAATCAGATTACTACTAAATAAGTTTTAACATATATACCGATCAATATGTCCACTTTAAATGCTCAAATGATCTTATCACAATACAATACTTTATAGCCAACTACTTTAGCAATCTACATACTTTTTAAAGCATATAATCAAGGGTGCAACTTTAAGTAGTTAATGCCTATCATTACTAATATATATCAAGCAATTTAACAAGTGATTTAACAAGCATCTATCAAGCAATTTAGCAAGCAATTATCAAGTGATATTATCAAGTTACTAACTTGATTCAAAATGAGAATAACTCGCTTTTACCAAACCAAATCTCTGCCTACCAATATTCAATTAATCAATACTTCTATTATCATTTTATACTCAAACCAAAACATCACGTCCTTAGCCTTCGCCCCCACCTTTGCTCACGACCAAGCCATCCTTTCCCTTCACATTTGCTCCTGGCCTAAGGGAGTAACTCCCCATAACTCCATCATTTACTCACTTCATAGATAATAAACCATGTTTTCTAGATGATATAAGGACTTTGGCAAAGTTTGGTGGAGATCGGATATGATTTTCTTAATTTTTTTAAAAAGTTAGAGAGGAGATAAGAGAGTGAGAACATTGTTTTGGAAGTGATTTTGTCAAGTTATGAAGAGAGCTTGTACACTTATTATGGCCTTAGGAAATGTGGTACAAGACCACAACTATCGTCCACTATCATGCTTTCCCGTACCTTTACCCGCCATACTCTTATACAAATATGCCTTCCTTAAATCACTCCTTGATTTAAGGCTTGATTTAGGGGTCCTTTTGTCTCCTTAATCAAATCCTCTTTAGTTAATTAGTTTGCCTGGAAAAAGGGATGTGTTATTACTTATTAATGTGTTATATGAGAACATTCTAGTATATAACTATTCAAACAACTTTTACCTAACAAAAAGTTGATTTTTAACAAAATATTTTTCGGTCACATTTTCAGTATTTATTTAAAGTGTATATTTTTGTAAACATATTCCAAAAATAAGTTTTTTAACATTAGTTATTAATTAAAAAGTGTTTAACAATGTTATAAAATCATATTTAATCACATTAAATATTAAATACAAATATTTAAACACAAAGTGTTTGAAATTCTAGGTCGTTATAGTACACATAGGTCGAGATCGTCATCGGTCCTGAAGCAGATACCAGAAAGATGAGGGCTAAGCCTGAATGGGCTACACATCCTACTAGTGTAGATCATGTTTATGACATGCACTGCCTCATAGTTTTTTATTAGTTAATTTATTGTTAAAAGGCAATGGTAGATAACCCTTAATGGAGGTCTTTCAAACGAATAGAATAGTCCATGGAGTTTGGTTCATGATATAAACTAGGTAGATAAGTCTTCAAGTCGAGATAGAATATTGGAATAGTTATAATTCCATTATTAGGCAATACGGGAGTTCCTTGGTATGCACGACAGCGAGAATGTAAAATGTGTGTGCCTGTATGTAGTTACTGTACACATCGATTAGGTAGGGTGTATCGCACGTGTATTTGTAGTCAAGACGACTAATTTTAAAAGTAGACATAAGATGTAACGAAAAGCAATTGGCATAAACTATGTTATGTATAAATTATATAATTTACTGGTAACTAGAACATTATTTTGGCCCCTCCCCTCTTTATTATGACCCAGGGGATAGATTTTGAGGAAAGGTTATTGGTGTAAGTCGGGAACAGTGGAAGGCAGGCATGCTCAACACTGGCAAGGGCACAAGATATCAAAGGTAGCCTTGGTCGGTAATTATATTCTATTATTCCATTGTGTGTTTTTATCGACAATGCGCTAATATAGCTTTGTTATTTACAGGATACCAACACCAATGATTCGTACTTTAATGGACATTGGTTTTCGATTTAGAGAAAATTCGGGCCTACTGAGGTGCAAGTTGTTATAAGAGATATAAATCTAATCTTTTACCATTTATTTCTCTACCAAGTCAAACTCTTATTTCAAAAAAACCACACCCCTCCTACCCCCTTTAATTGATATCCGCACTAGGTAGACTAATGGGTGTGCCTTCATTTTCAAACCCGATTGTAATTGCATTTTGTAAATCCAATTCAAAGGTACATTGATCTCGTATTTCAATACATACATATACAACTTTTATATACGCACTATTTTCAATACCGATTTACATAAATCAAAAAAATTAATTAATATTTCAAAATATTAATTAATTTACAACAATCATAATTTAATTAAATTATGTGATATTTAGAGTATTCAACACTGTGTTGTGTGACTCATATGTGAAATTCAGTTAGCGATTAATGCCGAACAATTCAAATATTAACTTTCACACATCATCTTAGCTAGTGGTGTGAAAACTTGGCTGAATTTATTACTTGTGCAGTTTTGGTAAAATCCAAGTTTACTACCTTAAGCATTCATCGATAGTGACAATTATTCATACTAATTTTCTTCGTCAAAACTATATCATGTTTGGACTTATGGATTTGGTATTGGTCAAAATTCCAATTTCATCCACATTCAACTTGTATAATCCAAACAAAATTCTATGGTTTAATAATAATAATAATAATTAACCTATGTAGTTAAAGCCCTATGAAATCCCCCCTACAGCTCATAGCGCTCTTCGACTATTATGTTATTTCAATATAGCGCAATTAAATAGTAGATCCGCTTTAAGCCCCTCTATTTTTAGCTACACTCGCTAAATAAATGCTTTTTAGTACCCGCTTTAGCAACATTAATGTACAAAGATTGATTTGACTAGTTTTTTTTTAAAATTAATATATAAAGTTAGGGTAAAGACCCAATTTAAGACATAAGTGCTCAATATTACTTAGAAATCTAATGTAGCCACCGAAACTAGTCTACATAAATCATGATATTGTTCGATTTTATTATACTAGATTAAACAATATTTCATTTTCCTATACAAATTATGTAAAAATGAGAATAAATAAATTTTAAATATGTGGTTTTATATCTAATGAACCTTTTTTCACCTCCGTTATTTTCCTTTATATCCCCCTTTATCCTCGCCGTAACTTTTTGCACTTCCACAGTTATAGAACCACTATGCGCTTTAACTGCACAATTATTAACCGAACTACTATGATATAGACTTTGAATTTGAGTTAACTGCAGTTGACCGTGATATTGACATCATATAACTGAGAAGATGAATTCTCTATTGAATAGCCTTTCACTTTCGAAGGATAGATTTGAAACCCTCTTCGACTCCATCATCTTTGAAACCCTCAACCTCTTTGAAAGCATTTAGGAAAAAGGTTTAGGTTAAAACAGGATTAACCCCTTTGACAACATAGATGACTTCAATGTAGTTGAAAGGGAAATTTGCGGCTTGGTTTCGACTTGGTCAAAACCAGTCCTTTTGAAAGTTTTTATTTAAGGAAAAAATACCCCTTCGAAAGTTAGCTCCTTGCTATAGTACGGAAACCTTCTTCGAAAGCCATTCACAAAACCATTTCAAAAGCATGTGTTTTGACTATGTCAAAATCTTTTAGTAAGACAAGGCAGGACTTTAACTTTTGAAAACAAAGCAGGGTTTTGACCCCATTGAAAGCTAACATTATGATACCAAGGCTTCCGTCCTCCTTCCAATCCACTGCATACCATCTAAGTGACATCATGCATATTAGTTTCGACTGTGTGGGTTTTGACTGGGAAGAAGCGGAGTCAATGGAGTCGAAAGTTGCTTCGTAATAGAGGCGGAACACCTTTTTCTAATTTAAAGGATGAATTATAGCAACTTTTAGTAATTACTTTCTAACAACTTACCTATTTATAAACCATTAATTAGTTGCTACAGAAACTTTTCAAATACTTTACCTTTAAAGCTTTCGCATTTATATCAAATTACCGTCATAAAAACATAAGGTTTAAGCCCTTCTATATATAAAACCAATGACTTTAGAAAAGTCCTTCTTTTAAAATAATTTTTCCCCTAGTATATCAATTAGGAAAAATCCTCGAAAATCATAGAAATTCAATTTCATCATGTCATCAAACATATTAAAATTTTAGACCCAATTTCTTCTTGAAATTCTCGAAATAAATCTTAAACTCAATTATATAATATTTTTCATAAAACTTCATAAAAAAAAATTCATGGCTTAGAAAATTCTAAAAATTAAAACACTTCTCCAAAATCATGTTATACTTAACATAAAAAATTTCCATGGCAATCTAAACCATATATTCTTGGTTTTACATCAAAACCATGCACATTCATATGTGTATGAATTAAAATAAATCAACATAATATAATCCAAGAATATCATCATCCATTTTATCACAAAAATGGATTTAAATCATAAATCTGAGACCATATAATCATAGAATAAAAATAGATATGGTATGAGATCAATTTTAACCTTAAAATTGATAAGGAATTTGAGATTTGTTGTTGATTAATCTCCTCTAACTTTAGATCCTTAGCTTTAGATAAAATTTCTTCCTTTCTCACTTAGTAATGGCCGGCTTTGTTTTAGGTTATAGATTTGTATCTGTGATCGTGGGAAATATAACGTGAATGGACAAAAATGTGAATTTATAGCCGTGTATAATAGGTTGGCTAATTTACTAATATGCCCATGTGTAGTTTAATTAACCAATAAATTAATTTAAAGCCCAATTATCTAGTTAATAAGCACGGCCCCATATACATATATATTCAAATCCCAATCTTCGTATCATCGTTATTCTATTTAATTTATCTAATTAAATCTTCTGAATAATGTTATTGGATGTTACAACAGGTTTCCATCAGTTAAGAGTGGCAGAAGATAGATTCCTTTGATAGCATTTTGGACTCGGTATGGTTCGTACGAGTGGTTAGTAATGCTATTCGAGTTAATAAAAGCACATGCTTTTTTGGTTGATTTGATGAATCAAATTTTCCGTGAGTACCTGGATAGGTTTGTGCCAATGCTTATAGATGACATTTTAGTATACTCTAAGGAGAAAGGGAGCATGAAGATCATCTTAGAGTGGTGCTTGAGACGTTGAGGCGGCATTAGCTAAAAGTAAAGTTTTCCAAATGTCATTTTTGAAAAAAGAAGTTAAGTTTTTCGGTCATGTGGTTCCAGAGAAGGGCTTGTATGTCATCCAGATTAGATCAAAGCTGTTAATAGTTGGAAGTGACCAGAGACGGTGAATGAGATTAGAAGTTTTCTTGGGCTTGCTGGTTATTACCGGAGATTCACCAAGGATTTCTCGCGGATAGCAGCACCTTTGGCTAAGCTAATCAGGAAAGATGTGAAATTTGTCTGGTCCGACAAATGAGAAGAAGCTTTCTTTAAGTTAAAGCATTTTTTGATCGATGCACCTGTGTTAGTCGTTCCAGACGAAAACCAAGGGTTGGTGGTGTATACTAATGCATGTGGAATTGGATTGGGAGCTGTGTTGATGTAGAAGGGTAAAATGATTGCATATGTTTCACGACAGCTTAGACTGCATGAAGTGAGATATTCTACTCATGATTTGGAGTTGGCTGCGGTGATCATCGCATTGAAGATATAGAGGAATTATCTCTTAGGGGAGAGGTTTGAGCTATAAACAGATCGTAAGTCTTTAAGGTACTTATTCTCTCAAAAGGAGCTGAATATGAGACATCATAGGTGGTTGGAGTTTTTGGCTGCTTATGATTTGGTATACAGTGTACTCCTGGGAAAGAAAATAAAGTAGCGAATGCTCTTAGCAGAAGACATCATAATGTGATGTTAGTTATGTTGGCAGAATGGAAGGATTTAGAAGCTTTGACTACTTGTGTTGTACAGTTAAGATCGATCGCTACTTTTAGTCAGAGCTCCCCCGTGTTGTCTTGTTTAGAAGTTCGACCAGTGTTGATCGAAAGGATTGCTTCTAAACAGAAGGTGAATCCAGTATTAGCTGAGAGGATTAGAAGGCTTGAGGATGGAACCAAGATCGATAATCTAAAGGATTTTAGTCTTGGTTGGAGAGGATGGTTGAGAAAGAAGGGACGATTGTGTTTTCCAAATGTTGAGGACTTAAGGAAAGAAGTTCTTGAAGAATGTCATCGGTCCAAGTTTATGATTCATCCTAGAGGGACCAAGATGTATCAAGATATGAAGAGGAGCTTCTATTAAAAAGGTATGAAGAGGGATGTTGGCTTGTGGGTTAGGCAGTGTGCAAACTATCAACAAGTGAAAGTTGAACATCAAAAGCCAAGTGGATTGCTTCAAACTTTAGAGATTCCAGTTTGAAAATGGGATTCGATATCCATAGATTTTATAGACGGGTTGCCAAAGTCAAATAGGAAAAATGAAAGTATATGGGTTATAGTGGACAGGTTCACCAAGATTGCCCACATCATTCCAGTTAAGTCAACCAGGATGTCACCTGTTTTAGCTAAGTGGTTCATGGAGAAGATTGAGTTAATCCAAGAAAGGATTAAGGAAGCTCAGTTTAAAAAGAAAAGTAACGCAGATAAGTGGCATAAGGACCTAAAATTCCTAGTTGGAGATAAGATTTTCGTTAAAGTATCACCGATGAAGGGTGTGGTCCGATTTGGAAAGTCAGGAAAACTGGCACCGAGGTATGTTGGTCTATTCTAGATTATAGAGAGGATTGGAAAGCTCGCTTATAGTGTAGAGTTGCCGAGTGGTATGGCAGGTGTCCATAATGTGTTTCATGTGTCTCATCTTTGCAAGTATGTGCATGATTCAGAGATTACTATTCCTCCTACAGGTTGGAAGATTTGATAGTAGAGCCTAATTTAACTTTTGTTAAACAACCAGTTCAGGTTGTAGCGGGAGATGAGAAAAGATTAAGGTACAAGACAGTCGAGTTGGTGAAAGTTTAATGGAGCAACAACGAGAAGGACTGTACTTGGGAGACAGAAGATAGGATTAGCAATACTTATCATGATCTGCTTTGAGGGTATGTCTATATTAACTTTATATAGATAGTTGCTAGTCGGGTAGGCTAGTATGATTGTTTAGTGTTGTTACAGATGATTTCTACGTTTAGTATTTAGTCCTTACTGGGTTTCAATGACGAAATTCTTTAAGGAGGGGAGCCTGTGATACCCTTATTTTGTAATAATATTATTTAGGATATTTAATTAGATAAATTAAATAGAATGCTAAAAATAATTAGAGTGACAAGGGGATTGAGATTTGAAAATAAAATTAAGGGTCGTGCTTAATTTTTTAAATGGGCTTAAGGATGGTTTATAAGCAAATTAATTTGCATAAGGGCTTATTAGGAAATAATAGTATATAACCCATTACCTTTATATATTCTCGTTTCCACCTGCTCACGTTCATTTCTCATTTTCACAAAACATAAAACGCAAATATAAGAGGAGGCAGCCATTATAGGAAAAAAGAGGAGAATTAAATCTAAAACTAATGAAATAAAGCAAGGGGAATTAATCTCAATCAAATCTCAAAGTACTTATCATAATCAAGTTGAATAATAATCTATATCATATCCATTATATTTTTATGTTCATTTTTTTTTCGGGTTTAAGATTAAATCCATTTTTATGATGATTTGGATGATGATATGCTCGGATCATAACATGTTTGATTTGAACAATATTGTTTAAATATGATTTTATGTGGTTTTAAGGGTAAAACTAATTAAAATTAATTTCAAATGCCATGAGAAAATTTTATGTCATGAAAAACATGATTTTGGAGTTGGGTTTGAATTTTCATAATTTTCCAAGTTATAGAGAACTTATTATGAATTTTCAAAGAAAAACATGTTTAATTGGGTTTAGAAATTTATTTCGAAAATTATATTCAGAATTTGGGTCTAAAATTTGCACATGTTAGATAGCATATTAAAAGTGAATTTTTATGATTTTTGAGGATTTTTCTCAATACTGTGAGAACTAAATTATTGTGAAGGAGGACTTTAATGATTTAATTGTTTTGCTTATTGGAGAAGCTTATTTGTTAAATTAATCTTGGTTTGGATCTAAAATTATGCGACAGTTATTTTTGTAAATAATTTGAAAAGTTGAGCAAACCAATCACATGTTTACAAGTAGGCAAGTTAGTAAGAAAGTATTTGTTTTAATTGGCATTAAATCAGTTTTTATCTAGAAAAGTGGATTCCGCCTCTTTCAGATGCAACTTTCGACTCATAGCTTCTGTCTTCAATTAAGTCAAAACCTACCAAGTCAAAACCCATGAAGTCGAAACTAATACACAAGGTATCAATATTGGTACGTAGTGGATTGTAGAAAGGCGGAAGGCATGGTGTCGAAACTTAACTTCCGATGGGAATGAAACCTTTGTTTTGTTTTCCAAAGAAATGCGCCGGCCTGTTTTACTAAATGCTTTCGAAGGTGTTGAAATATATGCTTTCGAAGGAGTCTTTTAGATAGCTTTTGGAAGAGGGTTTCCGCCTTATTGTTTAAAGTATAGCTTTCAAATAAGTTACTTAGTTTCCAAACTAGTGATTCTAAAAGGGGAGTTTCGACCTAAACGCTTTTGCCGACTTTACGCCTTTTAAAGGAATTGAAGATATCGATGCTTTCGAATGGTAGCCTTTGTTTCGTATATGAGCCACTTTCTAAAGCTTTTGAAAGGGGTTAATGGTTTTGAAGGTAATGGTTTCAAAAGGGGTTTCGAAGCTAACCTTCAAACATTTTACTTTTATTGTTTAAGCTTTCGGAAGGATGTTTCTAGTGCCATCAAGTTTTTTGCCAAACACTTTTATATGATAAATAATGGTTTCAAAAGGAATACTTTCGTTTATGTTCTCTTTGATCCAAATAATATTTTAAGGAAAAACCCAATGGTTTTGAAAGGGGTACTATGAAATGGTTTTGAAGCTATGCTTCTATAGTTGAATTGTTTCACTTTAATACGTTTGAAATGTTTCAAAAGAAAGGTTTTAAGGGGTTTCGAAAGGCAGGGGCCTAGAGTTTTGGAAAGAAGATTTAATGCTTTTGAAAGTAAGTTTTCCAATGGTTTCGAAAGTAATGATTAAAGGTTTCGAAAGCCTTAGTTTTCAAAACAAATAACCCAATATCATTTTAAAAGACCATAGCATAATAAAAGAGTTTTGAAATGATTTTAAGTATGGAGTTTTGAAGAAGTTTCTTTGACTAATAGGTTAAAGGAATTAACCAAGTTTTATATAAAATGATTTCAAGGATATCAAACCATAGGTGGTGGTATTATTATATTATTATGTTTACGTCTTCATATATATATATATATATATATATATATATATATATTCACATTGTAATAGACCTAAAACGGTATTTTGGGGAGAAATGGTAGAATAACCAGCTAGGTTGACCCAGTAATGAATATAATTAACTCCTTAATGAGTAGAATTGCATCCAGGAGGTTAGATAGACTAGAATGTAGGATGTCTAAATATCAAAGTTGTCAGATAGACAAGTTTATAGTAAACCCATGAAAACTATGTTTATGAAAAGTTATTGGCAGGGGCCAATAGGTTCATAGTAAAACCATAAAAACTACGATTATATTAAGTTATTGGAGATACCAATAGGTTTGTAGTGAGCCTATGAAAACTATATCCGGATAAAGTTATTGAAAGATGTCAACAGATTCCTAGTTAACCCATGAAAACTAGGATAAGAGGGAAGTTATTGAGATACCAATAGGTTTAGGGAGAACCCATGAAACAATAAAGTTATTGGCAAGGGATAATAGGTTCTTAGTGATCCCATGAAAACTATGAAACTTGACAGGGCGTCCATAAGTGTTAGACAGGTTAATAGTCAGCCCATAAAAACTAGTTGGTTAATAGTGAGCCTAGAAACTATAATTGAGATAGATAGTCAGAATGAATGGAGATGGGTAATTTGATTTACTTGTTTGCATATCATCATATTATTTGATAATGATATATTTTAACCATTGTGGATGTTAGAGCACAGTATATGGTTTTATAAAGTTTTAGGATACTAGTGACTGTAGGATCTAGATTAACCCTAGAGGGGGGGTGAATAGGGTTATAGCAAATTTTCTCGAATTAAACGCAAAAGCTGCAGAAAAAATAAATATGCAGAAAAGTAAATCACACACAAAATTTACCCAGCTTCGGCAACCCCTGCCTACTGCTGCATTCCCAGATTTCTATTAGAATTAAACAGTCTCCCGCTTACAAACTCTAACAGACTCGCACACCCTGCTACCTCCTATAGATTTTTACAAACTCGCACACCCTACTCACTGAACTAATTCTAACTAGACAATCTGACACTACCTAAAACCTATATGGTGATTTACCAAGACTTGATTCGAAAAGAACGGATAAAAAATAAAACTAATAAACAAAAAACCCCTTTAATAAAAATAAACCCAAAAAAAAAACTAAAGCCCTTTATAATAAAACAAGGCTGGCCCTTTTATTATTCTCTAGCCCGTTCCCTTTTTTCTTTTGCTATGGCGGCTTCGTTCCCCTGCGAAAATTAGGGCTTTCTTCAGTTTCGATTTCTCTGGTTTGTGATGCTCTTTGCTCACTGCTTCTCTGATGATCGGCGGCTTGCTTTACTTGAGGTTGTTCGCAGCTTCTCCTCTGTTGACCGAGTTCGATAGATTGTGGTATGTATTCTCTTCCCTTTCGTTGTTGGTTTAATGCTTGCTTGAACTCGATGCCGATGATGAATTTGGGGTTTGGTATTTATATGAATTCCGAGACACTTGAATTTGTTCGTATTCATTTACACTTTACTAATTCTCGATTGCCTGATTCGCACGGCTTTGATTATGAAACGTTCGATTGCCTTGAGTCATACGGCAAAAACTTTCCTCTTTTGATTTTTGAATTTTTCAAAGATTACATATACGCACTTGACTTTTGAATTCGATTTCTCTGGCATCAACTCTATTTCATATGGACTTCGGCACTTGACTTTTTAAACATGAATTTTGTTTGCGTCTGCATTAAATTCTTCGACTTCGAACATGTTTATTTCTGATCTTTGACTTTGAGCTTTGTCTCCTGATTTTACTTCACTGTTGACATTTGCTCTGCTTTGACACAAATGCTTCACTTGTTCATGCATTCGACATTGCCATGCTATTCACTATTTGCATCACTGGACTTTGAGATTTGTTTAACATTTTGATCTCGGTCAATTTTGTTTTCGTGAATTTCCTTGTTGACTTCACTTTGAATTAAGGCTTTAGTTTTTCGGCCCCTGTGAGCTTCGTCTCTTGTCATCTTTTCTGGTTGGTTTAACCTGAACTTCAATTGATGTTTTCATTGTATAATCTGTAGCATGGCACTGCTTGCTTCCTGTCTCATTTCCATACTGAGGTTCACTGTTTGGTTGCATACACATATATGTTTTCATTGCACGCATATTTTGGTTTTGTGGTTGAAGTTGTAGCTACTGCACTTGTTATTGATACTGTTGACTTTGATCATCATGTAGCCTGGTCCGGTGCACCTTGTTTGTTGTGACATTGTGACACTATTGCATTGTTGTTGACACAGGGTTGCTCTGTGCTTTGACATTGTAGTCTTGGCCTTGAGTCTCTTTTCTTTGTTGGCACTGGCTGTTGTTGAGTTGATATACTTGTGGTGCTCTTGTAGTCGAGTCTGCATATGTGTATTTTGTAGCAGCTTGGTCTGGCATTTGTATTCAGTCTGGACAATTGTTTTATCACTTGAGCTTTGATTGTTTACTGATTGTATAATGGTCTACATTGTTGCATGTATCAGTTTGATTGTTTGGTTCCTTCTTGACTCTTCAGTCTGTGCATTGACCTTGTGTTGAACCTAGTTTTAAAAACTCGAGTTTGACCTTGTGCTGCTGACGAGATTTTGAATATATTGCACCTGAGTTGAACCCGGCTTTTCATTTGGGTTTGACCTGTGCTCACCTGTCCCTGTAGAGAATACAAGTGTATATCGATGTGCACGGCCTTGTGGCATGTACAGTGATACACTGTGCATGTCACATTGTTCGTGTATGATGAATTCAAATGTGAATGATGACGAACAACCCAAATAACTGAGGCAAATCATATTTTCAAAAGCCATATTTCATTTTATATTGCAAAAATATTTCTTTTTCAATTTTACTGCGTTAGTGAATATTTTTGCAGATTTCTCAGATGCTGTATTATAACTGGAATGAACTTGAAGATAAACTACGAGTGTGAGTGATATGTAGTGAGGCATTTATGTAAATTGAATTGTGATGTAATTACAATCAAAATTGTATATGTATAGTGAGAGCTTGAATTTGTACTATTCAAAATTGTAATAAATATTTGTTTGAATAAAATTTCTGTTTGAATTCAAATTCTGTGTAATTTATTTTATTCAACAAATATTTATTTAATCTATGAAAAATAAAATAGTACATTAACAAATACATTTAAATGAATATATATATATATATATATGTTTATTATCATCAAACAAAATTCATATAAGCGCATATTCAACAATCTCCCCCTTTTGATGATAACAAACATATATTTAAGATTTTGACTGTGTTAAATGTATTTGATCAATGATATACAGTTCTAATTGCTCCCCCTATTTAAATGCTTCCTCTCTACACGATGCTCCCCCTACATATATGCATACAAATAGAAATATACAAATGAGCCTAGATGCAAATGGAAAATTATTTGACCTTTGCTTGATTTCATTTGACAAAATCTTAACTTTTCTCTCCCCCTTTTATTATCAGCAAAAGAATAATAGTGTTAGAGAAAATAGAGATAAAGTGATCAATATTAATCCAACATTAAAACTCAATTTGAATATAAATATTAAACTTCAATAAAAAAATCAAACAAAAATCATAACTACCCTTGTTAGGCGCATATTCCACTTTTAGAATGAATGGAAATGATGTTCTAATAAAATCATATGGTTGTATCTACTTGTGGTACATTTATATCAGGAATTTGAATATATACTAATCATGCATAACCGTTAGGACTTTTAAATGAGATTAGTAGTATTCCAATTTAATTTTTAAAAAAGAATTCAAGTATCTTCTAACCACGCATGACCGTGAGGATTTTTAAATGGGATTAGAATCAACTTGTCTATTTAATCAATCAAATTTGATATGCCTTCCATACATGCATAACCGTGAGAACTTTTAAATGAGCATGGAAGCACATAATCAAAAATCCAAGTAATTCACCCATGCATAACCGTGAGGACTTTTAAATGAGAGTGAATACTTTGGTATTTATTTATTTTTACAAAAAAATGTGAAATGAAAAACAAATGATCCCTAATTATAGTACCACATATCGACAAACTATATTTAAGATTTGATAAACAATGGTCGATAGAAATATGATAGATATAGAAATGGTCATGGTATCTTTACCCAACAAAAAGTTTTATAACTCTTGTTTGAATTCCTAAAGAAATTTTCCAAATATACTGTCTTGAGTATTGTATGTTAAATATCAACACTTATCACCTTTTCAATCACTATTTATCTTTTTGATAATTAGTAGGGAGTCGGATTAGTCAAAATTTGTCATTTAAAATCAAATAAAAATGACTAATCTAAAAATATGGTCAAAAAATGATTTTCTTGAAGGGGTTATATGAGAGAGAAAAATCTGCTATTTGAAAATTATTTGTAATGAAAAATATGCAGATATTTTCTTTAAAAAACGATGCAGTTACTAAATGTCTCACCATAAATCACGTTCAACTAGTAAGTTTTCTGTCAACTAGATTACTAGTATGATCTGCATCTGAATTTCTCTTTCACTCCAAAATATCACTAATTAAATTTGATAGACCAGACCACGAAGTGTGCATAAAAACTCAAACTCAATTTTTAACAGCATTCTTGAACTTGAATTGAAGTCGTGTAGATAATCAGAAACTGTGAATATAGAGTTAGCCGTATTATAATCCAATGTATTATCATCCAACAAAACACTATGTTTTATCCAAACGTATATGTATGAAGTAATTCAAAGAATAGTGTTCTTGGCATAAATATAATTGGCCAACTATGTTGAACAAGTCGGAATCAAAAAACATCATCTTTACAACATCTCAATATTGGCTGATTACATTCAGAATATGGTGCAGATTATCACATTTAATATATCGATCAAATAAATATACCTTCACCTATTTTACCTTTACGATAATTTTTCGTGGTTGCCCATTGTGATTCTGTCACCTTTGTACTAGGCTAAGGAACTTTGCTTTGTTGCCCGTTGTGTTTCTGGAATAGCCAAAATCCAGAGAACACTGTTGTTGTTCCTTAGCCTGCCACCATACCTACACGATGAAAGATTTTTGTGACCTATTTGTTTTTATAGGTCCATGATTGTTAGTGGCTGAAGCATTGTGAATAAATAATCCCTTTGGAACCCAAACTTGTTTAGTCCTTTTATTCTTGTTCCAATAGACATGAAATTTGTTTGTAAAATTCTTAGGAACCCAAACTGGTATAAATTTTGTGTTCTTGTTCCTATGACTACAATTTTCAACATGATATCCAATTATTTCACATCTATCAAAGACACACTTACCTTTTGCATTACCATCAACTTGTGTTTTCCCAACGCCGAGTACTTTTCTGCTGTTAGCAAAAATTTGATTTCCCAATAACATGTTGAACGATTTTTCTCCTCTTGAAAAGTTATTCAGAGATTTCTCAAGATTTTGGACTTTGGTTTTTAGTGTTGTGTTTTCAGTTACAAGTGAGGTGCATCTATTTATAAAATCCTTTTTCCTAGTGTCAATGGTTTCCTTAAGACTCAAGTTTTCTTTTTCAAGATTCTCAAAGCTATTCTTAAGTCTTGATAATTCTTAATCTAAAATTTTACATTTTTTACAATCTAGGTTTTGAATATTTTCAAGTTCAGTTTCTAACCTAAAATTTTCACGAGCAAGTTTTCTCCTATCAGATTTCAGTTTTTCAATTTTAGATTCAAGAGTATCAACTACTTTAGTAAGATCACAACACATAAAAACAAGTTCTTTATAAGAATAGTCACCTACCTCACTAGATTCCTCTGAGCTTACTTCTGAATCCGATTTTGCCATAAGACACAAGTTAGCCTCTTCTGAGCTATTATTCGAAACTTCCTCTCCTTCCTCATCATCCCAAGTTGCTGCAAAGGCCTTCTTCTTATTTTTCTTTCCTTTGTTGTTTTTGAGAAGTGGGCATTGTTGTTTGAAGTGGCCAGGCTTGTTGCAGTTAAAGCACGTCAGTTCATTATCGGAATTGTCAGAATCTTTTGACCTATTACCACTTGTTTTCTTCTTGCGTGGCTTGAATCTTGACCATTTTCTTAGATTATTGACAGCCATTGCAAGCTCTTCAATTGGATCTTCTTCTTCTTCATCGCTCTCTTCTTTGCTCTTTAAGGCAATCGTCTTCTTCTTTGGTTCGGAGTTGTTGCGTTTCACTTTTGCTTTTAGCTCAAGCTAATATGTCATCAAGTTGCCAATTAACTCCTCCATAATTAGTTTACTCAGATCTTTCGATTCTTGTATTGCCGTGACTTTTGCCTCAAACCTCATCGGTAAGACTCGTAGCACCTTCCTCACAAGCTCTACCTCAGTGAACACCTTCCCAAGCGCTCTAGCGTTGTACACCAAAGTTGAAAAGCGTCCAAACATGTCCTTTATGCTCTCGCCTTTATCCATCACAAAGTTCTCGTATTCATTGCTGAATAAGGCTAGACGAGACTCCTTGACTTGAGAAGTTCCTTCATGTGTCACCTCCAAGGTATGCCAAATTTCCTGTGCAATTTTACAATGAGAAATTCTATTAAATTCAGTTTTATCAAGAGCACAGATCAAAGCATTCATGGCTTTAGCATTTGTAGTTTTTAATTTCTTATCGTTAGCATCCTACCTATCCTTAGGTTTAGGAATCTCAGTATCACCAACAGTTATAGTGGGAGATTTATAGCCAGTTTCAATAATGTCCCAAACATCATAATCAATAGAACTAAGATAAATTCTCATCCTAACTTTCCAATAAGCATAATCATTCCCATTAAACATGGGTGGCCTAGCAATAGATTGCCCCTCAGAAAAAGCATTATTTGGTGGATTCATGACTCTAGAGTTAAAGAAAAATACCGTGCTCTGATACCACTTGTAGGATCTAGATTAACCCTAGAGGGGGGGTGAATAGGGTTATAGCAAATTTTCTCGAATTAAACGCAAAAGCTGCAAAAAAAAAAAATATGCTGAAAAGTAAATCACACACAAAATTTACCCAGCTTCGGCAACCCCTGCCTACTGCTGCATTCCCAGATTTCTATTAGAATTAAACAGTCTCCCGCTTACAAACACTCTAACAGACTCGCACACCCTGCTACCGCCTATAGAGTTTTGCAAACTCGCGCACCCTGCTCAATGAACTAATTCTAACTAGACAATCTGACACTACCTAAAACCTAGGTGGTGATTTACCAAGACTTGATTCGAAAAAAACAGATAAAAAATAAAACTAATAAACAAAAACCCCCTTTAATAAAAATAAACCCAAAAAAAAACTAAAGCCCTTTATAATAAAACAAGGCCGGCCCTTTTATTATTCTCTAGCCCATTCTCTTTTTTCTTTTGCTATGGCGGCTTCGTTCCCTTGCGAAAATTAGGGCTCTCTTCAATTTCGATTTCTCTAGTTTGTGATGCTCTTTGCTCACTGCTTCTTTGATGATCGGCGGCTTGCTTTACTTGAGGTTGTTCGTAGCTGCTCCTCTGTTGACCGAGTTCGATAGATTGTGGTATGTATTCTCTTCCCTTTCGTTGCTGGTTTAATGCTTGCTTGAACTCGATGTCGATGATGAATTTGGGGTTTGGTATTTATATGAATTACGAGACACTTGAATTTGTTCGTATTCATTTACACTTTCCTAATTCTCGATTGCCTGATGCGCACGGCTTTGATTATGAAACGTTCGATTGCCTTGAGTCATACGGCAAAAACTTTCCTCTTTTGATTTTTGACTTTTTCAAAGATTGCATATACGCACTTGACTTTTGAATTCGATTTCTCTGGCATCAACTCTATTTCATCTGGACTTCGGCACTTGACTTTTTAAACATGAATTTTGTTTGCGTCTGCATTAAATTCTTCGACTTCGAACATGTTTATTTCTGATCTTTGACTTTGAGCTTTGTCTCCTGATTTTACTTCACTGTTGACATTTGCTCTGCTTTGACACAAATGCTTCACTTGTTCATGCATTCGACATTGCCATGCTATTCACTATTTGCATCACTGGACTTTGAGATTTGTTTAACATTTTGATCTCGGTCAATTTTGTTTTCGTGAATTTCCTTGTTGACTTCACTTTGAATTAAGGCTTTAGTTTTTCGGCCCCTGTGAGCTTCGTCTCTGGTCATCTTTTCTGGTTGGTTTAACCTGAACTTCAATTGATGTTTTCATTGTATAATCTGTAGCATGGCACTGCTTGCTTCCTGTCTCATTTCCATACTGAGGTTCACTGTTTGGTTGCATACACATATATGTTTTCATTGCACGCATATTTTGGTTTTGTGGTTGAAGTTGTAGCTACTGCACTTGTTATTGATACTGTTGACTTTGATCATCATGTAGCCTGGTCCGGTGCACCTTGTTTGTTGTGACATTGTGACACTATTGCATTGTTGTTGACACAGGGTTGCTCTGTGCTTTGACATTGTAGTCTTGGCCTTGAGTCTCTTTTCTTTGTTGGCACTGGCTGTTGTTGAGTTGATATACTTGTGGTGCTCTTGTAGTCGAGTCTGCATATGTGTATTTTGTAGCAGCTTGGTATGGCATTTGTATTCAGTCTGGACAATTGTTTTATCACTTGAGCTTTGATTGTTTACTGGTTGTATAATGGTCTACATTGTTGCATGTATCAGTTTGATTGTTTGGTGCCTTGACTCTTCAGTCTGTGCATTGACCTTGTGTTGAACCCAGTTTTAAAAACTCGAGTTTGACCTTGTGCTGCTGACGAGATTTTGAATATACTGCACCTGAGTTGAACCCGACTTTTCATTTGGGTTTGACCTGTGCTCACCTGTCCCTGTAGAGAATACAAGTGTATATCGATGTGCACGGCCTTGTGGCATGTACAGTGATACACTGTGCATGTCACATTGTTCGTGTATGATGAATTCAAATGTGAATGATGACGAACAACCCAAATAACTGAGGCAAATCATATTTTCAAAAATCATATTTCATTTTATATTGCAAAAATATTTCTTTTTCAATTTTACTGCGTTAGTGAATATTTTTGCAGATTTCTCAGATGCTGGATTATAACTGGAATGAACTTGAAGATAAACTACGAGTGTGAGTGATATGTAGTGAGGCATTTATGTAAATTGAATTGTGATGTAATTACAATCAAAATTGTATATGTATAGTGAGAGCTTGAATTTGTACTATTCAAAATTATAATAAATATTTGTTTGAATAAAATTTCTGTTTGAATTCAAATTCTGTGTAATTTATTTTATTCAACAAATATTTATTTAATCTATGAAAAATAAAATAGTACATTAACAAATACATTCAAATGAATATATATATATATATATGTTTATTATCATCAAACAAAATTCATATAAGCGCATATTCAACAATCTCACCCTTTTGATGATAACAAACATATATTTAAGATTTTGACTGTCTTAAATGTATTTGATCAATGATATATAGTTCATTTTGTGAAGTTGTGAAGAGAGCTTGTCCACTTATTTATAGCCTTAGGAAATGTGGTACAAGACCACAACTACCGTCTACTATCATGCTTGTCCATACCTTTACACACCATACTCTTACACAAACATGCCTTACTTAAATCACTCCTTGATTTAAGGCTTGATTTAGGGGTCCTTTTGTCCCCTTAATTAAATCCTCTTTAGTTAATTAGTTTGCTTAGAAAAAGGGATGTGTTAATACTTGTTGATGTGTTCATATGAGAACATTCACATTTTCAGTATTTATTTAAAGTGTATATTTTTGTAAACATATTTCAAAAATAAGTTTTTCAACATTAGTTATTAATTAAAAAGTGTTGACAAGGTTATAAAATCATGTTTAATCACATTAAACATTAAATACAAATTTTTAAATATAAAGTGTTTGAAATTCTAGGTCGTTACAGTACACATAGGTCGAGATCGTCAGTCCTGAAGCAGCCTGCAGAAAGAAGAGGGCTATGCCTAAATGGGCAATACATCCTACTAGTGTAGATCATGTTTATGACATGCACTGCCTCACAATTGTTTATTAGTTTATTTATTAGAAAGCAAGGGTAGATAATCCTTAATAGAGGTCTTTCAAACGAATAGAATAGTCCGTAGAGCTGACTTCATGATATAAAGTAGTTAGATAAGTTTTCAAGTCGAGATAGAATATGGGAATAGTTATAATGCCATTATCAGGCAAGACAGGAGTTCCCTTGTATGCACGACGGTGAGAACGTGATACTGCATCGACGATGGAACCTAAAGAGGTGTAGAGTTACAGATACTAGCGGGGAAATATCATGGTTCAAATAGGGACTGTGGTACTTATAATATATGTGTGTGTGTGTGTGTGTGTGTGTCTGCATGTATGTATGTTGGTACTGTATACATCGATTGGGTGGGGTGTGTCATACGCATATTTGAAGTCAAGACGATTAATTTTAAAAGTAGATATAAGATGTAACGAAAAGCAATCGGCATAAACTATGTTATGTATAAAGTATATAATTTACCGGTAACCAGACCAATGTTTTGGCCCCTCCCCCTCTTCATTATGACCTAGGGGATAGATTTAGAAGGATGGTTATTGGTGTAAGGCGGGAACAATGCAATGCAGGCATGCTTGGCACTGGCAAGGTCACAACATATCAAAGGTATTAGCCTTGGTCGGTAATTATATTTTATTATTCCACTGTGAGTTTTTATCGATAATGCTCCGATATAGCATTGTTATTTACAGGATGCCAACACCAATGATTCGTACCTTAGTGGACATTGGTTTTCGATTTATAGAAAATTCGGGCCAACTGAGGTATTGCCCTTTCTTTCTCTACCAATTCAAACCCTTATTTCAAAAAAACTGTACCCCCTCCTGCCCCCTTTAATTGATATCCACTCTAGGTAGACTAATGGCTGTGCCTTCATTTTCAAACCCAATCGTAATTGCATTTTGTAAATCCAATTCAAAGGTACATTGATATCGTATATCGATAATACATATATAACTTTTATATACGCACTGTTCTCAATACCGATTACATAAATCAAAAAATTATTGTTAATATTTCAAAATATTAATTAATTTACAACAATCATAATTTAATTAAATTATGTGATATTTAGAGTATTCAACACGTGTTGTGTGACTCATATGTGTAAATTCAGTTAGCGATTAATGTCAAACAATTCAAATATTAACTTTCACACATCACCTTAGCTAGTGGTGGGAAAATTTGGATGAATTTATTACTTGTGCAATTTTGGTAACTATCTTAAGCATTCATCGATAGTGACAATTATTCATACTAATTCTCTTCATCAAAAGTATATCATATTAGGACTTATGATTTGGTATTGGTCAAAATTCCAATTTCGTCTGCATCCATCTTATGTAATCCAAAAAAAATTATATGGCTAATAATTATTATTGCTATTAATCTTTGAAGTTAAAGCCCCATGAAATCCTCGCTATAGCTCATAACGCTCTTCGACCACTATGTTATTTCAATATAGCACAATTAAATAGTAGATCCGCTTTAAACCTTGCTATTTTTAGCTACACTCGCTAAATCAATGCTTTTTAGTACCCGCTTTAGCAACATTAATTTACAAAGATTGATTTGACTAGTTTTCTTTTAAAATTAATATATAAAATTAGGGTAAAGATCCAATTTAAGACATAAGTGCTCAATATAACTTAGAAATCTATTGTAGCCACCGAAACTAGTCTACATAAATCATAATGTTCTTCGACTTTATTATACTAGATTAAACAATATTTCATTTTCCTATACAAATTATGTAAAAATGAGAATAAAATTATTTTAAATATGTGATTTTATATCTAATGATGCTTTTTTCACCTCCGTTATTTTTCTCGGTATCAACCGTAACTTTTTGCACCTTCATAGTTATAGAACCGCTAAACGCTTTAACTGCATAGTTATTAACCGAACTACTATGCTATAGACTTTGAATTTGAGTTGACTACAGTTTATCGTGATATTAACCTTGTATAACTGAGAAGATGACTTCTCTATTGAATAGCCTTTCACTTTCAATGCTTCAACTCAGACCTAACTATAGTTGATCGATGGATGTGGTGCTATCAAATAACTATAATCAAAGTAAAGCGTCAACATTTAAGTTTAATATTATACTCATGTCAAACGAATCGTGTAATATTGTCACTTTGATATTCTCTGTTTGACCTTAGTTATATCAAATAATAGAAAACTATCGAGTGAGTCATTCCATAGTTATCTAATAACTATCAATACATAACCATTTAGTATCTCCAACGGCCATAAGTAATACACTGTTCATTTTTTGGAGAGCATTACGTACTCTAGTCTCTGCAGATATATTAATATTCAGTCTTGATACATTTTGATTAGGAATATTTAAAACGATATTTTTATTGTGATAAATTGCTCATGATTACAATAATTGTAGCTATTATCATAAAATATATCATTATGGATTTTCTATTTAATATACTTAAATTAAATAAGTAAACAAATGTGACGCCCCACCTCTATACCCACGCTAGCCAAGGACACTACAGGGTAACGTCGTCGACTAGCGTGGAGAATAAGGCTGTTGAGGAGCGATCATCCGTGTAGTTGCTTTGTGTGAGTACCGATATGCCAGATGAAAAAATAACTTGCATTTCAAGAGGGAATCCGACGTACCGATGCAAACTCAAAGCTACTACACAGTGGCTATAATATCTTCGGAAACAAATATAGAAATATCATAACACAAATCAGTCACAGAAGTTCATATCTCAAAGGCAGAAACAGATATGAATATTACACATGAAAGTGTATATCAGAGTAGTGGTCAAACAAGATCCACAATATCACAACAGAATAGTTACAAGTGCTAGACAAAAGAATAAGTATACATCCTGGAGTCTATATCTCAAATGTATACAACAAAATAAACTACTAATCTAAGTAGTTAGCCTAAAATCAAAATAATAACTCCAGAAGAGGAGTCACGTAGAAGCACCTGCAACATCTTGGTCTGACCCGAGTATTATTTAATAAGAAAATAATAAATGGATCATTCTAACTATAAATATCAAATAAAATGATATAGAATAAGAGATATGACAAAAACGTAAGATAACCATAAAGCCATACTATGATAAGTATGTAAGTGAAAGTCAACCAGTGATTAATCAATATCACAAGAATCTTCTCAAAGATCAAAAGAATGTCATACTCTTTAGTTTAATTCACCAAGTCACAAATATCGACATCATATCGATGCCAATCATAAAAGCTGGTGGATTACAAATTCTAGAGATCATCAATAGAAATCCAGAAATCACAAAAAGGGGGAGGCCTATCACAAAACGGGAGCATGAAAACTCACCAACACGTGTATCACAAACGGGACGCTATCCCATGGTCGCTAACCATAGAGCTGGTGCAACGATGTAGTACAATATCGGTACGCTCGAGAAACCTGAAACTCGAATAATTCGGAACAACGACGTAGTACAACGGTACGCCCGATGATCCTGATAAGATGGTGCAACAACGTAGTACAAAGGTACGTCCGATGGACCGAACTCCATAAAAGAACATGGGTCTCTAGCCCACAAAAATTGAGTCGAAACTCCAAATAATACATAGGTCGTTAGCCTATAAAAGAAATGAGATGAAACTCAATAAGACGAGGTACCGTCCCCTACATGGACAAAGAAACATAGCATATCGCTAGTCTAAATCACAAAATGATCATCATCGATCATCAAGAAGTGTCAATTACACTAAGCTAGTAAATATATGAGCTTAGCTTCATGTCCCATAACCATTGGTTTAACTTAAATATTTACGAACAAACTGTAAGTCTCCACTCGAAAATTGTCACAAGAAATTCAATCGAACAAGTCCAAAAATTAACCGACGAAGTAAATGCAAGCGTTTCATACCACTTGTTTTACTAAGCCGTTTAATTAGATTTCTCATACGAGTGAGGTAAACGTTTGTATATACTAGTAGATTGGAAAACGGTTTTATAAACAAGCTTGATATTTAAAATAGAGTTGAAATCATTTTGATAAAAGAGTTTTGATATTTACTACTAGTATTGAAACCTTTATATTTTTAAAGTGACAAAGCACAAAAATGATTGTAGAAACAATCAATCACTATAATTCACATACGAACACGTGAATTAATTCCAAAGAAATCGATATCAAATCCATTAAAATGGATATTTCCAAAAATCTCATATTAGAAGTCATCATAGTCGAATAATTGATAGCATCATCTAGGAATCAAAACAAATCGGTAAAAATTGGAATCATAAACAAAATAGGCAAAAATAGGCATAATAGGCAATTAGGTGCAAGTCAGTCGACTGGCTCAATGAGTTCAGTCGAATGACTGCAGGAAACAGAGACCTCCTGTCTCTATTATCGGCCTTTGGAACGCCAATTGGCTACAGCCCGTCAACTGGATTCAAAGTCCAGTCGACTGACTGGAACCTAGGCAGTTTTTTCTGCCTATACAATTGATGTGCAATCACATCCAATTCATGACCGAACGAGCAATGGCGCTAGGGATTTATGCCAATCGGCAACCCGGCCCTATAGGCTCTTCGATGCATCGCCAAAAACATGTTCAAACATCCATAAAAGGATTTTCATAGATTTTTCTTTCAAAACACCAAAAGTTGGAATCAGGGCCGGTGCTTGGGCTAGGCCCAATAGGCCAGTGAATAGGGCAACCCCCATGGAAGGGCAACCATCTGTACAAATAATTTACTGCAGTAATTGACAAACGATAACGTTCAAGCCCTAAAAATCCACAATACCAGATGTTTAACATCCATCAGCGTGAAGGCGACTGCAATCGAACCAGGGAACGTTGATGCGTTGCTCTGCCTCTGCTCCTCCTTCCACCGATGATTGCTGTTGTGCTGAGAATTTAAGTGTGGTAAAGAGACCTTGAGTCCTTGAATTTTGAATATTTAATAGAAAATTTGTTGTTTATGTTATGCATTGCTTTAGTCCGTAGAATCTGAACGATTTAGTATGAAATTGTTGTTGTTCATTTTCATTGTTTTTTCCTATACTGGAAAATTGGGCTCTGTGGACTGGGAATGTAGTGGTGTTGTTGCTCTATGGCCAATTGCTTATATATTTCTTCCAAGATTGGATTTGTTGTCTTGAGAAAATTTTAGCACGCTCCACTAGAAAAATTAACACCATAGTTTCTACTACGTGGAGACAGGGGATTCGGATTTCTAAACAACAATTATAGCTTAGATTACCCTATTTGTGTATGTTATCAATAAGACAACTTTAAGGCAGTTACTTGAATAGGCAATGCTCTTTTTTTCCATTGGATATAAAATTAGTATATTTTACCATCTGAATGTGTGATTTTAAAGAATAAATAATAATTGAATATGAATTTGGAAATATTTCAACTGCTAAATTAATGGATTTCAGGTTTATATTTTTTCTATTTCAGTAGTAATTTTTATTTTTATACTTAACTGGGTCAAAATTAAATATTGAATTTCATTGACTATACCAGTCGTTGTTTCGGCTTAAATAAATTTTTCTAAGTTGAATTCAATAAATATTTATCTTCAAACCGCTATGTCAGAAAAAACATTAAGTGGACTGACACTGATTTCAAGTGAAAATTAATATCTAGGTAATTTAAACTATGATGACAAGATCAAACGATTTGCTTTCAAATACCCAAGAAGAAATTAGTTTTGGTTGAATGGATTGATATGTTAAAAGATATCGTAACATATTTATATTTTTGTTGTTACTTATTATGTATTTTGAGGTCATTTTATTATGTTTATGAACTTAATGAAAAAATGTTCATGATATAAGTGTGTATGTAAACGTTTTAATGGTCAAAAAAATGCATACACGTCTAGGGCAACCCAAAGTGTAAAACCGGCCCTGGTTAGAATATATACCAAATCAATCCAAACCAAAAGCAAATGCACATGAATAAGTGTTAGGAACTCATATCCAACATCAAAGATAGATATAGACATAGATGTGGGATAAAAATCTCACCTTTAAACCCAAAACTATGAAGAAGAAGAAGCTATAAGCAATGGCAAGGACAATCACTCTTCAATTCCAACCCAAAGAGCTTGAATCTAAGCTTAAAAGAGAAACGTTTCCTAAATTAGGTTTAGGAACTTCTGAAATTGGTAAGAGAACGAGTTAGAGAGGAAGAAGAAGAAGAAGAAGAAGAAGAAGAAGAGGCTTACCAAAGCTTCTTCTATAAATTTGGAGCTATAACTTGATTTGCAAATGGAAACTAGGGCTTGGAGTTTTAATTTCCCATTCCTCTCTTCATTGTTGCTAAAGCTTGAGTATTAGGAAATAGAAATGAAGTAATGAAGAGAAGAGGGGTGAAGCTTGGGTCTAATGGGCTGAAACAAAAACCAAAGCCCTAAGTGAAAAAGTAGCAAAATTCCACTAACTCCAAACATATCAAAGTTTATACTCAAAAAGGTCGCAAACGTCATTTTGAACTCAATGGGGGTGGTCTCGAGTCCTAATTCGACCGTTTGCAAAAGGTAGCTTCTCGGACTAAAATCCGACTAACGATGAAATATTTAAATAAAGTATTTAAATACTCAATCGTAAAATATGCGGGTTGTTACAACAAATAAATAATATACCACGTTATAACAAGTATATAATAGAAAGGAAAACACATTTTATTTCAAACGAAATTTTATCACAGAGTCAATAATTTATAATATTTCAGAATTTCCCTAGAGCATATTCTAACTCTATCAGTGGAGCCTTGAAAATGTTTGAGTTATTACTAGATATGAATATCTTAAGTTTAATTATTTGTTTTTTAATCTTTATTATTACTTTGTATGACTATATTAACCGGTGCTATGATCTATGATGGTTCATTTTGTTTTATTTCAACCTTACATGTTTTATATATGATCTATGATAGGTTTTGTGATTATTTTACTTTACCACTTGACAACCATCCTACATCAATCGGGCACAACTGCAGCGCACTGTACAGGTACATCGGGTACTGGTGTTAGAGGGTAGTCATCACATACATCGTTACCGATCAGTAGCAAGTCGTCAACACATAGACTGAGGATGTAATAACATGATTCTATTCATTTATATAAACACACATATTTCCTCTGTGTTTCGACAGAGACCAAAGTGTTTGATTGCATTGTCAAAACATTTATTCCCTCTTAGATGCTTGCTTAGGACCATAAATTGATTTTAGGAACCTACATGTCTTATTGTCCATTCGATTGACCTCGAAACCCTATGGTTATGACATATAAACAATCTCTTTTCAATCACCATTTAGAAACACTATTTTAATGTCTATCTGCCATATATTAGTCATAATAAGCATGATTAATACAAAAATGTTCTATTATAATCAACAACATGAATCTCACGGAAACCTTTTGCCACCGATCTTGCTTTATAGATGTTGGATCTAGCAGCGCATAGGGGTTAAATAGATAAATTTCAAAAAAAATCATTTTCGATCTTATTGGGTCTATGAAGTCAGATTTTATTTAGATCTAATCTAAATTAATTTTCATAAAATGAATATTTTATTTAATTTGTAGATAAAGTTTTATTTTAATGTTATGTTTGTATTACATAATATAACATGTGTATCATATACATATGTGTGTATGCGCATGTGCAACATATACGGTGTTCATAGCTTAATATGCATGTATATAAGTATCGAGATTTACACCGCAATGGACATATTAGCCCTTCCATATATGGATGTGTTTTTTAATATATACACACATACTCACACACGCACATATGTTTGTATGTGTGTGTACATTTATACATATGTATACATATGTACGTATGTACGTATACATACATATATACATATACATACATATATACATATACATACATATATACATAAGTATGTATGTAAATATATATACATATGTATGTATGTACATATATTTATATATATAGGTGTATGTATATATATATATACATATACATATATATAGTTGAATACGATGTAAAATTATAGTTATAAAATACAAAATTTGTATAAACATATATAGATACATATAACTTTGTATAAAAATAATATTTATAAATTCAAATATAAATAAATTTAAATTTTAGTTTCAAATTTCAAATTTCAGATCAAGATAATATTTAAAATATCTTATAATTTCAAGTTTAAAACTGTTTTATAATATACTGTATTATATATATATATATATATCTGTGTGTGTATATGTATATGTATGTATAAAGTTATAATATGTATATATTTACATATGTGTGTGTTAAAATCAATGTTTAAAACATAATATAATATATATGTATGTGCGTGCGCGTGCATGCATGCATGTATGTATGTACGTAAGTATGTATGTAAGTATGTATAAATACTCATTGCATAAAACATTAATTTTTTTAACTTACATTTTTAAATTTATTTAATATTTTATTGTATTTAACAATTTCCAAAAAAATAATTTTGAATATTATTATGTACGTATTTTTAATAAAATTTTAATGTGATTTATATATTTGTTTATGCGTAAAATCCAATTTTGTTTAGAAAACCTTTAAAATAATATTTAATTCGAAGAAGAAAAAATAAATTCTTTAAAAGGTCGTGAACTATATAAATACGTACATATATATAATTTATTAATATATACATATATATTCATCCAATATCGACATCATAAACATAAGTGGATTAGAGATAATATACATACAATTTAATGGCATAAAATAACATAGAGTGTGTGTGCATATCTGTATGTGTGTAAGCAAAGTTATTACCTTGATTATTATCTAGTGGTCACGTTGAAACTTTGAATCAAATGACTTCTTAAATCTGTATCCTGAACCTCTAGAAAGAGCTACTGCACCAAAAGCACCACCCACCGATCTACTTTTTGTATTTAAATTTGTGTTTAATTTGCTTGAACATATAAAGGAGGCTTATGGGGATCTCAACCAAAAAATAAGGAAGTGGGAGGCTTAAAAACCAAAGAGCAAAAGTAAGGGATTAGAAGTATTTAAATATGAGAGAATAGTAGGGGAAAATTATGGGGATCTACTATTCGCTTTAACAATTTAAACTCCACTCAAACTGTAACGACCCAAAATTTTCGACCCCGAAATTCAAAACTAATACGTTCCCTATAGAAGTGCAGAGAAATCGAACGTCGGAAATTCCATATTGTTAGGGTAAAGAAGAAAAGAGGTAGAAGAAGAAATAGAAAACAACAGCATAGAATCTCACAATCGCAGCGGATCAAAATATAATATCAAATAATAGCATTTATATAAAGAAAAAGCTGTAACTGCCAATTTAGACAAAATATCAAAGTACAATCATTTACAAATAAATTGGACAGTTGTAACAACTTGTCCCTGAATACAATCTCAGATACACAGCGGAATATACTCCATATGTTTCTGCCATCCAGCTCGCCTCCAGAGCTACAGAATGTCCTAACTTGAAAATCTGTAATACTCAGTCTGACCCGAGCATTACATTAAAGTAACACCCGAGTCCGGTTGGAAACCAGTGTGAGTAAACCCATTTATGTGAAATGCTTAAATTATAAAACCTCTTTGAAAAAAATCCGGGTAACTTGTACATCACTACGAGCTCTTATCTTGTTATATCCAACCACTCATTTCACAAAAAATATCTAAGTATCGTTACTTTGCTTAAATGGCCATGTTACTTAATTACTCTATTCCAGCCCACTTGATTCCATCATCAAATCTACAAAGAATTATAGTAGTAGCTAATTGAAGTAGTTTCGGATATTGCTGATATTCGACCTCGATCTCTTTGAACCCAACGCCATCCCTTAAGCCAAGTTGTTTAAGTTTAAACAATTCAATTTACATTCAGAATACAGCAATTCACCATAGATAGATCAAGCATTTCATATCACAGAACATCACAAATTACATATCAGAGATATCAAACAATCCAAGGCGTTCAATTATAGTTTATCATTCATAAGCAAAATTAACTAGTCACCATTTCTAATTAATTTAATTAACACAAAATAAATAAATTACTTTTAAATCCTGCTTAATTATCATTAATTAATTTTAAACCATTTATTATTATTATAATTAATTTATTATCTTTTAACTACTTAAGATCTTATTTAATTAAAGATAACCATTTATCTTAATTAATTACTTAATTATCATTTAAATTTTATTTAAATTAAATGTTTGAAATTAATCACTTGAGACCTTTTTATTAATTAAAGTTTAATACACTTATCTAAATCGCCTACTTAATTACATCATTTTATTTTTGAAAACATTTAGGGATTTAATTAAATAATTATCCTAATATATAATTATCTTAAGTCAAAACAATTTAAACTCAAAAACATTTGGCTTATAATTATATTTTGAAACTTGTTTTGAGAACTTGATAAATACTTATACTTTGAAAACTTGTTACTAACTAGCTTTGAAAACTTTGTTACTAAATCTACTTGTTTTTAAAACTTGTTACTAAAATTTCTTTGCTTTTTAAACTTGGTCATGTTTTCTTTTTAAAACTTGGTTAATTACCTTACTTGAAAGCTTAGTTAAATCATTATCTAAATATCTCGGCCCAAACTCAAAAACCCTCGAGCCACCCTCAATCCTTCCTGCTTCCACTTCCATCGAAAAGACTTGCGAACAAACCTAGGCTTGACCCGAAGAAAACTCCTTTTTCTCCGATCCTCGATCAACTCAACGACTAACATACACGAAAGAAAACTCATGCACGTGCACACGAGATCAGATCATCTCCGAGCATCGTTCTGACCACCCACAAGTCGCCGACCCCTCCCGTAGTCGTCCCGGCCACCCAGAACAACAATCGCGCCTGCCAATCAAAATTGATCTAGACAATCACTCACAGAACCCTGACCGGATCATCGAAATCATGTCGTGTCGCCCAAACCCGATCACTGGAACCCTCACCGCCACGTCCAACCCTTTGTCACGAAACCATGCCTTGTTTCCCCCACCTCCGATCTATTCCAGTGCACCCACGACGAAGCAATTGCTTAGACATCCACATCGACCAAAACAAGTCATTAAACCCTAGTTCCCCCTCGCCACTCCACCACGGTGATCCAGAAAATCGCTGGCTACTTTTCCCATAATCGTTGACCAACTAGCAAACTCCGGCCACAACCCTAAGGCTACAAGACCTCATGATCATCGGAAATTGACAAAATTCCAATTTCCGGTCATCTCACCATATCTCTATCCATGCTAACTTAAAAATTACAAAATTCCAACTAAAAATCATCATTTTCAAAATCGAATTAGATTATATGAACAAACCTTGAGATTTAAATAATTTAATTTCTAACTTGATTTTGATTTCACTATTCTTTCTTCTTCCCAGTTAAAATGCTTGATAACCATACTTTTAAACATTTTTAACAAATGAGATTTAGTTAATTCAAACATATTTCCTATAAACATCATAGTCTATAATGGATTTATATGAAGAGGAATTGAAATTTGAATAGTTTTTGGGTCTGTAGAACAAACAGAGGCATGCATACATACATTCGGTATTTTCAACTTGTATACCCGACCAAACATTCATTTCATCCATACAAATCGTATTTAAGTTAATACTACCATCAATTGTTGCATGCACATACTATACAGATGATTTAACTTGAAATGGTTAAGGTTTACTCACCAGAATTTGAAAGACAGAGAACAGGTTTTGAAATTTGAAATCTACTCTTGATTTTTGATCTACAACTTGATTTACTTAGTGTTGAGTTGAATTTGCTTTTGCTCAGGTTGAAAACTTGAAGTTGCTTTGCTTGCTTCAGATTGAAAACTTAAAGTTGTTAGGTTTTCTTTTTTTTTAGTTTTTATTTTGGAAAATGAAAGAAAATTGAGAAATGAAAATGTGAAAAAAAATTGAACTAAATACAGCCTATTTCTCCTTCTTATTATCTATATTTAGTTCAAAAGAAAAGAAATATTGCCAGCTGTATTTTGCATGTCACCCTTAGCTTACAAATATGTAAAATCAATATTTTATTTTTCTCTTATGTTCTTTATATATATATATATATATACACACATACATACATACATATATATATATATACACAAACTATGTTTTATAAAATTTGTTTTCATGTTCTTACATTTATACTTACAAACTATATTCATGCAAAAAAATTAAAGAAAGTATATTAGCCCTTTATTAAATCTTATTTAAAATTTAAACTATTATACTTTAATTAATAAAGATTTGTCTTTAGTATTTTAAAATATAGAATTTAACTTTAAATGCGTTCAAAACAATGCTTCCTAATCACAATATATGTATATATATTATAATTAGAACATATTTTTATTTGTTTTGGAAAAAAATAGCCAATTTAAACAATTATATTATGAGATCATCAAATTAATATTGCCAAAATTCTGGGTCACACATTCCTTCCCTCTTAAAAGAATTTTGTCCCCGAATTAAAAGCAAAGATAATTTAATACTCTCGGCAAGGTTTTTATACTGTTAAATTACTCTTTGAACATTCTTAACTCTTAACTCTTAACTCCTTTTATTAAAAAAAATTAAAACACTTTAAAAATCTACATAATATTATCAAAATAGTTTTATAAAATACTTTTTATAGCTCGATGTTTCAACAAGTCCATCCATGTTCTTACATAAATTCGGTCATATGTTGATCAGGCGTGGGACTGAAAATCTATAAGTACTTAGTAAACCCGTTTTCAACACCCAGTGAAAATACATGGAAAACATTTTGTGAAAAAAATATATAGAAAACATTTTTGGTGAGAATGCTCTGGAAACCATCACCCCTTCCATGGTCGCACTTAGCCCGATGGTTACGTTGCTATCCCAACGAAATCCATAGAAAACTATAGGCCTCTGCGCCCCTCGATTACACCATGGAACCCACCACAGATCGCAGCTACACCTAGGGTTATGTCGCCATCACGTCAAAAACCCATGTAACTGTAGGCATCAGCGCCTCGAATTTCGCTGCCAAATGAAACTTCACCACTCCCACATAGATCACAGACTACATCAGTCGAATCCCAATGTAGCATGTAGGCACTCACTGCCACACGACTTTCGCTATGTCTTCATAGATCGCAATCTACCGATGTTACATTGCTTTCCCAACGAAATCAAACGTAGAACTTAGGCAATCGATGCCACTCTACTTCCGCTATGGTGCGCAGTAGATCGCAGTTACATCGAGTTAACACTGCCGTCACATATAAACCAAATATCTCTGTAGGCATCAGCTCCCTCGACTTTCGCTACCCCAACCACATTCCTCGGGAACTTCAATTTTTCCGGACCTCCTCCCAGGATCAAATTTAGAACCCTCATTCCCCCCCCCCTCCCCCACTTAGGGCTCAAGACAGAACCACCTCGTGTATCTCCTACTAGAAGTTCATTCTAAATGGAAGCGCCTTTTTCCCCACAGCATTCTCAAAACATTTTATACTATACACATATATTATCTTTCAAATCATACTCTTTATATGTATCACATATAAATCTCCTTTACACAAAATCAATATCTTAAAATAGATAGTTTCCAAACTTGGCTTTCCAAATTCCCAAAATTGATTTTTCCCAAAAATCAAAAGCCTTTCAAAATCAATGGGTTCCAAAAATAAATTCAGATCCATTTTCAAAAATCATTTATATATATAGATATATATAAGTTTATTATTTTATCTAAAACAAAATACTTTGGATTGCATCTTACTTATATAAATCCCTTTTTATATTTCAAATACTTTCAAAGATCACATCTTTAGGTTATAAATCCAATAAGGGGAGTTTATCATATAAACAAATATACATACATATATATATATATAATTTTATTTATGTCAAATGAAATATTCAAGTTTGATTTCTTTTATAAAATTATTTGCCACACTGCTTACTTTTTATAAAATGAGTTTCAATTATAGAGATATCCAACTTCCAATTTTATTATCATATATTTTTCAAAATATACTTTTCTTTTCCAAAAATCATTTTTACATTTCTTTTCAAAATATCTATTTCAATCAAGCACGTACGATGTACATATATCATTTGTACGCAATATCAAATTCGATCGCTCCTCGATCACACAATTTCACTTACGAACTAGTATCGTTCACCTGACTTCCTAGTGCGGACTCAGATCTGGTTTCTTGATCAGAAACCGTCATTCTCCTTGCATAGCCATAACTATGATAGAGAATTTTCTGAGTCAATCAAAAACCATATCCAGGGTCCACCGTCGAAAATGGAATGAAAAAATCCCAACTCGGATCGATATACTATCTTGAAATTTTATGTTCGAATCTGGATCAAATCGTTATGCGAATAGAATAATATACGTATATCCTACGTATTCATCTTCATTGATTATTAGTTAAATCAATTTTTTTTATCTACATTCATTTTTGTTCACTTATTCACAATTGCTTCAATTTCCATTTGGGTTATCACTTCAATTAAACAGTTTGCACCCTGACTAATTTGAATTTAGAAAATAGCTCGAAAAATTTAAAATAGTTAAGTAGTTAAAAAATAGTTATTAGTCGTAAAATAGTTGTAAATAATTAAGTAGTTGTAGAATAGTTAGATAGTTGCAATAGTTGTAAAATAGTAATTAGTTTGTAAAATAGATGTAAAATAGTAACTAGTTTTCAAAATAGGTGTAAAAGAAGTATAAGATAGTTTGGGTCCTAAAAAGAAAGGTTGGATAGTAAATAGCTAGGAAAATAGATTTAAAACAGTTTATATTAAAATAATTTATTCGAAAATAGTTTCAGAATCAAACTGGTTCAATTTCCCAATCTCCCATTCCATACACTTTCCAATTTCCACTTTCATTTGAATTGATTCAATTCCAATTCAATTTGAATTAACTTCAATTCCTTTCCCAAATTCAAATCAATTCCCATTTGAATTAAACCTATTCAACTTCAATCACAATTCCAAATTATTCAAATCAAATTCAATTTGAACTAATTTTAATACTAATCTCAACTTTAAACCATCTCGAATTATATAAATTCGAGTTAATTTTTAAATGTTGATTTGATCCTTTAAATCAAATTAACCTTTACTTTTAATTTAACAACCAAAGTCTTTCAACAATTAAATTTTGAGTCTAAATTTTTAACATTCATTTAAATTACTTTTACTTAACTTATTTCAAGGTTCAAATAAGAGCTCAAATCTTTTTAAACAATTTAATCTTCGAAATCCATTTTATCACCCAATTTTAACTTCTAACCTTAAACCAATTCTTAAACAATTTTCAGTTTGCAAGTTCATTCTTAACATTTAAATCTTAAGTTCCAAGTGATTACGTTCCCAAAATTTCTATTTTGTTTCTAAAAATAAAAATCATTTAAATAATTTTAAATTAAAGTTTTATTTCATTTTATTTCTGCAATGGATATATATATATATATTATCTCAATCCACTTCTTAATTCATTTAAATAAACCAATTCACAGTTTCATAAATTATTAATAACAATAGGATGATATCAGGATAAGCCAAGGTAAATAAACATCCAAATTATCTAAACATCCATCAATAGCATCCATTACCAATTTTCAGAACTCAAACTTGTTTTTGAGATCACACATAACTCCCAATTCAATTCACCACATTTAACTTCCCTAAGTTAAATCTCAATTCATGTAACCCAATCAACCTTACTCAATTTGAATTCTCTATTTCAATTTTTTAACTTCTTATCAATAATCTTTCTCACTTATAAGTTCAAAAACTTATTTCTCTATGGGTTTACATCACATTTCAGGGGAAAATTCAAAACTCAACACTTAGTTCTTACCTCAAATTAACTTTAATAGTATGTATATCCCACATATATACACCAAGTCATACTTTAAATTGTAAACCATCCTTGGTTTTTAGTTCGAATAATTTCTTAAAACAACTCTTGTTTTAAGATAAGATTCCTATATTTCAAGAAAAAAATTATTTTTTATTTTTTAATATATTGAAACAATTTCAAATTTTCTAGACCTAGATTTTAAAATTTCAGAATTTAAATTATTTTCAATTTATAAGTCATACTTATCTAAATTGTTACTTCCATAAATATTCCATTTTTCTTTATCACTAATTATTAGAAAACAAACATTCCATTATTAAGATACAATACCCAATTCATGATAATTATCATGACAAGAAATCATACACACCATATATTCCAAATTATTTATTGGAAAATCAAATCAAGGTAACTTATTTCAATACCTTAGAAATTCCTTTAAATTTTCTAGGATTTTAAATTCAGTTTTGAATCCATTTTTAGCTCAACTTATCTTCACAGTTAATCCTTACCCAAATTTCTATTTGGTTTTATATCTATTACCGCTTAATTCTTATTATTATATTTAATTCCAATAATCAACAACCAATTACTTTAATATATATAATAATTAGAAAAATTATTGCTTTATTTATCAAAATATAAGCTTTTATAAAAATCATTCATTCTTAAAATCATTTTAAAATCATTATATAAGAAAATAATAAGTACGCTCTCATATAATAGGCTCAACTCATTCTAGGATACTACTGACCTTATCCTTAATGAGTAAACCCACCAAAGTCAAGGTTCTCGCTTAACCTTCAACTTTGATACCAAATGTAACGACCTGAAACATTCGACCTCGAAATTCGACACTAATACATTCACTATAGAAGTGCCGAGCAATCAAACACCGAAAATTCCATATTATTAGGGTAAAGAAGAAAAGGAGGTAGAAGAAGAAACGGAAAACAACAGCACAGAATCTCACAATCGCAATGGATCAAAATATAATATCAAATAATAGCATTTATACAAAGAAAAAGTTGTAACTGTCAATTTAAACAAAATATCATAGTACAATCATTCATAAATAAACTAGACAGCTGTAACAACTTGTCACTGAATACAATCAATACAATCTCAGATACACAGCGGAATATACTCCATACGTTCGTGCCATCCAGCTCGCCTCCTGAGCTCCAGAACGTCCTAACCTGAAAATCTGTAATACTCAGTCTGACCTAAGCATTACATTAAAATAACACCCGAGTCAGGCTGGAAACCAGCGTGAGTAAACCCATTTATGTAAAATACTTCAATTCTAAAACCTCTTTGAAAAAAATTCGAGAAACTCGTACATCACTACGAGCTCTTATCTTGTTATATCCAACCACTCATTTCACAAAACAATATCTTAGTGACATTGCTTAGTTTATATGGCCATATTACTTAATTACTCCATTCCAGCCCATTTGATTCCATCATCAAATCTACAAAGAATTATAGTAGTTGCTAATCGAAGTGGTTCTGGATATTGTTGATATTCGACCTCGATCTCTTCGAACCCAAGGCCATCCCTTAATCCAAGTTGTTTAAGTTTAAACAAGTCAATTTATATTCAGAATACAATAATTCATCACAGATAGATCGCCCACATTTATCATAGTTCAACTAAAGCATTTCATATCACAGAACATCACAAATTACATATCAGAGATATCAAACAATCCAAGGCATTCAATTATAGTTTATCATTCATAAGCAAGGTTAATTAGTCACCATTTCTCTTCTTCAGCATCAATGGGGACTAGGTTTTATCAGCCGCCTCTCTCTTTTCTCTAATTTCTTCTCTTTACGTCCAATCGTTTTCTTCCTTCCCTCGTCTTTCTTCTGCCTCTACCCTAACCTAGCTTTTCCTATTGTTGTTGTTTCCCTTTTATCTTCTATATCCTTGTATCTTTGTTGCTTCTGCTTGCATCTAGACCTGGTCTTCCTGTGATCCTCTTTTGCTTCTTGTCTAGAAGTATCGATTTTTGGTTCTGCGGTTTCTTTCCCACCTTCTTTATTCATCTAATCGCTCGCCCTTGGTGATTGCTATGCAACAGAAGTGGTGCCTGTTATTTTGATCGTCGCGATTCAAATTTGGTTTGGGTTTTCATTTGCGGTTCTATCTATTGATAGTGGCTCTTGTGGTCGTGGCTCTTGCAGTTTCTATCGCTCTCTCTGGTTGTCTCCTATCCTCGATCTGCTGCTACGCTGGTGTCCTTTCTCCTTTGTCTTCTTCCAAGGTCAACTATGCTATGTCCTATTTCTGATACTCGTTGAGATCCTACACCGCTCCTTCTACCTCAGTTCCGTGAGGTGACCTGTCTCTCCTTCGCGACTTCACCATCTCGCTTTCCGTTCCCTCGGTTCTAGACTGCTGTTGCACCTCCGATTGGTTGTCCTCTCTTATCTCGCGAGCTGGAGTAAGGCTGTGGTTCGTTTCTACGACGTGCTGGTCGTGCTTTGTGGTTCAGATCGTTTGGTCCGTGGATTGTATATTTGGTGTTTTGTTGGCTAATTTACTTGTCGCCTTTGCTATTCTAGTTCGTTAAGTGACTGTGAGGTTCGTCTGGTGTTGATGAGTGGGTGTTGGTGTTTGTTTTCGTGCTTGGTTGATTTCCGATGGGACCTGGTTGTCAGGGTAGGGGTGGTATCTCTGGTTGTATGTTGTTGGAGGTGGGCAGGTCTGGTATGTAATTGGGTGTTTTTCCATATCTGTTATGCAATTCTGGTGTTCGATTGTTTGGTTCTGGAGTTGATCTCTTCTTTTGTGATCTTCAACCAAATGGCCGAATTTCTCTATTGGTCATGCTTCTCATGTTATGTTTTGTAGTGCCAATTATGGCCCGTCTATTGATGATGTTCATCTTAGGCTATATGCAATGTTCGGTATCTTTGATACTTGTTAAGTTTTTGTGTGCTTGATTATACTTTTTTCACCCTGCGTGGTAATTGTGACTGCCATGTGCAGCTTGTATTTGTAGTTCGGGTGTGTTGTCTGACTCCTGTGTTGTAATCTAGTTTAGATATAGTGGTCGGTCCACTTTAAAAACTTTGTATTAGTCGATAGGCATCCCGCTTATCTCCTGCTTTGTATTGTTTTATTATTTGCTGTAATAAAAAGTGGACGGTCCACTATAAAACCGGCTGGCTTTGCCAAAAACATTAGTCACCATTTCTAATTAATTTAATCAACATAAAATAAATAAATTACTTTTAAATCATGCTTAATTATCATTAATTAATTTCAAACCATTTATTATTATTATAATTAATTAATTATCCTTTAAATACTTAAGACCTTATTTAATTAAAGATAACCATTTATCTTAAATAATTACTTAATTGTCATTTAAATTTTATTTAAATTAAATGTTTGAAATTAATCACTTGAGACCTTTTTATTAATTAAAGTTTAATACACTTATCTAAATCGCCTACTTAATTACATCATTTTATTGTTGAAAACATTTAAGAATTTAATTAAATAATTATCCTAATATATAAACTCAAAAACATTTTGCTTATAATTATATTTTGAATCTTATTTTGAAAACTTGATAAATACTTATACTTTGAAAACTTGTTACTAACTAGCTTTGAAAACTTTGCTACTAAATCTACTTGTTTTTAAAACTTCTTACTAAAATTTCTTTGCTTTTTAAACTTGGTCATGTTTTCTTTTTAAAACTTGGTTAATTACCTTACTTGAAAACTTAGTTAAATCATTATCTAAAATTCTTGGCCCAAACTTAAAAGCCCCCGAGCCACCCTCGATCTTTCCCGCTTCCACTTCCATCGAACAGACTTGCGAACAAACCTGGGCTTGGCCCGAAGAAAACCCCTTCTTCTCCTATCCTCGATCAACTCAGCGACTAACATACACGAAAGAAAACTCGTGCATGTGCACACGAGATCAGATCATCTCCAACCATTGCTCGGACCACCCATAAGTCGCCGACCCCTCCCTCGGTCGTCTCGGCCACCCAGAACAACGATCGCGCCAGCCAATCAAAATCGAGCCAGACGAGCACTCACAGTACCCAGACCGGATCATTGAAATCACCTCGCGCTGCCAAAACCCGATCACTGGAACCCTCGCCGCCACGTCCAACCCTTCGTCACGAAACCATGCTTATTTCCCCTACCTCCAATCTATTCCGGTGCACCCACGATGAAGCAATTGCTTAGACATCCACGTCGACCAAAATAGGTTGTTAAACCCTAGTTCCCACTCGCTACTCCACCATGGAGATCCAGAAAATCGATGGCCATTTTTCCCATGATCGTTGACTAATTAGCAACCTCCGGCAATAACCGCAAGGCTACAGGACCTCGTGATCACCGGAAATTGACAAAATTCCAATTTTCGGTCATCTTGTCGTATCTCGATCCATGCTAACTTAAAAATTACAAAATTCCCACTAAAAATTATCGTTTTCAAAATCGAATTAGATTATATGAACAAACCTTGAGATTTAAATAATTTAATTTCTGACTTGATTTTGATTTCACTATTCTTTCTTCTTCCCAGTTAAAATGCTTGATAACTATACTTAACATTTTTTTAAAAATGAGATTTAGTTAATTCAAACATATTTCCTATAAACATCATAGCCTATAATGGATTTATATGAAGAGGAATTGAAATTTAAATAGTTTTGGGTCTGTAGAACAAACAGAGGCATGCACACATACATTCAGTATTTTCAACTTATATACCCAACCAAAAATTCATTTCATCCATACAAATCATATTTAAGTTAATACGACCATCAATTGTTGCATGCACATACTATACAGATGATTTAACTTCAAAAGGTTAAGGTTTACTCACCAGAATTTGAAAGACAGAGAACAGGTTTTGAAATTTGAAATTTGCTCTTGATTTTTTATCTGCGACTTGATTTACTTAGTGTTGAGTTGAATTTGCTTTTGCTCGGGTTGAAAACTTGAAGTTGCTTTGCTTGCTTCAGATTGAAAAGTTAAAGTTGTTGGGTTTTTTTTTAGTTTTTATTTTGGAAGATGAAAGAAAATTGAGAAATGAAAATGTGAAAAAAATTGAACTGAATACAGCCTATTTGTAACGACCCAGGATTTTTAGTAATTAAAATTTGAATATTTAATTAATTTTAAATATTAATAAGTGAAATTTATAAGTCGAATAAATTTTAATTTGAATAATTGGATTTAATTGGATAATTAAATCGATAATTTAATATGTTAAATTATGGAAATAATTGAAAATTGAGTTAAATATGATTAAAAATGATTTGTAAAATTTTATTTTATCATGTTGAAGTTAGAATGATATTTTAGAACTTTTAAAATCGAATTAAAAGTTTATTTGTGAAAATTGAATATTTTAATATTTAATCGACTAGTGAAAATAGTCAATTTTTGAACAGTCTCAGAATTGGACAAAACTAGTTCCATTGGATCCGTAATAGTTAGTTATTATCGGATTTCAATTTTCGTAGCAATCGGAGTTATCGTTCGATCGTGGCAGCTCGAAACGCATCGAATTGTTTTTAATATTAATTTGGCGAGTTAAAATAGTCATTTTTCAAAAAGTCTCGGATTTCAACGAAACCAGTTTCATCGGATCCGTAATGTGATATTATTGTATGGTTTAAAATTTCGTGTCAATTGGATTTACCGTTTGTCCGGTACAAATTAAAACGCCTAGAAAATCGTTTAAATCGGTTTAATTTAAATTGAACGTTTATTGCCATAACTCGCACAGATGACCGAATTAGCTTCCGAAACCTATTTCATTGTGTCCGGAACGCGGGGTAAACCCTAGAAATGCTGGTTACGGCGCGTAAATCGGAGTTTTAAAAACTCGGATGAATAGTGTCGTTCGTTCTTCTATAAATAGCACCTCTCTCTCTCTAAATTAAAAAAAAAAAAAAAAAAAAAAACCTAAACCTAGCCGCCGCTTATCAATGGATGGCCAGAAAACAACGACCTTCCTTCCTTAAATTCTTCTAATCCAAGCATTGATTAAGGAAACGTTCAACATGAGAGTTGTAGATCTAGGGGAGGGCTACAGATCTATACGGCTATGATGGGTTTTGGAGCAATGTAGAGGGAGCAATGGGGGGCCGACGCACGTAAGTTGCGCACGACATTCCCTATGCTACAGGGGGCCGAGCTCAAGGGGGAGGTAGGCGTGGGTAGCTCTCGACATGGCGAGTTGAACGGCATCACCTGATCGTTGCATAGCTCGTTGTGGTGGAAGAATAATTCAACCCTAGTTTTAGAATTGGGTTTCGGCTATTGTCTGTGAACGCCAGAGAGAGGAAGAAGGGGAGAAGCATACGCACGGCCTAGATTTGTTTTAGAAGGAAATGGACGGTGATGATTAACTTAGGTTTAAAATTAGTTAATTTATGTTGTAATTATTATATTTAAAAATCGTGTAACTTCAAAAATGCATAACTTTTTCATACGAGGTCGAAAACGCGCGAAACCAGTTGCGTTGGAATCGTATGGACGAGCACTACGCGATGGAGTTGGATTGGAGTCGTTTGGAGTTAGTGAGAATTTTGGATAAAATTAAACGTCCGTTTAATTTTATTCGAAATAAATCGCTAAAACGAAATTGAAATCAAGGTGAGAACTTCTCACTCAATCGAATCGGTTTCGATTTTATTTTTAATAATTAGATTTAAAATATTTGAATGCATGTTTGAATAATAATTGTTATCTATTGATTGTTAAAATAGACATTATGCGCCGTTAGTAAGCGGATGTTATTTATTAAAAACATATACCGCGAATATTTCATAAACAATGAAATTGGTATTATATATAATAACAATATATATATATTGGCATATGTATATATTGCAGTTGTTGATTTTCCGCATTTTTTAGCGGATGAGACCCTATTGCGCCGTTATTAAGCGGATAATATTTTAAATCCCATATACCGCGATAATTTCGTACTGGAGCGAAATTGGTATTGTGCTAATGTTTGTGGATGCAGGAAAACAGGTTGGAGGGATCCAACTGGATTCCTCAACAGTATTTATTTGAATTCAGATATTTTGATATTTGATGGATCATCATATCGATATATGATATCGTTGTAGTCGTGATTGACTATTTGGTGTGTAGCATCATTGGACCAAATTTGAGATTTTAAAATGATTTTAAAGTGATTTTTGAAAATATGCTATATTTTTGGAATTGATCCATTTTAAATAAATAAACGTATAAATTTTAATGTTATAAAATAGTGTTAATCGGGATTTGTTGAATTTATTATAAAGAGTTGAAAATATAGGATTTATGAAATTTAATTATTTTATGAATCAAAATGATGAAATTATAAAGGAAATTAAAGATGTTTTAAAATAATAGTATAAATTGATTTTATAAAAGATTTATAAATTGATAATTTATAAATGAAAATATTTGAATTATAAAACGAGTTTTTATAAGTGTTAGAATGAATTGTGAATGAATTTCATAAATGAATGAAATTTATAGAATTATAAACGGTGAAGTTATAAATGGAATTTTATAAGCAGTAGGTTTATAAAATTTATAAATTTATTGAAAGAATAGATTTGAATAAATAATTGAATCTTATAAGTTATAAGATTTATAATTATGAAGTTCAAAGGAACGAATTTGCAAACAAATAAATTATAAGTATTTCACTTATAATATGAACTTTTAGTATATCATTGAGATATAAATCGAATAGGTTAATAAAGGAATTTATAAAGGAAGTAGTTATAAAATGAATAGAAATAGAATTTATAAACGTTGTTTTTTATAAATTCGCAAACGACTTATTTTGATAAGTAAATTGTTGAAACCTATTAATGGAGTTATATTCACGTTTTGACTGTGAATAATCCTTTGAAATAAAATGAATATAAGGATGAAATTTGTTAACAAAGTATATTCACATTTTTGAATAGTGAATAATATGTTAAAGTTAATGTTTTGGATTTGATATTTTAAATAGAATTAAAACAAGCTAATGATGTTTTAAAATGTGTTGAGATTCGAAACCATAGATTTCAACATTCATTGTTGAAATAGACGTTTTCGAGAACTAGAAGGAAATGGTGGACTATAACACTGTTGTTATAGTAAATGATTTCCGAAAGGAAATGTTTTGTATAGTATTGGGATTTGTATATCTATTTTAATTTCAAATCCCTACACTAGTGATTTTGGGTTGTCGTAACGATGTTTTACGCAACATTCGTTTTGGCCCAAATAAATATGTTTAAGAGAATGATTTCCTTAAAGAATGAAATATGTACTTAATCTCGATTTAAGTATATTGAATATTTTCCAAGTGTTGAAAATAAATAAAATTTGTGAATTACTTATTAAATAAGTATGGAAATGTTTTCCAATATAAAGTGAATACTTTGAGAATTTATCTTTTTGAAGATAAATTGAAAAGGAATATTGAAACCTATTGAAAATCGTATATTAGTAGATATTGTGAAATATAAATTCACTATGGAATTTATAAAAGAAAGGGGAACTTGTTTAAAAATAAATATTGATTTATTTTTGAAGTATTGAAAATAATATATCTTGTAAAGATATTTTTGGAAAATAAATAATTTGGAAAATTATTTGGAAACTAGTGATGTGTGCATATCCATTTATAGTTCAATAACCGACTATCAATATTTCCCTTTGAATGGGTAATTGATGTGATTTGTTTGAATTTGAATGCCACACTTATTTTTGAATAAGCGCTCACTATTCGGGTTAACCGGGAAAGGACCATGGGGTCGTATAACCCATTCCGAATATGTGATACGTCGTTATGAATTGCATTTCAAGACCGGTGTTGAAGACCGGATCTTTTTGAAAGCGAAAGGACAACTCGTCGATTGTCTTTGCACCGAGTAGCTACGGTATAGAGACTCCATATGTGATGGGAAGTCCGGACGTGATTAGAGATTATCCGGATTGCAAGGACTTCTTTGTAAGTGCCTTCGGTTCTGTTCGAGCCCGGAACAGACTTGTATGGATTGCATGTCTGACATTACAAGTTGAGATATAAAGCCGATTTCTTTCAAATATATTTCTGTTGGTGGCGGAGAATTTATTCTCTTAGCTTAACACCCTTCTCTAAGACGTACGAGCTCAGAGGTTATGTAATTGAAGGTTATCAGCGATATATTCCCAATTTTGGTAATGTGACATGCTGAGTGTTGCTGTGAAATGATCATTATGTTGATTATTTGTGATAGGATCATTTGCTTGATCGTCTATCTTTGTGATCATTTCTATGATCATTTGTTGACCCAAAGCACGGCTTTTGTATAAAGTGTGTTTTTGTGGACGTGACTTCGTCGAGCCTCACAAACCGGTAATGGTCGAAACAGGAATTGTGCGACAAGGTTTTCAGGGATCGCTTCCCTAGGGTATGACCATTCCTTCTGGAAAAGGGTAGTATCATGGTATGGAGCCCAGATACTTACTCATGTTGAAACAATTATTATTATGGTGTGATGTTGGTTAGAGAGCTCTCGTTTAAAGGTTCCAAAGGACCGGGGGTGGCATATCTGAGGGTTTGTAATATCCCTTGGGAAAAGGGGTTCCCGGCTTTGTTTAGCAGAGAACGGTGGTTCTCGGGGATGTCCATCCAGAGGCGTTCTCATGTGGCAATGGGAAGTTCCTTGGCCTGATCATTCGTTGGAAATCCAAAGAAACAATACGATCTTGTACGGTTTTAGTTGTAGAACCTGCTTCCTCAGGAGGTAGCTATAGTAGGCATAATATAATGGTACCTATGCTGGCTAAGATTTATATTCTACTTTCGAAATTGTTTTATACACTATGCACTAATAATAATATCAAATGTTCTTTTTAAATGCGTATCAAGCATCTTTGACTATCATAAGGAGAAATCTTCTCCGATTTTGCGTTTGCATTGTGTGTGTGTGCGGGAGGCCTTATGGTAGTCTCATTTTTAAAAGCATTGCGAATTGATTTTAAAAATATTCCTCTATTCTTATTTTAAAGATAAATAAACTGTTTTGAGTTCTCACACCAGTCTTGCTTATGCTAGGTGATATGTGATGGGGGGTTCTCGCTTCGCGGTTTGGTGACGAACGGGAGACTCTTATCCCCACACGTCCTCTTTACGGGGTTGGTTAGGCGAAGCCGTGACATTCGAAAGGGTGGCCGTAAAATCAAGTTTGGGATATCAGTGTAAGCCACGGTGGGGCTGGGATGGTTGAAAAGCCTACCGGTTGTGACCGCTGACGGTACGTTCCTTACATTTGGTATCGGAGCATATGGTTAAGCGACAACCATGGTTCTGTTGGGTATTACTCATTAGAGATAGAGTCAGTAGTACTCTAGAATGAGTTGAGTGTAATAATAGCTATGAGAGCGTATTTGTTAGTGAATATAAAATTGTTTTATATTGTGATGATTGGTTTGTTGAGTGGTATATGGATTCTGGTTAATACGAGTAATTAACGTTGTTGATAGGGATCTCTAAACACTTGTACAGAACAATTCGACACAATATTGTTTTTAAATTGGGTAAATGAAATAATTTTACCTTGATTATATTTTTATATATAAAGGAATAATTTTTCAGAATTATTAAAGTGTATATAAGTTGATTGTTTAGTTGTTTGAATAATCTAAATAAAAAAATAATTGTATAAGCAAAAAGAATTATAAGAATTGAATTATAATTAAAGTGATTTACAATTATGAAATAAACTTATATATATATAAGAAGTGAAACTATATGGATATATTTATGAATATGAACTTAGGTTATGAAATGAAATTCAACTTTTGTAATTGAATTGAATTAATGAATTGAATGTAAATCGATTGAATGTAAATTAAGTTGATATGAAATAATGAATATAAGTTAATTCATTAAAATCTAATGTATTGGAAGTTGAATAATTGAATGAAATGAATATAAGCAAAGGAATTTGGTTGTAATTAATATACATTGATTGTTATATGGTTGTTAGTTGATTTTATATAATTTATTAAGTGTTAATGAAATTGAGTTAATGAAATTGGAAGCTAAAGTAATCGGAATTCAATTGGAAGTTAAATGAATCTTAAATAGAATTGAATTTGATTGGAAGTGAACCAACTTGAATATGAATTAGTGAATATAAACTAATTGAAAATGAATGTTAGTAAAAACATCCACTGTTAATGAATCAAATGTGATTAAATTGAAAACCTATTTCATTGAATATTAATGAGAATATGAATGAATATATATTGGTTATGAATTGGTTGGATGATAGTTGGTTGATGGTTGAATATATTGCTTTTACTGCATTTGCTATGTTGACATATATAGTTATTATGTTGCTATATGATGTATATCGATACTATTATCTATATGCATGATTCTCATGTTGTTTTTTGAGTGATTAGTAGGTGCGGATCGCGTTTGCTTCGCATTTGGAGCTCGCTTTCGCGCTATATTAGCCGTATATGCTCGCTAATAAAATATAAGGTACATATCTCGGATTAAATATCGTACTTTTATACTTTTTTCCCTTCGGGATGCCTCATTACTTGATGAGATGTATATTTGTGATATATATACTGTCATTTTTTTTCGGATCAAGCCGCGCAAAGGAGACTATGGCGAATTTTTCCAGAAATTTAAGGCGTTAGAAAAAAATTTGAGAAAATTGGAAAAAAATTTGAAAACTTTAACTTTGATTTTGGAGTTGAAAGTTAAACAATAGTAATTGTTTTTGAAAAGATAACTAAGTGTGATTTGAAAACTTAGTAAAGTATGGTGAGAAGTTTAAAATTTGTTTTGGGAAAGTTAATGAATTCTGTAACTTTTCTTACTTGTTAATTTCGAGGACGAAATTCTTTTAAGGGGGGAAGATTGTAACGACCCAGGATTTTTAGTAATTAAAATTTGAATATTTAATTAATTTTAAATATTAATAAGTGAAATTTATAAGTCGAATAAATTTTAATTTGAATAATTGGATTTAATTGGATAGTTAAATTGATAATTTAATATGTTAAATTATGGAAATAATTGAAAATTGAGTTAAATATGATTAAAAATGATTTGTAAAATTTTATTTTATCATGTTGAAGTTAGAATGATATTTTAGAACTTTTAAAATCGAATTAAAAGTTTATTTGTGAAAATTGAATATTTTAATATTTAATCGACTAGTGAAAATAGTCAATTTTTGAACAGTCTCAGAATTGGACGAAACCAGTTCCATTGGATCCGTAATAGTTAGTTATTATCGGATTTCAATTTTCGTAGCAATCGGAGTTATCGTTCGATCGTGGCAGCTCGAAACGCATCGAATTGTTTTTAATATTAATTTGGCGAGTTAAAATAGCCATTTTTCAAAAAGTCTCGGATTTCGACGAAACCAGTTTCATCGGATCCGTAATGTGATATTATTATATGTTTTAAAATTTCGTGTCAATTGGATTTACCGTTTCTCCGATACAAATTAAAACGCCTAGAAAATCGTTTAAATCGGTTTAATTTAAATTGAACGTTTATTGCCATAACTCGCATAGATGACCGAATTAGCTTCTGAAACCTGTTCCATTGTGTCCGGAACGCGGGGTAAACCCTAGAAACGGTGGTTACGGCGCGTAAATCGGAGTTTTAAAAACCCGGATGAATAGTGTCGTTCGTTCTTCTATAAATAGCCCCTCTCTCTCTCTAAATTAAAAAAAAAAAAAAAAACACCTAAACCTAGCCGCCGCTTATCAATGGATGGCCAGAAAACAACGACCTTCCTCCCTTAAATTCTTCTAATCCAAGCATCGATTAAGGAAACGTTCAACATGAGAGTTGTAGATCTAGGGGAGGGCTACAGATCTATACGCTATGATGGGTTTTGGAGCAACGTAGAGGGAGCAATGGGGGGCCGATGCACGTAAGTTGCGCACGACATTCCCTATGCTACAGGGGGCCGAGCTCAAGGGGGAGGTAGGCGTGGGTAGCTCTCGACATGGCGAGTTGAACGGCATCACCTGATCGTTGCATAGCTCGTTGTGGTGGAAGAATAATTCAACCCTAGTTTTAGAATTGGGTTTCGGCTATTGTCTGTGAACGCGAGAGAGAGGAAGAAGGGGAGAAGCATACGCATGACCCAGATTTGTTTTAGAAGGAAATGGACGGTGATGATTAACTTAGGTTTAAAATTAGTTAATTTATGTTGTAATTATTATATTTAAAAATCGTGTAACTTCAAAAATGCATAACTTTTTCATACGAGGTCGAAAACGCGCGAAACCAGTTGCGTTAGAATCGTATGGACGAGCACTACGCGATGGAGTTGGATTGGAGTCCTTTGGAGTTAGTGAGAATTTCGGATAAAATTAAACGTCCGTTTAATTTTATTCGAAATAAATCGCTGAAACGAAATTGAAATCAAGGTGAGAACTTCTCACTCAATCGAATTGGTTTCGATTTTATTTTTAATAGTTAGATTTAAAATATTTGAATGCATGTTTGAATAATGATTGTTATCTATTGATTGTTAAAATAGACATTATGCGCCGTTAGTAAGCGGATGTTATTTATTAAAAACATATACCGCGAATATTTCATAAACAGTGAAATTGGTATTATATATAATAACAATATATATATATTGGCATATGTATATATTGCAGTTGTTGATTTCCCGCATTTTTTAGCGGATGAGACCCTATTGCGCCGTTATCAAGCGGATAATATTTTAAATCCCATATACCGCGATAATTTCGTACTGGAGCGAAATTGGTATTGTGCTAATGTTTGTGGATGCAGGAAAACAGGTTGGAGGGATCCAACTGGATTCCTCAACAGTATTTATTTGAATTCAGATATTTTGATATTTTATGGATTATCATATCGATATATGATATCGTTGTAGTCGTGATTGACTATTTGGTGTGTAGCATCATTGGACCAAATTTGGGATTTTAAAATGATTTTAAAGTGATTTTTGAAAATATGCTATATTTTTGGAATTGATCCATTTTAAATAAATAAACGTATAAATTTTAATGTTATAAAATAGTGTTAATCGGGATTTATTGAATTTATTATAAAGAGTTGAAAATATAGGATTTATGAAATTTAATTATTTTATGAATCAAAATGATGAAATTATAAAGGAAATTAAAGATGTTTTAAAATAATAGTATAAATTGATTTTATAAAAGATTTATAAATTGATAATTTATAAATGAAAATATTTGAATTATAAAACGAGTTTTTATAAGTGTTAGAATGAATTGTGAATGAATTTCATAAATGAATGAAATTTATAGAATTATAAACGGTGAAGTTATAAATGGAATCTTATAAGCAGTAGGTTTATAAAATTTATAAAGTTATTGAAAGAATAGATTTGGATAAATAATTGAATCTTATCAGTTATAAGATTTATAATTATGAAGTTCAAAGGAACGATTTTGCAAACAAATAAATCATAAGTATTTCACTTATAATATGAACTTTTAGTATATCATTGAGATATAAATCGAATAGGTTAATAAAGGAATTTATAAAGGAAGTAGTTATAAAATGAATAGAAATAGAATTTATAAACGTTGTTTTTTATAAATTCGCAAACGACTTATTTTGATAAGTAAATTGTTGAAACCTATTAATGGAGTTATATTCACGTTTTGACTGTGAATAATCCTTTGAAATAAAATGAATAAAAGGATGAAATTTGTTAACAAAGTATATTCACGTTTTTGAATAGTGAATAATATGTTAAAGTTAATGTTTTGGATTTGATATTTTAAATAGAATTAAAACAAGCTAATGATGTTTTAAAATGTGTTGAGATTCGAAACCATAGATTTCAACATTCATTGTTGAAATAGACGTTTTCGAGAACTAGAAGGAAATGGTGGACTATAACACTGTTGTTATAGTAAATGATTTCCGAAAGGAAATGTTTTGTATAGTATTGGGATTTATATATCTATTTTAATTTCAAATCCCTACACTAGTGATTTTGGGTTGTCGTAACGATGTTTTACGCAACATTCGTTTTGGCCCAAATAAATATGTTTAAGAGAATGATTTCCTTAAAGAATGAAATATGTACTTAATCTCGATTTAAGTATATTGAATATTTTCCAAGTGTTGAAAATAAATAAAATTTGTGAATTACTTATTAAATAAGTATGGAAATGTTTTCCAATATAAAGTGAATACTTTGAGAATTTATCTTTTTGAAGATAAATTGAAAAGGAATATTGAAACCTATTGAAAATCGTATATTAGTAGATATTGTGAAATATAAATTCACTATGGAATTTATAAAAGAAAGGGGAACTTGTTTTAAAATTAATATTGATTTATTTTTGAAGTATTGAAAATAATATACCTTGTAAAGATATTTTTGGAAAATAAATAATTTGGAAAATTATTTGGAAACTGGTGATGTGTGCATATCCATTGGTAGTTCAATAACCGACTATCAATATTTCCCTTTGAATGGGTAATTGATGTGATTTGTTTGAATTTGAATGCCACACTTACTTTTGAATAAGCGCTCACTATTCGGGTTAACCGGGAAAGGACCATGGGGTCGTATAACCCATTCCGAATATGTGATACGTCGTTATGAATTGCATTTCAAGACCGGTGTTGAAGACCGGATCTTTTTGAAAGCGAAAGGACAACTCGTCGATTGTCTTTGCACCGAGTAGCTACGGTATAGAGACTCCATATGTGATGGGAAGTCCGGACGTGATTAGAGATTATCCGGATTGCAAGGACTTCTTTGTAAGTGCCTTCGGTTCTGTTCGAGCCCGGAACAGACTTGTATGGATTGTATGTCTGACATTACAAGTTGATATATAAAGCCGATTTCTTTCAAATATATTTCTATTGGTGGCGGAGAATTTATTCTCTTAGCTTAACACCCTTCTCTGAGACGTACGAGCTCAGAGGTTATGTAATTGAAGGTTATCAGCGATATATTCCCAATTTTGGTAATGTGACATGCTGAGTGTTGCTGTGAAATGATCATTGTGTTGATTATTTGTGATAGGATCATTTGTTTGATCGTCTATCTTTGTGATCATTTCTATGATCATTTGTTGACCCAAAGCACGGCTTTTGTATAAAGTGTGTTTTTGTGGACGTGACTTCGTCGAGCCTCACAAACCGGTAATGGTCGAAACAGGAATTGTGCGGCAAGGTTTTCAGGGATCGCTTCCCTAGGGTATGACCATTCCTTCTGGAAAAGGGTAGTATCATGGTATGGAGCCCAGATACTTACTCATGTTGAAACACTTATTATTATGGTGTGATGTTGGTTAGAGAGCTCTCGTTTAAAGGTTCCAAAGGACCGGGGGTGGCATATCTGAGGGTTTGTAATATCCCTTGGGAAAAGGGGTTCCCGGCTTTGTTTAGCAGAGAACGGTGGTTCTCGGGGATGTCCATCCAGAGGCGTTCTCATGTGGCAATGGGAAGTTTCTTGGCCTAATCATTCGTTGGAAATCCAAAGAAACAACACGATCTTGTACGGTTTTAGTTGTAGAACCTGCTTCCTCAGGAGGTAGCTATAGTAGGCATAATATAATGGTACCTATGCTGGCTAAGATTTATATTCTACCTTCGAAATTGTTTTATACACTATGCACTAATAATAATATCAAATGTTCTTTTTAAATGCGTATCAAGCATCTTTGACTATCATAAGGAGAAATCTCCTCCGATTCTGCGTTTGCATTGTGTGTGCGTGCGTGAGGCCTTATGGTAGTCTCATTTTTAAAAGCATTGCGAATTGATTTTAAAAATATTCCTCTATTCTTATTTTAAAGATAAATAAACTGTTTTGAGTTCTCATACCAGTCACATGACTGACTCGGAGTTTATTGTTTTCCTTCCTAAACTCTGGGTGCCCACCAATTTCTACACGGGCAGTCAAGAGTTAAGGTTTATCAGGATATTCTGGATATTCTGGAGTTGCTGGAGGCAAGATGGATGGCATGGCGTATTACTAGTATATAGTATTTCTTTTCCGCTGTTTGATGTTGTTGTTGTTGTACACTCTGATGGTATGATGTAATGAAATGTAATGTATAAAATGTAATAACTGATATAGTTCTTTGTTTAAAGATTATTCATTTATCTATTATATGTTGTTCCGCTGCGAATTGTGAGATTCTGTAATTGTTCTGCTGTTTTCTGTTCCGTTCTATTTTCTATTTTCTTTTCTCTCTATTTTCTGTCTTCTTATCTCTTCTTCTACCTCTTTCCTTTCCTTAAACCATAACATTTCGGGTTTCCGACCTTCGATTTCTCGGCAGTCGATAAAGTGAGTATCGATGTTGAATTTTCGAAAGTCGAAAAATTCTGGGACGTTACACTATGCTCCTTCTTATTATCTATATTTAGTTCAAAAGAAAAGAAATATTGCCACTTGTATTTTGCATGTCACCCTTAGCTTACAAATGTGTAAAATCAATATTTTATTTTTCTCTTATTTTCTTTATATATATATATATATATATATATATATAGACACACACACACTAACTATGCTTTATAAAATTTGTTTTTATGTTCTTATATTTATACTTACTATATTCATGTATAATTTTAGAAGAAAGTATATTAACCCTTTATTAAATCTTATTTAAAACTTAAACTATTATACTTTAATTAATAAAGATTTATCTTTAGTATTTTAAAATATAGAATTTAACTTTAAATGTCTTTTGAGAATTATTATATTAAATTCAAAACAATGCTTCCTAATCATAATATATATATATATAAATTGTAATTAGAACATAATTTTATTTGTTTTGAAAAAAAAAATTAGCCAATTTAAATAATTATATTAGGAGATCATCAAATTAATATTGCCAAAATTCTGGATCATCACACAAACAAAATCCAAACCTTCTTCCACTCCATCATAGCCGGCTGAAAATGCCCCTTTATGGGCCTCCAAATTACTTCAAGCCCTATTGAACTAATACATGTTTAAATCTAATTTAAACGCATATTGACATCATATATTGATAAGTGTGTATACAACTTTTATATACGCACTATTTTAATATTGATCAACACAAATCAAATAAAATTTCATAACAAATATTTCATAACTAATCATTAATTTAACTAACTATAACAAATATAATTAGTTATATCAGGTGGTAGTCGGAGTATTTATCATTTCGATGGTGTGACTCTTAGGTGTAAATTCGGTTAGTAACTAATATCGACCAATTCAAATATTAACATTCGCATATCACCTTAGATAGTGGTATGACATCATAGCCAAATTTATCACTTACATAGCTTTGGTAAATTCCAATTTCATTTATTTTAAGCGTTACCTAGTAGTGACAATTATTTACATCGATTCTCTTCGTTAAAACTATATCACATTAGGACTTATGGAATTTGATAATGGTCAAAACTCCAGTATCACTCATATTCAACTTTGTAGTCCAAAACAAAGTCTTTGGTTCAATAATAACAGTTGTTATTAACTGAACTGTTATGGCTAGTGATTTTAAATTTAAATTGACTTTGTACTATCTACATTTAACTAAGAAGATGGATTCTCTATTGAATACTATTTCACTTTCAATATTTTCACTTTATCCAACTATAGTCGTTCGATGGATGTCATGCCGTGATTTGATTATAACCAAAGTGGAGTTTCTATATTGAAGCTTAATGGTATCTCAAGTCAGGAGAATTATGTAATATTATCGCACTAGTATTTTATGTTTGACCTTATCTATATTAACCAACAGAAAAAAAATTAGTGAGTCTTTCCATAGTTATCCAATAAATATCACTACGTAAACCCTTGGTGCCCAGCAATCATGAGTAATACATTTCCTAGCATTTGGAGAGCATTACGTACTCTAGTCTCAAAAGATGCATTTATATCCAGTTTTGGTACATCTTAACTGGAAATATTTAAACTGATATGTTCATTTTATTATGATAAATCACTCATGATTACAACACATTATAAATACTATCACAGCCATACCAATTATGGACTTTTCTATTATGTATACTTTTAATTAAACTAATTAAAAATATAACACGGTGTATCAAGTATATAGTAGAAATAAAAACATTTTATTTTGAAAAATATTAATTATTGAGTTAGATATATGTAACAATTGCATAATTGCCCTTAGGGCATTACCATAACTCTATCAATAGGTCTCTACCTTTCCATTTGTGTTAATCCTTTTTTTTAATATCCACTTACAGCTGATGGGTTTCACCCCTTATGGTACATTCTCCATGTCCAAAACTTTGTTTTTGTACATGTAATCATTTCGGATTTTATTGCATCAAGGCATAAGGTAGAGTTTATACTCTTCAAGGCTTGTTTAAATGTGCGGGGATAATCGTCATGAATGACGTAATATGGATTCTTGCCATTAATGAGAAACCCATAGTATCTCTTCAGCACGCGAGATTCACGACTAGACCTTATAATAAGTTGTGTATTGTCCGTGTATGTTGAATTACCACCTAAATACTCGATTTCTATGGAAGTTTCTTGAATCTCATCTAAGTCTATCTTATTATGAATAATTTCTCTCTTGGAAACTGGATATTTAGGTGGCGGTACATGATTGTACTACAAGTCTTGAATTATATATAGCATTGTACAAGTGGTGTCGAAATCCATTGCTCAATAGCATATGACTTCCCCATTATTTCATTCCACCGGAACTTCGGACCAGGGAGGGTCTCGGTCACCTATTGTAGGCGATGGTGCTCAGCATATGTTATCAATGTTCATCGACTCCAATCATATTGATGAACGCAATGATGCAGCTCCATCAACACATGCATCTGTTATGGATTGCAATGTATCTATAGGTCGAGTCGGCATTATTCATTATGCCCAAGGAGGTAAGTGTGCATGTATATTTATTTTTAAATGGTTAGGTTAATTATCATCTCAAATAGCTTCACATTATTAGACAATTTATATATGTGCAGAGCCGACTTCAATAGCGGGATCACGAGTTATAACAAAATAAGTATGATGTATATATTTATGATGTTGCTTACTATATGGACATGATGTTGTTTATGGACATATATACACATAATATTTTGGGATTATACCTCTTCACAATCCTCCCCGCCATCTGGTGTAGTTCTGGCCTATGAAATTCATGTTTTGAGTGGTATTTCGGTTGTTGTTGTAGTTCAATTCTCAAAGATGTTACAGCTGCAACTCAAGCTCTCGTTCTCTAAGATCCCTATGATATCTCTCTTCCATTTTAATATACTAAGTAATAGAAGTTTTTAGTGGGAGTAATAAAATAACTTGCTTTCTAACAATAGTTCATCATTATGATGTAGGGAGGCTTGAGAGTAAATCCACAGAAAGGTGTATGAGGATAAGGATCATCGGGTACAATGTCAACCACGTAAAGCTCACGTCAATATCCTCGCCATGATACCATACAACTAACGGTGGGGATGTTACCAAAGGAAAACGTCTGCCTAAAAGGAATCCAGAATGGGAAGTAGCAGGGTATGTCATAAATGGAGATCCATCATAAGGTTGTCAAATGACATCGTCATGTATATGTTTTAATTCTATCTAGTTACGTACGACTACAAAACATGGCTAGCCTCACCTCTATGCACTCTCTTCCTATTTTTCAGTGACCAAGCATGGATCCTATGATAGAATAATGTTAATCAGTTCTCTTTAATGGGGTGTGATGCTAATTTCAGTAAAAATATTTGTTTACGGTCAACTTTAATAATGGTAATGTTACAAACTATAAATATAAATGAATATCGAATTTGATCTATAATCATGTGCTCAGTAACAAGTTTAATTCGATATGAGTAAAACATGAACCTAATTGAGAAAAAACGATAATTCACCAAGTCTTTGTCAAATGCTACATTTTGATTGATATTTGGATCAAAGCGGCATCTTTTCAAACAACTCTCATGCGCCTTATTCGAGGTACCATTGTTCCATCGCTTGAACTATGCACTGTAAAAGAACTAGAGCGATGCCATCACGACCATCGCATTCGTTGCCCCCCACGTCTTTGCTAGATCTACCATCACCTTGAACAACGAAATTTTTTTGTCATATCTGTGTTGAAAGTTGAAATTTTAAGTTAACTTTTGTGTGAATTAGTGAGTAAATGGTGAAAAATTGGGATGGAAATGAAAGAACATGGGGTAAAACCGATGCATTCAAAATTTGGGGGAGTGTGGAAGATGAAGCCGGCTAATGAAAAGTCGTATAATAGTATATTAGGTTATCCAACATTAAAAATATCGGATAAACTAGTTGCTGCAATTTCATAGTGTAGAGCATACAAATCGTAATCTATGCGACCATAATTCAACACAAGTTTATTTGGCATTATAAATGACGGATAACTTGGTTATTGGACATTGTGACTTTTTTAATGTTGGGGCGAATAGTGGTAAGTGGGTGAAAAATGGTGAGATGTCATGTAGTGAATGACGCCACTGTTGGGAATACTCTGATGATTAATGTAGATAGGGTTCTTATGATAATGGTAAACTTACCAATATCGTACCAATACCAAACAATTGGTAATCAATATTAAGCTACATTGGTATACAAGTAATATCGGTAAATTCAACGTTGTTTACGGTAAAAGAAATATCAAAATCGATGATAATGGTAAATTTACCGCTCATATTAATTTTATTTTTGAACGATTTAATTAACCATAACTGTAACGACCCGTAAATTTCGACAATTTAATTTGTTTATTTAATAGGATTTTTGTAAAAAAAAATTAGTAGAAACAATAAAGGGGATAAATAAATGTTAAAATGAAGACTAAAATAAATTATGTAAATGGTGACTTAAAACCTATTCATAGAATTTGAATAAAATCCAAATTGAATTAAGTAGAAAAAGGATTCTTACCTGGATATAAAATTAAATATGAGAAATTAATGAAAATATTAAATTGATTTAATGCAATAAAAGAGTGTAAACGGTAATTGGAATAAATTAAGCGATCAGGTTAATGCAAGTAATAATTTATGGCTTGAATGAAATTCCAATTTAGTAAAATCATTTAAATGTTATGATTTGATTTTAAATATGAGAAAAACAAATGTAAGGATTTGGTTAATATATATGTTATTCATTCAGGGTATTGAATAAAAAATTGGGAATCCCATTGTAATTAATGGTAATAATGTTGGTATTAGCTAATAAATTAAATTTCAATGCAATACCCATAAATGAATGTATGAAAATGTATACTAGGTTATTTATCAAATAAAAGGAAAGAAAAGTAAATATCGAATTGATTGATGAATAAATATACATTGAATAGTAATTGAATGTAAAGTTAATGGTAATTGTATAAAATCAATATAAGATAATGAATTGCAAAACTTGTGGGTTGATAATAAGGTGTGAATGGGAAAGTGATTGTTATATTAATTGAATGGAATTCAAACTTGATGGGAAAGGAATATGGGTATTTGGTCATAAATTTAAAACGGACTTAAATAGTGAATTTATCTAATTACTATATAATAAATAATGATTGAATAAAAAACCTATACCTGTAAATATCTATAATATTTGAGTGGAAATAACAAACTTATAAATGTGGGATTGAGAGTTTTACAACAATTATTATGAGTTATATACTTAGTTCGTTCAATTAAATCAGAAACCATTGCAATAAATATAAATCTAATGTTATGCAATTGAGATAAACGATTGAAAAATGTTAAAGTATCTGGATATATATACTAAAATAAATGGTACCCGGGATGGTATTATGATAATTAGTGAATTTAAGAATGGGAATCAGGATTTATTTATTTATATGGAAACTTAAAGTCTAATAATTGAACTTAATTGAAATTGAATGAGATTGGATATAGTTAAATAATTCGTTATTTGAGATAAAGATAATGTGAGAAATTTGTGTGATAATTTGGAATCCAATATTTAACCTATCTGTTTGACAGGAATGAATGGAATACTAATTTATTTATTTAACTAAACGGAATTTTTGGATATTATTTATATTTTGGGAATTTAATGAAATTAAGGATTTATATTGAAATTTATAAATTACCTTCTTTAATTTGACATCTTAACTTGTTGGAATTTTTTTAAATGATTAAGAATTTTTAAAGTGATAAAATGGGTAAATTTTAGAATCTAAGTATAAAATTTGATTTTATTTATTTATTTTAAATTTATTCAATTAATATAAAAATAGCCATTTTGGTCACAGACTCGGATTATGACGAAACCAGTTTCATCGGATCCGTAACGGTGAATTATTGTAGGGTTTCAAGTTTCGTAGCGATCGGACTTGTCGTTTAATCGTACGGACTCGAAACGCCCTGAAATCGATTTAATTGAAATCAATTTGAAATCAACTTGGAAATATTGATTTCAGCATAACTTCTTCATACGATCGAATTTGGACGTGTAACTTTTTCCATCGCGTTCAGAATATTTTAAAGTACCTATTTTGATATATGGGTTTAACCAATTTCGTTCCGGAGTCAGAACGGGCTTTTTGGGCCATGTTAGCGTTAGCACGTTTGTTTATCCGATCCATCTATTCAAATCTCTAACCTACCTATATAAACTCAATTATAAACCCTAGCCTCCATCTATCCTCATTTCCTTGTACGTTCATTTTTTCCCAACTCCTCCTTTCCAATGGCTGAAAACCCTAGATCCAATTTCAGTCCAAAATCAAAGTCAAAAATTTCAAAGTTCACAGAAAATTCCGGAAAAATTATATGTTGAAGCCCTCAATGAACAAAATCTTCTGGTGCTGTTCGTTTTTCCATTCGATGCACCGTTTTCCCAGAAAAAATTGAAACAGTTCCGGCCGTTCATGTATGGTTGTGGGTTTTAACGGCGGATCTTCAACTAGGGTTCGATCGGGAAGTGCAGTGGCGTAGGGGTCGAGGAGTAGAGCGCATCAGTACGGTTAGTTCGTCGAGATGGGCATCGAAATCGCCCAGATTTGGCCGCGTTTGGAGCGGTGGCGGAGGTGGTTCAGGCCGAGTTGAACATGCGCGTGGGGGTGCTTTGGGCGGCCGAGCGTGGGGTTGACGGTGGAGCTTTCTGATCGTGGTCTTAGCTAGCGTGGTGGTCGGCGTTTCGAGATGAAGGTGGCGGCTGTACCTTGCGTTCGAATGAGATGGAACGAAGATGCTAGGTTTTTGGCAATCACGTGTGAGCTGACGTGGAAAAATTTTATTGGGTTAGTTGCCTTGTTTTGTTTTAATTCAAATTGATTTTCAACTCGTTTTATTTCGATATCTTTTTCATACAATATCCGTTTCACGCGAGATTTTTTTTGTTAGGATCGTAATAAAATACCAGACGCGTTGACGCTAGTTTGGACAGATTTGGAGACCGTCAAATTTTTGGGTTTAAATTGGATTTAAATTCGATTTAAATTCAAAAGGTGAGTGTTTTAACCCACTCACAATTTCTAAAATTTCCTATGTCTTTTAAATTGATTTTAGATATGAGTAGAGATTTATTTATGACTGTTTGGCATGTTTTATTCATCATCTCCGTTAAATCGCATTTATTTAATATAACTGTTAATTAATTTTATTATTGCATATAAATTGACAGTTAAATTTATTTATTTTGCATATAAACTGATAGTTAAACAGTTAATAAATTTATTTTGAATATAAACTGTTAGTTAATAACTGTCATTTATTTCCTGTTATAGTGTATATGCCATATATTGATGTTTATTTAAATTGATGATGATTGAAATAAATTGATGAGGATTATAATTAATGATTGATGATTGATTTTTGGTGAATGGATGATGTGTACTATATTTTAAAAATCTGCAAGTTATCATGTATTTCATTCATTCGGGATTGCGGTTTGAAATGATATACCACCGCATTTTTTTATTTTTAAATTGCGGATTGAAATGATAAATATCTGTATCACTTGACCATAGGATAGAAAATTATATATAGGCACCGCAGTATATATATAAAAATTATTTTTGAAATGATTTTTCTATGGTTTGGATAGGATACGGTTAATAAATATAGATTTTGATATTATATAAAATCTTATTTTATATATGCATCTATAGTTAAAGTATTGAAGATAAGCTATGTATGGATTTGTTAAATAAAATAAATAAGTTGAATGACGGGGTTTGATTATTTTATATTATATGGTTAAGTACATGTTAACATATTGAAATTACATATAATTTTAAAGGATTTAAATTAATTAAGATTTGGAGTTAAATTGTAAAATTTATTTGGAATTGAGCTTAATTAAGAAGTTAACTTCATAAGTTGATGTAAAATTTATTAACTTGAAATTTTAAAAAAGGGTATGATATTTATAACTGGATTCTATTCAAGGTGAATTAAATGAATATTTCTAGTATAAAAATTTAAGGAAATTTTCTTTTATAAGTAATTTGAGTTTTACTTAAATGATTACGGGTTTATTATGCAATTATTATTTCAAACTAAATAATAGGACTTTAAATTAGTGAAATAGAAATTTCCAACCTTAGTTCCAATTGTTTAATATTCAAAGTTTGAAATATATTGAAACTGAAGTGGTTTATTTAAACTGAAAGCGATTTTAAAATTTATGGATTTTGACTTAATCTTAAATGAAATAAATTGTAAGTCGCGGAAATTATTTTATTTTATAAAGAAATTTTGAATCCAAACTATTGATGTTATATACTGTTTGAATATCCAAACCATTTAAGTTTTAGAAATTATGGTTTAAAGCTATGAATTTTCGAATTATTATAGTTTGAAAGTTATAATTCAATGTTTGGTTTCCGATTATTATAAGTTTGAAAACAATATGATTTTGGAAAAGAAATATATATTTGAAATAAAATGATATTATATTAATTTGGTTTTTTATAAGAATAATATCAAATGAGTTTGTTTTGGAAAGAAAATGATATCGTATTTATGGGTTTTGAAATGGATAATTATATTCTGGTTTTTGAAAGTATAATTAATTTTTAAATGACCGCGGTGTTATAGTAACGTTTGGTTGTTGAAGAGACCGGGATCGGAAGTTGTCATACTCTCTGCCAACTCCGAAAACCACTTTAACAACCGTGTACGCGGTGGAGATTCCAGAATGAAGTAGGTTGGTGGCGGCGTTTCCTGTAAGGTAAATACGTGGACCCAACTCCCGTGAGTTGGCATAAGGTGGCTAAAACAGGAGCGATTGACGGGCTAATAAGGTAGCACCTTTGATCGGACACATCCCTTCGATATTATACTTTGACTCTTGGATTGATTCGGTGGCCACTTTTGATTTTATTTGGGGGTGTGGCTCGAGGTGGGCGGTAGCTGCGCACTATGCGTTACCACCGACCCGGAAGCGTAATTGGTATATCTACCCTGGCATTGCCTAGTTGTGCCGTGTCACCTACCCTATCGCGACTTGTACGAGTTTCTATTTGTGTCGTACCTATGGAGTGTCTTCTCGTAGTCTCCCGATCAGGAGATATGCAGGCATTGTATAGACTATTGGCATTATTTGTGTTAAGGGCTATATGGGTAACCCCTTAACGCTATTAAAAGGTAAGTTTATTTTACAATTAGACACTATTATAATAGCGAAATATACTATATAGTAAATAGTTTAACGGATCCTTAGGAGATGTAAATCCCGAGCATCTCTTGAGTTACTGCACTCATATCTATTTCTGTTAATTTAACTCACATAAGATCTTTTAGTTCTGACTCGAGTGTTTTTGTCTTTTCAAATTCGCTCGGGTCAGTCCGAGCGTTTCAGGATCGAAGACTTTAGCTCTGGAGGACGAAGACGGAGATTTCTATTATTATTATTAATTATTTTCCACTACACTCATATTGTTCCGCTGCATTGTTATATGGTATGTGTACTCTGATATGTATTGTATAGATAAAATCAAAGGTTTTGTAAAACAGCTTCATGAACTGTATATTTTGATTATTATATTTTATCCTTCCGCTGTGAGATTCTGTTTAGTTTTCTTTCTTCTCTATTTTCTTATTTATCCCATAACAATCCGCACTTAAGTATGGTTTGAATCGGCATGTGTGTCTGTTTAAATCGTGCGAAAAGGCGGGATGTTACATCTGGTATCAGAGCTTTGGTTTAGCGATAAACCTTAGCTTTGTGGGGTTTGACTCTTTACTAATAGGGTAGTAATACCCTATGGGAGTCACTGAGTGTATATATGAGAGAGCGTATTTGTTAGAGTTATAAAAAGGTTTTAATATTGTGTTAATTTGTTCCGTTTCATATTTATAAATTCTGGTTGGTGCCTGGGACGCTATGACATCAATAGGAATTTCTAAACACTTAATAGGATAGACCGACATAATATTTGTTTTAATATAGGTGAATGAAATAATTTTTTCCTATTATATTTTCTATATATAAAATAATTTTTTTCAAAAGATATCTATATATTTGGCTGCAATAGATTGGTTGTTAGGTAATAAAGTGTATAAATAATAATTGAAAAAAAATTGAAATTCGGAAATTTAGAACTTAAGTTCCGGGGTTTTGAAATTTCTTTCGAATAAATTTTGGAATATACTAATATTGTTTATAAGTATCTTCTGATATAAATATTTATTATAATTCGGAATAATTGTTTTAAAAGAAGATTTTGGAGAAAATAATTTTGTACTTTCCTCTCTGTCGCTGGAAAATAATTTCGGTGATGGCGGCCGCATCATCGACTTTCATTTTCGAGTTTCGAAGGGGAAAGGCCACTGTAGTAGTTCTACTGCAGATTTATTTTGGAAAAATATATAAATTTTGAATTGTTTTAAATATAATTAGAGATATATAAGTTGTAAGAATATATTTATCTATTGTTTTTAAAATAAATTGAAATTTAACCGGTATTAAATTCTTAAATTTCCATTAATTAATTGTTTCAAATTATTGTAGTGAATTGAAACATAGATAATTAAAAAATTAAAACCTCTAAAGGAAATAAGAGATTTAATGACAGGTTATAAATGTTATTAAATGAAATTTGAAATTATAACCTACGAAATAAAGGATATTATTATTAAACGTTAAATTAATCATAGGTAATGAGGAAACTTGTGTAACTTTCAAGTACATCCTTTAAAAACATATATAACTTACCAAATATTAAAAGTTGAAATGTTTAATAGGAAAGGTAATGAAATTGTACAAGAAAAAGTAGGTAATGAAGTATTCAATGAATTTGCTATTATAAGTGAGAATATAATGTTGAAAACTTAAGTTATAATTGAAATTTTAAAGGTAAGTAATTCAAATAGATGATTATCAACTTAAGTAAATAAAATGGGAATGCTAAGAAATTAAATGGGACATGAATACTATTGATAAACAAATGTAAATTAATGAGGGCATGCAATAAATGAATAAATAATTATAATGAAATAAAAAGAACTGGCATGACCTGAGATAATGGGAAGGAATAATTGTAAGTAATAAGTAAAAACAAATGAAACAAACAGTGAATGTGTAAATGAAATTAAAAATTTGTTAGAAATAAATGTAAATTATAAAAATTTATGTAGTATGAATAAAAAGAGAAATTAAAATATATGAGATGGAATTAATAATAGGCTAAGTCGATTGTTGTCTGGATTGTTGTTGTTTAATTGATGGTTGTTTGGGCAAGATACTTTAAAATTGATTTGGGTGAATGAATAATCTATTTAGTTTTATCTAAGACTGTTGAGAAAATGATGCGCTAGTAGTTTGTTCTTCATTCCGTACAATTTAAAAGTTTTGAACCCGAACAACTATTTGTTTGTTTGATTGAATGGTTGCTTTGTATTTGTTGTATATGCTGTTGTTGAAATTGATGGTTGTGTATTGATTGTTGACAGTGATTGAAACCACTTAGATATTTCACTTTACGTAAATTGTTAACCCTTTTGGATTTTATAAGTGAAATGCAGGTTATGGAAGCAATTGCTACTACATTTGGTTCCATAAATTTAGCGTAAGTTGCTCAACAAATAGGTACGTTTTTGGATTACGGTTTATAGCGCTATTTTATATATTTTCCCATGTAGGGATATATATTATTTTGGAAAATATTTGTGTATATCGTTATATTTATATTATATTTTCTTCCGAGCCTCTCCGTACAAAGGAGACTCTGCCAAAACTTTCCGTAAATTTTGGACTTAGAAAAATTTGAAAATGTTTTACAAACTTTAATAATTTATGTATAAAAGATTTAAATGGGTAAAGTGGTATATTTTATTTTGTAAACTTATTTGTTTATAAATTTAATATTTAAGAATGATATATTGATTTCTTAGTGTTCCTTCTCCTTTCTTTTCCCTTCTTTTCCTTTTCGGGGACGAAAAATTTTGAGTGGGGGAGAGTGTAACGACCCGTAAATTTCGGCAATTTAATTTGTTTATTTAATAGGATTTTTGTAAAAAAAAATTAGTAGAAACAATAAAGGGGATAAATAAATGTTAAAAGGAAGACTAAAATAAATTATGTAAATGGTGACTTAAAACCTATTTATAGAATTTGAATAAAATCCAAATTGAATTAAGTAGAAAAAGGATTCTTACCTAGATATAAAATTTAATATGAGAAATTAATGAAAATATTAAATTGATTTAATGCAATAAAAGAGTGTAAACGGTAATTGGAATAAATTAAGCGATCAGGTTAATGCAAGTAATAATTTATGGCTTGAATGAAATTCCAATTCAGTAAAATCATTTAAATGTTATGATTTGATTTTAAATATGAGAAAAACAAATGTAAGGATTTGGTTAATATATATGTTATTCATTCAGGGTATTGAATAAAAAATTGGGAATGCAATTGTAATTAATGGTAATAATGTTGGTATTAGCTAATAAATTAAATTTCAATGCAATACCCATAGATGAATGTAATGAAATGAATGTATGAAAATGTATACTAGGTTATTTATCAAATAAAAGAAAAGTAAAGTAAATATCGAATTGATTGATGAATAAATATACATTGAATAGTAATTGAATGCAAAGTTAATGGTAATTGTATAAAATCAATATAAGATAATGAATTTCAAAAATTGTGGGTTGATAATAAGGTGTGAATGGGAAAGTGATTGTTATATTAATTGAATGGAATTCAAACTTGATGGGAAAGGAAAATGGGTATTTGGTAATAAATTTAAAACGGACTTAAATAGTGAATTTATCTAATTACTATATAATAAATAATGATTGAATAAAAAACCTATACCTGTAAATATCTATAATATTTGAGTGGAAATAACAAACTTATAAATGTGGGATTGAGAGTTTTACAACAATTATTATGAGTTATATACTTAGTTCGTTCAATTAAATCAGAAACCATTGCAATAAATATAAATTTAATGTTATGCAATTGAGATAAACGATTGGAAAATGTTAAAGTATCTAGATATATATACTAAAATAAATGGTACCCGGGATGGTATTATGATAACTAGTGAATTTAAGAATGGGAATCGGGATTTATTTATTTATATGGAAACTTAAAGTCTAATAATTGAATTTAATTGAAATTGAATGAGATTGGATATAGTTAAATAATTCGTTATTTGAGATAAATATAATGTGAGAAATTTGTGTGATAATTTGGAATCCAATATTTAACCCATCTGTTTGACAGGAATGAATGGAATACTAATTTATTTATTTAACTAAACGGAATTTTTGGATATTATTTATATTTTGGGAATTTAATGAAATTAAGGATTTATATTGAAATTTATAAATTACCTTCTTTAATTTGACATCTTAACTTGTTGGAATTTTTTTAAATGATTAAGAATTTTTAAAGTGATAAAATGGGTAAATTTTAGAATCTAAGTATTAAATTTGATTTTATTTATTTATTTTAAATCGATTCAATTAATATAAAAATAGCCATTTTGGTCACGGACTCGGATTTCGACGAAACCAGTTTCATCGGATCTGTAACAGTGAATTATTGTAGGGTTTCAAGTTTCGTAGCGATCGGACTTGTCGTTTGATCGTACGGACCGAAACGCCCTGAAATCGATTTAATTGAAATCAATTTGAAATCAATTTGGAAATATTGATTTCAGTATAACTTCTTCATACGATCGAATTTGGACGTGAAACTTTTTCCATCGCGTTCAGAATATTTTAAAATACCTATTTCGATATATGGGTTTAACCAATTTCGTTCCGGAGTCAGAACGGGCTTTTTGGGCCACGTTAGCGTTAGCACGTTTGTTTATCCGATCCATCTATTCAAATCTCTAACCTAGCTATATAAACTCAATTATAAACCCTAGCCTCCATCTATCCTCATTTCCTTGTGCGTTTATTTTTCCCCAACTCCTCCTTTCCAATGGCTGAAAACCCTAGATCCAATTTCAGTCCAAAATCAAAGTCAAAAATTTCAAAGTTCACAGAAAATTCCGGAAAAATTATATGTTGAAGCCCTCAATGAAAAAAATCTTCTGGTGCTGTTCGTTTCTCCATTCGATGCACCGTTTGCCAAGAAAAGATTGAAACAGTTCCGGCCGTTCATGTATGGTTATGGGTTTTAACGGCGGATCTTCAACTAGGGTTCGATCGGGAAGTGCAGTGGCGTAGGGGTCGAGGAGTAGAGCGCATCGGTACGGTTAGTTCGTCGAGATGGGCATCGAAATCGCCCAGATTTGGCCGCGTTTAGAGCGGCGGCGGAGGTGGTTCCAGCCGAGTTGAACGTGCACGTGGGGGTGCTTTGGGCGGCCGAGCGTGGGGTTGACGGTGGAGCTTTCTGATCATGGTCTTAGCTAGCGTGGTGGTCGGCGTTTCGAGATGAAGGTGGCAGCTGTACCTTGCATTCGAACGAGATGGAACGAAGATGCTAGGGTTTTGGCAATCATGTGTGAACTGACGTGGAAAATTTTTATTGGGTTGGTTGCCTTGTTTTGTTTTAATTCAAATTGATTTTCAACTCGTTTTATTTCGATATCTTTCTCATACGATATCCGTTTCACGCGAGATTTTTTTTGTTAGGATCGTAATAAAATTCCAGACGCGTTGACACTGGTTTGAACAGATTTGGAGACCGTCAAATTTTTGGGTTTAAAACGGATTTAAATTCGATTTAAATTCAAAAGGTGAGTGTTTTAACCCACTCACAATTTCTAAAATTTCCTATGTCTTTTAAATTGATTTTAGATATGAGTAGAGATTTATTTATGACTGTTTGGCATGTTTTATTCATCATCTCTGTTAAATTGCATTTATTTAATATAACTATTAATTAATTTTATTATTGTATATAAATTGACAGTTAAATTTATTTATTTTGCATATAAACTGATAGTTAAACAGTTAATAAATTTATTTTGAATATAAACTGTTAGTTAATAACTGTCATTTATTTCCTGTTATATTGTACATGCCATATATTGATGTTTATTTAAATTGATGATGATTGAAATAAATTGATGAGGATTATAATTAATGATTGATGATTGATGTTTTGTGAATGGATGATGTGTACTATATTTTAAAAATCTGCAAGTTATCATGTATTTCATTCATTCGGGATTGCGGTTTGAAATGATAAATATCTGTATCACTTGACCATAGGATAGAAAATTATATACAGGCACCGCGGTATATATATATAAATTATTTTTGAAATGATTTTTCTATGGTTTAGATAGGATACGGTTAATAAATATAGATTTTGATATTATATAAAATCTTATTTTATATATACATCTATAGTTAAAGTATTGAAGATAAGCTATGTATGGATTTGTTAAATAAAATAAATAAGTTGAATGACGGGGTTTGATTATTTTATATTATATGGTTATGTACATGTTAAGTTATTGAAATTACATATAATTTTAAAGGATTTAAATTAATTAAGATTTGGAGTTAAATTGGAAAATTTATTTGGAATTGAGCTTAATTAAGAAGTTAACTTCATAAGTTGATGTAAAATTTATTAACTTGAAATTTTAAAAAAGGGTATGATATTTATAACTGAATTCTATTCAAGGTGAATTAAATGAATATTTCTAGTATAAAAATTTAAGGAAATTTTCTTTTATAAGTAATTTGAGTTTTACTTAAATGATTACGGGTTTATTATGCAATTATTATTTCAAACTAAATAATAGGACTTTAAATTGGTGAAATAGAAATTTCCAACCTTAGTTCCAATTGTTTAATATTCAAAGTTTGAAATATATTGAAACTGAAGTGATTTATTTAAACTGAAAGCAATTTTAAAATTTATGGATTTTGACTTAATCTTAAATGAAATAAATTGTAAGTCGCGGAAATTATTTTATTTTATAAAGAAATTTTGAATCCAAACTATTGATGCTATATACTGTTTGAATATCCAAACCATTTAAGTTTTAGAAATTATGGTTTAAAGCTATGAATTTTCGAAGTATTATAGTTTGAAAGTTATAATTCAATGTTTGGTTTCCGATTATTATAAGTTTGAAAACAATATGATTTTGGAAAAGAAATATATATTTGAAATAAAATGATATTATATTAATTTGGGTTTTTATAAAAATAATATCAAATGAGTTTGTTTTGGAAAGAAAATGATATCGTATTTATGGGTTTTGAAATGGATAATTATATTCTGGTTTTTGAAAGTATAATTAATTTTTAAATGACCGCGGTGTTATAATAACGTTTGGTTGTTGAAGAGACCGGGATCGGAAGTTGTCATACTCTCTGTCAACTCCGAAAACCACTTTAACAACCGTGTACGCGGTGGAGATTTCAGAATGAAGTAGGTTGGTGGCGGCGTTTCCTGTAAGGTAAATACGTGGACCCAACTCCCGTGAGTTGGCATAAGGTGGCTAAAACAGGAGCGACTGACGGGTTAATAAGGTCGCAACTTTGATCGGACGCATCCCTTCGATATTCTACTTTGACTCTTGGATTGATTCGGTGGCCACTTTTGATTTTATTTGGAGGTGTGGCTCGAGGTGGGCGGTAGCTGCGCGCTACGCGTTATCACCGACCCGGAAGCGTAATTGGTATATCTACCCTGACATTGTCTAGTTGTGCCGTGTCACCTACCCTATCGCGCCTTGTACGAGTTTCTATTTGTGTCGTACCTATGGAGTGTCTTCTCGTAGTCTCCCGATCAGGAGATATGCAGGCACTGTATAGACTATTGGCATTATTTGTGTTAAGGGCTATATGGGTAACCCCTTAACGCTATTAAAAAGTAAGTTTATTTTATAATTAGACACTATTATAATAGCAAAATATACTATATAGTAAATAGTTTAACGGATCCTTAGGAGATGTAAATCTCGAGCATCTCTTGAGTTACTGCACTCATATCTATTTCTGTTAATTTAACTCACATAAGATATTTTAGTTCTGACTCGAGTGTTTTTGTCTTTTCAAATTCGCTCGGGTCAGTCCGAGCGTTTCAGGATCGAAGACTTTAGCTCTGGAGGACGAAGACGGAAATTTCTATTATTATTATTAATTATTTTCCACTACACTCACATTGTTCCGTTGCATTGTTATATGGTATGTGTACTCTGATATGTATTGTATAGATAAAATCAAAGGTTTTGCAAAACAGCTTCATGAACTGTATATTTTGATTATTATATTTTATCCTTCCGCTGTGAGATTCTGTTTAGTTTTCTTTCTTCTCTGTTTTCTTATTTATCCCATAACAATCCGCCCTTACGTATGGTTTGAATTGACATGTGTGTCTGTTTAAATCGTGCGAAAATGCGGGACGTTACAATAGCCATAAAACCTTTGAAGATTTATCAAATTTTAAAAGAATGTTTATAATATTATTTACGATGATACTTCTTTTTTGCTTTATTAACTTTAAAGTTTAAGCTTAGAAAGTTATTATTTTACATTGCTGTAAATAATTTATGATTAATTAGAAAGAAATTATTTCAATTAAAATAAGTCAACGTTTATAGAAATATTAATGGAGTTAAAATCAATGACAAAATATTTGTTTTTTTATCAATATCAAAATTTTAATATAATTGACTTCTAGCAGCAAGTATAAACTTATCGTGGACGTTTTCAGACCTCTTGGAGTCTTTAATTGGGATATCACATTCAAGAAGAATCCTATAGGGAAAGTTTTTATTCAATTTCAAATATTATCAATATCATTGAACACTTCAATAGGGAAGCCGCTCCTGATCACCCGGTTTGGTTTTGGACAAAAGGAAAGATGCACCTCTAAATCCATATATAGATTTTTGATCTTTTTAGGAACATTAACCCTATACTAATTCAAACATATTTGGAAAGTCGAAGCACCAAAGTTAAAACTCATATGTGGATTTTTTTACATGATAAACTAAACACTATCACTAGGCTAAACTCTAAACTATCAAACTTCTACAACCATAACCCACCTTATAACAATGTAAAAGGTGCGAGTAATATTATTAATAAAAGAATGTTTATAATATTATTAACTTTAAAGGTGCGAGTAGAAGACGCCAAGATCGGAGATCTAGTCTCCATCGCATCATGGGCAACTACCCACCTTATAACAGCTCTCCCCTGCTTCTTTTAGAGAAACAACCGTTTGACTGAAGGAACTCGCTTGACTGAAGGAACCCTGCTTCAACAACTTTAGAGTCATGTTTGTTCATTGGGGTCGTCTGCCCATTTGCCGCTAGTTTCTTGTTCCCTGCTATAGCAGCTGCAGGATCCAAACACCTGTTCTTTTTATCATGCACAATGTAACAAATCTGTTCACACTCAACCCGGCAGTTTTGGCACAGCGTTCTGTGCGTACGTTCTGGCAGCACAGCTACAGCTCCGTGCACATGGATTCAGCAAGCAGCATTTCCCTGCACATGTACTTCACATTCAGCAGGTCATTTTCTCCTCGCACGTTCTGCACATCATTCCATCCATGTACATTTTCCCTGCACACAACTTTCTAGCCGCAGCTAAATGACGTTAATATATATAGACATATCTTTGAAGATGTCAAATGGGCAGACTGGAGGAAAAAATCAAGTCTTTTTAAGCAGCAAATAAAATACAGCACTAAAATGTCAAATGAGATGAGAAAAATGGACCAGTGATTAAAAATGAATACATATTATCCAAAAGTTTACATACAACAAACTTACAAATATCAGAAAGATGTGTACCAAACTAGACTCAACTCTTGTTCGAAGTATACAATAAAAAAAATAAGAAGGAACATATGATCTTCATTTTTTTGAACTTTTGGCACGGATGCAGAACCAATTTTTCTGACATAATGACCTCATAAGTATGACAGACAGGCATTGCATATTAAATAAGCAATAGGGTACATCATCTGGCATCATTTCCTCGATTCTACTTTTGTTGCTTTCATTCCCAACTTAAAAGATGAAAATTGATAAGCTGCTTGAGATTCGGTGATGTTTTGGCTGCTGTTCTTGTTATTGCTGAATTTTTTGTCAAAATGTATCGATGAACGCTTTAGTATTTGAAAAAGAGAAGAATTTGAAGATGACTTTGAAGTTGATTCGATTTTTGTTTTGACAGTTGATTTTATCTGAGATTTGCTTGAGATCTTTGATGCACCTTGTTTTGAAGGTTGAGTTTCTTTTGGGTCCTGAGAATTTTGAGTTTCAGTATATATTGAAGAATACACAAAAGGTGGCCTGAATTTTGCATTAAAAAATGAGTACACTGGTAGTATACTTCAAGTAATGACCAATTGGCATATCATTATTACATTCAAAACAAAGGGAATTTGATCTAATATGAGTTGTAAACAATAAGTTGAAGGATGATAAGTTATTTTGCTTTTTGAGGAAAAAAGACACAAGAGTTCTGCAATAAGTTGTCTATACCACAGGGATGTATCAAAATTACATGAAGGGGATGGATATTCAAATTTTGAAAGACAAAGAAGAGGTTCTGACCTGATCTGAACCAACAGTTTCGTTTGGAACATCGGCAGCACCCCTACTTTTGCTATCATCACGGTTAAATATGTATGCTCGCATTGTAGTGGACACTTGCTTGGGTTTAGATGGTAGAGAAAAGCTTGAACTTCGATTGAGAAAAGATGACTGGAAAAAAAAATCAAAATCAGGAGAAATGTTTTGCAACCATGAACCGCTAATTAAAATTTCGTTAAATTCTTATCACGATACCATATGGAACTAATTACATATCTTCTTAATCTTTACAAAATCTAATAAATAATTATATGTGTGTGTGTACACATGTCCGCTTGCTTAGATTTAGATGGTAGAGAAAAGCTTGATGTTTAATTGAGAAAAGATGACTGTCACAAAAAATCAAAGTCAGAAGAAAGGTTTTGCAAAGATAAGTCACTTATCAAGATGTCACATTAGTTTTGGTTAATATTACCATTTACCTTGATTCTCTATGAGCAAAATATTTGAAAACCACCAAACAAGCATTCATCATTTTCTCTGCTAATCGGTTATGTATTGAAGTTTGAATTATGTTAACCACAAAAATATGTATATTGGTTTTTCGAATGAGTAAAATAACTCAATTATTACTATGCTCGATAATAATAATATAGCTTAGCTTTTCTACAAATAAACGGAATTCAAACAATCAACTTGAAACTTATCAATAAAACAACTTTTGGAAGACAAGCATCATTGTCCTAGAGGTAAAATTATTCGACTTTGGTACAAGATGTCACAAATTCAAAACTTGTGTAGCGTGATTCGAACATCTATTGACATGTGATGTGTGTTATGTTATCTCGGTGACATGTTGTATCTAAGTACTATTTCCAAAAAAAAAATGTCCCAATGGCATGTATTTAAGTACCATTTCCAAAAAAAATGTATATGATTTTATTTCTTACTACAGGGTGATATAGTTAATCGTTACTTTCTCTATTAGTTATATTTTGAGAAAGACCAATTAGTATGAAAAACTCTATAGTAGAAAAAAGGAACTCATCATCTCAATTTAACATAATCATGTGTAAAATGTTTAACTTTCTATATATTTAGCAGTTAAAACCAAAGAAACCAAATTAAATAAAAGTACCTACCTAGATGTTATTCTGTAAATTAATAAACAACTAAAACGATAGTTACTTCAAGCATGACATATCAATATACGGCCCAAACAATTACATTAGTTTCTTTATAATATTGAAACAAGCAAACTCAACAAAGAAAAATTAATTGCCATCTTCTTTTAATTAATATCTTATTTAGTAGGAAACCAAGAATAATAAAGTTTGTTTATTTTTTTTGTAAATTGATAGAAAAGGAAGGGAAGTGGCAGCCCCCACTAGGCCTAAGATAGGTCCATCATTATGTACGTGTGTGCAATGACATATCTTAGTATATGTGTTTGTGTATGTGCGTGTGTGCATGTATGTGCACACATAAATGTGCCTGTATGAGTGTCATTAACTGTCAGATTATTGATTCTGTACCTTTGAGGAGCTATCGCTGTTTCCACTTGCCAGTATGGAATCAAGGCTAGCTGCAGTCATAAAAGGATAAAGATGTGAACAGGAGTTAAAGAATTAACATTAATAACAACAAATGTAGATAGCTCAATGAATATTACATGCTACAGCTTTTCCCTTTTTCTTGGTTGAAGGCAAACTGTTAGTTTTCTTAATAAGACTAAAAACTTCTCTTGAATTTTCATCTTCTACGGGTGATATGAATGTAGATGGGTCCTGGAAGAAATAAGATAATTATCAAACGGCAAAAAGTATAGTATCACTGATGAATTTAAGTTTATAAAGCACACAGATTATGTTAGCAGAGAATGGTTATAAGCTAAATATCAGATTACAGACATGCAAAACCTCAAAAGTAATACTTCCCCAATATCATAATTAATATGTAAAGAGATCACAACTTACAATTTTCTTAAGCACGCGCTGACGAAGTAGAGCCTGCTCTGCTGCTTCATCATCAGAATGCTCGTAAACATCAGTTTCATCATTAAACATTTGGACAATCATCTGCTTAACCTTCTTTTTGTTACTACGAGTGTTGTCCATCACTTCTTGATCATTTGATTTTTCATCATCGGTTTCAGCCTCAGATTCGGCATCAAAATTACCACAATCATCAATGTCATCCAGACAACTAGGCATTTTCTGATTTGATCCATATTTTAATCTTTGTAGAATGTCATCTGTTCCAGCTGCATCTTGCTGTTCAAGCCACTTCTGATGAAGCAAGTTACGTTTTTCTTGATCAACTGATGCCTCTTCATAATTAGTTGCAATGAGATCTTTAAGCACTTCTTCTTCATCACTTTCGTTGTCTTCTTCTTCGTTGTCCTTGAATCTCAACATATCTTCGTCGCTATCATCTTCTTCTTCAGCTTCGTCATCAAGAAAAACTTTTGCAAGGCCAGCTTCTTGAGAGTCTTGAGAGGAGTCATTGTTGGTGGTGATAGGACATGGGCTAATGTTTACTTTATCGTCATTCTCTTCTTCCTCCTCTGCTAAACTGCAAAATCAAAAGTATCCCATTAGGCAAATATGTAAATGTCACAGTATATAAGGCATGCACAACATAACAGTTAAAGAAATAAATGAAGGATGATGCATAGATATTAGTTCATACCATGACACTTTTAAGTTTTTTCAGTAAAATGAGGATATTAAGTTAATTACTCGTGCTGAAAACCCAACTAGTAGCACCATAGCAATTCATAAGAACCTATAAATATCCTTATGGGTAACTCATTCGCCAATGCCATAAATACTATGAATGATGCTCGTGCATAAATTTGTTCACATATTATTCACTCATTCAGCATAATCAACATACTATATAAGAAGGAAGAGACTGAGAAGGCATGCATAATTTGCACATGTAGCCTTCAGTCCTGTAGGCAACATGCAAAAAACCAGAATCCTCTACTTCTGTGGCTTGAAATATATGTGAAAAACCAACTCAGCATATCCCTAGCATACTACATGACATGAAATATGTTGAAATTTATACCCGAATAAGGAGGAGTCGGGAGGAGGAAGAAACCCTAAGCCTTAGAAGAGAAGCAGAGGAAGATCGAATAGAGTTGCGTAAAGAGGCAGATGCCGCTCTAAATTGCCGAGCAATGGAGGACCGAACGAGATCTATCGTTCGGTGGTGAGTTTGTTCAGAGGTGCTTCAATTTGAAGTGGTGAAGAAAAATTTGCCGAATGAAATATTTCGTTCGGCAATTTGGAGCATGTCGGTCCAAAAGGAATTGTCGAACCAGCTTTGTACGTCTGCCGAACCAAATACGTGCCAAACCAAATGGATGTTGAACCAAACCCTAAGACTGTATAGCAGTCACCTCTCCTCGTATCTTCACTCTATAAATAGGGAAGCTTCTAGACAACAATGACAGCCAAAATTGAGAGCTAATTTCAATCAATTTTGAAGACATCCTAGAGAGCTGAAACTCTACGGAATTGTCTGTGTATAACCTCCAAAAGTGATTCAATTTTGTAATTCTAATATTGCAGTGATTAATAAAATCTCATCTCCCCAAGTGGACGTACACTGCCTCACGGTAGAGGAACCACTATAAATACTGGTGTTATTTTATTTTTTTGCATTGCATTGATCTGTGACTGTCTATTCTGGTGTTTATCTCTGTTTATTCCATCTCATTATAATCACGATCTAATTCGTTGTTTTTTCCGCTGCATTGGATTTTTTTATTCTCTTAAACAGATCATCTAAAGGGATTTTTCCAACAATCTGATATCAGAGCTACAAGGTTAAAAAGTGTTAGACGCTATGGCAGAAAATGAAACGACTTCAGTTGTTATAAGACCATATACTAGGGATGTATATCGCATCAAGATCACAATTGATAATTGAGAAATGAAATAAGGATAAAGACTTCGAGAAGTGGCAATGAAGAATGAAGATTGTTCTAATAAGGAATGAAATACATCTAGTAATGTTTGCCCATAAGGAGTTGACAGCAGACATCTCGGTCGCGAAAAAAAAGGAGATGAAAAAATTAACGTTTACTACTTTACAACTAGCTATGCGAGAGAATGTCATCTGTGAGATCACCGCTTGGGGCATTTGGACCAAATTAGAAAATCTTTACTTAAAAAAATCTCTGACTAACCGTATGATGTTGCTGAAGACACTTCACCATACGGATGAGAGATGGTACTTCAGTGAAAAAACAACTTAATTTCTTTGATGATCTCGTGATGAAAATGAAAACTATTGACTTGAAGATGGATGAGAAGCAAATGGCAATAATTTTTTTTGTAATCTCTTCCGAAGCGATACACGGATCTCGCTAACAGTCTTATCTTCGCTAGAGACACATTGATAGTGGAAGATGTGAAATCCGACCTTCTATCTGAGGGCTTGAGAGATCAGATAAAGAAAATAAATGAAGAAAGTAGAGATGTAAGTAGTAGTCACGGCCTGTTTGTTGAAAGAGGTAAAGAAGATAAAAAGAATTGGCACTCTAGATGGCGTTCTAAGTCAAGGAAGCCCGGTAATGGTAGAAGAGTAAAGTCTAAGAACGGAAACACTTTATCTGCAAGAAATCTGGTCATTGTAAAAAGAATTGTCCAGATTTGAAAAAGAAGAAGAGGATATTTATCAATTGCGGTGAAGAAGTTTATATTTGACGATGTGTTGTTTACAGCAGTGTCGGATGTCTCAGACCATTAGGCGCTAGACTCGGAAGCATCTTTCCATATCACGCATAATAAGGATTACTTCAATTCTTTCGTTGAACGAGAGAAAATCTCTATTCTTATAAGTAATGATGTTAGCTGTAGAACAATGGATGAACGTACAATAAGGATCGGAATGTTTGACGAAGTGATACGCGCTTTTACATCTGTCTGATATGTTCAATATCTTCGAAAGCCCTTTATTTCTTTAGGACAATTGGCATCTTTGGTATGCAAGGCAACAATTGAAAAGGATAGTCTGAAAATTTCAAGATGTGCACTAGTTCTTATGAAATGAGATGCGTTTCAAAATCTGTATTTGCTGAAAGAAACCATGGTTCTTGAAGAGTCATGTGTTGGAGTAGACAGTACTCGTGCATTGGATAACACAAAGCTTTGGCATTTCAGATTGGGTCATATTTCAAAGAAGGGTTTAGAGTTACTTTGGAGACGGAAGATGATCAAAGGAAAAAACTTCGACATGATTGATTTTTGCCAGAAGTGTGTGTTGGGCAAACAAACTAAAATATCTTTTACAGTTGAACTCCATAAATCGAGACGAGTACTTGAATACGTGCATACAGATGTTTAGGGACCAGTTGCTACACCTCTTGGAAGAGCAAAATATTGTATCTCTTTCATTGATGACTTTTCTCAAAAAGTATGGGTGTATGTGATGAAACCAAATCAAAAAGTTTTGAGAAGTTTAAAGACTGGAAAACGCTTGTCCAGAACTAATATGGTTCTAGGTTAAAAGTGTTGATCTGATAATGGCGGTGAATTTGTCTCTAGATAGTTCCTTGACTTTTGTAAACAGCATGGCATTCAGAGACATTTCACTACACCCGACGATCCACAATAAAATGGAGTTTGCAGAAAGAATGAACAGGACTCTACTGGAGAAGCATCGTTGCTTGAGATTGACGGCGGACTTGTCTAGGGCTTTTGAGCCGAGGCATTATCAACTATGGCGCATATCATAAATCAAATTCCGTGCTTAATCATAGATGGAAAGATTCCAAAGAAAAAATGAAGAGGTAAAACAGAGTATCTTGGTTACTTTCGAATTTATGGTTGTCCTATGTACGTTCACCACAGGTGATGACAGATTGAAGTCTAGAGCATACAAGGGCATACTAATAGAATACACTGATGGTATTAAAGGGTATCGAATTTGGAACTCTATCGATCGAAAGATTGTTCATTCCAGACATGTTACTTTTGATGAGTCTGCTATGTTCAATCTGAAGGAGAAGCTATCTACCAATGTTTTCAAAACAGAATTTAAATCGTAAATCGTAAAGTTTAAACTTTAAATCGAAACGAGATTCAAAAGATTTGTATTTGAAGGTTTGCACACAATTTGAAATTGATTTTGATGTTTGAACTTCTACAATTAAACATAAAACTCAATTTCCTCTCTTATTATATTTTTATTTTATTTTGAAAACGTTGTATTTTGAATTCAAATAAACATATTAAGTATGTTAGTATATACATAGAATGTTTTTTATTTGCGGTTTTGACTAAGTTTGGATTGGAATTAAATCGAATCGTTGAGAGAGATCTGGTCCAAATCGGGATTTAAATCGTAGGATTTTAGGGTTTTTGACAGCAATGCTACCTACCACATCAAAAGATTCTAATAGGCCCAAGGAGATGGAAGAAATTCTCGTGTTCCGGCCAAATAGTAATGTTGTTGATGCTACCGAGGAAAACGCGGTTGATGAAACATCACAGGATAGTTCACATGTACCTTCAAGTTGTGTTGGTGATGTGCACGAATCTAGAGGAAGTTCAGTTCAAGGTGAAGCTGAAAGAAGTTTATGCGATGTAGTACCAACCCGGGTCAGTCGTAGGACTATTAGACCGTCCGAAAGGTATGGTGATTGACAGCTTGCGAATCTGAGCCTTGGTGATCAGTTTGACTATGCCCTACATGTAATTCTTGAGAAGCCGCTTGAACTTGATAAAACCTTAAAGTCATGTAACAGTTCGAAGTTTATGGGCGCTATGGAAGAAGAGTTAGAGTCGTTGAAGAAAAACAAGACTTAGAATTTTGTACCACCTCCTCAAAGACGTCGAGCCATGGCTGCAAATGAGTATTCAAGATGAAGGATGATGGAAGATACAACGCTAGATTAGTTGCTAAAGGGTTTTCATATAGAGAAATTAGAGTATGATGAAATATTCTCTTCAATAGTGAAGCATACGTCCATCCGCATTTTGCTCGCTATCGTCGCAGTTCATGACATGAAGCTGGAGCAATTGGACGTGAAAATCGCTTTCTTACACGAAAACTTGAATGAGGCCTACATGAAGCAGCCAGAAGGATTTGTTGTAGATGAGAAAGAAAATTAGGTTAGCAAATTAAAGTCACTTATGGACTTAAGCAGTCACCAAGCGGTGGTGAGTTCGTTCGGAGGTGCTTCAATTTGAAGCTGTGAAGAAAAATTTGCCGAACGAAATATTTCGTTCGATGATTTGGACCAGCTTTGTATGTCTCTGCCGAACCAAATACGTGTCGAACCAAATTATGCCGAACCAGATGGATGTCGAACCAAACTTCTGGACTGTTATATAGCATCTACCTCTCCTCATATCTTCACTCTATAAGTACATGAGATTCTGGACAACAATAGCAACTGAAATTTAGCGCTTTCAGCCAATTTCAAAGTATCCTGGAGAGATGAAACTCTGGAGAATTTTGTATGTATTAACTCTTCTTATGTATAGTCTTCAAAAGTGAATCAAATTTCTAATTAATAAAAACATCTCTCCCCAAGTGGACGTACACTACCTCGCGGTAGTGAAACCTCTATAAATACTAGTATTATTTTTTCTGCATTGCATTGATCTATGGCCATCTATTCTGGTGTTTATCTCTGTTTGTTTTGTCTCACTACAATCACGATCCAGTTTATTCTTTTTTTCACTACGTTGGATTTTTTTTACTCACTTAGATTGATCATCTGAAGAGATTTTCCCAATAGTCTGGTATCAGAGCTGTAAAATTGATTGAGTAGTGTTAGACGCTATGGCAGAAGATGAAGCGACTTCAATTGTTACAAGACCCTATACTAAAGAGATATATGTCGCGTCAGGATCACAGTTGGCAATTAAGAAATGGAATAGGGATAAAAACTTTGAGAAGTGACAACGAAGGATGAAGGTTATTCTAATAAGAAATGAAGTTCATCCAGTAGTGTTTACCTCTAAGGAGTTAGCAGTTGACATCTCAGTAGCGGAAAGGAAGGAGATGGAGAAATGGACGTTTACTACTTTAGAACTAGTTATGGGAGAGAATGTCATCTCAGAGATTAGCAGTGAGACCACCGCTAGGACATTTAGACCAAGCTAAAAAATCTCTGCTTTAAGAAATCTCTGACTAACGGTCTGATATTGCTGAAGACATTTTTCACCATACGGATGAAAAATGGTACTTCGATGAAAGAACATCTTAATTTCTTTGATGATATCGTGATAAAGATGAAGACTGACGATTTGAAGATGGATGAGAAGCAAATGACAATGATTCTTTTGTGCTCTTTCAGAGAGATACATAAGTTTCGCTAACAGCCTTATTTTCGCTAGAGATGCATTAACAGTGGAAGATGTGAAGTCGGGCCTTCAATCCGAGGGCTTTATTAATTAGATAAAGGAGATAATGAAGGAAGTAGATGTGGAAGTAGTAATCACGGCATGTTTGTTGAAAAAGATAAAGAGGATAAAAAGAATTGGCACCCTAGAGGGCGTTCCAAGTCCAAAAAGCCTGATAATGGCAGGGGAGGAAAGTCTAAGAACGGAAAGTGCTTTATCTGCAAGAAATCCGGTCATTGGTAAAAGAATTGTCTATATTTAAAGAAGGAAGAAGATGGATCTTTATCATTTGTGGAGAAGAAGTCTGTATCTTACGATGTGTTATCTGCAGCAGTGTCGGATGTTTCAGACCATTGGATGCTGGACTCAAGAGCGTCTTTCCATATGACGCCTAATGAGGATTACTTCGGTTCTTTCGTTGAACGAGAGAGTAGCTCTATTCATATGAGTAATGATGCTTGCTGTAAAGCAATGGGTAAGGTACAGTAAGAATCGGGATGTTTGACGGAGTGATGCGCACTTTAACATATGTCCATTATGCTTCAGGTCTTCGAAAGTCCTTAACTTTTTTAGGACAATTGATATCTTTGGGATGCAAGGTTCGAGAAGGATGGTCTGAAGGTTTTGAAAGCTGCACTAGTTCTTATGAAAAAAGATGTGTTTTAAAATCTGTATTTGCTGAAAGGAACCACGGTTCTTGGAAAGTCGTGTGTTGGAGTAGACAGTTCTCGTGCATTGGATGTCACAAAGCTTTGGCATCTCATGTTGGATCATATTTCAAAGAATGGTTTACAGTTGCTTCGAAGACGGAAGATGATCAAAGGAGAAAATTTCGACAAGATGAACTTTTGCCAGGAGTGTGTTATAGGCAAGCAAACTAAAGTATCTTTTGTAGTTAGACTCTATAGATCGAGGCGAATACTCAAGAACGTGCATACAGATGTTTGGGGGACCGGTTGCTACTCCTCTTGGAGGAGCAAAGTATTTTATCTCTTTTATTGATGACTTTTCTCGAAAAGTATGAGTGCATATGATGAACGTCAAATCAAAAAGTTTTGAGACGTTCAAATACTGGAAAGCGCTTGTTGGGAACTAATATGGTTCTAGGTTGAAGGTGCTAAGATCTGATAATGGCGATGAATTTGTCATTAGGAAATTCCTCGATTTTTGTAGACAGCATGGCATTCTAGGACATTTCACTACACCCGACGATCCGCAATCTAATGAGGTTGCAGAAAGGATGAACGTGACTATACTGAAGAAGCCTCGTTGCTTGAGATTGACGACAGGCTTGTCTAGAGGCTTTGGGCCGAGGAATTATCAACTATGGCGCATATCATAAATCGAATTTCGTACTTCGCCATAAATGGAAATATTCCAAAGAAGAAGTGGAGAGGTAAAACGGTGTATCTTCATTACTTCTGAATTTTCAGTTGTCCTGTGTACGTTCACCGTATAGGTGATGACAAATTAGATGCTAGAGCATACAAGGGCATACTAATGGCATACACTGGCGGTATCAAAGTGTATCGAATTTGGAATCATGTTGATCGAAAGATTGTTCATTGCAGACATGTTACTTTTGATGAATCTGCTATCAATCCGAAGGAGAAGCTACCTACCACATCAGAAGATTCTAATAGCCTAAGGGATAGAAGAAATTCCCGTGTTCCAGCAAAATAGTATATTTGTTGTTGATGTTGTCAAGGAAAATGCAATTGATGAAACATCACGGGATAGTCCACGGGTACCTTCTAATAGTGTTGATGATGTGCATGAATCTAGAGGAAGTTCAGTTCAATGTGGAGCTGAAAGAAGTTTAGGCGAACCTATCAGGATCAGTCGTAAAACTATTAGGCCACCCAAAAGGTATGGTGATTGGCAGTTTGCAAACCATAGCCTTGGTGATCAGTTTAACTATGCCTTACATTGGTTTTGGTACCACTTTCTCAAGAAAACCGAGTCATAGGCTGCAAATTGGTGTTCAAGGTGAAGGATAATGGAAGATACAAGGTTAGACTAGTTGCTAAAAGGTTTTCACAAAGAAAGAGATTGAGTATGATGAGATATTCTCTCCAGTAGTGAGGCATACGTCCATCCGCATTTTACTCGCTATCGTCGCAGCTCGTGACTGGAGCTGGAGCAACTGAACATGAAAACTGCTTTCTTGCACGAACATTTAGATGAGACCATCTACATGAAACAGCCAGAAGAATTTGTTGTGGATGAAAAAGAAAATTGGTTTGCAAATTGAAGAAATCATTATATGGACTTAAGCATTCGCCTAGACAATGGTACGAGAAGTTTGACTCTTTTATGCTTTCACTTGGTTTTAATCGTAGCATCAAAACGCTCGTGTGTACTTCAAGCATTTAATGGATGTACCTACTCTTGTGCGTGGATGATATGTTGATTGCTTCCAAAAATAAAACTGAAATCGATAGTTTAAAGCGAAAGCTAAAAGCGGAATTCAAAATGAAAGACTTTGGCGAAGCAAAGAAAATTTTAGATATGAAAATCCAAAGGGATGGAAAGCTAGAACTTTTAATCCTCACTCAAAAGAAGTACATTCAAAGGATGTTTGCTCGGTTTAGCATGGAAGGGGAAAAAGCACTCGACACACCCATGCCTTTACACATACAGCTTTCTAGTAAAAGCTCTCCGATCTCGGAAAAGGTCAATGCTTATATAATAAAGGTCTCATATGCAAGTGCAGTTGGCTGCTTGATGTATGTCATGATCTGCAGTAGGTCTGACATTGCATAGGCAATTGGGTTAGTGAGTAAGTTCATGGCAAATCCAGTAAAGACGCATTGGGAAGCAGTGAAGTGTAAAGGAACTCCAAACCATGAACTTGTCTTTGGCGACAGAGGAAGAGATTTCAGCTTGAATGGATTTTGCGATTCCGACTATATCGGTGATAGAGATTGAAAGAAGCCAACCTTCGGATATGCGTTCACCATTGGTGGGACAGCGACCAGTTGAAGAACGAGATTGCAAACGATTGTGCCGTTTTCTACTACAGAGGCAGACCTCATAGCTGCGGTTGAAGCAGATATAGAGGCGCTTTATTTAAGGCGAACGTTGTGTGATTTGGGTTTTGTATATGAAAACATGGATGTGTACTGTGATAGGCAGAGCGCAATTCACTTAGTTGAAAATCTGGCATCCAGCTCGAGGACGAAGCGTATCGAGGTGAGAGGGTCGTTTCTTGTCTCGATGAGTGAAGAGAAGCTTGTTCGTCTTCAGAAAGTTCATACAAAGGAAAATGCAGCAGACATGTTTACCAATTCGTTATCCATTGCTAAGTTCGAGTATTGCTCGGACTTTATTCGTTTAATGAAGCGCTAGGTGCCATGGGGTAGCACAGGGGAAGAATTGAGATGGTTCATGGAGATGTTTGTTTTCATGGTGGAGATTGATAGATTCTATACAGACTGGGTACTTCAAACATTTTGTTGACGGGCAATGGCCTTGTCGAAGTTCGTTAACATAGTGTAATGGGTGACGACATTGTCGAAGCTCATTGGATAAGTATCCATTGCTTGCAGCATGAAGGTGTAGATGAAGTTGGAAGGCTTGTATGGAATTCGATATCAAGATGGAAAGTGTTGAAATTGATACCCGAATAAGGAGTCAAGAGAAGGAAGAAACCCTAACCCTAAGCCTTAGAAGAGAAGCGGACGAAGATCGAATAGAGTTGCGTGAGGAGGCAGATGCCACTCTAAATTGTCGAGCGATGGAGATGGACCGAACGAGCTTTATCGTTCGGTGATGTGTTCGTTCGAAGGTGCTTCAATTTGAAGCGGTGAAGAAAAGTTTGTCGAACGAAATATTTCGTTCGGTGATTTGGCAAACGAAATATTTCGTTCGGCAATTTGGAGCATGCTGGTCCAAAAGAATTGAGAATTGCCGAACCATATTTGTATGTCTCTGCCGAACCAAATACGTGCCGAACCAGATGGATACCGAACCAAACACTAGGGCAGCAATATAGCAACTACCCATTCTCGTATCTTCATTCCATAAATAAGAGAGCTTCTAAACAATAATGACAACCAAAATTAAAAGCTAATTTCAGTCAATTTTAAAGTCATCTTCCCAAGTGGACGTACACTTGCTCGCGGTAGTAGAACCACTATAAATATTGGTGTTATCTTTTTTTCTGCATTGCATTGTTATGTGACTGTCTGTTATGGTGTTTATCTCTGTTTGTTTCGTCTCACTGCAATCACTATCTAGTTCGTTGTTTTTTCCGCTGCGTTCGATTTTTTTATTCTATTAGACTGATCATCTGAAGAGATTTTCTCAACAAAATATATGTGGAAAACCAACTCAACATACCCCTAGCATACAACACAGCAAGCTAACTTGGTGCAAATGAACTGCAAGGTATACACTGAGAGCTACATATCAGTCATTGTGTCCTGGATCAAAAAACAGGCGGAGAAAGAATGAATGTCATTTTTGTCAAGAAGTACCAGAGACTTTAAAGTGGATATTATCTAGTGCACTTGAAGTGGTTGTACTTTTCAAAATCGTTTCACAGACAAGTTGAGAATATCATCGAGTGGATTTGTCAAAATTGCTGATGTTTCTCATAAAGTAACACTCCCTATGCCTTCTATAAAGCATACTACTGTATAGAATGGCTTTTACAAAATATCAATAGGCGCTAACTTTGAATTTTTAAGGGAAAGGGAAACTGAACATGAAAGGATAGCAATACATGCTCCAAGACATGTGAGATATTCCAATTACTGATATATTTTAAGACATGATGATGGGTAAGAAGAGAGTGAATGGAAGATGAACATATAAATATAATTGGTACATTGCTCGTGAAAACAGGGAAATAAAAGCCAAAACTAAAAATTTACGAATTTTGAAAGAGTTTATATGTTAAAATCAAAATGAACTATATAATAATGTTTAGCTAGAACTTTCCTTTCAAGCACAAACTAATGAGTGGAGTGATAACATATACACCCCAAAACACTCCTTTAAACATCACTCTCCAAAGCACTCATAAGACTAGTAACACTCTACACAACTTAGCCATACAGCACACTTAATGACTAACTGAAAATAAAAGACATTTCTCTATTCAAAAATCAGAATAAATACTTTGTATTGATCTATAGCATATCTCGGTCTTATAAAACCAACCATGTTGTGATTCACAAATCAATCTTAATTTTCACCCAGCATAGTTCAGCCTATCTGTATGTTATCTCACTCGGTTATACAAACTTGAACATTTTAAGGTTTCTAAAGAGTATATTTGTATATTTATTCAAGAGGAAATTGAACATACAAGGATAGTTATTGACATATTTTAGACCAATGAGATATTCAAGTTGGTAAAGGAAATGCCTTTATGGTCTCAAATAGTCAGATACATCATTCTCTTCAAGTGATGCCGAAATTGACAAGAAATTTGTTTGCCATCAATGACTAATGTATGAATTTCTGCTTAAACCGAGGGCTAAGAGCATTGACAAAGAAGAAAATCAGTGTGCAAGATGTAAAATGGCATACTCCAACTTGAGAAGTGTTGTATATTTTAGATGGTCAAAAGATGGGTATTGATCTGTAATCATGCCATAAAGCTAACCCGTAATGTAAGCAAATTAACAATACTATCTACTAACAAGATAAATTGTTTGGAAATAATTTTGGCATGCTAACAGCTACATACTATTTTCAAATAAGATGAGATTAATTATAATCTTCCAAGATCAGTTCTGATATGATTTCAAGCCTAGTGTAACCGTACCAATAAATATGCTTTTAAATTAGTCGCTCATAACATAATCTAATACATTACACCGTAGAGTCGGTTCAATCACAAAATGGAGTCCACGCCGCATACTTGAATCAACGTCATTTCCCACGATATAAAAGAGAAACCCAGTTACTTACATATTATCCAGATCGGGATTAAAGTCCGAGGGGGGCAAGGGACAGCTAGGCTCGTCATCTACATACTCCAAGTGATCATTATCTACATTACTTGGTATGCAAGATTTTGCAGCTTCCTGCAAGAAGAAAAGATATAAATAATGAACTTCGTATAGTATCGCGATCATATTAATTCATGTTGCTTATACTAACTTGGGTATCATTAAGAGCAATGGGAGATTGGCCTTCTGAATGCACTTTAGAAGCCTGCAAACATATAAATGCTAACATTAAAACATTTTGAAGAAAAAATAGGTGATGTTCTATCAACAAAAGAATCATCCTGGAAATAACGTACAAGTTTGCTTGCATTTTACCTTTAAAATCTAACAAAAGATGATAACACAACTTAGCTATATCAAATTGTCATATTGAGAATGAAGTTTTTGAAATAAACTAAACAGGCTTATATTTAGCAATATGCACATATCTGTAACATGTTAAAGCCATATTCATTTCTGTGAAACATAGGATGAAAGCAAGTACTTAGCCAGTAAAAACAACTTTGAAAACAATGAAATCATGAAGCAAGAACAGCTCTCTAAGACAATTTTTTTGACTTTATTCAACTGTTATGCTGCATGAAATCAAACTTACTTCTTTACCAGAGACTTCTTTACAAAAATCCTGTGTACAGGTATTGTTTCCAACAGTCTGAACATCAAGTGTATCATCCTATATAAACGAATCACAATGTTAACTTCATTTCACAAATCAACAGTACTTAACAGAAAGATAACCGAAACTTAGAAAATTACCACTTTGGCAGCCTCCTTGTCAGCCTTTACATCATGTTGTTCCTCGAATTTCTCTGACTTTTTCTGAGCAAACTCATCATTTGAATAATCAGATATAGACCCAACATCAGATTGACTAAGGAAACTTGTTCTGATTCAAAGATATACAAGAAATTCTTTCAATCTATAGTTTACTTCCTCACATAAAAAAAATACAAACTTGAAAACCTGGTTTAATAACTCACTGTTTTGTAACCTCCAGCTTTCTGCGTCTTATTTTCTCTAAAACTGATGAAATTGGCTTCTGGACAAGAGGAACTGGTTTAAATGAAGCATCCCGTGTTTCTTATTGAGGAAACAAAAAATAATGTTAGGCAAAAAAACATATTGTTTGTAATCTGCTTAATTTACGACATCGGAATTCAAGCTAGTTGGTAATTAATACTTTTATATCAAATGTAAATGTCAAATATGTATTCTGTAGCTTGTTTGTATAAAACAGAAGAGAAAAAAAACAAGGCAGAAAACTACATCTCTTGCAGTAAAATAATATTATTATATAACAGCAATAACACATAATACACTGACATCTTTCATATATTTTTTTTTAACTTGAGAAATTATAAAAGGGTGCATCTGAATACCTCGCAACAATCTCTGCGAGTCAGCATGGATTTGCTCGAGTGCAGCTTTCCTCTCCTACCAATACCAAAAACATACAACTATGAAATATGACTGACCTTATGAACAGTAAATACTAAAAACATCCTAGCTTATCAAAGCATGAACCTTTTAAACTCTAACGATCCACAAATGTGTAAAACTTTGTTCACGTATAAGTTATATGTATCAACAAGAATCAATAATATACACATAAATTGCAGTTAACCTATACGTGCTGTATCCACAGTTAATTCTTCAAGCTAATAAAAAAAATTAATAAAAAAAGTGAGTAAATGCTAAATAAAGACAATTTAGCTATAGTAACAGTGAAAATCCAAACCTTTTTACTTATTTTCTTCTCTGGAACGTGTTCTTGAGATTTCCCTTCAAACTTACTACCACTCTTCCTCTTCCTCTTCTTATTCCACTTCAAATCATCTCCAATTTCTTCATCCAAAACCAACTTTTTTCTCGCTGACTTCTTTTCTTCCAGATCCATCGGTTCAAAACCCTCATCAGCAAAAGCAGGCAACGAGAACAACGGATCGAGCTCTTCCTCCTCGATCTTCTTTTCAGTCTCGAAACTGACAGATTCAACATTCGGAGTCTCGGTAGAATCTACGTAATTTTCCGATTTTTCATCCTTTTCAACAATTGAAACTTCAGAAACCCTAACTTCCTCCAAAACAACCGATTTTTTAAGACGTTTGAGCTTTGGTTTGAATAAGGGAGATGGTAGAGCTTCAATGGTTGATAAAGAGACGTCGACATCTTCGATTATTTCCATTAAAAGAACTTAGGGTTTGTGTTGCGAGTAAGTGGAGAAACTAGAGATTTTGAAGAGGTGAAAGATGCTGGCATGGAATAAATTGAAAATTTTGGCGGCAGTTTTCTTGTTCCCAATTTTTCGTTTCGTGCCGAGTGACATAATCATGCACCCAAGTTGGCCAAAAGACTCAAAAACTGCGCAACTAGGACCAGCCCTTTCTATGGATACTCGTAGCATCACAATCCGTCCGCATCTCTTGAAAAACGGATAAATAACCGATACCTGAAAAATAAATAAGATTGGATCCGCATTCAAAAATTATCCATTCGGTTTTTATTAATATTATAGTTAATATTCTGTATATTTTAGTACACCAATAAACATGTGTTTGTTTTTTTAAGCTAATACTTTGTATTATATGAATTTATTGCATATTAATTACTCGAAACTACTTACTATCATTCTATTTGTTTGTTTTTCATACTTTTATAATCAATGAGATTGAAAAACTAGACCAAAATTTTCTATTTATATTTCTCGATTTACGGATTTTTGACGGATAGGATAATTATCCAATATGTAAACGTATAGGATCTTATATAATACAACTTATATACTAATGTAAAATTATGTACGGATGCTGAGTATAGTAAATCAACAACATAAATAAGAAAGATAATAAGAGCGAGCACACCGGAAATTTTTATACTAGTTCGGATCTGCTGTCCTACATCAGTGCCGAAGCTTTCCTTCGGTATTTCCTTTGACCAAATAACTCCTACTTTGCCTGGAGGAATAGGCCAATGCAAAAGTAATCTCTGACAATCATGTGTTCTAGATAACATGGATTTTGACTCGTAGTACAAATCTTCTTATGATCTCATTTGAATATGTGAATGTGAATACTTTAAGTTGTAAAAAGTAGTTTAATCAAAATGGTATTTTGATTATGATAGATTGAGATTATGTAAGCAAGAGATGCATGAATTTGTAAATTGAAAGTTAATAAGAAACCAAGATAATAGAATATAATAATTCTCAATTTTTGATGTATATATAGGTTTGAATAGATGCATATGAGGATTTGTTACTTTTAAAAAAAACTCTGTGTGTTTTAGTGGCTGCAACCATTGAAGAGGAGATTTTATTATTGTTCAATACGAAATGAAGCATCCTTTCAAATTAGAGCAGTTGTCGGAAGACAGACGTTTGTGGATTTTTCATAGATGTATGTGGCTTCAAGAAATATTTTTCCGAAAATATTCATAAACGTCTGTGGCTTTTCCACAAACGTCTATGGATGGCCATATTTGATTATCACGATTCTGAATGCCAAAGTTGATTATATGAATTCGTGTGTGCATATATATACTCAAGCAGACCTTACAATGTTTTTCTAAGACTCTTAATACACTAGTATAAACTTACTAATCATAGCACGATCCATAAGTTTTTGTTTGTCTCCGAGTCTTGATATATTTGAGCATGACGATTTCTTGTAGTACATAACATGCAATCTTGATAAGATATAATATATGCTATTGTATAGTTGTTGTCATTGAAACCATAGAATGGAGGTTCTAACATTCTTCCACTTTTGAAGATGACAACTATACAATCGTTAGTTATAAAAATAATTTGCACTTGATTTTATCTTCCCTTATGTATATGCATATATTTATCCCTTTTGTCATTATCAAAAAAAAAAAAAAAAAAACTATGCAGACATAAAATAGATATATGATCATATATATGTCAAACAACAACAGAACAAAGATAAACTCAAGAGATATCAGTAATACAAAACAAAATAGAAGTTAAACAACATAGTTTATAAAAGAAAGGAAGAAAAACAAATGAACGAAGCTAGTTATACTGGTTTGAAAAATAGGAAAATCCATCATAATTTTCAAAACACTCTCAGTATGCTGAAGGATCTTGCTTGTATGCTGCTGGCCAATTAGTTTAATCGTTATACTCTTCGTTTTATTGAATGGAAAGCCCTTGAAAAACCATGTAAGGTTGATGTTGAAATTGGTGAGGGTCGACAAGGACATATCATCACTATCTTCTTCCTCCTCTTCGGGTTGTTCTTGCTCAATAGCCTTTCCTTTATCTTAAGAAGTTCCTTCATGAGAAGTATGAGCATGGTAAAGTAGTGTTTGAGTTCGAGGAGGTGGTGTAGGTGACGGAGAAGACGATAATCGAGAGGATGATCTGCCACGTACTGTTATCATCACTTTTCCTAAAGTGGAGACGGCTTTTTCTATAAAAAAATCCAGCTTAGTCATTCGTGTTGAAAAAGATCATTCCAAGCTAGTTATTTTATTATCCAAAGCCTTCTGGTTGACTTGATTGCTTTTTTATTTTAAGTGTTCAATCACAGATCGATTCGTTTTGCATTGGTTCAATGCGAGCTTCTTGAATCTCCGAATCGGAATAGTATTTGGTAGTATGACTAAAGGAGGCAGGTTGCTGTGAAGGACGAGGTGAATGAGTTTCTTGAGGAGCGGGAGGATGTTGAAGACCGGATACATTTGTTGTTGTTGTTGCATGGTCCATTTGGCCAGCGAGACGATTAGAAGTGGTCTTTGGGGAAGGTGCATTAAAGATAAAAAAAATTATACCGCTCTCCTTGACAGGGATTTCTTCAAACCGAGAAATATAAGAAGGTACCCCGAGACCATGTGTGACACGTAATATATGGTGCATACATAATTGTGCGTCGGTGATCAGACCAAAAGCATTTTATTTCATCATGAATAAACTTAACCCAAATTACTTGTATCCTACCAAATATAGCATAAAGGGCTTTGTGGTCATTTTCGTATATTTGTTCATGACTTCCTAAGTGGGGAATTATCATATTGATTATCATACGATTTAATAACCGGGCCTTTGGACGTAAGTAAACCAATTTCTATTGTGGCATTCTATCTTCCCAGATTTGATGTGTGATTTCATTACATGTCAAATTTCTCTGGTTAGGAATTTCTTTTAAATCGAGTCTGGACGAGGGACAATCTAATATACGACCAATTGTGTTTACGCTTATTTTTGAAACATGACCATAAACACATGTGCATAACCAATCGTCATCATTCTCAGGCGTCCAAATATTATTATTGCATAAGTTGGCGTAAAAAGAAAGACTGCCAATGGATCGATTTGTACCTCGTTTTCGTCAAAATTGATTAAATCTCGACGGTCGGAGGTGATGGTGACTTCTTGAATTCCATATTCGCTAAATTTACACACTCTATAGAATGAGTTGAAATGAAGCTTTTTTCATTTTAGCTCTTCAAATCTTTTGTTAGCAATCGTGCTTTTTTGAAACCACTCTTGAATGTGGGCATCGGTGACTAGGGGTTAGAGAAGATGAAGATTGACCTTTCTTCGGTCTTTTGTTAATGGGAATCTTTTCTTTCGAAGCCATTTGGAGCAATTAGAGCTTTAAAAACTAGGGTTTTGTTGTAGATTTAAAGATAGCTTGGTAAATAGGTGAAAGGGGTTAAAAAATGAATATAGAGGGCTGCAACAGATTGAACCTGAGGCCGACGATAGACGTATGTGGATGTGTCATAGATATCCATGGTTTTAGGAAAAAAAATTCCCGAAACCAGCCACAAACGTCTGTGGGGTTATCACAGACATCAGTGGTTTTAGGAAAAAAATTTCCCAAAACCACTAACAAACGTCTATGAGTTTGTCCACAGACGTTGTGGTCTTTGCTTGCAAAATATACCAGTTTTTGAACAGAAAAACTTTCGTACAACTGTGTATATATATGAAATTACAATATCAAGTAAATAATTTAGACGAAATGCTATCATAATCTTAGTTTTGTTAGAGTGGTCGGACTTTCTAATTTGTTGTAAATCCCTTGCCTTTGTTTCTTCTGCTAATGGTTTTAGTGGAGACCAACTTGGACGAGTTGAAGTATCAATCCAGTCTTGGTTTGATGTTTTTGGCTTGCATAAATTTCTTGGAGTAGTGATATAAACTTTGCTAGGAGTTTCTTTGAAACAATGAGATTTTTGATATGTGCAATTATTTATTGGTGAATGTCCACAAATTGCTGGAATGCATTTTTCGAGAAAGTTAAGATGGGATCATTATCATCGTTGTTCATAATACATATCTCGTTGAACTCCTATCATCTCTTGTTAATAGTGATATATTTCATCAACTTTGTTATTGAGTGATGTCGATTCTAGATGAATTGACCGTTTGGCTTTCTTTTCCTTAGGAGAAAAACCAGTGTGATATGTAGGTGATGCAATAATGTTTAGAGTAGCTGATCGAATTGATGGAGATGTGGATTTAGTTGGCGATATATAGGTGTTCTTCGATGAAGGTGAGCTAAAGTCGATAGTCGAATAAGTGGAGTCATGATCGAAAGACATTATGAGTAGAAATGATTTGCAAACGAAGCTTGGTAAAAATATGTATTTAGTTTGCAGAAAAAAATTGGTTTATGTAGAAGTTGTTTTGCTATACGTAGAAGTTTATTTGGTAGAATAAAAGTTTAACAGAAGTTAGTTAATTTTTATGAGGTAAAATTATTTACAAAATTATTTTGTGAAATTTATACGAGTTAAATAAAAATATTTATCTTAGTTTAACAATTCATTGTAAGAACATTTTCCTAGATCTCGTCTTAATTTTATAAAAGTTAGTTCGCCTAGCAGTTTGGTAAAAATATCTGCAGTTTGATTTTTGGTATTTACTAACTCGAGTGATACAATTCTCTTTTCAATGTTATCGCTTAAGAAATAGTGATGAATATCAATGTGTTTTGTTCGGGAATGATTTATAGGATTTTGATAAATTTATGTCACTAATATTATCACAATATATAGAGAACTTTTTATGATGTTACCGAGATCTTGAAGAGTTTGTTGCATATATACTACTTATGCGCAGGCTAAGGCTGCTGATATATATTCAGCTTCACATGTTGAGAGAGAGAGAGACACATTTGCTTTTTACTAAACCATGAAACAGAGATTGACCAATGAAATGACATGTGTCGCTCGTATTTTTTCTATTTGTCTTGCAACCGCCAAAATCTGCATCGCTATATGATACAAGTTCGAAAGAGCTGCCTTTAGGACAGAAAATTCTGTATTCTTTGGTGTGGGTTAAGTATTGTAGTTTTCTTTTAGCTCGATGATGTGACTCCTTAGGTTGTGCTTAGAATCTTGCACATAACATACGCTCATCGTAATATCCGGTCTACTAGCCGTTAAATATAACAGTGATCCTATCATACTTCGGTATAACTTTTGATCGAAATCTTTTCCATTTTCATCTTTATCTAAATATAGAGTATTAGTTATCGGAGTCAGTTTACTTGAGATATTTTTCATTCCAAAGCATTTTATAAATCTCGACGGTATTTTTCTTGATTTATAAAAATTCCATTTTCTAGTTGCCTTATTTGCAAACCCAAAAAAAATAGTTCAATTCATCCATATGTGACATTTCAAATTCATTTTTCATAATGTCAAAAAATTCATTGCATGATTTTTCATTAGTTGAACCAAAAATAATGTCATCAACATATATTTGTACAACTAATATGTTATTGTTTTCTCATTTTATGAACAAAGTTGAGTCTTTTTTACCAATTTGAAAACCGGAATTTTGTAAATAAGCTTTTAATCTCTCATACCAAGCAAAGGCGCTTGTTTTAGTCGATATAGAGTCTTTTTAAGTTTAAATACATGATTGGGATATTTCTCATGAAAAATAGCAGAGCTTGTTCAGCATAAACTTTTTCCTTTATAAATCTATTTAGAAAAGCACTTTTTACATCCATTTGAATTTTTTTAAAATTACAATGACATGCGAAAGCAAGTAATATTCGTTTTGCTTCGAGACGTGCTACCGAAGCAAATGTCTCTTTGTAATCAATTCATTCTTCTTGATTATATCATTGAGCTATTAATCTTGCTTTATTTTAAACAATGTTTCCATTTTCATCCGCTTTATTTTCAAAGACTCATTTTGTTCCAATTACATATTGATCATTTGGTCTTGGTCTCACATACATCATTTCTTTCAAATTAATTACGTTCTTCTTGCATTGCACTAACCCAAAATCATCTTTTGATGCTTCTTTGTAGTTTTTAGGTTCAGAATTTGATATAAATGCAACTTGACTCATTTGATTCAACTGTTTTTTGGTTTATACTTTTGTATTTAAATCACCGATGATATTATTAATTAAATGGTCCTTTAATATCCTAGGTGGTGAAGATATCGCGTTATCGTATTATTATTGATTGATATTATTATTATTATTTTCATGTATAGGTATATTAGTTTTATTTATAACTTCTTCGTCGTCGTTTTTATTATTTGTGAAATGAAATTTTCATCAAATGATACATGAAGACTTTCTTCTATAATGTATATTCGTTTATAAAAAAATTTGTATGCTTTACTTTGATTCGAATAGCCAACTAAAATACCTTTATCGGCTTTAGAATCAAATTTTCCTAGGTAGTCTTTTGTGTTTAAAATGAAACATTTTGATCCAAATACTTGGAAATATGATACTTTAGGTTCCTTTTTGAAAAATATTTCATAACATATGTTTTTAGTCATTGATTTAAGTGTTACACAATTCAATACATAACATACGGTAGCAACAGCTTCAGCCAAAAACCTTTTGGTAGGTTACTACTGTTTTGTAATGTTCGTATATGCTCTTTTAAAGTTCGATTATTCCTTTCTACAGCACCACTTTTTTGAGGTGTGCGTGGAAATGAAAAATTACGACTAATTCCCTTTTTGTTGCATAAACTTGTAAATAGTTCATTTTCAAACTCGCCTCCATGATCGCTTTGTATACTTTTAATTTTTAAATTCATCAAATTTTTAATACATTTAGCAAAAAAATTTGAACATTTCAAAAGTGTTCACTTTTATGTTTTAAAAATAATGCTCAATTATATCTTGAAAAATCATCAACAATTACAAAAACATTTTTGTTATGATTTATTGAGCATACTTGGTTTGGTTCGAATAAACCTAGACGAAGTAGTTCGAGAGATTGCTCTGTGGAGATCTTCAAGTGACCAAATTTGTTACACTCATAACATTTAATTGATGTTTGATTCGAGGAGTTTGGTTTGCAACCAATTTGAAATCAGTCATCTTCTTGAACTTCTTGAATTTGTTGTAGTTCATGGCAATAAAAACTATCTCATCTTCATCTAAGTCCGAATCTTCCTTACTTGCTTGGAATGCCATGTTTTTCTTTTCCTGATTTTGATCCTTTCTATTCTGCAAGTTAGCTTCATACGACATCAGATTTCCTATTAGCTCTTCGACTTTGAGTTGAGAAAGATCATTAGCCTCTTCGATGGCTAAAACTTTTCTTTCCCATTCATTTTTCAGAGAGGTTAAATTTAGTGTGGCTAAATCAAAGTCTGTGAATTTGACTCCAAGTGCCATGAGATCGTGTTGAATGGTTTGAAATCTAGCATATATGTCAATGATTGATTCATTTGCTTTCATTTTGAAAGATGAAAATTGGTTTCGTAAAATCGAAATTTCAGTTTGCTTGACTTTTGTTCTTCCTCCATACGTGACTTGTAAAGTGCACCATATATCATATGCAGTGGTGCAAAGCACGACACATGAAAACTCATTTTTGTCAAGTGAGCAAAATAGTACATTCATAGCTTTGGCATTGTTAGATGTCATTGTTTTTTGTGCATCGGTCCAAGTACTAATGTCAGTGTTAGGTGCTTCATATTTTTTGAGTTGCTGGCCATATGTCTAACCCATTTGCTTCCATAAAAATTCTCATACTAGTTGACCGGTAAGCATAGTTAGAACCAGTAAATAGTGGAGGTCGTGCAGTTGATTGACCTTCTTAAAAAGTACTTGCCATATTAATGATTTTTCAACTACATATCACTGTAGATTGAAATAACCATGTTCTGATACCAAATGTAAACTTATAGGATCTTATATAATGCAGTTTCTATATCAATGTAAAAGTATGTACTCATACTGAGTATAGTAAATTAATAGAGTATAAATAAGAAAGAATTAAGAGCGAGCATACCAGATATTTTTATAGTGGTTTGGATCTATCGTTTTATGTCCAGTCTCAAAGCTCCCCTTCCGTATTTCCTTTGACCAAATAACCCTTACTTCGTCCGGAGAAATAGGCTAATGCAAAAATAATTCTTTGAAAATCGTGTGTTCCAAATAACACAGATTTTGACTGATAGTACAAATATTTCTATGATCTCCTTTGAGTGTGTGAATGTGAATACTTTGAGTTGTAGGAAGTAAATCAAAATGGTATCTTGATTATGATAGATTGAGAATGTAAGCAAGAGAAGCATGAATTTGTAAATTGAAAGTTAATAAGAAATTAAGAGAATAGAATGTAATAATTCTCAATCTTTGAAGTATATATAGGTTTGAATAGATGCATATGAGGAGCTACTACTTTTAAACAAACTCTATTTGTTTTAATATTTGCAACCATTGAAGAAGAGATGTTAATATTGTTTATTATGAAATGAAGCATCCTTTCAAACTGAAGCTATCGCCAGATGACAGACAACTATGGATTTTCCACAGACGTCTGTGGCTATAGAGAATATTCTTCGAAAATATTCACAAACATCTGTGGCTTTTCCACGGACGCCTATGGATGGCCTTATTTGATTATCAAGTTTTTAATGCTAAAGTTGAATATTTGAACTCGTGTGTGCGTATATATACTCAAGGAGACCCTATAGTGTTTTTCTAAGACTCTTAATACACTAATATAACCTTACTAATCATAGCATGGTCCATAAGTCTTTGTTTGTCCTCAAGTCTTGATATCTTTGAGCATGACGATCTCTTGTAGTATATACATGTAATCTTGATAAGATATAATATATGTGATTGTACTGATTGTATAGTTGTTGTCTTTGAAACCATAGAATGGAGGTTCTAACACAATATCTGTTCGTATCCGCAGATGCAGATATCTAATATCCGAAAATGATTTCGGATGTGGATGTGGATACGGATATGGCACTGTCTATATCGAAAAGTATATGTTTACAGGCCTAAGTTAGGTAAGCTTTATGTACACAGTTGATTCAAGTAGGTTCTTTCCTTCCTCCTTTATGACGTTTGACCCTACGTAAAGCTTACGTCAGATATCAGATTTGAAGTATCTTTGGCCAACTCCGACAAATACAACTTGAAATTTTTCAAAGGTGCACATCTTCTTTTCACCTAACGGAGAAGCATGCATTTTTTTGGTGTCCTATGGTTGGAAACTCATTTTTTGGACGCCAAAAGCTAAACATCCGGGGGACTCATCTATATATAGATATTTCCTCCCATTATTTACTGTTAACCCGCCTTTCGGCAAGGCCACGGACAGGCGGATTTAACTAAGTCGACTTCACGGTTATCGAGGTTGAAATATGATGGATTTGATTTAGAGGGATGGAATTCACCTGGATGTTCCGCTCGGCATTGAGTTGAGGTTATGCTGCTCGGCATTGAGTTGAGGTTGTACCGCTCGGCATTGAGGTGAGGTTGTGCCACTCGAGATTGAGTTGAGGTTGTGCCGCTCGGCATTGAGTTGAGGTTGTTTCGCTCGGCGTTGAGGTGAGGTTATGCCGCTCGGCATGGAAGTCGTTCGGCATGGAAGTCACTACAGGAAGTCGCTACAAGAAGTCAAGTTAATAGGAAGTTGCTATATGAAGTAGCTACAGGAAGTCGCTCGTACCATGATGAAGGATGTTGGCTCGGCTATAGCCCTAATGGGCCCGGACTGCTAAGGAAGCCCGGTAACTCGGGATTTGCCTATAAATACAACACAAGAGGGTACAGAAAAGGGATCTTCTTTCGGATCTCTAACTTTCTATTTTCTAAGGCTGAGGCTACTTTACCATCTTGTAACTGTAATCGATTGTTACAGCAATAAAAAAGAAATTTCTGGAGTGGACGTAGGCCGGAGTCAGCCGAACCACTATAAATTCTGTATTTTTACCGCTTTCTTTTTAATTTTGACTGTTCTTCACATTATTACTCTCTACATATATTCTATCTGTGAGCTGTGACTGTGATTTGATGCTTTCGCATGGATTTAGGTATTAATGACCAATTTTGGCGCTAACATTTTGGTGCTTTCACTAAGAAAGTTAGCACTCATGAATTTTGAAGCTTGAATTTTAGATTGAAAGGCTTAGGAATTCGGATTTGGAAAGCAATGGCTAGACCACCAACAAGGAAGCAAGTAGCGAAAAGGAGCAATCAGGAAGGAAGTTAAGCGGCCTCTTCTAGAGCTGGAGAGGACCATGCATCCGTCTACATAACTCGGGAGGAGATGCAGGTTATAATGAATTCTATGCAAGAGCAGATGATAAAACAACAAAAGGATATGATGCAGGCTCTTCTTAGGCAATTTGGACAACCAAGAACTGCATGTGCTCAAGTTCTTGGAACTGGACCAGAGGGACTCAACCAGTAGGCAGATGGAGTGGTTCAGTAGGGGGCTGCTCCCAATCAAGAAACGACTAACAATCTGGATGGACCAAGACTCAAGGGCACACCACCAGGTAATGTTGGACCAGTTCGTAGAGGGATACTGGATGACGCTACGCGTCCCGACGCCAACAGGAATACCAGAGTACGTGATGGGGAATATATGCCAAAATTTCCTCAGGGACTTAGAGGGAAGTTTGGAAACATGGATAGGGGGCAACCCTTGGTTGGAAACGCCGGATTGGCTGACATTATTAGGCAGACTATTCGTGGATGTCTGACAAACAGGGATTCAGAGGAAGTCAACAAAAGTCCGTTTACCCGAAACATCAGGACGGCGAGAAATCCATCTGATTTCAAATTGCCCACTTTGGAAGTGTACAACGGGAAGACGGATCCTACTGACCATTTGATGAGGTACATTAGGCATATGAAAGTGCTGGAGGCAACAGAGGAGGTTATGGCCCCATGTTTCCCCCTATACTTGACTATTATAGCTGCCATGTGGTTCAAACAGCTGGAGGATGGATCCATTGGAATATGGACGGAACTAGTGGACAGGTTCTTAAGTCAGTTTCAAGTTCACATAAAAAGGCCAAAGAACGTGATGACATTGACGTTAGTTAAACAGGGGGCGGATGAATCGCTCAGGACATTCTTAACTTGATTTAATGCAGCAGTTTCTTCGATGGATTGGCTGGATCCATCAATGGTTCCGATGGCTGCAGTATCAGGAGTCAGAGATAATTCAGATTTCAAAGTATCATTGATACGGGACCCACCATTGGATCTTGGGGAATTCTTCCATGAAGCTGAGAGATTTCTCCAACAAGAAGATGCGTGCTTGGACATGAGGTCAAAGGAAGTAAACCTGGTTAAGGATGGAGGACTAGCCGGCGAAAGCTCGGGTAAGGACAAGGATAAAGGGAAAAGGAAATGCTGGGAAGAACCAAGGTTCTCCACTTACACCGAACTGAACGCAATATTGGAACGGAAATTCTTGGATATTCGAGATCGCCTTCCGTATCGAAGGCAGGCAAGGAGGGAGCCCTCAGAACGCGAAAGGGCATCGGGATGACACTGTCTTTTTCATGACCTGGACGGGCATGATACTAACAGCTGCCGACATTTGAAGGACATAATCAAGGAGAATGTTGGAATGGCCAGTTGCGACAATATGTCGGAACTCAGAATGCGGCGGTGGAACAGGAGCAACCACCGTCTACCTTGAACGACGAGGGCATGAGGCCCAGGAATGGTGGCCGGTTGGTCATCAGCTAATCTTGATGGTTTGTAATAAGTAACAAACTCTGGGCAATCGGCTAAATCACTTACTCATGTACGGGGTCGGAGATAACCCTCAGGCATGCTCTGATATGATGGTTTACCGAGACACCTCCGTTTGTGAAATCTGTTTTTTCCCTTTGACTTAGACATTTTCTTTTTCTGGTTTGGTTTTGGAGTTTGGTTTGAACTCCCTGTTTTGCTCGTTTTTTTGGTTTGGATTTTTGATACGGATTTCTGATTTTCTGGTTGGATTTTGATTTTCCTCTGGATTTTGGCTAAAAGGTCGTCGAGCATGGACTACGCTCGGCAAGGGTCGGAGAGACCAGGATTCGTCCTACGACTTAGGCCATATATTATCGGTTATTATTTCAGGTCGTCGAGCAGGGACTATGTTTGGAAAGGGTCCGGAGAGACGAGGATTCGGCCTAGGAATTAGGCCATATATTATCGGTTATTATTTCAGGTCGTCGAGTATGGACTATGCTCGACAAGGGTCCGAAGCGACCAGGATTCGGCTTAGGACTTAAGCCACGACATTATTTGGCATTCAGGGACACTAAACCAGGAACACCACAGAATTACGTAGCATAGGTCGTCAAGTGTGGATTGCACTTGGCAAGAACCCGGAGAGGTTACGGATTTGGATACTGGCTATGAACATCTAAGGATTCAGGCATGGACCCGGAACAGTCCAGGATTTGGACATCGACCTGGAGAGGACATGGACATGGTTATTGGATGCTGGATATGGGTAGATTAGAAATCTATTGTTGAGTTCAGATGGATATGGATTTGGCTAAGGATTTGGTTACTGGATTCAGAATCGAATGTCGACTCAGAGTAGTTATAGACTCAGATAAGGATACCGTGATGGCACTTGGATAAAATGCATTGGATTATGAATCGAAAAATATGGACGTGACTAACATACATACTTAGGATATCGGACTTGAGGCTATTCAAAACACACCTTCCAATAGCAAAGCATGTTTTGGAGGGCAAATGTTAACCAGCCTTTCGACAAAGCCACAGACAGGCGGATTTAACTATGTCGACTTCGCGATTATCGAGCTTGAAATATGATGGATTCGGTTTAGAGGGACGGAATTCACCTGGATGTGCCGCTCGGCATTGAGTTGAGTTGTGCCTCTCGGGATTGAGTTGAGGTTGTGCCGCTCGGCATTGAGTTGAGGTTGTGCCGCTTGGCATTGAGGTGAGGTTATGCCGCTCGACATTATGGTGAGGCTATGCCGCTCGGCATTGGTGAGGTCAAGGTCGCTCGGCATGGAAGTCGCTCGGCATGAAAGTCGCTATAGGAAGTCGCTATAGGAATTCGCTACAGGAAGTCGGTACAGGAAGTCGGCTTAACAAGAAGTCTCTATAGGAAGCCGCTACAGGAAGTCGCTCATACCATGATGAAGGATGTTGGCTCGGCTATGGCCCTAATAGGCCCGGACTGCTAAGAAAGCCCAGTAACTCGGGATTTGCCTATAAATACAGCATGAGGGGGTTCAGAAAAGGGATCTTCTTCGGCTCTCTAACTTTTTATTTTCTAAGGCCGAGGCTACTTTACCATCTTGTAACTGTAATCGATTGTTACATTAATAAAAAAGAAATTTCTAGAGTGAACATAGGCCGGAGTCAGCCGAAGCACTATAAATTCTGTGTTTTTACTGCTTTCTTTTTATTTTTGACTGTTCTTCACATTATTACTCTCTACATATATTCTATCTATGAGCTGTGACTGTGATTTGGTGCTTTCGCGTGGATTTGGGTGTTAGTGACCAATTTTAGCGCTAACATTCACCATTCTCTCATTTTTATGTTTTCGCTATATTATACGTCAAAATGTCATCGTGTGCTACGAAAATAGCTAAGAGAACCATTGAAAACCTTAGAACATCGAAAAATGACCCCATGCACGTTTCACCGACTCCGAAGACGATAATTTACGACTTACGGATGATCAAGAGGCTGCTTAAGGAGTGCGATTATAGGTTTGGTGCTTTTGACAATATGTAGGTATTGTTATAACTTTTTGTAATGCAATATAGTTAAAATAGAGAGAAAAATAATAGTTTGCATAAAAAATTAATATATGAGATCGATACAATCATCGTCGTGGCATCGGGCCTAAGTGCATTGTGTTTACGACATCCCTCCTACACGTATCATACCTATTCAACATCCCATAGTTTGGCATTAGTATTTAATTAGTTAGTTGATTAAAATAAAATTTGTGCAAACGATGGAGTAGGCCCACAGAACTTGCACCATTGCAATCGTGGTGAAATTCTGAGCAACTTCATATTTGGAGTTTTGCGATCGGTGTATAAACGAAGAAATCACAGATGAAAAACGAATTCAGAACGAAAATAATTCAAATAAGAAATTAGTGTTCATATATTAATTATCTAGGGCCTATAGGTCGATCCACATATTAGAGAGGTCAACCAGGGGCGATCGACCCCTAGGATGGGGTCGGACGACCACTTAGTGCGTGGAGACCAAGGTTATCCTAGGCCCAACAGCCCATATTAATATATTTTTATCTAACGATTAATGTTGATTTTTACGCCTATAAATTCAGGGCTAACCCTCTCTTACCTTCTCATATTTTTCTAGAGGCGGTAGCGAAGCTCTACCATTTCTTCTTATCCAATTTCTTTCTAAATTGTAAAAATAAGATATTTGTATTTATATTCATACAAATTGGAGAAGAATAGAAATCTAATAAAAGGAGAAGAAGAGAATCAACTATACGCGTATTTGAGGTAATATATATATATATATATATATATATATATATATGTATCTATTTCCTCTCTCAATCCCAAATCTTTTCTCAGATATGTAATTATAATGTATTTATATACCCTTTTATACACAACTCTTGGATTAAAGAAGATTTAGAGATGAATTTAAGGTTCTTCTTCAAATTCGGAGATTTGGATCGCTTTTCAAAGGTGAGTAGGAAATTTGATAGATTGTTATATCCGTTGGTGTTTATTTGATTATTATGCCAAACTAGATAATTGTATATGAGTTGTAGGCAACAAATTGAATATAATCTGAATTTAATAAATATCGCCTACATGTTCTTATTTATGAATTGGTTTAGAATTATTTACAACCTTATCTAGAAGTTAGTCCCAAAAGTATGAATTTAGAATATTAATCTGAATGAAATTTATTCCAAATTTGAAATACGTTGTATAATAATGTTATGAATATGTGTTATTACCCTTGTTGGAATGTAAACTTTTCTATGTTTGGAATTGTTGGAATTTAGATCCATTTAATATTTGTAAATTAGTTTGATTTCTTTCCCTTTTTGGAAAAATACAGCGGTTGATCTAGCAAGAAATAAATGCAAATAAAAAGAGGAAAAGGTGTATAAAGTATGAATTCATTGTAGTTTACACTGTCTATGTCAGTAATAAAAAGAAATGATTATTCCTTGTAATTTCAAATGATGTGATTTTTTATATTTTAAAGTTAAATTTTTTGTTTTGGATTAATTTATAGAAACGATAGCAGATAATCTTTTTAGATATGATTTCAACAATTGAACATGTAATAGAATATTCTAATGAAGATATATAACTAGAATATATTAAATAAAAGTAGATATTTGTACATAATTTACCGTGCTTGCATCAATTAAATAAAACTTAACTAATAACGATGCTTACATGTAATATTCACTTTTAAGATAACTAAATTATGGAAAAGGAATTTAAAAGGTTGTAACTTCAATAAATGGAAAATAAAATGTTAATAAATATGGAAGTTGTGATAATTTGATATGATAAATGTATTAATGGGACTAATAAATAAAGAAGTTAAATTAATGACTGTGGAATATTAAAAAGTTACCGATTTAAAATTAATAATCATACATAAATATCTTAGGAAATGTCCGTTAGGATTTTATGGACAAATTGACATTTATTAACATAAAAAGGGGATTTATGAGTAGATAAGCATTTATGGTCTTATTGCCTTAAATAAAAAGGGAATTAGTAAGCTAATTTCAATTTCCACCTAAGATAATACAAGACATAGGATGATTAATTGGACTTTGTAGGTTAGTGGTGCGAGACTACTAGAGTCACTTGATAGAAGACCACCCTTCACTTTGAGGCTACCAACGATCGGGGCACTTACTATTGATGTGAGATATCACCAATCCTAGGACCTATGACAACACGAGAGATTAGGTCTGCTTTCTTAATTGAAAATTGTTGAAACGTCCAAATTTGAAATTAGGAGCGGCGAGGGATATCTCCATAGGGGTTCGCTTCTAGTTTGAGGTATTAAGTGGCTATTTTAGGGCCCATCTCCTTACAGAAAGAAGTAGCCTAATGAGATTCGATATTTATAATTAAAAGTGATAGTGGATATCTCGGGAAGGGTTCACTTCGGGTTTAAGGTATTAAGTGACTGATTTAAAGGTTCGCCTCTCTCATAAAAAGAAGTGTTAGGTAACCTAGTGAGATTTCAAGCGATGTTGGCTAGATAGTATCAGTGAGGAGTCCGTCTTGGGATTTGTTATTAAATGACAAAGGCCTAGCTAGCAATAGATGTTAAATGGTCAGGGGTCTGCCTAGTCCTTATTAATGAGGTATTAAGTGGATTGGGTGCAGTCTCTTACATTGCTAAGGCCATAATAACGATAGGACCGGTGAAGAGTCTGCCTAAGGATATGTGTTAAGTGATGTAGGACCTGCCTAGAATATGGGTATTAAATGGTTAGAAGTCCGCCTAGTCCTTTTTAAAGTACTAAGTGGCTTGGGTATTGTCTCTTACATGGCTACGATTTTACTGGCGATAGATGTGGTAATAGTTGGACATTAAATGTAGAAAGTCTTAAATATTGTTTAGACGTCTTTGTAGGTAGGACCCACCGACCATTGGCAACCTTATTAGAAAACCACCTTGGGAATAGTTTCTTAGATGATAGGGTCTACCTTGATTAAGGTCTTAAATGGCAGAGTCTGTCTATTTCTCCTTTAAAGGTATGTTGTGATGATTATAGAAGCCCGCTTTATATTTAGAAGTATTAAGTGGGTAACGGATTTAGAAGTATTGGGTGGTTGATAAGGCTTCGTTGGTATTTTGTACCTTGGAAAAGGGTAGGTAATTAATCGTGTGTGCAATGCAAGTTTAGATTAGAATTGCTAACTTTTATGGTCATAACAACTAAATGGAAACCAATCGGTATATATTATGTTATGGACAATATATTGATTTTTCAGTCAACAAAATGTTGTTCTGACCACCTCCTCTTTACAACCCACAATCTAGATTTAGAGGAACAGGTCATTGGAGCCAGAAGTGTTTAGTTGTTGGATAAGTCTTCTTTGCTCTCATGCTCGATGTTGATATGATAACTGTTATCCAAAGAATACCATAAGTCCAAGTTAGTAGTCATAGTCAGTATTCTTATCTTATTATTGTTTCCGCTGTGAGTTTAGATTTCTGGCAATCTCTGATAATGCTCATGCTTATTCACAAGCACAAAATCTGACGATCTGGGCTTTAATGGACTTGGGTTTTGATATTTGTCAAAATTTAGGCCCGTTAAGGTGCCCGCCATTATATCGGTATCAAAGCCTAGATTAGTAGATCAGAGGAATTAGGATAAATTGAGAGAACGTATTCATACTTTCCTATCAAGTATTATTATATTTTTATGCTAGATTTTAAGAACTCCGACCATAGAAATGTTGTAGTTTCACTCCGAGGGAAGGGACAAATCAACTATGGATTGGAAATATCTTAGAGTTAAGATTTTCACGCCGACTCCGAAGTACCTCATGAAATGCTGATGATGCGAAAGGCGCTATTGATAAAGAGCAAAGTTCGACATATGGCAAAATCCCGAAGACTGGAGGTGTTCAACCTGATGGTTGAGATTCTAGCTACCTTGTGATTTTGGATTTTGATGATGAGTTCCAGTCGGAGACATTCATTTATACCAAATGGGCGGGAAATTAGAGTCTTTATGTCACAATTGTCCGAAAGCAAGTTTCTACTAGGGTGCATTCATTGATAACCTCATTGATGGTAAACCGGATTTTTATTTGAATAATTAATATCAAATACTTAGTCTAAAACTTGTGAGATAATTTTTATAAAGTACATTTTGAAAATGCCTTAGATTTTAAAAAAATACTTAAATATTTATATATATCAATAAAGACTTGATTTTAATTTTTGGCAAATATAAGTTTGGTTTTTAAGATAAGTTTTGGTATGAAAAGTTTCTATTATTTTGGAACAAGTGTAAATGATCATATAATTAGCTTATTGATTTTTCGGTCTATAAAATCAAGGTTTTTAGATTTTATCTCTTTAAGGTATGAACAAAATAGGAACGTCGTTCAATTTTATTGGGGTATGCAGTTTGAAGTGTTGTTGTACAACAAATGATAGAAGAAATAATTTCATGCAATGTAGGTAGGAAATAGCAGCTGGAGTATTTTCGGGTTTTTAGAATTGTTGTTCGTCGTAGTAATTTAGTTGGAACTACTATGAATTGCTGGAGCATGATTCAGGACTAGGCGGTAGGCTTTGACACTGCCATGATGAGGATAAGAATTTTTCAAATCGTTTGAATCGAAGGAGACGGCACGAAACAGTTATTATTATTTGATCCGACCCTAATTGGGACTAAGTTCAATTCACGCCGAAAGCCTGTCTAGCAATTGACTACTTAGCGGTAAACCTAGAGTGGTCTACTAGTTAACGAGTTTTTGCACAACTTGAACCTAGAACATAACTATAAAAGTCGCGTTCAAATTTTCCTAATTGCATTCTTTTGTTCCTCCTTCCTCAAAAAACCAAACCCAATCTCTATCCTCCTCCTCATTCAAGTATCGCCCTCTCACTTTCGTTTCTCCCCTAGGCGAAGCTGTTTTCCTCTAGGAGCAGTAGTCTCGCCTCCCCCTCGTGTTGGTTTTGCACCTTAGATCTTGACCCACCATCACTTTGATCTAAACTCTGTTTCCTTCTTCTGACCACTTCTTAGCCCAAGATACCTTTTCGTACTACCAGTTTTTCCTTGCACCATTATGGTCTCAACTCAGGAGGCTACTTGGTTGGATCGGAATGAGCAGAAGGTTTCACCACTTTTGGGCTGGAAGAGCAAATCATCGAAGTAGGATTTGCATTGATCTTCTACTTTGATACCTTTGAGCGGGAGTGTTACCAATGCCGCATCTGCTTTTTCGATGGAGGCAATAATAGTTTGATTCGTTCGGAGGTTAAGGTTGTTTTGATTGAGCTGACCCGTTGAGATTTTGGAGGCCTCCGTAAAGGATGTAGACTTGGATAATTTTAAAGTGACCAACTCAAATATTTTACAGTAGATCTTTTCCCAGGATGTTTGGTGTTTGGAAGACGGATAATCCTTGTCTAATTGTCCATCAGGTTATGCGCATCATTCAGTACAACGTCATCCCTAAGACGAGAAGTTACAATTGGATTTATCCCATGGTGTAGAATACCACCTATGCTTGTATTGAAGGCATCATCGTCAATTGGACCCTCACCCTTTTGATTTAATTTGTTGATCAAGGATTAGCCTTCACAGAGTCATTTTCTGTGTTTTCACATATCCACTCTCATGTTTAGGTAATACGGATGACCCTTTATGGAGAGGCAGTTTAGTTTCGACACGAGATTGGGTGTATAGCCGACATGCTATGACCATTCAAGGGTCGCAGTAATGGATCGAGCTCCGACCGTGGAGTAAGGTATCTCGTAGTCTGTAGACATTATTTTAGGATTTATGGGGTTGTTGTCTCTTCCCTTCCAACATTTGTTCTTTTCTTTTAGGTTGTTTGGATTGTAACTATTAGTTGTCTCTTGTAAAGGCACGCACGACATTATGAGTTCTATTTATTTATCGTGTTATTGTTTCTGAACATGCGAACCGCTCCTATTTATGCATAGCAAAAAAGTATTATAAATATGAGGATCTCATAAAAGAAACTTGACTAACAGTAAATGCAATATGAGACTGAATTTTAGAATAGTTGATTTTTTTTGGCAAGGACAGAATAAAGTTGTTTTGGTATCACGGGTTATTGCTCATATTCCTTAAAAGATAAATTTTTGAATAATAGATATGATGACATTTTTAAATAAAATGTTAAGTTTTATGGGTAAAGCTTAGTTATAGATTTTATAATTTGGTTTATACGTTTGGTGTATAACCGACTTTCGACTACATGGAAATTGTAACTTGATTTATGAAAATTTATAAGAAGGAAAATATTTTGAAAAGTTCTCTTTCGAAAAAAAATTAGGTTTTAGTTATTTTTAGCTCTTAAATTATTTCTAGAATTTTCGCCCAAAAATTCGATTTCAAGGGAACATGTGCGTCTATGTATTTTGGGATTTTATTTTCCAAATGACTTACAAATTTAAAAAATGAGAAAGATTATTGTTAAATATTTGATCTTGAAGGCCACATGTTAAGCATAGAGAAGATAAATATAATTAAAATTTGTGAATTTAGCGGTGCATTAGGATCAGCGATGCGATAAATGCAAGCGGTAAAAAGGAAAAAACTGTTTTAGCATTGGAATTTCGATTTCCATACCTTATCGACGATGCAGATGAGTCTATTTTTAGACTTAATTCTGTTTTAGAGCTTGAAATAAGCCTCATTGTGTGTTTTGTACGTGGAAAATTTGGAGTAATCTAGGGCAGTGAGAAAATTTCCACTGTACTACGAGAATAGGAAGATCGTATTATGGTATGAATGTTAAATTCTCTGCCTAAATTCTTTTTTCCAACATAGGAGTAAAGTTAGGAAGTGATTTTTCGATGCGTTAGATTATGGGATGATAGGAAGTGGATGTAAAATTGGTTGCTTCATACTTCTATTCGTAGGAGTATGAGAGTTTTGGTTGAAAAGATTTTTCAAAAAGCTACATACATATAAAACTGCCAATATATATATATATATATATATATATATATATCTTGCATCATGTTTTCAATTTTTTTTAAAAAGAAATGCATTCATATAAGAGGACACGATTTGGAATCATTCTGCATACATATTTTTTGTGTGGTGATACAGTAATACACACACTTATGCACATTTGGTTACAAAGCTGATTGTACGCTCATTGGTTGTTTAGGATAATTAGGAGCCAAAACGATGACTTGGTCAGTGGTAAAATTTCAGAGGCAAAATTCTTTTTAAAAGGGAAAGAATGTAACACCTTGTAATTTGGTATTAGTTGTTTAATTAATTAATTAATTAGGTTCCAAAAATGAAAATTGTACAAACAATGGAGTTGAACGACAAAACATGCATAATAATTTTGAGCGACTTTCACATTTGGAGTTTTGTGATCGGAGTTCAAACGAAGAAGTTGTGGATGAAAAACAAACCTGGAACAAAAATAATTCGAATAAGAAGTTAATGTTTATATATTAATGGCCTAAGGCCCACGAGTTGACCCGTATATTGAAGCAGTTGACTAAGGGCAGTCGACCCTGAGTAATGGGGCGGTTAACCACTTCGTATGTGGTGGTAAGGTTCAACTTAGGCCCAACAACCCGGATTTAATATATTTTAATCTAATGGTTGATGTTGATTCTTATGCTTATAAATTTAGGTCTAACCCTCCCTTCTCTTTTCATATTTTTCTGGAGAAAGCAGCGAAGTTCTACCATTTCTTCTTCTCCATTTTCTTTCTAAATTATAAAAATAAGATAATTGTATTTATGTTCACACAAATTAGAGAAGAATTAAAATCTAATAAAAATGAGAAGAGAATCGACTATTCGCATATTTGAGGTAATTTATATATTTATATCTATTTTCTCTCCCAATCCCAAATCTCTTCTCAAATCTGTAATTCTAACATATATATCTCCCCTTTTATACATATTTCTTGGATTAAAAATGATTTAGAGATGAATTTAAGGTTCCACTTTAGATTTAGAGATTTAGATCGCTTTTAAAAGGTGAGTGGGAAATTTTGTAGATTGTTATAATATGAAAATTATTCCGTTGGTGTTTATTTGATTATTATGCCTAGCTGGATAATTGTATATGAGTTGTAGACAACAAATTAAATATAATCTGAATTTAATAAATATCGTCTACATATTCTTGTTTATGAATATATTTAGAATTGTTTACGGCCTGATCTGGAAATCAGTCTCAAAAGTATGAATTAGAATATTGATTTTAATGAAATTTATTCCAAATCTGAAATAGATTATATAATAATCTAATGAATTTGGATTATTACCCTAATCTTGTTGGAGTGTAAACTTTTCTATGTTTGAAATTATTGGAGTTTAGATCTGTTTAATATTGGTAAATTAGTTCGATTTCTTTCCTTTTATGGAAAAATACAGCATTAGATCTTGCAAGGAATAAGCAAATAAAAAAAGAAAGAGATGTGAAAAATATGAATTCATTGTAATTTACACATCTATTTCATTAATAAAAAGAAACGATTATTCCTTGTAATTTCAAATGATGTAATCTTTTATATTTTAAGGTTAAATATTTTATTTTGGATTAATTTATAGAAATTATAGTGCAAAACTTTTTAGATATGATTCCAACAATTGAACAAGAAATATAATATTCTAATGAAGGTATGTAACTAGAATATATTTGATAAAAGTAAATATTTATACATAATTTATTACGCTTATAACAATTAAATAAAACTTAGTTTATAACGATGCTTACACGTAATATTCGCTTTTAAGATAACTAATTTATGCAAAAGGAATTTGAAAGGTTGTAACTCCAATAAATGAGAAATAAACGGTAATAAATATGGGAGTTGTAATAATTAACATGGTAAATGGATTAATGAGACTGATAAATAAAGATGTTGAATTAAAGACTATGGAATGGTTAAAATGTTACTAATTTAAAATTAGTAATCATACATTAATGTCTTAGGAAATGTCCATTAGGATTTTATGTTGAAATTGACATTTATGAACACAAAAATGGGATTTATGGGTAGATAAGCATTTAAGGTAAATCTTATTGCTTAAATAAAAGGAAATTGGTAAGCTAACTCCAATGTCTACCTAAGATAGTATAAGTAAAGACTTAGAATGGCTAATTGGACTTAGTAGGTTAGTGATGCATGGTCAGTAGACTCACTCGATGAAAAACTATCCTTTACTTTGTGGCTACCAGCAATCGAGTGCACTTACTAGTGATGTGAGATATCACTAATTCTAGAACCTACAATAACGTGAGAAATTGGGCCCGCTTTATTAATTAAAAAGTATTAAATGGTCCAAATTTGGAATTAGGAGCGGTGAGGGATATCTCCATAGGGGTTCGCTTCTGATTTGAGGTATTAAGTGATTGTAGGGTCCGCCTCTCTCCTAAAAAGAAGTATTAAGTAACCTAGTGAGATTCCAAATAAATAAGGATGTTTCCAAAAGGGTTTACTTTAGGTTGAGGTATTAAGTGACTATTTTAGGGCTCGCCTCCCTACCGAAAGAAGTAACCTAATGACATTCCATATTTATAATTAAGAGTGATAGTGGATAGCTCGGAAAGGGTTCTCTTCAGTCTTGAGGTATTAAATGACCGATTTAAGGTTTTGTCTCTCTGCTAAAAAGAAGCATTAAGTAACCTAGTGAGATTCGAAACGATATCCACTAGATAGTACCAGTGAGGAGTCCATCTTAGGGTTAGGTATTACATAACAAAGGATTGCCATAAATATTTGTTAAATGGTCAAGGGTCTGCCTAGTCCTTATTAATGAGGTATTAAGTGGCTTGAGTATAGTCTCTCACATTGGTAAGGTCGTAATAGTGATAGTACTAATGAGGAGCCCGCCTGAGGATAGGTATTAAGTAACGTATGACCTTTCTAGAATATCAGTATTAAATGGTTAGAAGTCTGCCTAGTTTTTTTAAGGTATTAAATGACTTGGATACTGTCTCTTACATAGCTACGTTTTATTTGCAATAGACGCGGTAATAGTTGACATTAAATGTCGGAAGCCTTAAATAGTGGTTAGAGGTCTTTTTAGCTAGAACCCACGGACCATTGACGACTTTGTTAGAAAACCACCTTGGGAATAGGTCTTAAATGATGGTGTCTACCTTGATTGAGGTCATAAATGGCAGAGTTTACTTATTACTCTTTTAAAAGTATTTTGTGATGATTAGTGAAGCCTGTTTATATTTAGAAGTATTAAGTGAAAAATGGATTTAGAAGTATTAGATGGTTGATAAGGCTTCCTCGGTATTTCATACCTTTGGAAGGGGTTGGCAAGTAATCGTGTGTGCAATGCAAGATCGGATTAGAATTGGTAATCTTATGGACATAGTCACATAATAATTAAATGGAAACCAATTGGTATATATTTATGTTATGGACAGTTTGTAGATTTTCTAGTCACCAGAATGTTATTCTGACCCCTCCTCATTACAACCCATAGGATAGATTTAGAAGAACATGTCACCGGAGCTGGCTGTATTTAGTTGTTGGAGAAGTCTTCTTTTCTCTCATGCTCGATGCTAATGTGACAACCTGTTATCCAAGGAATATCATTAATTACAAGGTAGCAGTTATAGTCAGTATTCTTATCATATTATTGTTTTCGCTATGAGTTTAGATTTCTATCAATCTCTGATATGGCTCATGCTTATTTGCAGGTATCAAATCAAATGATTTGTGCTTTGATGGACTTGTGTTTCGATTTTTGTCGAAATTTATGCCCATTAAGGTGCGGGTTGTTACACCTGTACTACGGGCCTGTCAATTTTGGTCATGTTTACATGTTAGGTGGGTATAGTCTTTTGGTCGGCCTCTTATTAAGGCCCTAATTACCGATATGACACCTGGCCCACGTGTTTTATCTAGTTATTTACTTAAATCCATGAGAAGTGGTAGCATACCACCCATATTTCATTTTCATGACTTTAAATTGGGAAAAGTTATTTGGATTTTTACATGCTTATCAGTATAGATATCGGTGTTCCGAGACGTAACCCTTGCCTCTCGATTGTGTCTACGGGACCCCCCGTTCTACACTGTTTATCTACTAAAGGTTGACCCTAACCGCATTAAGAGTGGTTCCCTTCAACTGACATATCTAGAGGCCGAGTATAAGGATAGATTAGACATGGCTGACGTAGTTATTCTTGCTTTTCTTTTAAATTTTGCTCGACGTTTTTTCAAACCAAAAGGGCATGGTTCGTTTGGGCTATCTTACAAAGATATCCAACCTAGAGTAGTTGCACATAGCGGACTAGGCAGTGCCATATTTGCATGTTTGTACATTTCTCTGGGTCACTATTCTCTTTCCCCGGTTGAGCAAGCGTTCAGCTTTTGGTACTTATTTTGTTGCGGTACTATGAGTGCGCAACGAACATGCATCCACATACTTTAAACAATAGCATGTCGGTCTTCTAAATAATCTCCCATAGAATTAGGAGATGGGAGACCATCTAGCACGATCTTCGAACCCTCTAAAGGGTAAGGCATAATCTGTAGGTGTCTCGTCAACAGCTGGACATGTAAGCCAGTGTTGGAACCAGGCAGGTCAAAAGCAGGTAAAATAGGTGGATTTAAAAAAGAAATCCTATTTTGGATCGTAAGGGCCAATGAAGTTTAATATCATATGGATCCAATCTAGTTATTTTTAATAAAATAATTTTTTATTAAATTGTTTTATTTATTTAATTAATCTTATTATTTAAATATGTATATTTGAAGTGTGTATGCGTTAATATTACATGTATATATTAACCATGTCATTGTATATATCCTATCAATATGTCATCATTATCATTGCATGTGTGTGTACACATGCAATGATAATGATGACATATTGATAGGATATATACAATGACATGGTTAATATATACATGTGTAGATATTGCGATTTATATCTGTCATGTATATATTCATTATGTATATATACACAATAATTGCCACAAAATTATTTAGAGAATGTGTGTGCATGCATATGTATATGTATGTGTTACGACCCGTGTTTTACATATCAGAGGATCGTAAAATATTCTTATTTTATTCATATGAGGTCGTATGACTCTAAAATTTTGGAAAGTGACTCTTAGTGGCATTTTCCACATCTATGCTTTTTGCCTAATTTCTACGTGACGGGTTTGATCCTGAAAATCTTGTTTGGACTATAACTTTTGATAGGAGCCAAAATTGGACATCAACCCACTTCCACTGCTTTAGGATGATGGTTTCATATTTCGTAGAGTGGTCAAAATAGAAAAATGAACTTATCATTTGAAAATTAAAGTTGTTTTAAGTTTTGACCGTTGTTGGTCAGTTTTAGTGGGTAATTAAGTAAGCCCATGCTTAGGCACATTAACCCATCTTGAAAATTGTAGGGGTGGGCATAAACCGCACTGCTATATGGAAACCGCCCGCAATGGACCGCAAAAGCGGTGCGGAAACCCGCACCGTATCTTCTAATCAAAGTTGATATCCCAAACCGGACCGACCCGCATCGATACGGTTCGGTTGCGGTTTGGACGATTGAACCAACCATATTAAACCAGACCAAACCGAAAATTTATATTGGTAATCTTATAATAAAAGTATAAGCAACTCCTATCTTATTTTAGATTCTAACAATGTACATTCTATTTTTAGCGTATGTTTTTGTTATATTAATAATAATCGCTGACATAAAGGAAGAAGTTATAGTTTGGTATAATATTTTTCATCTTATTTTTTTTGTGAATAAATGCTAATTATAATCTTATTCTAGTCATTTTCCTTAATGATTATGCATTGATTAGTGTTGATGTTTGGTTAATCTACCAAAAAAATCTCACTTGTAGGTAGATGTCAAATTGAAATATTCATACAATTAAGAACTAATCTTTTATTTCAGTATAACATTGTGCATTTTAACCTTTAAATGTAAAAGTTTCACACGGTTGCCTTTGTAAATTGATTGTTGATGGAAGTAATTCTTTTATTTCATATTTAATATGGGTTCAAACCAGATTGGACCAAAACCGAACCGTATTACATTCAAACCAGACTGAAACCGAACCGTTTAAAGGATTGGTATAATGATTTGTATTTTTGATTAACCGTTTGATTCGGTGCGGAAGCGGTTTGGACTCCAAACCGCACCAAACCGACCCGCGCCCACCCCTAGAAAATTATGTTAAGAGAAGGCTGTAGGAACTGATCTAAGTCGTTCCTTCTTCCCCAAAATAGCTTCAAACCTCTATTAACCCTAATTTCATCAAAAATCACACATTTTTCTTACTAATCTTGGCCAAATCATTGATTAGAGGGGTGATTAGCATATGAAAGATTTATATTATTATTTTTGCTGATTTGGGTACATCTCCTTTGCCATCTACTTTAGATTTAAGGGGAAAATTTGGCATTTGGGTATTTGGTGAGTGGTTCTTAACCTCTTATTTTGTTATGCATGTTTATATAGTTAAAATTGATGGTTTGACATGATTTAGACCCTAAAATATTTTCTAACCTTAATCAAACTTTTATACATGTTTAAGGATAAACTATAAAGGTCTAAGAATGTTTTTTAAATGGTTTTGCAAACATTCATATTCATATGCATGCACTAGTATAAAGGATAGATGTAGATCGGGATTTGATGGATTATCATATTCTTATGGATTGTATGTATGGATGAATGTTTATTTATGTTATTTCATGTTTTTATGTTGTGCTTTGATTTTATTTGCTAGTGTTTTAGGTAGTAGGAGAATAGTTCGGTGAATTCAACAAATCAAAGGCAAAGATGGTCAGAATTGGATAAAACTTGAAGAAGAGGCTCTGGTGTATGGAAGGAGTCAAAGTTTCAAATCATAGTAGAAACGGGTTAAGTACATAGGTCACTACTGAGCTATCATAGGTCGGTACCTAACTATGTTTAGTGGCTAAAATATGTTGGCAATATATTGGCTTGGTGGAGAATGGCAAGAGGAGGTTGACCAAGTCAAGATATAGGAAAATGACTAAGTATTGGGTGCTATACGAAGTTATCTCTAGAACTAGGAAACGGAAGCTTTAAGTGGGTAGCTATATTGAAGAATGGGTTGGGTTCTAAAGCATATGGGGAAGGAAGTACTGGAAGCATGGGATAAGATTTGTCCAAAATTGGCCAAGTGTATAGCACAGTGCCGAGCCATGATAGCTCGATGCTGAGTCATTTATGTTGATGGGATGGGAGCGAAAATTCTTAGAGGGAAAGTGGAAGCTCCGCAAGTCGTGCTGAAAATGTTTGTTTGTTCGCTTAGGGTTTGACGGTGGCATAGTGGCACGAGATAGTTTCGGGACTTTGGTGACAACTCAATGATGAAAAGAGTTAGATTCTAATGATTGCGGCTCGATGTTGAATGGATTTGTGAGAACGGTTATCCACAAAGGGCGGGTTCTAATAAAGGTGACCTGTGGATAGAACAGTTGAATGGTTCTATCATGAAAAGGAGTAATGTAGAATGGTTCCTCGATAATAATGGAAATTGGATGGAGCAAGGAAAGGACTCTGATACACGTGCTAAGGGATCGTTGATGCTTGGAGTGTTTTTTGATGTACTCAGAGCAGGGGTATTGTGAGGATGCTCATAGTTATGTTGATAAGCTATGCCAGATCAGTTGAATGGACCCATGTACCCTTGACCAGTTGAATGAGTCTAGTATCAGGTTCGGACTAAAGAGAGTACACTAAAAAATGGCATTTTCATTAGTCACTGGCAGTTGAAAAGTCATATGAGTTATCATATATCCATAGCACATTGAATGCTAGTAAGGATTGGTTAATGGATGCTATTGTTGTCTTGATTGTTCTTCTGTAGACTATCACTCTAGGGATGTCATTATAAATAGGTATTGGAGGTAAGATACATGGACGCCCATTATCACACTTGGCTTGTAGTGTACATTTACTATATTTGCATAGTAGCATATTAGATCATTATGTGCTAACTCTTTGGTTACAGGGACAGGTAAATATGGTTCGTATATTGTTGTTCCTTACTATATCGACTTGTATAGTATTTTGAGATTCATTTATCGCTCATATCTAATTGTTGTCTAACTCGAGGTTTTATGCTTTGCTTCTTATTATCTCGGGTATTCTTAAATGAGTAGACTAGATAGCAGGTTTAGGTGTGATGCGGTAGCTTTGCTTCTTATTCCACCGTGCAACACCATTGAGCCTTGGCAATGTTTGCTTATTATTATGACACAGTTATTTGAGTTTATTTCCATTGTATAAACTCTATCACTCATCGCATAACTCTAAGAATCCATACTTTGATTTTGGATCTAGTTAATATTGTATCTCATGTTTCATATCTATGATATGTATTATATTTTATTCTATGTGCCGTGAGATATATGATAGGTTTTGTGATGTTTATTTTATCTTTAAAACCCTGATGATCGTTCTACATCGGTTCGGCACAACAGTAGGACACTATCTTATGTATATTGGATGCCAGTGGTATAGTGCCGTCGTCACATTATGTATATGATATTGAGGATAAAAACGGAGGCTACTAATAATGAGGACTGAAACGCAAAAATCCTTCACTCGAGACGATAAAGGATGATGAAAAGGAGGATATAGGATGACAAGAGGTTAGAAACAAAAAGAAAATAAAGCTAGAGCTTCAACTGAACGACCCACCTTTTCGACCCTTAAGAGTCGATACTAATACATCCAAGATATTCATGTGCCAAGCATACAAGTGCTGAAAAGACGGATTATTGAGGTATAAGAAATAAAGATAGAACATGATCTCTAACGTGACGAGTAAAATATTGAAACACCCCATAGCCCTTAATATACCTAAAAGGACACATTAAAAGGTGTGGTCTGTTATACGTATAACTAAAGCTAGCAGAGACTAAGATTCACAAGACAAAAATAGATAAAAACAACGGAAATAATTAAAATAATAACTTATTTATAACAAAACTTCATAATTACTTTAAAAGCCAAATAAGTCACCAAATACCAAATACATCATATGTCAAAATACCAATGCATGTCTTGCGAAATTAAAAACCACAGTCTCAATAAAATTAGAGCACAAAACATCACTCAAATAGTGCCGGTACAATAAAAGAACTAAAAACTGGAAATGAAGAAAAGGAATACATGCTAGAGTCTCTGCCAAAGGAGTCTCCAAGAACCTGCAGTCTACCGCCCTTGCCCCTAATTGCCATTTGGGGGGAGGGGAAATGAGAAAATAGAGGAGTGGGTCAGACTAAAAGTCCGATGAATGATGGTAATTACTAGCATATTTAAGCAAAGTAAAGATAATAGACTTTCCAACAGTTCTAGTCATAAAATGAAATAAAGGAAATAGAAAGAAAGATAGAGCTGGAAATAAATACGATTTAACTATTGCTAAATTAATACGATTGGATAACTTTGATTGTTTGCACTTGTCTTAGATAGCAGCTTTGATTAGGCTGAATTCCCAATCTTATTTTAGTTAGGCTGAAATCCTAATTCTACCATTTCATGGGCCTGCTACTCCATAGAATCTACTGTGGACTAGATGCTAAAGCTCCGTACATAGTAGACATTGGTGTCTATGAAAGACACACACTAAGCGCTTGGAACTCATAATGATTACTGAGCACCGAATGGAAGTCGCACGCGTAACTGCCACCATGCTCATGTTACCCGCTGTTCCACCTATTGGGTCTTCTTAATACTTCAAATCCAGCATAAGCGTGCCCCTCATCTCACTTTAAGCTAATGTGAGACCACCGTGTGTCCATAGAAAATAGGGAAAATGCTGTTGGTACTGGCCCGTCATCCAAACAATATCTAGTTGCGCCCCTTGTCCAAATCCCTCATGATTTGAACTTCTATTTAGTGACCATTTATTTACCACTACCCGGATAAGCGTGTCCTCATCTCACTTCAGGCTAATGTGAGACCACCATTTTGTCTAATAGGGAATGCAGTTGGTACCGGTCCTACTCTTGTCTTTGCTTATTAACTTAGATAAATTATTTAAATAAGCATTTACTATTATTCTTGCTATTTTGATTATTAATTTTTCCTATGTCTCAAAATAAGCCTCATTCTGTTTCGTTTCTCATTATAACCTACGTTATAATCACGCTTATTACTTAACCCAAGGTCTAAGTGTAAAAATAAGCTTCTTTCATCATTTGCTCTTTTTAGTTATAATTATAAGTTATAACTAGGCCAATCTCTTTAATTCAGTCCATGTCCAATAATTAGGCTTAATTTCAGTCCAATTCCATTTTAATTACAATCTTCATAGTTTACATCTTATTTTCCATAATTTCAGTATTCTTATAATTTAATCCATATTCGCGTTTAATCTATTCTAATCAATTCGTGAAGAAAAAGGAGAAATGGAAGAAAACTGACAATGTACAGAAGAAAATTCAAAGCGTAGAAAAAGATGTAAATAAAGCATAAATAACAGTAAATAAACTTAAATAATGTAAACAAACTATATATAAAATGGAAAAGCTATAATTAACAGTAATAAACTAGAATTAACTAAAAAGAATAGCTAAAAAGAAATAGACTGAAAATAAATCTATAACTATAAATAACTGCTAAAAAGGTTATTCCAAAATCGTAATAAAACTACTACTACTGGAAACCCTATTATTTTAAATTGCTTAAAAATCTAAAATGATTACAGTCACTCACTATGGTCCTTAGCTCTTCCTTTAGTCTTTTCGAATCCCCTTGGGATTGTTAAATATTTTAATTTAAAACGATTTTTCCTAGAAAATTATTCCGTTTAGGGTCCTTCCTGAAAAGGTGAACCCAATTGGAGAAAATCTAGAATGAGAAGAATTGCTAAGCCTAGGGTCTTATTTATAGGGATATAAGTGGATCTTAGACTGTTGGATTTGGAGATTGAATAGGATGCAACCACGTCATAGGCTGAATAAGAGCCGTCGGATGGAAGCACGGAAGGACCAGATGGAGTAAAAGAATGCAAATGAGCTGTTAAAATCGCACCTGCCACGAAGAAATGATTCTTCATTCAAAACAAGAGGCGGGTCGACCTAGGGGTCGACCGCCCTTCTTGCTAGGTCGACCGGCCGATTAACCTAGGCAAGGGATTGGTTGACCTCCTGGTCGGCCTCCCTATATACATATATATTTTCCTTTGATTCTTGTTTAATTTGTAACTTGTTCACATTAGCTCGGATTCTGATGTTCTATATATAGAAATTGACCAGAAAATTACCACGGACACAACCGTGCAACTCCCATGGATCAATTTCGATAATTTCACAATGTTATTTTATTATTAATTAATTAATTAACGAAATAATTATTATGGGTTAAAATTTGGGTTGTTACATTCTCCTCTCCTTAAGGGATTTCATCCTCGAAATCTCTAAGGATAAAAAAATGAACTAAGTGTTTTCATCCAAGTTCTACAACCAACTACTCAATCATCACACATTTATCCATTGTCCTTAAGTTTTTCTAATGCAATTCATGATACTTATGCAGTTAGTGTAGTGTCAATGTCCCTAACTAATGCAAAAGATTAAGCGGTCCACTGATTCAGTCGACCTCCTTTAATCCAATCCCATTTGTGCCATGTATCCAAATGAATGCAAAAATTCCCAATGATAACTGATAGTTCTATATGCGTGCTACAATCATAATCCAAATGCAACATTCATGTGATAATCTTCCATGTATAGCAGCCATAAAATAAAATAAAAATGCAAATGCGCTTACATCCATATGCATATGCTCTAATGTTCTAGTTAGGCCGATCCCTAAAGGATAATAGTGCCTAGTGTAAGTATATGCGTCCATTAGCATCCACAAGCAAACACTTGCAATCACTAGCATACATCATGCGTAACATGTTCTAATAACATGTTTACATCAAATCCTACCATCCATAGGTTAAGTCCCAAGTTCTACCCTCCCAAAGGATAATAAAGGAAAGATCCTATTCAAAACTAAACATGGAAATAGCAAATTTGAAATATACTATCAAAGAGATATGGATATGAGATACGAATTTTCTCCTAATCAAACTAATCTTCTCCGTAGTCTCCTTAACTATATCGAAACCAAGGCAATCCCTTTGTAGACTCTATCCAACATGAAGGCCACTTGCGCGGTCTTCCATAAAGAGCTTCGAAAGGTGCCACTTCTAATGCTACCTTGAAAACTATTATCATACGAGAATCCCACTAAAGGAAGATGCTCCTCCCAAATTTCTCCAAAATAAAAAATACATGCCCTCAACCATGTGTGCCTTATAATCTTACTAATTTCACTTTACTATTCTTCTTTAGTCTGCACACGTGAATCAACACTCCTAGGTTCTCATTAGTGTCCTATACACTTTACGGGGACTTCCATTATTACTTTTAAAAGTAATCACCGCTGTCTCCTTTATAGCCTTACGCCTTTTTCCGTCATATCTAGGAAATGGATCCTATTTACTCCACACTTATAAGTTTGGTTGATATTTATCATTTCAAAAACTAAGGTTTCTATATTTTTAAAATATCAAATCCCAAAATCTTTGTCTTTAAAAGTCATATTTTCAAGTTTCTAGTAAATTCAAAAATACTTGGTTCCTTAACATTTCATCTTTCTAGACTAGCATTCTTATAGCTTTTTGAATTTATCTTATTTCCCAACCCTAGAGGGGAAAACCTCAAAATTCTAAGTCTAAAACTTATTTTTCTTTTCTTTTAAAGACTTTTGCAGCTTTCTATAAAAATTGGGATCTTTAAATTTTACTTTTATTAAGTTTTTCATATCCAAAAACTTATTTACTTTTTCATCAAACCATTTTCTTTTTAAAATATCTTTAAAAAATGTGTTTTCAAAACGTTTTCTTATTACACCTAACTGTCTCATACCTTAATGTACTGAAACTACTTTCTCTTATGAGAAATTATTAACGTTAAAACCTTCTATGAATCTTTGAAAAGAGGATTTCATGTTTATGTGAAATTACAAGGAACTTATATTGTATTTTTTTCGGAATAGGTTACACAAAATATAGTGCTTTCCATGTCTTGTATATCTCTTCCACGTATTCCTTTACTTGCACAAACCATTTTTATTGGTTTCATAGAAAATTATACCATTATCTTTTCATCTCAATGGATTAAAGTGTGTTTAACTTATATTCTCCCATGATAGACATTTTCTAATATCTAACTTACATTTTTTTTCTTTAGAAAAACTCATCTTCAAGGCTGTTTAATATATATCCATAATTAGAAAACATTTTCTTATACTTATTTAAATAATAAATGTATTCACAAATTACTTTATTTCTATTCATAGAAATTATTTTATTTTTTTGGGTTAAAACAGATGTTGCGTAAAACACCATTACTACAACCCAAAAATAGCAGTGTATGGATTTAAATAAATACTAGTAAATCTCATATACTATGTAAAAACATTTCTCTTGGGAGTCACTTACTACAACAATAGTGCTATAGTCTATGCTCCCTTTACTTTGCACAAAAACATCTATTACAACAATAAATGTTGTAACCTATGTTTTCGATAATTAATAAACTCTAGGTATTTATATTTTAAAATCTTTGTTTCCTACAAAGAAACTAGCAAGTTATAATTCTTCAAAAAGAATCTCACTTTTAACAAAATTTATATCATATAAAAACCATTTTAAATTTCATACCATTTCTCAAAAACCCCATATTCATTTTCTAGAACACAATGAAAATATTCAATTCTATCAATTATATTATCAGCTTTCTAATTTCAACCTTTCCCTTTTATTGGGCTAGACATAAAGTGAGTTTTTTTTCTTACTACCTTAGGAGTACCCTACCTAAACTAAAGTATTTTATTCCTATTCCTCTTATTTGCTTATATTTATTATGTGGCATTATCGATAAATCCATTTATATGAAACAATTATAATATCTGCAATTATCTACGCATGGGTTTTCTTCTTTTCTTATCAACTGCATATATTATACATTTCCAATCTTTGCCTACTACCCTTTGGATTTCCATGCTATAGTACAACAAAAGGAGTCTCTGCCAATACAACAAAAGAACTAAAAACTGGAAATGAAGAAAAGTAATACATGCTAGAGTCTCTCCCAAAGGAGTCTCCAAGAATCTGCGATCTACTCGCCCTTGCCCCTGATTGCCAATGGAGGGAAAAGGAAAAAATAGAGGAGCGGGTCAGACTAAAGTTTGGTGAATGATAGTAATTACTAGCACAATTAAGCAAAGTAAAGATAATAGACTTTCCAACTGTTCTAGTCATAAAAGGAAATAGAAAGAAAAATAGAGCTGGGAATAAATATTGATTTAACTATTGCTAAATTAATACGATTGGATGACTTTGATTTTTTGCACCTGTCTTTGATAGCGGCTTTGATTAAGCTGAATTCCTAATCCTATTTTAATTAGGCTGAAATCCTAATTCTACCCTTTGATCGGCTTGCTACTCTGTAGAATCTACTGTGGACTCAATGCTAAAGCTCTCTGCAAAGTAGACATTGGTGTCTATGAAAGACATACACTAAGCGCTTGGAACTCATAACGATTACCGACCATCGAATGGAAGTCGCACGCGTAACCGCCACCATGCTCATGTTACATGTTGTTCCACCTATTGGATCTTCTTATTACTTCAACTCCAGCATAAAGCGTGCTCCTCGTCTCACTTTAGGCTAATGTGAGACCACCGTGTATCCATAGAAAATAGGGAAAATGCTGTTGGTACTGGCCCGTCATCCAAACAATATCTAGTTGCGCCCCTTGTCCAAATCCTTTGTGATTTGAACTTTTATTTATTGACCATTTATTTACCACGACCCGCATAAGCGTGCCCTCATTGCACTTCAGGCTAATGTGAGACCACCATTTTGTCTAATAGGGAATGCGGTTAGTACCGGTCCTACTCTTGTCTTTTCTTATTAACTTAGATAAATTATTTAAATAAGCCTTTACTATTATTCTTGCTATTTTGCTTATTAATTTATCCTAAGTTTCAAAATAAGCCTCATTCTGTTCCGTTTCTAATTATAACCCATGTTATAATCATGCTTATTACTTAACCCAAGGTCTAAGTGTAAAAATAAGCTTCTTTAATCATTTGCTCTTTTTAGTTACAATTATAAGTTATAACTAGGCCAATCTCTTTAATTCAGTCCATGTCCAATAATTAGGCTTAATTTCAATCCAATTCCATTTTAATTACAGTCTTTATATTTTACATCTTATTTTCCATAATTTCAGCATTCTTTTAATCTAATCCATATTCGCGTTTAATCTATTCTAATCCATTCGCGAAGAAAAAGGAGAAATAGAAGAAAACTGACAATTTACAGAAGAAAATCCAAAGCGTAGAAAAAGATGTAAATAAAGCATAAAAAAAAGTAAATAAACTTAAATACTGTAAGTAAACTGTAAATAAAATGGAAAAGCTATAATTAACAGTAATAAACTAGAATTAACTAAAAAGAATAGCTAAAAGGAAATAGACTGAAAATAAATCTAAAACTTTAAAAAAACTACTAAAAAGGTTATTCCAAAATCATAGTAAAACTACAACTATTGAAAACCCTATTATTTTAAATTACATAAAAATCTAAAATAATTACAATCACTCACCTGTGGTCCTTAGCTCTTCCTTTGGTCTTCTCGGATCCGCTTAGGGTTGTTAAATATTTTAATTTTAAACGATTTTCTCCTTGGAAAATTATTCCATTTAGGGTCCTTCCTGAAAAGGTGAACCCAATTGGAGAAAATCTAGAATAAGAAGATATGATAGGCCTATGGTCTTATTTATAGAGGTAGAAGTGGATCTCAGACCGTTGGATTTAGAGATTGAATAGAATGCAACCACGTCATAGGCTGAATAAGAGCCATTAGATGGAAGCACGGAAGGACCAGATGGAGCAAAAGAATGCAAATGAGCTGTTAAAATTGCACCTTCCATGAAGAATTAATTCTTCGTTCGAAACAAGAGGCGGGTCGACCACCTTTCTCGCTAGGTCGACCTGGCAGTCGACCTTAGCAAGGGGTTGGTCGACCCCTTAGTCGACCTCCCTATATATATATATATATTTCCTTTGATTCTTGTTTAATTTGTAACTTGTTCATGTTAGCTTGGATTCTGACGTTCTACATATGGAAATTGACCAAAAAATTACCATAGTCACAATGGTGCAATTCCCGTAGCTTAATTTTGATAATTTCACAAAGCTATTTTATTATTTAATTAATTAACAAATTAATTGTTATGGGTTAAATTTAGGGTTGTTACAAATATGATACACAACAAATCTTTACAAAAGAAACTTTAATATATATACATCATCAGAGTACTAATCTATCATCAACCAGGGTAGTTATAATAGCATGTCCTTACAATTGTTGATGAATACAAACAAATATCAAGCACAATAAACAGCGATAGAATATGAAGTATGTGAGTACGTCTTGGAGAATCCAACTCGTCTCCTGAAAGCTCCAAAAGCATCCAACTAAATCTTGAAACTATCCTCACGCTGACCCAAGCATTATAAGAAAATAACTCTCGAATTAGTCTGGTAAACCAATATGAGAAAACTTTATCAAATTAAATTTATTTCTATATTTATAAAATCCTTTCAAAATAAAAGGTATCTCGTAAGACCACACCACACATAAAGACAGATGGGTTTTTACGTTACGATAACCAAAACATTTTTGTATAAAAGCCTCTAATAATATCTTAATATTTAGGTTTGAAATAATTATAAAATCACAGCCGAAATTGTTACATTATTAAATTACGGCATAATAGGTATAAAATCAAGTCCAAGGGCTCGTATTGGAAAATGGATTCCAACTAAAAAGTGTAAGGGTCTACCTACCGAATCTGTACACCTCTAGGTAAAATGTACGGAAGACTACACCACATTGCACCTCAGCTACTCAAGACCGACCCTACCCCTTACTGGATAGTGCCGAATATGATCACCCATGGTTGATCAACAACCATAATGGGCTCCAAAGCATACGCAGATATCGACTCTAGATAAGGAATGATCATACCCTAATGGAAGCGACCCACATAGCCCTACCTCATGTCCATGCTTTAGTCATTTACCGGTTGCTGAGGCTTGAGGCTACGCTTTACCTTTCCTCTTAGCAGACTATCTTAAAATGCTAACTCTTCCCTCTAAGAAAAAATGCAATGCAATATTCATCCATACAAGTTCGTTCTGAGTCTGAACTAAACCGAAGGCGCTACCTCTACTACATCCATTTTGGAATCACCCACAGGATTTAGTCGAAAGTAGCACTTGCACTTTAAAAGCTCCATCTTCAATCATCTTCAAGATGTCATTTATTAGAACGCTTGTGCCGGTTCGAAGTGGATTTCGGATAATATATCCAATACCAGTCCCCTCGAACCGACAATGATAGTTTAAAACTAACCAAGTTTGATAGTCAGTTATTTAGGTATCAAATAAAACAAACATCAAATCTGGGATTTATTTGCATAGGGAAACTAACATTGATTAAGTATATAATTAACAATTAAGCCCTTTAATTAATTCTTCTATCAATTAAAATCGCTTTGTAAATACTTGTATTAAAAATACCTTTATAAAGATATATTCATAAATTCTTTATACTTGATTTAGTACTTGGAAAAAATATCTATATATTTATCTCAATGGTATAAGTATATTCACAAAACCAAGAAAGATTTTTTATTTCAAAATCATATCAAAAGGAATAAAACAAATATGAAAAGAAATGGAGATAAGAATAACCACAAACATTGTTTCTTCGGTGTTAAGCATAGAACAAATGTACATACCACCAAAATTAAGAAGGTCAATTTGAGGAAATCCTATCTCAATTTCTTTTATAAATTCCTTCATTAAATTCTTTTTAATAAACCCTTTTCATTTATGAACATCTCCTTTAAGAAACTTCCAAATCCATTTATAAAACTCTTAATAAATCTCCAAGTTTATTTATAGGGGTATTTAGGTTTATGGAAAAAGTTAAAAAAAAATTAGTTTCAGGGACAAGAAGTTTGTTTTTTAGGCTGAAGGACATTTTTAGTGTAAATCACATAATGATAGTTGTAACTATCATTTTCAGTTTATACTAAAAAGTGTCCTTCAGACTAAAAAACAAACTTGTTGTCCCCGAGACTAATTTTTTTTGCAACTTCTTCCTTGTGTCTATTTACCTGTTATTTATATAACTTTTTCATAAATATCCAAAACCATTTATTAAACTCTCTTTTAGAGTTTTATAAATATCCAAAACCATTTATAAAACCACATCCCAAATTTCTAGATCTCTTTTTAACTTATAAAACTCCTTTTATGGACTTTTCTTATTTAAAACAAAACTTCTTTAAGAAACTTAAATCAATAAAGTTCTTTTGATAAATAATAAATTATAAATCCTTTGTAAAATCTTTTATAAATCCAAAATTCTATTTCATTTATAAACTCTTTTAATCGATGAAATTCCTTTTATAAATCAATTCATATTTATAAATACAATTAATTAGACAAATTAATTAACTTTCAAAACATTATTAATAAACAATGATTATTAATTCCAAAACATTATCAATAAATAATAATGTTAATTCCAAAACTTTTGAATATATAATAAATAGTAATTCCAAAACATTATTAATAAATAATAATTATTAATTCCAAAACTTTATTAGTCCATAATAATTATTAACTTTAAACAATATTAATTATTTGATAAATAACTTTTCACAATATAATTATTGCTAAAAACTTCAAAACAATATAGATATGAATAAACACATTTTAAAACATTTCTAAATGATTTTGAAAGATAAATAAAAAGGTTGGGGTAAAATAGAGAAGTTCAAAATCTACTTAAATAAAATATTTTAGAAAATCCAAAGGTTAGATTTAAAATCATTCTCCAAATCAAAAAGCATATTCAAGCCAAACGACAATTAATAGTATTTTAAAATACTAAGTTGAGGCCAATAATCACCAAAACACTTAACCAATGTTGTTATTGATTGTTATCACTACAAAGTTTAAGTTTGAATCTATAATAATGTCATTTCCAATAAGGCCAAATAACCAGGTCTGATATTCAATAATTCATATAACATGAGTATTATTGAAAATAAATCAACAACGGCATGGAATCCCATTGGATCCCTCTACAAAATTTCCTATTCGTTATATAAATTCCCTACAATGATTTCATATATTGACCGTTTTCAACCGAACAATCAACCAATATAATATCCAAGCATACAACCAATAATTTTTACATACTATAAAACATTACTAATTAAATAAGAAGGCGAGTTAAACTCGCCAAAATTCCAGTTATCGCCGAAGGGTTCTGGTTCCATCTAAAATCGAATAGTGTTCGATCTTAACTTGAAATTCTACAAGCTCCAACCTTGAACAATCCAATTCCAAAGCGTAGTTCTCGTTATTACGAAGCCAACATGACTGACCGCGTCTAATATGGACCTTGTATGAAATGGATATTGCATTTATAAGATTTCGATTTATATTAATTAATCACTTAGTCACCCACTTAACAACTAATCATCCTCTTAACAAACTAATCCATCTTCTTCTAACAAACCCCCACTCTATTTTCCTGAATCTAAACCTAAACATGGCCGCCACTTCTCTGCCTCGTTCTCCCTCCATGGCAAACTAGAACCCAATTCGACACCACCATTCAACTCCTCACCTCACCCTCTCTGTGACCATCACCATCAACCCATACCCGAGCATCCCTAGAATCCAGGACCCCTCGACCGTACCCGATGTCGCATCCCCCAAATAACGAACGCAACTCACCAAACTCGGGCCATAGATGCAACACCACTAACCCAAATCCAAGCTTCGACTAAACTGACTTCACCTAAATTATCTTAAATCATTAACCTTGTACGCGCTTACATATTGTGGAACCCTCTGACCAACTCCAAACACTACCACACACTCTCAAATTAGTATAGATGGGTTGATCCGGTTAAGATGAGAACAAAGATTTAAGCTTTTTATTTTTATGATTTTATTTGAATTGTTTGAGATTTTAATGGAATATGGATTTAGGTTTACATTTGATAAGCATTGTAATGGTAGAAGAGCAAAATGAGAATGGATAAGGGTTAGGATATACATAATCATAAATTTCCGACATCTCGCTGCACGGATTTTTATTCGCATAAAAACTCCACATAATAGAACGACAATTCAGTTGCGCTCAAAGCAGTGATGCAAGACCCTAAAAAAAATATATACTGGTTATCTGATTTTAAAAAACACAAAAGTACCGTCATTTGTTGATAAATAGTCAAATGATAATTTAAATATTTTTCAAATTAAAAACTACAGAAAAGTTCATATAAATTAAATTAAAACAACGTCATAAAAATTGAGTCGTTATTATAAAATTAAAATTTCTGATTATTTATTCAAACCATTTATTACTGTAAATAAATTTACAATATGATTTCATAATTATTATTTATTAATTAAAGGAGTTAAATAAGTCCATTAAATCTATTAAATTAATATTAAATTTAAAATCCAGATACTTTAAATCACCACTCAAATGACAAATCCATAATTCAAATATTTTAAGTAATCTCTATATATTGAATTCAAGTTTTTAAACCTTAGAAAACCCATTATCGTAATATTTAAAATTAATTAAATACTCAAACCCAATGACGAAAACCCCCGATTTGTCACATCAGCCGCTTCCACCAATCATATGAACAAGGATAGAAACGTGGCACGACAACACCAATTTAACTTTGGAATGCGCACGTGCGTTGATGCAATAGCAGCAATACACGCATAAATGATGGAGTAGAGCAATTTGGCAATTCAGTTGATAATGAAGGAGAATTTGCAGATCTAAGTGATGAGGTCTCTTTTAATGCGAGTAATATATGTAATAATTTGATATATGTGTATCTGTTTGGGAGGAAACCATACTATATACGTCTAAATGCTTATTTTAAAAGAGAGTGGAAGCCCCTAGGTACTTGGGATGTTTTTGATAGGGAGAATGGATTTTATCTTATATAATTTTTTAATGAAGCTAATTGTAAAAAAATTTAGATGGGAGTCCTTGGTTCATGGATAGTAAATTAATTTTATTGAAAGGTGGGAGCCTAAACTTAGACTGGAACGAGATATGCTAGAGTCTCATTCAGTTTGGTCCACAATGTTAACTTAGATTTTTCGTTATGGAATGCTAGGGGTATCGACAAATTAGCTAGTCTAATTGGTACTCCCCTAGCTGTGGATGATTACACTAGAAATGTCAAAAGACTAAAGTTTTCTCATGTGTACTAATTGATGTCAAAGCATGTGATAAGTTGAAGAAGAAAGTAAGAGCTAAAGATGGAAAGGGTAATATTTATATGTAATATTTTGAACAAAAGTATGTTTATAAGCAGTGCAAGTGTTTTGGGCATTCTGATGCCCGATGTGCAATAACAGTTCCACTAATCAAACTACTTTGGAATAGAAAAGACAGTGCAACACATAAAGCAACATATGTACAAAGTAAGTCAGCCAAGATAAAAAATATGAAATCTTCGTCTATAGAAGGGTCCATGCTGACTGCCATGGAAACTTCCAAAAACCCAACTAATTTACATGATCTTCATACTGAAAATGTAACCAACATCATTACAAGCCAATCGATGGAATTAGAGAACCAAGTGGAAAGAGCTGAAATAAAGGCAGGCCCAGGTTGAAACAGAGGTTGATACCCAGATGGAGAAAGTAGTCCAAGGCCTTGTTAGAGAATCCAGTGAGCGTTACTCTGAAACATCAAAAGATTTGAGTAAGTTGAATTAGATCTCAATGATACAGAAGATGAGGAAGAAAACCAGTCTAATGGAAAAACATACACAACACCAAATCAGAATTATGATAATAAATTCAAAGGGAAAGAGACCAAAGGCAAGAAGACTAATTTGCGAGGGGAATCTCCTTGAAAATTGAGAAGCATACCTCTCTACTGTATATGTCTATAATTAACTGGAATGTTAGAAGTCTAAATAGTGATATTTGTAAATTAGACCTTTATAATCTTAGAAGGCCACTTTTGCCTTTATAATGGGTATTCTTAAAAACAATTTTAATGACAACAATCTAAGTTTTTTTCACTGAAACTATGGGTGAAGAATGAGAACATAGTCATAATAATGATTTGGGTGAAAAAGAAGGAATCTTATTAATGTGGAATAAGTACATATGTCAGGTGAAAGTAATTGATAAGGATGACCAACATATCCATAACAATCCGCCTCAAAAAGGGCCTAACTTTCGATCCAGATAAGGCCCATCGAACCTTAGACCCATTCCAAAACTAGCTGTTGGTTTTGTAAAATTGATTTAAAGAATAATACACAGAGCTATCTATCTACATATTGAGAATCTCACGGCAGAAGGATAAAATATAATATCAAAACAATACTTATTCATTAAAAATTCAAATGTCAAATACAACAACAACATAATCCCACATAACAACACCAAATATTCATGGTACAATATCTTAAAACGCATCATGTCTTAGTGGGTACATCAAAAATAGAATAATAACATAGGTAGTTAAATAACTGCCATAATTTTGCGTCTTCGCCACCATCTTCAAAATTTTGTATCATCGTCTCTAAGCTGCGTTGTAATAAGGAGAGACTCTAAACAACAATGTCCAGTGAATAAAATCTCGAGTCTTTCCATAATAGTACTTAAGCAGTGTAATTTAAATAAGGATATGTCTTACGTACCTCAATCATATTATAAGCCCTAAACTTTCTTAGTCCAATTTTATAACCATTACCTTTTGAACCCAAAAACCCATATCCATTAATGTCCTAACATATAAGAGATAGCACCTAAGTCATTTAATACCTTTTCAATGGAAACAAGGTAGACTCTGACCATTTAATACCTGATTCAAGGCAGTTCCTCGTCCTATCCCAAGGCAGACTCCTCTCGGTACTATCTAGTTGAATTGCACGGAATCCCTTTAGACCACTTAATACTTCAAATTTGAAGTGGACCCTCCCTGAGATGTCCAATACCATGCGTACCCACTAACCTTGACCATTACTACTTCCTACATAAGGAAGAGGCGGGCCCTCAATCAACCACTTAATACCTGTAACGACTCGTTATTTTTGGACCATTCAAATCGACAATAAAACCATACATGTCCGACTTGAATAATTCAAAATATTGAATTGTTAATTTAAATTTGGCAAACTTAACATATACAGTAAATAAATCAATCACAGAATCACGGATACAGAGTAGTACAATAATACGCAGCGGAATAAATGAGTAGTAGTTCATGAAGCTACTATATTAACATCAGAGTTAGAAATAAAATACAACAGAATATCTCAGATGCAGTGAAGTCTCCAGTACGAGCAGATGACTTCTCTTAACCAATCCACTGGATGACTGAAAGGATAGATAGCTAGATCTTCAAGCAAAGCTCCAACTTCGAAGGTGAGTCTCAAATGCTGTATCACTCAGTCTGACCCGAGCGTAAAGCAAAAACACAAAACACTCGAGTCAGGATTAACATTATATCAATAAATCCAACTCAACTGAAATATCAACTGAAATCAAATAACTTAAGGATGTTTGGGATAACCATCCTCTAAGGGTCCATGGTACTATCTACAAGGTAGACATATACACCATAACACCGTGGTCATTCAATTCTATTTAAACTTCAAAATCAAAGCATCATTTCCCTTTCAAATATATCTATTTTCCAAATTTTAACCCTTTCAAAGTTACGATTCAAATCTACTCAAATTCAAAATTCAAATTTAGTCCTATCTCAATTTACCAACTTAAATTCAACTCAATTCCTAAATAACCATTTCAAATCTTATCGATCTCAAATCTGGATTTGAAATCCTAAATTACCCATTTACACTTCAATATTATTCCAAAACTTTAAATATTCAACATTCAAACTAAATTTTACGATTTCAGATAGAGTTAGTTTATCTTCATTATTATTTAGTCTTGAGATATTCCCTCATTTGATCCGATATCGTTTAAGTAACCTTAAGTTGCATTTTACTAAATATTCTTTGATTTATTTAAACGTGAAATATTCATTCAATCACTTAAATCAAAATCCAGTTATAAAATCATACCTTTAAATTTCACATTCAATAATTTCAAATTGATTTAATTAGATAAATCCTTGATTAAATACTATTCCAAATAAACCCAAATTTATCTTCCCAATCTTACTTATTCAATTTATTACAAGAAAATCTATTTGAACGATAGATTTACATAAATACTTAACCATATTATATCAATCTAATTTATATTAAATATTACTACTGAATCTATATATAAAATTTCCATTTACATATAATATCTTAAGAATAATTACTTATTAAACCATAAATTTCTTTCCGAAACCATAGAAATATTTTCAAAATATTTATATGTGGACCAACGGTGTCTGTATATATTTCCTATCTTATGGTCAAGTGATACGGATATTTATCATTTCAATCCGTACACTAAATATATACGGATGTATATCATTTCAACCCGTAATCCCAAATTCAATTCAATGAAAACCGCTTGGGTCTATCGTTTCAACCCATAATGATTTTCTCCTATCCTAAAGTCCGTTCGGGTATGTATCATTTCAACCCATAGTGAATTCTAAACTACAGGGAACTTGCAGAGTGATAACAAATATGATAATAATATAACAGATAATAATATCACATGCATATATATCATCAGAAATTAACTAAAATATAAATAATAGGATATGGTGCCATATCCCATAGGTGAACAGATACAGATAATAACATAACTAACAATAATTAAATAATTAACCATTCAGATTAGCAGCATATTTCAATTGTCGTTTCAATTGAAATCAAATTTAATAAATATAAGAACGTTAAACGTGAGTGATTTCTCACCTTTCGAGGCTATATATTATTGACATTGAAATGAGTTACGAATCCAAGCGCGAATTCCAAAGTAACACTAGATTGGCACGAATTTGACGATCAAAGCTGATGACATCAAATAAGAATTGGGTCGTTGAAGATAGATGGGTATAAGTTGACTTATAGATAATAATATATAACTATATATATATAAAAAAATCATATTCAAAATCTTACCAATTGTTAAATTAAATATGTATATTTCATAAATCCATTGTTTTCAAAACACATAAAATAAAACAACCCTATCCATATGTTACAATTTTTGAAATAATATATATATTTATATATTATATTATATTTCAAATCAAAATAAATTTAGGCACAAATTATATTAAATATAGATATATTTCAAAATCGTTGTTTTAAATTAAAACACAGGTATAAAAATAACCTTATATATAAATACTTATATAAATATAATTAACTCATTTTTTTTTTACTTACAAACATAACTAACATGTAACTTTAAATATAATTAACGAATACCTATATACAAATTGTGAAATCAATGTATATATTTAAAATTTATATCATTATAACATTCAGCAAAACACAGTTATATATACTACATGTATCTAAATGTATACACACGCCTACTGTTATCCCGCTTTTTGGCAAAGCCGTGATACCAAAAGATTGATCGAAAGCAAAAGACGGTTCACCTCAGAGATTGGTTGTACTTCGCTTCGCTATGGATATCGATGAATTTTGTCCGAGCCCGGATCAGGTCACAACTGATAAGACATGACAAGCAATGCCGTAGAAGCCAGCGTTTCAAGTTTCAAGTCAATCCGAGTTCGTATGCTCAAGATATAATGGTTTCAATTTGAGAAAGATAGCCCCCTGTTCGGTTCGAACCCATAGGGTACCCATGGTTCGAATCGATGGTCACAGGTTATGTTCGAATCCATCATCTTCGAAACCATCTACTTCGAACCCATCCAGTATCCTTCCTTCGAACCCATCCTGTTCGAATCCATTAACCAGTGCCTGCCTCACAACCATTAACTTCGACTCCATTACATTCGAAACCATCATCTTCGAATCCATTCAAGCCCACCAGCTTCGAATCCAAGTCGCTTCGAATCGATCTTGTTCGAATCGATCGAGTTCGAACTCACGAGTGCACCTTAGTTCGAAACGGTCGCACTCGAACCCAGGGACATTCACTTGTTCGTACCCACGAAGTCAGCTAACTTGGATGACGTGCCGCCCCACGATACGAACAAGGCGAAATCCATGGGTGTGAGGCGGTCAACTCGGAGATAAAACAGGATCGATTCGAGGAGCACGCACCACCTCATCATGAAGCCACGTGAGCCGATCGATTCGAAGTACATGGTTTCGAAGTGATCGGTTCGAACTCAACAGCCAACCGAGAATCATCATTTCGAACCGATCATATCTCCTAAACCACTGATCCAAATGCAACCAAATTTTCACAGTAGCTTCCATACAAGATAAAGATTGTTCCTGCCAAGTTTCAGCTCGATTGGACCATTTCTTGATGGGTTCGAAATAGCTTCGAATCGATGTCAGATCGAGACGAAACTTGGTGGGGTCGGTCGCGTGGGCCCACTCACGTGCCAGAAGAGGTCTCCCGAAGTTTCAGCAAGATCTGGGCCTCCAACGCCTATAAATAGCACCCTGTAGCCTTCAGAAAAGGGATCTTCCGAGAACTTCTGCCATTGAACACCAAGACTCTGCCGGATTCAAATCTACTCATCAGAATCACTGTTGTATTCAGATTTCAAAGCTATTATCGACTGTAATCCGTTGTAACCGATTTAATCAAGCAAAGCAATAAAGAGAAAACCTTCAAAGTGGACGTAGGCGCGAACGCCGAACCACTATAAATCCTGTGTTTGTGATTGTCGTTTGTGAAGTACTGTGATTTGTTACTTAGAGCTGAATTCTCTATTGATTGTTGCTGAGTTCTGTGTTGATTATTATCAAGTTGAATACGTAAACGGGTGCTTTCGTGATATTGGGTGTTTGTGACCAATTTTGGCGCAAACATTTTGGTGCTTTCACCGAGAATCGATAACTCAGGAGTTCCACCAATTGATAGTTGATTCAGAGAAAATTTGAAAGTTTAGATTTGAGAAATTATGACGAGACAATCGAGTAGAAGGCCAAGGCCAGAGAGAAGTGAACAACAAGGGAGTCAGGAGGCTTCCTCAGGAGCGAATCAACCATCGATCTACATCACTAGGGACGAGATGGAGACGATGATGAAGAAGCAAGAGGAGTTGATTCAGAGTTTATTTCAACAGATAGGACAGCTTGGAGCACAGAATAGAGGAGCCAATGGAGTCCAGAACGAAGCAGGACCATCCGGCGTCGCACCCGGATTAGGGGGCACACCCATAGAGAACGTTGGTCCAATTTCGGAGGGAGAAAGAGGAGTATCTGCGCAACCTGGAGACAGCAGAGGAATGAACGCTCAGTCAAGGGGGCAGATTTCAGAGTTCCCTCGTGAACTCGGGGGGCAGGATGAAAGTAGCGAACGAAGGTTACATCTTGGAGACACCGACAAGTTGGCAGAGATGGTTAGGCGAGCAATGAGAGGCGGTTTGGTGAACAAAGACCTAGAGGATGTTAATAGGAGTCCTTTCACTCCGGCAATCAGACGAGCTAGAAACCCACCAGATTTCAAATTACCATCGCTGGATATGTATGACGGGAGAACGGACCCCACGGTCCATCTGACGAAATATATGAGACATATGGAGGTGCTAGGGGCATCAGAGGAGGTTATGGTCCGGTGCTTCCCATTGTATTTAACGGATATTGCGGCGTTATGGTTCAGGCAACTAGATAGTGGGTCCATCGGAACATGGAACGATTTAACTGAGAGATTTATGAGGCAATTCAGGGTTCACATTACAAGACCCAAGAATGTGATGACGTTAGCAACTTTAAAACAGAAGGCTGGAGAAACATTGAGAAGTTTCCTGACACGGTTCAATGCGGCGGCAGCTTCGGTGGATAGACCGGATCCGTCCATGGTTATGATGGCGGCTGTGTCCGGAATAGCAGACGGAACGGAGTTCAAAAATTCATTAACTAAGGATCCACCCGTAGATCTGGGAGAATTCTATCATGAGGCGGAAAAGTTTTTACGATTAGAGGATGCGAATGCAGAAAGAGAAGAAGGAGATGGGATAGAAGTTTATGCACTCAAAGACGAAAAACCCCCTAGAAGGGACTCGGATAAGGATAAAGGTAAAAGAAGGATTGAGAATAACGGAGACAGATCAAAGCGGCAACGGAGGGAGCCGCGATTCACCACCTACACTGAGCTGAACGAGAGCCTGGAACGAATTTATCAGGATACCAAAGAACAGATTCCGTATCGTAGGCCGATGCGAAGGGATCCTACCTCCGACGAAAGGAAATCAGATAAGTTTTGTGTATTCCATGAGTTAAATGGTCATAACACTAACGATTGTAGGCACTTGAAGGACGAGGTGGAAGGGCATATCAGGAACGGTATGCTCCTTCAATAGGTAAGGAGGCGAGCTCCTGTGGCGGAACCAGAACGGCCACCGTCCACATCAGCTAGAGGCGACCCTGAATCAAGGCACCGTTTGGTTATCAATTGAGTGAAATAACGATGAACAAATTGTAAGCTTCCACTAACGCAATTAAATCATTTACACATGTGCGAGATCGCGAACGATCTCCAGGCATGCTCTGAGTGATCACTAACCGTTTCGTAGTGGGAACTTACACTTTGACATCCATGCTTTGCTGTCGTTTCATTTTGATTTGAACATTTAAACTTTGCTTGTTTGGACATTTCTGTTTTAAAAACTCATCCGTGTAATAGATATTTGATTCCGATAACTCTGGAATGGCTAAGCTACTCACACATGTATGGGGTCGCGAACGATCCTTAGGCATGCTCTGAGATGGCAATGAACCGCCCTGACAAACGATCCAGGAACTCACCCGAACGTGACCCTGGCATCGATAATACCAAGCCCTCCCGGGCACACAATTCGCCTCGAACGGCACCCGACCTCGAACGGTCACAGTTCGCCTAGAACGGCACTCGACTTCGAACAGTCACAACTCACCTCACCTCAAATGGCTTGATCGCGAACGGTCGTCACTTGAGGTCCAACACCCGACCGCGAACGGTCACAAATTCGCCTCGAACGGCACACGATCGCGAACGATCACTTTCTTCCTTGAATGGCACCGACCGCGAACGGTCATGGTTCACTAATTATAAAATCCGACCTCGAACGGTCACCATTCGCCTTGAACGGCACTTGGTCGCGAACGATCATCATTTGCCACGAACAGCAGTCGACCGCGAACGGTCCCATCTCATCATTTGCCGCGAACGGCATCGACCGCGAACGGTCCTATTCCATCCTATGCCACGAACGGCACGGACCGCGAACGGTCCCAATTCACCTCAAACAGTATACGATCCCGAACGATCGACGCATGGATTTATGCGCTCGACCGCGCACGGTCGCACTTCACCTCGAATAACTTGATCACGAACGATCGTCATTTGAAGTTGGGCGCTTGACCACGAACGGCCGCGCTTCATCCCAAATAGCTCGATCCCGAACGATCGTCATTTGAGGCCATATGAAACTATCAAGTTCTTTGCAGGTTGATGATCGGATGCGAACGTCCAACTCAAAGCATTACAAAACACACCTTTCTACCGCAAGGCATGTTTTGGGGGGCAAAATGTTATCCCGCTTTTTGGCAAAGCCGTGATACCAAAAGATTGATCGAAAGCAAAAGACGGTTCACCTCAGAAATTGGTTGTACTTCGCTTCGCTATGGATATCGATGAATTTTGTCCGAGCCCGGATCAGGTCACAACTGATAAGACATGACAAGCAATGCCGTAGAAGCCAGCGTTTCAAGTTTCAAGTCAATCCGAGTTCATATGCTCAAGATATAATGGTTTCAATTTGAGAAAGATAGCCCCCTGTTCGGTTCGAACCCATAGGGTACCCATGGTTCGAATCGATGGTCACAGGTTATGTTCGAATCCATCATCTTCGAAACCATCTACTCCGAACCCATCCAGTATCCTTCCTTCGAACCCATCCTGTTCGAATCCATCAACCAGTGCCTGCCTCACAACCATTAACTTCGACTCCATTACATTCGAAACCATCATCTTCGAATCCATTCAAGCCCACCAGCTTCGAATCCAAGTCGCTTCGAATCGATCTTGTTCGAATCGATCGAGTTCGAACCCACGAGTACACCTTAGTTCGAAATGGTCGCATTCGAACCCAGGGACATTCACTTGTTCGTACCCACCAAGCCAGCTAACTTGGATGACGTGCCGCCCCACGATACGAACAAGGCAAAATCCATGGGTGCGAGGCGGTCAACTCGGAGATAAAACAGGATCGATTCGAGGAGCACGCGCCACCTCATCACGAAGCCACGTGAGCCGATCGATTCGAAGTACATGGTTTCGAAGTGATCGATTCGAACTCAACAGCCAACCGAGAATCATCATTTCGAACCGATCATATCTCCTAAACCACTGATCCAAATGCAACCAAATTTTCACAGTAGCTTCCATACAAGATAAAGATTGTTCCTGCCAAGTTTCAGCTCGATTGGACCATTTCTTGATGGGTTCGAAATAGCTTCGAATCGATGTCAGATCGAGACGAAACTTGGTGGGGTCGGTCGCGTGGGCCCACTCACGTGCCAGAAGAGGTCTCCCGAAGTTTCAGCAAGATCTGGGCCTCCAACGCCTATAAATAGCACCCTGTAGCCTTCAGAAAAGGGATCTTCCGAGAACTTCTGCCATTGAACACCAAGACTCTGCCGGATTCAAATCTACTCATCAGAATCACTGTTGTATTCAGATTTCAAAGCTATTATCGACTGTAATCCGTTGTAACCGATTTAATCAAGCAAAGCAATAAAGAGAAAACCTTCAAAGTGGACGTAGGCGCGAACGCCGAACCACTATAAATCCTGTGTTTGTGATTGTCGTTTGTGAATTACTGTGATTTGTTACTTAGAGCTGAATTCTCTATTGATTGTTGCTGAGTTCTGTGTTGATTATTATCAAGTTGAATACGTAAACGGGTGCTTTCGTGATATTGGGTGTTTGTGACCAATTTTGGCGCAAACACCTACACATGAAATCACCCCCTTAAAACCGATATACTGTATGCATGCTTACTATATATACTATTATATTTTCGTAAAGATAAGGCAGCCGAAGCTTGAATACAATACCTTTCGAAAGTTTTGCAAACATATATTTATATATGAACAAATTTAATGCATAAAACGTGCAGACCTTATACTTATATTCAAACAGTAAGATCACTATGTATATGAAATTATATTTTTACATAACTTACATACTATATCTACTGCCTACAACTAAATGGCCACCACATATATTATTTTATATACAAATGCTTACCCATCAAAGAGGAGACTAGCCAGGGCGAGCTCGGTGAGGGGAAGGAGTATTGGCAGGGTCGGTTGTCACTCCCGGAAGGCTTGAGCTAGGCGGTGCTTGGTGGAAGCGGATAGCACAGAGGATCGGAGCGAGTGGGGGGTTGGAGATGGATGCGGTGGTGCTAATGGGAAGGAGCTTCAGGAAAATGAAAGAGAGGAGGTGGGTCGGCGGTTTCTCTGGCCCGAGGTGTTCATGCGGAGGCGAAAGGGAACAGAGGCAAGAGCGGTAGGGTGGCTCGGCTCATGCGTGGTGTTGGATGAGGCAGAATGGTGCAGGGTGACAGGGAGTTTGTAACGACCCAGAATTTTGAACAATTTAAATTTAAAATATTTAATTAATTTTAAATATTTGAATGATGGTTTAGATTGAAAATTTCAATATAACTTTAAATTTGACGATTAAATTATAGATTTAATCTATTGGAAGTTGAATAAAAATTTGAATCTTCAATTTTAAGCCGATTAAAAATATTTCAAAGACTTGTAAAATCCATATTGATAATACTGAAGGTAATAGAAGCTTCAGAATTGAATTTGAAACTGCTTTGTTCAGTTTTGAAATTTTATCGTTTGAATCGATATTTAAAAATAGCCTTCCGAGGCATAGTCTCGGAATTCGACGAAACCAGTTCCATTGGGTCCGTAATATTTAATTATTCTCGGATTTCAAATTTCGTATTTTTTGGAGTTGATATGTGAGCACACGGTGAGTAAGCGCGTTGAAATTAAATCGAATTCAACTTGAATTTAAAAATTAAATTTGCATTTTAGTCAACATCAGAAACACTGTAGCTTCCTAAAAATACGCCTAAAATCACGATACGAAGTCGTGCAACCCATGCTCCTGCAAATTTATGAAAGTGTACTAGGACAGTATAATATGGATAAACAGTAATGCAGAGTATAGATAGTAAATAGTGCGGAATATAAATGCAGTAAGTAAAATGACACCAGATATTTTATACTGGTTCGGAGCACCGTCCTACGTCCAGTCCCAGACTCCTTCTGGAATTTCACTACAACAACCCTCACTTAACCCGGAGGAACAGGTCTATACAACCCTGAGCAGCAGAACAGGGACCTGAGCAGCAGAACAGGATTTCGCCTCAGCAGCCGAAGAGGACTTTCCCTTGCCTGAGCAGCAGAACATGACTTTAACAAAACATGAAAGTAGTTTGACTAAGTTTGTTCTTGATAACAGTGATTTGTCAATTAAGATTACAAACTTCCTATAATCAATTCCTCAAGTATATAAATAGTATGTGAAGATTTGAGAAGGAAGAATATTGCTAAGAACCAAAGTGTATAGAGTATAACTCAAAGATTCAAAGCAATGGAAAGTATGAGAGCACTTATAATAATCACAAGAGAAGATAGAGAGTTAGAATTAGAGATTGGTGTTTTATCAAGAAGAGAGAACTCCTATATATAATTATCAGAAAGCTGCAACCCTTGGCGAAGAGTTTCAGTCAAGAGAGAACTTTTGATGGGTTGCAACTCTTCATGGAAGAAGATGTCTATTCAGAAATTTTCAGTTGAAGCGGGTTCAGTCGACTGGAAATATTGGTCAGTCGACTGGTATTTGAAATTTTAAAAACCATGTCTGTTTTAAAATTTAAAAGAGGTGACGACTGTGCATATGCACAGTCAGTCGACTGGCATAACCAGTCAGTCGACTGGCTGTGCATATTCTGCATAGTGAGTTTCTTTTTAAAGAAATATTCTTTTTAAAGAAATATTGAAAACTTGAGGATTGATTTTAACATATAACTAAGACTCAACACAAATAATAGTTACTTTAATCATAGAGTTGTAGCCTTGATCCTCTGTTGTCTTCTTTTTGTTATGAATGTAAATTCTTTTCTTGGTTTCTGAACTGATTTGTCATAATCAAAACAAGCGATTCAACATTCTCCCCCTTTTTGACTGATGACAACCTGTATATATTTTAAAAAAAATATCTCCCCCTGAATGTATGATATCTTGTTCCTGCATCAAATATGTTAGTGCACATACTTTTCTCCCCCTTTGTCATCGACAAAAAGGAGACATAGCATAATATATAAATGTGAAGAGAAGAAATATAGAAGCGAGACTATTTAGTACAAGTCTCAATATTTAAATAAGTGACAAGATTTAATACAAGATTCAAATATGTTCGAAATTAAAACAAAAGCTATAGATAGATAATGCATACTTATCTCCCCCTTTATCATAAAGCCTACTCATCAAGATGTCAATTGAAATCTTCCTCTGGTGCAGGTTCTTTTCCAGGCCTAGAAGTTCCATGAGCACCACTACCTGTGCCACTAGTATCACTACTAGTATTCTCTTCAGATGTTGACCATGTAAACCTTGGTGCTGGACGTTTACCATGAGCTATTGAGGAGGCAGTTGTGGAAGTTGAACATGAAATTGCATCCCAAAGAATAGAGAAGAATCCTTTTACTTTGTCTAATTTTTTATCCACCTTCTTCAAGCGAGATCCTAATATTTGTTGATTCTTAGAAAGAATTTCAACGGATTCTCGTAAACTAGCTGAAGTTGCAAGACGAATTTCTTCGTCTTCTTCGGGAAGAGAAGTACGTTCTCGAATAATTGGCCCACCTGATGAACGTTGACGTTGCTGTGGATGCCATTCTTCAAAGGAGGTAATAGTCGGTGGAACAGATGGTAGTTTCATGAGACTTAAAGTGCAAATATTGATAACTCCAACGGAAGAAGTTTCGGATTCCAGTTGAGGAGTACCCACATTTAAAAGCAATCGCATTATATATTCTCCGAAATAAATCGTTCTCGTATTACCATTGTTGAAAGTGAGAAACTCGTCCAATATTCTTCGTAGCCAATTTACTTGAATTCCTCCCCAAAGTGCATATAGAGCTTTGAAGTTTTCTGGGTAGATAAGTTCATATGACCCATTTCTTGGTAATATACTCCTCATGAGAGCTTTGTGAATTACTCTCGCTTTTGGTCAAAGTAGACTAGATTTCAATTCCGTCATGGTATCTCCCATGAACATATGGCTAGTTCGATCCCTTTGTCGAATATTGCATTCGACATCATCAAGTGAAATGCCATGATTAGGGGTTTGAAGAATGTGTGCCATTCGGTCTAAAGAAAAAAATACTTGTTTTCCACATACTAAACTCCAAACACAATCATTCGTATTAGATGGACGTTGATGAGGTAGATTTAAATTGGCATAAAATAATTTTACCATAAGGTGGTTGATTTTGTGAGAATTTGCATTCAAATCGAATAGAGATTCCAATCCAGATCTACGCATGAGTTCTTGTAATCCATAAGCCGCGAAGTCGCTGTAAACCATGAATGAACCCTCAAAAATCCTTGAATTTTTCATCTTGTGCCATCTTTGTACTGCCACATCATTGTATAACCATTGTGCGATTTGAGCGTCGGTAGGATCGATGGATGAGGAATCTTGCCTTTGACGCTTTGGAGGAGCCATTTGAATAACTTTTTATGAAGAAATTGAGTGAAATTAGGTTTCTAGGGTTTGTGGACGAAAAAATTTGGGTAAAAAAACTGAAAGGAGTGAAGTAAAAAAGAGAAGGAAGGAAAGTAAATAGGGGTTATATGTACAGCCAGTCGACTTGTTAAGTAAATAGGGGTTATATGTACAGCCAGTCGACTGGAATACTAAACCAGTCGACTGGTATATGTAAAATTTTAGATAAAATGACAAGTCAGTTGACTGAGTATAGTAGGTCAGTCGACTGAATGGTTTCCCGAGAGTTTTTGGAACCTGCAATCAGTCAACTGACCTATCTTCTCAGTCGACTGACTGTAACTTAACATGCAGTAGGGATTTGAAAATGAAAATTTATTAAAAACAAATATAAATATGAAATACAGGAATTTTGAAAACAATATACACAAGAATTGATGATTAATTAGGGACTTTTGGTGATGATTCTTGTGGTTCTACTTTTGTATTCTCAACATAGGGTTGTAAAGGCGACCAATAATTTTGGCGTTCCCATGAATTTGGGGATGCCTGAGGTTGAGATGGAGTTTGTTCCCATTTATTCCATCCAGAAGAGCTTGGTTGACGGGATGATGAAGGTTGAAAAACATCATGCTTAGCCGATTTGCTACAAAATTTAAGGGCGATTGATTCAATAAGACTAAGGCGATTTGAATTCATTCGCTGTTCATAGAACATTTCTCTTTGTAGATTAACTTGCTCCTTTTGATAATGATGTATTTCATCAATTTTATCTTTAGTTTCTGGTGAAAAGAACAAAGATCTTCTAGACTTCTTTGGCTTAGGTGAAAATCCAGTGTGATGTCTTCCCGGTTCATGAACAGGAGTGGGGGTTGGCAAAGAAGGTGTTGAACTGCTGGATGAGTTATAGCTACTAGGAGAAGATGAAGTAGCAAAGGAAAGTTTTGAGTTTGATGAATTATAAGAGTTTGGAGAGTCCATTGTTGAGGATGTTGAATCTACAAAGCTTGTTTGAAATAAATTTTAATGTGAATAAGAAGAGTAAAGAGAGAGGTTTAAATAGTTGTAATGGAGCTTAGAAAGAATGGTTGTAAGCAACCATTTGTTAATAACCAGAGATCAAAATAGTGGTTTAAAATTAATCAAAAGAATAAAAGGTTTAAAACGAATGAAAACATGTGGTTCAGCAAAAAAAAATGCATAGCTCAGCTGGTAGTTTGTTGAACTATCAGCTGGAAGAACCTAGTTCAAATCCCGGTGGCTATGTTTTTTTTGTTTTTTTTTGTTTTTTTATTTTTATTATATGATTTTTTTTTTTAAAAAAAATATCAGAACAATCATATATATTTATATATATATATATATATATATATAGACGTATATGAAAATATATATTTTGTTAAAAAATGTAAAATAAATACAGATAGTATGTATAAAATCTATAAATTTTTAAGAGAAATAATGCCAAGTTTTCGTCTTAAATTAATGAAAGTATTTTCGTTTAAAGGTTTTGTAAATATATCTGCCAATTGTCTATCAGAGGAAACAAATTCTAGATTTATCAATTTTTTTTCAATATTATCACGAAGAAAATGATGACGAATGTCAATGTGTTTTGTTCGTGAGTGATTAACAGGATTTTTAGATAAATTAATATCACTAGTGTTATCACAATAAATTGTTGATTTATTTAAATTAAAACCAAAATCTTGTAATGTTTGTTGCATGTAAATTACTTGAGCACATGCCAGAGCTGCAGAAATATATTCTGCTTCACAAGTCGATAATGAAACACAACTTTGTTTCTTACTAAACCAAGAGACAAGAGACCGTCCAATGAAGTGACAAGTCCCACTTGTACTTTTTCTATCTGTCCGGTTTCCTCCAAAATCAGCATCACTATAAGATACTAATTCAAAAGGACATTCTTTTGGATAGAATAGTCCAAAGTCCTTGGTTTTGTTAAGATACCGTAGTATGCGTTTCACTGCTCGTAAATGTGATTCTTTGGGATCTGCTTGAAATCTTGCACATAAGCAGACACTCATCATTATATCAGGTCTACTAGCTGTTAAATATAGTAACGATCCAATCATACTTCGATATAATTTTTGATCAATACTTTTGCCATTTTCATCTTTATCAAGATGTATGGTTGTACTCATAGGAGTTGGTTTGGTAGAAGTATTTTCCATACCAAAGCGTTTAATTAGATTGTTACAATATTTTTCTTGATTAATAAAGATACCATTTTCTAGTTGTTTTATTTGTAAACCAAGAAAGTAATTTAACTCATCCATATGTGACATTTCAAATTCATTTGTCATTATTTTAGAAAATTCTTGACAAAGCTTTTCATTTGTAGAGCCAAAAATTATATCATCAACATATATTTGAATAATTAAAATATCAAGCTTATTTCTTTTAATAAAAAGAGGTTGATCAACCTTTCCAATTTCAAAACCAGAATTTATTAAATAGCTTTTAAGACGATCATACCAAGCACGGGGTGCTTGTTTTAAACCGTATAAAGCCTTTTTGAGTTTATAGACATGATCAGGAAATTTTTCGTGTATGAATAATGGAGGTTGTTCAACATAAACATTTTCTCTTATAAAACCATTTAAAAAAGCACTTTTGACATCCATTTGATATAATTTAAAATTATGAAAACATGCAAATGCTAGTAAGATTCGTATTGCTTCTAGTCTTGCGACTGGAGCAAACGTTTCTTCATAGTCAATTCCTTCTTCCTGGTTATAGCCTTGAGCAACTAATCTAGCTTTTAGTAATATTTCCTTGTTCATCTGCTTTGTTTTTAAAACCCATTTTGTACCAATAACTGATTGATCATTAGGCCGTGGGACTAAATCCCAAACGTCATTTCTTTCGAATTGGTTTAGTTCTTCTTGCATAGCGATTAACCAGTTTTCATCAGTAGATGCTTCTTTAATATTTTTGGGTTCAATATGAGAGAGAAAAGCTACATGACCCATTTGATTTATTTGACTTCTTGTTCTAACAGATGAATTTAGTTCTCCAATAACATTAATAGAAGGATGATCTCTTAATACTCTAGGTGGAGATCTTAATGCACTGTTATTGTCAGCAATGTTTTCATTAATTTCAAAAGTTGTAGTTTCTGTATTAGAGCTGTTTTCAGGAAAATCTTCATCATCTCTTATTATTTGAACTGGTTTAAAATTTTCATCGAATGATACATGAAGTGTTTCTTCGATAATATTTGTTCTTTTATTATAAATTCGATAAGCTTTGCTTCGATCCGAATATCCTAGAAAGATTCCTTCATCGGATTTTGGATCAAATTTACCAAGCTGATCTCTTGTATTTAAAGTAAAACATTTTGAACCGAAAACTCTAAAATAGGAAATATTTGGTTTTCGTCCATTAAAAAGTTCATAAGGAGTATTCTTAGTTAGTGGTCGAATAGAAACACGATTCAAAACATAACAGGCTGTAGAGATTGCTTCAGCCCAAAAATGTTTTGTAACGTACTTCCATTTAACAAGGTCCTTGCACATTCTTGTAAGGTTCTATTTTTACGTTCTACAACCCCATTTTGTTGTGGAGTTCTAGAAAACGAAAAATTATGAAATATTCCTTTTCTCTTACAGAAATGTTCAAAGGCTTCGTTTTCAAATTCACCTCCATGATCACTTCTTATATTTTTGATTTTTAATCCTTTAAAATTTTGAATTCTTTTGACAAATGATTTGAAATTATCAAAAGTATCACTTTTATTTTTCATAAAAATAGTCCAAGTATATCTAAAAAAATCATCAATAATTACAAATGCATATTTACTGTGATTAATGGATTGTACTTGTGTTGGGCCAAATAAATCCATATGCAGTAATTCAAGTGGTTGTAAGGTTGAAATAACCTTTTTTGATTTAAAAGATGATTTAGTCAATTTTCCTAACTAACATGCATCACAAATATGATCTATTTTAAAATTCATTTTAGGTAGACCTTTTACTAAATCATTTTTAGAAAGCTTATTTATAGTTTGGAAGTTAATATGACAGAATCATTTGTGCCATAACCAAGGATCATTTTCTTTGGCTATTAGACATATATCTGAATTATGATTTATTTTCATATTCAGAACATAGATATTTCTGTCTCTATTTCCTTCAAATATAAGATTTTGATTTTGATCAAAAATACTACATTTGTTTTCAGAAAAAGTGATTTTGAATCCTTTGTCACACAATTGGCTGATACTAAGTAAATTATGTTTTAAATTTTTGACAAGCAAAACATTTGAAATAAGAGGTAAATTTGAGATACCATTGTTGCTCACAACGCCTTTACCGAGATATATCCTTTGGAGTTGTCTCCAAATGTGACAGAACCTCCATCTGAGTAAATAATATTTGATAACATATGTTTTGAGCAACCACTGTCGAGTATCCATTTTCCTCTTTTCTTGAGTGGGACCTACAAAAAATAAACGATAATATTGGTACCCACTTTTTGATAGGGTCCTAAGAGTTAAATCTTAGGAAACCAAACCCAAGAGGGCTCAGTATCCCATTTAAAAATGTAATCCTTATTTTTATGAACAGTTTCAAGAAAAGTGTTTATATATTTCTTCCTAATTAAATTGTTATTTGTTTTAGGAACCCATATTTTTATACTTTTTGAGAAAGGATTTTTTGTGTTATTTTAGTAGGATTAACATTTCTCCTAATTTTCTTTCTAGGTGGAGCAGTTGTTTTGTTAACATATCCTAATCCTTTCTTACTTGAGATAGATTGAGAGCTATCAATAATTTTTGATAAGGTTTCTCTTCCTTTATTAAAGTTTGAGACATTTCTAGTAATGCTTTCTAACTTAGTTTTAATACTAGTATTATCCAATTGTATCAATTTTACTTTTGTTTTTAGTTCATGATTTTCAGAAATAAGAGCGTCATTCTTTTCTTTTTGAGTTTCAATTTCTTGACTCAAAAGAGTGAGTTGAGAATTGATATTAGAGAATGATTCTTGTAATTTTTCAAGTTCTTCCTCTAGTATTTTTTTTCATCTTTAAGCATATCTCTCTCAAAGTACGCTTTGTTCTGAAGTTCACGAGACTCTTTATATTTTCTTTTGAGATTTTTCAAAGTATCAATTAGTTCTGAATTTATCTCAATCATATCTTCAAAAGTAAAATCACTAACCTTATTTTCAGTAACCATGAAGCAGACATTAGATTGCTCGTTTTCACTGTCACTACTGTTTTCTGATGAAGAAGTATCTGAGTCATCCCAAGTTACTGAGAATGCTTTCTTTTTATTGTCTTTTCTTCCCTTGATATATTTTTTCTTTAACTCTGGGCATTCCTTTTGAATGTGACCTTTCTTATGACAATTATAACATTCTAGAACTAAAGATGATGGTTTGATTGGAAAGTTCCTTTTTCCATTATTCTTGTTAGTTTTTCGAAATTTTAATAATTTTTTGAAATTTTTAGTAATAAATGCTAAATCTTCTTCATCCGAATCTTCATCCTTTTCTTCTTCAGCATGGAAAGCTATGTTCTTTTTGTCTTGAGCTTGTACTCGTTTTGCCTGCAAATTTACTTCATAGGACATTAGATTTCCTATTAACTCTTCTGGTTTTATGGTAGAGAGGTCATTAGCTTCTTCAATAGCCAAGACTTTTCTTTCCCATTCATCCGTTAAAGAGTTAAGGATTTTTGATACAATATCAAAATCAGTGTATTTCTCTCCTAATCCTAATAGTGAATGATAAATATCTTGAAATCTAGAGTACATATCATTGATGGTTTCATCTTGTTTCATTCTAAATTTTTGAAATTGATTTTTGAGCATGGAGATTTTGCTTTATTTGACTTTGTTGGTTCCTTCATGAGTAATTTTAAGTATTCTCCATATTTCATAAGCAGTTTGACACATACTAACACGGTTAAATTCATTTCTATCTAATGCACAGAATAGCATGTTCATAGCTTTAGCATTGGCAGTAGCATCCAGTTTTTGTGTGTTTGACCAAGTAGAATATTCTCCAGTAGGAAGAGTATATTCATTTTGAGTGATATTCCATGATTCAAAACTATTAGATTGCATGTAGATTCTCATACGAGTAGACCAATGATTATAATTCAAACCATTAAAGAATGGAGGCCGTGCAGTAGATTGACCTTCAAGAAAACTAGTGTTATTGACAGTGTTAGTGGAAGTGCTGGTGTTATTTTCCATATTTAACAAGATATCAGATAACTTTGTAACGGTTATATGATGCCTTGCTCTGATACCAAATGAAAGTGTACTAGGACCGTATAATATGGATAAACAGTAATGCAGAGTATAGATAGTAAATAGTGCGGAATATAAATGCAGTAAGTAAAATGACACCAGATATTTTATACTGCTTCGGAGCACCGTCCTACGTCCAGTCCCAGACTCCTTCTGGAATTTCACTACAACAACCCTCACTTAACCCAGAGGAACATGTCTATACAACCCTGAGCAGCAGAACAGGGACCTGAGCAGCAGAAACAGGATTTCGCCTTAGCAGCCGAAGAGGACTTTCCCTTGCCTGAGCAGCAGAACAGGACTTTAACAAAATATGAAAGTAGTTTGACTAAGTGTGTTCTTGATAACACTGATTTGTTAATTAAGATTACAAACTTCCTATAATCAATTCCTCAAGTATATAAATAGTATGTGAAGATTTGAGAAGGAAGAATATTGCTTAGAACCAAAGTGTATAGAGTATAACTCAAAGATTCAAAGCAATGGAAAGTATGAGAGCACTTATAATAATCACAAGAGAAGATAGAGAGTTAGAATTAGAGATTGGTGTTTTATCAAGAAGAGAGAACTCCTATATATAATTATCAGAAAGCTGCAACCCTTGGTGAAGAGTTTCAGTCAAGAGAGACAACTTTTGATGGGTTGCAACTCTTCATGGAAGAAGATGTCTATTCAGAAATTTTGCAGTTGAAGCGGGTTCAGTCGACTGGAAATATTGGTCAGTCGACTGGTATTTGAAATTTTAAAAACCATGTCTGTTTTAAAATTTAAAAGAGGTGACGACTATGCATATTCAGCACAGTGAATTTCTTTTTTAAAGAAATATTCTTTTTAAAGAAATATTGAAAACTTAAGGATTGATTTTAATATATAATTAAGACTCAACACAAATAATAGTTACTTTAATCATAGAGTTGTAGCCTTGATCCTCTGTTGTCTTCTTTTTGTTATGAATGTAAATTCTTTTCTTGGTTTCTGAACTGATTTGTCATAATCAAAACAAGTGATTCAACAATTTTAAATAACCTACTCCCTCACTTTTGAATCGATTGATAGAAGAAAAATCATGGCCGAACTCGAAACAAAATTTTCAAGTCCTCCCTCAGATTCAAAAATAAACAAAATCCTTTTTTTTTTCCCAGTCAAAATCCACACAAAGTATGAAATATTTTTTTTCTCCTCTTCGTTTCAGATAAACGAAATTCCTTTATTAATCGAAATCGAGATAGATTCTTCCTCAATCAAAATTAATGGCCGATCGAACGAATTCAAATCAAAGTCGCGTGGATGGAGGAGTCGTGAGCTCGAGTTGAAGGCGGCGGCGCATGAAGGCTCATGCTAGGGTTCAGTAGCGACGGCAACGGCGACTTCGGCGAGGCGCGCGTGCGCAGGCGCGAGGCGAAGTCGCGATGGGGATTCGCGATGCTGATGGCGGCGAGATGGAGCCAGTGGTGATGGCGTGCTGGGTTGGTGCTCGATCGAGGCTCGAGGAGGTGCTTTTCGTTCTGATGGGCGCGGCGACGTTGAAGACGATGGCTTCGAATAGATGGTCGGCGATCAAGCATCTTGAGGCTAGCGATGTGAAGGTATTCAGTTATTTTAATTTAATATATATACCTATATGCAGATGTAAGATTTTTTTTTAACAGTTGAATTACAATAAGTATATATGAATTTTTAAACGTAATTGTTTTGAAATCTAAATGTATATATAGCTGTAATTTAAAAATATTAAAGAGCTTTAAGTTGTTTAAAAAAAAAAAATTAATCAAGTTAAAGTATATTTTTACAGTAAGTTAATATATAGCTAAAAAAGAATCAATATATATATATATGTATGTAATTTCAAAAGAAACATTTGTTTGAAATCAAATTATTAATTAAAATCAAAATATTAAGGAGATTAATTTGTTTAACCAGTTCACCTGATTATTTTAGTTACTAAAAATATTTTAGAAAGATTAATTTGAAAGTAGGATTATTAGGTAATTAAAAATCATTAGTTAATTTAAAATTGTAAAATGGAAAATGGAATTGTTAACTAATTTGTATAATATTTATACAAGGTCTATAAATGGAGAAAAACAAATTGGAATGGAAAATGGACTGCGAAATAAAAATCAAGGTGAGAATTTCTCACTCAAAATTTAAAGTTGGATTTGCAGTTATTTATTGATTGTTGTTTGGTTGTGATATTAGATATAGTAGGATATATCTATATATATAGCAATATATATATATATATATATATATATATATTGGCATATGTATATATTGGAATTGATTTCCCGCATTGTATAGCGGATGAGACCCTATTGCGCCGTCTTGAAACGGGATTGGTATTGTGCTAACATCTGTGGATGCAGGGAAACAGGTTGGAGGGATCCAACTGGATTCCTCACCAATATTTATTTGATTTTAGATATTGTGATATTTGATTGATTATCATATTGATATATGATGTTTGGAAGTCGTAATTGACTATTCGGTGTGTTGCATCATCGATCCATTTTTGAAGTTTAAAAATAACGATTTTGATTTTTAAAGGATTTTTAAAGTGATTTTTGAAAATTATACGTTTATTAAATTTTCGAATTGATTCATTTTAAATAATTAAAACGTTATAAATTTTTATGTTATAAAAATTAGGATTTTTTGTGAAATATAACCAAAGCATGATTTTTGAAAATAAATAGCTGATAAATTTATAAAATGGTTTAAATTGGGATGTTTGAAAAATTATAAACGGTTCATATAAAAGATTTATAAAATTGATATTTTATAAGTTAAACATAGAAATTATAAAACGAGCTTTTATAAGTATTAAAATCAAGTTGTACATAGTTTTATAAGTAAATGAGAATTTTAGATTTATAAATAAATGATGATATAAAAGAATGGATTTGTGAATAAATGGATTATAAGTAATTCACTTATAAGTTGGATTCGACATGTAAACGAAATATAAATAGAATTGGTGATTAAAGGAGATTTATAAATCGAAGTAGTTATGAGATAGAAATGGAATTTATAAACATTGTTTTATAAATCCGTACTCAAATAAATTTGATAAGTAAACATATAAATTATTAAAGGAATTATATCCATGATTTAGGACTGTGGGAAATCTTTGATAAATATGTAGAAACATTGAATTGGGAAAATAAGGTATATTCACGATTTTGAACAGTGAATATATTATTGAATAAAACGGGTATGATTTGGAGAAGTGAAATTTTAAAATGAAGTTAATTGTTTTAGAAGATATTTTAAAATGTATTGACTATCGAAACCATAGATTTCAACATTCATTGTTGAGATAGACGTTTTTGAGAAATAGAAGGAAATGGTAGATTATAACACTGTTGTTATAATAGATGATTTCCGAAAGGAAATATTTTATATAGTATTGGGATTTATATATCTATTTAATTTTGAATCCCTATACTGGAGATTTTGGGTCGTCGTAACAATGTTTTACGCAGCATTTGTTTGGACTCAAATAAAAGTGTTAAAGAAAACATTTTCTTTAAAGAATGAAATATATACTTAATTCCAATTTAACTATATTGAATATTTTCCAAATGTTGAAAATAAATAGATTTGTGTAATACTTATTATTAAATAAGTAAGGAAATGGTTTCCAATATGAAATGAATGTTTTGAGATTTAAAAGATAAATTGAAGATGAATATTTGAAATCGATTTGAAATCATATATTCACAGATATTTTGGAAATGTAAATTCAATATGGAATTTATAAATGAAATTGGGAAAATGGGTTTAAAAATAAATATCGATTTATTTTTGAAGTATGGAAATTATATATATATATATATATATCTTGTAAAGATATTTTTTGGAAAATAAATAATTTGGAAAATTATTTGGAATCTGGTGATGTTGTGCATATCCATTGATAGTTCAATAACCGACTATCAATATTTACCTTTGAATGGGTATTTGTTGTGATTTGCTTGAATTTGAATGCCATACTTTTTTTTAAATAAGCGCTCACTATTCGGGTTAACCGGGAAAGGACTTTGGGGTCGTATAACCCATTCCGAATATGTGATACGTCGTTATGAATTGCATTTGAAGACGGGTGTTGAAGACCGGATATTTTTTAAAACGAAAGGGTTTCTTGTCGATTGTCTCTGCACTGGCTGATCCGCGGTATAGAGAACTCCATATGTGATGGGAAATCCGGACGTGATTAGAGATTATCTGGATTGCGAGGACTTCTTTGTAAGTGCCTTCGGTTCTGTTCGAGCCCAGAACAGACTTGTATGGATTGTATGTCTGACATTACAAATTGAGATATAAAGCTGATCTCTTTCAAATATATTTCTGTTGGTGGCAGAGAATTTATTCTCCTAGCTTAACACCATTCTCTGAGACGTACGAGCTCAGAGGTTATATAGTTGAAGGTCATTAGCGATATATTCCCAATTTGGTAATGTGACATGCTGAGTGTTACTGTGAAATGATCATTGTTTGATCATTTGTGATATGATCATTTGTTTGGTCACTTATCTTTGTGATCATTTCTATGATCATTTGTTGACCTAAAGCATGGCTTTGTACCAAAGCGTGGCTTTGTGGATGAGACTTCGTCGAGCCTCACACCCCGGAATGGTCAAAATAGGAAAGATGCGGCAAGGTTATGAGGGGTATCTCCCTTTAGGGTATGTGCATTTCCTTCTGGAAAAGGGTGGTATCATGGTATGGAGCCCAGATACTTACTCATGTTGAAACACTTTATTTATTTTCGTGTGATGTTGGTTACGAGCGCTCGGATAAAGGTCCCAAAGGACCGGGGGATGGCATACTCGTGTCAGTTGTTACCTAGTTTGAAAGGTAACCCGGCCTTGTGTTGGTAGAGATCCGGTTAGGTTCTCGGGACGTCCTTCCAGAGACGTTTCCATGTGGCAATGGGAAGTTCCTTGGCCTGACCATTTGTTGGAAATCCAAAGAAACAATACGAGACTTGTACGGTTTTAGTTGTAGAACCTGCTTCCTCAGGAGGTAGCTATAGCGGGCATAATATAATGGTACCTATGCTGGCTAAGATTTATATTCTACTTTCGAAATGTTTTCTACACTATGCACTAATAATAATATCAAAATGATTTGATTTTGCGTAGTAAGCATCTTTGACTAACATAAGAAGAAATCTCCTCCAAGTCTGCGTTTGCATTGTGTGTGTGGTGGGAGGTCTTATGGTAGTTACATTTTCAAAAGCATTGCGAATCTATTTTAAAAATTATCCTGTACTTTATTTTAAAGAAAATAAATAAACTGTTTTGAGTTCTCACACCAGTCACATGACTGGCTCGGAGTTTATTGTTTTCCTTCCTAAACTCTGGGTGCCCACCAATTTCCACACGGGCAGTCAAGAGTTAAGGTTTATCAGGATATTCAGGATATTCAGGAGTTGCTGGAAGCAAGTTGGATGGCATGACGTATTACTAGTATATAGTATTTCTTTTCCGCTGTTTGTTGTTATTTGTTGTTGTACACTCTGATGATGTAATGTAATGTAATAACTGATATAGTTCTTTGTTTAAAAATTATTCATTTATCTATTATATATTGTTCCGCTACGAATTATGAGATTCTGATGTTGTTCTGTTGTTTTCTGTTCTGTTCCATCCTATCTTCTTATCTCTTCTTCTACCTTTTTTTTCTTTTTCTTGAACAATGAGAATTCGTATTTCCGTTCATCTTGAGTTAATCTATGGAGATTAGTGTATATTCAAGGAGTACGGATTTGCAGTGTAACATCCCGTATTTTTAAGCCGTTGAATTTGAACATTTAATTTGTTTTAAATGTTTAATGTGCGTTCTTAATTGATTTTGAAATGAATGGATTCGGGCTCAATCAATAAAATAAGCTATAATTTTTAATTATAGTGATTCCATTCGATCTTGAATAATGAAGAATAATAATTAAATATTCAAAATTGGAATAAGTGGTGAATCTGGATGTGAATAGTTATACAAATGGTTTTCAAATTTATTTTTAAGTCTATTTGGATATAAATAAGGTGGTTGGATTTTTAGACGGACTCAAAAGTCAATAAGTAATTATTTGGAATTTTATATAATTTAAGAATGAATTTAATATTATTAAAATGCAATTTAACCAGATTTTGGTCCGGAATGAGCCAGAATGATTTTTATGGTGTTTATAAATTTTATATGAATTATCATTAAGTTAGTAAAAAAATTGAAAAGTAAATTTTTAAGCGTTTTCGACAATTTTGAAAATCGCTTGATTTAATAGACGAGTGAAAATAGCCTTCCGGGGGCACAGTCTCGGAATTCGACGAAACCAGTTCCATTGGATCCGTAATAGTTAGTTATTATCGGATTTCAATTTTCGTAGCAGCCGGAGTTGTCGTTTGACCCCGGCAGCTCGAAACGCATCGAAATTGTTTTAATCGGTTTAAATTTAAATTGATCGTTAAATTCCGTAACTTGCACGTACGACCGAATTAGCTTACGAAACCTGTTCCATTGTGTCCGGAACGTGGAAAAACCCTAGAATTGCCTGTTGGAACGCGTAGATGGGAGGTCGTTTGCATAAGTTGTTAAATTGGGAATTATATTAATAAAATAATATTAAACCAATATTATATAACCAATATCTTTACTAAACCCTAATCTATTCCTCAGGCCGCCGTTCTTAGCTTTCCAATGGCCGATATTTCTCCTCCTTCTCCTCCATTTTTCACTCAATCCATAAGCTTTCGCGAAAAGTTTCCAACTAATAAATCGAAGGGGGTGTAGAGATCTACGATGTGTGCGGCTGTGATCGAAATTAGCGAAGCGAGGACAATAGGAGACGGTCGCGTTCGTCACGCGTTTATGCACGCATCTCGAGGTCAGGGTCTAACCGAGCTTGGCCGCCTTCAGGCCATGGGTGCGCGTGGGTTAGAGCTTCGGAATGAAAGCGTTCGATCGAAGTATAGACGATCGACGGTGATGCAGTTGGGAGCCCTAGGTTGCGTGTATATGGGTTCTTTTGCCTGGGTGATTCGTGCGTGGGGAAGATGGTGTGGACGGCCTTGATTCCACTTGAGGGAGTGACGGCTGTGATTAGTTTTGGGGTAATATAAATTAAATAAAAGGAAACTGTTTTAAATTTATATCGAAACTTTATAATATTGTAACTCAGTCATACGTATTCAGAATTCGACGAATTCGGTAGCGCCGGAATCGCAGAAGAGAGTACTACGCAGTGGTGCAGATCAGGAGTCATTCCGGGCAAGTAGAAATTTGAGTTAAATCGGACATCGTTCGGTTTAATTTAAATTTCGAACGCTCGCCGAAACTCAAGGTGAGTTAATCTCACTCACATCTGGAATGTTAGCTGATTTAAGTAGTTAATATTTAAATAATTGTGTGATTGGTTGAGATGTTTATTTATATTAGCCTGAATTGATATATATATATTGTTGTGCTAATATTTGTGGATGCAGGGAAAACAGGTTGGAGGGATCCAACTGGATTCCTCACCATTATAGTAATTATTTTTATAATTGATGTTGTGATCTGTTTATATGTTGCGATTGATAAAACTGAAATAAATTTTTATTGGAATATTGATGGATAAATTATAAATCCATAATTTAATTATAAATGGATAAATTGAGTTTTTAGAGAAATAAAGGATATTGTTAAATAATGAATTTAATAGAATTAAAACTTGAAATCTATATGGAATGAAATTTGAAAATTTGTAAAATCTGGAATGCTAAACGAAGAGAAAAGTTATTAGTTGATAAATGTGAAAGTAAATTTATGTTATTAAAATATAAACCTGAATGGAAATAAATTGACAGAATTTATAAGAAGGATTTTTGGAATAATTGAGTGAGAACGAGCTTCCCTGGGAAAAACCAAGTTCGAGTTTTAGACAGATCTTATATTAAAAGAAAAGTTTTAAGTTCAAACTTGTTTAAAAGAGTGTTTTTGAAAAATTATCATTTTTAAAAAAAATAACTATTTATAAATTAGCAATACTAAAGTAATGATTCTTTTATAAATAGATTTGTTTTAAAGGGCTAATTTTGACCGAAGTTGTATTGAAATTAGTATTAAGCCTTTTACAACTCTATTTTTAAATTTAGTTTAACTAAAAACCTTATTTTAAATCAAGTTATATCTTATAAAATATTTGAAATTATATTTTTGAGTAATAGCTAATAGTACATTTCTATATTTTAAAGTATATTGTAGAATAAAGTGTTTTAAATTGTTTTTAAATCTAAATGTTTTGAACTTGGTTATTTCCAATGGGAATATTGGGTAAAGTATATACCTTGTAAAAGAAGAACTTTGGGAACTGTTTTCAAATGGGTTTTGGAAATTTGAAATATATCCTTTAAAGATATTTGGGCAAATAAATAATGTGGGAATTATTTATTGTGTGATGGATGCTTATGGATGTTTATGAATATAAATTGATAGTTAAATCACCGACTATCAATATTGGACAAATGCGCTGATCATTTCGAAGAGACCGGGATCGAGATTTATTTCTCGAAAACCACTTCGATCCGATTGGTACGTTTCGTGCGAAAAACGTGTTTAGAGTCGAAGATGGAGCAGTGAAGTGCAAGGGCTAGTCGCTACTAATCCTGAGGATATTTCCAAATGGATATAGTAGGAGTAGTGCCTTCGGTTCCGTTCGAACCCGGGACGGACTTGTATGGATGAATGCTTGCGAAACATCGTCAGGTGGACGATGGGCATTCTAAGTGAATACGTTCTAAAGGTAACGCTTAGCCTCAAGCCTCATCAACCGGGAATGACTGAAAATCAGGGGATATGCAGCAAGGTTAGGTGGGTCATGCCCAAGCAGGACAAGATATTTCTCCTGTCTAGATGTCCCTTATATATTTTCGGCTTAGTGGGTGGTTGGTCGCGCCAACCACGGGGTTTATCTTGTTCGGGACTGTTCAGTAAGGAATGGTTCCGGCCTTGTGTTGCAGGGGATGAAGGGAGTAATCCTCGGTACGGTGATCTAGGCCCCGTACTGTGACAGGTGGTACCCCATTGCCTAGTCATTGTTGGAAATCCATTTTCCCTACGAGCCTTGTACGAGTTTTGTTTGTATTACCCACTTTTGTGGCTAGTAGCTGGAATTTAATAGATGTAACAATTTCGGCTATTTTATAAGTATTTGTAAATAGACCCTATTATAATATCAGAGGATTTCTATAAAAAGTGTTTTAGCTATCGTAAGGTAAAACCCGACATGTTTATTTGTGGCGTGGTCTTACGAGATGCTTTAGTTTTCAAAGGATTTTTGAAACTTTAATAATCAATTTGGATGCATTATTATCAGCTGGTATTCCAGACTGACTCGGGTGTTATTTTATTATAATGCTCGGGTCAGACCGAGTATTATATGTTCAGGTCAGGATGCTATGGAGCAGGAGAGGAGCTGGAGTCCGAGACGTATTATATGTACCTATATATATTTCCGCTGCTGTGATTGTATGGTAGGTCTGATTTGTGATTGTTGATGTATGAGATACTCTGATGATATGATGTATAAAACAGTAATAGATTTCATTTTGTGTAAAGTTCTATATTTGCTATTATATTTTATTCCGCTGCGACTGTGAGATTCTGATATTGTTTAGTTTCTTCTTCTTCTATCTCTTCTTCTTTAACCCTAATGGTTCGTAATTCTGTACCATTTGGGTCAATTTTTGTAGAATAGTGTGATTCAAGGTGTATGGATTTGCGGGATGTCACACTTGGTATCAGAGCTTAGGTTGGCGACAACCTAGGCTTTGGTGGGGGAAATTACTCATTAACTAGAGTCAATAGTACTCTATAATGAGTTGAGAGTAATAATAGATATGAGGGCGTACTTGTTAGTGAATATAAAATTGTTTTTATACTGTGTTGACTTATCGGTTGAGTGTTTATGAATTCTGGTCGGTACGGGAAGTACAACCGTATCGATAGGGGTTTCTAAACTCTTAAACAAGATAAACCGACATAGTATTGTTTTTAAAGATGGGTAAATGAAATAATTTTACCCAAAATTATATTTTGATATAAAAGAAATAATTTTTTGAAATTATTATATATTTATATATTTGGATGATTGGTTGTTAATGTCTAAATCAAATAAGAATCTAAAATTTAATCTGGAATTTGAAATAGTTATAATGAAAATAAAATTCTGCAAATATAAATTATATAAAAGAAAGAATAACTAAATTTGAATTAAACCAGAATTTAAATCCCGGAGTTTTGGAAAGGATTTTAAATAAAAATAAAGTTTGGAAATTTAAAATCCTGGGAAAGTTTGAAATGTTTGTTGAGATTTGAAGGTGTTTGAAGGCAATATTGGAATATTGTTTTGGGAAATATTTTTAAATGGAAACTGTTTTGAAATGAATTTAGAGAAGTAAGAAGCATTGAACTCACTTCAGTCGCTGGAAAATAATCCCGATGATGCTGGCCACATCATTAGAATTCATTTTCGAGTTTCTAAAGTGATGGATTGCTTCCCTAATATTTGGTTATGGTATTGTTCGGACTAGTTGGGTATAACAGTTGTTTTGGACATTCCAAAATGGGAAAATTTGTGTTGGAATAAACAAATTGTTTTGGAAAAAAAAATCTGGAGATTTGATTGATATATCAACTAGGTATATATTTGATATATTTCGAAATGGTTTTGAAATAAAAACCGGGTAAAATGAATTCTGGGAAAATTCTAATTAAATAATGTGTAGAGTTGAAATGAATTAACCATTGAACTTATTAAGTGAAGTAGATATTAATAAGAAGGAGAAATGAAAATTTTAATCGTGGAATTAAAAATTTAACTTGAGTAATTGGAAGTGAATTAAATAGATTGAAGTAAGTAGAAAATTTGAATATAACTTGGATAAGTTAAATCAATTGGACTTAGAATTAAAATTGATATGGGTGGAATTAAAATGTAAGTTGACTTCGAAATTGTGGGTCATTGTGAAATGGATTGTACCCATAAGTTATTAAGTTGTATACTTATAATTTGAGATTGAGGATTTAATATTGTGTAAGAAGTTAAATGAAAGGAATTTGTATCCTTGAGAATTCAGTGATGCACATATATGTAAATTCTGAAATTGTGATTATATGCTGTAAATGGATTCAAATGAGCAATATGAGCTTTAAAATAAATAAGTTGGTGAACTAATATAAATGAAAATGAAATTATATTCACAATTGGGAAATAGTTGAATGGTATGGGGAGTCCAAACTTAATCTCAAATGAAATGTGAATTGAGATAAGGTAAAGTGAGATATAAAGGAAATGAATGAACTTAAATTAGTAAACAAGTTTTGAACTTGTATATGGGGAATTAAAATTGAGAATTTGAATTGAATATAAGGTGGAATGTAAATTGCTTAGAATTGCATAATGAAGATAGTACTGGAATGAGTATAATTTTGGAAGCTTGTTAATAATTGAAGGGTAAAATGGGACTTTGTTCTTGTTTAGAACATTTGGAAGGGGTCGTATTGTAAATAAGTTCAGTATGAATTAGGAAAGTGTATTAAAACCTAATATGGATTAGGTTAGAGACTAAATTGAATTACAATTGAATGAGATTTGTATTGTAATGGATAGAATTTTGATAATTGATCAAAATTTGGAAAGTAAATAGAAATCCAACTGTAGTATGGGATTTAAATTGGTGGTAACAAATAATGAAGTGTGAATGAAAAATGTAATTAAATTATAATAATGATGGTTTGAATTGTAAATAAATTCAAATGAGTGAACTAATTTAAAGTGGTTTCTTTGCTTATAAAATAAGTCTAAAATGGATAAATTTGTTTAGATGCAGAAATTGAAATGCAAGTGAAGAGAATTTTAATTAATTATTGTGATGGAGTAAGTAAGTATGAATTAAAGTTGGGTGGGTGTAAATAATATGGAATGTGATGTTATTAATTTAAACTTAAGCTGAATGTTTAAGCTAGTGGGATTAAAATTTGTAAATGGTTTGATTTGGTAAGAATCAGTTAAGATGGAAATAAATTGAGATATTAAGGAATTGTAATCATTTAAGAGAATGATGAGATGGTTATTTTAAGCTTATGAAAATAGCTTTAAATGAAATTTGTTTGCAAAATAAAATTTGGATGCAAGCAAATGACTTTTAAAATTGTAATTGTGAGAAAGACAGGATACATGAGTTGTAAATACGATGGAATGATAAAAGTAAACTTAAGTTGAATAATGGATTTGAAATATGAAAATCAAGACTTGGTTTTAAAAAATAATAATAGTGATATTAATCATAATAATAAAAATAATATAATAAAAATAAACTTAAGATGATTAATAAATTTGAAAGGTGAGAATAAGGATTGATTTAATAATTGAAATGGAATAAGAATACTTGGATTGTGAACTATGCAGAATTGAAAAAAGAATTTAATATAAATCTAAACTAGAATTAATTTTAATGGTTATGAGTTTAAGTGATGATTAGTTTTGGCTTGAATGACATGAATATTTGCATGTATTTAGAATTTAGTTGTTTAAACAACAAATGAATTGGTTTTGAATAAATTGAAATGGATTGAAATGTTATTAAGTAATTTTTGCATTAGAATGAAAATGAAATTTTACAAGAAATAAAAATGCTTCAAAATTTAAAATAAAATTGGTTTGTAAATCAATTTGAAATTGTATTGAAATAGATTGATGTTAGTGAAGCATATATTAATCATATTGAAATGGAAATGAATTGGTTGTAATTAATATAAATGGTATATAATGAACTTGAATGTAAATCATTCAAGTGAAATAAATGAAGTTAGTTTGGGTGGAAGTAGGATGGGCTAAAATCTTAATAAATGGATCTTGTGTGAATGCAAGTGAGTTTTAATAGAAAGCAAATGTATCAAATTGAAATGAAATTTGCTTGGTGAATCATTTCCAAAATTTGGTAAAGTATGAATTGGAATAGCTGAATTTGTATGTAAATCATTTGTGTGAAATAAAATGGAATTTGGCTGTAAAAAAAAGAAAAAAAAAGAGGAATTTGTGCATGTTAAAAACAAATTATGATTACTTATGACATTATGCAAATGTTGATTGGAATGTAAATGGATATGTTGGCTTACATTTATATTGGAAATGTTGTTAAAAGGTTCATATCTTTGAAAACTAATGTGTTTGTTGAGTATAGTACAGGTGCGGGAGGCGTTCGAGAGAATTGGAGCGCATATATGCTAAAATATTAGCCGTTTGCTATTAAAATTGCTAAAAAGGTACGCCTACGCAAATATAATTGGGAAATGATATATATATTGTGATATATTTTGGTTTCCGACCGTGTGGGTCGATGTATATATATTTGTTTGTATCGCGATATTGCGAAAGCTCCTCCGTACAGGGGAGACTTTGCCAAAATTTTCTGGAAATTTTGGGAGTTAGAAAATTTTTGGGAATTTTGAAATTTTATAATTAACTTGGAAAGTTATAAATTAAAATTAAAGCTTTAGAATAAGGACAGCAAATGAGTTTGGGAATTGAGCTAAAGGATTTTGGGAAGTGTGTATAAGCTTTTAACTAAGCAAATTGGGTAAGTAAATGGGTTGGAGAGTATATTCTACCCTAGCAAATTTCGGGGACGAAATTTTTATAAGGGGGGAGGAATGTAACATCCCGTATTTTTAAGCCATTGGATTTGAACATTTAATTTATTTTAAATGTTTAATGTGCGTTCTTAATTGATTTTGAAATGAATGGATTCGGGTTCAATCAATAAAATAAGCTATAATTTTTAATTATAGTGATTCCATTCGATCTTGAATAATGAAGAATAATAATTAAATATTCAAAATTGGAATAAGTGGTGAATCTGGATGTGAATAGTTATACAAATGGTTTTCAAATTTATTTTTAAGTCTATTTGGATATAAATAAGGTGGTTGGATTTTTAGACGGACTCAAAAGTCAATAAGTAATTATTTGGAATTTTATATAATTTAAGAATGAATTTAATATTATTAAAATGCAATTTAACCAGATTTTGGTCCGGAATGAGCCAGAATGATTTTTATGGTGTTTATAAATTTTATATGAATTGTCATTAAGTTAGTAAAAAATTTAAAAGTAAATTTTTAAGCGTTTTCGACAATTTTGAAAATCGCTTGATTTAATAGACGAGTGAAAATAGCCTTCCGGGGGCACAGTCTCGGAATTCGACGAAACTAGTTCCATTGGATCCGTAATAGTTAGTTATTATCGGATTTCAATTTTCGTAGCAACCGGAGTTGTCGTTTGACCCCGGTAGCTCGAAACGCATCGAAATTGTTTTAATCGGTTTAAATTTAAATTGATCGTTAAATTCCGTAACTCGCACGTACGACCGAATTAGCTTACGAAACCTGTTCCATTGTGTCCGGAACGCGGAAAAACCCTAGAATTGCCTGTCGGAACGTGTAGATTGGAGGTCGTTTGCATAAGTTGTTAAATTGGGAATTATATTAATAAAATAATATTAAACCAATATTATATAACCAATATCTCTACTAAACCCTAATCTATTCCTCAGGCCGCCGTTCTTAGCTTTCCAATGGCCGATATTTCTCCTCCTTCTCCTCCATTTTTCACTCAATCCATAAGCTTTCGCGAAAAGTTTCCAACTAATAAATCGAAGGGGACGTAGAGATCTACGATGTGTGCGGCTGTGATCGAAATTAGCGAAGCGAGGACGATAGGAGACGGTCGCGTTCTTCACGCGTTTATGCACGCATCTTGAGGTCAGGGTCTGACCGAGCTTGGCCGCCTTCAGGCCATGGGTGCGCGTGGGTTAGAGCTTCGGAATGAAAGCGTTCGATCGAAGTATAGACGATCGACGGTGATGCAGTTGGGAGCCCTAGGTTGCGTGTATATGGGTTCTTTTGCATGGGTGATTCATGCGTGGGGAAGATGGTGTGGACGGCCTTGATTCCACTTGAGGGAGTGACGGCTGTGATTAGTTTAGGGGTAATATAAATTAAATAAAAGGAAACTGTTTTAAATTTATATCGAAACTTTATAATATTGTAACTCAGTCATACGTATTCAGAATTCGACGAATTCGGTAGCGCCGGAATCGCAGAAGAGAGTACTACGCAGTGGTGCAGATCCGGAGTCATTCCGGGCAAGTAGAAACTTGAGTTAAATCGGACATCGTTCGGTTTAATTTAAATTTCGAACGCTCGCCGAAACTCAAGGTGAGTTAATCTCACTCACATCTGGAATGTTAGCTGATTTAAGTAGTTAATATTTAAATAATTGTGTGATTGGTTGAGATGTTTATTTATATTAGCCTGAATTGATATATATATATTGTTGTGCTAATATTTGTGGATGCAGGGAAAACAGGTTGGAGGGATCCAACTGGATTCCTCACCATTATAGTAATTATTTTTATAATTGATGTTGTGATCTGTTTATATGTTGCGATTGATAAAACTGAAATAAAATTTTATTGGAATATTGATGGATAAATTATAAATCCATAATTTCATTATAAATGGATAAATTGAGTTTTTAGAGAAATAAAGGATATTGTTAAATAATGAATTTAATAGAATTAAAACTTGAAATCTATATGGAATGAAATTTGAAAATTTGTAAAATCTGGAATGCTAAACGAAGAGAAAAGTTATTAGTTGATAAATGTGAAAGTAAATTTATGTTATTAAAATATAAACCTGAATGGAAATAAATTGACAGAATTTATAAGAAGGATTTTTGGAATAATTGAGTGAGAACGAGCTTCCCTGGGAAAAATCAAGTTTGAGTTTTAGACAGATCTTATTAAAAGAAAAGTTTTAAGTTCAAACTTGTTTAAAAGAGTGTTTTTGAAAAATTATCATTTAAAAAAAAAAGCAATAGTAAAGTAATGATTCTTTTATAAATAGATTTGTTTTAAAGGGCTAATTTTGACCGAAGTTGTATTGAAATTAGTATTAAGCCTTTTACAACTCTATTTTAAAATTTAGTTTAACTAAAAACCTTATTTTAAATCAAGTTATATCTTATAAAATATTTGAAATTATATTTTTGAGTAATAGCTAATAGTACATTTCTATATTTTAAAGTATATTGTAGAATAAAGTGTTTTAAATTATTTTTAAGTCTAAATGTTTTGAACTTGGTTATTTCCAATGGGAATATTGGGTAAAGTATTTACCTTGTAAAAGAAGAACTTTGGGAACTGTTTTCAAATGGGTTTTGGAAATTTGAAATATATCCTTTAAAGATATTTGGGCAAATAAATAATGTGGGAATTATTTATTATGTGATGGATGCTTATGGATGTTTATGAATATAAATTGATAGTTAAATCACCGACTATCAATATTGGACAAATGCGCTGATCATTTCGAAGAGACCGGTATCGAGATTTATTTCTCGAAAACCACTTCGATTCGATTGGTACGTTTCATGCGAAAAACGTGTTTAGAGTCGAAGATGGAGCAGTGAAGTGCAAGGGCTAGTCGCTACTAATCCTGAGGATATTTCCAAATGGATGTAGTAGGAGTAGTGCCTTCGGTTCCGTTCGAACCCGGGACGGACTTGTATGGATGAATGCTTGCGAAACATCGTCAGGTGGACGATGGGCATTCTAAGTGAATACGTTCTAAAGGTAACGCTTAGCCTCAAGCCTCATCAACCGGGAATGACTGAAAATCAGGGGATATGCAGCAAGGTTAGGTGGGTCATGCCCAAGCAGGACAAGATATTTCTCCTGTCTAGATGTCCCTTATATATTTTCGGCTTAGTGGGTGGTTGGTCGCGCCAACCACGGGGTTTATCTTGTTCGGGACTGTTCAGTAAGGAATGGTTCCGGCCTTGTGTTGCAGGGGATGAAGTGAGTAATCCTCGGTACGGTGATCTAGGCCCTGTACTGTGACAGGTGGTACCCCAGTGCCTAGTCATTGTTGGAAATCCATTTTCCCTACGAGCCTTGTACGAGTTTTGTTTGTATTACCCACTTTTGTGGCTAGTAGCTGGAATTTAATAGATGTAACAATTTTGGCTATTTTATAAGTATTTGTAAATAGACCCTATTATAATATCAGAGGATTTCTATAAAAAGTGTTTTAGCTATCGTAAGGTAAAAACCCAACATGTTTATTTGTGGCGTGGTCTTACGAGATGCTTTTGTTTTCAAAGGATTTTTGAAACTTTAATAATCAATTTGGATGCATTATTATCAGCTGGTATTCCAGACTGACTCGGGTGTTATTTCATTATAATGCTCGGGTCAGACCGAGTATTATATGTTCAGGTCAGGATGCTATGGAGCAGGAGAGTAGCTAGAGTCCGAGACGTATTATATGTACCTATATATATTTCCGCTGCTGTGATTGTATGGTAGGTCTGATTTGTGATTGTTGATGTATGAGATACTCTGATGATATGATGTATAAAACAGTAATAGATTTCATTTTGTGTAAAGTTCTATATTTGCTATTATATTTTATTCCGCTGCGACTGTGAGATTCTGATATTGTTTAGTTTCTTCTTCTTCTATCTCTTCTTCTTTAACCCTAATGGTTCGTAATTCTGTACTACTTGGGTCAATTTTTGTAGAATAGTGTGATTCAAGGGGTACGGATTTGCGGGATGTCACATGCAGTTCCTTACATTTGGTATCAGAGCATATGGTTAAGCGACAACCATGGCTATGTTGGGTGTTACTCATTAGAGATAGAGTCAGCAATACTCTAGAATGAGTTTGAGTGTAATAATAGATATGAGCGCGTATTTGTTAGTGAATATAAAATTGTTTTGTATTGTGTTGACTTATCGGTTGATTGTTTATATATTCTGGTCGGTGTAGTCTAGCTAACTATCATAGATGGGAGTTTCTAAACTCTTAAACAAGATAAACCGACACGATATTATTTTTGAATCGGGTAAATAAGATAATTTTGCCCAAAACTATTTTTGTATAGAAAAGAAATGATTTTCTATGAATTATTATAGTATATGGTTGCATGGTTGTTAGGAAGTAATAATATTAAATTATTATCATTATTATATGAAATTAAATAAGAAATAAAATGTATAACTAAAGATTAGAGATAAATTCATTTAACAAATGAAATTTATAAATATGAATTAAAAAAATATAAGGAAATGAATTCATATACAATTTGGATTTGTAAAATAAATTGTAAATAAATGAATTGGAATTGAATGATGAAATGAGATTTGATTTGATCAAATTGAATAAAAATCAAAACTTGGAGAAAATAAAATAAAATGGATTGAATTCAAGTAAACTAACTTGATAAATTCATGGACTAATGAATTGGAATTTGAATTGGTTAAATTAAAGTTTAGTCGTGAGCTAAATTTAAAGATAAATTTGAATTCACATATAAATTTAAGTAAGTAAAAGAAATAAATTGAAATTCCCTTTTTTAGTAATTAAGTAAATTCGAGATGAATTGAATATGGAAATTGAAATTTAAAATGAATAAGTGAATGTACTAATTGAATTAAATTAGTGAATGGAATAGATTTAAAAAGGTTTGAATGAAATTTGTCTGGTTAATAAAATAAACCAAATGAAAATATGAAATGCAAATTGAACTGAAGTGGAACTAAAATAAATTGAATTGGTATCAATTTAAACTAGTTATAAACTAGAATGGATATTCTATTAAGTAAATATCGTTAAATTTGCATAGAAATAATTGTCGTTTGACACAAACAAGATTGTATAAAATTATATGAGTTAATGAAAGCAAATAAAATTGATTTTTGAATCAATTAAAATGGTATGAATTCGTTTTGCTTAGAAATGAATAGAATGAAGAAAATGAGTTGTAAACCACTTGATTTAATGGAAATGTCATGTGAATTGGTCGTAAGCGACTAAAGATGAATTGAAACCATATGAATTGCTAATGGAATTTATCTTGAATGTATTGCTAATGAAATCTATATATTTGTTATTGAAAATGAATGGAATGTTAATAGATTTCTTATATTTGTCACTGACGTGTTTAAACTGAGTAAGTGCAGGTTTTGGAAGCCGTTTGGCTGTATTTTGGGTTGCGCAATATGCTAATAATTAGCCCCTTTGCTTAAAAATGCTAAACAAGGTACGCCTATGCGATAAAAAAATAGAAAATATGAACTGTTTTTCTGTTTTCCGACCGTGTGGGTCGATGTATACACATTTATACATATTGTAAAATTGCTAAAGCTCCTCCGTACAAAGGAGACTCTGCCAAAATTTTCCGTGAATTTTGGGAGTTAGAATTTTTTTTGAAAATTGTTGGAAAATTTTAGTTAACGACAAATCGATTTCGAAATTTGCAAATTGAAATGATTAGTGATTGAAACTAATTTAAAGTAGTGATATGAATTTATAAATGAAAGTTAAAAGATAAAGTTCAATATTCAGAATAGAAGATAAATTGAATTCAAATAGAATTGAAATTGTGAATTGAATTCAAATGAAATTGAAATGTAAAATTGAATGAAAATGGATATGTAACTTCAATAGTGAAGTAAAAATGTATAAGAAGCATATGTTAAAAATTTTGTAATGGAATTGGCAAAATGGTTTGAATGTTGGAATTGGATATTATGGCTAGCAGGATATACAGGTGTATTAAAAGAAATGGAATTGAGATTTTGATTTCGAAGATAAAATTTAGTTGCTCGACAAAAAGGTACGTATTTCAATTTCAGTATGAAATTTGGTGATTTTCTTCTCCATCCACTTGGCTTTCTCTTTTCTTTTTTGATTCTGAGGGGCTGTAGTGCCATTTTGTAGTCGTACCGATCGAGCCGTGCAAAGGAGACGCTGGCGAAATTTTTCGAAAATTTCGAGCGTTAGAAAAATTTTGAGAAAATTTTGGAAAGTTTAAAAATTTGAATTTGAATTTTTAGAAGAACAATGTTGTTTGGAACTTAAAATTGAAGTTGGAAAGCTAGTTGAAATGATAATGGATCTTTAATAAAAGATTTAGGTTAGTAAGCTGATAAAACTGTTTAGTTTGGAAAGAAAGCAAACGGGATAAGGGCATTCTTCTTAACTTGTAATTTAGGGACGAAATTCTTTTTTTGGGGGGGGAAGATTGTAACGACCCAGAATTTTGAACAATTTAAATTTAAAATATTTAATTAATTTTAAATATTTGAATGATGGTTTAGATTGAAAATTTCAATATAACTTTAAATTTGACGATTAAATTATAGATTTAATCTATTGGAAGTTGAATAAAAATTTGAATCTTCAATTTTAAGCCGATTAAAAATATTTCAAAGACTTGTAAAATCCATATTGATAATACTGAAGGTAATAGAAGCTTCAGAATTGAATTTGAAACTGCTTTGTTCAGTTTTGAAATTTTACCGTTTGAATCGATATTTAAAAATAGCCTTCCGAGGCACAGTCTCGGAATTCGACGAAACTAGTTCCATTGGGTCCGTAATATTTAATTATTCTCGGATTTCAAATTTCGTATTTTTCGGAGTTGATATGTGAGCACACGGTGAGTAAACGCGTTGAAATTAAATCTAATTCAACTTGAATTTAAAATTTAAATTTGCATTTTAGTCAACATCAGAAACACTGTAGCTTCCTAAAAATACGCCTAAAATCATGATACGAAGTCGTGCAACCCATGCTCCTGCAAATTTTAAATAACCCACTCCCTCACTTTTGAATCGATTGATAGAAGAAAAATCATGGCCGAACTCGAAACAAAATTTTCAAGTCCTCCTTCAGATTCAAAAATAAACAAAATCCCTTTTTTTTCCCAGTCAAAATCCACACAAAGTATAAAATATTTTTTTTCTCCTCTTCGTTTCAGATAAACGAAATTCCTTTATTAATCGAAATCGAGATAGCTTCTTCCTCAATCAAAATTAATGGCCGATCGAACGAATTCAAATCAAAGTCGCGTGGATGGAGGAGTCGCGAGCTCGAGTTGAAGGCGGCGTCGCGTGAAGGCTCGTGCTAGGGTTCACTAGCGACAGCAACGGCGACTTCGGCGAGGCGCGCGTGCGCAGGCGCGAGGCGAAGTCGCGATGGGGATTCGCGATGCTGATGGCGACGAGATGGAGCCGGTGGTGATGGCGTGCTGGGTTAGTGCTCGATCGAGGCTCGAGGAGGTGCTTTTCGTTCTGATGGGCGCGGCGACGTTGAAGACGATGGCTTCGAATAGATGGTCGGCGATCGAGCATCTTGAGGCTAGCGATGTGAAGGTATTCAGTTATTTTGATTAAATATATATACCTATATGCAGATGTAAGAATTTTATTTTTTTAACAGTTGAATTACAATAAGTATATATGAATTTTTAAACGTAATTGTTTTGAAATCTAAATGTATATATAGCTGTAATTTAAAAATATTAAAGAGCTTTAAGTTGTTAAAAAAAAAATTAATCAAGTTAAATTATATTTTTACAGTAAGTTAATATACAGCTAAAACAGAATCAATATATATATATATATATATATATATGTATGTATGTATGTATGTATGTATGTATGTAATTTCAAAAGAAACATTTATTTGAAATCAAATTATTAATTAAAATCAAAATATTAAGGAGATTAATTTTTTTAACCAGTTCACCTGAATATTTTAGTTGCTAAAAATATTTTAGAAAGATTAATTTGAAAGTAGGATTATTAGGTAAATTAGAAATCATTAGTTAATTTAAAATTATAAAATGGCAAATGGAATTGTTAATTAATTTGTATAATATTTATACAAGGTCTATAAATGGAGAAAAACAAATTGGAATGGAAAATGGACTGCGAAATAAAAATCAAGGTGAGAATTTCTCACTCAAAATTTAAAGTTGGATTTGCAGTTATTTATTGATTGTTGTTTGGTTGTGATATTAGATATAGTAGGATATATCTATATATATAGCAATATATATATATTGGCATATGTATATATTGGAATTGATTTCCCGTATTGTATAGCGGATGAGACCCTATTGCGCCGTCTATTAAGCGGATAATATTTTATAAATCCCATATACCGCGATATTCCGTCTTGAAACGGGATTGGTATTGTGCTAACATCTGTGGATGCAGGGAAACAGGTTGGAGGGATCCAACTGGATTCCTCACCAATATTTATTTGATTTTAGATATTGTGATATTTGATTGATTATCATATTGATATATGATGTTTGGAAGTCGTAATTGACTATTCGGTGTGTTGCATCATCGGATCCATTTTTGAAGTTTAAAAATAATGATTTTGATTTTTAAAGGATTTTTAAAGTGATTTTTGAAAATTATACGTTTATTAAATTTTCGAATTGATTCATTTTAAATAATTAAAACGTTATAAATTTTTATGTTATAAAAATTAGGATTTTTTGTGAAATATAACCAAAGCATGATTTTTGAAATAAATAGCTGATAAATTTATAAAATGGTTTAAATTGGGATGTTTGAAAAATTATAAACGGTTCATATAAAAGATTTATAAAATTGATATTTTATAAGTTAAACATAGAAATTATAAAATGAGCTTTTATAAGTATTAAAATCAAGTTGTACATAGTTTTATAAGTAAATGAGAATTTTAGATTTATAAATAAATGATGATATAAAAGAATGGATTTGTGAATAAATGGATTATAAGTAATTCACTTATAAGTTGGATTCAACATGTAAACGAAATATAAATAGAATTGGTGATTAAAGGAGATTTATAAATCGAAGTAGTTATGAGATAGAAATGGAATCTATAAACATTGTTTTATAAATCCATACTCAAATAAATTTGATAAGTAAACATATAAATTATTAAAGGAATTATATCCACGATTTAGGACTGTGGGAAATCTTTGATAAATATGTAGAAACATTGAATTGGGAAAATAAGGTATATTCACGATTTTGAACAGTGAATATATTATTGAATAAAATGGGTATGATTTGGAGATGTGAAATTTTAAAATGAAGTTAATTGTTTTAGAAGATATTTTAAAATGTATTGACTATCGAAACCATAGATTTCGACATTCATTGTTGAGATAGACGTTTTCGAGATATAGAAGGAAATGGTAGATTATAACACTGTTGTTATAATAGATGATTTCCGAAAGGAAATATTTTATATAGTATTGGGATTTATATATCTATTTAATTTCGAATCCCTATACTGGAGATTTTGGGTCGTCGTAACAATGTTTTACGCAACATTTGTTTGGACTCAAATAAAAGTGTTAAAGAAAACATTTTCTTTAAAGAATGAAATATATACTTAATTCCAATTTAAGTATATTAAATATTTTCCAAATGTTGAAAATAAATAGATTTGTGTAATACTTATTATTAAATAATTAAGGAAATGGTTTCCAATATGAAATGAATGTTTTGAGATTTAAAAGATAAATTGAAGATGAATATTTGAAATCGATTTGAATTCGTATATTCATAGATATTTTGGAAATGTAAATTCAATATGGAATTTATAAATGAAATTGGGAAAATGGGTTTAAAAATAAATATCGATTTATTTTTGAAGTATGGAAATTATATATATCTTGTAAAGATATTTTGTGGAAAATAAATAATTTGGAAAATTATTTGGAATCTGGTGATGTTGTGCATATCCATTGATAGTTCAATAACCGACTATCAATATTTACCTTTGAATGGGTATTTGTTGTGATTTGCTTGAATTTGAATGCCACACTTATTTTTTTTAAATAAGCGTTCACTATTCGGGTTAACCGAGAAAGGACTTTGGGGTCGTATAACCCATTCCGAGTATGTTATACGTTGTTATGAATTGCATTTGAAGATGGGTGTTGAAGACCGGATATTTTCGAAAACGAAAGGGTTTCTTGTCGATTGTCTCTGCACTAGCTGATCCCCGGTATAGAGATCTCCATATGTGATGGGAAATCCGGACGTGATTAGAGATTATCCGGATTGCGAGGACTTCTTTGTAAGTGCCTTCGGTTCTGTTCGAGCCCAGAACAGACTTGTATGGATTGTATGTCTGACATTACAAATTGAGATATAAAGCTGATCTCTTTCAAATATATTTCTGTTGGTGGCGGAGAATTTATTCTCTTAGCTTAACACCCTTCTCTGAGACGTACGAGCTCAGAGGTTATATAGTTGAAGGTCATTAGCGATATATTCCCAATTTGGTAATGTGACATGCTGAGTGTTGCTGTGAAATGATCATTGTTTGATCATTTGTGATATGATCATTTGTTTGATCACTTATCTTTGTGATCATTTCTATGATCATTTGTTGACCCAAAGCATGTCTTTGTACCAAAGTGTGGCTTTGTGGACGAGACTTCGTCGAGCCTCATACCCCGGAATGGTCAAAACAGGAAAGATGCGGTAAGGTTATGAGGGGTAGCTCCCTTTAGGGTATGTGCATTTCCTTCTGGAAAAGGGTGGTATCATGGTATGGAGCCCAGATACTTACTCATGTTGAAACACTTTATTTATTTTGGTGTGATGTTGGTTACGAGCGCTCGGATAAAGGTCCCAAAGGACCGGGGGATGGCATACTCGTGTCAGTTGTTACCTAGTTTGAAAGGTAACCCGGCCTTGTGTTGGCAGAGATCCGGTTAGGTTCTCGGGACGTCTTTCCAGAGGCGTTTCCATGTGGCAATGGGAAGTTCCTTGGCCTGACCATTTGTTGGAAATCCAAAGAAACAATACGAGACTTGTACGGTTTTAGTGGTAGAACCTGCTTCCTCAGGAGGTAGCTATAGCGGGCATAATATAATGGTACCTATGCTGGCTAAGATTTATATTCTACTTTCGAAATGTTTTCTACACTATGCACTAATAATAATATCAAAATGATTTGATTTTGCGTAGTAAGCATCTTTGACTAACATAAGAAGAAATCTCCTCCAAGTCTGCGTTTGCATTGTGTGTGTGGTGGGAGGTCTTATGGTAGTTACATTTTCAAAAGCATTGCGAATCTATTTTAAAAATTATCCTGTACTTTATTTTAAAGAAAATAAATAAACTGTTTTGAGTTCTCACACCAGTCACATGACTGACTCGGAGTTTATTGTTTTCCTTCCTAAACTCTGGGTGCCCACCAATTACCACACGGGCAGTCAAGAGTTAAGGTTTATCAGGATATTCAGGAGTTGCTAGAAGCAAGTTGGATGGCATGGCGTATTACTAGTATATAGTATTTCTTTTCCGCTGTTTGTTGTTATTTGTTGTTGTACACTCTGATGATGTAATGTAATGTAATAACTGATATTGTTCTTTGTTTAAAGATTATTCATTTATCTATTATATATTGTTCCGCTGCGAATTGTGAGATTCTGATGTTGTTCTGTTGTTTTCTGTTCTGTTCCGTCCTATCTTCTTATCTCTTCTTCTACCTTTTTTTTCTTTTTCTTAAACAATGAGAATTCGTATTTCCGTTCATCTTGAGTTAATCTATGGAGATTAGTGTATATTCAAGGAGTACGGATTTGCGGGTCTTCACAGAGTTGCTCGTGGAGGGTGGCTGTTGTGAGGCCAATCTGGAGGAGGAAGCCGGGGCTTTGCATGGATTTTGGTAAGGGTCGGCTATTGTTATAGGGTGGAGGTGGTAGGATGTGAGCACGGTAGGTGGAGGCTGCGCGTTCGTGGGGAGAAGCAGAAGGTCGCGTATGAATTTATGAAGAAGGGAGAGAGTGGACGAAAAGCATGGGTAGAGTAAGAAAAGAATGCAGATCTAAAATAGGCTACTGAATATTTTATATTGGTGAAGAAAAAGGCAGAGAGTAACATACCAAAATAAATAAATAAAACAATGAGAAAGGAAAGGAAACTGTTACAGTATCACATTGATTCAGCTGAAAGATTTTAAGGAAATTAATCGATGTGGCTACCGATTCAAATTTGAAAAGCAAGAGTATAAAAATAAAAGGAATGGTAACGGTCTATTCCCTTGATTCCAGCTGAGTAGCTATTTAATGCAATTGATTATTGTGAAGGCAACGTTACTCTACGTTTTGTTTTTAAAATAAGAATATTGAACGATAATCAACAGTCAAATATGGAACGATGTCAATGGCAAGAGTCACGCTGATTACTGAATAAAATAAAACGAATAACCATTATATTTCAAAACGGTGGAAAAATGAAGAAATAAGAGGTCAGTAAATGTGGGAATGAATATTTTAGAAAAGTAACGATTTTAGTAGCAACGGTCATCTTAGATTAAGCTGAAAAATCTATAATAATTTATTACCGTGGCTACGTTTCAAATTCTTTTTTTTGAAAGCAAGGAAACCAAAAAGGTCACAATTTTGGTACTGATACGACGAACAATTTATCATTTCCGTCGTGCATCGGACCTCAAAATACAGAAATAAATATACCGTAGAGATCAGCACAACGAGACGATCAAAACGGTATACAGATATCGGTTGTACGATTGAATTATAAAAATTCAAATTTTCTACTAGCTGAAAATGCAGCAAAAACGTAGAAGAATAAGATTGACGGAGCTAAAGAAGTCCGAATTTGAAAAAACGAAAAATGACGTCTCAGTCAGAAGATGATTTAGAATTTTTCTATGGAAAAATATTCAGGATCGAAAATATTTTATTATCAACAATTATTAGCTAGCTTGAATTTAATAGAATTTCACAATGAAATAAACTTTGATAAAATTAATTGAAAATTTACAATCTGCTATGTTTAATTGGACGTAATCCGAATATTGAATTTCTAATTTAAAATATCATTATTTAAGTTTCTCAAAATTTCAGTTAAATACGTAAATAAACAAATACAAATTATTAAAATTTTACGGGTCGTTACACTCTCCCCCACTCAAAACTTTTCGTCCCCGAAAAGGAAGAAGGTAGGAGAATAGAAACAACCTGAAAGATAAACAGATTGAAAGACTAGGATAAACAATTACTTTAAAACCATATAAATTTTATTTGAAATATTTATTTGAAAACTTCATTTGAAAATTCATTTATCTTTAATACTTTAAAAATTTTCAAAACCCATTGGAATTAAATATGTTTAAATAACACATTTATAAATATGTGAAAACTATTTGAAAACAATTTATTTACATAATTAGTTATATTTACACAGAAGCTATTGAAAACATTAAATCTATAATTCATAAATATATTAATTTATCTCAAGATATTTTCCAAATATTATCACTAATCATTTAATTTAAATATGTTTTATTTAATTAATAATTTATAACACTAAATTTTTTTGATTAAACCATGTAGTATATAGATAAACAATATTTAAAAGATATAGTCTACATGAAAAAGAGGGTAGATTCGAAAAAACAGAATATAGGTGAATAAATAAAGCTGAGCAGATAAGGTAGGTTCAAAGGGATAGTACCGGGCTCGAATAATTAAATCAAACCATAAAATTTTCAATTTCAAATATTAATATAAAATTTCTTTGTTGAAAAATACCTTTATAATAAAATACCTTTATAACGAAACAAATTTTCCTTTCGAAAATACTTTTATATCTCGATGTTTCAACAAGTTTATCCTCGTTCTTGCAGACTCTGGCCATGCGTTGATCGGGCGCAAAACTAGAATTCTTCAAGTACTTAGTAGACCTGTTTCAACACCCAGTGAAAATACTTGAAAAAACCTTTAAAAACAGATATGGAAAGTACAATCCAAACAAAACAACTAAACCAAAACCTTTGTCCAACCATGGTTCGCAGTTACACAATGGTTACGCCTGGATCCCCCAGGAAACAATCCGTATCCGTAAGCTTTCTCAGCCCTGCGAGTTACGCCATGATGACTAGTAGGGTGCAGGATACACAATGGTTACACCTGGGTCCTCCAGGAAACAATCCGTACCCCTAGGCCATCTCAGCCAGGCAGTTTCGCTACTAATGCGACCTACACAGATTGCAGGATACACAATGGTTACGCCTGGATCCCCCAGAAAACCATCCATACCCCTAGGCCAGACTCAGCCAGGCAGTTGCGCTATGCAGTCGCGAGAGAAAAAAAAACTATGGGTTACGCCACGATGGGAACACTCGAGTATTACATCCGGAAAACCAAAAATCAGAGAGAATAATATCGATAGAATGAATCCACAATGTGGCCATAAAGCGGATATCAAGCAGAAGGCACTTTCCATATCTTTACTTCGAAAAAATATACACCACATAGTACCTTTCCAAATACTTTCAAATATCATACTTATATAAAGTCCATTATATATAGGATTCCTTTTCCAAATCGAATACTTTCCAAATCAATAGTATATCAAATCATACTTATATAGACTTCGATTAAAAAAAATTCTCTTTCCAAATTGAGTATCTTTCAAATCAATAGATTTCAAATCAACTTCATACTTATGCAAATCCATCTTCTATAAGTTCGACCACTCCCAAATCAAGTACTTAATAATATAAGGTTCTCAATTTCAAATCATTTCAATATCAATTCAGTTTTAAAATCATATATGATTTCACCCAATTTTCTTCCCAATTAAATATCTCAATTCAAACAAATTCATTTCCAAATCACCATATAAGTACCGGCTTTAATTCCAATCAAATTTCAAAACCAAATATTTTTCTCTAAATCAATTATACTCAAAATGGTTTCCAAATTTATAATTATCCCTTTAAAACCCTTAAACTATTTATTCTATTTGAAATATTCAATTTACCTTTCTGAAAACCATTATTTAAAACTATTTTTTTTTATTAAAAACTAAATTCCATATTAGTATAACTCAAAATATTCATATTCATTTACTTAACAAAAGGTTTCAAACTTAAACATACAAAACTAAACTTATATGCTTTATCAAATATTTTACCCTCTTCGAAATTTCTTAGCTTTGAAAATTTAACCTCGATTTGGAAGTGTTCGAACATTCAAAATAGTTAAGGAAATCAAATTTTCAATTTAAGAGTTGAAAATTAACAATAAACCAATAAATCAATTTCAATAGGTAGGATTATACCAAATTAAATCCGAAACTCGAGGACTGAACACCGATCTCATTTTAAATTGTTTCAAATATATACATATATCTTTCGAAAATATCAAATTATACATCGGAATTTGAAATCAACAATGGTTTTACAAAATCGCTCGCATAGCGAAGCTATTAAAGTGGCCTCTCCCCACTCTGAAACTCGAAAATCAACGTCGATGATGTGTGCACTCATCACCGAAATTATTTTCCAACGACATAAATGAGTTCTGGACTTCCATTTTTCTTGAAAACTTCTTTGAATTTTTTTCGAAATCCTTGGAACTCATTTGAAGTCATTCGAAACATTTCTTATGCAGAAATACTTTCAAATCTTATTATTATATATTTCAAAATCTTAAACCAATTTTCAAAAATACTGGAGTCCAATCTCTCGAATTTCAAATTCAAAACCCTTCAGTTATAAATCGTTTTTATATAAATAATTTTTTTTATAATATTTTCAAATTTTCAAATATTTTCGAAACTTCAAATTCTCGTTTCTTTTTAAAGGTATATAATCCTTATCGAAAACATTTTCTCTTTTATATATAGAATAAAATCATAATAACCCAAATAAAAATTTCGGTATATAAAACAATTTTAAAATACAAACAAAACCCGATTTTCAAAGGATGATTCAAGAATGGACTTTAAAACAAAGATAAAGATTTAATTTAAAGGAACTCCAATCAATAGAATCCTGATTCGAAGATAGACTCGATCGAAGATGAGATAATTAAATTACAAAATAAAAGATGGATATACTTCTTTCAATCGACATTCGATCGCCAGAGATATAATTCGGAATAACAAGAGATAGTAGCATCTAAACCGAAGGGATACATAAATCTCCGGTGAATCAATGCCAATTGAAAAGGAGTTTCACCCCCTTTACAAATCATTAAGTGGAGTCATTGGATACTCCAGAATCAAAAGAATATAAATAGAGAGAGAGAGAGACAAGAATGAATTATTGAACCACGGGGAACACTCCAAAGTTCAAAGGAAATCGAGTCAAAAGGAAGAGATTCAACTCGAACGAAAGTGATTCTGTAAATAAATTTACCATATATGCTAAGTTTTTCCTAGAGCCAAAGCTCTGATACCAGCTGTAACGGCTCGCTATTTTTGGACTATTCAAATCGACAATAAAACCATACATGTCCGACTTGAATAATTCAAAATATTGAATTGTTAATTTAAATTTGGCAAACTTAACATATACAGTAAATAGATCAATCACAGAATCACAGATATAGAGTAGTACAATAGTACGCAGCGGAATAAATGAATAGTAGTTCATGAAGCTATTATATTAACATCAGAGTTAGAAATAATATACAACAGAATATCTCAGATGCAGTGAAGTGTCCAGTACGAGCAGATGACTTCTCTAAACCAATCAACTGGATGACTGAAAGGATAGATAGCTGGATCTTCAAGCAAAGCTCCAACTTCGAAGGTGAGTCTCAAATGCTGTATCACTCAGTCCGACCCGAGCGAAAAGCAAAAACACAAAACACTCGAGTCAGGATTAACATTCTTATATCAATAAATCAAACTCAAGTGAAATATCAACTGAAATACAAATAACTTAAGGATGTTTGGGATAACCATCCTCTAAGGGTCCATGGTACTATCTACAAGGTAGACATATACACTATAACACCGTGGTCATTCATTTCTATTTAAACTTCAAAATCAAAACATCATTTTCCTTTCAAATATATCTATTTTCCAAATATTAACCCTTTCAAAGTTACGATTCAAATATACTCAAATTCCAAATTCAAATTTAGTCTTATCTCAATTTAGTAATTTAAATTCAACTCAATTCCTAAATAACCATTTCAAATTTTATCGATCTCAAATCTGGATTTGAAATCCTAAATTACCCATTTACACTTCAATATTATTCCAAAACTTTAAATATTCAACATTCAAACTAAATTTTACGATTTCAGATAGATTTAGTTTATCTTCATTATTATTTAGTCTTGAGATATTCCCTCATTTGATCCGATATCGTTTAAGTAACCTTAAGTTGCGTTTTACTAAATATTTTCTTTGATTTATTTAAACGTGAAATATTCATTTAATCACTTAAATCAAAATCCAGTTATAAAATCATACCTTTAAATTTCACATTCAATAATTTCAAATCGATTTAATTAGATAAATCCTTGATTAAATACTATTCCAAATAAACCCAAATTTATCTTCCCAATCTTACTTATTCAATTTATTACAAGAAAATCTATTTGAACGATAGATTTACATAAATACTTAACCATATTATATCAATCTAATTTATATTAAATATTACTACTGAATCTATATATAAAATTTCCATTTACATATAATATCTTAAGAATAAATACTTATTAAACCATAAATTTCTTTCCGAAACCATAGAAATATTTTCAAAATATTTATATGTGGACCAACGGTGTCCGTATATATTTCCTATCCTATGGTCAAGTGATACGGATATTTATCATTTCAATCCGTAAGCTAAATATATACGGGTGGATATCATTTCAACCCGTAATCCCAAATTCAACTCAATGAAAATCGCTTAGGTCTATCGTTTCAACCCATAACGATTTTCTCCTATCATAAAGTCCGTTCGGGTATGTATCATTTCAACCCATAGTGAATTCTAAACTACAGGGAACTTGCAGAGTGATAACAAATATGATAATAATATAACTGGTAATAATATCACAGGCATATATATCATCAGAAATTAACTAAAATATAAATAATAGGATATGGTGTCATATCCCATAGGTGAACAGATACAGATAATAACATAACTAACAATAATTAAATAATTAACCGTTCAGAGTAGCAGCATATTTCAATTGTCGTTTCAATTGAAATCAAATTTAATAAATATAAGAACGTTAATCGTGAGTGATTTCTTACCTTTCGAGGCTATAGATTATTGACATTGAAATGAGTTACGAATCCAAGCACGAATTCCAAAGTAACACTAGATTGGCACGAATTTGACGTTCAAAGCTGACGACATCAAATCAGAATTGGGTCGTTGAAGATAGATGGGTATAAGTTAACTTATAGATAATCATATATAACTATATATAAAAAAAAATCATATTCAAAATCTAACCAATTGTTAAATTAAATATGTATATTTCAGAAATCCATTGTTTTCAGAACACATAAAATAAAACAACCCTATCCGTATGTTACAATTTTTGAAATAATATATATATTTATATATTATATTAAATTTCAAATCAAAATAAATTTAGACACAAATTATATTAAATATAGATATATTTCAAAATCGTTGTTTTAAATTAAAACACAGGTATAAAAATAACCTTATATATAAATACTTACATAAATATAATTAACTCATTTTTTTTACTTACAAACATAACTAACATGTAACTTTAAATATAATTAACGAATACCTATATACAAATAGTGAAATCAATGTATATATTTAAAATTTATACGATTATAACATTCAGCAAAAAACAGTTATATATACTACACGTATCTAAATGTATACACATGCCTGCACATGAAATCACCCCCTTAAAACTGATATACTATATGCATGCTTACTACATATATTATTATATTTTCTTAAAGATAAGGCAGCCAAAGCTTGAATACAATACCTTTCGAAAGTTTTGCAAACATATATTTACATGTGAACAAATTTAATACATATGAAATTATATTTATATTCAAACAGTAAGATCACTATGTATATGAAATTATATTTTTACATAACTTACATACTATATCTACTGCCTACAACTAAATGGCCACCACATATATTATTTTATATATAAATGCTTACCCATCAAAGAGGAGACTAGGCCAGGGCGAGCTCGGTGAGGGGAAGGAGTACTGGCAGGGTCGGTTGTCACTCCGGGAGGGCTTGAGCTAGGCGGTGCTTGGTGGGAGGCGGATGGCACAGAGGATCGGAGTGAGTGGGGGGTTGGAGATGGATGCGGTGGTGCTGATGGGAAGGAGCTTCAGGCAAATGAAAGAGAGGAGGTTGGTCGGCGGTTTCTCTGGCCTGAGGCTATTCATGCGGAGGCGAAAGGGAACGGAGGCAAGGGCGGTAGGGTGTGTAACAACCCGCATATTTGTCGATTTTATATTTAAATATTTTATTTAAATATTTTATCGATACTCGGAATTTAGTCCGAAAAGCTACTTTTTTGCATACGGTCGAATTAGGACTCGGGACCACTTCCATTGAATTCAAAACGCCGTTTGCGATCTTTTTGAGTATAAGCTTTGATATGTTTGGAGTTAGAAGAATTTTGCCACTTTTTACTTAGGGCTTTGGTTTGGGCTGAGCCCAATAACCCCACTTATGTATTCAGTCCCAACCCTCTCCTCTTCATTTACTTCGTTTCTATTTTCCTAATACTCAAGCTTTTATAACAATGGAGAGTGGAATGGGAAATTGAAACTCAAGCCCTAGTTTCTTTTGCAAATCAAACTCTGGCTCCAAACTAATAGAAGAACCCATTGGTAAGCCTTCTCTTCATCTTCTCCAACCCCATCTCTCTTGAATTTCAGAAATTCCTAAACCTAACTTTGGGAATGTTCTTCTTTTTGAGCATAGATTTAAGCTCGTTTGGGTTGTGTTGAAGAGTGGTTGATTCTCCCTTTACTTTCAAGCTTCTTCTTCGTTTGTTTGGGTTCAAAGGTGAGATTTTTATCTCACATCTTTGTCTATAATTATCTTCGATTGTTAGGTATGAATTCCTAACACTTATTCTTGTGCGATTGATTTTGGTTTGGATTGATTTGGTGTATATTCCAATTTTTGGTGTTTTGAAATCAAAATCTATTAAAATCCTTTTATGGATATTTGGACATCGATATTTGAGGCGTATCGGAGAGCCGTTAAGGTGGGTTGTCGCTTGGCGTAAATCCTTAGTCGTCGTCGCTCGATCAATCACTTCCGGTAACTATTTGGCCTAGGTTCAGGGAATACCCTGAACCCCAGTTTCAGACGTCTGAAACGTTAGATTCAAACGTCTGAATATTATACTGGGAATTTTTATTCCCCAGTATTCAGACGTCTGAATCTATATTTCAAACGTCTGAATTGGTTCATTTGGAACCAGAAAGGAAATAGGCTAAAAAGTGCCTATTTCAGACGTCTGAAATCATATTTTCAGACGTCTGAATTCTGTTTTGGAAAATATTTTATTTTCTCGATTCAGACGTCTGAATCCTTGATTTCAGACGTCTGAATCCTTGATTTCAGACGTCTGAATCTGCACTCTTTTGCCTACTTGCCTATTTGCTTGAGAATTTCAACTTCAATCGATTCGTATTGATTCCCTTTTGTTATTATCACTAATTATCGACTTTGATGACATTTTCTTCGTGATTTTTGGGAATGTCCATTTCGATAGATTCCGTAATCGATTTCTTTGGATTTTATTCACGTCTTAGAATGTGAATTTTGCTGATTTATTGTTTCTACAATCCTTTCTATGATTTGTCACTTTAAAAATATAAAGGTTTTCTATACTAGTAGTAAATATCAAAACTCTTTCTTCAAATGATTTCAACATTATTTTATTACAAATCTCGTTTTCTCAAACCGATTTCCAATCTATTAGTACATACAAACCTTTACCTCACTTGTATGAGAAATCTAATTAAACCGCTTAGTAAAACAAGTGGTATGAAACGCTTGCGTTTACTTCTTCGGTTAATTCTTGGACTTGTTCGATTGAACCTCTTGTGACAATTTTCTAGTGGAGATATACAATTTGTTCGTAAATATTTAAGTTAAGTTAGTGGTTATGGGACATGAAGCTAAGCTCATATATTTACTATCTTACTGTAATTGACACTTCTCTTTGATCATGACGATCATTTTAAGATTTAGACTAGCAATTGTGTGATGTCTCTTTGTTTGCAAGGGTTACTAGACCCCGTTTCTGTGTGATTTCGACTCACACATGTGGGGTAGCTCCCCATGGTCCTCGGGCCGTTCGTGTGTCAAAAATTAATGGCTGGCTACCATGAGATAGCTTCTCGTTCGTGTGATACATATGTTGGCGAGTTTTTATGCTCCCATTCATGTGATAGGCCTCTCTTTTTTCTATGATTTTTGGATTTCGTGTGTTGATTTCTGGAAATTTAATGCTTCACCTATTTTTGTGATTTCTATTGATAAGCTTTGTCAATTTTTGTGCATTGGTGAATTCGTGTGTCATTAACTTGTTATGAATACAAGATTTGGGTATGATACCCTTTTTGGATCTTTGAGAAGATTCTTATGATATTGATTAATCTCATGTTGATTTTCAATTACATACTTATTGTAGTATGCCATTATGGTTATCATATGTTTATGCCATATCTCTTATTCTATATCATGTCATCTGATATTTATAGCTAGACTGATCCGTCTATTATTTTCTTATTAAATAATACTCGGGTCAGACCGAGATGTTACAGGTGCTTCTGTTTGACTTCTCTTCTGGGATTTGCTACTCTGACTTTTGGCTAACTATTTAGATTAGCTGTTTTTGTTGTATACGCCTGAGATATAGACTCCTTAATGTATACATAATCTTTTGTCTTGCGCTTGTATCTATTCTTTTGCGATATTGTGGATCTTGTTTGACCACTACTCTGATATACACTTTTATGTGTAGTATTCATATCTGTTTCCGCCTTTGTGATATGAATTGCCTGTGACTGATTTGTGTTATGTTTATTTCTATATTTGTTTCCGAAGATTATATATAGCCACTGTGTAGTAGCTTTGAGTTTGCGTCGGTATGTCGGATTTCCTCTTGAGATGAAATGCATGTTATATTTTATCTGGCATATCGGTGCTCGCCCAAAGCCATTGCATGGATGGTCGCTCCTCAATGCGTGGGTATAGAGGTGGGGCGTCACAGGTGGCTCGGCTCATGCGCGGTGTGGATGAGGCAGAATGGTGCAGGGTGACAGGGAGTTGCTCGCGGAGGGTGGCTGTTGTGAGGCCAATCTGGAGGAGGAAGCAGGGGCTTTTCATGGATTTTGGTAAGGGTCGGCTGTTGTTATAGGGTGGAGGTGGTGGGATGCGAGCATGGTAGGTGGAGGCTGCGCGTTCGTGGGGAGAAGCGGAAGGCCGCACATGAATTTATGTAGAAGGGAGAGAGTGGATGAAAAGCATGGGTAGAGTAAGAAAAGAATGCAGATCTAAAATAGGCTACTGAATATTTTATATTGGTGAAGAAAAAGGCAGAGAGTAACGTACCAAAATAAATAAATAAAATAATAAGAAAGGAAAGGAAACCGTTACAGTATCACATTGATTCAGCTGAGAGATTTTAAAGCAATTAATCGATGTGGCTAGCGATTCAAATTTGAAAAGCAAGAGTATAAAAATAAAAGGAATGGTAACGGTCTATTCCCTTGATTCAAGCTGAGTAGCTATTTAATGCAATTGATTATTGTGAAGGCAACGTTACTCTACGTTTTATTTTTAAAATAAGAATGTTGAACGATAATCAACAGTCAAATATGGAACGATGTAAATGGAAAGAGTCACACTGATTACCGAATAAAATAAAATGAATAACCATTATATTTCTAAACGGTGGAAAAATGAAGAAATAAGAGGTCAATGAAAGTGGGAATGAATATTTTAGAAAAGTAACGATTTTAGTAGCCACAGTCATCTTAGATTAAGCTGAAAAATTTATAATAATTTATTACCGTGGCTACATTTCAATTTTTTTTTGAAAGCAAGGAAACCAAAAGGTCACAATTTCGGTACCGATACGACGAACAATTTATCATTTCCGTCGCGCATCGGACCTCAAAATACAGAAATAAATATACCTAGAGATCAGCACGACGAGACGATCAAAACGGTATACAGATATTGGTGGTACGATTGAATTATAAAAATTTAAAATTTCTACTAGCTGAAAATGCAGCAGCAACGCAGAAGAATAAGATTGACGGAGCTAAAGAAGTCTGAATTTGGAAAAACGAAAAATGACGTCTCAGTCAGAAGATTATTTAGAATTTTTCTATGGAAAAATATTCAGGATCGAAAATATTTTATTATCACCAATTATTAGCTAGCTTGAATTTAACAGAATTTCACAATGAAATAACCTTTGATAAAATTAATTGAAAATTTAGAATCCGCTATGTTTAATTGGACGTAATCCGAATATTAAATTTCTAATTTAAAATATCATTATTTAAATTTCTCAAAATTTCAGTTAAATACGTAAATAAACAAATACAGATTATTAAAATTTTACGGGTCGTTACAATACCTTCAACCTCGAAGCATGTCCTTCAAATTATGACTCGTAATCCAACCGCGACGTCTCACATTAGTCCAACTGTTCATAGGTACTGGTAGCCAAATTTACCGGGTAGGTTTACCCTACAAAATCTGTGACTAACATCGCGTCCTCTGTCGGTACTTGTTATAGGCGATGTCTTACATCAACCCTGAGGTGATAATTCTAGTAGCCAGATTAGCTGGGTAGACTTCTGTGTGCTTTTGACTGACCTCACAACCTTATAACTTAGTTATAATATATAACACTCTCTTAACATATTATCACATATCTCACCGCATTCTATATCAAGGCCTTATAAGAAAACTCTTATTTTTTCATTACTATTTAACTTCTTTCTTAAGGAGGATTTAATAGTAATGAACTACATAATTGATACTTGATTTACACACACACACACACATATGTATATATAAGTGCCTAAAATATTTCTAAGCGTGCGAAGATTGCACCCTAAACTAACATTTAAATATCAATACTTCAAATCTATACAAGTCTCATTCCATATCAACAAATATACCATATATCAAATATCCACAATTCAATCAAAAGACTTGTATAAAATAGAATCCATGCCAAACTTATTTTATACTAAAAATAAATGAATCAACATTAATAGAAACTCACAATTCAAATAATTTTATGCTTTATTCAACTTCTTTGTATAAAATTGTAAAAGGGAATTTCTATTTAAATTGCGGAAATAGGCAGTGCAAACTATAAATAAAAGAATCCATGCCTTATACACTATTTCCTTATTTATTATTTTCAAAAACTGAATCAGATCCAAAGAAAAAGATAAGAAGTGAAATAGAATGTAAAATATTAAAATTTTAATATTTACACAATCCTACAATTTTTATATAGATTAACCGAGATCTAATATAAGAATTAACATTTCTCTTTAAGGTAAGTTTGGGGTTTAGTGTGATGTTTTCGTAAACAAAATCCCCCGAAGACATGTCAAATCCAAGTTATACTATAAAATTAATAAAATAAGAAAAAGACTAAGATTTCCACTCACAATCAGTACTTAGCCCTTCCATTTTTGGATTTGATATGCCTACTTTATTATCTTACAGATCTCTCCTGAAACCCTAGAGTATTTTCTGAATCTTTGAGGAGAGAGACTGACGGAGCTTCGTTTGGTTCCCAAAATAGTGGTTAGAAAGCAGCAGAACTGTCGAATTTAATTTGGTTTAAAATAATAAAATTTGGACCGTTCAAAACACGAAAGGCCTAGCCGCTACCAACATTCACCGATCGACCAGTCTATACCGATTGACCAGTCTACCCTAGGTAGTCGACCGCTAGCAGTCTATCAGTCCTAAGGAGCGATCGATCGGTTCACCTTTTATGGGACCATTTAATTCTTGCCGTTGTCTATTTATTTATTTCTTGAATTAGCTTTTAACGTTAATTTTAACGTTTACTTAACTCCAAGTTTAATTATGGTTAATTTTTAAATTTCAAATTTTCGATTGAATTCTATTTAAATTATTTTGAATCTGAAAACTTCAAATGTCCATAACTATTTCATTTGAGCTCCTTTTTTAGAACATCATATATGGAAATCGATCTGAAAATCGCCATGAATGCAACGACATAACTTTCACGGACAAATTATGATTTTTACAAATTTTTCATTTTTTAGCCTTATCTTATTTGATTAATTCAATTATTTATAATTAATTTTTATGGGTATTACATTCTCCCCATTTAAAAAAGATTTCAATCCGTAATCTCCCCAAGGGGTGGACAACGTAGCGCACAATAAACATCCATATTCTACAACCAAGTTATCTACGCATCCATCTAATCAACCAAAAATGCAATGTGATTATGTATGCAGACATACTACAGGTGAGATCAATTCTAGCGTGAGTGTATGATCGTGACATATAGGTATGTATGCAAGCATCCTAAATATACATAAAAATTTCTATATGAGTATAAAGTGATAGCAAAAGGCGTGGCAACCATCTTCTACCATCCAATATAGGGCTGCATAAAGTATAAGTTGGGTCGAGTTAGACTAAATACTTCGCCAGCCCGTATAGTAGATTAAAGGTAGTTCAACCCGTATACGACCCTATATAAAGTTGGATATGGGTTAGGTTAAAGTATGGGAGGGTTTAATAGGGTTGGATTGGGTTACATGAATCTAATACAAAAATGAGAATATAAAGGAAAATAAAATAAAATACAATATTAGAATATTTAGCTCTAAATATCAGATTTTAGCTAGCATAACGCATTAAATATAACTTATTCACTGCAATACATATTTTATTAAAATTTCATTATAAAATGTAATGACCCGTAAATTTTCAATAATTAAATTTGTTAATTTAATAATATTTTGGTAATTTAATATTGAATGAAATAAAAATTAGTGAAGTATTAATGAAAATAATTACTAGAATGAATTGCAACAGTATAAATGTAAGCTAATTATTAATAACTTGAATATAATTCCAATAAATGAAATAATGTAAATGTTATACTTGGTTATAAATTGAAATGTAAGAAAACAAATGTAAATATTTAATTAGCTAATGAAATAATAATATAGTTAACGGTAATTGAACAAAATCAGTATTATATAAGAATTGTAACATTTATGTGTAAATAATGAATTTATAAGCGTGATTTAAAGTCAATAGTAACAATTAATATACGTTACCTATTTAATTAGCCTATTATATTAAATTTGAAACCAATTGCAATAAATGTAATTAAGTATTATGTTAATGTAAATTTATGTAATATTTGGTAATAATGTAAATTTTATTCATAGAGTAATAATGGATTTGATAAAAGAATGAAAGCAAGATGAATAAATAAATTGGAAGTATAAATTTTAATAAATATATGCATTGATTTATAGCAGGATATAAAAGGTAATTAATAATTAAAAGGTTGATTTATTAGTAAAATAATGTGTAATGGATAGAAATGGAATAAGTGTAGTGTAGTGAGAGTTGTTGTAATAATTGTTTGTAAAGAATTAACCGACAAATGTTATAAAATGTATAATGGTGACAATTGCTGTTGTTACCAATTTAACTAATCAATTTCAAATAAATGTCAACAAAATGTTACATTAATGTGGAATTAAACAATAACTGTAGTGTGAACGTAATAAAAGGTATATAAATGTAAACTTTATTTACAAGGCAATGATTTATGAAATAAAAAGGTTGAAACCAAATTTAATTAATTTATTGAAATTAAAAATTGTAATTAATTGGAATTAAATGTAATTAAACATTGTGGTTAATGTAAGAAAATGCGTCAATTGTAGAAAATAAGGACAACAAGATAGAAATCTATGTTAGTAATTTCATAAGGTATTGTTGGTTTAATAGTAGGAGTGTAAATCAAAATAAAAGAATAAAAATGAGTAAGTTTACTAAAGGAGTAAACATATGTTTCTTTATTTGAAATGTTTGGTAGCTGAAAGATTGATTATAGAGACGAGAAACTATTATTTAGTAAGAAATGTATAATTACTATTTTTATCCAATAGTGTATAAATATGTTTAAATTGCTATTAGATAGGAAATAATTATTCTAGTTCTCATTAAATTCATTTAATTCATATTGAAACTTAGTCAACTGAAATTAATGTAATTGAAAATTTTCAATTAATAGGAGAGAGAATACTAATTGTAAATTAATAGGTGCAATTAAAAACAACTTATGTTTTGTGAAAATATAAGGTAAGTTTGATTTAATGAAAAGAACATTTACATCAAATAAAATGAATGTTTCATTTGTGAATGTAGGTTTAATTTCATTAAAATAAAGAATACAATGATTAGAAATATATGTTTATTTGAACTGTGTTTTAGCTTACAGATTGATTACAAGAATATGAAATTTCAGTAAGTTATTTATTACCCTTGCGTATAAACAACAAATTTATAGACGTATTTAAATAAACAATTGTTCTATTTTTTCATCCATTTAGTTGTCTGTTTCAAAATTTAACTTTATAAGTAATTGCGATTAATGTAATTCTAATGTTTCAATTACAAGGAAAGAAAACATTGATTGCAATTAATAGATTTAATAAAGAAACGCACGTTTTGTGTTAAACAAAAAGGGTGTTTTAATGGAAATAAAAGATCATTTTGAGAAAACCAAATTGGACGTTTTCATTCTTAAAGTAAGCATAAATTTTTTATTATGCGTAGATAAAAACCTAAATGCGTGCAAATTTGAATATTATTTGAGTTAATGAAGATAATTTGGTTACGTTTAAATTTTTTTTTCAAAAGGTTGTGCGACGTACATGGTCCCTTCATTTCTTTTATTATTAATTGTCGCATGAACGTTTTAAAACAGTTACCTTATTATTAATACTTGATCCATTTATTTCTCCTTCTGTTTAATACCTGATCCTAGACTTTTAGGTTGTATTTAATTCTTGCCACCTCATTTTCACGTATACAAAATTTTATTTTCGTTTGCAAACTTTTCCATTCCTACGTACATTTCTTTATGCATTATTAATGCCCGAAGCTTTAAAAATAAAACGTGACATTTACTTTTGTCCCTCCACCTTCATTTCCTAATTATAAATAACCTACAACTTATTTTTTATTTTACATTTTGTTTCTCCTGACACCTCATATTCAAAAGCTCATATTCTTGCAAATCCAAAAGCATTCTTTTATAAAACATGATTTTTTTTCATTTTTCGTACACTTCCTGTCCTAATCTTAGTTGTTCTTCAATCTTTTTCTGAAGCCTCATCTTGAGAAAAACGTAAGTATTAAAATTTGTTTATTTATATATATTTTTAATGCGTACTAATTTTTATTTTAATAATATTTCTTAAAACATGAATATCTTTTGCATATAAACTTTGACTCATGCGCGATTTCTTCTGTTGGATTCATATTTAAATTCCAGACAACATGAAATTGATTTAGTTGAATTTGGGGATTGTTGAGTTTTGCGCTTCTGTTTGGATTTTTATGGGCTAAAATCAAAGGTGAGTGTTTTAACCCACTCACAACTTCTAAAATTTCTTATGTTTGTTAAAGTAATTTATGATGCGATTAGGAAATTTATGACTGTTTGATATATTTAAATTGCCATCCATGTTAATTTTATCCTTTCGGATTAAAATGTTATTTAATGTATTTTTGAAATTAAATTGCCACTTGAATACCTGTTATTGTAAATTAGTTAATTGCTGATATTTATTTGGTTGATTTGGATGATAATTATGATGAATGTTGATCGTTGATATTGGACGATTGGATGTTATGTTAATTTATATATATATACGTATATTGTTATCACTCTGCAAGTTCCTTTAATTATTATTATTTGAAAATCGTTATGGGTTGAAATGATAGACTCTGCGATTTTATGAATTTGTGTATTTATTCGGGATTGCGGTTTGAAATGATATATAACCATAAAATTTTAAATTGCGGATTGAAATGATAAATATCCATATCAGTTGACCTTAGGGTAGAGAATTATATATGAACACCGGATTGGTTAAATTAAATGATTTTAAAAATCCTTAATTTTTGAATGGTATTAAATGATACTTTGAAGTAAAATTTGATTTGTATAAATCGAAGTATTTTTGGAAAATCAAGTTTACGTTGAGAAGGGAAATTTGGTTTGTTGATTTGAAAATTGAAATTGGTATAAATGTGTTGAAATGAAATGAATTCCATACTTATATTTTAATATAAATTATTTTAAAAGAAAATATTATTTTAAAATTTCTAATTATTCAGATTTTCCAAACTTATTATATTATTTAACTAATATTAACTATATAAAATTATTTTGATATGTTTTAAACCATTTTAATTTATTTAAATATAATTAATCCATTTTAAAGCTATTTAATCTATTTTGTACTTAATTTGATTTAAATCCATTTAACTGTCTTAAATTAGTTTAAAAGTATTTTTAACCTATAATTAAACTATTTATAACTATTTATAATTATTTAAATTATTTCTAAATTTCCAGACTAAGTAAAGTGGAAATGTTCAAATTCAATGCTTTGTTTTAAAAGAGAATAAATTAAAACGATGATTTTGAAGTAAGGATTTATTATACTTCGGAAATATGACTATAGAAGAAATTATGACTTTTGAAAGGAAATATAATTCCAAACTATGATTTCAAAGTGAATATGATTTGAAAGTAAATACGATTTCGAAAGTATTATGGTTTTGAGAATATGATATTTTTGATATCAATCGTGATTTAACTTTTGAAATGTAAAAGAACCATCCAGTGTTTAATAAGCGATTGGTTGTTAAAGAGACCGAGATCAGATATTGTCATACTCACTGCCAATACCAGAAACCACTTTAACAACTGTGTACGTGGTGGAGATTCTAGAAATGAAGTAGGATGGTTTGGTGAACGATTTCTGTATAAGGTATGACGTGAACCTGACTCCAGTGAGTCAGCTTAGATGTGACTAAAATCAGGAGCCACGCTGGGCCAAGTGAGGTCATTCCTCCTATCGGACACACTTCTTCGATATTATATTTCGATTTTGTGATTGATTTGGTGGCCACCCTCTGATTTTTGATTTGAGAGTGTGTTTCGAGGTGGGCGGTAGTAGCTGCTATGCGTTACCACCAGTCCAGATCCGCAAATGGTATATCTACCCTGGCATTTCCTCGTGTGCCGTGTTCACATGCCCTAGTGTGCCTTCTACGAGTTTGTTTTGTACCATACCTATAGAGTGCCCTCTGTGTAAACCTCTCGGAGGAGTGTACGATACTGTATAGACTATGGGAATATATAAAATGTGTTAAGGGGGATATGTATAACGCCTTAATGCTATTTTAATACTTTTACTTTACTGTAGACATATTATAATCGCTTATTTTACTACATAGTAGATAGTTTAACGGATCCTTAGGAGATGTGAATCCCGAGCATCTCTTAAGTTACTGCACTCACGTTAGATACTGGATAGGAGATGTCAGACCCCGTAAACATCTCTGATGCCATTCCACTCATATTTTACCGTTGATTTAACTTACATAAGATCTTTTAGTTCTGACTCGAGTGTTTTGTCTTTTCAATTCACTTGGGTTAGCCTGAGCATTTCAGGATTTAAAGACCTTATTTATGGAGGATGAAGACGAAGATTGTATTATTATTATTTATTATATTTCACTACATCATGTATTCCGCTGCATTATTTATTATTCTCTGGTATGTGTAACTCTGATCTGTGTTGTATAAGTATAATCAAATGTTTTGTAAAACAGCTTCATGAACTGTTTATTTGATTATTATATTTTGTCATTCCGCCGCAATATTCTATTTTGTTTTTCTTATTTCTTTGCTTTTTCCCATTCACCCCAATAACAATCCACACTTCTGTATGGTTTGAGTCGGCATGTGTGTCCGCTTAAAGCTTACAAAAAGGTGGGATGTTACATAAAACATATCATGTGAAATTAATTCACTGCATATTGGAGCAAGAATTTCATTTCAAAATACACTAAAACGCTCTTCAAAATCTCATAATCAATCCTATGTGTTTTGGACTGACATCGAATGTGCTTTTTTGGTATATTTATTCTAGAATACATAAACTTAATTCAAAAAAAAAAAATTCTTCTAATTTTACATGGGCAATATTAAATTACTTTTATATATAGGGTTGGGTTAGATTAAAATAGGGTTGTATTGAATGAAATATCATATCTGACGCATATATAGTATGTGTTACAAATTCTAACCCATATCTACCCGAACTAGGTTAGGTTGGTAGGTTGGGTCGGATTGAGTATGGTTTGTGTGCACCCTTAATCTAATCTAGCAATCACGATGCAACCAAAATCCAATTTTCACGAGAAAAGTTTACCAACGAAAAGCTTCCTTATCTTCTCTTCAGTTTTCCATGTACTTTCTATCGGGTTGTCTCCCTATTGTACTCGAACTGGCCTAATTTTTGTTGCAGAACTTCCTAGTTCCATAATCCATAATGCATGCGGCGGTACGAGATGCTATTGGCTCTGTCTCAGTGTCCCCCAATTGATCAGGCTCTTCCATAGTGGATGTGCTATGAAGGCATTTCCTCAAGTGCGAAACGTGAAAACATCGTGAACTCTTGCCAATTTGTATGGTAGCTCCACACGGTAAGAAGGTTTTCATATTCTTTCCAAAACTTGAAAAGGCATAACAAATCTTGGTGCAAAATTTCTAAATTTCCCAATCTTATAACTCTCCTAAGAGGGGAAACTTTGTGTCTCCAACCACGAACTCAAACTCCTTTCTTCTCTTACATGAGTAGGATTTCTGATGATCTTGCGTGGTTTCCATTCGTTGCCTGATCAGCTCTACCTTTTTCGAAGTCTCATGAGTTAAATCGGGTCCGAGTAGGATATTATTAGTGCTTTCCCACCAATGACTTGAACATTTGTATGACCTCCTAGAAAGCGTTTCATAGGGTGCCATACCAATCGTCACTAGGTGAATAGTATTATTAGCGAATTCGACTAAAGGTAGGTGTCGCTTCCAACATCCTCTAAAGTCCATAATGCATGCTCTCAACAAATCCTCCATGATCCTATTCACCCTTTCGGTTTGACCATCGGTCTGTGGGTGCTAAGAAGTGCTAAGATTCATTGATGTTTCCAAAGCTATCTGCAGACTCTTCCAAAATCACTAGTAAATAAGGGCCCCTATCACTGACGATGCTAATCGAAATTCCATGAAGTCGAACCATTCCCTTGACACAAAGCTATGCTAGCGATGTTGCAGCCCTATTGCTCCTAATGGGAATAAAATAGGCACTTTTAGTGACTCCATCCACTAGGACCCAAATTGCTTCATTGCCTCTTTGGATCCTATGAAACTCATCTATAAAGTTCATTGATACAAGCTTTCATTTCCAAGTCGGAATCTCCAGTGGAAATGACCATCCTCTGGGCTTCCTCTATTCAGCATTTATCCTTTGTCATGTAAAACGTTTAGAAACAAATTCAGCTACCCCATTCTTCATTCCTGACCGATAGAAAATTCGCTTCATACCGCTATACATCTTATCTCCTCTGGGGTGAATGGTCATCCTTGTATGATGACATTCCACAAGCAGTTCCTCCAACACACTATCAATCCTTGGAATACAAAGGCATCCATCTCTGCTTAAATATCCCTTCTTGTCAACTGCATATCTACCGACCTGGAGGAAATGTTCTCCTTTGCTTAGCTTAACCAAAATTTCTGCTATCTTTCCACCCTTATTTTGCTTAAGTCCAATGAAGTCATGCTAGCCTAACCTTTAGTGCTACCAAATAACCTTGAGTGGGTTCTGTTGGCAGTTGGAAGTTGAAATTCAGTGAATAACCCAAACCTTTTCCCTAAAAGATAACGCCTTAACATTTTTAAGGCAAAACAATAACCTCTAACTCTAAGTCATGAGTTGGGTATCTTTTCTCATGATCCTTTAATTTCCTACTAGCATAAGCTATGAACCTTCCTTCTTGCATAAGAACTGCTTCTAATCCTATACCACATGCTTCTGTGTAAACTATAAAAAAAGCTTTATCCCATCGAGAACGGTAAGTACTAGTGCACTTGCTAATAATCCCTTCAAATTCTCAAATGCATCCGTGCATTTTTCATCCCATGCAAAAACCAGGTTCTTCTTAATTAAGCGAGTTAAAAGGGCTACTACCTTTGCAAAGTCCTTTATGAATTTCCTACAGTATCCTACCAACCTGAGAAAATTCCTAACCTCTATGGCACTCTTCGAAACCTACCACCCTTGAATAGATTCCACCTTTGCGGGGTCCATTGCTAATCCATACTCATAAACAACATGCCCAAGAAATCTCACCTCTTTCTTTCAAAGGTGACATTTTGAGAAATTGGCTTTAAATTGGTGCCTTTTCAAAGTCCCTACTATGTCCCTTAAGTGATTTTATGCTCTCCTTTACTCTACCAAAATTCTAAGATGTCATCAACAAACATTAAGATGAGTTTATTTAGTTGTCCCCTAAATATTGTACTCATCAAATCTACAAAGTACGCATGGGCATTCGTCAATCCAAAAGGCATCACTTCCTATTCATAAAGTGCATCCAGGGTGCGAAATGTAGTCTTCGGTTTGCTGTCATCTGCTATCCTCAACTGATGAAATCTAGTTACCAAGTTCAATTGGGAGAAAGATTTTGGTTCCCACAAGCTAATCGATCAAACTATCTATCCTAGGTAAGGGCTACCTACTCTTCTTCATCAACTTGTTGAGTTCCCTATCGTCGACGCATAGCCTTAATCAGATATCTACCTTAGTAGCAAAAACTATAGGGGCTCCCCATTTGTAAGTACTCCGGCTAATGAATCCTTTCTATAATAGCTTCAAGATCTGCTTATCCAAATCTCACCTTTCTTTAGGGGCCATGTGCCTTAATGGCAGAGTGAATAGTCTAACATCCTTTTCCAGATCAATCCTAAACTCGATCTCCCTACAAGCTAGGAGACCCGAGACTTCTTCAAAGGCATCATGGAAATCTCAAATTATGGATATGGAGAAGAGTTCATTGTTCGTCGACGGAAATTCTATCGGTTTAGAAAACTGTCGAACGAATTTTGAAATAAAAATAACCGCAAGCGCACGGTGTACGAATGTAGCACGCGGCGAATACGGGTCGATCCACAAGGAATTGTTGATTTAAATTTCCTACTCAATCAAATTATACCAAAGTCGAGAGTGTGTTTAAGCTAGAAAATGAGAAAATGAACTAACTAACAAAAAGAAAAGAAATGCAAATATGAGAGTTAAATGACAATTTAGAGAATAAATCCACTCTCTAGATCATGTAGTTCAACACATGAAATCATGATCTCTCTTTTATGGTCATTAGTGTTTTAATTGATGTGTTTATCATAAGTATGACCTATTTGAGCTATTAATTAGCCAACATAAGTCATCAAACTATAACACACCCCTTAAAACATTTACTAACTTTCATGAAACTTGACAAAGAAAATGAAAATGAAATCTATTTTAAGTATGGCCTATTAACTATTGATTAGAAACATAGACCATAAAATTTTAATTTAAAATCACTTTCTTATGCCACAATCATATATTGATGAAGAGGCATTTGTGTTAGTGATTGTTTAAGCATAGCCTATTTGGTGTCAACAATATAGACTATCAAATTCAAGGCAAAAACAACAAATAAAATCACTTTTATCATCATCATTAAGCACAAAAAGAGAGCATGAATTAACAAAATGTTGAAGCTACATTAATTAGAGAGCTTCATTACCCCTAAATTGAAGGGGTTTAGCTTCTCATATTTGTCATTTTATTAACAAATGTAGCTAACAACATGAAAGCAAAATGAAGAGGAAAAAGAGAGCAAAATGAAAAGATAAGCTAATTAACTTGCATAAAAGAAAAGAGATCTACACTACAACATGAAAGTAAATGAACATGAAAAGGAAAGAGCATGTATTAAATTGCATAAAATAAAAAAGATTACATAAAATAAAAATGGATAAGTAGCCATGAAAAGAGAAAGAGGAGCTTTCATTTTATTTTTAATCTAAACTAAACTAAAGAGAAGGAGGCCTAAGAGAGACTAAGAGAAGAGATAACATGTTACATGAAACATAAGGGGTATCTATACAAGTGTTAAAACCCTAATTCATTTTTTTGGGGAATGCCCCAAATGCCCCTTAGGAAGTGTAGAGGCTAAGTAATCATTAACATGTCTTAATCCCCCATTAAGTGTACATGACGCCATTAACTCCAAAAGCATGTGCATTAGCCTTTAATTTGTACATTAAGGTAGGTGGGTAGGTGGGGTCCTCCATATTCTTCACTTTGAATTATTTCCATCTTCATTTCTTTGTATTAATTTTGTGCATGCATATCTTCATGAAACCACTTCTATTTGAGATCAAATTCCTACAAAAATATATACAAATTTTCAATTAATTTTTCTCAAAGAAATATATGCACACAAATGACAGTTTTACCCATATATGAAGATGAATATGTGACAATTTGGAATAATTTGAATTTTTGGTTTAAACAAGTTAAAATACCCGATATGATCATTTATTTAATTCAAATAGATTAAATATGGTGGTAAAAATATGCACATTTACGTGCACATCATTCATTTTGTGATAAGTTCATCGAGTATAGATAGCTTAACCCGAATGAAGTTTAGGGTATACAATGAACATCTATATCTCGCCATTTCCTACCTTTTAACCATACAACCCTCCTATCGCATTCTAATATGGCCCGGTAGTATGAAAACTAATCCATTCTTAAGATAAGTCCACAACCCTCAAAATTAGGAGTGTACGCATTATATATGAAATGAACTTTACATATGTCCACAACTAGGTCTTTTCAAATTAAAGAAAGATGTGTCGACCTGATAGGATTTGAGACTACTATCGGGTGGGAGAAAATTTAGGTTTGAAGACCTATGGACTTAACGAAATTCCTAGTTATTAATGAATGCGATCTCCATGGTCGAATATGGTACAAATTTTATTCCCAAAAATAAAAGTTAAAACTTCATTGCAACCTTCCATTAGTCTCTAAAGGGTGGTCTACTCGAGATAGGAATGGCCTTAATGGTGTAAGCTTTCCCACTCCACCCTTCCTTCGCAAGCATCGAACATTGATTCTTGAAGTGTCCCTCTTCGTGGCAGTGGTAGCACTTCCCTTAAAAGCTTCTTCAACAGGTTCACTCTACAATCTTTAGCGATATGTCATTTCTTTTGGCATCTCTTACACACTTTTCCTTCCTTCTTGAACTTCCCTTTCATCTTCTTATTCGCCCAAAAGCCTCCTTTCTTGGCTCCTCCTTAATTTTGAGTAGCTCCTGCTTTCTCATTCTCCTTCTCCTTTTCCTCCGCACTAACTATCTACAACAAAGCCATCTCAACCAAAGTCTCATATGTTGTGCAGTGGTACTTGAGTCGATAACAACTCTATAAGGGGGAGTTCAGGCCTAGACAAACTTCATGGCATTTCTCATGGGTTTATCAATCAAACTCATTCCAGACTTAGCTAGCTCTATGAATTTACTAATATACTCCTTCAGAGTGGAGTCTCATTACCTAAGTTATATAAAGCACCGCAAGCTTACCTCAGCCCTCAACATAAACCGCAACTCAAATCTGTTTCTGAACTCATCCCAAGTAATAATTCTACCCTCATTCTCCTTGGCCACAATCGCCCACTGATCTAAGGCCTCTCCTTTAAGGTGCCAAGCGGCCATTCTTTGATTAATTTGGTCCTCCCGACCAAGCTCCCGAAATATCCTTTCATAATCATTTATCTATGCCCACGTCTCCACGAATTTTTTTTTCCGAATACATCCCTCCACATATGTTTTGGAAATCCTCGCATGGCTTAGGGAAGTCTATGGGGCAGGATTCTTCCTCAGTAGAAGGGGTTGCGGGTGCCTCTAGTACAGTAGGTTGAGGAGTGGGAACTTGTTCTACATGCCTATGGTATTGTCGGAACCATTCAAGTATCCCTCAAATAGTGAGTATCTCTTGGTAGGTGTTCCCAGGCTCGGAAGAATGATTTTCAACCATAGTCTAATATCCGTAGGGTAAACTTTTAGTTATAATTTCCTAAGACGGTATTATATGCTTAAATAAAATTTTTCGTAGTGTGTTTGCGTATGTTCAAAAATAGTGTTTATATATCTAGTGGATTAAATTTTCGAAAAATATTTTCAAAAATAACAAGTATGCCATTCATACGTATGCCTATCCCCGTTAATTGGGTAACCTAAGCTTTGATACCAAATGTAACAACCAACCTCGAAACGGGCCTAATATTCAACCTAGAAAAGGTCCATTGAACTTTAGACCCATTCCAAAGCTGTCTGTTGGTTGATAAAATTGATTTAAAGAACAATATATGGAGCTATCTATCTACAGTCAGAATCTCACAGTGGAAGATAAAATATAATATCAAAACAGTACCATTCATTAAAAATTTAAATATAAAAAACAACAACATAATCCCACATAACAACACAAAATTGTAATGGTACAATTCTTAAAATACATCATGACTCAATGGGTACATCAAAAATATAAAAATAACATAGATAACTAAATAACCGCCACAGGTTTGTGGCTCCGCCACATCTCCGACAATCTACATCATCGTCTCTAACATGTGTTTTAATGAGGAGGGAGTCAGAACAACAATGTTCGGTGTATAAAATTTCAAGCCTTACTATAATGTTATTTGGGCAGTATAATTTAAACAAGAATATGTCTTACGTATCTTAACCATATAAAAAATCTTCTAACTATAATCCCTAAGGATTTATCGGTCCAATTCCATAACTATTGATCTTTCAACCCAATAACCCGTATATATCGTCAATAATGTCCTAACATTGTAAGAGATAACATCCCAGCCACTTAATACATTTCTAAAGGGAACTAGGCAGACTCTGACAGTTTAATACCTCATTCAAGACAAGTACTCGTCATCTAATACCTATTCCAAGGCAGACTTCTCTCCGATACTATCTAGCTGACATTGCATGGAAGCTCTTCAGGCTTAATACTTTGAATCTGAAGCAGACCCTCCCCGTGATATCGTCTACCGTGCTTAACGACTGACCCTGACTATTTACTACTTATTATATAGGGAAGAGGCAGGCCCTCAATTAGCCACTTGATACCTTCAACCCTGAATCAGGACCTTCGTATTATAACCCGCAACCCAACTATGACATCTCACATTAGTCCTACTATTCGTAGTTACTGGTAGCCATATTAACTGAGCCGGTTTACCCTATAGAATTTGGGACTAACCTTGTGTCCTACAAGGGTGCTTATCATAGGCAATGTCTCATAGAAACTCAAGAGTCACATCGCTGGTAACCAGATTAGCTGGGCAGCCTTCAATGTGCTTTTGAATGACCTCGCATCCCTATAGCTTAGTCATAATCTATAACACTCTCTTAACATATTATCACACATCCCACTGCATTCCATTTCAAGGCCTTATAAGAAAACTCATATTTCGCCTTTATAAATTAACTTCTTTCTTAAGGGGGATTTAATGATAATTAATATCCTATTAACAACATAATCAATACATTATAATTATATTTTATATAAGCTTATAAGTGTGCGTGCGTGTGTGCGCGCGCACGTGCGTGTGTGTGTGTATAAGTATGCACCTAAAATATTTCTAAACGTGCCAAGATTGCGCCCAAAACTAACATTTAAATGTCAAAACTTCAAATATACAAGTCTCGTTCCATATCAAAAAATACACTATATATCATATATCCATAATTTAATTAATAGACTTGTATAAAATAGAGTCCATACCAAACTTATTTTATACTAAAATAAAGGAATCAGCATTAAAAAAAACTTACAATTCAAACACTTTTATGATATATTCAACGTCTTTGTTTAAAATTGAAAAGGCTGATTTCTACTTAAATTATGGAAATAGGCAGTGCAAACTATGAATAGAAGAATTCGTACCTTACACGCCATTTCCTAATTTGTTCTTTTCAAAACCATTAACCAGTTCCAAAGAAAAAGATAAGAAGTGGAATAGTAAAATTGCAATATTTACACAATACCATTATTTTAATATATTATAATTAAGATTCTGGCATAAGAATTGACATTTCGCTTTAGGGAAATTTTGGGGTTTTAGTGTGATGTTTTCGTAAACAAAATTCTCCAAAGACATATATCAAATCTAGGTTATACTATACAATTACTAAAATAAGAAAACTAAAATTTCCACTCACAACCAGTCCATATCTCTTCCCTTTTTGGATTTGATACTCCTGCTTCAACATTTACCGATCTCTCCTAAAACCCTAGAGTATTTTCTAAATTGTTGAGGAGAGAGACTGGTAGAGCTTCGCATCATTCTCAAAATAATTTGTGAATAAAAGTGAAGGTGTTGGGATCTTACTTATATTGGTTAGAAAGCACTAGAACCGTCGGATTTAAGCCGGTTTAAAATAATAAAATTCAGACCGTTCAAAATGTGTAAACCTTGGCCGCCGCCAACATTCACCGATCGATCACTAGTGGTCGACCGGTTCACCTATTCTGGGACCGTTTAATTTTCTACCGTTGTTTATTTATTTATTTCTCTAATTAACTTTTAATGTCAAAGTTAATTTTAATGTTTGCTTAAACTCCATGTCTAATTATAGTTAATTTTCAAATTTCAAAATTTTGAATTAATTTATTATTTCAATTTGAATTTTATTTAAATTATTTTGAATTCGAAAACTTTAAACGTCCATAACTTTTTTGTTTGAGTTTCATTTTTAGAACATTACATGTGGAAATTGGTCATAAAATTACCACAGATGAAATATCATAACTTTCGTGGTCAGATTATGACTTTTACAAATTTTTTATTTTTAACCTTATCTTATTTAATTAATTCCTTTATTCATTATTAATTTTTACAGGGTGTTATAAGATTGCAATTAAAGTTATTAATTCAGGAAGTCTGATCTTACCTATTTCATTGTATATGCAAGTAATCCAGACTTATAGAACTAATCTATGGAGTAAACTCAAAAATATAGCTACGAATATTGGAAGGCCTTGGACTGTTATGAGAGATTTTAGTGCAGTTCTAAAAGCAATTGAAAAGAGAGGAGGACATACATTGAAGGTGTCGTAGCTGGCTGAGTTTAAAACAAACGCATAATAGCGGTGGGGTTAGTCGAACCTATTCATGGTGGCCTGAAATACACAAGTAGAAGTGGTGAATGCAAAAACTATCTTGCAAGTTAGATATGGTGTTAAAAAACTCAGATTGCATCAACATGTTTTCAGATATTAAAGTTAACATTTTGCCTAATACTATAAGTGATCTCAGCCCTCTACATATTCTGTTGGCTGAGAAATCTTCTTCTAAGAAAGAGAAGCCATCTAGATATGCTAATGAATGGTACTTATGTAAAGGATACAATGAAGCATTAATTTTAGTTTGTGTGAACAAGTTGAAGGTTGTTACTTTTATAAATTGACTCACTTGCTCAAAACAATTAAAGAAAGTTGAAAGAGTGGAATAAATGTAGACTAAAAGATGATGATAATGTCTTAAAACTGAAGAAGACAGGTGAGGATTATTTATGTAGGATCTAGATTAACCCTAGAGGGGGGTTGAATAGGGTTATAGCAAATTTTCTCGATTTAAAACACAGAAATAAACTACAGAAATAAATATGCAGTAAAGTAAATCACACACAAAATTTACCCAGCTTCGGCAACCCCTGCCTACTGCTGCATTCACAGATTTCTATTAGAATTAAACAGTATCACGCTTACAAACACTCTACTAGACTCGCAGACATTTGCTCCCGCTCACAAACACTCTACTAGACTCGCACACCCTGCTCGCAAACATTTGCTCCCGCTCACAAACACTCTACTAGACTCGCACACCCTGCTCCGCCTATAGAGTTTCGCTTACTCGCAAACTTTGCTTCCCGCCTATAGAGCTTCGTTTACTCGCAAACTCTGCTCCCGCCTACAATAGAATTTTGCAAACTCGCACACCCTGCTCACTGAACTAATTCCAACTAGACAATCTGACACTACCTAAACCCTAGGTGGTGATTTACAAATTCTTTTGACTCGAAAAATAAAAACACAACAAAAACAAATAGCACTTAACCAACCCTAAACCAAAATTAAAAAACCCTTAAGTAAATGTGACCGGCCCAAAAACAAAAGGATATTTTTATTCCTTTTCTTTTGACTGTTTAGCTCGTTCCTCTTTCCTGTTGCTTGTGAAAATATGGCCGATTCTCTTTCGTTCCTCTTTGCGAATTAGGGTTTCTGCAAATTGCTTTTGCTCCTTGCGATTCAAACTAGGGTTGTGCAAAATTGAAGCGCCGCTCGATCTCGTTCGATAGTAGGCTTCGATGCTTTTGATTTGCTTACGGCTCTTCAATTTTGGATCGAATTCGTTCTGCTTTTTCGGTATGTATTTTTCTCCTTTTGCTTTACTGGTTGATGCTTGAACTCGATGATTAATCTGCCGATGATGATTGGGCTTATATAGGTTTTGAAATCCTATTTTTGTGTTCGTATATTCGTGTTTGAATTTGTCTACTGATTTGCTTTGGCCATTCGATTATACTTGGATGATTGAGATAAAATCTGACTTTGTCAATTCCGTATTTTTGATGCTTGATTTACACGGTATTGATTTGATTTCGTGGTTAATTTTCTTAGCTATCACGGTGAACACTTGTTTGACTTTGACAATACTGATTTCGTGAATTTTCACTTTGTTGACTTGTTCAACATACCGACTTGGTTCAATTTTGACTTCGGCTTTGATTGATTACATGAATTTTTGGCTTGATCAACCTTGATGTTGAACTCTGTCTTCACTGATTGTGTTTACTGCAGCCAATTGATTTCTTAAACTTTGTAGCCTTGGTTACTGGTCGAGTTGTATCTGCTTGTAGTTGATGCATATGCTCTCTGTTGCAAGCTTGCTGTTGCATGCTTGTTTGTATGTTGTTGAACTTGGTGTCTGCATCCTTATCTGTTGCATACATGAGCTTGACACTGTATTTTGTTGTTTGCATTATTTGTTGTTGTGTCACTGATTTTGGGGCTGCTGTATTATCATCATGTTGATGGCAATCTTCAAGTAAGTTTGCATAAGTGAATTTAGTCAGTGATAGTCAGGTTGCCTTCATTTTCCACTGAGTTGCATCGAGTATCTGGTCTTTGTAGTTGTTGCTTGGGTTTGTACAGTGTTGTACTTGTTGCCTTGTACTTGAAGTCTTCATTTGCAGCCTTGACTTTGGTTGACGAAGTTGTAACTGTTATATCACTTTGGATTGCATTCACTTGACCATATTGAAGTTGCTGTTATCTTGTACGACTTTGTGCATGCTGTACTACTTTGGTTCATTTTCATGTTTGTTGCCAGTTTACCTGTACTGTTCACTACCCTTGTGTCTGCACTTGTGAACTTTGTTGCATTCATGTCTTCGACTGTTTGCACATGCTATATTGTATACTTATGTTGTCTCTTTGATACTGACTTTGCTGTACATGCATTCCTGTTGTTCATCTTGTAGTTGCTCATCTGTAAGTGCATTTTTCGATTCACTGTGTCACTTGATCTGTTGCACTGTTGGTCGACTATCTCCTTGAGTTGCAGTGAGCTCGACATTGTTGTTTACTTCACTTGTGGTCTTCATTTTTTATGCAGAACTTCTATCATGTGTATACATGCACCTATGTATGTATATATGTGCTGCATTTACTTGCATCTATACTTTGATGGCTGATCATTTTTTTTATTCACTTGAGTTCGTACACTTTGTTGCAGTGGTTTATTCGTGTTGTATAAACTGCTGTCATGTTGTCATTGTGTTGGACTTCACTCTGGTTAGCACTTGCATCATTTGAAGTTGTAGCATGTCACTGTGATGTTTTCATTTGCTTGAGTTTCAACTGTGCTCGAGCTCTGTCCATACTTGCCCAGTTTACACAGATGCTCCACTTGTTCATTTTGTTCAAGTGACCATGTTGGCACTGAGTTACTGTCTTGTTTATATTAGATCAGTCGACACTTGATTCTTGAGTTTTTGGCCATTTGCACCTGTGTTGAATCCAGTTTCACAGCTCGGGTTTGACCTTGTGATGAAGTTGATATTTTATTTATGTTGCACGTGAGTTGAACCCGGGTTTTTATTTAGGTTTGACCTGTGCTCACCTGTCCCTGTAAATCAATCAAGTGTATATATCGGCGTGCACGACCTTGTGGCATATACAGTAATACACTGTGTATGTCACAAGTTGTTCGTGTATGATGAATTCAAATTTAAATTATGACGAACAACCCAAATAACTGAGGCAAATCATATTTTCAAAAATTATCTTTCATTTTATATTGCAAAAATATTTCTTTTTCAATTTTACTGCGTTAGTTTATATTTTTGCAGATTGCTCAGATGCTGGATTCAAACTAGAAGGAAGTTGAAGATAAAAAATACGAGTGTGAGTGATATGTAGTGAGGTGATGATATGTAAAATAGTGATGTAATTGAATTTGTATCAAAGTTGTATAGTGAATAGTGAGAACTTGAATTTGTATACTATTCAAAATTGTAATAAATATTTGTTTGAATAAAATATTCGTTTGAATTCAAATTCCGTGTTATTTATTTTATTCAGCAAATATTTATTTAATTTGTGAAAAAATAAAATAGTATATTAAGAAATACATTTCAACGAATGTATATATGTTTAGTATCATCAAACAAAAATCATATAAGCGTAAAGCGCATATTCAACAATTTATATAAGATAGATATAGGAATCCCTAATGATGAAATCTGGAAACAGTACTATTTGGCGGAGGAGTAGCTTAATGAAGCCTTGAAGATTAAATATATAAATCTAAAACAAAAGGCTAAAAAGAAGTGGATGACTGAAGGGGATGAGTGCACTAAATCCTTCACTACTAAGATGTCTATTAGGAGAAACACCAACAATAATTTTCAATGTTTTAATCAGGATGGTCTGGCATGTAACAATTTCCAGATGATAGAGGAGGAAGCTATAAAGTAGTGCATTATACAATAGACATAGCAAATCAAATTTACCTCATGTTGAATGAAGAAAAATGACAAATTCCACTAGAAACATGATGATGCACAAGAGGGTGATAGAAGTAGATATTTGGAAGGCTTTGAACTCCATCCATGGTGATTCTAGCCCCAGGCCAGATGGATTGGACTTCGATTTCTTCGAGGGATATTGGGTAGACCTAGAAAATCACATTGTATTAGCTATTTGAGAGTCACTCCAAGCAGGAATTTCTTTGAAAATAAATCAATCGCACTTTCATTGTCTTATCCCTAAAAATGATAAACCTTTCGTGATAGAAGATAATAGGCACATTGCTTCTTGTAATGTTATATATAAGATTCTGAGAAAAGTAATTTGCAATATATTGAAAAAAACCTTACCATACATCACCGTGGAATTCCAAAGTGTATTTATAAAAGGAAGAAGTATATTTGGAATTCTTTAATGGCACATGAATTAATCAGAAACTTCAATGAAAAAGGTGTTGATAAGTTATGTTTAAAAGTTGACCTCTATAAGGTATATGACAAGATAAACAGACATTTTATCCTACACATGCTCAGTTGTATGAGGTTCCTAAACAAAGTTGTATAGCTAATTAGAGATTGCATTACCACTCCTACCTTTTCAATTCCGGTGAATGGTATTCCAAAAAGACACATTAGCAGTAACCAAGGAATTAAGCAAGGAGATCCTTTATCTCCTTACCTATTTGTGATTGCTATAGAGTATTTTACTCTCCAAATGGAGTTAGCGGGCCACAACAAGCTATTCAGATAATACATAATTACCAACATAGAGTGAGCCACCTGTCATGTGCTAATTACTTAATCGTTTGTATAAAATCAAGTAATGAAGCAGCAAAGCCATTAAGGATATTTTTCAAATTTTGGAAGATAAAGTGGGCCTCAAACTCAACAAACCCAAAACAAAAGGTTATTTTAATAAGGTCTACAAAAATAAGACAGATGTTTTGAATATCCCGGGAGTCAAGGAAGGGGAGTTACTAGCGAAATACTAGAGAATTCCTCTTTCTTCCAATAAAATAACAGATAGAGAATGTATAGAATTAATAACAAAAATTTGTGATAAAATTCAAGGATGGAGCTCGAGATTGCTATCATTTGCAGGAAGTATCAAACATGTACACACGGTTCAAGCTAAAGTAAATTTCTGGCTTCAAACCTATCATTTACCAGATGCTTCAATTGACAATATAAAAAAGGTATGTGCCGACTTTATAGGGAAAGGAGGTCTACATAAATTAAATATCAAGGCTTTGTTGGATTAAAGAAGAAGGAGAGGTGGGTCTCAGAAATCTAAGAGACATGAGAGATGTGTTTACTATGAAACAAGGATGGAAAATTATTAATTCTAATTGCTTGTGGGTTGGATGGATGAGACAAAGATATATTAGGGATAATTTCTATCAATTCGATGAAAACTATGCTAGAGATATAACTAAAGAAAGAGAAACAGATCCGTGGAAGGATCCTTGGCTAAATTATAAGTCACTAGTTAAAACTTTGGGATGGGATACCTTCTTTGTATATTGCTATCCAAACAGGAAGGTAGAAACGATCATTCAAAATAATACCTAGAATTGTGAATCTATACCTTATAGCATGGACCGGAAAAGATAAATTGAATACATGCCGCTATTTTATAAAAGAGAAAATGATATTTGGGCTTGGAAGTAAACTGAAAAAGATTTTACTACTAGGTCTACAACGACCGGGAACTTTAGTCTTTTAGATTTGGAATATTTAATTGAATTTTTAAATATTGAAAAGTTATTTTATAAGTGAAATAACTTGAATTTCAAATTTAGCTATTTATTTGATAATTAAATTGTTAAATTTATAATTCGGAATTGTTCAAATAAGTGAATCTTGAATTTAATACGAATAAAAATATGATAATCCAGATTTTCAAATACCTGTTAGTTGGAAATTAACAGAATTTAATTTATTAAACACTGATTAATATGTTGAATGTGATATCCTGGAATTTCAAGCAATTAAAATGTGATAACCTCTTTTATAAATTATTTAAAATTGGCAAAATTGTTATTTTCAAACAATAAAAATAATGAGTTGTTTATATATATTATATAAGTAGATTTTAAATGGAATTATTATTTTCAAATTAACTATCTGTTTATATATATATATGAGTTGATTTTAAATTGGATTTTAAAATTGAATTTGAAATTCAAAGGGTAGATATCTTAAAATATTTGGATTTAAAAATATATTATATATGATTTTATTAAGAATATATTTGGTTTTATATCATTTTCTTTTAAAGGATTTTATTTATATAAATTAAGAAATGTATTTATTAAATAGTAAATTAAATACAAAATTTTTATAAACCATTTTAAAATTAATTAAAACATCCATAATTACAAGTGTTAGTTTACAAAATCATCTTAATAACATGTGTAAGATGATAAACCAATATAAATGACAAATGTTAGTAAATTTAAGAAGTGTCACAATTTGTTTTATTTTTCTCTTATTTCTTAAAATCATAATTAACTCTATATAAACATCTATCTCTTCTCTTCATTTCTTTTTTTTTGCTGTCTTATTTTCAAAACAAGAAAACAAAACTGTAAAACATTATACAAACCGCAAGAAAAATCAAAAACAAAAACCTGTAAAACATTACAACTCAAACCAGAAAGTATCAAACAATCTTCTCAGATTAAAAAGCAAAATCTCAGACCTGAAGCAAATCAAATACTCAAAGAAAAGTTCAAAATCAAGCAACTTCATATTCAAATTCAAATTTTAAGCTTTTAGTTTCCAGATCAACATCTAGTTCGAGAGCAAAAATCAAAACTGTTCTCTATTCTTAAGTTACAGGTGAGTAACTTTACCCTTTTTCAAGCCTAATCTGCTTATTTATCTGATGGATAAATAATGATAGTAATGTTGTGCTAATGTTTTGCATGTATGAAAAATGTATTCTTGTATGGGTATACAAGTTGGATGTACTATATATATACATGCATGTCTCTGGTAGTTATCACTGACCCAAAAATTTCAGTCAAAAATCTAATTCTCCTCATATGTTGCTGATAGCTTAAGATGTCTTAAGGAAATGTGTTGTAAACATGAAATTTTATAAAAATTATTTTTTAGGTGGAACTAATAAGCATATTACCTGGAAAAATAATTTTACAAAAAAATCTAAACAGGTCAGAAATCAATGGAGTAAATTTCAAGTTCCTCATACGTGATCGATAGTCTTAGAATTTGACGATTTTCGAAATGAATCTTGTATTTTTTAAGTTAGTACCTGACGAGGAATCAGGGATGATCGTAATTATGGTTTTTGGTCTATTTGGAGCGACCGAAGCTCGGTGGAGCGACGAGGTTGTAGTTGGGAATAATATGTCGTCAGGGGAACTTGGGAAAAATGCACGGTGATTTTTTCGATCATCGGGGTGATCGATAGAGAGAGAACTAGGGTTTAGGCTTCATCTAGGGTCGAGGGTAGTCACGGCTAGTTTGAGGGGTGCGTTGGCGTCGAGTTGGAGCGAAAGTGGGGAAAAGGCTTGAGGTGACTCAAACGCAGCTGTTGGTAAGGAGGCAAGGCGACCGGTGGTTAGAGAGGGTGGCGCGAGGTGATGATAGGTTGGGCTTTTCAGGCGAGGTGTAGGATTTCTAGCTTGTTTTTGATTTGGGGTTTTTCAAGGAGTTTCGGGTGGTCGATGGAAGCAAGGAGGTTGAGGATGACTTCATGGAGATGCCGGCGGTGATGGCCGTTCCTCCGGCATTGTGTGCACGTGCACACGATGCTGGCATGTATCATTTGTAGCAGAAGTAGATGATGCAGTGAAGTATAGAGGAGGGAATTGGGGAAATTTTGGTCTGGATCGAAGTCGTTCTCGAGTGATTTTTCGAGGATATTAGTCTTGGCTCGAGTTACTTTGACCTGATGTTAAAATAAAAGAATTTAGCAAGAATCAATCCCGGGTGTTTTTGGATTTTAAAACAATGTAAAAGTGTTAACCTAGCTTTTCAAGAAATTAAAATTTATAAAGTAATTGTGTTTTGAATTCAAATTATTGATTTGAAATAATTATATATATAGGGGCGATGATAAATTAATTCATAAGTATTTCTCAAATGTGATTTAATAATGATTTAATTAAATAGATGTTTTAAGATAAGTATGTTAGACTTAAGTTAATTAAGGGTCTAAAGTAATTTTTGTATGTTAAGTATAAATTAATTTTAAAGCATTCAATTTAAATATGATTTGTATGATAGTTAAGAAATTAATTAAGATAATGATTTGTCTTAGATTAATCAGAGACTTAAGTAAACAAGGATAAATTAATTTATAATTGAGCGTTATAAATAAATTAATTAGAGATTAATTAATTGGTAATTGGGGATTAATTAATGTAAGTAATTAGAGATTAATTACTTAAATGATAATTAATTAATGTAAGTAATTAAGGATTAATTGTTAAGGGTTAATTGATTTAATTATTAATTAGAGGATAATTAATTAATAATTAAATGTTAATTATTGAGGATAGTTAACCAATGGGATAATTACTTAATGGAAGTAATTATGGAAAATCAATGAGTAATTAAAGGATGATTAATAATTTGGTTTGCAATGAATTAATGTAAGTAAGCAGGATTAAAAGGTAATTAATTTAATTATTTGGAGATTAATTAAATTAATTAGAAATTATACATCTGATTTATCTTGCTTATGAATGATTGAATGATATTGGATGCCTTGGATTATTGGTTATCCCTGGTATGTGATTATGATGCTATGTATTATGGTGTGTGTATATGGATTATCTATCTAAAATAGAATCGCTATGTGAATATGTTACTCTGAGTATAAATTGATTTGTTTCGCTTAAACAACTTGGATTAAAAATGATATTGGATATCGAAAAGACCGGGGTCAGATATCAGTAAATACCCGAAACCACTTCGATTTGAAATCTATAATAATTCTTTATAGATTTGATATGTGAAATCAATAGGCTGGAATGGAATGATTTAAGTAATTGGACCATTGAAACTATGTAGTGGTACTTAGATATGGATTTGTGAAGTAAGTGTTGACTATACCAAGTTATGAACTTGTAGTGAAGTACGAGTTACCCCGGGTTTTAAATAAGTTATGCATTAGTATTTCATGTTAGATGGGTTTACTCACGCTGGTTTCCAGCCTGACCCGGGTGTTACTTTGATGTAATGCTCGGGTCAGACCGAGTATTACAGATTTTCAAGTTAGGACGTTCTGGAGCTTAGGAGGCGAGCTGAATGGCAGGAACGTATGGAGTTTACCGCTGGTTATTAGAATTGTATTGATAGTAATTTGGGATAGGTTAATTATAATTGTCCGATTTATTTGTAAATCGTTGTACTCTGATGAAATGTATGTAAAGTAACAATTACAACTTTCTTTGTAAATGCTATTATTTGTTATTATATTTAATCCGCTGCGAATGTGAGATGCTTTTATTTTCTGTTCTTCTTCTTCCTTCTTTCTTCTTTTCTTTAGCAATTTGAAATTTCCGGCATTCGATTGCTCGACACTTCTACAGTGAACGTATTAGTGTCGAATTCTCGAGGTTGAAATTTTTGGTCGTTACATTTGGTATCAAAGCTGAAGGTTAAGCGAGAACCTTGGCTCTGGTGGGTTTACTCATTAAGGATAAGGTCAATGGTACCCTAGAATGAGTTGAGTGTAGTATATATGAGAGCGTATTTGTTATTTTCTTATATAAAGATTTTAAAATGGTTTTAAAATTAGTCTTTATACAAGATTATATTTTGATATATAAAGAAATATTTTTTTCAAATTGGTTGTTGAATTATTGAAATTAAATATAATAATAAGAATTAAGTGGTAATAGAAATACAACCAAATAGGAATTGGATAATATAAACAATATAAATAAGATGAATGGATCCAAACTGAAATTAAAATCCTGAATTTGTAGAAGTGTTTTCAGAAGGTTGAATTAAGTGACCCTGATTTTATAAGATAATATATAATGGATTGGTCTCCAGATATGATAATCTTGGTTATTATCATAAATGGTTGTTGTATTTAATAATGAAATATTTGTTAATGACTAAGCAAAATTGAAATGTTTTAGGGAAGTAAACATTTAGGTGAGTATGACTTATAAATTAGAAATGAAGATAATTTAAATTGTGAAGTTTTAAATCTAAGTCCAGAATTTGGAATTGTTTCAAGTGTTATTAGATATTATAAATAATATTATTCAGAATATTTTTGAATAAAGGGATCTTGCTTTAAACAAGAGTGTTTTGAAAATTTTAAAGAAAATTTGTTTTGAATTAAAACCAAAGGTGGTTTAAATTTTAAGGAGTAAATTGGTGTGCAAAGGAAATAACTTTGCATATATAAGGGATATATGTAATATCAAAGGTGATTTGAAATAAACTCTAAGTGTTGAGTTTTAAAATTTTCCTTGGAATGTGATATGAAAACCCAAGGTGATAAGTTTTTGAACTTATAAGTGGAAAGATTATTAATATAAAGTTAAAATGTGAAATGGGAATTCAAATTGGGTAAAGTTGTGTGGATTAAATTGATTTGAATTTAAATTAGGGGAAGTTAAATAAGTTTAGAACAAACAACCTGAATTGGAAATTTCAAGATGAAATTGAGATTTAACTTGGGAAGTTAAATGGTTGATTTGAATTGGAAGTATGTGTGATCTTAAAATAGGTTTGAGATCTGGAAATTAGAATTAGATGCCATTAATGAATGTTTTAAATAATTTGGATATTTATCTATTTTACTTATCTTAATATCATCCTATTGTTATTAATAATCTATGAATATGAGAATTGGATTATTTTAAATAAGAAATGGATTGAGATGATAAACATCCATTACTGAAATAAAACAGAAATAAGATTGAACTTATGAAATAGGAAATTGCCTTGAACTTAAAGATTTAAATGTTAGAAATGAGCTTGCTGAAAATTTGTTAAGGGTTGGTTTCGTAGTTAAAATTGGGTAATAAATTGGATTCTGAAGATTAAATCATTTAAAAAGTTTTGAACTCTTATTTGAACTTTGAAATAAGTTAAGTAAAGATAATTTAAAATGAAATTTTGAAATTTGGACTCAAAATTAGATGGTTTAAATTTTTTTAAGTTGTTAATTTAAAAATAAAGGTTGGTTTGATTTAAAGGATTAAATCAACATTTAAAAATTTAACTCGAATTTATGAAATTCGATATGGTTTTAAGTTGATATTTGAGTAGAATTAGTTCAAATTAAATTTGATTTGAATTAATTGTAATAGTGATTGAAGATGGATAAGCATAAAGTTCAGATGGAAAATTTGAATTGAAATAATTTGAAGTAAAATTGAAGTTGAATAAGTTTGAATTTCAAATGGGAGTTGATTTGAATGTGGTATAGAAATGGAGGTTAATTTAAATTGCATTGAAACTGAATCAATTTAAATGGAAGTGAAAATTTGAATTGAAGAGATTGAAATGGAGATTGGAAAATTGAAATGTTTGGCTCTGTACTATTTTCAAAACAAATTGTTTTAATATAAGCTTTCTTAAATCTATTTTCCTAACCATTTACTATACAATCTTTCTTTTTAAACCCAAAACTATCTTATAATTATTTTACAACTATTTTTGGAACTATTTAACCGTTTACAGCTATTTTATAATTACTTAACTATTTTATTGCTATTTTACAACTACTTATCTATTTTAAACTTTTCAAGCTATTTTCTTAATACAAGTTGGTCAGAGTGCAAACTGTCTATAATTGAATGCCAATTGAAATAAGTATTGAAGTGTTAACCCAAATGGAAATTGGGAGATATTGTGGATAAGTCAATGGAATCAAAACGAAGGTGAACAGAAAGGAGAATTGATTTAGCTAATGATCAATGAAGATGAATACGTAGGATGTACGTATATTGTTCTATTCGTATAAAGATTTGATCTAGATTCGAGCACAGAATTTCGAGATAGTATATTGATCCGAGTTGGGATTTTTCACTCGATTTTTGACGGCGAACCCTGGATATGGATTTTTGATTGATTCTGGATATTCTCTACATAGTTAGGCTATGCAAGGAGAATGACGGTTTCTGATCAAGAAACCAGATCTGAGTCCTCACTAGGAAGTCGGGTGGACGATACTGGTTCGGAAGTGAAATTGTGTGATCGAGTGAGCGATCAATTTTGAAATTGTGTACGGATGGTATATGTACATCGTACGTGCTTGAATGAAATTGATATTGGAAATTTTGAAAGAAATGAAAGATGATTTTTGAAAAGAGAAGTATGTTTTGAGAAATATGTATATGAATAAAGGTGGAAGTTGGATATCTTTTGAAATTCACTTTTGAAAGTAAGTGATCGGGTAGGTAATAAAAGGCAATCAAACTTGAATATTTGATTTGGTGCATAGTAAAGTTATATATATATATATATCTGTTCAATAAGATAAATATCCCCTTGTTGAATCTATTGCCAGAAGAAAGGTTTTTGAAAGTATTTGAAGTATAAAGAGGAAATTTATACAAGTATGAAGTGATCCAAAGATTTTTCAAGATTATATATATATCTATATATATAGATGTTTTTTTAGAATGATTTGGAAAGGTCTTTGGTTTTTGGGAAAATCAAATTTTGGAAATTTGGAAAGCCAAGTTTGGAACTATTGATTTAAGATATCGATTTTGTGTAAAGGAGATTTTAATTTAAATCATAAAGGGTATTATTTGAAAGATACTATAAGTGCATAGTATAAAGTGTTTTGAGATTGGCTCTGGGGAAAAAAGCGCTCCCATGGAGTGAACTTCATTAGGAGATCCACGGGGTGGGTCTTCCTTGAGCCCTAAGGGGGAGGCTCTAAATTGAATCTTGGGAGGTAGTCTGGACAAACTGAAGTTCCTGAGGATTATGTGTTGTGGGTAGCGAAAGTCGAGGGCACTGATGCCTACAGAGACATTTGGGTTATGCTGTGACGACAGTGTAACTCGATGTCACTGCGATCTAATGCGGACCATAGCGGAAGTTGTGCGTGCTGTTGAGAGCCAACGATCTACGTTTGATTTTTCCGCAATGGAAACGTAACATTGATAGAATGCGACCTATGGAGACATAGCGAAAGTTGAGAGGCCGTGAGATCCTAAGGCTACATTGGGACTTGATTGATGTAGTTTGGGACCTATGTGGGAGTGGTGAAGTTTCATTTGGCAGTGAAAATCGAGGGCGCTGATGCCTATAGTTAAATTGACTTTTTCTGTGATGGCAACGTAACCCGGGATGTAACTGTGATCCGTGGTGGGTTCCATGGCATAATCAAGGGGCGCAGAGTGCCTACAGTTATCTATGGATTTTGCTGGGATGGCAACGTAACCATCGGGTTAACTGCGACCACAGAGGGGTTGATGATTTCCAGCGCATTATCACCAAAGATGTTTCATCTATTTCAAAAATGTTTTCTATATTTTCAACAAAATGTTTTTCCAAGTATTTTCACTAGGTGTTGAAAACGGGTCTGCTAAGTGCTTATAGATTTTCAGTCCTACGCTTGATCAATGTACGACTGAATTTCTATAAGAATAAGGATGGACTTGTGGAAATATCGAGTTATGAAAAGTATTTTTATAAAACTGTTTCGGTAATATTATATACATTTTAAAGTGTTTTAAAATTCTTAAATAAAGGATTTATAGTTGAAATGTTCAAAGAGCAATATAAGTTGATAATAATCATTTTAATAAATTCTGGCTTCGTTCCTTTTCGAGGACGAAAAGATTCTAAGGAGGGAGGAATGTGATAACCCGGATTTTCAGATATATGTTAATTGGAAATTAACAGAATTTAATTTATTAAATACTGACTAATAAGTTGAATGTGATATCCTGGAATTTCAAGCAATTAAAATGTTATAATCTCTTTTATAAATTATTTAAAATTGGTAAATTTTTATTTAACAATAAAAACGAGTTGTTTATATATATTATATAAGTAGAATTTAAATGGAATTATTATTTTCAAATTAAATATGTGTTATATATATATATATATATATATATATATATATATATATATGAGTTGATTTTAAATTAGATTTTAAAATTCAATTTGAATTTGAATTTGAAATTCAAAGGGTAGATCACTTAAAATATTTTGGATTTAAAAATATATTATATATGATTTTATTAAGAATATAATTGGTTTTATATCATTTTCTTTTAACGGATTTTATTTATATAAATTAATAAATGCATTTATTAAATAGTAAATTAAATACAAAAGTTTTATAAACCATTTTGAAATTAATTAAGACATCCATAATTACAAGTGCTAATTTATGAAATCATCTTAATAACATGTGTAAGATGATAAACCAATATAAATGACAAATGCTAGTAAATTTAACAAGTGTCACAATTTATTTTATTTTTCTCTTATTTCTTAAAATCATAATTAACTCTATATAAACATCTACCTCTTCTCTTCACTTCTTTTTTTTTCTATCTTCTTTTCAAAATAAGAAAACAAAACTGTAAAATATTATACAAACCACAAGAAAAATCAAAAACAAAGGCCTGTAAAACATTACAGCTCAATCTAGAAAGTACCAAACAATCTTCTCATATTTAAAAGCAAAATCTTGGACCTGAAGCAAATCAAAACTCAAAGAAAAGTTCAAAATCTAGAAACTTCGTATTCAAATTCAAAGTTTAAGCTTTCAGTTTCCAGATCAACATCTAGTTCCTGAGCAAAAATCAAAACAATTCTCTGTTCTTAAGTTACAGGTGAGTAACTTCACACTTTTTCAAGCCTAATCTGCTTATTTATCTAATGCAAGGGATAAATAATGATAGTAATGTTGTGTTAATGTTTTGCATGTATGAAAAATGTATTTTTGTATGGGTATACAAGTTGGATGTACTATATATACATGCATGTCTCTGGTAGTTATCACTGACCCAAAAATTTCATTCAAAAATCTAATTCTCCTCATATATTGCTGATAGCTTAAGATGTCTTAAGGAAATATGTTGCAAACATGAAATTTTATAATTTTTTTTAAGTGGAACTAATAAGCATATTATCTGGAAAAATAATTTCATGGCAAAAAAAAATCAAAACAGGTCAGAAATCAATTGCGTAAATTTCATGTTCCTCATACATGATTGAATTAGTCTTGGAATTTGATGATTTTCGAAATGAATCTTGTAATTTTTAAGTTAGTACCTGATGAGGAATCAGGGATGATCGGAATTGTAGTTTTTGGTCTATTTGCGACGATCGAAGATCGGTGGAGCGACGGGGTTACAACTGGGAATAGTATGTCGTCAGGGGAACTTTGGAAAAATGCACGGTGATTTTTTCGATCATCGGGGTGATCGGTAGAGGGAGAACTAGGGTTTAGGCTTCATTTAGGGTCGAGGGTAGTCACGGTTAGTTTGAGTGGGTGCGATGGCGTCGAGTTGGAGCGGAAGTGGGGGAAAGGCTTGAGGTGACTCAGACACAGCTGTTGGCAAGGAGGCGAGGCAACCGGTGGTCAGAGAGGGTGGCGGGAGGTGATGACAGGTAGGGCTTTTCAGGTGAGGTATTGGATTTCTGGCTCGTTTTCGATTTGGGGGTTTTCAAGGAGTTTCGGGTGGTCGAGGGAAGCAGGGAGGTTGAGGATGACTTCGTGGAGATGCCGGCGGTGATGGTCGATCCTCCGGCATCGTGTGCACGTGCACACGATGCTGGCATGTATCATTTGTAGCAGGAGTAGATGATGAAATGAAGTAGAGAGGAGGGAATTGAGGAAATTTTGGTCTGGATCGAAGTCGTTCTCGAGTGATTTTTTGAGGATATTGGTCTTGGCTCGAGTTACTTTGACCTGATGTTAAAATAAAAGAATTTATCAAGAATCAAACCAGAGTGTTTTTGGATTTTAAAACAATGTAAAAGTGTCAACCTAGCTTTTCAAGAAATTAAAATTTATAAAGTAAATGTGTATTGAATTCAAATTGTTGGTTTGAAATAATTGTATATATAGGGGTGATGGTAAATTAATTCATAAGTATCTCTCAAATGTGATTTAATAATGATTTAATTAAATAGATGTTTTAAGATAAGTATGTTAGACTTAAGTTAATTAAGGGTATAAAGTACTTTTCGTATGTTAAGTATAAATTAATTTTAAGCATTCAATTTAAATATGATCCGTATGATAGTTAAGAAATTAATTAAGATAATGATTTATCTTAGATTAATCAGAGACTTAAGTAAATAAGGATAAATTAATTTATAATTGAGGGTTATAAATTAATTAATTAGAAACTAATTAATTGGTAATTGGGGATTAATTAATGTACGTAATTAGAGATTAATTACTTAAATGATAATTACTTAATGTAAGTAATTAAGGATTAATTGTTAAGGGTTAATTGATTTAATTATTAATTAGAGGATAATTAATTAATAATTAAAGGTTAATTATTGAGGATAGTTAACCAATGGGATAATTACTTAATGAAAGTAATTATGGAAAGTCAATGAGTAGTTAAAGGATGATTAATAATTTGGTTTGTAATGAATTAATGTAAGTAAGAAGGATTGAAAGGTAATTAATTTAATTATTTGGGGATTAATTAAATTAATTAGAAATTGTACATCTGAATTATCTTGCTTATGAATGATTGAATGATATTGGATGCCTTGGATTATTGTTATCCCTGGCATGTGATTGTGATGCTATGTGATATGGTGTGTGGATATGGATTATCTATCTGAAATAGAATCGCTATGTGAATATGTTACTCTGAGTATAAATTGATTTGTTTCCACTTAAACAACTTGGATTAAAAATGATATTGGATATCGAAGAGACAGGGTCGGATATCAGTAAATACCCGAAACTACCTCGATTTGAAATCTACAATAGTTCTTGATAGATTTGATATGTGAAATCAATAGGATGGAATGGAATGATTTAAGTAATTGGACCATTGAAACTATGTAGTGGTACTTAGATATGGATTTGTGAAGTAAGTGTTGACTATAACAAGTTATGAACTTGTAGTGAAGTACGAGTTACCTCAGGTTTTAAATAAGTTATGCATTAGTATTTCATGTTAGATGGGTTTACTCACGCTGGTTTTCAGCCTGACCCGGGTGTTACTTTGATGTAATGCTTGGGTCAGACCAAGTATACAGATTTTCATGTTAGCACGTTCTGGAGCTCAGGAGGCGAGCTGGATGACATGAACGTATGGAGTTTACCGCTAGTTATTAGAATTGTATTAATAGTAATTTGGGACAGGTTAATTATAACTGTCCAATTTATTTGTAAATCATTGTACTCTGATGAAATGTATGTAAATTAATAATTACAGCTTTCTTTGTAAATGCTATTATCTGTTATTATATTTAATCTGCTGCGAATGTGAGATGCTATTGTTTTCTGTTCTTCTTCTTCCTTCTTTCTTCTTTTCTTTAACAATCTGAAATTTTCGGCATTCGATTGCTCGACACTTCTACAGTGAACGTATTAATGTCGAATTCTCGAGGTCGAGATTTTCGGTCATTACAAAAAATGTTTTTGAAAATTGATTTAAATTCTATTTGGACAAGAATGAAGATAGCAAACTTTTGAATTTGCATTTAAAGCAATTTAACTTATTTCACAATTGTAACGACCTAGAATTTCTGTCATTTGAAATTCGTATATTTAATTGATTTTAAATATTAACAAGTAAATTTTATAAGCTGAATAAGGTATATTTCGAATATAAGGGTTTAATTGGATAATTAAATCGATAATTTAATATTTGAAATTATAGAAATAATTGGAAAATTGGTTTAAAGTGATTAAAATTGATTTGTAAAGTTTTATTTAATCATATTGGAGTTAGAATGATGTTATAGAACTTTAAAATTGAATTAATAGTTAATTTGTGGAAATTGAATATTTTAATATTTAATTGACGAGTAAAAATAGTCATTTTTCAAACAGTCTCGGATTTCGATGAAACTAGTTTCATCAGATCCATAATGTTAAATTATTATAAGATTTCAAATTTTGTGTCAATTGGATTTATGGTTTGTCCGGGGCAAGCTAAAACGCGTAGAAATCGGTTTGAGTGATTTTTAAATTTAAATAGTCGATTTGAAAACCTATCTTTCAAATACGATCGAATTGGCTTCCGATATATATTCCATTGCATTCGAAATGGGGGTAAAACATTATGAACGCTAGGCGGCACGCTTTGTTTCGAGTTCGGAAAATTTTCGGATGAATAGTGTTTTGCAATTTTCTATAAAAGGCCCCTATTTTCACATTTTGCAACAAACCCTAGTTCTAAGCTTTAGCCGCCACCTCCAATTCTTTAATGATCGAAATTTCATCTCCTTCTCCCTTAATTTTCTTCAAATCCGTAAATCGATTCGTAAAACGTTCAACTACAAACCTGTAGAGCTCGACACGACGAGCAAATTCAACGGCTATGACCGTAAATTTCGTCATGAATCAACGGCAATCATCATTTGAACGTAAGCCGTTCACACACGTTTCTCGAGGCACACGTGCAACCGAGTTTGACAAGGTTGCAGGCGTTGGTGGCATACGTGGAGGGCTTCGATATGGCGGTGTTCGATCGTCTTCAAGTTGCTCGTAGTGGTGGCGAAAATTCACGAATTAGGGGCGGCTTTGGGTTCTTTATCGCGTTCGAAAACCTGGAGATGGAAGATAGCACGAGAGGCCTGATGTTGATGCAAGAAAATGTGCGGACCTGATGGAATCTAGGTTTAAAAATAAATAAAATTTGTGAAATTAGTTTTATTAAAATTCGTGTAATCTTTGTAACATCATAACTTGTTCATACGAGGTCCGTTTTGGACGAAACGACTTGCGTTGGGTTCGTATTGACGAATACTACGCAATGGAGCTGGATTGGGATGGATTGAAGCTAGTGATAATTTTGGGTAAAATTCAACGCGTGTTTAATTTTATTCGAAATAAAACACTGCAACTGTATTTGGAAACAAGGTGAGAACTTCTCACTCAATCGAATTTGTTTCGATTTAAATTTTAAATAGTTAAATTAAAATTGCTTGATTGTGTGATTGAATGATGATTGCTATCTGTTGTATTGAAATAGACCCTATACGCTATATATTAAACAGATGTTATTTATTAAACACATATACCGCGATATTCCCCCTCGATTTGGAATTGGTATTATATATGTACTTGGAGTTGATTTTCCCATATTATATAGCGGATGAGACCCAATTGCGCCGCATAATAGCGGATAATATTTTATATAAACCCATGTATCGCGATATTCCGTCTTGAAACGGGATTGGTATTGTGCTAACTTCTGTGGATGCAGGGAAACAGGTTGGAGGGATCCAACTGGATTCCTCAAATAATTGAATTTGTTTCAATGTTGTGTTGTTGATTATTTATAATCTCTATGTGATTATCTTTTTGATTGAAATCGTTGAAGGCTAAAATTTAGCCGAATAAAATTTTGGTATCGTTAGATACCGAAAATAAATAAAAATTTGATTTTTCAAAATTCAGGTTGAAAGTTTATATTTAAAAATTATGATGTTTTGAGAAATAAAGTTGAAAGATGATTTTTGGAAATATGAAGTTGATTATTTTATAAAGTAATTTAAATGGTGAATTTTGAAATTATTATAAAAGCTTTATATATAAGATTTAAAAAAATTTGGATTTTTGTAAATCAAAGTGATGGAATTATAAAGGAGTTTTAAAGACGTTTTAAAATGATGTTATAAATGGATTTTATAAAAGAATAGAATCTACGATTTGTGAAGTTATAAAATGAATGAATTTGTAAATAGAGAATTATAAGTAATTTGCTTATAAATTGGATTTTGGCGTGTAAATGGGATATGGATAGAATTTGTTAATAAAGTGATTTTATAAGTTGAAGTTGTTATAAAATATAAATGGAATTTATAAACATTGTTTTATAAATTCGAAATCGACTTATTTTGATAAGTTAATTATTATAGCTTATTAAAGGAGATATATCCACGATTTTGGACAGTGGATAATCCTTCAAAATAAAATGTGTAGAAACGTTGAATTTGGTTAATGAAGTCTATTCACGATTTTGGACAATGAATAATATATTAAAGATATGTTTTGGAGAAGTGATATTTTAAATAGAATTAAATTGATTCAAAGGTGTTTTAAAAATGTATTAAATATCGAAACCATAGATTTCAACATTCATTGTTGAAATAGACGTTTTCGAGAAATAAGGAAAAGATGGACTATAACACTGTTGTTATAGTAAATGATTTTTGGAAGGAAATTTTTTTGTATAGTATTGGGATTTATATATCTATCTAAATTTCAAATCCATATACTAGTGATTTTGGGTTGTCGTAACGATGTTTTACGCAACATTCGTTTTGACTCAAATGAATGTGTTTAAGAGAATGTTTTCCTTAAAGAATAAAATATATACTTAATTGTGATTTAAGTATATTGAATATTTTCCAAATGTTGAAAATAAATAGATTTGTGAATTACTTATTATTGAATAGGTATGGAAATGTTTTCCAATATGAAGTGAAATGTTTTGAGATTATATCTTTTAAAGATAAATTGAAAATGAATATTTGAAATCGATTTGAGAATCGTATATTTATAGATATTTTTGAAAAATAAATAATTTGGGAAATTATTTGGAATCTGGTGATGTTGTGCATATCTATTGATAGTTAAATAACCGACTATCAATATTTACCTTTAAATGGGTATTTGTTGTGATTTGCTTGAATTCGAATGCTACACTTATTTTAAAATAAGCGCTCGTTATTTAGCTTAGCCCAGAAAAGACTTTGGGTCATGAATCCATTCCGAATAGTGATACGTCGTAATGGATAGCATTTGAAGACCGGTGTTGAAGACCGGATATTTTCGAAAATGAAAGGATTACCGTTGAATTTCTCTACATCGGCTGATCTCCGATCTAGAGATTTTATCACCCTTTGTGATGGGAAGTCCGGTCGTGATTAGTGAATATCCGGATTGCAAGGGCTTCTTTGGAAGTGCCTTTGGTTCCGTTCGATCCCGGAACGGACTTGTATGGATGTGTGTCTGACGTTATAATTTGAGATGTAAAGCTGGTTTCTATCAAATACATTTCTGTTGGTGGTGAAAAATTTATTCTCATAGCTTAACACCCTTCTCTGAGACGTACGAGCTCAGAGGTTATGTAGGTGATGGTTACTAGTGATATATTCCCAATTTGGTAATGTGGCATGCGAAGTGCTACTGATCATTTGTTGATCAAAGCATGGCTTTGTATAAATCGTAGCTTTGTGGATGAGACTTCGTCGGACCTCACACCCTGAAATGGTCAAAATAGGAAAGATGCAGCAAGGTTTTAGGGAGTAGCGCCCCTTAGGGTATGTGCATTTCCTTCTGGATAGAAGTGGTATCATGGTATGGAGCCCAGATACTTAACTTATGTGGAAGTCGCAAATATATATATGACTTTGTGATTGATGTTGGTTGAGGATCCTCGGATAAAGGTTGTTTACAACCGGGGGATGACATACCCGTGTCAGTAGTTACCTACTTTTGCAGAGGTAACCTGTCCTTATGTTGGAAAAGATCCGGTTTGGTTCTCGGGGTGTCTCTCCAGAGGCGTACCCATGTGGCAATGGGAAGTTCCTTGGCCTGACCATTTGTTGGAAAATCCAAAGAAACAATATGTTCCCTGTACAGTTTTAGTTGTATAACCTGCCATTTACTTATGGTGGCGCCCCACTGTTTAGATGGTAGCATTAGTAGGCATATAATAATGGTCGTATGTTGGCTAAGATTTATATCATACTTTCGAAATGTTTTCCTACACTTTGCACTTATAGTAATAATATCAAAGAAATCTGCGTATCAAGCATGTTTGACTATCATAAGGAGAAATCTCCTCCAATTCTGCGTTTGCATTGTGTGTGTGGCAGGAGGCCTTATGGTAGTTACATTTTCTAAAAGCATTGCGGATCTATTTTTAAAATATTTCTTTGTTTATTTTTTATACTGTTTTAAGTTCTCACACCGTCCCATGACTGACCTGGAGTTTATTGTTCCCTTCCTAAACTCTGGGTGCCCATCATCTTCCACACGGGCAGCCTAGAGTCAGGTTATCGGGATGTTCTGGAATTCAGAAGGTGCTGTGGAGCTCAAGAGGAGAGCTGGATGGCGAGACGTATCACTTGTATATGATATTATCTTTTCCGCTGTGTATTCAGTTGTGAGGACAGGTTTATATAACTGTCCATTATTGTGTTGTGTTGTATATTGACTCTGTTGATGTAATGTATAAAATGTACAGTTCTTTTGATTTAAAAGATTATTCATTTATCTATTATATGTTGTTTCGCTGCGATTGTGAGATTCTGATATTGTTTTAGTTGCTTCTTCTTTCTTTCTTCTTCTACCTTTTCATCTTCTTAAACCCCAAGGGTTCGGTTTTCCGGCATTCGATTGTTCGGCAGTTGATACAGTGGACGTATTAATGTCGATTTTCAGGAGTCGAAGAATCGGTTCCTGACAACAATGGTCGTTTTAATTAACGTGTGAAAATAACCTTCTAGGACACTGTCTCAAATTTGGATGAAACCAGTACCATCAGAACTGTAATAACAAATTATTATATGCCGACGAATTTCATGGCGATCGAGTGTATCATCTAATCGTGCGAGCTCGAAACATGTAAAACTAATTATAGAATTTAATATAATGTAATTTGATTTGAAAGCTAATATCTGTATATGATTGAATTAGACTCTGATACTCGTCCTATTATGTTCGAAATAAGGGTAATTGGTATAGAACCTAGGCGGCACGCCTCAATTTTAGTTCGAGAATTTCGGGTACATAAAACTTGATACTTGAATAAAATAATATAAACACCCATCATTTCAGCCACCCTACCCATGCTACATCATGTACCAGATAGGGCCGACCCTAGGCATAGGCCGGCTAGGCAGTCGCCCAGGGCCTCCGATCCAGAGGAGGCCTCTCCTTTGATTATATGGGCCTTAGATTTACAAAATATTTTACATATAATAAAATTAAAGAGGCCTTAAATTAACAAAAGATAGCTTGGTGCAGTGGAAAAGCGCTAGGTCCTTGAAGACAAGGTTGCAAGTTCGATTTCCAGTGCCTATAGTTTTTTCTCTGTACAAAAATTTCAACTAGGTCCTCATACATTCCAGGGCCGACACTAGTACCACATCCATAATCCATCACCTTAGTTCTCAAATCATTCTCCAGATCCATACCCATGTTTCCCATATAAAACCTGCGACCTCTCATCCTCTTTCTATTTTTTGGAAATCAAAAATCAAAAGCAAAAACAAATTATGGCCGTCTCTTTAAAAATCCAAGTGAAGACTTGAACCATTTATTTTCACCGAGCTTTTCTTCCTTCCATTTATTTTATTCTCTCATCGTTCCAATGAACAAAATCAAGGAAATTATAATGGCGGGGATTTCAAAAATTCATATCACAAAGCACACTCCACTAAAAATATCCAAACTTCATCCATTAAACTCATTGAAGCTAGTTCTATATTATGGTATGTTTTGAGGGGTTGCGACATTGTTTAGACGTGACTAACATTTACAGTCATGAACTAGGGCTAGTGATTTCTTGCGAAGGAGGAGGAGTTAGGTATTGTGGTGAGTGTGGTTAGCTTTGTCATGATGAGGCGCAGCCGCGATCGCATTTTGGTAAGGCGCAATGACGAATTAGAAGTCACGACATTTTAGGGTTGCTTGCGGCTATTTGGGTCGTGCTTAGGGGTAAGGCGTCGGTCGAGATGTGAAGGTAACGATTGCATTGAGGAGACAGGGAGGAGAATGTTGGTGAATTCTGTGATGGTTTTAGTTGAGTGACGAGGGAATGTAATTAGTATATTAACTTTAATTTGGGTAATTAGTATATAAGTGAATGTAATTAGTTAGTGTAAATATTATTTTTAAATTCATAAAATCTTATTATATTATTATCTAATCTCTATTAGGTCAGAACTGAACACGGTTAGTCACGTTAGGATCGTATTGAACTAGTTTTGGCATTGGTTTGTCGATGATTGGAGCTAGTTGAATTTTGCGCTAAATTGCAAAGTTGTCCGATTTAGATGAAACCATAACGACTAGGTGACAACTGGAATTTTGGTGAATTAAAATTGGCTAACAAGTAATATTATATGGTTGATAAAAATTGTTGATTGGATATTTGGATGATTTACTGTTTTATCAGTTGGTTTGGATTTATTCTCGCCCCTGGAGTGGATAACCTATATTATATACTTATATAATGATTGTGATGCTGGGGACAGGTTGGAGGGATCCAACAGAATCCTCGCCATTGTTGATTTTATTTACATATATGTGTGTTGATATATCTAAATTGTGATGCAGGGGGACATGTTGGAGGGATCCAATAGGATTTCTCGCCATTGTTGATTTAATTTCAATAATATTCTTGTTATATAAATTATTAGATATTATACATGATTGTTGGCTCTATTGATTATGACAATGTTTATGTTCAAAACTAGAAACTAATAGAAACTCAATATCGATATTTGTTAAGCGTTTGGTAGCCATTGGCCTTGAATTTGTATTTTAAAAATACTATAAATTATCATTAGGGTTGGAGTTGAATTTTGAGATAGTAAATGAATTCAAAATTCGAATTTGGGTTTCTTAAATATTTTGTTTAAGAAGAATTAGATTTCTATTTTACTCAAACCTTATTACCTAGCATGCCTAAGTCAGTAGAAATGGTTTTAAAAGTATATTTAATACGGTTGATTCTAAAGATTATTTATTTATATTTAATAATTTTTTTAAATTATCTATTTATATTCAATATCATTTTATAGTTACTTATTTATATTTAATGTTGTTTAAATAATAGGGTTAAAGTAAACGATTAGAATTTATTTATAAATGTTTTCAAGATTTATGAATAGAGTTTTATCAAAAGACTTGAGTTTTATAAGAGGAGTTATATAATATGGTTTGGAAACATAAAGGAAGATTGATTAAAGGATAAAAAGGGTTTATAAACAGTTTTAGATATTTATAAAAGGATTTTAGAAATGGGTTTATAGAGCTATAAAAGTAGATTTATAAATGGTTTTATGGACTTATAAAGAGGTCAGAAATGATTCAGGTATGAATAAAAGAGTTTTATAAATGGTTCCAAAGATTGATAAAACAATTATAAATGGTTTTAAAAATTTATAGTAGAGTTTATAAATGATTTAGAATTGTGTAAAAAGGAAATCTTCCTCAGAATTTAGTGAATATACTTACACTGTTGAGATAAGTATATGGATATTTTCCAAGTACTGAAATATAAGGGTTTATAAATAAATCTCTGTTAAAAATATCTTAATACTATCATTACAAAGTGATTTTAATTAATGAAAATATTAATTTAAGAGGCTAGTGATTGCTTATGTGCATAACTAATGTTGGTTTTCGCCTTTTGAATTAAATCCTTGATTTGGATGCGTGTTTGTGATAATTAAATAACCAATTATCGAATATGGACCCAAAACGTAACTTTGGAAATATTTAGGAGAAATACGCGAGTTATATGGCACAGTCATCTCTAATGATGTTGTACTGTGCGTATAAATCTTATTTCGCTCTCCTAGGACAAACGTAAGGAAATCTATCCACAACGTTTAGGAGGTGATCTCCTCTCTTATCTTTGACTGTTTATTTCCTAAAAAACTAGAGTTGAGTTTACCAAAAACTATCGAATGTTGTTTCGAAGAGACCGAGATTGGATATGTTATCCGAAAACCCACTTCGATCCAACTCAAGCGTTTCGAAGTGAAGACATCTTGAAGATGATACAATTGAAGACGGAGCTCTTTGAAGTGTAAGGACTGCTTGCTACGAATCCTGAGGATGATTCCAAAATGGATGTAGTAAAAGTGGTGCATTCGGTTTCGTTCAATCCTAAAACGAACTTGTAAGGATGAATTTTGACATTGTATCATCGACTGGAAGGCAATGTAGTATTCGAAGTGGAAAGTGTTACATAAAAGGTAAAACATAGCCTCAAGCCTCATAAACCGAGAATGACTAAAATATGGGAGATGTAGCAGAGCTAAGTGGGTCGCTCCCAAATAGGGTATGATCATCCCTATATAGAGTCAATATTATCTCTCAATTATATGCTTCGGGGCCCATTGAACGGAAGGGTGATCATATTCAGTACTATCCGGTAAAGGGTAGATCGTTTTATGTTGGCAGGGAATCCTTGCGAGGTACTCAGTGTTATTTTATCTAGATATGCACCGACGGGCGGTACCCCAATAGTCCATTCATTGTATGGAATATCTTCTCCAATAAGCGTAATATGGACTTAGTTGTGTCCAATTATGCTGAAATGTAAGATGCAAGCATTTCAGCTATATTCACATACTTTGACCCCTGGACATTATTATAATATAAATGGATTTTCTATAGAAAATGTTTTGGTTAACAAAAGGCAAAACCTATCCGTGTTTATGTTTGGTGTGGTCTTACGAGATGCTTTTATTTGCAAAAGATCTTTGAAACATTAAAAATCCAGTTAGGTGTATTTTCTCACGCTGGTTTTCCAGACTGACTCGTATGTTATTTTATAGTAATGCTGGGGTCAGATCAAGCATATTACAGATTTAGTTTTGATGAATTGGAGTTTCAAGAGATGAGCTGGAGGCCAAAGACGTATCTACATATTTCATTGTGTTCCACGTGTTGTCTGTTGGTTGTATTTATCAGCAATTATAAGGACATACTGTTATAACTATTCGGGATGAAATAGGTCAGCATACTCTGATTAGTGTATGTGTATTACATCTTTTTGTGTGTAAACATTTTCGTATATTATAGATTATTTGTTAAACTATGAGATTTTATATTGCTTAGCTTTCTTCTTCCTTCCTTCTTTCTTTCCCTAACTATCCGCCTTTCCGTTCAATTGAGCGGGAATGAGTGGTTGATTGTCCGCTTAAACTGTATGGAAAAGTGAGTCGAACAATATCTATGTGGGAAGAGACCAATAGAAAAGATCCTGAAGTTAACTGGAGTAAAATTGTATGCGATAAAGCAAACAATCCTAAAATGGCACCGACTACATATAAAGTAGCAATGGGTAGACTTCCAACTAGATATAGATTGGAAAAATGGGATATCATAAATGAGAAAAACTGTGTTTTATGCAATAAAGAAGATGAAAATCACATGCACATCTTTATTGAGTGCAAATATTAAAAAAAAACTTTGGGAAAATTGCAAAATAATGGCTAACTTTAGAAATTCAAACTCTAATTTACAAGAAATAGTAGTTTATTTGGCTAACAGAAAACAAGCTACAAACTTTGAAACTAGTAGGTGTAACATTGCCTTGATAGTCACTATTTGGAGTATCTGGAAGGGGCAGAACCACATAGTTTTTCAGAGAGTAGAAAGAAACATCAATGAATTAAGCGGATTAGCTATAACAGATATGAGATTGGGAGCGAAATGAATTAAGGGAAGACTTCTTCTAGTAGCCAGGACAAGCGGAAGATGCATTTGAAGCAATGGATCAGAGGCTGGAAGTGATAGAAAGCCAAGGTATAAGCTTTGATACATCTCGGTTGCCATGAATGAAAATAAGGAAGCATGGGAGAGAACATGGCAGATTTGTAAAGTTGTAGATTATTATGTTCGAAGTAAAAGTTAATTTATGTAATTTATTTAAGTTGTATTATGGCTTTGGCCGAGCACTCTCTTGGGTTTAAAAGCCTTAATAATGTTTTACCCATTTTCAAAATTTTAATATAATATTAAGATGATTTATATTAATAAAATAACATTTAGTTAGAATATGTAACATAATCTGAATATGTCAAAGTTTCAAACTTTAACATTAAAATCAAAATATCTAAGTTTGAGTAATGTAAAAAATTTATATTTCAAATTTAAAGCTAAAATATCTAAGATTGATTAAGTAAAAATTTTAAATATTAAATTTAATGTAAAAATTATTTTAGTTTGATTTGATAAAATATTTTCAAATTTAAAGCGAGATCCAGATTAGTTTAATGAAATATCTTTGTTTTAATTATGCTTTAATATAATAATAATAATATATGTAATATATATTTTTCAAAAAGTATATTTTAATTAATTTGTGTGTGTATATATATCCATTTAAAATCATATAAATGCATTTATACACACATCTATATATAAAGGTGAAGGATTAGCAGCCCCCGAATTTAGCCCTAAATGTAACCTCTTAATTCTAGCCACTCATTTATATTTAAATAACTATACAGTGTGATGAGAGAGAGAAATAACTAGTACTTAAAAAAACGAATGACTTGAATTAAGGGATTGTGTTGGGGGCTGAATCCAGGGGGCAGCTAATCATTCCTCATTTATAAATAGATAGATAAATAATAAATATACATATATGAGTATAATTCCTTTTGGCAAAAAAACCCGTAAGCTATTTTAAATTAATGTCGTTGACTAATATATTAGCCAACCTTGGAATTAGACCAATGTCTGTGTATTAGTAAAGGTTACTTACTCATACTAGGCTTAAAAAAGGTAAAATGTGGAGCAAAGCAAATAATGTAAATGACACAAGATGTAGAGTGGTTTGGTAGAGATTTGCTTGTGTCCACTGTAAAGATCTCTTACTGTGTTTGTTTCTTATAATTACAAGAAATTACAAGAGAATAATAATAAATTTATCCCTTAAGCTTACAACGGTACTAAACTTAAGAACTTGAAAGGAGTTGCTTAATGTGGGAGAGTAATTATGTGTTGAGAAATAACAAGAATTCAACCCCTTTGATGTTGTAGGCGTAGGGTGTTTATTACAGCTTATATAGGCAATGGATGACTGAGATTTCACTATAAGTAGGCAGGAATTGTTCTCAACCATTAATTTGGTCACTTGGATGCATGGAAGACAACGAGAAAGGTAGTTGGAATTTATGGCTGAGAAGCAAGTCAGCTATAATTCCATATGGAGCCATAATAACCCGCACCTTAATAGGCCCGAACTTCGACTAAATTAGAAATCAAGTCCATTAGGGTATGGATTGTTGGTAACATGCAATAAGCATTAGCGTAATAAAGCAATAAATATAAACTTACAGCGGAATTTAAAAATATAATAGAACATACATACTAACTAAGGCTACTACATTAGAGTCGATATTATCCTTAGATGTCAAGTTGCATTGTCATCGCTGAGCATAAAAAAGAAGACTTCACCATCTGTAGTTTCCTCTTGCACCAGTAGCATATCCCTCTAAATCTATCATCTGGGTTGTAAGGAGGAGGGGATCTGAATAATGTTCTGGTGAGTGGAAAATTACATACTTTAACCGTAACACTAATTTATGCCAATTGATTCCTACTTAAGTGTTATATCTATTATTTACGACTAATCCATCTAATACTGTGCGCATATGATATGCTTAGCCTCCTTTGAGGTATAACTATATATAAATATATATCTAAACATTGTACTACCCAAAAACCCCGACCTCTTGATGCTTCTTAAATACAGAGAAGGCAAACTCATCGTCCATTTAATACCTCAACCCCGAAGCGGGCCTTCGGCAACGTAAACTCTAGTCAATTGGCCCTAGCTACAGTGACCGATGACCCCTAGATACAGCTTTATAATTTAACCGTCTATTGCTAATGCAACTCAAAAACTTATCTAAGGTTTAAATCTCCGACAACCAAACAACTAACTAATTATACTTTGAGTTCTGTGTATATCCTATACGGATTCTACACTAGTAGGAAGAGAAATCCATCAAGGTATAACCTTAATCTTTTCTACCAACTGCTCGGGACGGCTGGTGATCATAGCTTACATGCCAACCCTACTACTATATACTGGTTTAAAATTAGTACTAAGATAACCTGTTGACTTTCCTCAGTCGAAATCCGGTTTAGACTAACCTGATGTAAGTCAAGAAAAATGCCTAGTTACTTGATACCTCTTTTTTGAAATGAAACAGATCCCATTTCCCTAAAAGTATGGGGCCATTTAATACTTCAAATATGATGCGAACCCTCGTTTTTTTCCTCTACCTCAGCAGTAAGTATACATAACTGTTGGTAGGCTCTAATTGAAGGGCATACTTCTGTCGTGTAACTCGACTGACCTCGCATCTCAACCCACTAAATCAAACCAATCAACCTAAGCCTAAATGTTACGCTAGGCCCACTAATTTGCACTTATCCCAAATGTATAATTAATGCTATATAATTTCCCATATTGAAAATTATATCGCCTTCTAGTATATAATCCCTTTCTTATATGCTTATTTACTATATTTCATAAATGTCAATTGTCTGTAGTAAATGGTCATTATTTTTCTAATTGGACTATCTCTAACAACATTTATTTATTCGTTCTAATTCAACCTATTATGCATATTTCATTTTCTCATTAATGTCACATTAAATCCTTTAATCAATCCCATTAAATGCAGTTATGTCCCTATTTAATTCTTACAACTCCCTATTAACTACACATTTATTGCTTTATTATTCTGGAGTTACTATCCCTTTTCCATTTACGCCTTCTAATTCTATATTTTACATTCTATTTTTGCCTAAACTTCCAAATGATAACTAATGCGAATATTGAAGTATATTACGGTGTGTGTATTTAATTGGTAGGCATGGTTGTGTGCGTGTATGTGTATCTATTCTTATTTCCAACTATAAATTCCTAAACCAAAACAATCCTTTCCCTGTTTCAATTTATTGGAGCAATCCTTCCAAAAAGATTACCGTTACCACTTTCCATAAATTATCCAAAAGTGGGATCCTTGTTTCGTTTGAATTTATGAAGTATTATATCTTTTCTTTTATTGAAATAGATAATGCAAACTACGGGAAAAACATCCATACTTTACACATTTCTTTCATTTTTGGTATATTCCTTATTATTTCAGACAATGCACATTTTATACATTTGTGGAATTAGATGATTTATAGAAATTACATGAAAATAAATACCATTAAGTTGTACCCCGCTTAACATTTTACAACCCAATTATAAATTTGGAATAAACTTTACAACTTCATCAATATGCAACTTTAACAAATTTAGGGATTGATTTTCAAACTTCTAGATAAGAGTGTAAATATCATTCCTATTTCAGTTACTTATCTTATAGAATATGTAGGCAATATCCTTATACGTTTGTTTTAAGCCTACAGCTCATCAAATCTTTTATAGGGTTTATGATTAATTAAAATTCAAAGATATAAATTTCAGTATTATAAATAAATCATATAATTTCTCACTAATCTTTCAAGCTTTCCAAATCCCCCAAATCCCCAAAATCCGAATTCATCCCTTTACTTGACTTATTTTCCATTTTAATCCCAAAAATATGTAAACAAGATATATACACATACTATTAGAATTACAGATCTGAGAAGAGATTAGGGGTTCAGGGGAATATAGATTTATAATTATAAAATTTACCTTTCCCTTTCGCTACATCGATTCTCTTCTTCTCTTTTATTTTCTGCCCTTCTCCGATTTGCGCTTATATATAATATTTTATAGTTACTAGAAATAGTGAAGGAAAAATTATAGAGCTTCGCTACTTTAAGTAGAAATATGAGAAGAAAAGTGAAGGGCTAGACCTATTTATAGGCGCTCGAATCAATCGTATCCCTTAGATTAAAATAATTAAATCCGAACCATCCAGTCCAAGTTCAAACCTAACTGCCATGTTTACCATCGGTCAACTACCCCTATAAGTGATGGCAGTCGACCGCTAACTGTTTACCAACCCAATGGTGGGATCGATCGATAGGGTCCATGGTATTAATATTATTTTCCTTTTTTCCCATGTTCAATTATTTCCATTTCGAAAACTTCAAACGCTAATAACTTCTTCGTTTGAGCTCTAATCGCAAAACTTCAAGTATGAAAGTTTTTTAGAAAATCACTACGATTATAATGGTGCATGTTTCATGGATATATTTTTACTTCGCTCAAATTCCATTTTTGAACCTTAATAATTATTTATTAATTAAGGTTTATTTTGGGGTGTTACATTCTCCCCCGTAAAAGAATTTTTTCCCCGAAATTCCCTAAGGTTAAGTCATGTAACAAAGCGTGCAACCATTTTAAACAATCCAACCAATTAGTGTACAACAAATTTTGCATCCAAATTTGTACAAGTGCATCGTATATTATAACATATAAGACATGCATGCAGAATGATTCTAAATCAATGCCTCCTATATGAATGCATTCATTTGAAAATATTTTGGAAATACGACGCAAAAAATCTATATATACTGGCAGTTCCATATGTATGCAAATTTTTAAATCAAAAATTCTTTTTCAGAGAACAAATTTCCACACTCCTACAAGTAGGAGTATGGTTCAACCAATTGTGCATCCAATTCGTACCATCCAGTAACCCACGCACAATTCTTAACGTCCAAAATCCTAGAAATCTAATTTTCCTAAATTTATACTCCTATGACAGAAAAGGAATTTAAATGGAAAATTTTACATTTCCACTCTTCTTTTGGATACCTATTCCATTGCACTTTGGAACTTTCTCCTTTTCCTCTAATTTTTTCCGACCTTTACAAGTACAATTTTCATAAAGAGGTTTATTTTTATATGTTAAAGCGAGATTATACTAATGGAAAGTTTTGTTTATTATCAACAAGGCAGGAAAATAAAATTCCAAAGCTAAAATAGCTTTTTTTTCCTCGTTATTATCTATGTTTTGTATACCATCATGCTTGTCAGATAGTAAAATTCATATTCACTAACACATTGATCCTCTCTACGCAAAGCATGCGGCCCTTGAAAATCAGAAATTCTCTTGTTTTCTCTAAAATCCCCTTTCCCCTTTCACTCAAATTTGCAAAATAGCTTAACTGTAACAATCCTAGATTTTTGAATATAATTTTAAATTTGACTTTATTTTTTTTGAAATTATTTTAAATTTGTTTTTATTGTAATATTTCATTTATAAATATTTTTAAAGTGATAATAAAAGTTTTCCAAAATTTATTGCATTTATTTTCTATTTTTAAAGCCCAGTTTCCATTTTTCTGCTATTTTCTTCATTTAATTATATTTAATTAAAATTTATTTATTCATTTTTATATATGCATTTTATTTTTGTGTTTTTATCTTTTTTTGTAAGTATTTTTAGGGACATAAAATTTTTCCAAAATTTATTTCATTTATTTTCAAATTTTCAAGCCTAGTTTACAATTTTTGCTATTTTCTTAATTTAATTATATTTAATTAATATTTATTTATTTTTGTTTATTTACTATATTTTCGTGTTTATCTGTATTTATACATATTTTACATGTATTTAAAAATTTCAAAAAGAATTATAGAAATATGAAGAGTTTTGTGACTTTTTATATACTTAGACTTCTTGTATTCTTGCCTTTTCATTTTAACCATCACATGCTTTTACTTTGGCTGTTCCTTATCCTTTGTTCAGCCGCATCATTTCTTCATTTCTCATGCATAAAAAAATATACTTCTCATCTCCTAAAGATCAGCCATCAACATGAGAAAGTTTGGTAAAATTTTATTTTCTTTTTCATTGTTTTCTACTTGTTTATATTGTTTTGCACTTGCATTTCTTCTTCTATGGCTCGGCCCTCCCATCTCCATCACCTTGGCTGCCTCCACCACCACTACCACAACTAGTCACCACTACCTCCATTCCAACCCCAAAGCCATGCCGTGGCCATCTATGACCAGATCCACTACAATCTTGCACAAACTTCACATATACAAGCATAGCCGAGCTTCACCTTAGCACCACCACCTCAAACTCCACTTGGCCGAACCATACACCACCACACCAGCCAATACTTGACCTGAGATTCCCTACCATGTCATCCCTGACCCACCTGAAGACTTGTCGTGCCCATGTTGCTTTGGCCGTGCCTATATTTGCCTTGAAACATTGTTGTGTAGCCTTAGCTTGTGTAATTCCATGCACACATACCTTTGTACCATCATCTAATCCATGTTAGGCTGACCTGTTGAACTCAAAACTAGATCCAAACCCACTCTTTAGCCGTGCAATTCTGACCCAGGGCTGAAGCATATGTTGTTGAAAGCAAGTGCAAATACTTTGGCTTTGTGTTGTGCATTCATTTGTAACATTGTTTAATTATATGTTGGTTTGAAACTTATGTTATTTATATTTGTTTTGTTTGTTTGAATATATTCAAGGAGATTAACTTTGGCTCTCTCAATCTCAAATATTATTCATGCTTTCGTGCCTTCAAAGATCTTTGTTATGTGTTTTGGTTGTCATCTCTAGCTTATACAAGTGAGTTATTCTCACCAGACGGTTTTATACTTATATGACTAGTAAACTGATCACATTTGAATTTGTAAACTCATATCACCATGCTATATCAGCTATGTTATGATTATATGATGTTCACCCATGCTTAAACACCTTCTATATCATATGTTACTGTTATTTAATGCTATTCTGTTATTTATATCAGTTTATCACACTGCAAGTTACCATTAGATTAGAATCACTATGTGTTGAAATGATACATACCCGAACGGACTTTAGAATAGGGAAAAATCGTTATGGGATGAAATGATAGGCCTGAATGATTTTTAAATTATTTCATTTACTTGGGACTGCGGGTTTGAAATGATAAAACCCGGGTTTTCTTTGTAAATTACGGATTGAAATGATATAATATCGTATCACTTTACCTAGGCTAGAAAATGATATATAGACCCGTGGTTAAAATATATTTTTCTAAAATTTTTAAAATATGTTTAAAATGTAAATATTATAATATTTTGATTTAAGTTAATTAAAAATGATTTTTGTAAAGTATTATTGATTTTCTAAATGCCACGAAAGGTGAATTTTCACTGTTTTGATAAACTTAAGTGAATGAATAAAATTTGAAAGATTAAATTTTGGAAATTTAATATTTAATTATTAAATATAATAACTTCATTTTAGTAATTTAAAAATGAAGTAATTTGTTTTGAAATATAAACTATTTTGAAATGTGAGTTGAAATGGTATTTTGTTTTAAATTTGAATCAAATAAACGTGGTTTTGAAAGATATGATATTCTAATATTTTTGGAATGGATTTGAAATGATTTGAAAGGATATTGAATTTTTGAAATGATATTTGATTTTTGAAATATTATTACGATTTTTAAATTATAACAATGAGTTATAATAACGATTGGTTGTTAAAGAGACTAGGATCGGATATGGACATACTCTCTATCGATACCGAAAACAACTTTAACGACTGTGTACGCGGTGGAGATTCCAGAATGAAGTAGGATGGTGACGTCGTTCCTGAGGTACATTACGTGGACCCGACTCCTGTGAGTTGGCTTAAGGTGGCTAAACAGGAGCGATCTCGAGCCAAAAGAGGTAGACCCGACTCCTGTGAGTTGGCTTAAGGTGGCTAAACAGGAGCGATCTCGGGCCAAAAGAGGTAGCACCTCTGGCCGGACACACTTCTTCGATACCATTCTATTACTGTTGTGATTGATTGGGTGCACCCCTTTATTTTGGAGTGTTGTTCGGGGTGGGCGTAGTGGTTGCTACGTTACCGCCAGCCCGTGTGCGTAATTGGTATATCTACCCTGGCATTGCCTTGTATGCCGTGTCACCTACCATACCGAGCCTTTACTACGAGTTTGTTTTTCTCCCGTAGCCCAAGGAGTATTTAGGGCAGTCTCCCGATCTAGAGATACGCTAATACTGGATGGACTACTTAGACATTATTATAATAGCGCAGACATCCTTTAAGTATCTGCTATTTTAAAGTATGTTTATTTTATTGTAGACATTATTATAATAGCGCAATATTACTATATAGTAAATAATTTAACGGACCCTTAGAGGATGGTTAGTCCCAGACATCCTTTAAGTTACTTGTATCTTTATTACAGTTCACTTGAGTTGGTTTACATTATATAAGTATATATTGTCTCGACTCGAGTGTTTTGTGTTTTTCTTTACGCTCGGGTCAGCCTGAGTATTCACAGCTTTGGATTCTCTTTCCGGGCCTGGTCTTTGCTGGAGATTCTGCCTATCTATATTTATATCTATTTCTGTATCAGCTGTTCTAGTTTATCTCATGTATTAGTGAACTTCTATGTATGTGGGATTTCTATTATGTTGTTTACAGACTGTTATTATGCATTTGTTTTGAGACTTTGTTATAGTAGCTTCATGAACTATTATGTTATTTTATATACCGATGCGAGTATTCTGATTGTTCTGTGTCTGTGATTCTGTGTATTTGATTTCATTTGCTCTAAATTTATTTACAATCTATTATTTTGCATCATTCAAGTCCGATATGTGTGGATTATTGTTGATTTGAATGGTACGAAATGGCAGGTCGTCACATTTGGTATCAGAGCCAGGTTTTTGGCAAACCATTGCCTCTACAGAGCAAAAACTCATTAGAGATAGGGTAGAAATACCCTAGAATGAGTGAAATCAATCTCAGAATCATATCCTAGTGAGAGACGTATTTTCAAAGTATAAAATGATTTTTCAAAATGTTTTCAAAAGATTTTTCAAAGATTATTTTGATATATAAATTTTTTTCTTGTTTTAAAGGATTTTCAAATGTTTTCTAACTTCCTTCCTTTCATATCTACCTTGTTAGATTTTCTTTCTTTAGGATATTCATCCAAATGAATTCTCTTGTCTTATCTTAATTTATCTTTGGCTTGTCTTTATCTTGTCCTATTCTTGATATTTTTAGGATGAATCAAGGAAATGCCAGAGGTAGGGTCGTGGTATTACCCCAGCTCCTCAGCCTGTTGCTCCTGTTCGATTCACTGTTCTCTGTAAGGAATTCTCTCAACTTGATGGAACCCCATTCACCGGTTCAGAGAACATCATTGAGGCTCAGCAGTGGTTGTGGAGTCTTGAGAGGATATTTACTGGTCTCGAGATTACTAATGTCCAGAAGCGTCAGTTAGCAGCTTGGCAGTTGCGTGATTCTACTTTAGATTGGTGGGAGTCCGTTATGGCTAACACCGTCGAAGCTGATATTACTTGGGAGCAGTTTAGGTATCTTCTATGTTATCTTAATTTTGTTTCTATTTTCCTTTCTTTTGAATCTATCTTAAGCTTGTTCTGTATCTCCTTTCCAGGGAGGCTTTTGTGACGAAATGAATGCCAAAAGCCGGAAAATCTCTGCTTTATCGTGAATTTATGGATCTTAAGCAGGGTAGCATGTCTTTTGCTGAGTATGAGAGGAAGTTCAATGAAATTTCCAAGTTCGGTCCTAGCCTTATTGACACTCCTCTCAAGAAGAATGAGAAATTCATTGCTGGTGCTCGTCCAGAGTATTATAGTCGCCTCATTTCTCATGTTCATGGAACTTTCACCCAGCTTATGGATATGGCTATTCGCTATGAGAACCCCACATCTAAGAGTCCTGCTGTTTCTGGTGCTCCTCCATCTCAGCCTTCCTCTGCTAATTCTAAGAAGCGTAAGCCTAATTTTCATCAGTAGAAGAAGAATTGGCAAAAGCGTCCTGGTTTGGGATCTTCATCATCTGCTCCTGCTCAGAGGCAACCTGTTGATCTCTCATCTACCACTTGCTTTAGGTGTGATCAGAAGGGACACTATGCCAATAGCTGTCCTACATTAGCTGGTGCTGCTGTTCCTCTACCTGCTCAGTTGGCTAGGCATGATCTCTGCCATATCTGTCTCCAGCCTGGTCATTTTAAGAAGGACTGCCCTACTTAGCAGAGGGGTACGCCTTTTGGTATATTTGTTGTCACTTCTGCCTCATCTCCAGTTCCTCCACATGCTCCCGCTCCTAGTGATGACGAAGGTACTCTACAGGGTTCATTTACTTTATTTCATCGTCCTGTTCATGTGTTGTTTGATACTGGAGCTTCCCATAGTTTTATTTCTGTTGATTTGTGTAATAAGTTTGAGCATCTCCTATCTCCTGAGTATGCTTCTGTTCCATTATGTGTTTCAAATCCTATTGGGGGCCCTGCTAACCTTAATTGGATTTGTAAGCAAGTGAAACTTCTCCATTCCGATCATCGCTTTAGTGGTGATTTTTATGTTCTAGGCTTCGATGCTTTTGATGTATTTCTTGGCCAGGATTGGTTAGGGAATCATGATGCTCATATCTCTTGTAAAGACCAAACTGTTCACCTTGTTGATGACCAAGGGAACTCCTTGATTATTCAATGCCACATGCCTTAGGATTTTGCTGGAACTTTATTTATTCTCTGGATTCTTCTCCTAGTGATCTTGATTCGATTCATGTGGTTATATTATATCTCGATGTATTTGGTGAAGTCACTTCTTTACCTCCGAATCGGGAAATTGATTTTCGGATTGATCTTATTCATGGTGCTCGACCTGTTGTTCTTCCCCCTAGAAGAATGGCGCCCCGCGGGAAGGTTGAGATGGGAAAGCAAATTGAGGACTTGTCTTACAAAGGTCTGATTTGGCCTAGTTTTTCTGAATGGGGAGCCGCGATGGTTTTTGTCACCAAGTCTGATGGTTCTCTTCGGATGTGTGTTGATTATATGGAGCTGAACAAGCTTACTATGAAAAAAAGATATCCAATGCCTCGTATCAATGATACGTTTGATCAGCTTTATGGTGCCACTGTTTTCTCTCAGCTTGATCTTGCCACAGGTTTTCATCAGCTCGGGGTTGCCGAGGATAGCATTCCCAAGACTGCTTTCCGCACTGAGAATGGGTTTTATGAATGGTTAGTCATGCCTTTCGGTTTGACTAATGCTCCTGCTTTCTTTGTTGATTTGATGAATCATGTTTTTCGTGATGTGCTTAATAAATTTGTTCTAGTCTTTGTTGATGATATCCTTTTCTTCTCTAGGACCAAGGAAGAGCATGAGTCGCATTTGAAATCTGTTTTGGAGACTCTCAGAAATCATCAGTTGAAGGCTAAATTTTCTAAATGCCATTTCTGGAAGGATGAAGTCCGATATCTCGGGCATACTGTTTCTAGTAATGGAATTTCTATTGATCCAGTCAAGATCGCTGCAATCAATGTAAGTCTTTCTTTCTTTCTTCACTTTTTCTTTATCATTTGATAATTCTATCTTTTCGGTTGTCCTTATTTTCTCCCTATTCTGTTTCAGGATTGGGAAATTCCAAAGACTCCATCTGATATTCGTAGTTTTCTGGGCCTTGCCGGTTACTATTGGAGATTCATTGAGAATTTTGCTCGGATTGCTACACCTCTCACTGCTTTGACTCGTAAGAATGCCAAGTTTGTATGGAGTGATCAGTGTAAGGCTGCATTCAATGAGTTAAAGAGCAAGCTAACTTACGCACTAGTTCTTACCGTTCCGAACGGAAGTGAGGGATTGACGGTATACACTGATGCTAGTCGTGAGGGTTTAGGTGTTGTTCTCATGCAGGATGGTAAGGTCGTTGCCTATGCCAGCCGTCAGTTGAAAAACCCACGAGGCAAATTATGCTGCTCATCATTTAAAGTTGCTTGCTGTTGTCTTTGCTTTGAAGCTTTGGAGGCATCATCTTCTTGGAACCAAGTTTGAGCTTTTCACCGATCATCAGTCTCTGAGATATATCTTTTTCCAGAAGGATTTGAATCAGAGGCAAGTTCGTTGGCTTGAGTTTCTGGCTTCTTACGACCTTGATATTAGCTATACTCCTGGTAAAGCTAATGTTGTGGCCGATGCTATGAGTCGGAAGAAGGCTTTGTTGTGTCATCTTGTTGTTTCTTCTTCTCCTCTTCTGGATCGTATCATGGCTAAGCAGGATGAGGACGAATGCTTAGATTGATGAAGGAGAGTGTTTATAGTAGGGTTGTGGTAGTAGTTGTGGTAGTGGAGCTCAGATTGATGATAGAGGGATTTTAAGGATTAATGGCAGGATTTGTGTTCTGAATGTTGATGGTTTGAGGCAGGAGTTGCTTCAGGAGAATCACCGATCCAGGCTTTCTATTCATCCTGGTGTGTCGAAGATGTATCAGGATATGAAGAGGCTTTATTGGTGGAGGAGGATGAAGAGGGATATCTCTATCTTTGTTAGCCGGTGTACGACTTGTCAGCAAGTCAAAGCCGATCACAAGAAGACCCCTGATTTGTTGCAGCCCCTTGAGATTCTCAATTGGAAGTGGGAATAGGTTTCTATGGATTTCATCGATGGTTTACCAAGGACTCGCAGGGGTAATGAGAGTATCTGGGTTATTGTGGATAGACTGACCAAGTCCGCTCATTTTATTCCGATCAAGTCTACTCGTTCTGATTCTAGCTTATTTGAGATCTACATGAGAGAGATCATTCGTCTCCATGGTGTTCCTCTCAGTATTGTTTGTGATCGTGACCCTATTTTTACCAGTCAGTTCTGGAAGGCTTTTCAGGAATCTTTGGGTACTCATCTGAATCTGAGCACTGCTTACCATCCACAGACCGATGGTCAAACGTAAAGAGCGAATCAGATTCTCGAGGATCTTCTTTGTGCTTTTTTGGTTGATTATGGATGATCTTAGGAAGATCATCTCCATCTTGCCGAATTCACCTACAATAATAGCTATCAGGTATAATCTTATCTTCTGTTTTTCAGTCTATTCTTAATCTTTTTATCTATCTCATTCCATCTTTGCATTCAGGCCAGTCTCAAAATGTCTCTGTTTGCTGCTCTATACGGACGACCTTGTAGATCCCCATCTTGCTGGACTGAATCCGGTAATCGTTTGGTTCTTGGTCCTGATGTGATTTTGGAAGCTTCTGAGAGAGTTGAGTAGATTAAGAAGAGGTAGAGAGCTTCTCAGGATAGGCAAAAGAAGTATGCTGATAGGCGTAGGCGGAATTTGGAATTTGTTGTTGGTGATCAGGTGTTCCTTAAGGTTTCTCCCTTGAGGAATGTCATTCGCTTTGGTCGTAGAGGGAAGCTTTCTCCCAGGTTCATTGGTCCTTTCTGCATTGTGGAAAGAGTTGGTTCTTTGGCTTATCGTCTGGATTTGCCCGAGAAGCTTTCTGGAGTACATGATGTATTCCATGTCTCGCATCTTCGCCGTCATCTTCATGATCCATCTCTTATTGTCCAACCTTCTGCTCTTGATAGTTTGGATTTCGAGCCTAATCTGTCTCTCTAGAGGAAGCCACTTCGTATTTTCGACAGAGGCACGAAGCAGCTTAGAAAGAAATCTGTTAATCTGGTCAAAGTACAGTGGAGTACTGACGATCGAGATTGTACCTGGAAAACGAAGGAGAGCATTCGTGCTTCGAATATGGAATTGTTTGTTTCAGGTAGTATTTTGTTTGCTATCTTGTTTCTCTATATTTTCCTTGCCCGTTCTTTTCGAGGACGAAAAAATTTGAGTGGGGGAGAGTGTAACAACCCTAGTTTTTGAATATAATTTTAAATTTGACTTTATTTTGTTTGAAATTATTTTAAATTTGTTTTTATTGTAATATTTCATTTATAAATATTTTTAAAGTGATAATAAAAATTTTCCAAAATTTAATGCATTTATTTTCTATTTTTATAGTCAAGTTTCCATTTTTCTGCTATTTTCTTCATTTAATTATATTTAATTAAAATTTATTTATTCATTTTTATGTATGCATTTTATTTTTATGTTTTTATCTTTATTTATAAGTATTTTTAGGTACATAAAATTTTTCCAAAATTTATTTCATTTATTTTCAAATTTTCAAGCCTAGTTTACAATTTTTGCAATTTTCTTAATTTAATTATATTTAATTAATATTTATTTATTTATTTTTGTTTATTTACTATATTTTCGTGTTTTATCTGTATTTATACATATTTTACATGTATTTAAAAATTTCAAAAAGAATTATAGAAATATGAAGTGTTATGTGACCTTTTATATACTTAGACTTTTTGTATTCTTGCCTTTTCATTTCAACCATCACATCATTTTACTTTGGTCGTTCCTTATCCTTTGTTCAGCCGCATCATTTCTTCATTTCTCATGCATAAAAAATATACTTCTCATCTCCTAAAGATCAGCCAACAACCTGAGAAAGTTTGGTAAAATTTTATTTTCTTTTTCATTGTTTTCTACTTGTTTATATTGTTTTGCACTTGCATTTCTTCTTCTATGGCTCGGCCCTCCCATCTCCATCACCTTGGCCACCTCCACCACCACCACAACCAGTCAGCACCACCACCAGTCCAATCCCAAAGTCATGCCGTGGCCATCTATGACCAGATCCACCACAATCTTGCACAAACTTCACATATACAAGCATAGCCGAGCTTCACCTTAGCACCACCACCTCAAACTCCACTTGGCCGACCCATACACCACCACACCAGCCAATACTTGACCTGAAATTCCCTGCCACGTCATCCTTAACCCACTTGAAGACTGGCCGTGCCCATGTTGCTTTGGCCGTGACCTATATTTGCCTTGAAACATTGTCGTGTTGCCTTAGCTTGTGTTGTTTCATGCACACATACCTTTGTACCATCATCTAATCCATGTTAGGATGACCTGTTGAACTCAAAACCGGATCTAAACCCACTCTTTAGCCATGCAATTTTGACCCAGGGATGAAGCATATGTTGTTGAAAACAAGTGCAAATCCTTTGGCTTTGTGTTGTGTATTCATTTATGACATTGTTTAATTATACGTTGGTTTGAAACTTATGTTGTTTATATTTATTTTATTTGTTTGAATGTATTCAAGGAGATTAACTTTGGCTCTCCCAATCTCAAATCTTATTCGTGCTTTCGTCCCTTCGAAGATCTTTGTTGTGTGTTTTGGTTGTCATCTCTAGCTTATACAAGTGAGTTATTCTCACCAGACAGTTTTATGCTTATATGACTAGTAAACTGATGACATTTGAATTTGTAAACTCATATCACCATGCTATATCTGCTATGCTATGATTATATGATGTTCACCCATGCTTAAACATCTATTATATCATATGTTACTGTTACTTAATTCTATTCTGTTATTTATATCAGTTTATCACACGGCAAGTTTCCTTTAGATTAGAGTCACTATGGGTTGAAATGATACATACCCGTACGGACTTTAGAATAGGGAAAAATCATTATGGGATGAAATGATAGGCCTGAACGATTTTTAAATTATTTCATTTACTTGGGACTGCGTGTTTGAAATGGTAAAACCCGGGTTTTTTTGTAAATTACGGATTGAAATGATATATTATCCATATCACTTTACCTAGACTAGAAAATGATATACAAACCTGTGGTTAAAATATTTTTTTTTTTTTTTTTTTTTTTTTTTTTTTTTTTTTTTTTTTGAAAATTGGTGAATTTTATTGATTCATCAAAGCTCAGAACAAATATACATGTTTCGTGTATTACATAGAAAGTAAAACAAAACACGTGCTAAGTTTATTTATAAAGAACATTCCACCAATCAACGCAAAAACAACAAATGCCCCTTTCTAAAATCTGAAGCATAGGTTCATGGCGGATCCACTTTCCATTCTCGGAGGATTTTGTTTTCCAAATCAGTCACATGAGTAAATAATTTTCCTTTAATTCTTCTTACAAGTATCTTGACATCTTGCTCTATTGCAATTTGAATTTGTTTATGATCCTTTGCAGTGCTCTTGAAGATTCTCCGGTTCCTCTCCTTCCAGAGGTGATAAACAGTTGTAGTGAGGCTGATGGTCTGCAATTGGGTCAGCAGGTCTCCTTTCTTGCTGTGGCTCAGGTATAGCAGTTCGTCTTCAAGTGTAGAAATCGCATGCATGTCTCGATTTTTGCTTTTAACATGGCTTAGTACACGAGTGGAGTATTCACATTCAAAAAATAGATGATTGTGTGATTCTGGAGTGTAGTTACATAGTTTACATGTTAGATTAACCTGTGGTTAAAATATATTTTAGTAAAAATTTTAAAATATGTTTGAAATGTAAATATTATAATATTTTGATTTAAAACTTAATTAAAAATGATTTTTGTAAAGTATTATTGATTTTCTAAGAATTTATAAGTGAAATAAATAAATGGTAAAGTTACAAATTTGAAATATAAGTTATTTTGGAAATTTTGATTTGGTTATAAATGGAATTTGAATTTAGTAGAAAAATATGATAAATAAACATAAAATTTAAATTTAAATGAATTTAACTGACTTTTATAAAGTTTTAATGATTTTTGAATAAATTAAAAGGTGAATAAATGAATATTTAAGTTGAATTTTGAAATATAACTTAGATTGGAAATTTGAGAATTTTGTTTAAAAGTGAATTTTAAGTTAAGTAAATAAAATGAAAAATAAGTTATATTTGGAAATTTAAACTTAAGTATTAAGTTAAAAATTTAATTTAAAGAATTGAAATTGAATGTTGGAATTTAATAAGTAAATTATTATTAAATATTGATTTTTGAATGGAAAGTTAACTTTATAAAATCATGAATATAAGGGTAATTAAATGATTGTTTTAAAAGTGAAATTATATGATTTTATAAATTTAAAATGGTTTAACTAAAAATTTAATTGTTTGTGAAATTTTATTGAATATTGGAATTTAATTTAACAGTATTTCTGAAATGCTATTATTTTCTAATGTAAAGGATATTATAGCATTTGTAAATGCTGTAGTTGATAGAAATGAAATAAATGGCTAAAATTAATTTAGGACTATTATAGCACTTTGTAAGTGCTATAATTGTTGAATTTAACTAAAGTTTTATTTGAACTAAAGTAACTCTATTACAGCATTTTAAATGCTGTCTTTTGTTAAATTGAACTGTTTTGAAGGTAACTTTCTGTAGCATTTTCTAAATGCCGCGAAAGGTGAATTTTCACTGTTTTAATAAACTTAAGTGAATGAATGAAATTTGAAAGATTAAATTTTGGAAATTTAATATTTAATTATTAAATATAATAACTTCATTTTAATGATTTAAAAATGAAGTAATTTGTTTTGAAATATAAACTATTTTGAAATGTGAGTTGAAAAGGTATTTTTTTTAAAATTTGAATAAAATAAATGTGGTTTTGAAAGATATGATATTCTGATATTTTGGAATGGATTTGAAATGATTTGAAAGGATATTGAATTTTTGAAATGATATTTGATTTTTGAAATATAAGTACCATTTTTAAATTATAACCACGAGTTATAATAACGATTGGTTGTTAAAGAGACCGAGATCGGATATGGACGTACTATCTGTCGATACTGAAAACGATTTTAACAACTGTTTACGCGGTGCAGATTCCAGAATGAAGTAGGATGGTGACGACGTTCCTGAGGTACATTTCGTGGACCTGACTCCCGTGAGTTGGCTTAAGTTGGCTAAAATAGGATCGATCTCGGGCCAAAAGAGGTAGCACCTCTGGCTGGACACACTTCTTCGATACCATTCTATTACTGTTGTGATTGATTGGGTGCACCCCTTGATTTTGGAGTGTTCTTCGGGGTGGGTGTAGTGGCTGCCACGTTACCGCCAGCCCATGTGCATAATTAGTATATCTACCCTGACATTGTCTTGTGTGCCGTATCACCTACCATACCGAGCCTTTACTACGAGTTTGTTTTTCTCCCGTAGCCCATGGAGTATTTAGGGTAGTCTCCCGATCTGAAGATACGCTGATACTGGATGGACTACTTGGACTATTACGTGTTAAGGGGAATATTGGGTCACTCCTTAATGCTATTTTAAAGTATGTTTATTTTACTGTAGACATTATTATAATATCGCAATATTACTATATAGTAAATAGTGTAACGGATCCTTAGAGGATGTGTGGTCCCAGACATCCTTTAAGTTACTTGTATTTTTATTACAGTTCACTTGAGTTGGTTTACATTATATAAGTATATATTGTCTTAAGTCGAGTGTTTTGTGTTTTGCTTTACGCTCAGGTCAGCCTGAGTATTCACAGCATTGGATTCTCTTTCTGGAGCCGGTCTTTGCTGGAGATTCTGCCTATCTATATTTATATCGATTTCTGTTTCAGCTGTTCTAGTTTATCTCATGTATTAGTAAACTTCTATGTATGTGGGATTTCTATTATGTTATTTCCAGACTGTTATTATGTATTTGTTTTGAGACTTTGTTATAGTAGCTTCATGAACTGCTATGTTATTTTATATTCCGCTGCGAGTTATTCTGATTGTTCTGTGTCTGTGATTCTATGTATTTGATTTCGTTTGCTCTAAATTTATTTACAATCTGTTATTTTGCATCATTCAAGTCCGACATGTGTGGATTATTGTCGATTTGAATGGTACGAAATGGCGGGTCGTTACATTAACAAATCGAGTTCCCAAAGGTATTTGAATGCCATCTTCTTTTTCAAAAGCACTTGAACAAAATTTTACCAATTTTTTTTGAAACCAACCTTTCAAAAGCATGTTTTAAAATATTCAAAAGCATTTGAACACAATTTTTTAAAACATTTTCCCCTCCATCCTTAAAAACAAATCAAGCCACCTCTTAATGTACTCGGGACTCTATTAATGAGTTAATGCATATGATTGACCCTAGCATCGTGCAGTTAATCCTAGATTTGGGGGAACCTTTCCTTTTATTCAAAACAACGACACACAAGCTTATTTATAAATTATAGCTTTTAATGCATATGGATATTGGCCTATGATTTCACAACGTTTCCCTGTCCTCTACTCGCTAAAATGTATTTTTCCAAAATTTCTAATGTTTTTGGGATTAAAGCATTTACTAGCCTGATTTCTTAATTCATTTTATAAACATCCAGCCTTACCTATGTTTTATCACTAATTAAGCGTCCTTATGAGACTTCCTTGTTTACAATGTTTCTCAATACACACACAGTGGTCTAAGCCATCTTGTATCATATCGTACGCTTTTCCAATACTCGGAGGGAGTCAACTAGTGATTACAACCTAAAAGAAACAATTGCAAGAAGCCTCATTTTAACATCAACCGATTGTAATGATGTTGTGGCCCTATCACCTCTTACTCAATTAGAATGGACATTCCTAGTATGCCATTCTACCAAGTCACCACATGTCTTTATTCATCTCCCCCACTTTCCAATAAATACTGTCCATTACTTCAATTATTACACTCGATTAGGTTTACATTATGCATTCCCATAAGTGGGTAAGAAATATAAATCATGCACATTTAGAATAACTCATTGAAAAATTGGCTTGGTGGAATAACTTTCCTATCACTTATCTTGCCTTCTCTAACCTTGCGTCAACCAACACCTTTTATGTGTGTTCACCATCTCTTCACTTGCTTCTCCAATCATAATTTTATCCTTTTACAATCAAAATCTCTTGATAGTATTCTCAAATTTTGGTATCTACCTTCTTTGTCTTTGATCTTTTATGTGAGTATACTGTAGGACTCACAAAAGTATACATTTGATACCATTCCCATTCTTTGATTAGGCTTTTACCCTTTTTAAATAACACCCCTAGGTTCATATCAATATTCCTTATATTCAATGAGGATTCCTTGTTTCTACCCTATGAGCATCCACAGCTATTTTATTCATAGCCTAAATCTTTACCCCGCCTTACCTAGGCAATCATCAGTATCAACTCCATATTAAAAATTGGTTTAGTTTTCATTAGTTTATAAAAATAGTACTTCACAGTCATGGAGTACTTAATCCAATACTTTAATCTTGAAATTACAAATTTAGAAACTTTTTTCTCAAAAATTGCTTGGTTTCCTAGAAGGATCCATGAAAAACTTCATGTTCTATCCAACTTTCCCTTTCTAAAGACTTTCTACAACGGAGATTTACTTGAAAGTAGAATTTTTAAACACAAAACATTTATCACGTTTATATCTAAAAACTTAATTGTTATAACAAACCATGTTTCTCAAAAACATCTTTAAACAATGAAAATTGGAGTAGACAAGGATGACTTTCATCTTATTATTTTCATACTACTCATGTTATTTCTGCTTATAGCCTTAGTGGAGATTATAATAGCATATAAGGAGGACTTCTAAAAGATACTTGCAATTGCAACATCTACCTAAGCACTTATCAAAAACATATGCACAATTACTACATATATCTATGGAAACTACCTACTTATCATAACATATTCCTATTTTTTTTTCTCCTATATTACTTCTAACTAGGTCGATAATTCTATTTTAATATATATTCCTAACACTATTTCTATTAAAATTTTCTAATACTGCTACTATAAAAATTTCTCTTACCTAAATTGCCTTCAAGTAACATTTTATGACATAACACTTTTCCTCTTTTATTATTTTCCCCATCGACTCATTGCAGTGCATTCGTCTACTGCTTTAGTCATTAGATTTTTCTTCATTATTTTGAAAAGAGATATGTATAAATCTATTTCAACTGTTATTCTCCATGTTTTTCTTATACGGCAATATTCCTCCTATCTTAGTTATCAGGCATTCTTACCATTCTATTCTCTTTCCCCCATTTCAATCATGTACCACTTCCATCTATTCACTGCTTAGAAAGAATTTTTTTAAAATCAAATTTATAAAAATAGGAAAAATCATTGAGCCAAACATAAATTCTCTTTTCCATTTATCTAGAAAGCCAAAAAAATCCCATTATCAAAAAAATTTAAATCAAAAACTTTTGGCCTAACAAAATTTCAAACTAAGAATTTCCAAATTTTCTTGCTTTTTCAAACAACAGCTTCCAAATAAATCTTTGAAACGCTCATTCAAAACATTTCAAAGAATTTTCAAAAATCTTTTTGTCAAATTCCTTCATATGGGATCAAACACAGAAATGGACTTTAATCGCCCTTGCTTTTGGACTTTTCTCTTTTCTATTCAGCTTTATAAATATCTGGTTGTCTTCTTATGGTAATCAATGCACACATTCTTACGAGAACTTTCTCCACACCTATATACCTTACTTCTGGATATTTGCAACACATAGTTTTGTACTTTCCATCTGTATGGATGAATTGTACGTCTTTAATCGGTAAAATAGAAATCCATAATCATAGGGCAGTCTGGCCTAATAAAGGAGTCGGGTACCATCCATCTTTCGGGATCCTCCTATATGTCATGCTCATGCTCTTCTTGGACAACGCCTTTGTAACAACCCTGTATTTTGTGATTTTTTTTAATTATTTTAATTGAATTTTTGATTTAAAAACTTATTTTATTTATTTTGAATGATAAACTTTAGTTTTGATATGAATTATCATTCCAAAGCATGACTAAAAAGAATATTTTCCAAAAAGTGAATTTTTGGTCAAAATAGTCAAACTTTGACTTTTATTTTAAAATTTTAAAAGTTTGAAAATTTAAATTTTATCTTTTATTATGAAAGTACATAAAATTTTAAGAACACTACTTTTTATTTCGTTGGAAACGGATTTAAATTGCGAAAGTTATGTATATTTCAATATTGAGTGCAATTTGTTTATTCTGCAATTTTGTTATTTTAAATAGTAAAAAATTTATTTTTCTTTGTCATATTTTATTGTAATATGTATTGATATGCTATTTTATGTATGTTTTTGTCTTTTAATATTTTTGAAGTGAGGTAGGAATTTTTCTAGAGCAAGTTGTATTTTTCTTGTAATTTCCATGCCCTGTTTTCAATTTTTAAACATTTTCTTTAGTTCTTTTCTATTTTTCTCCAATTTAATTATTTATTTTATTTTAGAAATGATAAATAAATTATTTTATTTCAAAAAATTTTCTTTAGAATATTTTTAAAATGAAGTAGATATTTTTCCAAAGCCATTGATGTTTTAATTGTAATTTTTGAACCCTCTTTTCAATTTTTAAGCAATTTCCTTAATTCTTTTTATATTTTCTTTAAATTTAAATATATATTTTTATTTTATTTCACTTTGTTTCGGTTTTTAGATGTACTTTCTGAAGTTTATTTTGTTTTATTTGATTTAAAAGGAAAGGGAGTATGGAAGGTTTTAAAAGCTAATCAATGCATCAATTTATTGTAGCCGTTCTTTTTCTTTTTCTTATTCACGTGAAAGTTTCTCATTCCATCAATAATACACATCCATTTCGGATCTGAGCAAAGAAAAATAAGCAATGGCCTCCTCTCTTCTCTCTTTTCTTCTTCCTTTTTCTATTGTTTTGCTTGATTTTTGCCTTGCTTCTCTTGCTTTGTTTGGCCTAACACCTCCACCATCTCCTCCACCGACCACCACTTCCTTCCCCACATCATACATGACCAATACCCTTCCTCCACTGACCTGCAAGTTCCATGACCATCCCATGATGCAAAATCCACAAAACTATATTAAAACTTCTTAAAAAGCATGTTTAGCCACCTAGTCTTCATCACCATCACCTTAGATGACCTTGGCCACCTCCTAGATACACACCTAACCATCACCTTCATCCTCTGTCCAGATCTGAAACATGCCATAGCCGATCCATAGATCCATGTAGCCTAGCCCAAAATGAACCAAAAACCCACCATTTGCATAAGCCTCTTCATATTCATGCATAGTAACTCCTCCACCACTTCAATACCTTGTAGCCATGCCTTATAGGACCCAAACCTGAACGAAAGTATGTCCAAACCTGAGCCAAAACATTCCATAAGCCGTGCTAGCAAGTGTAGAAAGCAAGGCAAAAAGTTGTGTATTCATATTGCTTTTCAATTCAAAGTTATTCCTATTCAATGTTGTATTGAATTATAATTTTATTTTGTTTGTTTTGGGTTATAACACAAGTTCTATAGCTTGGATTTGCTCTCCACTCAAATCAAAAATTGTGCTATTGCCTTTTGGAATCCGTTGTGCCATTTGTATTGCAATCTCCAGCCATAAAAGGTGAGTAAAGCTCACACGACATTTATACTTATGCAGTTGTGAAACAACAACAACTGAATGTGTAGAATTAAATATGATGTTATAACTGCCATGTGATTCTTTTTATATATGATGTTAAACCTGTTAAATTTCATGTCGTATCATCTGTTATCATATATATGTTGTTACTGTTCATTTATATGTTTATCACACTGCAAGTTCCCTGTAAATTAGAAATCATTATGGGTTGAAATGATACATACCCGAACGGATTTTAGAATAAGGGAAAATTGTTATGGGCTGAAATGATAGGCCTGAATGATTTTCAATTTATTTCATTTACTTGGGACTGCAGGTTTGAAATGATAAAACTCGGATTTTCTTTGTAAATTATGGGTTGAAATGATATATTACCCGTATCACTTTTCCTAGTGTAGAAAATTATATACAGACCCGTAGTTAATTTATGTTTTTCTAAAAATTTTAAAATTATTTTAGAAATGTAAATATTAAAACATTTTGATTTAAATCTGATTAAAAAGGATTTTTGTAAAATATTATTGATTTTCTGAATAATTGTAAGTAAAATGAATTAATGAAACGTTAGAAAATTTTGAATGTAAGTTATTTTGGAAAATTTGATTTAATTATAATTGGAAATCAAATTGAATATGAAATTATAATAAATTTATGATAATTTGAATTTAAATGAATTTAAAGTGATTTTATATCATACTAATGATTTTTTAATAAAGTTGAAATGTGAAATGAATGAATATTTAAGTTGAAATTTTGAAATATAACTAAAATTGGAAATTTATGAAATTGACTTAAAAGTGAACTTTTAGTTAAGTAAATAAAAATAAAACTAAGTTATATTTGAGAATTTGAACTTAAGTGTTAGGTTGAAATTAATGTAATGAATTTAAAATTGAACATTGCAATTTAATAAGTGAATTATTATTAAATCTTGATTTTTGAATGGAAATTTAACTTTATAAAATCATGAACTTGAGGAAAATTAAATGATGTTTATAAATGTGAAAATGTATGATTTTATGAGTTAAAAATGTTTTAAATAAAAAAATATAATTGGTTGAGAAATTATATTGAATATTTGAAGTTAATTGACTGCATTTTTGAAATGTTATTAATTACAATGTAAATGATACTACAGCATTTGAAATGCTGTAGTTGATGATAATGAACTAAAAAGCTAAATTGAATTAAAAGCTATTATAGCAATTTTTGTAAGTGCTATAATTTTTGAATTTAACTAAGTTTATTTGAAATTTAAGTAAACCCTATTACAACATTTTAAAATATTGTCTTTTGATAAATTGAACTGTTTTGAATGTATCTTTCCGTAGCGTTTCTAAATGCCACGAAAAGTGAATTTTCATTGTTTTGATAAAATTAAGTGAATAAATGAACTTTGGAAGTTGAAAATTTTGAAAATTTAATAATTTAATTATTGAACATAATAACTTCATTTTAATGATTAAAAATGATTTTTTTTTTGAATATAAACTGTTTTGAAATGTGAATTGAAATGGTATTTTAAATTGAATAAAATGAATAATGATTTGAAATGAATGTGGTTTTGATATTTTGAAATTAAACGATTTGAAAATGAAGTTTGAAAAGATATGATACTTTGATATATTAAAATGATTTGAAAATGGAGTTTTGAAAGATATGACATTTTGATATTAAAATAATTTGAAAGGAAGTGCTGAAAGATAAGATATTTTGAATGAAGTTTTGAAAGGTTATGATATTTTGATATATTAAAATGATTTGAAAGGAAGTTTTGAAAGGATATGATAATTTAATATATTGAAATGGTTAGAAATGACTTGATATTTATTTTGATAAATATTTGAATCGAAAGATATGGTATGATGATATATTGAAATGGTTTGGAAATAATTTAATCTTTATTTTGATAAAGATTTGGGTTGAAATGATATTTTATTTTGAAGTATAAAATATATTTTTTAAAGTTATAACTACGGGTTATAATAATGATTGGTTGTTAAAGAGACCGGGATCGGATATTGTCTTATAGCCGGCCAATACCGAGAACCACTTTAACAACTGTGTACGCGGTGGAGATTCCAGAATGAAGTAGGATGGTGGCGACGTTCTCGAGGTATATTACGTGGACCCAACTCCCGTGAGTTGGCATAAATGACTAAAACAGGAGCTATACCGGGCTACACAAAGGGTCGCACCCTTTCATCGAGCATGCTCCATCGGAAACCATTCTATTACTTTTGTGATTCGATATATGGCGCCACTTTGATTCGAGGGTATTGTTCGAGGTGGGCGGAAGCTGCTGGCTTGCCATCACCACCGGTACGGGAGTGCAAACGGTGTATCCACCCTGGCATTGCCTCGCGTGCCGTGTTATCTCCTTATAGCGAGCCCACTACGATTTTGGTTTTAAAGATCCGACCGCGTTAAGATTCACCATCCCCTTAATGTTATTTTCTATATGATTATACTTTACTGATTAGACACTATTGTATATAGCGTATATTACTACATAGTAAATAGTTTAACGGATCCTTAGAGGATGGGCGGTCCCAAGCATCTTTTAAGTTACTTGTACCTTTGCTACAGTTCACTTGAGTTGGTTTACATTGTATAAGTATGTATGTCCTGACTCGAGTGTTTGTATTTTTATTTACACTCGGGTCAGCCTGAGTTATTCACAGATTTGGATTTCCACTTTCTGGAGATTGGAATCGCTGGAGATTATCTACTTGTCAAGTTTCATCTTTTCATTTCGGTTGTTCTATTCAGCTTATACTTGGTTATCATATTTAAACTTCTGTTGTACTTTATTTCTTCTATTGTATCTTATGTAACTCTGATATATGTATATAGTAGCTTCATGAACTACTATCTCTTTTACTTCCGCTGCATTATTATTACTCTGTGTCTGTGATCTGTGATTTTTATTTACTGTATATTCTGAGATTTGCCAAATTTTTATTTACAACGCGGTATTTTGAGCAATTCAATTCCGACATGAGTGTCTACCTATACACTTATAATGGATGTGAATGGTTGAAAATATCGGGTCGTTACAGTCTTTTGGTACGTTCCACACTCCGTGGGGTAATAGGGGTAGATGTATAAATTTAGCTCTATTTATTTTTCCAATTCATAGTTGCCTCATCCATTCTTTCGGAATATGGTCACAACTACTTCTCTAGTTAGAATTCATAGAGTTTGACATAATAAACACACACACACACACTTAGAGGTAAAAATATTAGTATATTCCCTGTAACAACCCTCCCCGAAATGGACCTAAATTCCGACCCAAAAAAACCCCATCGAAACTTAGACCCGTTCCAAAGCTGGCTGTTGGTTGATATAAACAATATAGCTATTTATCTACACATTTCAGAACTCACAGTAGAAGGATAAAATATAATAACAGAAACAATATCCATTTCATTTAAAATCCAAATGTCATAAAATCCATAAAATAGTAACAATGACAACCGTTATATATTCGTAGTACAAAATTTTCAAAATATATCATCATTCTTTAGTGGGTACATCAGAAAATAACATAAGTTGATAAATAGGAAAATCACCACAAGTTTCCTCCTAGCCTTCTATAACAAACGAGATTTTTGACCCTCGAAAATCGACACTGATACGTTCACTGTATAACATGTCGAGTATTCAAGTGTTGGAAATACTAATTGCTAAGGGTAAAGAAGAAAGAGATAGAAGAAGAAACAGAAACAACAACACAGAATCTCACAATCGCAGCGGAACAAAATAAAATATATAATAATAAATTTTTATACAAAAGAATCTGTAACTGCTTTATACTTACAATCATCAGAGTACAACCAATCAACAACTCAATACTAGATAGTTATAATAACTTGTCTTCACTAGTGATGAATATACAGCTTACAATACACATTGGAATATAATCAAGTACGTGTAATACGTCTTTGTCATCCAACTCGTCTCTTGAGCTCCATAGCATCCTAATCTAAATTTGCAATACTCAGTCCGACCCAAGCATTATAATAGAATGACATTCGAGTCGGTTTGGAAAACCAGCATGAGAAAACACACTCAATTTGAATTTATTACTATTTTAAAAATCCTTTGGAAAATAATGGTATCTCGTAAGTCCACGTCACACATAAACACGATAGGTTTTTCTCTTACGAAAACCAAAACATTTGATATCAAAATCATCTGATATTATTATAGTGTCTATAGAAAGTAAAATAGAAAATAGCAATGCTTGCACCTCAAGTTTCAGCATAATTAGGCACAATCAAAACCGTACGGTGCTTATTGGAGAATGAATTCCATACAATGACTGGGCACCAGGTAACAACTATCACAGTACACGTTTTGAAAAATGTACCGAGGACATCGCCGGGATCCCCTACAACATAAGACCGGCCCTACCCCTAACCTGGATAGAACCGAGGGTTATTGATAAGGGTGTTTCCACCCTTATCGAGAGCTCTTTTCCATTGTGGTGTCCATAATTTATAATATATCCAAGGGTATCTAGAAAGGTGATAACATACCCTAATTGGGTATGACCCACTTAACCTTACTGCATCTCCTCTAATTTTCAGTCATTCCCGTTGATGAGGCTTGAGGCAACAATTACCTTTTTAAGTAATTTTCACTTAGAATGCTCATTATCCTCCAATGACAATATACCGATAGCGTTCATCCATACAAGTTTGTTCTGGATCTGGACGAAACCGAGTTACCGCCTTCACCATCTTTATGACATCCATTCGTAACGCTCAAATCGGATCGAAGTGGTTTTCGGGTAATTAAATCCGATCCTGGTCACTTCGAAACGATCAATGAAATTGGCCAATACATGATAGTTGGTTATTTAACTATCAACATAACATCCACAAATAGTCACTAGGTCCATATTATAATTTTCCAAAATTTATTTTCAAAGTATCTTTATAAGATATATATTCAAATCCCTTTCAAATTTTCAATATTTGAGACAACTCAAAACTTATGTCCATATCAGGATATTTCAAACCATCTCTTATCTCAACACTAAGAAAATATTTGAAAAAATATTTTCTAAACCCCTTACTTCCCAACACTTTGGAAAGTTCCATTTATTTCGCTTTTCTCAAAATCCTTCACAATTTATATTGTAAATTCCTTAACTCGATTATAACGAATTCTATATGTTCCGGGGTTCCTTAATTAAATCTCTTTATTCAAAAGTATATACTTATCTCACCAAAATAAGTATATTCGCAAACCATTTCCTTCAAAAATATTTGAAAAACCTTATAAAATAAACATGGAAAGCACCATTCTGTATCAACCATGGAACTCAATGATTACGTCTCTACCCCAGAGAAATCCAAACTTAACTGCAGGCAATCTCTGCCTCCGATTTTGCCATGAAAGTATACGATTACTTTCCAAAAAATTATTTAATAACTTTGAAACAATAATTAATTATGATTTATTAATAAAATTCTAATCTATTTACAAGACTTGTTTACAAAACTTATAATTCATTTTGGCAATTTAAAAGTATTTAAATAACTAACTTTGCGCAATATTTTTATGTTAAAACATATTTAAATTACCTAGTTTAATAATTAAAAATCCTCTTTTTAAAACACAACTTCTCTACAACATTTTTTTTTCAATTCCAATATAACCAATCTAATATTTATAAATCTCTCTAGATTTATCACCAATCGATTTACATCCCCAATTTCATAAATCCCTTTTCACGTTTCCAAAGAAAAATCAACCCTTTCTTTTTAAACCGATTTACCCATCTCATCATAAATTCTTACCGTGAATTTATATCTTCAATTTAACAAATGATAATCACTTCTCTTTATTTATAAACATTGTTATAAATTCCATAGTCTCATTTATAGGTTACAATGTTTTCACATCACTTAAATCCATTTTAAATCAATTTCTAAAATAAATTCTATTTGATAGTCAATTACTTAAATAGCCTAAATCTATATTCCAAAACTAACCAAATCTCGATTCCACTTCCATTTCGTAATTTAGAAATCTTATATAAGATCCAGTATAACTAATTTATACTTATGTCCAAATTTTCTTTTATTCTCCCAATCTATTTAAAATCTCGATTTTTAAAACCTTTTTATTTAAACATGTATCACTTAAGAATTATTATTTAAAATCTTTTATATACATTATTCCAAAATCTCTATTTACAATATCACAAAATAATTAAATACAAATTCAAAACCATTTATTTTATCCAATCAATTAATCCAAAGACTCTATATAAATATTTTAATTCTAAAATCCCTTTTGTTAATTTCTTTTCAAATTCAAAAATATATTTATGATATTTTTAAAATACCAAAATCTAGGCCAGTACCACCATAGCATCCAATAAATTCAAATCACACTATAATCTATCGTAGATTATTCAAACATATCATATATCACTATATATGAAATTAAATTCAACATTATTTTGAGGACCTCCAACCCGTTTTCCTTGCAACCACAGATGTTAATACAACATAAAAATACCAATCCGGCTTCGATGTGGGATATCGCGTTAATATAGGGTCATCCGCTATTATGCGGGATGCATAGGGTGAGGGTCTCATCCGCTATATGTGGGAATATCAATCCAACTACTAATATATATACTACTATATATATATATATATAATATGTCATTCAACCGATAACAGTTTATAAATCCAACCAAGCATCCAATTAATTTTTTTAAATCATTATAATTAATTCCATCAATCCAAAAAGAGTGAGATTTACTCACCTTGATTTCCGAGTTTGTTAATCATTCCAATTTAATTCCAGCTTGTATATTTCTCATCTACGAATCCACACACGTCTTGTTTCCATGATTTTTTTATCCTTTGTATAATCATTATACAATTTTATAAGCATTCATTTTTAATTAAATAAATTTTTTTAAATTAAATAAAATTATTAATAGCTAATTACTCCATGGGATCTTCTCAGGGTTCCTACAGCCGAATACAGCAACTGGCATGTCACCAAAGAGAAGGGTTTTAGAGTCCTTCAATTTAATTTCATGTTGACTCAACAACAAAATCAGCACCAGCCTCACCTTATATCCAAACGCGACCACCCCCCCTCCCCGCCCGTACGCAAATGCGATTGGTCCTTCATCGATGCCCGCCTCATGCTCCACCGTGCCGCCATCGTCGACCTTGCTTGCAACCCCTCCAGAGCACTTGTGAGATCCAAAACCGAAATCCCTTGCTCGCTCAGTATGATACGACATTGCCTTCCTCGCATTTGCCAACAAGCTCAAGTTTGAAGTTGCTTCGACCCAGGCACCCGCGATTCAAACGACTTTTTTTTCATTTTTCGTGAGAATGAGATTTTCGATTTCATACTTCTTTTTTTAATTTTGTGAAGTAAGATAAAAAGAGATCGTATTTTAAAAAGAAGGGGGAGTACTATGATGAATGGGTAGGTCGGTTGATAGACAGGGTTAGGGTGATTCAAGATTGGACCTGATATGATTTTACTTTTATTATTATTATTTTCAAAATATCTCAAATCACATATCGTGAAATCCCGACCTCCTATTTAGGCATACCGCTTGGCATTCATAATGTTATACCGCTATTCCGAACTCATTGGAATGAGTCTCATGGTATAATTTGGTCATCTGGAGAAGATAGCTTTTTAAACCGATTATTTAAATTAAATTCAGTTAAACTATTTCTAGGTGTTTTAAGATCGTGCAACCACATAGTATATCCAAACGCTATGAAATTTGAAATCCGATCATAATACATTATTACGGATCCAATGTAACTTGTTTCGTCGAATTCCGAGACTGTGCCCCGGATCGCTATTTTAACGCGTCGATTAAATTAACGATTTCAAAAATTTACGAAATTGCTTGAGATTTTTAGTTTGAAAACCTTACTAAATTATAATTCCAAATCCAATATCTGAGACCATTTAAATATTCTAAATTAATCATCTAAAAATCCGAGTCGTTACACCTTCGCCTTCAGCATCGCCTTTTCTAACCTTACTATACTAGTACTTGGTCAGTATAACTTTAGTATGAATATGTCTTTCATATATTGGCTTTATTCTAATTCTTTTCAACTTTAAGCCCTAAGGCTTTCAAATTTCCAATTCCATAACCATTACTCTTTTAAACTAATAACCCATATCTATCGTCGTTAATGTCCTATAAATGTAATAGATAGTACCCAAGTCGCTCAATACCTTTTAATGGGAACCAGGCAGGCTCCGACCATTTAATACCTTATTTAAGGCAGGTCCCCTATCATTTAATACCTATCCCAAGGCCGACTCCTCTTTGGTACTTATCTAACTGACATTGCATGTCAATCGCTTAATACTTCATATTAAAGCGGACCCTTTTTAAGATATCCACTCTCGTGCCTACCTATTAACCCCGACCGTTTACTACTTCCAACATAGAGGAGAGGCAAGCCCTTACATATCCACTTAATACCTTCAACCCCTGAAGCAAATCCTTCGTATTTTGACACATACCCCATAGTGAAATCTCACGTTAGTTTGACTATACATGGGTACTGGTAGCCAGATTAGCTGAGCAGATTTATCGTATAGAATTTGGGACCAACCTCATGTCGTCCATAGTTACTTGTTATATACAATGTCTTATATCAACTCCAAAGTCACAATACTGGTAGCCAGATTAGCTGAGTAGACTTCAGTGTGCTTTCGACCTACCTCACATCCCTATAACGTACCCATAATTTATAGCACTCTCTTAATATATTATCACACATCTCACCATTTCCATAAATAAGGCCTTATAAGAAAACTTCTTATTTCACATCTATAATTAATTATTATCCTAAGGAGAATTCAATAATAACTAATAATCTATTAACTACACCATTAATACGTTATAATATTATAAGTTATGTACACTAATATACACGTGCGGGCGCGAACTCACTTAGTAAATTTCTAAGCATGCGAAGTCTACATCCTAAACTAGCATTTAAATATCAAATATTCAAAATTATATAAGTCCCATTTCCATATTAATACATATACCGTAAATCTAACATCCAAAATCAAATCAACAAACTTGTATAGAAACATAATCCAAACCCACTTATTTTACATTAAGACAACGGAATAAATCGATACAACTTCTTTTTACTTGAAATTAAACAAAGGGGATTTCTGTTTAAATTATGGAACTAGGCGGTGCAAACTACGAATAAGAATTCGTATCTTACACGCCATTTCGTAATCAACACCCTTAATCATATCCAAAAAAAGATATGAAGTGGAATAGAAGGTAAAACATTAAAATTGAAAAACGTATACAAATTCGATTATTTTAATATAAAACAACTGAGATTTCAACCTAAGAATTGACATTTCACTTTGAGAGGAATTTTGGGGGTTTTAATTGATGTTTACGTAAACAAAAATTCCACAAGGCATATATCAAATCCAAACTATATTATTTAATTATTAAAATAGAAAGACCGAGATTTCCACTCACAATGGGTCCTTGGCTCTTCCTCATTTTGTATTTTTCACGTCTTCAATAATCTCTTTATATTTTTCCTTTTAGATATATATATATAATGTATACATAGATTAGATTCAACAATTAAGGGATTGGAGGAGAATAGAATTCGAAATAAATAATAAACATCTCGAATCTATTGTTTGAAACCCCAAAAAACTTTTTCAAATCTTTGAAGAGAGAGACCTTCGCTTAGTTTCCAAAATAATATGTGAATAAAATTTAGGGGGCAAGACTCTTAGCTATAGTGGTTGGAAAGCAACAATAACATTGGGTTTAAGTCAGTTTGAATAATAAAATCCAAAACATTCACCGTGCAAACAAAACTCTAACCGTCACTTGCCTACCGGTTGACTGCGGTTGACCGGCCTGGGTAGGCGGTCGGTTGTTATAGTTATTTTGGGAATGATATTTTTGTACGTTTGATTAATTTATTTTATTCCTTAATTAATCTTTTAACGTTAATGTTAAATTTAACGTTTGCTTAACCCCAAGTTTAATTACTGTTACTTTTCAGATTTCGATTTTTAGAATTATTTAATTATTTGAATTTGAATTTTATTTAAATTAGTTTAAATCAGAAAACATCAAACGTCTATAACTTTTTTGTTTGAGCTCCGTTTTTAGAACATTATATATGGAAATCGATCACAATTTTGCCATCAAAGCGACGGCATAACTTCCATGGTCAAATTCTGACTTTTGTAAATTTCCATTTTAACTTTATCTAATTTGATTAATTTATCTGTTTCTTATTAGTTTTTATGTGGTGTTATATTCTCTCCTCTTAAAAAGGATTTTGTCCCCAAAATCTTTCCAAGACGCAGATCGCATAACTCTCAATAAACATCCATAATATACAACCAAGTTATCTACACAACCATCTGCTCAAAAGTGTAATGTGATTATATATGTAGACATACTATAAGTGAACTCAATCCTAACATGAATGCAAGTTTCATGACATATAAGCATGAATGAAAACATCTTAAACATGTAAAAAGTGTTCTATATGAGTGCAAAAATGATAGTAAAAGTGTAAAAACTATATCGTACCATCCAATCTTGCAACTACGATGCAACCAAAACTTGATTTTAAAGAGATAGTATGCAAGCGAAAAACTTAGGATAAGAAGTCCTCATCCTTTTCACTAGGTTTTCTCCCATTATACTTGAACCATCCTACTTACTTTGTTGCGGAGCTTCCTAGTTCCGTGCTCCATAATGCATGTGGTGACTTGGGATGCTATTAGTTCCATCTTAAGATCCCTCAATTGATCAGGCTCTACAACAGTTATTGTGCTATAAAGGCGTTTCTTTAAATGCGAAACGTAAAAAATATCATGGAATCCTGCCAACAAGTCCAATTTCTCCATGCGGTAAGCAAGATTTCGTATTCTTTCTAAAATTGGGAAAGACCGAACAAATATTTGGTGCCAACTTATCCGACTTTCCAAATCTCTTAATCATTTTAAAAGGGGAAACTTTGATAAACACCATATCCCCTACTTTAAATTCTAACTCTTTTCCTTGCTTGTCTGCATAGGAATTTTGGTGACCTTGTGCGCCTTCATTCACCGTCTAATCAATTCTACCTTTTTATTTTTGGCACAGTGGAAAATTCTGCTACCTTCTTCTTCAACCATGTCCAATAGAAAATTCTCTTCATATCCTTATTCATCTTATTTCCTCTAGAGTGAATGGTCATCCTTGAATGGCGATCTAATGCCATTCATAAAGTCAACCTAATGATCAAATAGGAACATATTTTATACCATATCATATGTTTTTTCGATAACCTAAGGGAGATAACTAGCGATAACAATCCTAAAACTCCAAATGAAAATTTTGCTCGAAATTTTCATTCATCATCAAATGGTGTTAATAACTTTGAGGCCTTAATACTCCTTATTAAATTAAGATGAACATTCTTTGTATGTCATTCCACTTAATTCTACATTTTCCTTCGTTCCCCTTCTTGGTTTTTAATAAATGTGGTCCATCCATTACTTAAGTTATTATATCCGTAATAATTGATGTTAGACCACCTATAATCAATCCTCGTTTAAATCCCTTTAATCTTTTTACAACTTTCAAAATCCATCTATTATGCTGGTTCGATTCCTCTATATATACCATATTAAATTCCCTAATCGGTCCTCATTTAATTCCTTTTAATTCTTTATTATTAAAAATTTATTGCATACTAAATCTGTAATTAATGTCCATAAATCTTAGTCCTATAATTACTATGCTATTAATAACTGTACGAATACCATTGCATATTACGCTATATATTTCAATTTTGCACCTTAAGCGCGGTTATGTGTGTGTGTCATGTTTCTAATTACTAATTTTTAAACTAAAACTTTCCTTTCCACATTTTGATTTATTAGAGCTATTCTTCAAAAAAGGATTACCGCTAAAATTTTCCACGAATTAACAAAAAATGAGATAGCTTCATTTGAAATTATAATGAATTTTTTTTGAAATAGACAATGGAAAAGAATATCCATACCTTACACATCTTTTTACCTTATTTGTATATTCCTTATTAATTCAAACGATTTGATTTTATACATATTATGGAGTTGGATAATTTATGGAAATTACATGGAACCCGCTCCAAATAAATCAAAACATAGAAATTTACATTCCCAGTCAACTAGCGCAACCTAACTTATAACTCAATTATAATTCTGGAATATCTTTGCAATTTTACCAACATTCTACCATTAAATAATTGAGATCGATTTCAAATTTCCAGATCAGGTTGTGCATACTATTCCTATTTTAGGAATTTTTTAAATTTAGGCCAATTTCAGAAACTAATTATACTTTTAGGCCATTTTTAGAATTTATTACTAAATAGGCCATTTTGTGCTACATCAGCCGCCATTCATACCGGCGACATTTGAGATGCTACCGGTCTAATTTTAAAAAAAATAAGTTATGGCATTTGAGATAGCGCCAACATGTGGCATTTCAAATGTCGTCCAGTTGTTTTGGATCTGATAATAGCCAACCCCCACTTCCATTTCTCACTTTATCTTCTAGTAACTTAAAATCCAAAAAACCCAAATACCCCAATCTCAAAATTTTGCCCATAATCGGAAGTACATCTACTTGAGGAGTAATAACTATTTCTTCTTCTTGAACATTTAAGGTATATTTCTATAAACCCTAATTCTATTTTTTTTTGGTTTTTATGATTATATGTCATTTTTATCAAATTAGTAAAATTATTGGTTAACGAAAATGTAGAATGGCTCCTAATTGTGTGCCAGCAAATTGTTATTTTGATGGAGAATTGATTAGTGACAAACAAAATTGTGACAAGGTTCGTATAAACCGACAAAAGTTGTTAAAGGTTGTAATTTGGAAAGAATCAATTTATAAAGCGACTAAAATAAAATCCGATCAATTTGATATAGATTTAATGTGCAATTGGCTTACGGATTCAGGATCGAAAGCTATTAAAATAGTTGACGACGATGATTTATAGCTCATATTTCTAGTGACGTCAAAATCCATAGAGTTGTTTGTTGAGAAAAGTAGACGGGTGCAAGTAGAAGAACCTATACCACCACCAGTAGTTAGCCATGGAACATAAGACTATTCTAGAATGGTTGACATAGTAAGCACTGGTCATGGAATTGCGTCCTTGAGTTTTAATCCACATATGGCAGTGAATTATAGTCAACAACAATTGTTTTTTAGATATCCGCTGTTTATGAGCTATCAATAAGGTGTTCATTATAACTATCGTTATCCAAGTCAAGGCAGCTTTACACATATGATTGAAAGGTGAAACATATTTTTAAAATATTTATGTTGTATTGTAATGTGCATTAGTTGAAAGTTGTGTTGATCTATATGCAGTTATACTCTACACCGACCAGCATTGCAAAGTAGTGCTGGACCATCAAATTTTCATATGTCTCCTTCTATGCATCCTACTTTATCCGAGTTGTACCATATGAGTCAGAGGTATATGTTTGGTATATTTTAATTTTGTTAGCTTTTATTTTTGATATGTATATTAAAATCAAACTTATTTTTGAATTGCAGATTTCCTGCATATGATATTGCTACACAATCTAATGTCGAAGTAGATCATGTGGACATAACAGCAAACGAAGCACATATTGATACGAAAATGGACATGGATCTAGATGAAGACGTACATGTCGATCCCCTTGTTAATAGTATGGATGTAGTGAATATGCCGAAAAATGACAGGCCTTGGATCGATAGTATGCAAGCGAAAAATGATGCCATAAACTAGGAATTTGTAGTTGAAGACAATATATATGAAGATAGTGATGAGGTGAAAATGGAAGTACCTTTGGATGATGATCTACGTAATGCACATAGGTCAATTGTTTCAAATCTTCAATTCAACAATGAGTTATTTTCAACCATCGACATTCAATGTGGCTTTAAAGTTTGTATGATTTTCGAGATCGAAAAATATTCTTATAACAATTAAGCGAATGGTCAATTCTACATGTTGTGTCTTGTGAACCTATAAAATCAAATAAAACCAAATACACCACTATTTGCAATATAGATGCCAGTTGTTCTTGGAGAATTCATGCAATTGTTTCAAAATAATCCGAGTAGAGTTGGTGGATTATAAGGAAATATCAAAGCGAGCATAAATGAGTTAACCCTATTGTCATCTCCATTTACAAGCAAAGGACTTCCACTTTTGTAGTTTCAAAGATCTTACCTTTCGTAAAATCAGATTTGAATAAAGCAGCCGGTACCAATGAAATATCAATGGAAGAACAATTGTTTGTGAAAATTTGTTATATGAAGGCATGGTGAGCTTTGAGTAAGGCAGTGGAAAGGTTTATGGTGATTAGGCAGAATCCTACACTATTTTAAGACAATATTTTGCTGAAATTGCTAGAGCAAACCCGGAGAGTGTTGAGCATGTTACTAGAACAAACCTGGAGAGTGTTGAGCATATTAATGTGGATGAATATGGAGTATTCGATTGAGATTTTTGGGCTATTGGCCCTTGTAATGAAGGTTTTGTACACTGTCATCCCTTGCTTTGTATTGATGGGAAATACAAAGGGACATTACTTGTAGCCACTACCGTTGATGTGGATGAACATTTATACCCTTTAACCTATACAATTGTAGAGTCAAAATCTTAGTTAGGGTGGTTTTTTCTTGCATGTGGCGGTTCATTCATAATGTTAACAATCGATGAATTACTATTATTTTTGATAGAATGAAAGGAATACCGAATGCATTGGAAACAAAATGGCGTTTGCCTCATAAGCACTATTTCTGTGCTAGACATCTCAAGGCCAATTTTCAAGCTGTTGGTTTTAGAGAAAAATGATTGACATACCTCTTTCATGCTGCAGCATGTGCTTTAGAGGAAGCCGAGTATGAAAAGATCCAAGAAGAAATAAAAACCATTAGCAGTAGGGCGCACAACTGGATAGAAAGGAGTTTGGGTAGGAAAGAGGAAAATTGGGCATTGTGTAAAGACGATGGTGGTTGATTTCATGTCATGACCACTAACGTTTCCTTAAGTTTCAATGGTGTACTTAAAGGTGCTCAACCATTACCTGCTAAAGCTTTGGTTGTACACACCTTTTTTCGATTGATGGATATTACTTTTGTCAAAGAAGAGATGCATCATAAAAACTTAATTTATCGAATAAATTCATCAACACTCAAAAGTGTAAAATACGGAATCGCTTTGGAGGGAGTTTTGTCAAGGTCAATAGAAGTCATCGAAGTTGAGCATGGAGTCATTGAGGTCGGACATGAAGGAATTGGAGTCATTGAGGTCGGATATGTAGCTGTCATAGTCATCAAGGTGGTGTATTAGCTCATGTCGAGTTCCAGCTTTGATATCAAGGTCTGTGATGTTATCGAGGATGATGTTATTCAATAGGCAGTTAATATGAAGGTTATCAAGGTTTTAATCAATGGTGAAGCAAGACGAGGTTTATAACAATGTACACAATGATGTCGACGCTTTAAACTTAGTAAAAAATCGGCACGAGGCTCAAATCAAGCTAATTATAACATCTCTTTGTTAATTGAACAAATTAGTGTAGATACAACACTTTCAATATCACAATGGACAAAATCACCAATTCAATTTAGGGTTTGAAATGAATAAGAAGTGAGAATAGAAGAATTCGACCCCAAAATGAAGACCCTCGATCCTTATTTATAGAGTTTGGCCGATGGCTAACTTCGACATCCATGAGTCTCGGCATCTTTAGCTTCGTCGAGTGTCAAAGGTGAATGCTTTTTAGGCCTCGACATGATCAACAACATTGCACATTGAAGTCTGCATAATTGCATCTTCCTCAGCATGACCATTGCAGTCTCAATACTTGATGTTGGCCCCCCGTTGTTGATAGAATGTGACATTGATATCATCTATGGACTTCGACATTGATGGATATCGACATCACGCATGTAGATATGTCGTGCTCCCCATTTGGCTCAATTGCATGGTAGTATTGATCCTCGGCAAGTCCCAACCGCAACTATTTGTAAATTGGCAGTGATGTTGAGATGGAGGCTTGGTATTCCGCGATGAGTCTAATAGCTCCGATGTTGCTCTTATGACTGTGTTTATTGATGTCGACATCATCATATTAATGATGTCGAGGCTAGCTGATGTGTGAGACTTCCTTGATCATGACAATGATAGTAACAATCTTTGTCGCATCATCGACATCGTTGTTTCCAACAACGTCGAGGTTGAATGTCATATAGGACTTTCTCGATGATGACAGTTGTAGTAACATTAGCCACCCTTAATGTAAGAAAAGCTTTTGTTCTTTAGGACAAAAACCCAAGAATTCCTTTGTATTACTTCATATTCGGTTAGCTTTTCTTAGTAATCTTCTTTTCCTACGAAACACGAAACGAATAATAGCTTCTGTTAAGATGATAATTTTTGTATAAGAGACTAATACATAATAGAAAATTTTAAAACTCGAAGTTCAAATTGTAAAATTTTCAAATAGAAATCCAAAGGATCATTTTGGTATCATTATCAGATAGAGCATCCAGAACTTTCTTTAGAAAGTAAGATGACAAGGCCTTTTTGGCATCGCTAATAGAAACATGGGACAATATCACCTGGTTGAGAAATATAAGGTTCTTCCATAAACCCCTTAAAAGGTTAACGTAAGTTTTAAATATCCTTTTGAATCAATTTTTCTTTGCTGTCGGAAATTGGTTTTCATCACCTGGTTGCTTGTGGAACTTTTACATCAGACTTCCTTCTTCTTCTTCAAGTTTTGCCCCTTCAAAACTCTAGTTTGGTGCAAGATGATGTATAACCCTTAGCTCATTTTCTTATTGCAATTTTTATTCTCACTCCCATGCTTTACTTTGATTATATGTTAGTAATTTTAATAAATTAGACGTTCATTCAATAATAAACTATTAAATTGTCTGGTATTAATCCAGAGATCTGTCTAGCAATAGAAGATCAGAGGGCTACCATTTTCTTCTATTGCCATCTTCTAATAATAAGAAGACCAGAAATCCTTCTAGTAATAAGAGGTCCCTATTCTAACCCTGACTAACAATAGCATGAAAACATCGAATTCCTAAGAAAAACATGAAATCAAGGGAAAACCAAAAAATTATCATAAAAACCAGTAAGAAGATCAGAATCCATAAAACCAGAAATTCGATATGAAGTCTGAAAATCATCATGAAAACCAATAAGGAAACTGAGAATTCATAAAATAGGAAATTCAATCAAATCTCAGTCAAAAACTTATTAGGATCCCATTTGACAAACATACGACTCAAAAATTCATCCAATAAAAGTATAAAGTCAGAAACTAGCTAATAATAGTACCCTGGGCAAACCCAATGCATAAGATTTTTAGTTCTGTCTGACGCTAATTCTAAATCCCTACCTAAAATGTTATGCCTGAAACTTATTAGGTTCTAATTCTTTGAATAACAATGGAGATTCCCATTGTTTAAAGGAAATTCTCCTACTAATAGATAGATAGCTCTAAAGTACTTATAACCTACTATTATTATTGTTATACTAGAGCCGAATAGTTTCGTAATATTTTCATAAATCCAGTTAGTCACTTGGTGTAGTAGTTCTCTAAGACCAGTCAACCATTCGGTAGATAGTTTCATTCAGCCGTTCAACCTTTTAACCGTTCATACGTTCAACCTTTCAACCGTTCAGACATTCAGAAGTTAGTTCCATTCTGTTGCTTGGTCATTCAGCGTGCAAGCTTCATTCGACTATTCGGTTGTTCAGCAATGCAAGTTCCATCCTACTACTTGGCCTTCAGCAGTGTAAAGGCCCTAATAACTATATTAATATTTATAATATATAGACCTTCCTATCCAATGGAGGGTTACCTTACTTCTAAAGCCAAACTAAATCTAGGAGTGATTCAACTTAATCTATCCTTCAAATGAAGTTATTTTTATCCTTCTAATAAAGAACCGTTCCTTCATTTTACTCCTTTTGTCATTCCATTGGTCTTCGAATTTCTTTGTGCCTTCTTATCCTTGTATCTCTTTGGATTTTGTGTAGAATTTGTTTCTTTCTAGAGTTTTGTTTTGTTCTGAATTACAGATATCTCTGTTCATTTACTTGTTGTAACAACCTGAATTCCAGTGGGTCCAGATTTTTCGCATAAATGCTAAAATCCAATCCCATTGAAGCCCGAGTTGGGTATCTGGTATCCTGCAAATAGGCAAAGATAATTATATCAAAGCTCAAATGAATATCTCACAGTGGAACTGACTAAAATATAATAGTATGTAAATACTCACCAAGGTAATAACACTTTCTCAACAAGTGTCTCAAAGCTGGAAAATCTCTGCCATTTATCTAACTTTGGGATGTTATGAGGAGGGGGTCAGAACTAAAGTCCTGGTGAATGGCCAAATTACACCTTCTAAGCATAATTCTACGTATATCGTTCTATTTTCATTTTCTGATATATTAGGTTTATTGGGTTTATAACTCTCTCACCTCTATGCGTGAACCGTACCCATCTAATAGGTTAAGACCTTTCAACTAATATATATATATATATATATATATATATATATATATCTGTTCATGTGCAGCTACATGCCCAAAGAGACCGCATCGGTCCTAGGTACAACCCATAGTATCTTTTGTATCCTCCTCGGAAAGGACTCCATCGTCTTTCCACTAGAGCGTACTGTAACTATATCTATAAAGGACAGCTTCGTGAGGCCTATAATACAGATGTTCCATTGTCTATAATAAAAAGGTGAAACTGCATCTGCACTAGCTTATACTAGTGCTCGAACATCCACAATGTACCACCCAGTGCATACCATGAGGACCACACATAATAGTTCTACCTACTCCCTGAATTCCGCCAACAAGGTCTACTTTGTACGGAACTCGGTAGGAGATTTTCTATATCTCTAAAGGTCTGCTTCGTTAGGCCTACAATACAGATATTCTACTTGGTCCGTCTCTTTTCTCATCGTGGCTATGGCCCCACATAGCCTCCCTCAACTAATTGAAAGACCTTTTAAGAGCTAAGTGGACGTGCCCTACTGCAAACAATCTAAACATCCAATTGGTTGTGCCCCTCATCCAATGTCTCGATAGTGAAAGAATCATTGGCCTGTTGATTTAACTCTAATCTTTTCCACACTCGCTCTAACTGATGATGGCTTGATCTTCGCATGTGACTATCCTTGTGGGTCATGCCCACAATAACCTAATCGCAAACTAGATTATGGTGTCATATGAATATCCTACTCCATCACCAACCTTTTGACTGCCTACAAAGGTGCGCTTCGTTAGGCCTGCAATGCAAAAACAGTCAAGGCATGCTGTCTTGATGGAACACCCACAGACCTGCCTCCGGGGGTGCAGCTTCGTTAGGCCTAACGCAGAGGGCCATCCTAGAGTATCCTCATGTCCCGTTGAAATCTCGTACTTCCTCTAGCCCGAACTAACTAAGTTGGACGTAGTCTTCTTCGTTATGCTCTTTATCCAGATTCTCTTTCGGGTTGCTCCAAACGCACCTTACCATTTTATTAGAACCTACCTCTAATCTTTTACTATGAATTTAGTTTACTTTTCTTATTCTGTTGGCTACTTATTAACCCTAATCAGCAAGCCCAGCCTCACCTATGTGTGAGACCATAAGTCCTAGACCTGAAAGGGAATGCTGCCGGTATGGGCCATTTCTATTATTTTTCTTATTAACTTAATACAAGATCTATGTTTGTTAAAATAAGCCTCTTCTATTTCTTTCTTTTTAATTATAACATTCGTGTTACAATTATACTTGCAAGTGTTACTTTTATATTCTTTTCTTTCTTTTATAACCTACATGTTATAAATGTAACTGCAAGTGTCCCTTTTCTATTCTAGTCTGTCTACTTTTATTATGGTACTAAATTCTCTTTAGTTCTTTTATATTTTATGACAGTCTTAGCTTAAGACTACGTCCAACTGTCACAAATTACTTCTCATAAAAACTGCCTTACTTTTTGTTCTACTATCTGCGCAGCAAATTTAGATCCAGTCACATCTTATGTTTATTATTTCTAGTCTTGTCAAATATTTAACTTGATTATTTCTTCTTCTTTAATTTCTTTAACGCTTCACGTTATTCTCTTTTATTCTAGGAAGTGGTTCTATTTTATTTGGTTGATTACAAAAATTATGCTAAAAATTCATTTCCAAATTTTAATACTAAATAATACTATAACCATAACTCGTACTGCAAGATATTTCTTTTATTGTTTCTCTAATTATTGGGTAATGCAAAATACAGTAATGTCTCTATTTTGCACTAATTCCATTTTTATTGCTTTCATTCTTGCAATTACATTTATTATTGTTCTTACAATATTAAACTATGGAAACGTATTCCCTTTTCTAAACCAACCAACTAACCTATCACTAACTTCCAAATCAAGTTATTTAGATTTTCCCCTTTTTAATTCATTTCTCCCGTTTTAACACAATTCGCTTTAGATTTCTCACTTTTAGGCTTATGCCTTTCCCTACAACAACCTAATATTACTTATATTTACTTGGATTTCTTTCTTTTTTCCATATAAATAACATTTAAATATAAGTACACATCCCTTATAAAATTTACAGTTTCAACATAACTAATTAGTAGAAGTAATTACTGAAATAAATGTCGGATTAAATATTTAACGAGAATCTAACGATATTATATATCATAAACATAAAAGAGATATAATATAAATCCACTCACCTATCGTCCTTAGCTTTTCTCCATGGCCTTTTTGGATCCCCTTCTAAGGCGTCTAACATTTTTATTAAGAAGATCTTCTCCCTAGAAATATTTTCTATTTAGGGTTCAACCTCAGGCAATGAACCAAATTGGGAGAAAATCTAAGTGTGAGAAAATAGCTAGGCCTAGGGTTCTATTTATAGTGTAGCTTAGGAATCTCAGACCATTGGATTGTAGCAGATTGAATTTGAAGCCACCATGTCACAGGGTCGTTTGGAGCCATCATATCTATCAATGTACGGCTCCAATCGAATAAAATCAACCGAAGTCGTCAACAAAACAAACTTTGGCTCAGCAAAAGTGCGGGCCGAACGTACATCATTGTTGGTTGACCTATAGGTCGACCTGGGGAGGATGAGGGTCGACCTATAAGGTTCTTTCTATTTTTTTCTTTTCGTTTTATGATTTTTTATTCACTTGTATCTTCTACATATTAACTAGGATTCCGATAAGTTATATATGAAATAGATCAAAAAATCAGCACGAACACAATAGTATAAATTCTGAGGCCATATTCTGATAATCCCAATAATGCTTACTTTCACTGTTCATCATTATTTAATAATCCAAAAGTGCGGGGTATTACATTCTCCCACCGTTTAGGAAATTTCGTCCCCAAAATTCGACAACGGCAAAATTATGTAATTCCTCGCATCAATCACATCCATTTTGCGTACATCCAATTTTGCGACCATCAATGTCCTTGTGTAAAGTGTCCTTCAACATAAAATATAAGTATGTACATGAATTTCTAAGCGGTACCTCCTATATGAATGATTTTCTTCGTTAAAAACTCTGAAACACCCCATACCCCTTAAAATATCCAAAAAGGGCACATCAAATGATGTGGTGCGTTATAGGTATATAGCTAAAGCATCATAGAGACTAAGATTCATAAAACAAATAAGTAAAAACAGCGGAAACATTTAAATAATAACTTATCATTCCAAATCAAATTTCATTTTAAATTAAGTCATAAAAAAATAACCTGTCTCAAAAACTCAAAATATCTCAAATTCTTGTCTCATGAAAAATACGCCTCAGTCTCACATAATCAGAGTGCAAAAGTAACAATAATAATGATCCCTCTCATAAGTGCCAGTACATCAAAAGCCAAATGAAAATAAAAATGAAAAGAAGAAGAATATATTAAAAATTCCAAGAATATATCTCCGAGCACTCTGAATCTACTGTCCTCGACTCTGCTGGCCTATGGAGGAAAAGGGAAAATAGAAGAATGAGTCAGACAATAAGTCCGGTGAGTGAAAGTAATTAATAATATTTCTAAGCAAGATAAAGATAATAGACTAAGCAATAATTCTAGCATGAAAGAAAAATACAAAAAAGATAAAACTCGGATAAAATACTGTTTCTGATTCCGTTTGACTGTTTGCTTTGATTATCTGATTATTTGCAGTTGTCTTAAACTGCTTTGATTAGGCTGAAATCCTAATTCTACTCTTTGAACGGCCTATTTTATCTCTGTTGTGCCACTGTGAACCAATCCTGTTGGTCACAGCAAAAGACACCTCTTTAGCGCGTAGGACGTAGTAGCGAATTATTTACCCTAATCGATGCCGCACGCTCGGTCATTGTTGATAACACTAACTGTCGCCCCTATTTGACCCTTTATTTACCCTAATCAGCATAAGCGTGCCCAACCTTACCTAACTGTTGTGAGACATCAGTCCTAGGCCTGAAAGGGAATGCTGCCCAGCCTCACCTAACTGTTATGAGACCATCAGTCCTAGACCTGAAAGGGAATGCTAGCGGTACTGGTCCTAACAAACAATCTTCTAGTTTGCGCCCCTTTCCCAAATCCCCAAATTTAAGCCTCTATCTATTAGCCGCATATTTACCCTAATTAGCATAAGCTTGTCCCAGCCTCCCCTACTATTGTGAGACCATCAGTCCTAGATCTGAAAGGGAATACTACCGGTATGGGCCCTACTTCTATATTTGCTTATTAACTTAATCTAAGTTTTAAAATAAACCTCTTATGTTATTTCTGCTATATTTTATTATTAACTTAATCCAAGATCTAAGTTTTAAAATAAGCCTCTTTTGTTATCTCTTTCTTTCTAATTATAACCCATGTTATAATTGTTACTCTTCTATTTTTCTCTTTTTAATTATAACCACTTGTTATAATTACGCTTGCAAATATCTTAAATTTGCCTATTTCAGTCCATCTCTTCTTATTTTTGCATCTGATTTCTGTAAATTTTATGTTTTTCTATTTTAATCCATATTAGCGAATTCTTCTCTTTTTATTATCTTATTCGCGTCAAAAAGGATTAAATCTCTATAAAAAGAAACTAACATTTACATGCCAAATTCTAACTTGAAAACGGATGTAAATAAATGTAAATAACTGTAAATAAATGTAAATAACTGTAAATAACTGAATAAAATAGCTGAATAAAATAGACTGAAAAGAACTTTTGAAATTTACTTAAAAACTAATTGTAAATAACTTATATAAAAACTGTCTCAAAATTGTAGAAAACAACAACTATTGAGAACCCTATTATTTTAAATTACTTAAAAATCTAAAATAATTACAAAAACAACAACTATTGAGAACCCTATTATTTTAAATTACTTAAAAATCTAAAATAATTACAGAACACTCAACTGTGGTCCTTAGCCCTAGTCCTTGGCCTTGATCCACTTCTAGGGTGTAGAATATTTTTATTAAAAAGATCTTCTTCCTAGGAAAATTTTCTATAGGGTTCAGCCTCAGGCAATGAACCCAATTGGGAGAAAATCTGAATTAGTGAAATAGCTAGGTCTAAGGTCTTATTTATAGTGTGTCTTAGGGATCTCAGGCCTTCGGATTTGTGGATTAAATCTAGTGCAACCACGTCATAGGCTCACTAGAAACCGTCGGATGCAGCTAAGAACGCATGATATCGCTCAAAAATCAAGTTTTAACGTCATCGCTCGTTCCTACACGATTCTTCATCCAGTGGCAAAGGTAGGTCGACCCAACCTATAAGCGAGTCGACCTATGGATCGACTTATGTATGTTGGGGGTCGACCTACAGGCCGACCTGACCAAAACAAGGGTCGACATAGGCACTTGTTATGTTTTTTTCGTTTTTTTTTAATTTCTTATTTCTTTTGTAACTTCTTCATACTGATTTGGATTTCGACAAGTTATATATGGAAGTTGATCAAAAAACTACCAAGGACCCAATGGTGCAGCTTGTGTGGCTCAATCTTGACAATTTCACAAACTTATTTTATTGTTTAGTTAATTCGTTAATTAATTATTATAACTCAAATTTTGGATTGTTACATTCTTCCCTCCTTAAAGGATTTTGTCCCTAAAATCTCCAGGACAGAAGAATGAAATAAATATTTTCATCAAATTCTACAATCATATATTCATCCATCGTCCATTACATCCATTATCCTTAAGCTTTCTCATGCAACTTATGTTATATGCAATAGTGTAGTGTCAATGTCCCTAACTAATGCAAAAGATTAGGCGATCTACTGATTCAGTTGACCTCCTTTTATGAAATCATGTCCGTGCCATGTATCCAAATGAATGCGAATTCCCTAATGACAACTTATACTTCTATATGCATGCTACATCCATCATCCAAATGCAACAATCATATGATAACCACTCATTATAGCAACGATGGAATAAAAATGCGGGTGCGCACACATCTACATGCATATGCTTTAGTGAGCTAGTTAGGTTGATCCCTAAGAGATAATAGTGCCTAGTGTGTGTGTATATGCGTCCATTAGCACCCACTAGCGTCCAACATGCGTAACATGTTCTAGTAACATGTTTACATCCATTCCTACCATCCATAGGTTAAATCTTAAGATCTACCCTCCTAAAGGATGCTAAAGGAAACAGCCTATTCAAAATTAAAGATGGAAATAGAAAATTCAAAATGTACCATCGAAAAGATGTGGATAAGAGGTACGTATTTTCTCCTCAGCCTCCCACGTTGCGTCCTCAATACTATCTCCCCACCGCACCTTAACCAAAGGTATTTCCTTATTCCTAAGCTTCTTGATATCATGTCCAACGATCTTGGTAGGAATGCGAAGAATCGATGCCTCTTTCTCCACTTCAAATTTCTCAAGCTGGCTAGGTTCCACTACCTCTGTCGAATCATGTAAGCACTTTCTCAAGTGTGAAACATGAAAAACATCATGAACTCCCACGAGCCTCTCTGATAGCTTTATCTGATACTCTGTCTTCCCTATCCTTTCCACAATAGGGAACGGTCCTACGAATCTGGGAGCAAGTTTTCCACTTGATCCAAACCTCACCACTTTCCTTAGCAGAGATACCTTAATGAAAACCAAGTCTCCTACCTTGAACTCAATATCCCTTCTCATCTTATATGCATAGGATTTCTGTCTATCTTGGGCCATCTTCATTCTTCTTCTAGTCAAATTAATCTTTTTCAAAGTCTCTAACCATGTCGGGACCAAGTAGCAATCTTTCTGTAGACTCTAACCAACACGAAGGCGACTTGCATGGTCTTCCACAAAGGGCTTCAAAAGGAGCCATCCCAATGCTAGCCTGAAAACTATTGTTATATACGAACACCACTAAAGGAAGGTGCTCCTCCTAAGTTCCTCTAAAATCACATCCTCAACAAATCCTCAAGAACTCTATTAACTCTCTCTGTTTGGCCATTCGTTTGAGGGTGTTAGGCCGTACTCAACCTAAACTGTGTCCCTAAAGCCTCTTGCAATCTTCTCCAAAACTCATTAGTAAAGACAGAGTCTCTGTCACTCACTTTGCTGGAGGGAACTCCATGAAGTCGGACTATCTCACGAATGTATATGAATGCCAAATAAGGTACCGTCCTCTTACTCTTGATCGGAATGAAGTGGACACTCTTAGTCAACGATCTATAATCACCCAAATACTGGTATTACCCTTCCTAGATAGGGATAAACCATCTATGAAGTCCATCGAAACACTATCCCACTTCCATTCGGATACATCCAATGGTTGAAGCAATCCGCCAGGCCTCTACTGCTTCGCCTTGACCCTTTGGCATACAAGACACATAGCCACAAACTCTGCTACATTCTTCATGCCACTCCAATAAAATTCTCTCTTCATGTCCCTATACATCTTATCACCACTCGGATGAATAGTCATTTGAGAATGGCATGCTTCTGCTAGAACTGCTCTCATCAAATCACCAGTGTGGGGGACACAAAGTCTTCCATCTCTCCTTAACCACCCTTTACTATCGATGGGATATCGTTGGAGATGTCTAGAGACCTCTCCTCTGCTAATCCTATCTAGAATATCCACAAGCTCTGAATCCTCTCACTGACTTGAGCCAATTTGATCTATGAGGGTAGGCTTAACCTTAAGTGCTGCCAACAATCCAGGAGTAATGTCCGTGAAGGGATTAAAATCAAAGGTGGAAATAAACTCTAGGCTCTTCCACTCCACGAACACTGGACTAAGGGTTTTTCTCTTCCTACTTAACGCACCCGCAACCACGTTCCACTTGCCAGGGGTGTAAGTTATCTCAAATTCATATAGTGCTAGAAACTCCATCCAATGTTGCTGCCGCAAGCTTAAATCTTTTTGTGACTATAGGTACTTCAATGATTTATGGTCAGTGAAAAGCTCGAACCTTTCACCTAATAGGTAATATCTCCAAGACTTGAGCGCGAAAACAATAGCAGCTAACTACAAACCATTGGTAGGGTAGTTCCTCTCATGAGTTCTCAACTGTCTACTTCCATAGCATCCTACCCTCTCCTCCTGCATCAATACTGCTCCAAGGCCAATCCCACATGTATCAGTGTATACTGTAAAAGGCTTAGCTTCGTCGGGTAAAACTAAGTCTAGTGCACTAGTAAGGGCCCTCTTTAGCATCGTAAAGGAATTCTCACAATCCACGTCCTACACGAATGCCGCATTCTTCTTAGTGAGGCGAGTAAGCGGTGCTGAAATCTTAGCAAAATCTCTAATAAACTTCCTATAATAACCAGCCAAACCTAGGAAGCTTCTAAGCTCAGTAGCATTCTTTGGGGCCTTCCAATCTTGTATTGCTACTAATTTAGCGGGATCCACAGCTAAACCCTCTCTTGAGACTAAATGCCCTAAGAAACGCACCTCCTCACGCCAAAAGTGACACTTCGAGAATTTTGCTTTCAACTGATGAACAGAAAGTGTAAGAAGAACCTCCTCAAGATGAATAGCATGCTCTTCCATACTCTTGGAAAACTCCAAAATGTCATCAACGAATACTGCAACGATTTATTTAGGGCATCTCGAAAACACGGCTCATCAAATCTACAAAATAGGCGAGGGCACTGGGCAGCCCAAACGGCATAACCAACCACTCAAAGAATCCATTGGGTGTTCTAAATGTTGTCCTATCGATGCTATCGTCAGCGACCCTTAGCAAATGAAATCCAGTGGCTAAGTCAAGCTAAGAAATACTTAAGAGCCAACTAACTGATCGAAAAGATCGTTCATCTTAGAAAGTGGGTAACGATTCTTCTTCATGAGCTTAATCAACTCTCTATTGTCTACACAAAGTCGAAGGGAACCATCCGCCTTTATAGCAAAGATGATTGGCGCTCTCCACTCAGATATGCTCCGTCTGATGAAGCCTTTCTCCAATAGCTCACTAATCTGCTTACTTAACTCCTTCTTCTCCCTAGGAGCCATATGTCTCACGGGTAATGCCACTGGCTTAGCATTGTCATTCGAGTAGATCCTAAAGTCGATATCTCTCTTAGGGAGTAGTCCCCTAACCTCCTCAAAAATGTTTAGGAAATATCTAACGATTGGAATTGAATCTAACTCTCATAGTGATGAATCAAGGGAATAAAGAAAGTCAACATGACCGACTCCTGTGGGTCACAAGAAACCTCGAGAGTCTGTCCGCTACATGTCTCTAATCTAATGACTCTCCTCTCACAGTCCAATATCGTACCATAAGTGGATAACCAATCCATCCCCAAAATCATCCTGTATCCCGAAAATCCCAGTACATAGGCGTCATAATCAAACTCTACGCCTAGTATAAAAATTTTCAAACCCCTACAAGTCATGGATAAATGTGCTGATCCTCCTACGGGGTTTGAAACAACTATAGGGTCTACTACTAGAGAAATATCTAATTGCAAACAATCAACCAAGGAACTGGAAATGAAAGAACACAATTCTCCGGAGTCGCAAAGAGTTTGAATAGGAAAATCTAAAATAGAGATCAAACCTTCAACAGAGACTTTCCTACCTTGATCCAGTCCACTACTAGAAGGCGCTGCATCCAAAGCCTATACTTGCGTCATAGATGTGCCTGCTCTCTGCCTCGTTTTCTGAGAACAAGCTCTACTAAGGTGACCAGGCTGCCCATAGTTGTAACATCTTCCCTTCATTGTGTCCTTTTTACAATCCTTTGTGAAATTCCCAACCAATACACGACTATGACATTTCTCGCCTTTCATGGTCTGTCCCTTTTGAGGTCCTCCTTCTTTCTTCTTGTCCTTATTTGTAATAACCCTAGATTTTTGACTATAAATTTCTTTAGTTTATTTTAAATTTGTTTTATTTGTTAAATTTCATCTCTAAATATTTTCAAAATGATAATAGAATTTTTCCAAAATTTACTGCATTTATTTCCTATTTTTAAGGGCTGTTTTCCTATTTTCTGTTATTTTCTTCATTAAAAACTATATTTAAATTAAATAGTAAATATTTATTTTGTGAATGTATTTTTATTTTATGTTATTATTTATGTTTAAAAATATTTTACAAGCTCATATGAATTTTCTAAAAATTATTCTATTTAATTTCAAATTTTCTAGTCTAGTTCACTATTTTTAGCTATTTTTCTTAATTTAACTTTATATAATTAATAAATAATACATATATTTTTATATTTTGATAAATTTTCGAAATTTTATCTGGGATTATTATTAATTCTAGAAATATAAAGTTATATAATTAAAATAAAGAAATATGAAAGGGTTTTGACTTTTGAATTGCCCTTTTGCCTTTTTAAATTCCGCCTCTTCATTTTCCTCACAACTCTTCATTTCTCTTGCCATAACTCCCCACATTTCAGCCGACTATCTCATTTTCAATTCATGTATCTTTCTTTCCTCCTTCCTGAGAAAAAATTTCAGCCATCCTTGCTTGAAGATTTTGGTAAAACTTTATTTCTTTTATCTCTTTTTCTATTTACATCGTTTATTTCTAGCTTGATTTTGCACATGCTCTCACCTCTTTTATGATCGGCCATGCCTCCCTTGCTGCTTAGCTGCCTCCAGCACCTGATGACACACCACCAGCACCTCCTCCTCACCACCCACCCAAGGCATGAACCCCCTTGGTGACGCATATCCATAAAAGTTTCAAACCACCCTTCATACTAGCCTAACCGAGCACCACTCTCATTCCAGCACCTACCACACCACCACCACCTCCAGCACCTCCAGCACCCATGGCCACACCACCACAGTGGACCCCACTCCTCTGGCCGTGACACCTAGGGCCTTAGCCGAGCCTAAATCCTTGACCAAATTCATGTATGCATGCTTATGTGTGTTATTGCCTTCACCCACCTTTACACCATCATTCCAACATGTAGGCCGAACCCACACTCACCCAAACCAGACCCAAACACCTGCAATTATGTTGTATTTCCCCTTATGACTGAGCATAGTAAAGGTTAAAAGCAAGTGCAAGCATTTCTATTTGATTCTGTGCAGTCTATTCTAGTGTAGTTTTGATCGTAGTTGATTTGAAACTCATCGTTCTTATATCGTTTTTGTTTGATGTGTATCCAAGGAATTTGACGCTTGGCTCCTCCACTTGAATATGTGTCGTGCTTTTGTGCTTGTGTATATCCCGTTTGTGAAATTCATCGTTGGGTCATCAGCTCAAACCAGTGAGTTAATCTCACCATACAGTTTTATACTTATATGAATAGTAAATCGATCGCTTGTGAATATGTAAACTGCATCACCATTTTTTATTTGCTATGTCACTATTATATGATGTTCACACATGATTAAACACTAGTTATATCATATGTCACTATGATATTATTGCTGTTTTGTTATTTTTATCTGTATACCACACTGCAAGTTCCCTTTAGATTAGAATCACTATGGGTTGAAATGATACATACCCGAACGGACTTTAGAATAAGGGAAAATCGTTATGGGCTGAAATGATAGGCCTGAATGATTTTCAATTTATTTCATTTACTTGGGACTGCGGGTTTGAAATGATAAAACCCGGATTTTCCTTTGTAAATTACGGGTTGAAATGATATATTACCCGTATCACTTTTCCTAGTGTAGAAAATTATATACAGACCCATAGTTAATATATGTTTTTCTAAAAAAATTAAAATTACTTTAGAAATGTAAATATTAAAATATTTTGATTTAAATCTAATTAAAAATGATTTTTGAAAAATATTATTGATTTTCTGAATAATTATAAGTGAAATAAATTAATGAAAAAGTTAGAAAATTATGAATGCAAGTTATTTTGGAAAATTTGATTTAATTATAATTGGAAATTAAGTTGAATATGAAATCATGATAAATTTATGATAATTTGAATTTAAATGAATTTAAAGTGATTTTATATCATATTAATGATTTTTAATAAAGTTGAAATGTGAAATGAATGAATATTTAAGTTGAAATTTTGAAATATAACTAAAATTGGAAATTTACGGAATTGACTTAAAAGTGAATTTTTAGTTAAGTAAATAAAAATAAAACTAAGTTATATTTGAGAATTTGAACTTAAGTGTTAGGTTGAAATTTAATGTAATGAATTTAAAATTGAACATTGCAATTTAATAAGTGAATTAGTGTTAAATATGAATTTTTAAATGGAAATTTAACTTTATGAAATCATGAAATTAAAGAAAATTAAATGATGGTTATGAAAGTAAAAATATGTGATATTATAAGTTAAAAGTGATTTATAGAAAAATATAATTGTTGTGAAATTATATTGAAATTTTGAAGTTAATTAACTGCATTTTTGAAATGCTATTTTATCTAATATAAATGATAATACAACATTTGTAAATGCTGTAGTCGATAAGTGAACTAAATAGCTAAATTGAATTAAAGGCTATTATAGCATTTTATTTTTTTATGCTATAATTGTTGGATTTAAACTAAGTTTTCTTTGAAACTAATTTAACTATATTACAGCATTTTAAAACGCTGTCATTTGTTAAATTGAACTGTTTTGAATATAACTTTCTGTAGCATTTTCCAAATGCTGCGAAAGTTGAATTTTCACTGTTTTAATAAAATTAAGTGAATGAATGAACTTTGAAGTTGAAAATTTTGGAAATTTAATAATTTAATTGTTAAATGTAATAACTTCATTTTTTATGATTTAAATGAAGTAATTTGTTTGGAATTGAACTATTTTGAAATGTGAATTGAAATGGTATTTTAAATTGAATAAAATGAATATGTTTTTCAAATGAAATGATAAGTTTGATATTTTGAAATGGATTTGAAATGATATTGGATTTTGAGAAATAAATACCGTTTTGAAATTATAACAACGGGTTATAATAACGATTGGTTATTGAAGAGTCCGGGATCGGATATGGACATACTCTCTGTCGATACCGAAAACCACTTTAACAACTGTGTACGCGGTGGAGATTCCAGAATGAAGTAGGATGGTGACGACGTTCCTTAGGTACATATCGTGGATCTAACTCCCATGAGTTAGCATAAGGTGGCTAAAACAGGAGCGATCTCGGGCCAAAGGAGGTAGCACCTCTGGCTGAACACACTTCTTCGATACCATTCTATTACTGTTGTGATCGATTGGGTGCACCCCTTGATTTTGGAGTGTTATTCAGGGTGGGCGTATGTGGCTGCTGCGTTACCACCAGTCCGTGTGCGTAATTGGTATATCTACTATGGCATTGCCTTGTGTGCCGTGTCACCTACCATACCGAGCCTTTAGTACGAGTTTGTTTTTCTCCCGTAGCCCATGTGGTATCCTCTGACAGTCACCCGGAGTGGAGATGACATGATATTGGATGAACTACTTGGACTATTATGTGTGAAGGGTGATATGGGTAGCCCGGAACGCTATTTAAAAGTATGTTTATTTTACTATAGTCATTTTTATAATAGCGAAATATTACTATATAGTAAATAGTTCAACGGATCCTTAGAGGATGGGCGGTCCCAGGCATCCTTTAAGTTACTTGTATCTTTATTACAGTTCACTTGAGTTGGTTTACATTATATAAGTATATATTGTCCTGACTCGAGTGTTTTGTGTTTTGCTTTACTCTCGGGTCAGCCTGAGTATTGCTTTGGATTCTCTTCATGGAGCTGGTCTTTAACTGGAGTTTCTGCTTATCTGTATATATTTCTATTACTGTTTTAGCTGTATTAGTTTATCTCATGTATTAGTGAACTTCTATGTATTTGGGATTTATATTCTGTTGTTTTCAGACTATATTATGTATTTGGTTTGAGACTCTGTTATAGTAGCTTCATGAACTACTATGTTATTTTATATTCCGCTGCGAGTTATTCTGATTGTTCAGTATCTGTGATTATGTATATTTGATTTTATTTGCTCCAAATTTATTTACAATATGTTATTTCGCATCATTCAAGTTGGACATGTGTTGATTATTGTCGATTTGAATGGTACGAAATTGGGGGTTGTTACAGTTGGTATCAGAGCTTTGGTTTTTGGCAACCATTGCCTCTGAGGAGCAAAAACTCATTAGAGATAGGGTATTTCTACCCTTGAATGTGTGAAATCAATCTCAGAATCATATCTTTGTGAGAGACGTATTTTCAAGGTATAAAATGATTTTTCAAAATGTTTTCAAAAGATTTTCAAAGATTATTTTGATATATAAATTTTTCTTGTTTTAAGGGATTTTCAAATGTTTTCTAACTTCCTTTCTTTTGAATCTACCTTGTTAGATTTTCTCTCTTTACTTTAGGATATTCATTCAAGTGTATTCTCTTGTTCTACCTTAATTTATCTTTGGCTTGTCTTTATTCTTGGCCTAAATTCATTCTTGATATTTTTCAGGATGAGTCGAGGAAATGCTAGAGATAGGGGTCGCGGTATTGCCCCAGCTCCTCAACCTGCTGCTCCAGTCAGGTTCACTGTTCTTTGTAAGGAATTCTCTCAACTAGGTGGAACCCCATTCACCGGTTCAGAGACTATCATTGAGGCTCAACAGTGGTTGCGGAGTCTTAAGAGGATATTTACTGGTCTTGACATTACTGATGCTCAGAAGCGTCAGCTAGCAGCCTGGCAGTTGCATGATTCTGCTTTAGATTGGTGGGAGTCCGTTACGGCTAACACCGTCGAGGCTGATCTCACTTGGGAGCATTTTAGGGAGGCTTTTGTGGCAAAATGGATGTCAGAAGCCGGAAAATCTCAGCTTTATCGTGAGTTTATGGATTTGAAGCAGGGTACCATGTCTTTTGCTGAGTATGAGAGGAAGTTCAATGAACTTTCCAAGTTCGGTCCTAGCCTTATTAACACTCTTCTCAAGAAGAATGAGAAATTCATCGCTGTTGCTCGTCCAGAGTATTATAGTCGCCTCATTTTTCATGTTCATGGTTCTTTCACCCAGCTTATGGATATGGCTATTCGTTATGAAAATCCCACATCCTAAGGTCCTGCTGTTTCTGGTGCTCACTCTTCCTTTGTAGTTTCCAAGAAGCGTAAGCCTAATTTCCAACAGCAGAAGAAGAATTGGCAGAAGCGTCCTGGTTTGGGATCTTCATCATCTGCTCCTGCTCAGAGGCAACCGGTTGATCTCTCCTCCATCACTTGCTTTAGGTGTGGTCAGAGAGGGCACTATGCCAATAGCTGTCCCACTTTATCTGGTGCTGTTGTTCCTCCACCTACTCAGTCGGTTAGACGTGATCTCTGCCATATCTGTCTCCAGCCCGGTCATTTTAAGAAGGATTGCCCTACCCAGCAAAGGGGTACTCCTTCTGGTATATTTGATGTCACTTCTGCCTCATCTCCAGTTCCTCCACCTGCTCCTGCTACTAGTGATGACCAAGGTACACTCCAGGGTTCATTTACTTTATTTCATCATCCTGTTCGTGTGTTGTTTGATACTGGTGCTTCACACAGTTTTATTTCTATTGATTTGCGTGATAAGTTTGAGCATCTCCTTTCTCCTGAGTATGCTTCTGTTCCATTATGTGTTTCAAATCCTATTGGGGGTCCTGCTAACCTTAATCGGATTTGTCGAGAAGTGAAACTTCCCCATTCTGATCATCGCTTTAGTGGTGATTTTTATATCCTGGGCTTCGATGCTTTTGATTTATTGCTCGGTCAGGATTGGTTAGTGAATCATGATGCTCATATCTCTTGTAAAGCCTGGTCTTTTCGTCTCTTTGACGATCATGGGAATGCCTTGATTATTCAGTGCCGCATGCCTCAGGATTTTGCTGGCAACTTTATTTATTCTTTGGATTCTTCTCCCAGTGACCTTGATTCTACTCCTGTGGTTAGATTATATCCCGATGTATTTGGTGAAGTCACTTCTTTACCTCCGAAGCGGGAAATTGATTTTCGGATTGATCTTATTCCTGGTGCTAGATCTGTTGTTCTTCCTCCTAGAAGAATGGCACCCCGCGAGAAGGTTGAGATGGGAAAGCAAATTGAAGACTTATCTTCCAAAGGTCTGATTAGGCCTAGTTTTTCTGAATGGGGAGCTGCGGTGGTTTTTGTCACCAAATCTAATGGTTCACTTCGGATGTGTGTTGATTATAGGGAGCTGAACAAGCTCACTATGAAAAACAGATATCCAATGCCTCGTATAAACGATATGTTTGATCAGCTTTATGGGGCCACTATTTTCTCTCAGCTTGACCTCGCCACAGGTTTTCATCAGCTTAGGGTTGCCGAGGATAGCATTCCCAAGACTGCTTTCCGCAATGAGAATGGATTTTATGAATGGTTAGTCATGCCTGTTGGTTTGACTAATGCTCATGCTTTCTTTGTTGATTTGATGAATCGTGTTTTTCGTGATGTGCTTAATAAATTTGTGCTAGTCTTTGTTGATGATATCCTTGTCTTCTCTAAGACTAAGGATGAGCATAAGTCGCATTTGAAATATGTTCTTGAAACTCTCAGAAATCATCAGTTAAAGGCTAAATTTTCTAAATTCCATTTCTGGAAGGATGAAGTCCGTTATCTCGGGCATATTGTTTCTAGTAATGGAGTTTCTGTTGATCCAGTTAAGATTGCTGCGATCAATGTAAGTCTTCCTTCTCCTTCTCTATCATTTTAATAATTCTATTTTTCCTGTTGTCCTTATTTTCTCGCGATTCTATTCCAGGATTGGGAAACTCCAAAGACTCCATCTGATATTCGTAGTTTTCTAGGCCTTGCTGGTTATTACTGGAGATTCATTGAGAATTTTGCTCGGATTGCTGCACCTCTCACAGCTTTGACTCGGAAGAATGCCAGATTTGTCTGGAGTGATCAGTGTAAGGTTGCATTCAGTGAGTTGAAGAGCAAGCTAACTTCCGCACCAGTTCTTACTGTTCCGAATGGAAGTGAGGGATTTACAGTTTATACTGATGCTAGTCGTGAGGGTTTGGGTGCTGTTCTCATGCAGGATGGTAGGGTTATTGCCTATGCCAACCGTCAGTTGAAAACCCATGAAGCAAATTATGCTGCTCATGATTTAGAGTTACTTGCTGTTGTCTTTGCTTTGAAACTTTAGAAGCATCATCTTCTTGGAACCAAGTTTGAGCTTTTCACAGATCATCAGTCTCTGAGATATATCTTCTCCCAGAAGGATCTGAATCAGAGGCAAGTTCGTTGGCTTGAGTTTCTGGCTTCTTACGACCTCGACATTAACTATACTCCCAGTAAAGCTAATGTTGTGGCCGATGCTCTGAGTCGGAACAAGGCTTTGTTGTGTCAGTTGGTTGTTTCTTCTTCTCCTCTTCTGGATCGGATTATGGCTAAGCAGGATGAGGATGAGATGCTTAGATTGATGAAGGAGGGCATTCGTAGCAGAGTTGGTGGTAGTAGTGGAGCTCAGATTGATGATAAAGGGATTTTGAGGATTAATGGCAGGATTTGTGTCCCGAAGGTTAATAGTTTGAGGCAGGAGTTGCTTCAGGAGAATCATTGATCCAGACTTTCTATTCATCCTGGTGTGTCGAAGATGTATCAGGATATAAAGAGGCTTTATTGGTGGAAGGGGATGAAGAGGGATATCTCTATCTTTGTTAGTCGGTGTGCGACTTGTCAGCAAGTCAAAGCCAATCACCAGAAGACCCCTAGTTTGTTGCAGCCCCTTGAGATTCCCAATTGGAAGTGGGAACATGTTTCCATGGATTTCATCGATGGTTTACCGAGGACTCGGAAGGGCAATGAGAGTATCTGGGTTATTGTTGATAGACTGATCAAGTCCGCTCATTTTATTCCGGTCAAGTCTACTCGTTCTGCTTCTAGTTTATCTGATATTTACATGAGAGAGATCATTCGTCTCCATGGTGTTCCTCTCAGTATTGTTTGTGATCGTGACCCTATTTTTACTAGTCAGTTCTGGAAGGCTTTTCAGGAATCTTTGGGTACTCGTTTGAATCTGAGCACTGCTTACCATCCTCAGACCGACGGTCAAACGGAAGGAGTAAATCAGATTCTCGAGGATCTTCTTCGTGCTTGTGTGCTTGATTATGGAGGATCTTGGGAAGATTATCTCCATCTTGCCGAATTTACCTACAATAATAGCTATCAGGTATAACCTTATCTTCTGTTTTCAGCCTATTCTTGATCTTTTTATCCATCTCATTCCATCTTTGCATTCAGGCTAGTCTCAAAATGTCTCCGTTTGCTGCTTTATACGGACGACCTTGTAGATCTCCATCTTGCTGGATTGAATCCGATAATCATTTGGTTCTTGGTCCTGAAATGATTTTGGAAGCTTCTAAGAGAGTTGAGGAGATTAAGAAGACGTTGAGAGTCGCTCAGGATAAGCAGAAGAAGTATGCCGATAGGCGTAGGCGGAATTTGGAATTTGTTGTTGGTGATCAGGTGTTCCTTAAGGTTTCTCCCTTGAGGAATGTCATTCGCTTTAGTCGTAGAGGGAAGCTTTCTCCCAGGTTCATTGGTCCTTTCTGCATTGTGGAAAGAGTTGGTTCTTTGACTTATCGTCTGGATTTGCCCGAGAAGCTTTCTGGAGTACATGATGTATTCCATGTCTCGCATCTTCGCCGTCATCTTCATGATCCATCTCTTATTGTCCAGCCTTCTTCTCTTGATAGTTTGGATATTGAGCCTAACCTGACTGTTCAGAGGAAGCCACTTCGTATTGTTGGTAGAGATACTAAGCAGCTCAGAAGGAAATCTGTTAATCTGGTCAAAGTACAGTGGAGTACTGATAATCGAGACTATACCTGGGAAACGGAGGAGAGAATTCGTGCTTCGAATATGGAATTATTTATTTCAGGTACTATTTTGTTTTTCTATCTTGTTTCTCTTATTTTTCCTTTCCGTTATTTTCGAGGACGAAAAGATTTGAGTGGGGGAGAGTGTAACAACCCTAGATTTTTTACCATAAATTTATTTAGTTTATTTTAAATTTGTTTTATTTTTTAAATTTCATCTCTAAATATTTTTAAAATGATAATAGAATTTTTCCAAAATTTACTGTATTTATTTCCTATTTTTAAGGGTTGTTTTCCTATTTTCTGCTATTTTCTTCATTAAAAACTATATTTAAATTAAATTTAAATATTTATTTTGTGAATGTATTTTTATTTCATGTTATTATTTATGTTTAAAAATATTTTACAAGCTCATTTGAATTTTCAAAAAATTATTCTATTTAATTTCAAATTTTCTAGTCTAGTTCACTATTTTTAGCTATTTTTCTTAATTTAACTTTATATAATTAATAAATAATATATATTTTTATATTTTGATAAATTTTCGAAATTTTATATGGGATTATTATTCATTCCAGAAATATAAAGTTATATAATTAAAATAAAGAAATATGAAAGGGTTTTGACTTTTGAATTGCCCTTTTGCCTTTTTGAATTCCGCCTCTTCATTTTCCTCACAACTCTTCATTTCTCTTGCCATAACTCCCCACATTTCAGCCGACTATCTCATTTTCAATTCACGTATCTTTCTTTCCTCCTTCCTGAGAAAAAATTTCGGCCATCCTTGCTTGAAGATTTTGGTAAAACTTTATTTCTTTTATCTCTTTTTCTATTTACATCGTTTATTTCTAGCTTGATTTTGCACATGCTCTCACCTCTTTTAGGATCGGCCATGCCTCCCTTGCTGCTTAGCCGCCTCCAGCACCTGATGACACACCACCAGCACCTCCTCCTTACCAACCACCCAAGCCATGAACCCCCTTGGTGACGCATATCCATAAAAGTTTCAAACCACCCTTCATACTAGCCTAACCGAGCACACTCTCATTCCATCACCTCACCACCCCTCTAGCCGCCACCTACCACACCACCACCACCTTCAGCACCTCCAGCACCTCCAGCACCCACGGCCACACCAGCACCGTGGACCCCACTCCTCTGGCCGTGACACCTAGGGCCTTGGCCGAGCCTAAATCCTTTACCAAATTCATGTATGCATGCTTATGTGTGTTATTGCCTTCACCCACCTTTACACCATCATTCCAACATGTAGGCCGAACCCATACTCATCCAAACCAGACCCAAACACCTGCAATTATGTTGTATTTCCCCTTATGGCTGAGCCTAGTAAAGGTTAAAAGCAAGTGCAAGCATTTCTATTTGATTCTGTGCAGTCTATTCTAGTGTAGTTTTGATCGTAGTTGATTTGAAACTCATCGTTCTTATATTGTTTTTGTTTGATGTGTATCCAAGGAATTTGACACTTGGCTCCTCTATTCGAATCTGTGTCGTGATTTTGTGCTTGTGTAGATCCCGTTTGTGAAATTCAACGTTGGGTCATCAGCTCAAACCATTGAGTTATTCTCACCAGACAGTTTTATACTTATATGAATAGTAAATCGATCGCTTGTGAATATGTAAACTGCATCACCATTTTTTATTTGCTATGTCACTATTATATGATGTTCACACATGATTAAACACTAGTTATATCATATGTCACTGTTATATTATTGATGTTTTGTTATTTTTATCAGTATATCACACTGCAAGTTCCCTTTAGATTAGAATCACTGTGGGTTGAAATGATACATACCCTAACGGACTTTAGAATAAGGGAAAATCGTTATGGCCCGAAATGATAGGCCTGAATGATTTTCAATTTATTTCATTTACTTGGGACTGCGGGTTTGAAATGATAAAACCCGGATTTTTCTTTGTAAATTACGGGTTGAAATGATATATTACCCGTATCACTTTTCCTAGTGTAGAAAATTATATACAGACCCATAGTTAATATATGTTTTTCTAAAAAATTTAAAATTATTTTAGAAATGTAAATATTAAAATATTTTGATTTAAATCTAATTAAAAATGATTTTTGAAAAACATTATTGATTTTTTGAATAATTATAAGTGAAATAAATTAATGAAAAAGTTAGAAAATTTTGAATGCAAGTTATTTTGGAAAATTTGATTTAATTATAATTGGAAATTAAGTTGAATATGAAATCATGATAAATTTATGATAATTTGAATTTAAATGAATTTAAAGTGATTTTATATCATATTAATGATTTTTAATAAAGCTGAAATGTGAAATGAATGAATATTTAAGTTGAAATTTTGAAATATAACTAAAATTGGAAATTTATGGAATTGACTTAAAAGTGAATTTTTAGTTAAGTAAATAAAAATAAAACTAAGTTATATTTGAGAATTTGAACTTAAGTGTTAGGTTGAAATTTAATGTAATGAATTTAAAATTGAACATTGCAATTTAATAAGTGAATTAGTGTTAAATATGAATTTTTAAATGGAAATTTAACTTTATGAAATCATGAAATTAAAGAAAATTAAATGATGGTTATAAAAGTAAAAATATGTGATTTTATAAGTTAAAAGTGATTTATAGAAAAATATAATTGTTGTGAAATTATATTGAAATTTTAAAGTTAATTAACTGCATTTTTGAAATGCTATTTTATCTAATATAAATGATAATACAACATTTGTAAATGCTGTAGTCGATAAGTGAACTAAATAGCTAAATTGAATTTAAGGCTATTATTGCATTTTATTTTTTTATGATATAATTGTTGAATTTAAACTAAGTTCTCTTTGAAACTAATTTAACTATATTACAGCATTTTAAAACGCTGTCATTTGTTAAATTGAACTGTTTTGAATATAACTTTCTGTAGCATTTTCCAAATGCTGCGAAAGTTGAATTTTCACTGTTTTGATAAAATTAAGTGAATGAATGAACTTTGAAGTTGAAAATTTTGGAAATTTAATAATTTAATTGTTAAATGTAATAACTTCATTTTTTTTATGATTTAAATGAAGTAATTTGTTTGGAATTGAACTATTTTGAAATGTGAATTGAAATGGTATTTTAAATTGAATAAAATGAATATGTTTTTCAAATAAAATGATAAGTTTGATATTTTGAAATGGATTTGAAATGATATTGGTTTTTGAGAAATAAATACCGTTTTGAAATTATAACAACGGGTTATAATAACGATTGGTTGTTGAAGAGTCCGGGATCAGATATGGACATACTCTCTGTCGATACCAAAAACCACTTTAACAACTGTGCACGCGGTGGAGATTCCAGAATGAAGTAGGATGGTGTCGACGTTCCTAAGGTAAATTTCGTGGACCTAACTCCCGTGAGTTAGCATAAGGTGGCTAAAACAGGAGCGATCTCGGGCCAAAGGAGGTAGCACCTCTCGCTGAACACATTTCTTCGATACCATTCTATGACTGTTGTGATCGGTTGGGTGCACCCCTTGATTTTGGAGTGTTATTCAGGGTGGGCGTATGTGGCTGCTACGTTACCACCAGCCCATGTGCGTAATTAGTATATCTACCCTGGCATTGCCTTGTGTACCGTGTCACCTACCATACCGAGCCTTTAGTACGAGTTTGTTTTTCTCCCGTAGCCCGTGTGGTATCCTCTAACAGTCACCCAGAGTGGAGATGGCATGATATTGGATGGACTACTGGGACTATTATGTGTGAAGGGTGATATGGGTAGCCTGGAACGCTATTTAAAAGTATGTTTATTTTACTATAGTCATTATTATAATAGCGAATTATTACTATATAGTAAATAGTTTAACGGATCCTTAGAGGATGGGCGGTCCCAGGTATCCTTTAAGTTACTTGTATCTTTATTACAGTTCACTTGAGTTGGTTTACATTATATAAGTATATATTGTCCTGACTCCAGTGTTTTGTGTTTTGCTTTACGCTCGGGTCAGCCTGAGTATTCACAGCTTTGGATTCTCATCCTGGAGCTGGTCTTTCACTGGAGTTTCTGCTTATCTGCATATATTTCTATTACTGTTTCAGCTGTATTAGTTTATCTCATGTATTAGTGAACTTCTATGTATTTGGAATTTCTATTCTGTTGTTTTCAGACTATATTATGTATTTGGTTTGAGACTCTATTATAGTAGCTTCATGAACTACTATGTTATTTTATATTCCGCTGCGAGTTATTCTGATTGCTCTGTGTCTGTGATTCTATATATTTGATTTTATTTGCTCCAAGTTTATTTACAATCTGTTATTTCGCATCATTCAAGTCGGACATGTGTGGATTATTGTCGATTTGAATGGTACGAAATTGGGGGTTATTACATTATCCTTCTTATTCTTCCACCATTGCTTCTTAGAGTTTTCTGATTTAAGAACCTCCTTAACCTCATCCTTCTTAGATACATCTGACATGAGGGAAATCTCTATAAGTGACTCATACGTCGCTCCCATGGGTACATATGTCATTGCTAATCCTTGGAGAGATGGTTCAAACCCTTAGCAAACTTGATGGCCTTCTTACAAGGTGTATTAACATGCTCCATCCCGAACCTTGATAACTCATTAGATTGATTTATATACTCCTTCACCGAAAGACTCCCTTGCTTCAGACTAATGCACTTCTCCAACTACATGCTTTCCTCGGCTTGTGACAAGAACTTTCTCTCAAACCTTTCCCAAAATCCAAACCAACCTGTGTCTCTACCTTCCATCTCTATAATTTCCCACCAGTAAGAAGCCTCTCCCTTCAGCTGCCAAAATGCAAGCTGAACTCTTTGTCGGTCCTCCAATCCTAATAGCCTAAATATCCGCTCTGTGTTCCTCAACCAAGTTCGTCCTTCCACGAAATCGTCCATGTCAAAAAACATCTTGCCTCCTAGATTAGCGAAGTCCTTGAATAGCTTAGAAAAATTGGCTGCTGCAGGTGGATTACGGGACCTCCACCCGCCGATGCTGCATTGGGCGCTTGCCCTTGCACCTCTGGTGCCATAGCTTGGGGGTAGCTACGGAACCAGCTAAGGACTTGGACACCTTTTGGAAAATTTAGGGCATCCACCATTCTATGCAAAGTAAAGAAAATTTAGGCTCGAAAGAAGGTTTAACTAGACTTTGAGGGGATATTCTTTTAAAAAACTCTTTTATACTTGAAAACCATTTCTATAATAAGAGTTTCTTTCTGAAAAATACTTTTAAAGATACGTTACTTCTGAAAAATACTTTACTTTTAAAACAAATATTTAGGAATCCTGTAACCTTAGGCTCTAATACCAAGTAAAACACCCCACACCCCTTAATATATCCAAATAGGGCACACCAAAGGATGTGGTGTGTTAAAGGTATAGCTAAAGCATCACAGAGACTAAGATTCACAAGACAAATAAGTAAAAATAGCAGAAACATTTAAATAACAACTTATCATTCTAAATCAAACTTCATTTCAAAATAAGTCATAAAAACATAACCTATCTCAAAAACTCAAAATATCTCAAATTCTTATCTCAAGAAAAATACACCTCAGTCTCACATAATCAGAGTGCAAAAGTAACAATAATAATGATCCCTCTCATAAGTGCCACTACATCAAAAGCCAAATGAAAGGAATGAAAAGAAGAAGAATACATGAAAAACTCTGGGAATATATCTCTAAGCACTTTGAATCTACTGTCTTCGACTCTGCTGGCCTACGGGAGAAAAAAAAAGAAATAGAGGAGTGGGTCAGACAATAAGTCTGGTGAGTGAAAGTAATTACTAGTATTTCTAAGCAAGATAAAGATGGTAGACTAAGCAATAATTCTAGCATGAAAGGAAAATATAGAAAAGATAAAACTTGGATAAAATATTGTTGCTGATTCTGTCTGATTGTTTTCTTTGATTGTTTCACTTATCTTAAACTACTTTGATTAGGCTGAAATCCTAATTCTACTCTCTGGTCGGCCTATTCTATCTATGTTGTGCCACTATGAACCAATCCCGTTGGTCACAACAAAAACACCTCTTTAGCGCGTAGGACGCAATAGCGAATTATTTACCCTAATTGATTCCGCACGCTCAGTCATCGCCGTTACACACTAACTGTCGCCCCTTATTTTACCCTTTATTTACCCGAATCAGCATAGACGTGCCCATCCTCACCTAACTGTTGTGAGATAATCAGCCCTAGATTTGAAAGGGAATGCTTTCGGTACTGGTCCTAACAAACAATCTTCTAGTTTTGCGCCTCATGCCCAAATTCTCAAATTTGAGCTTCTATCTATTGGCTACTTATTTATCCTAATCAACATAAGCGTTCCCAGCCTCACCTGCTTTTATGAGACCATCAGTCCTAGATCTGAAAGGGAATGCTATTAGTACGGGCCCTACTTCTATATTTGCTTATTAACACTACCCCAAAACATGCAAATTCTAACATCTATAAGTGTTACAAATAATTTCAGTAATACTTTTTAAGTGTTACTAATGGACTGTGAGGAATGGAGCGGCCAAATTTGTAACACTTATAAGTGTTACAAATATATGTATTACCAACACTTATAAGTGTTGGCACCTAAATATACGGTAACGCTTATAAGCGTTGGTAACTAAATATACGGTAACGCTTATAAGCGTTGGTACAGAAATATATGGTAACGCTTATAAGTGTTGGTAACGAAATATACGGTAACACTTATAAGTGTTGTACAGAAATATACGGTAATGCTTATAAGTGTTGGAAAATGATTATTTAGTAACACACATATATATATACCAAAACTTAAATGAAAAGTTTAAATATAAACACTCTGCAAATAATGGTTTGCATATCACAAATAATTCATCATACATATTCAATGCAAAGTTTAAACGCTCTGCAAATGTAGTATAATATATCATAAACAATTATTTACATATCTAAAATACCATAATGTCATATATTCGGATATTATTACAACATAAGCCTAAAAAAAATTCAAAATATACTTAAAGTTTAACTTACGGTTAACCTAACCATTCCTGATCATCCACTCCAAACTCTAATGGTATTGAATATTCTTCAACGTCCAATACAACAATCCAAAGCGTCCTTCTTCAAGTTCCTACATTTAATATAAACACTCGATAAAAACATATACCTTCACTCAATAAAAATTGTTATCCCCACTATCCTTATTTTACACGAATGGTTTTAGTTATTCACTGCATAAATTTAATTTTTTTTTGGCATTTTTGTCATGCTATTCCGTGAATATATTTAGTATAATTACATCACTATAGCAATTTTCCGATGAATTTGGGAAACGTTTAATACAATAATTTTGAAGGAGATGCCCTTGCAAACATGAATCTCATGGCTAAGCGAGTATCAAAGTGGGGTCATAGAGTTAGATTGTGCAAATAAATACGACTGATATTATTGACATTTTGGACCCATGCATGATCTGCCAATTATCATTATCCAGTATATCACTGTCAACTACAACAATCTTACTGTGCTACTATTCATGTCAAACAGTTTTAAATAAGTACAGATCGATAAGAGGAAAACATACATAAATTGTGATCAATAAGTGGCAAAAACACATTCATTAATATTTCTAGTCTCCCTGTAATTTTTGTTAGCAGCAATATTTATGAATCTCATAGTTCACGACATTTCAATTAATTCATATCACATTTATTACAAATTCGGTGTTGACGACATGTTAATAATGACTTACATGATTTCTGCAGGATTCCAGATGATGGCATAGTTATGAAATGCTGCAGTAGGATCGAACCATAGATGAAACTGCATCTCACGTCCTATAATGCTGCCATCTCCGCTCCCTCTTACATATACATTCGTCTGTAATGTGTATGGCTTTCCTGGTATTGTGCCCAGGAATTCTATGTCTATTTCATCGTGGAATCCTGGGTGTGCTTCATTGTTTGATAACTACATTGTTTTAATCAATGAAAAAAATGTAAACTTTTACACTTGAAAAAAATTCACTTGCTGTTAAAAAAAAGAGAGACTCTGGTAATAAAAATAAAAATATGAGCAGGAGAACGAGGACAAAGTCAATTATTAGTATAGCCACCTCTAAGTCCTTTACAACGTTAGGAATAGTACCCCTTGTGTACCACCGCTGTTATTTCTACCAGCTGCCATCATTAATAACATTTACTTTCTACGTTTACATTATTATTTGTATAAACATGTATATACACCATTTGGCTGTGTATATCTTATACATTTAGATTAGAAACTGAAATGCAATACTCGAATATTCTAACTGTTATAAATGGTGTATAAAAATGCATAACACCGTATGTTTACAGACTTGTAATTTCGTTTCTTTTTATCAAGTACCAAAAATGCAGAATAAATTTTGTAAATCCCAAAAGGAATATAAACTGATCACATGATATACATTTTAGATAATCCGAAAAACAAATTATAGCCCTTGTTGGCTACTCAATTCTTGCACCTTTGATTGTCATGTCAGTGTTTTGGCGATATTAGCTGAGCTTTGGATCAGTCTTAGTATATTTTAGTCCTAGAAATAGATGAACTGAAATTGATGAATGAGGACTTACATAAAGAGCAGTATTGACTCCTGCAGTATAGCCACTCTGCAGCTTAATCCATGCTCCAAAATATCCATTTCGATATGGCCTAATCGATTTGAATCCACTCCCTGAACTCAAACACATTGCATGACATCCAGTACATGTTAAAAATAAAAATAAAATAGAGTACATCATAGTATGAAAGAACGTGTGTGTGTGTGCCTGTGGTGCTTTCGAGCCAAATGGCGAGAGATTACTGATCCCTGGTAACCCATTGATGTTGCGGGCCCCATCTATTGTAGAAGTGGGCGTAGAAGGGAGCCGTTCGGATTCTGGAGCAGGGGTAGAAGCCTGGAGAAGGCTATGATTGTACTGGGAGCGAGAAGACGTTGATGACAATACTACATTGTACACATTTGACTTAACCCGTTTATTTTGCATTCATTATTTTTTTCCAGGTATCTCTAGAGCAGTTATGCAAATTCAGTACAATACACAATGGCAATACACACTACACAATGTGACGAAAGATATAACCAATTTTTTATAACATACCCTGCTTTTATTCACGCATCAGCTTGTATACTGATCAAGATTAGGTGATGCATGAATATGGCCCGTTTCAGAATAGTACTGGGCATATGCTTCAATGTTGTCTAACCTAAAGGAGACAGATAGTAAACATCAAATGAGACCAAAAAATAATAAACTAGGTTATAAGTTTGATTTTGTACATAAATACCTGTATACATAGTTCACCATAATGCCTCCGTTTTGCTGAATGCCTTTCTCAGAATTGTCCCCCATCCAGTTTATTCTCTCAACCATCTACACACCATAGATACTAGTAAGTTGCAACAACTGCACATTGCGCCCAATTGCAAATGCAACCAAGTAGTGCTCAGTTCAGTTTCATTGACTTTGAAAAGTGAGTTGATATGCATCTTTAAATAAAAAAATTGGTCAGCTTAGGAGTGAAGGAATATTTTTATTGTAAAAGATGACCAAGCAACTCATTTTCGTTACCCTTGGTCATTCACTAAGAAAGCAATAGCAGTAAACAAAAGAAAAATCAAAAAGTTGGTAAATAAAAATGAAAAATGAAATTCTGATTTGTAATGAAAATATAGGCTTGCTGGATGTATACAAGGAGCAACGTTCATGTCCTTCACTTCTTTTTCATGTTACAGTAAGCTAAAACAATGGCCACGAGGTTTTAAAAATAGAAATCAAGGTGAATATTCCATTATAAATCATGAAATCAATTTCATTAAGTTTCTCTTTCCAAGATCTAAATTTTTGATGTGGGTTTAAGTTGTTCGGACTTGATTTGGTAGTACGGCATGGCCATGGTTGAAATGAGGGTAATTAGGGTTTAGGCTCAACTTCGATTCGAACAGCAATTGTCGCATTCGAGGTTGGCGTTGGATTTTTTAGAGCATCAATCTCATTTACTAATATTGCATCTGTAGAACGGTTCTTTAAAAAATTCACAAAATCAAATCTGAACAAAGCATTCAATCCATATAAACATAGATCTAAATTGACTTCTACGTTCAACTTTAAACTCGCCACCAACTGATAGTTAGAGGTTTCAATGCAAATAATAATATCCAGTAATCTGAAATACAAAATGAAAATCAAACCTCATATTTTTGTGATGCGCAGAACCCGATGTTGCAAGAATCGTGAATGCTTCACCGAATTGTGTGTATGAATGTAAATCTTAACCCTAAATTGGATGTGACAAATCGCGAGAGCCATCGATCGATGTATAGTTGATTGATGTCGCGAACGCTGTGAGAAATGAGCTACCGAAAGCCTCGCCATCGTTGATTCATGGAGAAGAGCATTAGGTCGCCTCAAGCGACATTGATTTGTAAAGAGTCGCTGACAAGGAGAAACCTAAATTGGAAATAAAAAAAGTGCGGCCAAAAATGAGAATGGGAATGGATAAGTGTGGGAAATGAAACGTATGCTAAATTACAAACAAGTGCACTTGGTCATGAATTAATTATAAATTTACCAATCATTGTAACACTAGTTTGTGTTATATATCATAAGTAATGTGTTGTAAAGTTTATACAGAAAATTATTTATTTTTACCAACGCTTTTTCAGCTATTCTAACACTTATTAACTGTTAGTAGTTTGTAACATTTGTAAATGTTAGAAATTTACAAATACAAAATGTTACAAAATCATCAAATTTGGTGTAGTGTAACTTAATCTAAGTTTTAAAATAAGCCTCTTCTATTATTTCTGCTATATTTGCTTATTAACTTAATCCAAGATCTAAGTTTTAAAATAAGTCTCTTCTGTTATCTCTTTCTTTCTAGTTATAACCTATTTTATAATTGATACTCTTATATTTTCTCTTTTTAGTTATAACCACTTGTTAAAATTATGCTTGCAAATATCTTAAATTTGTCTAATTCAGTTCATCTCTATTTTTATTTCAGTTCTTCTTATTTTTACATCTGATTTCTATAAATTTAGTGTTTTTCTATTTTAATCCATATTAGAGAATTCTCCTCTTTTTGTTATCTCATTCGCGTCAAAAAGGATTAAATCTCTATAAAAAGAAACTAACATTTGCAGGCTAAACGCTAAATTTAAAACAGATGTGAATAAATGTAAATAACTGTAAATAACTGATTAAAATAGCCGAATAAAAATAGCTAAGTAAAATAGACTAAAAAGAACTTCTGAAATTTACTTAAAACTAACTGTAAATAACTTATTTAAAAACTGTCTCGAAATTATAGAAAAACTACAATTATCGAGAACCCTATTATTTTAAATTACTTAAAAATCTAAAATAATTACAAAACACCCACCTGTGGTCCTTAGCTCTAGTGCTTGGCCTTCCATGATCCATTTAGGGCATATAATATTTTTATTAAAAAGATCTTCTCCCATAGAAAAAATATCTATTTAGGGTTCAGCCTCAGGCAATAAACTCAATTGGGAGAATATCTGAATGAGAAAAATAGCTAGGTCTAGGGTCTTATTTATAGTGTGGCTTAGGGATCTCAGACCGTCGGATTTGAAGATTAAATCTGGTGCAACCACATCACAGGCTCACTAGGAACTGTCAGATGCAGCTAAGAACACACGAGATTGCTCAAAAATCAAGTTTTAACGTCATCACTCGTACCTGGACGATTCTTCATCCAGTGACAAAGGCGGGTCGACCCAACCTATAGGCGGGTCGACCCAACCTATAGGCGGGTCGACCTATGTATATTGAGGGGTCGACCTACAGGTCAACCTGACCAAAACAAGGGTTGACCTAGGCCCTTGTTATATTATTTTTTTCATTTTCTTTTGATTACTTATTTCTTTCGTAACTTCTTCATACTTACTCGGATTTCGACAAGTTATATATAGAAATTGATCAAAAAATTATCACGGACCTAATGGTGCAACTTTCGTCGCTTGATTCCAACAATTTCATAAGCTTATTTTGTTGTTTAGTTAATTTGTTAATTAACTATTATAGCTCAAATTTTGATGCACACATCTTAATATACTTGCAATTTTTATATGAATGCAATATTTTGAAAACTCTAAACATTTTTCATCCAATATTTCCCACACTCCTACTGAATAGAGGCATAGTTCAACGAATTTTACATCCAAATCCCACTACACAACATTTAATATTCTAATTTCAGAAAAATCTAATTTTTCGAACTTGATTTCTTATGTCAAAAAAAAGTACAAAACGGAAAACCTAACATTTCCCGTTTTACTTTTGCGCACCTCTTTCTCCGTACTTGGAACTTATGTCACTATTCTATAAAAATCTCTTTTTTATTTCTCAAGCACGGTTCACATAAGAATTTATTTTCTTTTCAATTTTTTTATTGACGTTTCTGTCGCTTTCTTTAAATTCGTTGTTTTCCTTTTAGTTACCCTTTTACCTGCTTTTACTTTTCTTTTAATATTTACATCCTATGTCTTTGTTCTCTTTTTGTGAACATCACAAAAACACAGAGAAAAAGCATCACACTAATCATTATTGATTTAGTACAATAGGAACTAAATGCTTACATGTGAGTACAATCTCATAACTAAAAGAGAAAACAAGTCATACTACAAAGCGATACTAGATAGGTAACTATAGCAGCTAAACACAACTATCAACTAGGGCTAGGAGGCCTAAGACCATTCCACCCTAATACAGAAGGTCCTACTCTAGGAATCTATGTAACTCATATGCTCCTTTTGCCACCTATTACTCATTACTAACTTACGCTGTATTACTCACGAAGAATAATATCTATTCATCTCTTCCATTCCATACTCAAAATGGAATAATCAAGTCTCATTTACTGCAACGAATAAGGATTTCAATCTATGAAGTCTCTATCTAAAAAATGCAACTAAGCTTGGGAAAATTTTCTCTTTACCTTTACCTTTTATTTTCCCCCAACTAAGGTCTACCTATCCCAACCACATATGTCTTACTATCTTACAATATCACTTCACTATTCTTCTATAGTCTACACACTTAAAGCAGCATTCCTAGGTTCTCACTGGTGTCCTATACACTTTACGAGAACTTTTATTATTACTACTAAAAGTAATCATTACTATCTCCTACATAGGCTTACATTTTTCCCATCACACCTAGGAAATGATTCCTATCTACTCCTTATTTAAAATTTTGGTTTGGTATTTATCATTTCATTTCAAAAATTAAATCTTCTAAATTTTTGAAACATCAAATCTAAAAATTCTTGCCTTTAAAAGTGTTACTGTGAAGTTTCTATTAAATTCAAAGGTACTTGGTTACTTAACATTTTATCTTTCTAGAATTGCCTCTTTACAGCTCTTTAAATTTAAATTATTCCTCAAACAGAGGGGAAAACTTACAAATTCTAAGTTCAAAACTTATCCCTCTTTTCCTTTTAAAGCCCTTTACAACTTTCCACAGAAAAAACTTGGATTTTTAAATTTAACCGTTTACTAAGTTTCTCTCTTCCAAAAACTTATTTATTTTTTCACCAAACCATTTTTCTTTAAAACATGCCTTGCTTTTCCTTAAAATATTTTTTTCTTGCTTCCAAAAATGTCCTTACATTTTTTCAAAACAACTTCTTTTCATAGATTTTCAAATTTACAAAAACTGAAGTAGATAAGAATAATTATTTTATCAAAAATCCCTTAACTTTCTTACTCTTCCAATTACCTAACCTTGAAGGAGTTTCTAACTTACTACAGATGGGGACTTTCTACAAAGGCAAGCAACCAATGCGCATAATCAATGAAAAAATATGAAATTTCTATCTCTTAGCTTTCCTACTAAGGCTCTCTATAATATCCCTCCTAACTAACACTCTCTCTAATTATTACACCTTTTATTGCACCTAATGGTTTTATACCTTAATGTATTGGAACTGCTTTCTCTTATGAGAAACCATTAACGCTAAAACCTTCTATGAATCCTTTACAAGTGGATTTCATGTTTATGTGAAATTACAAGGAACTTATTTTATATTTTATCAAAACAGGCTATACAAAATATGGTGCTTTCCATACCTTGTACATCTCTTTCACGTATTCCTTATAACTTTCACAAAACATCTTTACTTGTGATTTGGTTTCATAGAAAATTATATCATTATTCATTTCATTCTAATATATTAATGTATGTTTAATCTATAGTCACTTACAATAGAAATTCCCTACGAAATTTATTTATTTCCTAATATTTAACCTACATCTTTTTTTTCCAAAAGAACTCAATTTCAAAATTGTTTTAATATTTTCATAACTAGAAAACATTTTCATATACTTATTTAAATAATAAGTGTACTTACAAACCACTTTATTTCTGTACTTCGAAATTATCTTCAAAACACATTTTTATTTGGATCAAAATATATGTTGCGTAAAACATCGTTACTACAACCCAAAAATACTAGTATACGGATTCAATTAAAATAGATATTAATAAATCCATATGCTATGTAAAACCATTTCCTTTGGGAGTCACATATTATAACAATAGTGTCATAGTCTATGCTACCTTTATTTTTCACGAAAACATCTATTACAACAATAAATGTTGTAATCTACGTTTTCGATACTTAACACACTCTAGGTTTTTATTTTTAAAATCTTTGTTTACATACAAAGAAACTAGCGAGCTATACATGCTCTATAATTCTTCAAAAAGAATTTCACTTTTAACAAAATTTACATCATATAAAAACCAATTTAAATTCCATACCACTTTTTTTCTTTCTAAAACCCAATATTTACTTGACAATTATATTTTTCAACTTTCCAATTCCAAAAGTTTCATTTTATTGGACTAGACATAAAGTGGATTTTCTTCTTACTACCCTAGGAAACCCTTCCTAAACCTTGGAAATCTCATTTCCTTACAAAAATCTTTTATTCCTTCCAAAATAAAAATACTCTCCCTACTATCCCTAGGGAACTTTCCCACTTTCTATAACATATGGATGCCAATCTTCTCTCAAAACAAAGCTTATTATATACTATAAATCGGTAATAACATAGAGCTCAACATCTTTGGGTCATCCCAAACCCAGCTAGCAAACTATGCACAAATATACTTCTAACAATGTTAAAATCTATAATTGGAGACTATTTGGATTTTAGTACATAATATATTTATATTTTATTCAAAAATAAGAATACATTCTCTCATATTTCCTAATTTACTTAGGATTACTAACCTAAGATCTGATACCAAATGCAACAACCCAAATTTCAATGGGTCCGAATTTTTCACGTAAATGCTAAAATCCAAGCCCACTGAAGCCCGAGTTGGGTATCTGGTATCCTGCCAATAGGCAAAGATAAATATATCAGAGCTCAAATAAATCTCACAGTGCAACTGACTAAAATATAATAGTAAGTAAATACTCACCAAGGTAATAACACTTTCTGAGTAAGTGTCTCAAAGCTGGAAAATCTCTGTCATCTATCTAACCCGTGGGATGTTATGAGGAGGGGGTCAGAACTAAAGTTCTGGTGAATAGACAAATTATACACCTCTAAGCATAATTTTACATATATGGTTCTATTTCCATTTTTACTATATTAGGTTTATTGGGTTTATAATACTCTCGCCTCTGTGCGTGAACCATATCTATGTACTCCCTAGTAGATTAAGACCTTTTAACCAATAAACATATATATATATACACACACACATATATATATATATGTATGTATGTATGTATGTATGTATGTACATATGTATGTATATGTAGCTACATGTCCAAAGACCGCATCGGTCCTAGGTATTACCCATAGTATCTTCTGTATCCTCCTCAAAAAGGACTCCATCGTCTTACTACTAGAACGTATTGTAACTACATCTATAGAAGACAGCTTCGTGAGGCCTATAATACAGATGTTCCATCATCTACTATGAAAATGTGAAACTACATCTGCACTAGCTTATACTCGGACATCCACAATGTACCACCCAGTATGTACCTTGAGGACTACACGTAATCGTTCTGTCTACTCCCTGAATTCCACCAACAGGGTCTACCTTTTATGGAACTCAGTCGGGGATTTTCTATATCTGTAAAAGTCTGATTTGTTAGGCCTACAATATAGATATTCTACTTGGTCTATCTCTTTTCTCATCATGGCTATGGCCGCACGTAGCCTCCCTCAACTAATCGAAAGGCTTTATAAAAGCTAAGTGACTGTGCCCTACTGCAAACAACCTAAACATCCAATTGGCTGTGTCCCTTATCCAATGTCTCAATAGTGAAAGAATCATTAGCCTATTGGTTTAACTCTAGTCTTTCCTGAACTCGCTCCGACTGATGATGGCTTGATCTCCCCATGCGACTATCCTTTTGGGTCCTGCCCACTATAACCTACTCGCAAACTAGATTATGGTGTCATACGAATATCCTACTCTATCACCAACCTTTTGACTGCCTACAAAGGTCAGCTTCGTTAGGCTAGCAATACAAAAGTAGTCAAGGCATACTCTCTTGATGGAACACCTACAGACCTGCCTCCGGGGGTGCAGCTTCGTTAGCCTACTCAATAGGGCCATCGTAGAGCACCCTCACATCCCGTTGAAGCCTCGCACTTCCTTTTAGTCCGAACTAACTAAGTTGGATATGCTCTTTCTGTACTAAACTCTGCGATGAACTGCTTTGTTAGGCTCTTTATCCATATTCTCTTTTGGGCTGCTCCAAACCCACCTTACCATTTTATTAGACCCTACATCTAATCTTTGCCATGCATTTAGTTTACTTTTCTTATTTTGTTGGCTACTTATTTACCCTAATCAGCAAGCCCAACCCCACCTATATGTGAGACCATCAGTCCTAGACTTGAAAGGGAATGATGTCAGTACGGGCCACTTCTATTATTTTGCTTATTAACTTAATCTAAGATCTAAATTTGATAAAATAAGCCTCTTCTATTTCTTTCTTTTTAATTATAGCCTTCGTGTTATAATTATACTTGCAATTGTTACTTTTATATTCTTTTCTTTCTTTTATAACCTACATGTCTAAATATAGTTGCAAGTGTCTCTTTTCTATTCTAGTCTGTCTTTTTTTATTACGAAACTAAATTCTCTTTAGTTTTTATAGATTTTATGACAGTCTTAGCTTGGGACTACGTCCAACTGTCACAAATTACTTATCATAATAACTGCCTTACTTTTTGTTCTACTCGCTGCGCAATAAATGTAGATCTAGTCACATCTTCTGTTTAGTATTTCTAGTCTTGTCAAATACTTAATTTGATTATTTCCTCTTCTATAATTTCTTTAACTCTTCACTTTATTCTCTTTTATTCTAGGAAGTAGTTATATTCGTTCTGGTTGGTTACAAAAACTGTGCTAAAAATTCATTTCCATATTTTAATACTAAATAATGCTATAAACAATAACTCATAAATGCAAGATATTTCTTTTATTGTTTCTCTAATTATTGGGTAATGATAAATATAGTAGTGTCTCTATTTTGCACTAATTCCATTTTTCTTTCTTTTATTCTTGCAATTATGTTTATCGTTGTTCTTACAATATTAAAGTATGGAAATGTATTCCCTTTTCTAAACCAACCAACTAATCTATCACTAACTTTCAAATCAAGTTATTTAGATTTTTTTTCCCCTTTTTAATTCATTTCTCCCATTTTAACACAATTTGCTATAAATTTCTCACTTTTAGGCTTATGCCTTTCCCTACAACTTTTAAGCCTAATATTACCTATATTTAATTGGATTCCTTTCTTTTTTTCTTATAAATAACATTTAAATATAAATAAACTTCCCGTATAAAATTTATAATTTCAGCATAACTAATTAGTAGAACTAATTACTGAAATAAATGCTGAATTAAATATTTAACGGGAATCTAACAATATTATATATTATAAACATAAAAGAGATATAATTTAAATCCACTCACCTGTCGTCCTTAGCTTTATTCCATGGACTTCCTAGATCCCCTTCTAAGGCGTCTAATATTTTTATTAAGAAAATCTTCTTCCCAAAAATATTTTCTATTTAGGGTTCAGCCTCAGGAAATGAACCCAATTGGAAAAAAAAAATCTGATTTTGAGAAAATAGCTAGGTCTAGGGTTCTATTTATAGTGTAGCTTAGGGATCTCAGGCCATTGGATTTTAGCAGATTGAACTGAAGCCACTATGTCACAGCGTCATTTGGAGCCATCAAATTTATTAACTTACGGTTCCATTCGAATAAAGTCAACCGAAGTCGTCACCATAACAAACTCCGGCTCCGCAAAAGTGCAGGTCGACCCTACATCATTGTGGGTCGACCTATAGGTCGACCCGAGGAGGATGGGGGTCGACCTATAAGGTCCTTTCTATTTATTATTATTTTAAAAAAATTCTGATTTCTTATTCACTGCATCTTCTTCATATTAACTCGGATTTCGACAAGTTATATATGGAAATTGATCAGAAAATCACCATGAATACAATGGTATAAATTTACAATCCTAAAATGCTTATTTTCGTTGTTCATCGTTATTTAATTATTTAAAAATGTGGGGTGTTACACTTGTTTTGTGTCTTTTAACATTTTTGTCCTTTACTGTGTTTTTGTTCCCTTTTGAGTTTTGTCTCTAGCTTGGGCTTTGGACATTTCCGTCCTTTTTCCTTGTTTGTGCCTCCGTTTTTAGGCTTTTTGACCTTATTTTAAGCTGGGGACATCTTCATCCCTTTCCTTTGTTTGTACCCCTTTTGGGTTCTGACTTTTCTTTGAAGTATTACAATTTATGGTTGATTGACCTTCCTCTAAAAGGTGACCCTTCGTGTAAGAGTTACTCTAGACTGCACGTTAGAGGTTTTAACCCTCCCTCTAAGAGGTTGTGCTCCGAAGTCGACATTGGAGGGTCATAGTTGCCTTTGGTAAAGGCTTAAGTAATTTTGATCCTCTCTCCAAGAGATGCCTTTGGTAAGGGCTAAAGTAATTTAGCTCCTCCCTCTTTGAGGTGCCTTTGATAACGACTTAAATAGAGTTGATTCTCCTTCTAGGAGGTGCATTTGGTAAGTGCTAAAGTAATTGTGATCCTCCCTCTAGGTTGTGCTTTTGGTAAGGTCTTAAATAGTTTTGATCCTCCCACTAGGAGTTGACTTTGGTAAGGGCTTAAATAGTTTTGATCCTCCCTCCAAGAGGTGCCTTGGTACGGGATTAAATAGTTTTAAACCATTATAGCGTTTGTAAAAATCTTCTTTCAAACACCAGTTCCTTTGTTAGGAAATTTCTTTTTGTGAGAAAGTATTTTTGTAAGAGGACCCTTTTGATAAATTGAGAGATTATTTTTTGAAAAGGAGTTTAAATACTTGGATCTTTTTACAAAGAAACCTTTCTTAGTGTTGCCCTTAATAAGGGCTTTTAAATCATTCTCATAGTAAAGATAGAAATCTTAAATAGGAGATTGAAAGGTCATGATTCATGAACCAATAGTCTTTTAACCGAGAATAGGCTCTCTATTTAGAATTTTTGTCGATAACTTTGATAGTTTTAAAAAATTTCCTTGAAGAAAGATGAATAGGGTTTTCCTTGTCAATGATTTCATAAAGCTTTGAATATGTTTTGGTGAAACATGATTAGTCAAAATTTATTTTGTGCATTCACTAATTCTATGTAGCACTTTTTGAAGATTGTATAAATCCTTTCTTGAAATTGATAAGCATTTATTTTCTAATTTAGAGCTTTTAGCCAATGAAGCTTGGTAGTTTATTTTAAAAAATTCACGGATAAAGTGTATAGGCCTTTCTTCGCTAACAATTTCGGATAGCTTTGATAATGCTTTTGCCAGAGCAGGCTCAGTTAAAGATCTTTGGAGTGCATTTACTAATTCCAAATAACATTATTTAAAGATTGTATGAATTCATTATTAAAATAGATAAATGTCTAATTTCCCTTATTTATATCTATAGGGTAATTAGAAATAATACTTTTTGATTCCTGAAAGTAATTTTCTTGAAGACATGATTAAGAAATTCTCTATGGTAACAAAATGACTAGTTAAAAATAGAGTTGGTGCATATTGCTTCCACCTTCATGTAGCATACATAGTCATTCCTCCTTAGGTTTTGCTTAGTAAAAAGAAATGTCTTGTTTGTAAGTCTGAAAAGCTATGATTCATGGACCAATCAATTTTTACAAACAAAAGCACGCTTTCTCCCAAGAGTCCCCTCTTTTGGGAAATTTTTCGATATTTACCTTTTATTAGGAACGAGTTTATAATAGAAGTTTGATGGTATTTCAAGATTCCATTAGGGCAATTCTTCACATTGATTCAAGCTTTGAGATAAAGATGAGTTATTTCGCTCTAGATATTTGAGTTGTCTTTCTTTTGAAACGGCTAGAAATTTGTTATACGTTGAGAGTTTTTTGGATGCGGTGAACTGTTTTTGTTTTAACATGTAAAGACACTCAAATTTTGTGTTAATACATGATCAATTTTACGTACAAATCAGAGTACAATTCAAATTAAAAAAAATTCTATAAGAAAGATAATTCTTAGCAGGTGATTGCCACAAGACCTCATCGCTAGGAGGGAATTTGAATTTGAAGTTACTAAGATGCTCTCTCCTTGTAAAAGAAGTTAGTTCTTGAATATCTAGGCTATCCTTTTCAGCACGAGAGGTCCTTTAAGCTTCTTTGATTAATTTTTTTAGAGATCCTAATTCGATCATATTTGCAATTATTCTTGCCAAGACATGGAACTCGTTAGTCTTATGTCCATTTACTTTATGGTAAGCATAACAATCTCTTTCTTGATTTGGCTTAGGATGGCTCGATATTTTATAGGGAGTTGAGAAACTTTTATCATCCTTTGTTATAGCGAACATATGGGAAAGGAGACTATGTAAATTCACATAGTTGGATTCAAAAATCTCCCACTACTCTTTCTTTCACTCTTGCTTCCTTTCAATTTTTCACTAGGATGTTCGGAGTTGAACCTTCATTCTCTTTGATTTTATTGAGATTCCCTTGTGGCAGGATGCCTCTCCTGCATCTGAATAAATTTTTTAGTTTGAGAATAGAAGTACCATAGATCTTTACATCCACGAATATAAAGTTCCTCCCAGAAAGTAGTTTGCTCGATCAATCCTAAACGAATCGCCATAAGCTTTTCTCTATCAGTTGCATTTTCTGCTTTTAATGCTTCTGTATTAAATCTCTTTAAGTACTATGTAACGACCTGCAAATTTATCAATTTGATGATTTTATCTTTTCTAAATATTCAAATATAAGGATTTTTTAACATAGATTATGATGTCTTTAATAATAAATAATAATGGTAAGCTTATTATTAATAAGCATTTATAAAAAATACTTTAGGAAAAATATTGATAAAATGGTTAAAAACTGATTTATCAATAAGCAACTCCATAATTATCAGAAGTCACACACAGAGATGGATGCATCATTTATCCATATAAACAAGAATACAAAATAAAATTATTTATTGTATTTTTAGGAATAAAATGTACTTATGACATCATCAATAATAGCATCATATTTAATAATTGATTTATGAACTTAAATTGAGATTTAATGCTTTAATAATTATTATAATTATTCCAATAATTGTTTTTAAATGATATTAATTCATTTTAATTAGTTATGAAGCGATAATAAGTTATTTATAATAGTTTCATAAAGAGATATATATTAATTTGAAACTATAAGGAAAATTCGTATCGCTTATCGATATAATAGCACTTTTTGCAAACAATTTTGTTTATATTAGTTTTACAATTTTATAATAAAATACGATCATTTTAATTAGTTAAAAATGATAAGAAATTAATTTACATATTTTATTTACATTTATATGTAAATAAATTTATAAGTAAAAATGTGACTGGAAATCGGTTTCTCGATTTTCAACGGTTTAACGAACGGAAGTTGTTCAAAGTTGTTGCAACCTTGTTTATATGTCTTGTGCATATAAAACATACACATGCACACCCTACCATATACATGAACACACACATATAAAAATATACATATACACTTATATATATATATATATATTACAAAAGATCTAAGATATTTATAGACTTGAAAAGCAAACTTCACTTCACTCTTACACACATCAACTCAGACACATGGCTACACACATAGGGGATGGGGGGTGTTCAGCTGTGCATATTGATGGAGGAGGAAGGTGCGGTGGTAATGAAATAGTGATGTATATGCACATAAATATCATGGTATTTTAGTTCGCAAATTTGCCTATAAATACCGCCCTCCATCTTCACTTCATTTTTTCATAAATTTTTAAGCTTCTTTATCTCTTTATACTTATATTTAATGGCTTCCTACCTAAGGAAAATTATGAAGAAAAATTGACAAAAAGAAAACGTTAGCCCGAAAATAGTATCAACATCCTGGATTGAGTGTTAAAGCACCAGCCCTGTTTATCCGGGTAAACAAAATAGAAACAAGAAATAATAACTTGGAGATAAAATAAAGAGACAAGTGATTTTTATAGTGGTAATGTTGTTAATGAAGCATATGTCCACTTTATAATTTTTGTTACCAACTGACTGCTATGACAAGTAGAATCTAATTGCAATTTGATTGGATCTTGTAAATTAGATTAAGTCACTGGTGTTAGAGTTCACTGGAGAATCATAGTGAACCCTTTGGACGACTGTTGTGTAGGAGGAGAGGAGTGAAGAATAGTTTATGCAGAGTTTCAGCACCCAGTCCAGAAGATCCACTTTATGTTGCATGTAGGATTGTTTTTTATAGAGGCTGGAGAGCACTTGGGCCAAATCCGCTTCGCTATAGACTTACATTTGAAGGTACAAAGATGCTCCAAAAGTTTCACAGTGAACCAACCCAATATGATGGATCGCTAGCGATCCATAGGGAACGGATCGCTAGCGATCCATGAAGTTAGCACATTTTTAGCTCATTTCAATTGGATCTTGTTCCTTGGCTTAGGTAGATGCTCTCTATATAATTTTATGACTAAATGCTTTGTTTTGATAATGATTTATGTACTAGTTGCATTGAACCGTTGTTAGAATCAGATGAATGCCCACTTCTCGATCTATCTTGCTTAGAACATTGTGAAACTTCACAGGCTTGTTTAGAAAAGATAATGCTTCACAATGCAAGAAGAATGGATGACCCATGCATAATTCTTATTTACCTCTTGTGACTTTCTTGGTTCCTTCTGGTTAATTCATGAGTCGTTTCGACTTGATGTAGATGTTCTAACTTCCATTGAATTCTATTGGGTTAAAAACAAGAATAATATTTTCCCTCTAGAGTATGCTTTCTTTGGAAACAAGGCATGCTATGGAAGTTACTGCCTTTGAGTTCCTACTTGGTGTGGTTCAAATGATCGTGTTGAGGCCATCATGTGAATTTGGCTTGGGTTATTCAACAGTCTGTTGAATTCTAACGGGAATCGTCATAGCTCATAACAATAAATCAATTTCGGTCCCATAACATTCATGACGATTGCGAATAGCATGTGGATTATGCTTGGCAAATTTGTAGGAGATTGGTTGTAATTTGATGGACTGCTAGCGATCCATAGCCCATTGATCGCTAGTGATCCAAAGACTTAGCATTTTTTTTTGTTCAATCTCCTACTAAGCTTCCCATTCGAGCGGATTCTTCCTCTACCTCTTTTTCTTTTGCATACTGAACTTCCTACCTTACGACTTGATCTAGAGCATTGAAACCCTAAATTTTCTCCTGGCATCTCCCCCATTGATCTCTGCCCTTGGAACTCCTTGCCATTGACCGTACTTGACCTTGCCGTCGCATTAACCTAGCCCCTAGTTCCTGTTGCTTCGTCTCTTTGGATCGCCGCCGACCTTACCCACTTGGATCACTAAAAGAAACATATGTTCTAATAAGTAATTTATTATAAATAAAAATGAGAAATTTGGTTTAAAATAAGTCTTGGTTGTAAAATGTTGAAAATATGATTTGTTAAATTTGATTACACGAGGAAATAATTTTTATGTAATTTTTGAAGTTAAAAATGTAGTTTTATGTAATTATTGTGTAATTTGTGCATCTTAATTAAAATAGGAGTTTTATTTATGAAAATAAAATTTTAAAGCTATGGATTGTCGCTCCTAACAAGCCCTATTCTCTATATTAGTAGACAGTATTATCCAGTAATACTCTTTGTTAATGTAGGTCTCGGGGTGGGGCGTCACAGCTTAGTATCAGTCGGTCTTTCCTGCCTTAGGTCGCCAATGACCTAAGTTCAACCATGTTCACCTTTTGATTCTTGACTAAAAGTGCATAATGTGGATTTTGGCGTTTGTTTTGAAATTCAACGATTAGGTTGTATTGGTGGTGATCATTATGGAGAATTTGAGTTGATTGCAATTTTGTGGAAAAAGATAGTAAATCGGTCTTGAGTTCTTCACGGAACGAAATCCGGACTTTGTCCAGTGCTTGAAATGTTTTGCTATCTTCATCCACAGAATCAAAATTAACTTGCATCGAGTTACGTTGTTAATCTGACACGATGTCCGAAGGATTGGTTTTGGTTTTTCTAGGAGGATATAATAGCTCAGGGTAGCATCTTATGTGCAGCTTGTGCTGTTATCACCTTCCGGAGAACTGAGATCGGTTTATGCTGAGATTTCTCCACTTGATTCGAACCCATCAATCTATAGTTGCTCACTTTGGATTGGTACCATTATTGCACGATCGGTGAACCTAGATTGGGACGAGCTTCCCATGTCACTTCGGATAGTGGATCTGTTATGGATTGTTAGTTGATAACTAGTAAGTGTAGGAGAAATGACTTTAATGAATGATACAAGAAGCTTTTTTCTTTCCTCACTGCGAGTGAACTATCTGCATAGGATAGAGCGTTTGTATTGTTCAGGACGCCGAGCCCATCCCACATAGATAACACACCGTGCTTTCCCCAGTCAACATTTGGAACCCGATATGTCGACATAAATTGATATTTATTTGGAGTTCAAGTGTCGTAGGGGGTCTTTTAGTTAAAAATAGAATTACCTAACCGTGTTAGATATAAGTTATGTTGTATATAATAAAGCATCCTTCATATCGTCGTAAGTCTAGTAGAGGAAGTCCGGCGCTTTCGGAAGCTGAATCATCATCAGTTACGCCTTCACAAACAGTTTCAGTAGTGCCTACTTCTTCACTACCGTAAGCTGAATTCGATCAACTGATTCTGGTTGTAGATTAGACTCCTCCAAATTTTATAGTTCTACTCAATCCCCTAGAGAGAGCTTCCTCTGTAATCTCTGCTAAAATTCTGCATAACATTTGTTTATAACATGGCATTCCGGACGATGATGTGCGCCTTTCGCTAAGGAATGAGTTTGCACATATGCTGCTTTCAGGGTACACCGCTTGCCATCGATATTTGTGATTAAATGGAGCAGTGCCCCCTTTCAACCACTTCTTGAGAGAAACTCTTCTAAACTTGGAAATTGCTCCATTTCAGATTCATCCTAATGGGTACGTGATCTTGACATGCCTTCACATCTTGTTTATGTGGATATTTAATTGTGCCTCAAGCTTCGATAAGTTGAGATATTTTTTCTCATTCAAAAAGAGAGACGAGTGTCCGTCCCTTGTGGCCATCAAGGCTCGAAAAACTACAAGATTGTGTAGCAGCTTCAAAGTAACATATCAAAATTCAAGACCTAGTATTTCTTCTTTAGGCGTCTCAAGGGATTTAATCATTTTGGATGAGGGGGGGGTAAGTCTTCTCTTTTACCTGTTGCGATTTAATACGTCGCTATGGGATTTTTGATAGATTGAATACTTCCTGCAGTTATTCCAAGGCCGAAAAAATCCATCACTCGACCTAATTTTTCATATTTTGAAGGCCGTAGACGCCAAAGAGAGATCGGTCAAATTTTTGCAAACGGACGAGAATTTGCTTCGATATAGGTTGTTGCATCCCAGGAGGTCTGCCATGGCCATTGAAGTTCCGTCTCCTTCACATTCCAGAATTCAAACACGTTCCACTTACGGCTCCATAGGGTGCGATCTCCTAGATGGAGAAGGCATGTCCGATGAGTTGACTTAAGTAATTCATATAGGAAGAGGTGCTACGACTGAAGCCGGCTGCCCGTCTAGGATGCCCCTGATTCTAGAGGAGGAGGAAGAAGAATTCAAGCAGTGTAAAGCTACGGTGGCAGCGGAAAAGGAGGACGGTGAAATTGAGGGCAGCAGCTATGATTCCTCCTCCAGTGATGAAGAATTCGATGCAAGTTCTAGCGATGGAAACTTCGAATCGTGTGATGAAACTCCAAGAATGAGTCCTACTATCCTGGATTCATCTCCCCAAGAGATTCATGATAAAGATGCTTCCCAACAGTTGAGCAACTTCATGACTCCCCGCTTAAGGAAACCGGTATTGACTTTTGGGATTTGAGCAACGTTTATGTAGATATTGATGAGCTAATGGGAGAAAATTTTGAGTTTGAGGGATCTTCTCCTCATCCCGTTCATATAATGTCTAGAGTCAGCCCGATTTCTACCACGGTGACTCCCCGATCAGGTTTGCGACATCCTTTTATGTCACTTATGACATGTTACACATTTCACTAGGGTCATATTCACTTACATATGCATTATTTAGGTTCATTTCTTGTCGCTAAAGCTCTTTATTTATTTATTTTTTACATTAGGTACCATGAGAGGTCGTGGACTTTACGAGGACCTTTAATAACTCACTGATTCGCAATGCTGGTTAAGATGGGCTTCAAGTCGCCATCAGCCCCGTGAACCCATGGAAGGGTGGAGAAGGAGAAAAGACTTGTAAGATGAAGTACATCATCGGGACGACACAGAATGGGGTAGGGTTTATAAGAGTGGTTATGAGAAGAGAAAAACTCTCGACAAGCAAGAAAATCTGCCCAAGAAGCCGAAGGTCGATCGCAGTTCTCATCCCTCCTAGCACCAAGCTTTTACCTCGGCCCTAATCACTATCGAAATTGAAGTTCAGGCTTCTATCGTCCAAGTTTAACCTTCATCCCAAGTTCTGTTGAATCATGTGGTGCCTCCTTCCGGTTCTTCATCTCCTCGTAGGAAGCTAGCTTATAGTCTTCCGTCCGGTCCCCCTGGACTTGAAGTTGCACTCCTCGAGTGGTTTCTAAAGGGATTTAAATTTGATCGTGACCTATGCCCAGTCCGTAAATATTCCTATGTGCCCCATCTCTAGGAGATTTAAAGCGATTTGGATCAAGCTGAAGGATGGGAAAAGTTATGCAAGCAACTGGCAGACACAGACCATAATAATTATCAAGAGTTACTTTCCTTTGAATAAAAAAAGGACGATTATGGGAGGGCGTCAACGGAATGTAATGCTAGAATCGAGCGATTAAAAAAGGTGTAGGATGCTGCACTCCAAGAGAGTAAGAGCAATTCCAGCTTGCTAAAGGAACTGAAAGAGGTCCACACAAAAATAGAGATCGTATTCCAAGACGAAATCAAAAAGGCTATACGGATGAGGTTAAGCTGAAAGAGAAGCATAAAGCCCGTGACACGATCATTGAAGCTTAGAAAAAACTATCGTTAATCATAAAGAAATCGTTGAAGCTTATAAAAAGACAATTGCTCATTATGGGGGAATGGTGGAATCCCATGACAAGACTGTTTTTGATCAGACTCAAATGATTGCTTCGCTCAAGGAAAGGGTCATGCAGCTTAATGCTAAGAAGACCCGAGTTGAAGTTGAGAAAGCCGCCGTGACAATGGACTACTTGGAGTTGCTGGATACTTTTGAAAAAAAGATAGAGAAGATGGATGATACCTTCTTAAATTTCTATGTTAACTCCTTGCTACATTAGGGGACCCTCAACCATCTAGGCCCTAACCCAAATTCCCAGTACTCTTGCTGTGGTTTGGGAAGAAGTTCTGGCCCATTTCCGGGAGAATGGGGATATATACACTGAGCAAGAGTTGGAGGATGCCTATTTCAATGAAGAATTAATGAAAGCTTTAATAGAGGGTTAGGAGATCAATCGAATTGAGAGGGAACATGAGACCACCGATGCTGCTGTGACTACAACTGCTAAAACACTGCCAAACCCTTTCATTTCTTGGACTGGTGAATCATCAAAACAACCTCGCGATCAGTTACCGAGCTCATCCGGTACTGCCTTATTATCTGCCCTTCTTGTAGCTGTTTGGGAAGCCTCAGCTGGTCCCAGAACTTCTCCAAAGATCATACAACCATCCAAAGAAAGAGAAGGTCGAGAGTATGATGTTGAAATTCTCGACCATTTTGATGCAAGTAACCTTATCGTTTCCCTCGAATTTGAGAATTTTCAGCTCGTGCCATATGAACAAGACGAAATGAATGCTTTCATTTTTGATTTTATAAGTCTGTCTTATTTACCAACTGACCTACCGATTTCTTCTGTCCCTGGGCTTGCTGCTATTTCTACTGCCTCGACGCTTGTTTCTATAGCTGCTTCTATTGCTGCACCTATGTCTGTCTCACAACCACGGTCGAAGTCTGAGAAGATTGCTGCATTGCATGGTCTAGAAGATCCTTCCGTATCATTGGAGGGCGATTTCACAGCAGCTGAAGCTCGTAAGTAGGAGGACCAAACCGGCAAGCTAAATAAAACTGAACAACAGATGGGGGTCGTCAAGAAGGAAAAGATCGAGTAGAGAAAATCTTTAAGGAGATCACACAAGTTCATGAAGCGCATGACTAAGGGGGAGTCTTTCGAGAAGGTTGAAAAATAGGGAGGAGATGCTGGCGCAGAGGGTTGATATTTCAGATAGCGACATAACTCCTAGCAAGGATTCTGAGAGGAAGAAGAAACCACTGACCAAAGGTAGGAAGGGGAGCAATGGAAAGAAATATCGACAGGCTCGAGTACCAGTGGAGCCAGATTTTAGGACATTCCAATTTGTTTGATACGTGTTTTTTCCAAATGCAGAGTTTGCATTTATTGCTTTTGTTGTTGTAGCATCTATATTCTCCTTTTTTGTTAGCCGATGTTGTGTGGGTACGGCCCCTACATTTTGACTTTGTATAAAAAAAATGCTATAAGTAATACAATGTTGACATTTGGTTGTAACTTTATTTGTCTACTTATCTATGTTTCACGCACTTATGCTAATTTTATTTACTGCTATTCTATCCAGTCCCATAATTATTGCCAAAATTCTTTGTTTGGATTATTTGGAGTGGCAGCATCATGAAGTACTTGGTTTTTATTTTTGAGAATCGGTGTGTGTTCCCCTCAGTTCACGGGGCTGTTTACTTCAAACACTTGACGAATGACCGATTGATCCATGTGACTCTTCTGATGTCTACAACCAAGTCTATTTTGCGTTCCTATCTTTGGGAACTTGCAATTTAAGCGACTCAATTCCAGAGATTTTGTCGGTCGACAGTCGGAATTCTTTGCCGATTCGTAGCCATGTCACATTATTGGATTCATGCCCGTTACTCCTAATAGTGGGAGTGGATTGATTCTTGTTAGTCCTGCAATAAACAAATTTCTCGAGATAGCCGAGATAATACCGGTACTTAAGACGTGGCTTATGAAATTCTCGGCTGTTAAGGGTGTGCTGAGGCCCGAAGCTAAGCACTACAGATGCTGCAGTCATCCATAGTATTAACTTTTAGTGACAAAATACGGTAATGTTAATGGTATCCATAATATTAGAAGCACATGAATATGAAATAAAATCACAGATTTCAAAAACAGCTTTTCTGATTACATTTCAAATCCATACTTCATATTTAGTTACATAATCCCAAAACGAATCCCAAGATTTGATCAAATATAATCATTAAATTACACCAAGAGCGACATGTGAAGACGCTCCCTTAGATGATCTGAGTACTAGATGACATATCAGTCATATAAATATCATAGTGGAAATAATACTAAATAGCTCCTACATAGCTAACTTTGCCTCCAACACGTCTTAGAAAGCTTATTCGTCCAACCCACTAAACCAAAAAAATATTAACTCTCAATCTACTCAAATTAAATTTTGAGCGCCTAAGAGTTTAAAAGGAAAACATAGACTTCGAGTCAGACATAAAGCCTGGTGTGAGTAATACAATTACATCTCGATTTACGGGTATTAAGTGACACCACGCCGCTTAGCGGAACAGGTTTTCCCTCACTAATATCCTTTCAAAAGCATATCTTTTGCAAATCAGAATCCTACAATCAAACCGATTATAATAATAATAGCAAATACATATGCATAAAAATCAGGAAATCAATGGACTATCTGTTTACACTATAGTTGTACCTAGCTAACTACTAACTATTGGCTGACTCGGGCCTACCGGACATAATTAGCAATCCAGCTTCTATTACACACAATATTGGGATAACCGCCCTTAACTTTCTTTTTTCAGGGGTTTGCTGAACCTAATGGTTACTTGGGCTCAAAATTAACCTATCTTTACTCTGTATATTCCTTTCTGTCTGTAACCTCATTTTAGTCCTACCCGTGACAAGCCCTACACACTAAAATTTTGGACTTATTTTAGCTAGGGGTTAATAGATTATAGTGCGTGACCCTACACCAGTCCCATCTTGTCTCCTAATATCTAGTCATAAAATTAGGGTTAACTACCGTATCCATGTTTCATTTCCTGTCTTAGGGTTAACTACCCTGTTAAAATTTCATTTCCTTGTAAATAATCTTTACAAATGATTTACCCCTGAAATCATACATTTAAAAAATAAGGAAATCATATACTTTGCTTTACTCAAAATATTTATGCTATGATATATACTTTGTACAAAGCAATGTTGATGAAACCTTATCAATGGGATTATTTGTCCCTTCAAAGTAAGTTAAAACCCATTTTAACTTAAAAGATTTTAGGCCATAAACCAAGGTAATCACCCCACGTTAAATTACAATTATATATGCAAATAATTTTATTAAGTTATATACGTTTGAAATTTTAAAACAAAGAAATGTTTGTAAATGTGGCAACTAATTAATTTTATTTGGAATGCATATATATTGTAACAAATAAATTAGAGAGAGAAATTATATAAAATCAATTAATAGGGATGATTGATTGACGGTGTTTGTTTAAAAGGGAAATTAATATTCAATTAATTAGTAGAGGTAACTACTTAATAGGAACTGACAAGAAAGGGAACATACATTGTAGCAACAAATTGATATGATTAGAAACATATATGTTAGTACAAGAGAATAAAAAGGAGGAAAAGTAATTTATATAAGCAATCAAATGTCAATTAATAAGCATGGAGACTTGTGGTAACATATATAATTAAGATTGTGATTCAAAATTCAATGTAGAATATATGCATGCAATAATTATGGGAATAAAATAAATAAATATGCATATATGTGACGAATTAATATGGTGTTGATTGGCATATTAATTTGGTAAGAAATCACAGTGCAGGCATGAATTAATTAGACAGTAAATTAATTCTAGATATATACGAAATCAATTAATTGGGTGATTAATAAGGGAATCTTATTTAAAAATATATGTTTCTACATATTGCGAGAGAGAAGGGGAAAGTGATTAATGAAAAGAGGAAAGTGATTAATGAAAAGATTATTGTAGAACCAATTTGAAATAAACACAAATGCAGAAGAAAACATATTAATTCAATGTCCATAGACTGAGTGTAAGCTTTAGATTTTAGGTTTTATATCCAATGGTTAGACTGATTTGAACCACTATAAATATAGGTGCAGAGCCTCATTTTTATTCTCATTATTATTCTCTTGCCTACAGAAGCTCTGCCATTTTTCTACCTCTTTTTACTTTCTTACTAACAAAATTTTAGATCTAATTCATACGTATTTAGATCTAATTAGAAAGAGAATAGAATTAATTAGGGAATTAGGAAGTGGTTCAAATCAGAAGGCTATGTTAAAGGTAATACCCTAGATCTGAGCTTTATTTGCCTTTTCTAATCCAAATCTCTTCCTTTTCTCTTTCAAATATTATAGATCTGTAAATACATTGTTTGTAATTTCAAATAGGGATTACAAGGGAGGTGAATATAGATGTTAGGCGCAGATCTAAAATAAAAACATAGGATTTGAAAGCTAGCAATGTGAGTGGATTTATTTGTATATCTTTTAAGTTAAGATATATTATCATTAAATTCCCGTTTAGATAATTTTATTCAATAATTAATCCTATTAATTAAGTTATGTTGAACTATAAAGAATTTACAGTATTAGTATTTATTTACATTTGTGTCTACGTTTTGGAATTTCTATTCAACCATCATCCTTCTTTATTTTCTCCTCTTTCTTCGCTTATGGATTAAATAAGTAAGAATACTGAAATGAAGGGAATAAGATGTAAAGCAATAAAAGTTTGAGGAATGGAATTATTGTAATAAATTACGTTAAAATGAAAAAAGTTAATTATTCTAATAATAGGATTTGGGAGTAACTAAAAGGTTAATTGATTGGTTTAGAAAATAGAATACATTTCTATAATTTAATATTTGAAAGACAACAATGAACGTAATTGCTTGAATAAAAGAAAGAAAAAGAGAATTAGTGTAAAATAGAGAAACCACTATTATTTACACTATTCCAAAATAGTAAAAGAAATATCTAGCAGTTACGGATTATTGTTTATAGTATCATTTAGTATAAAAATATGAAAATGGATTTTTAAATATAGTTTTCATAACCAACCAAATAAAATAGAATTACTTCCTAGTATAGAAGATAATAAAGCAAAGTATGACATGAATCAAGTAAATTATTAGATAAGAACCTGAATTTGTAAACGATAATGAACCTAGGTCTGCATTCACTGTGTAGATTATTTAAGAAGATAGTTATTATGATAAGTGAATTATATAATATAAGAGAATAAAATAATATTCTATATCATAATAAAATAAGGCATATTAGAACAGAAAAGAAATGTGGAATTATGTACGGACTATAAAAGAAGAAAAAATGACAATTACAAGTAGAATTATAACATAGGTTATAATTAAGTAATAAGAACGGAAAAGCTTAATTTGAGACTTTGAATAAATTAATGGGCAATAATAATGGTAGAAGCTTATTTAAATAATTTATATTAACTCAATAAGAAAATAATGCAGGAATGATAAAAGAGGCTTATTTTAATGAACTTAAATTTATATTAAGTTAAATAAGCAAGATATTGAATGTGGCTCATATCAACAACATTCCCAATTAAATAAATGGAAATCTCACAATAGATAGAGGTAAGACAATGGCAAGAATATGATAATTAGGGTAAATAAGTAGCCAACAGAATAAGAAAGTAAACTAAACGCAAATTAAAAGATTAGACTTAGGGACTAATAAAAGAACTGAGATGCGTTTGGAGCATCCCAAAGGATGAAGCGTCCAACAAAGCAATTCATCATGGATTTTCAGGAATGGAGAAGCACGTCCAACTTAGTATTTTTGGGCTTCAAGGATGTAAGAGACTTCAACAGGACGTGAGGATACTCTAGGATGGCCCTCTGGGTAGGCCTAACGAAGTTGCACCCTCGGAGGTAGGTTTGTAGGTGTTCCATTAAGAGAATATGCCTTGACTGCATTTGTATTGTAGGCCTAACGAAGCTGACTTTTGTAGGCAGTCAGAAGGGCTTGATGTTCGGAGTAGGGTATCTATATGTCCAGTACTTGCAAGTAAGTTTAAGGATAATCGCATGCGGATCTCGGCCAACATCAAGACCAAGAGCGATTTCGGGAAAGACTAGTGTTAAACCAACAGTCCAATTATTCTTTCACTATCGAGACATTGGACAAGGGGCACCGCCAATTAGATGTTAGATTGTTTGCAATAGGGCACGGCTATATAACTTTTTAGAGGTCTTTCGATTAATTAAGGGGTGGCTGCATGGGGCCATAGCCATGATGAAAAAGGGACAGACCAACTAGAATATCTGCATTGTAGGCCTAACGAAGCATTCCTTTACAGATATGAAAATCCCCGATTGAATTGCGTACAAAGTAGACCTTGTTGGTAAAATTCAGATAGTAGATAGAATGATTACATAGTCCTCAATGTACGCACTGAGTGGTAAGTTGTGGATGTCTGAGTACTGGCATAGACTAGTGCGGTTGTGATTTACGTTTTCATAGTAAGTAGTGAGCATCTGTATTGTAGGCCTTACGAAGCAGTCCTTTACAGATGTAGCTATGGACCGCTCACGGAGCAAGACGATGGAGCATCTGTATTATAGGCCTTACGACGCGGTCCTTTACAAAAGTAGTTACAGAACGCTCTTGAAGAAGGACGATGGAGCCCTTTTCGAGAAGGATACGAAAGGTACCATGTGTGGTACCTAGGACCAATATGGTCGTTGGGCATATAGCTACATATATGTATATAATAGTTATTAGGTTTTAATCTACTATGGAGTAGATGGGCACGGTCCACGCACAAAGGCAAGAGTATGATAAACCTAGTGAACCTAATATCACATTAATGGAAATAAAATGGTATATGTAGAATTATGCTTAAAAGTGTATAATTTATGCGTTCATCAGAACTTTAGTTTTGGCACCCTCCTCATAACATCCTACAGGTTAGGTAGATGGCAAAGACTTCCCAGCATTAAGATACTTGTTTAGAAAGTGTTATTAGATCAGTGATTATTTGCTTACTATTATATTTTAGTCAATTCCGCTGTGAGATATTTAATTGAGCTATGATATATTTGTCTTTGCCTATTCGCAGGTTACCAGATTCCTAACTCGGGTTTTAGAAGGCTTGGGATTTAGCATTTTTGCAAAAAAATCCAAATCCACCAGAATTGGGGTTGTTACATTTGGTATCAGAGCCAGGTTTAGGATTCCTAGGCAGATAGTGAGTGAATATATTTGTGTTTTTGAATAAAATATAAATATATTATGTACTAAAGTCCAAATAGTCCACAACCATAGATTTTAACATATGGAAAGTTTTTAGAAGTATATTTGTACAAGTTTGCTAGTTGGGTTTGGGATGACCCAAGTATGTAGAGCCCTATGTTATTACCGATTCATAACATACAAACAAGCCCTGTTTTGAGAGAAAATTTGTATCCATATGTTTTAGGAAGTAGGGAAGTTCCTTAAGGATAGTTGGGAGAGTGTTTTTAATTCGGGAAGAACAAGAGGTTTTAGTATGAAGAAAATCCACTTTATGTCTAACCCAATAAAAATGAAACTTTGAGATTAAAAAATTTGAAAAATATAATGGTTAATATATTTGAGAAAGTAAATATTGGGTTTTTGAAAAAATAAGTGGTATGAAATTTAAATTTGTTTTTATACGATGTAAATTTTTTTTAAAGTGAAATTCTTTTTGAAGAATTATAGGGCATGTATAGCTCGCTAGTTCCTTTGTAGGTAAACAATGATTTTAATTATAAAAACCTAGAGTGTGTTAAGTATCGAAAAACGTAGGTTACAACATTTATTGTTGTAATAAATTATTTCAGTACAAATAAAGGAAGCATGGACGGCGACACTATTGTTATAGTAGGTGACTCCCAAAGTAAATGTTTTTACATAGCATACGGGATTTATTAATATTTATTTTAATTAAATCAATATATTAGTATTTTTTGGTTGTAGTAACGGTGTTTTACGCAATATCTGTTTTGACCCTAATGAGGTTTGAAGATAACTTCTGAAGTGGTTTGTATGTATACTTATTATTTAAATAAGCACATGAAAATATTTTCTAGTTATAAAGAAGTTTTAAAAATGAGTTCTTTTGAAAAATAATGTACGATAAATTATGAATTTAGTAGGAAATATCTTATGTAAGTAAATATAGAGTAAACATAACTTAATCTATTGGAATGAAATGAATAATGATATAATTTTCTATGAATCACTAATAAAGATGTTTTGTACAAGCTATAAGGAATACGTGAAAGAGATGTACAAGGTATGGAAAGCACCATATTTTGTATAGCCTATTTCGATAAAATATAAAATAAATTCCTTATAATTTCACATAAACATGAAATCCTCCTTTAAAGGATTCGTAGAAGGTTTTAGCGTTAATGGTTTCTCATAAGAGAAAGTAATTTGGATACATTAAGGTATAAAACCATTAAGCGTAGTAAGTTAGTATCTCCTTCGAGGTTAAATAATTGAAAGATAGGAAAGTTAAGAGATTTTTGATAAAATTATTGTTCTTATTTACCCCAGTTTTAGTAAATTAGAAAATCTATATAAAAAGGAAGGATATATTGAAAACATGTGAGGACATTTTTTTAAAGTCAAGAAAAAAGAAAAACGTTTTAAGAACAAGCAAGACATGTTTAAAAAAAGATGGTTTAGTGGAAAAGTAAATAAGTTTTTGAAAAGATAAAATTTAGAAGTTTTAATTTTTGTAGAAAAATTTATAAATACTAAACCAAATTAGACTTTTAAATACGGAGTAGATAGAAATCATTTTCTAGGTGTAACGAGAAAAGTATAAGGTTATAGCAGTAATTGCTCTTGGTAATAATAAAAGTTCCCGTAAGGTGTATAGGATACCAGTGAAAACCTAGAAATTTTGCTACATTTATGGAGACTATAGAAGAATAGTGAATGATATTAGTAAGATGATAAGATACACGTGGTCGGGATAGGTTGACCTTAGTTGGGGAAAAATGAAAGGTAAAGAGAAAATTCCTCAGGCTTAGTTGTCTTTTTATATAGGGACTGCATAGATTGAAACCTTTGTCCATTGTAGTAAATGAGATTTAGTTATTCCTTTTTGAGCATGGAATAGAAGAGATGAATAGATCTTATTCATCATGAGTAATACAGCGTAAGTTGGTTACAAGTAATAGGCGGCATGAGGAGCATACGAGTAACTTGGATTCCTAGAGTATGACCTTTCCGTGTCAAAGTGGACATGGTCCTAGACCTCCTTGGCCTAAATGATAGCTATGTTTAGTTGCTACATAAAAAAAGAGTAAAAACAGAATAAGATAACTAAAAGGAAAAATAACAAATTTAAAGGAAGCGATAAAAATGTGATAGAAAAATTTAAAAGGAGATATTTTCTTCGGTAAACTATGCTTGGGGAGGTAAATAATTTTTCTTTTGGAATAATAGCCTAAATCCCAAGTACGGAGGAAGATGTGCGCAAATGAAAATCGGAGAAATATGAAGTTTTTACACCTTCTTTATAACATAAAAATTCGAATTCAAAAAATTAGAATTTTCTAAAATTCAAAAATTAAAAGTTGTGTGGTATGTTTGGACATAAAAATTTGTCGAACTATGCTCCTATTCAGTAGGAGTGTGGGAAAAATTGAATGAAGAATGTTCTGAGTTTTCAAAAGATTGCATTCATATAGAAATTGCAAGTATATTTAGAACGTATGCATCATGTTTTAAAAGGAATTTTTAAAAGAAAAAACATTACTATAGGAGCTACAACATAAAAATTCTTGTACATGCATATATTTTATGATGTATTGCACTTTGCACTCTGCACTCTGCACTCTACATGGATTGTTGCAAAATTGGATGTAAACAAAATAGACGTGATTAATATGAGAAATTTCATAATTGAACCCTTAACAAATTTCGGAGACAAAATTTCCTAAAGGGGGGAGAATGCAACACCCCACGTTAAATTACAATTATATATGCAAATAATTTAATAAAGTTATGTACGTTTGAAATTTTAAAACAAAGAAATGTTTGTAAATGGGGCAACTAACTAATATTATATGGAATACATATATATTTGTGTAACAAATAAATCAGAGAGATAAATTATATAAAATCAATTAATAGGGAAGATTAATTGGGTGTTTGTTTAAAAGGGAAATTAATATTCAATTAATTAGTAGAGGTGATTAATTGACAGGAACCGACAAGAAAGAGAACATATATTGTAGCAACTAATTGATATGATTAGAAATATATATGTTAGTACAAGAGAATAAAATAGAGGAAGGGTAATTTATGCAAGTAATCAATTGTCAGTTAATAAACATGGAGACTTATGGTAACATATATAATTAAGATTGTGATTCAAAATTCAATTGTAGAATATATACATGCAATAATTATGGGAATAAAATAAATTAATATGCATATATATGACGAATTAATATGGTGTTGATTGACATATTAATTTGGTAAGAAATCACAGTGTAGGTGGGGATTAATTGGATAGCAAATTAATTCTAGGTATATATTAAACTTATTAATTGGTTGATCAATTTGGGAATCTTATTTAAATGAAACATCGTATTTAAAAATATATGTTTCCATAGATTGCAAGAGAGAATGGGAAAGTGATTAATGAAAAGATTATTAGAGAATCATTTTGAAATAAAAACAAACGTAGAAGAAAACATATCAATTTAATGTCCATAGACCGAGTGTACGCTTTAGATTTTAGGATTTTATACTAGCACTGATTTGGACCACTATAAATATAGGTGTTGAGCCTCATTTTTATTCTCATTATTTTTCTCTTGCCTACATAAGCTCTGTCATTTTTCTATCTCTTCTACACTTTTTTAATAATAAAATTTTAGATCAAATTCACATAAATTTTGATCTAAATAGAAAGAGAATATAATTAGGGAATTAGGATTGGTTTAAATCAGAAGGCCATGTCAAAGGTAAAACCCTAGATTAGAGTTTTATTTGCTATTTCTAATCCAAATCTCTTCCTTTTCTCTTTTAAATATTATAGATCTGTAAATATATCATTTGTAATTCCAAATAGGGTTTACAAGGGAGGTGAATATAGACGTTCAGGACAGATCTTAAATAAAAACCGGAAGATTTGGAAAGATGGCAATGTGAGTGGATTTGTTTATATATCTTTTAAGTTTAAGATATATTATTGTTAAATTTCAGTTTAGATAATTTTATCCAATAATTAATCCTATCAATTAAGTTATGCTGAACTATAAGGAACTTATAGTTTATTTACAGTATTAGTATCTATTTACATCTGTTTCTACGTTTTGGATTTCTATGCAAGCATCATTCTTCTTCCATTTTCTCCTCTTTCTTCACGTATGGATTAAATAATTAAGAATGCTAAAATGAAGGAAATAAGATGTAAAATAATAAAAGTCTGAGGAATGGAATTACTGTAATAAATTACGTTAAAATGAGAAAAGTTAGTTAATCTAATAACTATTAAAAGGTTAATAGGTTGGTTTAGAAAATAGGATACATTTCTATAATTTAATATTTAAAAGGAAATAATGAACGTAATTGCTAGAATAAAAGAAAGAAAAAGAGAATTAGTGTAAAATAGAGAAACCACTGTATTTTACACTATTCCAAAATAATAAAAGAATATCTAGCAGTTACGAATTGTTGTTTATATTATCATTTAATATTAAAGTATAGAAATGGATTTTTAAATACAATTTTCATAATCAACCAAATAAAATAGAATTACTTCCTAGAATAGAAGATAATAAAGAAAAGTATGACATGAATCAAGTAATTTATTAGATAAGAACTTGAAGTTGTAAACGATAATGAACCTAGGTCCGCATTCACTGCGCAGACTATTTAGGAAGATAGTTATTATCATAAGTGAATTATATAATATAAGAGAATAAAATAATATTCTGTATCATAATTAAAAAAGGCATATTAGAACAGAAAAGAAATGCTGGAATTATGTACGGATTATAAAAGAAGAGAAAATGACAATTATATGTAAAATGATAACATAGGTTATAATTAAGTAATAAGAATGGAAAAGCTTATTTTGAGACTTTGAATAAACTAATGGGAAATAATAATGATAGAAGCTTATTTAAATAATTTATATTAAGTCAATAAGTAAATAAAGCAGGAATGATAAAAGAGGCTTATTTTAATGAACTTAAGATTTATACTAAGTTAAATAAGCAAGATAATTAATGTGGCTCATACCAACAACATTCCCTATTAAATAAATGGAAATCTCATAATAGATAGAGGTGAGACGAGGATAATAATATGCTAATTAGAGTAAATAAGTAGCCAACAAAATAAGAAAGTAAACTAAACGCAAATTAAAATATTAGACTTAGGGTCTAAAAAAAGAATTGAGATGCATTTGGAGCAGCCCAAAGAATGAAGCATCTAACGAAGCAGTTCATCACGAATTTTAAAAATGGAGAAGCAAGTCCAACTTAGTATTTTTGTGTTTCAAGGAAGTACGAGACTTCAAGGGACGAAGGATACTTTAGGATGGCCCTCTAGGTAGGCCTAACAAAGCCGCTCCCTCGGAGGTAGGTCTGTAGGCGTTCCATCAAGAGAGTATGCATTGAGTGCATTTGCATTGTAGGCCTAACGAAGCAGTCCTTTATAGGCAGTCAGAAGGGCTTGGTGTTCGTAGTAGGGTATTCATATGTCCAGTACTTGCAAGCAAGTTTAAGGATAGTCGCATGCGGATATCGGCCAGCATCAAGATCAAGAGCGATTTCGGGAAAGACTAGAGTTAAACCAACAGTCCAATGGTTCTTTCACTATCGAGACATTGGAGGAGGGGCACCGCCAATTGGATGTTAGATTGTTTGCAGTAGGGCACGACCACTTAACTCTTTAGAGGTCTTTGATTAGTTGAGGGGTGGTTGCATAGGGTCATAGCCACGATGAAAAAGAGACAGACCAACTAGAATATCTGTATTGTAGGTATGACGAAACAGTCCTTTACAGATATAGAAAATCCCCGACTTAATTCCGTATACGGTAGACCTTGTTGGCGGGATTCAGATAGTAGACAGAACTATTACGTAATCCTCAATGTACGTACTGGGTGGTACATTGTGGATGTCCGAGTATTGGAAAAAACTAGTGCAGACGCGATTTACGTTTTCATAGTAAGTAGTGGAGTATCTATATTGTAGGCCTTACGAAGCAGTCCTTTACAGATGTAGCTACGGAACGCTCGCGCAACAAGACGATGGAGCATCTATATTGTAGACTTTATGAAGCAATCCTTTACAGATGTAGTTACGGCTTGAAGCAAGATGATGGAGCCATTTTCGAGGAGGATATGGAAGGTACCATTGGTTGTACCTAGGACCAATATGGTCATTGGGCATATAGCTACATATATGTATATATTAGTTATTAAGTTTTAGTCTACTATGGAGTAGATGGGCACGATTCACGCACAAAGGCAAGAGTATGATAAACCTAGTAAACCTAATATAAAATTAAATGGAAATAAAATGGTATGTGTAGAATTAAGCTTATAAGTGTATAATTTATCCATTCACCAGAAGTTTAGTTCTGATCCCCTACTCATAACATCCTACAGGTTAGGTAGATGGCAGACAATTCCCAGCTTTAAGACATCTGTTTAGAATGTGTTATTATATTGGTGAGTATTTACTTACTAATATATTTTAGTCAATTCCACTATGAGATATTTAATTGAGCTCTGGTATATTTGTCTTTGCCTATTTGCAGGATAGCAGATTCCCAACTCGGGTTTCAATGGGCTTGCGTTTTAGCATTTTTGCAAAAAAACGGACCCACTGGAATTTGGGTTGTTGCACCTTGTTTGAAAACTTTAAAAATGCCTTTCGAAATCATTGAGAACAACCCTTTCGAAAGCTTTACCAAAACCTTAGACATCCTCTTTTGAAACCATTTAAACTTGTCTTTCTAAAGCATTGGAAACCCTCCATTCAAATACTCAAAATAAACCTTTCGAAAACATTGGAGATCTCCCCTTTGAAAGACATATTATGTACCTTTCGAAAGCATTGGGTTCAAGTAAAGAATCATGGAAACATTGCTTCCAAACCTTTAATAATTATTCCTTTCGAAACCATTGGGTTTAACTTTTAATATAACTAAGGGTTATAAAGAAATAGGGCGAAAGCATTACTATCGAAAGCATTTGTTCCAAGTAAAAGAAAGAGGATAGGTTTGAAACCAACCCTTTCGAAACCATTACCTCTGAAACCATTTAAAAGCGGCTATGTGACCCTTTCGAAAACAATGAGAAAGCTGCTTCAAAGAAAAAGGCGAAACCACCCTTTCGAATGCATTGATTCGAAAGGTATGAATGTGGAAGCTAGGTGTCGAATAAGGTTGAAAGCGGCTATCCCTTCGAAAGCATCATTTATGAACAAAAGTAGTTCAAATTAATAAGTATAGCTTTTACCCCCTTCGAAGGCAAGGTTTCGACAACTGTACCTTCTGTCTTTCTCCAATGCACTACATATCAATTGCTTGGTACCATGTGCTTTGGTTTCGAATGGGTTAGCGGAGGTATGTTGTCAAAAGCTAGTATATGGAAGTGGCGAATTAGTAATTCTATGCAAAACTGATTTTTAGCTTTTAAAACTAATTTCTTGTCACCTAACTTTCCCTATTTGTCAAAACATAATTGGTTGCCATTTCTTTATAAAAAAAATATTTTCTAAAAATGCTGCCAGACCCAGAATTATTAATTTAAAATGTTTAACAAATAATCCCTGTCAAACACAATTTATGTTATACAGGGATTTTATAGATTTGGTCAATATATCGTCAATATGTGATGACTTGTGGAAATTTGGTTATCTTTATAGATGGTAATGATAAAAGGAGCAAGGGAGATTGTCCTGGGAGGTGGAAATATGCACGGCATTACGCAGCAACAGCCAGCTATTCCTAAACATTGATTGATACCCTTGAACAAAATTTATCTAGTACGTGCTTGATGTTTAACGACCTCTGTTATAAATATAATACAATTCTCAAAGGGCAACCATGTTGTACTCAATAATATGAAATGAAAGATTTGTGACCCTACCATTATATTATAAGTTAATGAATTATGCATTCATATGTATTAATTCTCATGCAATTTTCATGTATTCAAGCGGTACTCTTGTGTTTATTGTTGTATCAAATGATATTCTACTTGAGATAGGGAGATAATAGAATATATGATTTGGCTTATTCTTTAGAAATATTATTATTTTCTATTTTGGTAGCCATATATCGTCAAACATAGAATATACTCATAGTTTAGTTCATAGCATAGAACATGCAGAAGGAACATTAGTTCTTTATGAGAAGTATACAGCTACAACGCAGAAACCTTTTATTAACTATGGACACATAAAGAAAACAGATAATCAACTATTGCAAGCTACTATAGGCTACATAGTATGTATACAATCATGAACATAGTATGTATATGATCAACTGTTTATAGTATTTGATTTTTTTTTATAGGTTTCAAGGTATACGTAAGAAAAAATAGAACCGTTGTTTTACGGAATACTCCTTTAGCTTCTTTCTAGCAGGTTTCTCCTATGTTGTACAAATGTATTCTTATTAAAAATATCGAGTTTGAAAGGGAAAAAAGAAAAAAAAAAGCTCGGCATACAGTATAGTTTATCGCCAAAACAAACAATTATTTAAGCTATATCAAAATACTTGCTTTGAATGAAGACATAAAAACATGTTTTTTACGTCAAATCTTTGCTCAAACCTACTTATTCACACTAACTCTTCAACAAAATAGTTGCTTAACATGCAATAGTAAGACTCAAAAAATGTTGGCTAACATACAAAATGTAAATTGAATCATACACTATCGCAAAACTAACAACAATGAAAGTGGTTCGTAGACAATCAAGTACATGCATAACATACAGTACAAACAGGAAATATAAGATTAAAGCTCCCACATTTTTATTGTTTATTTATTTATATCATTTAGTTTTCTGAAATTCAAGTATATCTTGTACTAAAAAAAATTAAAATGCGCAATTAACATTATTAAAAGCGAGTTAATCACAAAATCGTGCCATATTGCTACCATAGTTTTCTATTAAAAGTATGTAGGACTACAAATCAACCTTGTTATAGAACCAAAGTTATTTTAACATCATTATTTTGTCTTGTATTTATATGTGCTATGAATGAATCAAATATTTCCCTTATAACATGTAATAAAATGCATAATTTATTCCATTCAAATTCATTTACACAAATAAAATATAAGTCGCTAAACAAATAATTGCTTGCTTAATATATCATTAAAACAATGAAAATAGCCAATAAAATATTGAATTTAAGATATTTTAAAAAACGAATTGTACCTTGAGGTAAGAAGACCGCAAAATCACCAATATTTGAAAGTAGTTTGCCAAAACAATTCAAAAGACTTTGATTGTAGCATTAGATCCAGTGATGTAGGCATGAGGTTATTCGCGATGCAAGAAATGATTGTGTCGTCATAATAAAAGGTATTGCGAAAAATAAAGCAATCTGTAGGATAAATTAAAAAATTGCCCAAAGCTATTAATACTTATCGAGAGATTAAGGTCTAACCCTAAATTTAGTCATAGGACGTGAATCATTAAGAAATGTAGATAATACTTAAAATATGAAGGAACTAAAATAAATTAGCGAATAATTACCTGAAATTGGTGTGTAATGAATATCAGATTAATGATGATTGAGCTTATTTTTTATCCGCATTGAACCAACAAACTCAAGTTAATTATTGGGATTAAATTATTGAATCAATTTAAGCAGTATCCAATTAAAACAACAAATTCTACCATTCTACAATGCACTACAACATGATAGCATGTGAATCATTCAAACATTGAAGAGTATCACTTGAACGGATAAAAAAAAGAGCATTGTTATACACACACGCATATACATACATACAAACATACATACATACAAACATACATACATACATACATACATACATACATATATATATATATATATATATATATATATATATATATATATGTGCATGCCCTTTTAGGCCTGCGTTTACTTGTTTGGGTATGCACGAACTATTGTTTATAATGAGCACATTCTTTTCTTTATTATAATCTATTTGATAATGTACCATGTTAATTTACTAAAACTCAATCAGTATTTCTTCTATATTTTCCCCTTAGTTTTCTACTGCTAAATCTATGGCAATGCTTAGTGTATGTCATTAACAAGCTACTATTGGAAGGGTTGATTGTAGTGCAACAATTCACCATCAAGCAACTAAATATTAATGATAACTTAACTATTTTTCCCCATTATAACAATGTTAAGATAAAAATGAACACATGGCGTACGTTTGTTTAATGATAGAGGCTTAGAAGAATAATTCATGCAACGTCAGGCATTGGTTAGCTAATTATGCTCTAGCTCAAGTTAAAACGTCACCTTGTTTCCTTTTTAGGAATTCCTCCTCCTTTATGATAATGTCCCTCCAATCCCTTACTCCGCTTTCACTTATGTTGATGTGATTAATATTAAATTATGAATGAGAAGCAACAAAGGCATGTGGTTAGTACTTCTTAATGGTCTGACAACGTTATTTGTATGATTGAAATCATTGATGACACATTGATTGCTACTAATAAATCAAACATCATATATGTAGAACATGTGATAAGTCTATGGCCTTTTTAAGATTATTTTAACTCTACAATAGTGCATATACATGCAAAACGAAGATAAACAGTAAAAAATCTAAAGTTATAAAGTAGTAAACTGACTAAAGGGTAAAATTCAATCTGCTTGATCTTTAGCAAAGGAATAACATGAGTATTTGGTGTAATGCTTACTAATATATTGTTCAAGATCTTGGTGAAAACATAGAAGGAAATGATTAGTTATGAATATCTGTAGTTAGGGATTACATGATGAAATTTGTGTCAATTACTAACGCCATTAGGCATGGCTTATCTTGATATGTAAACATTCTTGTCACTCCAGATATATTAACTTAGTATCCCAAACAAAGTTAACAGAAACAAGCATAAAAGGAAGTCCATTTTAATAGCTAAATGTTTAAATATGATATGAGTGATATTATTATGGCATGGATATTCCATCAGTATGTATCCTTCATTAGACTTACCTTAGCTATTATAAGACAATCAATCTAATTATCCAATTTTCCAAGCCATATCATAAGGGAAAATGCAGCCATCAAGATAAAAGTGAGCAAATGCGACTTACGAATAGCACGAACACCAAAATATGATCTATTATATCTACAATATCAAATCCCATACTAGGTCACAAATTTCTGGTTGAGTAAAAATTCATCAATTGAGTGTCACACTGCCACCAAGTCTAAAATTGGTGGTGAAACAACATGAATGATATGACATCATGAAGTGTAAGAACAACTTAGCAATTTACCAAAATAAAACTACTGTTGACCACACGTATGAATATTTGGGACGTAGCTTTTTACATTATGACTAAAATGAGAAAATGAACTTTATTTAAAGTGGTTTAAATTGGTTTTATGTATTCCAGGGAAGTCATTACACTTGCCAACAATTCACACACATGTATATAATTTTTAAGGCCATGTGTTGTAGGTTGCCAACTTACGTGAACACTTCCTTGCATGTATTAATTTATATTTTCACTTTACAACGAATTCGTGTTTTAATGTTTTGGCCTTCGGGCCTTTTAAAACCATCGTAAAAAATAAATACCATTTGACTTACATGACCTGTTGTCATCACGTGCATTTTTATTATTAACAAGGTTGTTCGTGTACATTTACAATGACTGCTGTTTGTTATAAAAATAACTATGTCGTCGCTTGTTTTCCTAATACATATTTTCATTCAACAAATGTTGGGTGCCTCTGTGAGAAATAAATTTACCTATCCGATTAAATCAAATTCTTTTACTTATTTCTATGATAATTCATTCATGAATTTAATAAAGTATACGAATCCATTTAGGTATATCTAGACCATGGCCGGTCCTAGAAGTTTTGGTACCTAAAGCTAGTTGCAAAACTAAGGCCTCATATAAAAATTAATGCTATTATCATTAATTAAATCATCAAAATAATTTATGTTATTTATAAATAATGAGAAGAGGAACAAACAGAAATAACTCACATTAAATCAACCCACTCTTAATAGGAACAAATAGAAATAACGAGAAGAGGAACAAGCAATTGGTGTTGGGGAAATGTGTGTATCCTTATGTTGCAAGATTGTACTTGAAATTTCTAAAGTGAGATCGGTGTCATAAAGAACTACGGAAACTAAAGACACGAAGTGATAAAAATTGTGCCCAGATTTGAATTGCATGGCATTATTTTTAAGATTAGCGGTTATATGTTATATTGAATACATTAGTGTATAGCTGCCCTGCGTGGTCATTTGGAGGAATCACTTTTAACTTAATGAATGCAGTGATATTACAGTCTTTTGTTTGCTGCGACTTAAGAATAATTACTCACCTAAATACTCCAAAAACCATCAGTTGCAAGTCTAAAAATTGTACTTGTAATAGAGAAGCCAAAATGAAATATTTTCATAGTTTGATTCCAACAAGACATCCGCGCAAGGTTTTAAAACCTCATCACTATCATTTTAGTTGTTGCTACCTATTTGATTCCAACTCATGAACGCACTACTTAGTTCAACGGTGCTCACAGCTCAACAAAATCAAGATTTGCCATAATATACAAAATATCCAGGAAACAGAAAAAAGAAAGGAAAAAATAGATCTTGGAGGAAAAAAGAGGAACTAAGCACTTCAAGTGGCTCCTTAATGGCATCTCAATGGTCGCTTCTATTTATTAAAGGGATTGTGCAAGTAAAATCGAATGGGCAATCAAATTGCAAAATTTATTCCAGTATCTAAAAATATGAGCTCATTGCATAGATTCTCAGTCATATACATAAACTAATGGAAGACTACTAAAGAAAAAAAAACGATAAATAACAAAATAATTTTTCGAAATTAAGTAATGGACAGATGATTGGTGCCATTGTTTTACTGCCGCATCTAATTGGGTCGTGTAGAATCGCCGTCGCCAGCACTTCGCACAGGAGCTGTCGCCTTTAATTTTGTTGTCGTGGTTCCATTTTATGATGCCTCCATTGTGGATTTTTGCATATTTTTTCTTCTGTCGTGCTATGCATGAACTGGTAAGTGGTGCCTTAGTTTTGACGAGGGCCAAAGCGGATGCTTTATCCGCTTTACCAAAAGGCGACCCTGATTTGGACCCTGGACTGAATACATACATACATACATACACACACATATACATGCATGCATACATAAATAAATAAATATCAATCTGAAGAGTTCATTAACTCTTTTGTTAAACCCATTGTATGGATGTTTTGGCCTTAATCGTTTAAGATACAATTCACTAGTGATAGAGACAAGGGTATGCATTTGGAGCAATTCTATAATTTATGGTAAACTAGTGCGAACCCATGCTTCGTATACGGACCGCACTCAACCTCTTATCATAACATGTTTAAATGATTTATATATGGTTCATTGATTAAGAAATAGTGATCTTTTTTATCAATTTTCAAATAAGTTTGCATTTTATCTAAAACTTGTGTATAAATCTTTGAGAACAGTAATGCAGATAGCACTGGTGCTTGATAAACAATTGCAAAATATCGAGAAAAAATGATTTCAAAGATAAAATTTTCACACAATACACATATAAATTATACACATATAAATTTATTGTGTGCATCAGCTGTATTATATGTAACTTCATTTGGTGAGATACCTTTATCAATCATTTCCTTTAATACTTGATGTCGTTGATTCCATTTGCTGCTTTGGTAATAACTATCTATAAGTGCAATGCAGGTAACAATATTTGGTTTACACTTGACCATTGATCAAAAAATGCCAAAAGCAACGTTGACATGATTCATGAGAACGCAAGTGTTGATGATGATCCCATAACTGATTATGTCTAGGAACACATTATGCAGCATCATATTATTATAGAATGATAAGATTAGAGGATAAAGAGATTTCTTTCTGTTTTGAACGATTCTTGTGAAAAATATGCTAAATCTAAAGCATACATATTTTATGTCTGAAGTGTTGGAACTAACTACCATTATTCAACAATATTTATTGTAATGTGAAGAATATCATTGTATTTCTTTTACAGTCAAAGCAAATTCAATATAATAAGAAGCATATAATTGTATTTAATGCTTTTGAGCTTTCTGGTTCCATTTCTAATTCCACTCACATTGTTGTTGTATTTTTGTAATGTTGGATTTCACCAGATTTGACTGCAATTTGTAAAAGTAGAATCGGAGGCTGGAAATTTTCAAAACAATCAACGACATAGATTTAAAAGAAATAAAGTCAAATAAATTTCAAAATAATCCCAAAAACTGTGATTTTAAAAATTTTATTTTTAGCTATCAACAATGGATATCATTGGAAAGCGTATTAAATTTGAGATTTAATAGTGAAATCGATTCTTAAATCCAATTAATGTAGAAAAAGTTCTCGCATTTAAAAGTTTAAAATAGAAAGAAATTAAAGACGTGACTGTTTATTTCCCAAAATATGAAAGAGGCCTGTGTGCTTTTGAAATCTAACTCAATAATAATATTATAGTATAGATTATTAACTCGGTAATCAATTCACGTTCGTAATAGTGCTTTCTTCCGGCTATATTATTATTTTAATGTGTTATAATTAATTAATCATTTAATTTAAGTATATTTAACAAAAAAATCCATAAACGGCGTGTTTGTAATAGTAATCACAAACGCTGTAATCATAAGTATTTCATCACAATTTGATGACTATATCATTTTAAATACTCATAGTCAAGATGTACTGAGATTAGAATTGATGCATCCGTTGAGACCAGAGTATGTAGCACTCTCTAAGTGTTGGACATTGTATTATTCATGATTGTTAGGGGAACCAAGGGGTCATGTACTAATAATTATTAGATAACCATGGAATAACTTACTCGATAATTTCCTATTAGTTAATATAACCAAGGTCAAAAATAAAATATCGGCGTGACAATCTTACATGGTTCTCTTGACTTGAGAATACTATTGGTCTCCAATGTGGAAGCTCCACTTTGATTTTAGTTAAATCATTGGATAGAGTCCATTAAACGATTATAGTAGGGTCAAGTGGAAGCGTTGGAAGTGGAACACAGTTTAAGAGAATCATCTCCTTAGCTATATGAGGTTAGTATCCGTCAATTGAAGTAAACACAAAGTAAAAATCTCTGGGCAAAGTAGTTCGGTTAATAATAATTACTAGTATTGAACCAAGTACTTTGTGTTTGGATGATAAAGTTGAATATGGACGATATTGGAATTTGACCATTACCGAATTTTGTAAGTCCTAATGTGCTATAGTTTTGACAAAGAGAATTGGTGTAAATAATTATCACTATCGGGTAACGCTTAAATAAGTAAAGATGGATTTTCCTGAAGATAAATAAGTGATAAATTTAGTCAAAATGTCACGTTGCCTGCTAAGTGACACATGAACGTTGATGTTTGAATTGTTCGTTATTAATCGCTAACTGAATTTACACCTAAGAGTTATACAACCGTAACATTGAATACTCCTTTTATACCTAATTTAATTAATTATAATTGTTATAAATTACAATTATTTATTAATATTATGTAACTTTTTTTTATCATTATTAAATAATATGTATATAATTGTTATAAACACATGTATCGATATATGATATCAATGTATATTTGAATTAGATTTACATACAATTTTTTTTACTGATCAGGCTTAAAGCAATTTTGAGGCCTAAAAGGGACCAAAGGTTGGCCAACCATATTAGGGAGTAAATGGTAGAATTTTGATTCAAATGATTGGCAAGAGCAAAAGAGGGAAAAGGTAGATCTAGATCTCCCTTTCACTCCTTAGATCTTGCTTATTTATTCATTGATGTGCACGTAAATGTGCATATTTTTACTTCCATATTTTATCAAATTTAATTAAATAATTAAGCATATAGGGTATTTAAACATGTTTAAACCAAATTTCAAATTATTTTCAAATCATTATTTATTCATCTTCATATAGGGGCAAAATTGTCATTTTTGTGCATATATTAATTTTGAGAATATCTATTTGTGCATTTATTTTCATTTGTAGGAATTTGAATGAAGAATGCAAGAGGCTTCACGAAGAAATATGCATGCATAAGAGAATGCAAGCAAATGAAGATGGAAATAATTCATTTCATGAATCATGGAAGACCCCATCTACCCACTTACCATGATCACCTATTTGGAGCTAATGCACATGCTAATGAAGATTAAAACTACATGCACATTTAAGTGGAGGATTATCTCATGCTAATGATAACTTGGTGGCTACACTTTCTCAAGGAAAATGTGGGTACTTCCCAAAAATATGATTAGGGTTTCCAAACATATATAAATACCCTATATGCTCATGTAATTAATCTCTTAGCCTCCTTTGAGCCTCCATTTTAATTAGTTTAGTTTTAGGCTCAAAAATAAATCAAAGCTCTCTTTCCCTCTTTCATGGCAATTTAAACATTTTCTTTTATGTAATTCCTTTTAATGCAATGTTAATTCATGCTCTTTCCTATTCACATGCTCTCTTTTCTCTTATGTTAGTAACTTAGTTTTATTTCTTATGCAAGTATATTAGCTTTTATTTCATTTTAACTAGCTCTCTTTTTCATTATCTTGCATTATTTTATTGTTTTTGTTTCCTGTTGCAATCAATATTTGTTGAAGTGATAACAAATATGAGAGGCTAAACCCCTTCAATTTAGGGCTAATGAAGCTCGCTTATCATGTAGATTCAACATTTTGATAACTTATGATCTCCTTTTGTGCTTAATGGCAATATTTGATGTGGTTTAACTTGTTGTTTTAGCTTTGAATTTGATATCCTATGTTGTTGATACCAAAAAGGGTATGTTTAAACAAATAAAAACATAAATTATCTCTTCATCTGCATATAATTATGGTAATGAAGTGGATTTTAAAATTAAAATTTAATGGTCTATATTTCTAATCAATAGTTAATAGATCATGCTTGGAATATATTTTAATTTCAATTTCATTGCAATTTTCGTGACAGTTAAAAAGTGATTTAGTGGGTGTGTTATAGTTTAATGGCTTATGTTGAGCTAATTAATAGCACAAATAGGTCGTACTTATGATAAACACATTAACTAAATTCAATATTGACCAAAAGAGATATCATAATTTCATATATGTTGATTTATGTGATCTTGAGAAGGATATTGCCTCTAAATTGCCTTCAAACTCTCATATTTTTTATCAATTTTCTCTTGCTAGTTTATTTACATTTCTTTTAGCTCAAAAACATTTCAAATATTAGTTTAACTTGATTGAATAGAATTTTAAAATCTAAACAATTCCTCGCGAATCGAACCGTACTCGCCACGTACTAACATTGTACGTCGTGTGCTTACGGTTAATTTTTAACTAAAAATTTTCGTCTATTTTCTAAACAGATAGAGATTTAGCCGTCAAACAAGTTTTTAGCACCGTTTCTGTGGAGTTGGTTTGGTTTGAATTTTTATTCTTTGAATTATTTTCGTTTGATTTTTATTATGTGTTTGTTTTGTGTGTTAATTTGCGTTTAAAAAAAATATTGTTGTGTGTTTGTTGTGTGAATTTTGCTTTCATTTTGTTGAGTGTGTTTGATGCTTTTCTAGTTGCATTTGCTTTATACACACACATACACACACAAAAGTTCTTTTCAAAAAGAATTTTTTCTATTCCATTTCGTGTTTTGCAGCATTACAATTTTCATAATTTTGTTTTACATTTACAAAAAAACATAAACAGTCACTGTGCATATCTCTCTGCACATATCTCCAACCCACTGTTCTCTGCATTCGTACGTCTGCTTATTTTCATTCCTGCCACTTCACGGCAAACAAATTGACCAACCAAAACACATTTCCTCAACCTTTCAACAACACCTATCTTTACAATCACCAACTTCTACCACCACCTCACTCCTTGCTGCCACAAACTGCACACAAACCCCCTGATCACCACAATCAACCAGAACCTCACCTCTTCAAATCACTGCAATACGAACATACACACCGACACATACTTCCACTGATAATTGGACATATCACAAAACAACAATCTCCCACTGTCATCTCTGTCACCTCACTTTCCTACATATACCAATATCCCACTGTAATCTCTGTCACACATTCAACCAACTGCTGCTCTTCCATAACGATATATATTCACCACTGCCTATAACTGCTATAGCCACCTTGCCATTCATCGTACTCTCCCTCAATCATTTGCAGCTGTGCCATTCATTCACAACTGTGCCAACTTCCTACACATCATCATTGCCATTCATTCACTTCTTCCACTTTTCCCGCACATCATTTATTAAGATTTTTTTGGTGATACAATATTTCCAAAATTAATAGATTTTGGAGATTTTATTCTCGGTATTTAGTTACCTGTTCTGTGCATGAAGGAAATGGAAAGAGAAATTAAAGAGATAGGGATGTGGAGATATTTACTATATATATTTGATTGCCATATTTTATAAAAGGAATCAAATAGGGAAATAATTGATTGATGGAGAAAATGGAATATTATCAATCAATTACATGGCAAGGCAATTAATGGGAATATTATTATTCCATGAATTGATTTACTTACATAAATCAATTGCTTCATCCCTAAGTAACTTTTCTCTATATATAAAGAGAGGCATAGAGAATGTTAAGATATCAGATGTGAGAGAACAATCTCTTGTTTATTTTTCTTCATTTCTTTACTCTGTAACCTCTTCAAATAGTAATAAAGCTCTTCCCCATTAAAGTGGACGTACACTATCTCGCGATAGTGGAACCACTATAAATCTGTGTGTTCTCTCTTGTCTCTATTTTTTTTCTGTGATCTATAATTATCTGTTTGTTCTATCACGCCAAATTGCAAGATCCTATTTTTCTGCTGAGAGGGATTGATCACCCCTCCCCCTAACAACTGGTATCAGAGCTAGATTCGCAAAGAAGGTGTTTGGTAGAATGGCAGGAGGAGATGAAAATAGTACAAATAGTACTTTAGCGCCAGTAGTTGCTCCATACGTCAGAGGCTCCTATGTGGCTTCAGGATCACAGTTGACGATAGAGAAGTGGAATGGTGAAGGAGATTTTGAAAAATGACAATGGATGATGAAAGCAGTTTTGAGGAGAAATCGCGTTCATCGAGTAGTATTTGATACAGAGACACTGCCCGCTGATATTTCATCAGTGGAATTAGAAGAGATGGAAGAATGGGCCTTTACTACTCTCCAGCTTGCTATGGGAAAGAATGTAATTTCTGAAATCAGTCAGGAAACCACAGCCAAAGGCATTTGGAAGAAGTTGGAGGACCTCTACATGAAGAAATCCCTAACTAACCGTCTGATCCTATTGAAGACTTTTTTCACTTATAAAATGAAGGAAGGTTCTTCAATTAAAACACACCTAAGTGTGTTTGATGACCTGTTGATGAAGATGAAGTCTGTTGAGTTGAAAGTTGATGAAGAACAGAAAGCAATGATTCTGTTATGTTCGCTTCCAGAACGATACACTGGTTTCGCTAACAGCCTTATCTATGGTAGAGATACATTGACATTAGATGATGTGAAGACAGGTTTGCTCAGTGAGGAGTTGAGAGATCAGATGAAAGAGTTTGGTGTTGGTGATAGTAGTGGAGGAAGTAATAGTAGTTCAGGTTTATTTGTTGAGAGAGGTAGAGCAGAGAAGAAAGTGAAGAATTACAGGGGGCGTTCCAATTCTAGGAAGCCTCATTGGCGGAGTAAGTCAAAAGATGGAAGGTGTCATCATTGTAAGAAACTAGGCCATTGGAGAAGAGACTGCCCAGATCTGGAGAAGAAGACTGAAGGTTCTTCATCTATTGCGATGGAGAAAGATGATAGCGATTTATTGACAGCGGTTGTATCAGATGTTGCAGACCACTGGGTATTAGATTCTGGAGCATCATTTCACATGACTCCCAATAAGGGTTATTTTTCTTCCTTTGATGCTAAAGAAGGAAGTTCCATCCTTATGGGAAAGGATGCTACATGTAAGTCTATGAGAGTTGGTCCAGTTCGCATTCGCATGTATGATGGGATTGTTCGCACACTTTCAGATGTTCGCTATGTTCCTGGTCTTCGGAAGTCATTGATATCATTAGGCCAATTGGCATCATTGGGATGCAAGATAACCATTGTCAAAGATGGTTTGAGAGTTTCTAGAGAGGCACTTGTATTGATGAAGGGTGTTATGGTAAGAAATCTGTATTTGCTGATGGGTACCACTGTTCATGGAGAATTATGTGTTGGAGTTGATAGTTCTAAAAGTTTGGATGCTACCAAGATTTGGCATATGAGACTAGGTCATACTTCGGAGAAGAACTTAGAGTTGCTTCGTAAGAAGAAAAAGATCAAGGGAGAAATCTTCAACAAGTTTAAATTTTGCAAGGAGTGTGTATTGGCAAAGCAAACCAGAGTTTCTTTTGGTGACGGTATGCATACTTCTAAGAGTGTACTTGATTATGTACATTCAGATGTTTGTGGGCCATACCCTACTGCTTCCATTGGTGGAGCTTATTATTTTGTTTCATTCATTGATGACTACTCGCGCAAGGTTTGGGTGTATGTAATGAAAGCTAAGTCGGAAGTATTTCAGAATTTCAAGATTTGGTTAGCTCTTGTTGAAAACCAAACAGGAAAGAAATTGAAGATTTTTAGATCCGATAATGGTGGCGAATATGTCTCCAAAGAGTTCCTCGACTACTGCAGACAACGCGGTATTAGAAGACATTTTACTACACCCGGTGATCCGCAATCCAATGGGGTTGCTGAGAGGATGAATAGGACTCTACTTGAGAAGGCCCGTTGCTTGATATTGACTGCGGGTATGTCTAAGGGTTTTTGGGCTGAAGCTGTTTCGACTGCAGCACATATTATTAATCGGATTCCGTGCTCAGCCATTGGTGGGAAGATTCCAGAGGAGTTATGGAGAGGTAAAAGCACTTTATTAAGTTATTTTCGTATATTTGGATGTCCAGTTTATGTTCACAATACAGGACAAGATAAGTTGGAGCCTAGGGCCTCCAAGTGTGTTTTTCTTGGTTATACAGATGGAATAAAAGGATACAGAATTTGGAATCCAGTTACGAAGAAAGTTATACACTCCAGACATGTGACTTTTGACGAGTCAGCGATGTTTAAACCTTTGGAAGGTTTATCAGACGGTTCAGATCCAGTTGATGAGAAGGCCGAAAAGACCGAGATTCCCAACTTTCAAACCCGAAGTACAGCTATTACTATTGGCAATAGTGATAGAACAGTTGATGATACATCGCATGATAGTCCACAGATTTCCTCTAGTAGTGATGGAGATGGTCATGAAGCTAGAGAGGATTCAGCTCAAGATGGAGCTCAAGGTGGAGCTGAAGGAGAGTCAGGCGATATAGTCATTCAGGCTAGTCAAAGACCAAAGAGAGCTCAAATTAGATATGGAGATTGGGATTATGCAAATTTGAGCCTTGATGATTAGTTTGAGTATGCTTTACATGTTGTTCATGATGAACCATTAAGCCTTGAAGAAGCCATGAAGTCGAATGATAATTCGAAGTGGAATTGCGCTATGGAAGAGGAGATACAGTCTTTGCAGAAGAACAAGACTTGGGATTTGGTACCACTACCTCAAGGAAGCCGAGCCATAGGTTGCAAGTGGGTGCTCAAGCTGAAAGACGATGGTAGATACAAGGCAAGATTGGTAGCCAAAGGGTTTTCACAAAAAAAGGGGTTGGAGTATGATGAAATATTTGCTCCAGTTGTTAGACAAACTTCAATTCGAATCCTACTTGCGATAGTTGCTGCTCACGATTTGGAGTTAGAACAACTTGATGTGAAGACTGCTTTCTTGCATGGTGATTTGGAAGAAACCATTTACATGAAGCAGCCAGAAGGATTTATTGTAGATGGAAAATCAGATTGGGTATGCAGGATGAAGAAATCTCTTTATGGTCTAAAACAGTCGCCTAGACAATGGTACAAAAGGTTTGATTCTTTTATGCTTTCACATGGTTTTAATCGTAGTACTAAAGATGCATGTGTTTATTTCAAGCATTTAAAGAATAGTAATTGGGTGTATTTGCTTTTGTACGTGGATGATATGTTGATTGCTTCTAAGGATAAAGCTGGAGTTGATGAGTTGAAGTTGAAATTAAAAGCGGAATTCGAAATGAAAGACCTTAGAGAAGCAAAGAAAATTTTGGGGATGGAAATACAAAGAGATAGAAAGCTTGGACTTTTGAGACTTACTCAAAAGGAATATATTCAAAAGGTGCTTGCTCGGTTTAGCATGGATGGAGCAAAGGCTATCAGTACACCCATGCCTTTGCATATACAGCTCTCTAACAAAGGCTCTCCGATCTCAGAAAAGGATAAGGCCTACATGAAAAAGGTGCCTTATGCGAGTGCGGTAGGTAGCTTGATGTATGCTATGGTGTGCACTAGACCTGACATTGCTCAGGATGTTGGATTAGTTAGTAGATATACAGCAAATCCGGGAAAATCGCATTGGGAGGCAGTGAAGTATATTTTTAGATATCTTAGAGGAACATCAGATTATGGTCTTGTCTTTGGCGGCAGAAATAAAGATTTCAACTTGAATGGATTTTGTGATTCAGACTATGCCGAAGATAGAGATAGAAGGAAGTCAACCTCAGGCTATGTGTTCACTCTTGGAGGAACGGCTATTAGTTGGAGAGCGAGGTTGCAGACTATAGTTGCTTTGTCTACTACAGAGGCAGAGTTGATAGCTGCAGTTGAGGCAGCTAAGGAGGCACTTTATTTGAAGAAGTTGTTGTGTGATTTGGGCTTTGTACAAGATAATTGTTTGGTGAATTGTGATAGTTAGAGTGCAATTCATTTAGCTGAAAATATGGCTTTCAGCTCTAGAACAAAGCATATAGAGGTAAGAGAGTCTTTCCTTATCTCCATGAATGAAGAGAAGTTAGTTCGCCTTCAGAAGGTTCATACAAATGACAATGCAGCAGATATGTTTACGAAGGCCTTACCTGCTACTAAGTTCGAGCATTGCTCGAACTTGATTCACTTGATGAAGTGCTAGGTCCCACATGGTGGCACTATGGGGAAGAGAGTAACTTGGTTGAAGTTAAGAGAAGATGTGGCATTCTTCTTGTATGAAGAGATATGAGTTTATTTTTTTGGTTGCACAACTTTGCCTTATTTTTTTTGAGTGTTTCCAACACTTTGTTGGTGGGCGGTGGCCTTGCCGGAGTTCATTAACAAAGTGCAATGAGAGGTGGCTTTTGCAGGAACTCATTGGGAAGCATTCATTTTGGAGTATCTTGGTTTGGAAGAGATATTGTATCAAGGTGGAGATTATTAAGATTTTTTTGGTGATACAATATTTCCAAAATTAATAGATTTTGGAGATATTCTCGGTATTTAGTTACCCGTTCTGTGCATGAAGGAAATGGAAAGAGAAATTAAAGAGATAGGGATGTGGAGATATTTACTATATATATTTGATTGCCATATTTTATAAAAGGAATCAAATAGGGAAATAATTAATTGATGGAGAAAATGGAATATTATCAATCAATTACATGGCAAGGCAATTAATGGGAATATTATTATTCCATGAATTGATTTATTTACATAAATCAATTGCTTCATCCCTAAGTAACTTTTCTCTATATATAAAGAGAGGCATAGAGAATGTTAAGATATCAGATGTGAGAGAACAATCTCTTGTTTATTTTTCTTCATTTCTTTACTCTGTAACCTCTTCAAATAGTAATAAAGCTCTTCCCCATTAAAGTGGACGTACACTATCTCGCGATAGTGGAACCACTATAAATCTGTGTGTTCTCTCTTGTCTCTATTTTTTTTTATGTGATCTATAATTATCTGTTTGTTCTATCACGCCAAATTGCAAGATCCTATTTTTCTGCTGAGAGGGATTGATCACCCCTCCCCCTAACGTCATTTACCTCTGCCATCCCCTCCTCACCGCATATCCAATTCACCATAGACCATCCTTGAGCCCTACTGCAATCAAACATTGCCATATCAAACAATGCACATCTCCAGTGCTACCACTACACCCTTCTACAACATATCACTAAAACATCCACTATTGCACTTCATTGTGCATGACTGTGCACATACCCCTGCCACTTCAAATAGTCATCAGTGAACTGCACATACCCACACTTTTGTATAACTACGTCAACTTCATAAATCCCTCTGCTGCACCCATACAAACACTTCTCAAACCATCACTCTCATATTCCCTGTCATACATTTTCATAAACTTCATATAAAGTTCATTTTGCCACTGTCACCCTCCCTTCTTCTTCCATACCAACATTTCTGTCCTTCCTCTACCATCAGTCCTACCACCAAACCACACAATACAAACTATTATTTCTGCCACCACTTCCTTACAAACTGCTCATCCCCACTAGTGACCACTCTCTGTTCCATCACCAGAAACACTTACTACTTCCACAGTGCAAATACAACCTTCTTACTGCCTTGCCACTGTCCAATTGCACATTGCACCACAAACCAACCACCTCTATCGACTTACTTGTCACTGCCATCATAAACTACTTCATAAACAAACCAATTACCTGACATATCAACAGCCTACCCTGCCACTGCATTCATCACACGATCATCAACATCCCCTTTTCATTCACATACCACCAGTTCTGCCACCACCCAAACCAGTGCATCATCTACAACACACGGTCTTGCCATAAAAACATCATACAACCAATACTGCATCCCTCTGCCCCTGAATCCCCTCCTTGCTTCACCAAAATATTGCTTGCACCCTTAACTTCATGCATACTTAACAACTCCATCTCTGCTCATCCACACAACTCGAACCGTACCACCAATAAAGCATAGCCCTTCGCAATTACCCGCGACCCATAACAGCCTCCAGCACCTCAATCGCCATGAATCCTTTCGCAACCGCCTTTCCTTGCAACCCACGTTGATCGCGACAATCGAACCTTCACGTGAAAATAAAATTTTGAAATTGTGAGTTTGAGATTCTGTGAGTTCGAGAGTTTTTTTTTGAATTTGTGAAGTCATTTGTGAATTTGCGAGTTCGACTTGTTCTTTACCAGATAATATTCACTTGTCATAGTTGGGATTAGGCCGGGTGTATTTTATTTGGGCTGGGTTTAATTTTTAATATTTGTGTTTTAGTTAGTTTCTAATTTGTTTAAGTCCATTCTTATTGAAAAAAAAGAAAAAAAATAGTTTTGTTTTAAATTGTTTTAAGTTCCATCTCTAAAAAAATGTTTTAGGTTTTATTAGTGTAGTAAATTTGGTTTTGGAAAATTGTTTTGGTTTCATATTTTTCTTAGTTTCTTCCTTAAAAAAAAGAAAAAAAACTTATATATATCTTGCTTTTATTTTTAGGTTGCAAAAGAAGAGAATCAAAAGGAGGAGATTAGCTTGCTAAGGAAAAAATTGCTTGCTACGCTTCGCTTGCTTATGAAAAAAGTCGTCGCTAAAAATATAAATTGCTAATAATCTACCCGCTCTGGTACCGTGTTCTAATATCTAGTTTTAATTTATCTGCATTTTTGGTTACTTGCATTTACATTTATATATACAAAAAAAAATCAATAAAAAACAAAAATCCATTCGTAGTTGCTGTTTGCACCAAAATTGGTCACAACACTCTTCGGAAGTTTTTGAATAGATAATAATGAAGAATATAAATTGAAAATGAGTATTATCTAACAAAAACTCCAAACAACAGGAAAGTAAATGCGTAGACAAGCGTTTTAGAGTGGTTCGGCGTGTTGCCTACATCCAGTATGAAGTTTTTTGCAACTTTATTGATTCTCTTTCAATGATTACAAGTGAGTACAGCCAACAACAACAAGTTACAACTGGAAATTCGAAATTGACAGTAAGAATATGGTGTAGGTCTTGATCAGGCAGAGTTTCGACGATTGAGAATCGAAAGATCCTTTTTCTGTAGGTTCTGGGGCTCTATTTATAAGCGTAGGAGGCTGAGACTTCGCTCAAACTTCGGGAGATTTGCTCTAGCACGTGAGGGGGCCCACACGACCAATTCCAGAAAGTTTCGAGTCGATCTGTGATCGATACGAAATCATTTCGTATCGATCAAGATGATGTCCAATTGAGCTGAAATTTGGTGTGAGCGTTCTTTGTCTCGAGTGCAATCTCCTGTGAAAATTTCATGGCATTTGGATCGATAGATTTTGAGATATAGTCGGTACGAATTGGAATCTCTCGGTGGCTGCTTTGTTCGAATCAATTAGTTCAAATCGATTATTTCGAATCGATGGTGGCACGCGTCTTCGTGATGACGTTGTGCGCAAACTTCGTGTCGATCCGCCTTTTTCGCCGAGTTGATCAAGTCGTTCCCAAGATTTCGCCGCGCTCGTATCCATGTTTACCGTGTCAACCCAGGGCTTCTAAACTCCGAACATATTATCATGTATGGACTCGAAGCGGGGCATTCTGATGGATACGGAGCAAGGTATCTGAATGGATACGAATCAAGGCACCTTGATGGGTTCGAAGGACTCAAGCCTTCGGGTTCGAATCAGAGGGAAGCGAGGTTACTGCCACTTTGACCGATGTGAAGTCGATGGGTTCGAACTAAGTTTAACTTAGGGGTTCGAATGTGACGTGGTCTATCTGCTGATGGATTCGAACTAGGAGTCGCTTGATGGTTTCGAACATGGGCTTCACTTATGGATTTGATTAGCAGTCATTGATGGACCCGAACCACTGATGGTCGATGGATACGAACAAGCCTTTCTTTGATGGATACGAACAACAGCTGCCTGATGGATACGAAGAGAGGCTTCTATGATGGATGCGAAGCAGATACTGGCCGATCGTTACGAAGTGCATCGTCTGTTGATGGGTACGAAGTCCATCGATACGAACTCGATGGATTCGAACACGGCCAATCCTGATCGATACGAACTCATGGAAGTTGATTGATACGAAGTAGGTTATCTGCCGATGGATGCGAAGTAGGGAGATGCCAATGGATTCGAATAAGGAGGAGCCGATGGACTCGAATGAGATCGAGTCGAACCGAGGCACTTCGATGGGTACGAAGTTGATCGATACGAACTCGATCGATTCGAACCGGAGTTTGATGATGGGTACGAAGGCTGGGCCGTTTCTTCTAGATTGAATCGATCATAACTCGAGCATACGAACTCGGATTGACTTGAAATTTGGAATGCTGGCTCCTATGATCTTGCTTGTCATGTCCTATCAATCGTGGTCCAATCTAGACTCGGATAAAATTCATCGATATCCATAAAGAAGCAAAGTATAACCAATCTTTGAGACAAACTGTCTTTTGTTTTCGATCGATCTTTTGGTATCACGACTTTGCCAAAAAGCGGGATAAAACGGTTGCATTGTTAATAAATGTTTTAATTTCATTTTTTGCATTTCGTCTTAGAATTTGTTAATAATAACGGTCAGACATTCGATTTAAGGGTGTCATGAGCTCACTAAGGCTTAATTGTATCTTGACAAGTTGTCACTTTGAATTATTTATCTTCTTGGTGTCTAGGCTACGGCAGAACATAACCATTTATAAATATTACGGTGATTCAAAAGTATTATAGTGGTGTCTCTTTGAAGGTACTTGACCTTCCGCCGCATTGCAAACGGTGATTCATGGTGCACCGATAAATCATGTCTATTACCTGGCTGAGAACTATCTTGTTGGATTAAGACAAAGTATAATTATACAATTTTTGGTTAGGAGATACTTAGGATAGATAATTTGTAATTAATCCATTTCATTCATGTAGTTGCATTAGATCATGCATATTTAAAAAAAAAAATTCAAAATCCAAAACAAAATAAAAAAAATTGTAAACATTTCTTAATTTAGTTTTTTAAATCCTTCCATTTGACATTTTTAAATCAAGTCAAAATCCCAAAAAAAATTAAGTTAGTTTTTTCCACAGAAAAAAAAAATCTAAAAAAACAAAAATCTTTTCAAAAACTAAAAAAAATGAAAATCAAAAAGAAAAAAAAATCAAATTTCTTTTTTTTTAAATAAATCCTTTTAGTAAATATCTTTTTCTTTTTCTTTATTAAAAAAACTTTTGAAAATGTCTGAATTTCCCTACTTACGTGGATTTTCCAATAGTTGTGAAAATCAATATAATTCATATAATTTCACACAAAATTCATATGATATTTTAATAACAATTATTATACAAACAATTTGGATTTCGCGTTAAGTTTCCAAAATGATGACCAACCTTCAAATCTTGAAAATAACATTGAAACGATTTCGTCTTTACTTGAACTCTCCACAGAAAATTATCAAAGGATAAATGATTTGTGTAATTCATATTTGTGCAATAACTCAAGTCAAAGTTTTCAAAATAATAAAAATATGAAGTTACTTCAAAATTTAAATGATTTTGATTATAACTCATGTCAATACAACTTCAAACTCTAAAATGTTTCAAAGTCAAAATGAAAATGTGACCCACTTTTTAAATAATTTTGGCAACGAGAGCAATCTCGACTATGGTTCAATGAACAAATTTTGTTCTTAACAATTTCAAATTGAAAATCCTCAAGTTAATAATTATAAATTTGATTTTGTTGAGAAAATGGATAAAATTTACAATGATCACATGGATTTGTTATTTGAAATACACATGAAACAACATGAGAAACAGAATCAAAGCCCAACGTGTGATGAGTCAAATAATAATCCACTTTTTACCAAAATTGACGATTTCCAAATAACAACTTTTGAAATTAAAAGCAACAATCTTAATGAAGTTGTTGAAAATTCGGTAATTGAGTTGGATTTCAATTCTTTTGAGACTGTGGAACCAAATTTAAAATTCGATCTTCCTTTTTCCGATTTCGAAAATTTGAATACAACAACTTTGGATTTTGAAAATGATATACGCAATGAAGTTGTTGATAATCCAACAAAGGAAGACGAATTTAATGAACACGATTTTTTTGACTTTTCGATGAGTTGTTAAATTATGAAGGGGTAGATTTAAATCACCATTTTGATTTTGAAGAAGTTTTCAATGGTAAGTTTGAATTTTAATTTGGTGAAAATAAGCTTGAACTTAAACCAACTGTTCAATCAACCCCAAAAATTATCGAAAATAAAAACAACTCATATTATTTTTAATAAAATGACATTCGTTTTTCCAAATCAACATTCATCTTTGAAATCTTTTACGGTGTTTTTTGAGCTTTAGTTGTGTCTCTCATGCTTGACGAGACAAATGAATTGGTCTTTGGAAGACCGTTCCATTTACTCAATGACGGTATACTTTCTAACGTCATGTAAATAATAACCATTTCGTTTTCATGTAAATAAAGTCATATTTTTATTTTTTATTTTATTTTTCTCCTTTCACATGGGTTGACTATAGGGTCAAAGTTAAAATTAACTGTGGCGAGAGTCTCATCTTTGTTTTTTATTTTTCATGGTTTATTTTTTGCATTTTCTTTCCAAAATTCAAAAAATGAAAAATAAATAAAAAACAAAAAAAAAATCTCAATTTTTTTTCTTTTTAGCCTTTTGATTTACTTTTGAAAAAACACTATAGGATAAATATATGTTTTTGATTATTAAATTGAAATTCCTAAAAATTTATTTGTCTCGACAAAAATGAAAATAAAGTTGATTACAATTAACGATGGTTTAACTAGTATATAGGAAGGTCCATACGTGTTAATTATAAAGTATATCCTGAGTGAAAATATTTGTTTAAAAAAATGGTGGATTTAAAGTAAAGAATTTAACATTTTTTATTTTCTAAGTTAAGTGGTGCTAAGATGATTCGCAAAACTATCTCTTCAAAAAAAAGAAACAAAAAAAGAAAAAATATATTTGTATATATGCATATATTTTAATAAACACCTAGAGTCATGTGTTCACATGCAAGTGTGTACACTCGCCATGCTCTGTACCCTTCTCACTTAAGCCCGTAAGGCAGTGTATGATCAGTATATCTAGCCTCGGTTTATCTGAGTTAGGTGTATGTATATAAAATTCTTTTATTAATAATGCATACAGTTGACAGGTGTACACACTTGTGTGTTCACTCACCACGCTTTGTATTCCCCTTACATAAACCTACAAGGCATGCATGGGTAATATATCTGGCCTTAGTTTTCTTAGTTAGGCATATGTAAATATTGTTAGTATCAATAAAAACTCTGAAATAAGAGAGAGTAAGCAATTGAAATCTAAGCACTATTTTTACTTATTTGATTTGACTTGTTATTTAAAAGAAATGAAGATACCACATTGAAAAACTTTGATCATCAACTAAAGATCCATTTCATAGTTACACTATGTAATCAACCGAAATAACTAACAAAACTAGAGTATAATTTGATGATAACTTAATTTTTATTGGAAATTTTGACAAGGTAAAAGGACTTGAATTTCTTGATAATGACTAGAACTTATATTAAACTTATTCATGTCAATTTAAAAGTAAATTCTTCATTTGTAAATATTTCAAAAACTTGCATCCATCTCTTTGTAATAAATCTTGCATTTAGTAATTTTTCACTTTGCATTTGGATTTTGTGGGTATTATCCATAGAAAACCCTTACGAAACAACACTCGTCCGACTAGGGACACCTAAAGGTTTAACGGCTTGTTGCATACGATCAATGCAATCGTGCTCCCTACGAAAATAGATTTATCACAGTTTTAGTTTATTCGAGGACGAATAAAAAGATAAGTATGGAGGTATTTGTTGTGCACGTAAATGTGCATATTTTTACTTCCATATTTTGCCGAATTTAATGAAATAATTGACCTTGTAAGGTATTTTACCATGTTCAAACAAAAATTCAAATTATTTTCTAATCATCATTTATTCATCTTCATATAGGGCAAAATAGTCATTTTTGTGCAAATATTAATTTTGAGAATATTTCTTTGCGCATTTATTTTCATTTGTAGGAATTTGAATGAAAAATGCAAGAGGCTTCATGAAGAAATATGCATGCACAAGAGAATACAAGCAAATGAAGATGGAAATAATTGATTTCATAAAACATGGAGGACCACACATACCCACATACCATGATCACCTATTTGGGGCAAATGCACATGGTAATGAAAATTAAAGCTACATGCACATTTAAGTGGAGGATTATCTCATGCTAATGTTAACTTGGTGGCCACACTTCCCTAAGGGCAATCTGGGTAGTTTCTAAAAATATGATTAGAGTTTTCAAACATGTATAAATACCATATATGTTCATGTAATTGTTCTCTTAGCCTCCTTTGAGCCTCCATTTTAGTTAGTTTAGTTTTAGGCTCAAAAATAATTCAAAACTCTCTTTTGTATTTCATGGCTACTTAAACATTTTCTTTTATGCAGTTTCTTTTTATGCAATGTTACTCTTTCCTATTTACATGATTTCTTTCCTACTACGTTAGCAACTTAGTTTTAATATTTCTTGTGCAAGTAGATTAGCTTTTATTTCATTTTAATTGGCTCTCATTTTCGTTAGCTTGCATTTTCTTATTGTTTTTGTTTAATATTGCAATCTACATTTGTTGAAGTGATAACAAATATGAGAGGCTAGACCCCTTCAATTTAGGGGTAATTAAGCTCTCTTATCATGTATATTCAACATTTTGATAACGTGTGATATCTTTTTGTGCTTATTGGCAATATTTAATGTGGTATAACTTGTTGTTTTAGCTTTGAATTTGATAGCCTATGTTGTTGGCACTAAATAGGCTATCCTTAAACAAAAAATACAAATTACCTCTTCATCTACATATGATTATGGTAATGAAGTGGATTTTAAAATCAAAATTTGATGGTCTATATTTCTAATCAATAGTTAATAGATCATGCTTAGAATATATTTTATTTTCAATTTCATTGCAATTTTCATGAGAGTTAAAAGGTTATTTAGTGGGTGTGTTATAGTTTGATGGCTTATGTTGGGCTAATTAATAGCACAACTAGGCCATACTTATAATAAACACATTAACTAAAATCAATAATGGCCAAAAGAGAGATCATAATTTCATATATGTTGATTTATGTGAACTTGAGAAGGACATTGCCTCTAAATTGCCTTCAAACTCTCATATTTTTTCTATTTTCGTTTGCTAGTTTATTTACATTTTTTTAGCTCAAAAACATTTCAAATATTGGTTTATTTTGATTGAATAGAATTTCAAAATCTAAACAATTCCTTACAGATCGACCTGTACTCACCACGTACTAACATAGTACGATGTGCGCTTGGGTAAATTTTTAATTAAAATTTTCAGCTATTTTCTGAACAGATAGAGATTTAGCCATCAAATAAGTTTTTGATGCCGTTTTTGGGGAGTTGGTTTGATTTGAATTTCTATTCTTTAAATTATTTTCGTTTGATTTTTATTATGTGTGTTAATTTGCATTTAAAAAAAATATTATTGTGTGTTTGTTGTGTGAATTTTGCTTTCATGTTGTTGAGTGTGTGTGTTGCTTTTCTAGTTGCATTTGAGTTTATATATATATATATATATATATATATATATATATATATATGTATGTATATGTATATGTATAGAAAAATAAATTTTATTCCATTTTGTTTTTTGTAGCATAATTTTCATCATTTTGTTTTATATTTACAAAAAAAAACATAAACAGTCACTGTGCATATCTCCCTGCACATATCTCCAACCCACTGTTCTCTACATTCCCACCTCTGCTTATTTTCATTCCTTCCACTTCACTGCAACCAAAATCAACCAACCAAAACACATCTCCTCAACCTTTCAACAACAATTATCTTTACATTCACCAACTTCTACCACCACCTTACTCCTTACTGCCACAAACTGCACACAAACACCCTGATCAACACAATCAACCAGATCCTCTCCAAATCACTGCAATACAAACATACCCACTGACACATACTTCCATTGATAATTCGACATATCACAAAACAAAAATCCCTCATCGTCATCTTACTTGCCTGCATATACCAATATCCCACTGTCATCTTTGTCACACATTCAACCAACTGTTGCTCTCCATAACCATATATATTCACTTATGCCTACAACTGATACAACCACCTTGCTATCCATCGTACCCACCTTCAATCATTCACAACTGTGCCATCCATTCATAACTGTGCCAACCTCCTACACATCATCATTGCCATTCATTCACTTCTTCCTCTTTGCCTGCACATCACTTACCACTGCCATCCCCTCCTCACCACATATCCACTTCACCACAGACCATTCTCGAGCCCTACTGTATTCAAACATTATCATTTCAAACATTACCATATCAAACCATCCACATCTCCAGTGCTACCACTACACCCTTCTACAACATATCACTAAAACATCCACTATTGCACTTCATTGTGCATGACTGTGCATGTACCCATACGACTTCGAATAGTCATCAATGCAACTGCACATACCCACACTTCAGTATCACCGCGTCAACTTCATAAATCCCTTTGCTGCATCCATAAAGACACTTCTCAAACCATCACTCTCATATTCCCTGTCATACATTTTCACAAACTTCATACAAAGTTCATTTTGCCCCTTTCACCCTCCCCTCCTCTTCCATACCAACATTTTTGTCCTTCCTCTGCCATCAGTCCTACCAGCATACCACACAACACAAACTACTACTTCTGCCATCACTTCCTTACAAACTAATCATCCCCACTAGTGACTGTTAAAGTTAAAAGGATTGAATATGAATGAAATATCCTTTAGTCCCACATTACCAAAAATCAAAATAGAAATGAAGTATATCAATAGCCTTCTCATGAGGAGGTTGGGGCCTAGGGGCACCCAAATGTATACTTCGTTGTGAGGAGGGAGGTCATGCTTCACCATCGCGCGCGTGCCGCCGCCGCCGTCCGACCGACCGACCGACCCGGGCTCGGGTACGGGTACGGGTATAAATGACCATCGTTTAACGGTTTTGGGCTTTGGCTGAAACTGGGCTAGGCCTGGAATTTGAAAAGAAGCAGGCGGGTTTTGGACTGAAGTGGGCGCAAAAACGAACAGGTGCGACCTGTTTATGAAGCAGCGTTTTTTTTGAAAGGATGCGACCAGCGGGCGCAGTTTAATTTTTTGGCGAACGGATGCGGCCTGTTCAAAATGAGGGGGCGCAACCGATAAACAGCAGTAGAAACGTGCGGCCTTTTACATGGAAACGAGCGCGACCGTTTGGACAAATGGGTGCAGACGCGATCGTTCGAAGGGATACGAACCAACTATAAATAAAGAGGAAGACTAATCATTTTCCTCACTGAATTTCCAATCCAAATATCTCTTATCTTCTAATAACTGCTGTTCTTATATTCAAATCACAGAGTGATATACTCATTACAATTTCGAGCAGAATTCGTCTGTTGTATCTTGGAAGAATTTTGAATAAAATTCTTAAGATGTTATACGTCTAGTATACCAAAACAGAGAATAATCAATTATAAACTCGTCGCACAAGTTTATAACTCAGATTCCACTACATTGGAATTCTGTATTAATTATTATAACAATATGAATGTTGTAAATAAGTTACAACAACAGCGTTATACTATTTTGAGTTCTGAACAACTCAAGACGTAATGCATTTGTTTGGACATAGTCCTATTCCATTCATATGGTGTAAAATATAAATGCATGCCTGCAGAAGTATTAATAGGTTAAAAGTATGTTTTTAATGATGACCATATCTTGGAAATAACAAGTAGGGTATTTGAAGGATACTCTTAATGGTTGCGATCACCTATGTAAGTGTGAGCTGGGTCGGCTCTATGAGAATTTTTCCAAGGCTTTAAATTCTCTATAACACCGCAAAACCAAGTAGTGTTCAGGACCAAAATGAACACAGCGAAGAAATTGGATGAGAAGGGAATCAATGCTTCGTAAAGCTTATTGTCTGGATATACAATAAAGGCTGACGATTCAAGATGAAATATTTCACCGATTAGCCAAGTAAATCCAATAAGTTTTTACTAGGGAAAGTTCAAAGTGAAATATCTACTTATCCACGATAAAGCATTAATTCCATATATACTCTATGATATTCCACTTTGTATGGGGGAAAGAATATTATCATTCATGTAGCGGATTGTTAAAGTTAAAAGGATTGAATATGAATGAAATATCATTTAGTCCCACATTGCCAAAAATCAAAATAGAAATAAAGTATATCGATAGCCTTCTCATGAGGAGGTTGGGGCCTAGGGGCACCCAAATGTATACTTCGTTGTGAGGAGGGAGGCCATGCTTCACAATCACGCGCGCGCGCCGCCGCCGCCGTCCATCCGACCAACCGAACCGGGCTGGGCCGGGCTCGGGTACGGGTACGGGTCTAAAATGACCATTCTTTTTGCTAGACCATTGTTTAACGGTTTTGGGCTTCGGGTGAATCTGGGCTGGGCCTGGAATTTGAAAAGAAGCGGGCGGGTGAAGACGGACGCGGGTTTTGTACTGAGGAGGCGCGACTTCTGAAGCGGGCGCAAAAACGAACAGGTGCGACCTGTTTATGAAGCAGCATTTTTTTCTGAAAGGATGCGACCAGCGGGCGCAGTTTAATTTTTTGGCGAACGAATGCGGCCTGTTCAAAATGAGGGGGCGCAACCGATAAACAACAGCGACAAGGCAGAAACGTGCGGCCTTTTACATGAAAACGGACGCGGCCGTTTGGACAAATGGCTGTAGACGCGACCGTTCGAAGGGATACTAACCAACTATAAATAAAGAGGAAGACTGATCACTTTCCTCACTGAATTTCCAATCCGAATATCTCTTCTCTTCTAATAACTGCTAACTGCTGTTCTTATATTCAAATCACAGAGTGATATACTCATTACAATTTCGAGCAGAATTCGTCTGTTGTATCTTGAGAGAATTTTGAAATAAAATTATTAAGGAAATCGTTACGACGAGCCTCAGACATAATCCGGTTAGAATTCTAGTTTGTTTGTATATTTATATACATTATTCTATATTCTATCCGTTATTCTGGTTATATTATTTATTCAAAATAGTATAACGCTGTTGTTGTAACTTATTTACAACATTCATATTGTTATAATAATTAATACAGAATTCCAGTGTAGTGGAAATCTGAGTTATAAACTTGTGCGACGAGTTTATAATTGATTATTCTCTGTTTTGGTATACTAGACGTATAACAGTAACCATTCTCTGTTCCATCACTAGAAACACTTACTACTTCCACATTACAAATACAACCTTCTTACTGCCTTGCCACTATCCAACTACACATAACACCGCAATAATTGATTATTCTCTGTTTTGGTATACTAGACGTATAACAGTAACCATTCTCTGTTCCATCACTAGAAACACTTACTACTTCCACATTGCAAATACAACCTTCTTACTGCCTTGCCACTATCCAACTACACATAGCACCGCAATAATTGATTATTCTCTGTTTTGGTATACTAGACGTATAAAAGTAACCATTCTCTGTTCCATCACTAGAAACACTTACTACTTCCACATTGCAAATACAACCTTCTTACTGCCTTGCCACTATCCAACTACACATAACACCGCAAACCAACCACCTCTGTAGACTTTACTTCTCACAGCCATCATAAACTACTTCACAAACAAACCAATTACCTTACATATCAACATCCTACGCTGCCACTGCATTCATTACACGATCATCAACATCCCCTTTTCATTCACATACCACCAGTTTTGCCACCACCCAAACCAATGCATCATCTACAACACACAGTCTTGCCATAAAAACATAACACAGCCGTACTACATCCCTCTGCCCCTGAATCCCCTCCTTGCTTCACCAAAATACTGCTTGCATCCTTAAATTCATACATACATAACAACCCTATCTCTATTCATCAACACAACTCGGACTGTACCACCAATCGAGCGCAACCCATTGTCCTGCACCTTCGTCACTACCCATGACCCATAATAGCCTCCAGCACCTCAATCGCCATGAATTCTTCCGTAACCGCCCCTCCTCGCAACCCACATCGATCGCGACAATAAAATTTTGAATTCGTGAATTTGAGATTTTGTGAGTTCGAGAGTTTTTTTTGAATTTGTGGAGTCATTTGTGAATTTGCGGGCTCGATTTGTTATTTTACCAGATAATATTCGCAAGTCATAGTTGTGTTTGGGCCGGGTGTATTTCGTTTGGGCTAGGTATTATTTTTAATTTTTGTTTTATCTAGTTTCTAATTTATTTAAGTCCATTCTTATAGTAAAAAAAAAGAAAAAAATCATTTTGTTTTAATTAGTTTTGTTTTACATTGTTTTATGTTCCATCTCTAAAAAAAATTGTTTTAGGTTTTATTAGTGTAGTGAATTTGGTTTTGGCAAATTGTTTTAGTTTCGTATTTTTCTTAGTTTCTTTAAAAAAAAGAAAAAAATATTTATAAAAAACTGTATTTATCATGATTTTATTTTCAAGTTGTAAAAGCAGAGAATCAAAAGAAGGAGATTAACTTGCTAAAAAATTGCTTTCTTTGCTTTGCTTGCTTATAAGAAAAAAAATTGCCGCTAAAAAATTAAATAAATCGCAAATAATCTGCATGCTCTGGTATCGTGTTCTAATCTCTAGTTTTATTTTATCTGCATTGTTATTTGCTTGCATTTGCAATTATATATATATAATTCTTTTTTCAAAATCCATTCATAGTTACACTGTTAATACATGTTTAATTTCAATTTTGCATTTCATCTTAGAATTTGTTAACAATAACGATTAGACATTTAATTTAAGGGTGTCATGAGCTCACTTAGGACTTAATTGTATCTTAATAAGTTGTCTTCTTTGAACAATTTATCTTCTTACAAGGCTATGGCAGAACAATAACCATTTATAAATATTACAGCTATTCGTAAATATTATAGTGATTGTTTCTTAATGGTACTTAAACCTTCGGCTGCATTGCTACGGTGATTTGTGGTGGATCGATAAATCCCATCTTTTACCTAGCTGAGAACTATCTTGTTACATTAAGACAAAGTGTGATTACACAATTTTGGGTTAGGAGCTACTTAGGACATATAATTTGTAATTAAGCCATTGCATTAGTTCATGCATATTTAAAAAAATTCAAAATCCAAAACAAAATAAAAAAATTGTAAACATTTCTTAACCTAGTTTTTTAAATCCTTCCGTTTGAAATTTTTAAATAAAATCAAAAATCCAAAAAAAATTAAGTTAGTTTTTTTATAGAAAAACAAATATCTAAAATAAAATAAAAAATCTTTTCAAAAAGAAATTGAAAAACAAAAACAAACAAAACAAAAATCAAATTTCTTTTTTTAAATAAATTCCCTTTGGTAAATTCTTTTTTCTTTTCCTTTATAATTTTTTTTTTGAAAATATCTGAATTTTCCTACTCACATGGATTTTTCAATAGTTGTGAAAATCAATACAATCTATACAATTTTACACAAAATTCTTATGGATATTTTAATAAAAACTATTGTACAAACGATTTAGATTTTGCGCCAAGTTTTCAAAATGATGACCAACCTTCAAATCTTAAAATTAGCACTGAAACGATTTCATCTTTACTTGAGCTCTCCACATAAAATGATCAAAGGATAAATGATTTATGTAATTCATATTTGTGCAATAACTCAAGTTAAAAGTTTTCAAAATAATCAACATATGAATTCACTTCAAAATTCAAATGATTTCGATTATACTTCATGCCAGTACAACTTCAAACTCCAAAATGAATTTCAAAGTCAAAATGAAAATGTGAACCACTTTTTAAATAATTTTGGCAATGAGAACAATCTCGACTATGGTTCAATGGACAAATTTTGTTCTCAACAATTTCTAATTGAAAATCCTCAAGTTAATAATTTTAAATTTTATTTTGTTGATCAAATGGATAAAATTTACAATGATCACACGGATTTTTTATTTGAAACATACATGAAACAACGTGAGAAACAGAATCAAAGCCCAACGTGTGAAAAGTCGAATAATAATCCACCTTTTACCAAAATTGACAATTTTCAAATAACAACTTTTGAAATTGAAGCAACAACCTTAATGAAGTTAGTTGAAAATTTGGTAATTGAGTTGGATTTCAATTCTTTTGAAAGTATGTAACCAAGTTTAAAATTCGATCTTCCTTTTATCGATTTCGAAAATTTGAATACAACAACTTTGGATTTTGAAAATGATATACGCAATGAAGTTGTTGATAATCCAACAAAGGAAGTGGAATTTAATGAACACGAATTTTTTGGACTTTTCAATGATGATTTGTTAAATTTTGAAGGGGTAGACTTAAATCACCATTTTGATTTTGAAATTAATAATTTTGAAGAAGTTTTCAATTATAAGTTTGAATTTCAATTTGATGAAAATAAACTTGAACTTCGACCAAATGTTCTATCGGCCCCAAAAATCATCGAAAATAAAACAACTCATACTATTTTTAAAAACGGCATTCGTTTGTCCAAATCAGCATTCATCTTTGAAATCTTTTACGGTTTGGTTTTTCGAGCTTCAGATCTATCTCTCATACTTAATGAGACAACTGAATTGGTCTTTGTAAGACCGTTTTATTTACTCTTTGACGATATACTTTCTAATGTTGTTTAAATAATAACTGTTTCATTTTCATGTAAATAAACGTTATATTTTTATTTTTTAATTTATTTTTCTCCTTTCACTTAGGCTGACTGTCGGGACACAGTCAAAACCAAATGTGGGGGGAGTCTCATCTTTTTTATTTTTCATCATTTATTTTTTGCATTTTCTTTCCTAAATACAAAAAATTTTAAAAACAAAAAAAATCTCAAAAAATTTTCTTTTTAGCATTTTGATTTACTTTAAAAAAAATGTAAGATAAATATATGTTTTTGGTTATTAAATTGAAATTTATAAAAATTTATTTGTCTCGACAAATATAAAAATAAATTTTGATTACAAATAACGATGGTTTAATAGTATGTAGGAAGGTTCATATGTGTTAATTATGAAGTATATTCTAAGTGAAAATCTTTGTTTAAAAAAAGTGGTGGATTTAAAGTAAAGAATATAACATTTTTTTATCTTCTAAGTTAAATGGTGCCAAGATGGTTATGCAAAACTCTTTCTTAATATAACAAAAAAAATATTAAAAAAAAAAACAAAAGAAAAAATATTTGTATATATGTATATATTTTAATAAACATCTAGAGTCATGTATTCATTCGCAAGTGTGTACACTCGCCATACTGTGTACCCTTCTCACTTAAGCCTGAAAGGCAGTGCATTATCAGTATATCTGGCCTCAGTTTATCCGAGTTAGGTGTATGTATATGATATTCTTTTATAAATAATGCCTACAGTCGATAAGTGTACACATTTGTGTGTTCACTCGCCACACTCTGTATTCCCCTCACATAATCCCGCAAGGCAGTGCATGAGTGATATATCTGGCCTTAGTTTTCTGAGTTAGGCATATGTAATATTGTTAGTATCAATAAAAAAATTCAAATAAGAGAGAGTAAGCAATTGAAATCCAAGCACTATTTTTACTTATTTTATTTGACTTGTTATTTAAAAGAAATGAAAATACCACTTTGAAACTTTGATCGTCAACTAAGTATCCATTTCATAGTAACACTATGATATCAACCGAAACAACTAGCCAAACTAGAGACTAATTATGATGATAACTTAATTTCATTGGAAATTTTGGAAAGTAAAAGGACTTGAATTTCTTGATAATGACAAGAATTTATATTTAGCTTATTCGTGTAAATTTAAAAGTAAATCCTTCATTTGTAAATATTTTCAAAAACATGCATTCATTTCTTTGTAAACAAATCTTGCATTTAGGAATTTTTCACTTTGCATTTGGATTTTGTGGGTAGTATCCGCTTAAAAACCCTCATGAGATAACACTCGTCCTGCTAGGGACACCTAGAGGTTTAACGGCTTGTTGCATACGCTCAACGCAATCGTGCGCCCTACAAAAATGGGTTTATCTTAGTTCTAGTTTATTCGAGGACGAATAAAAAGATAAGTATGGGGGTATTTGATGTGCACGTAAATGTGCATATTTTTGCTTCCATATTGTATCGAATTTAAGTAAATAATTGATCATATAAGATATTTTACCATGTTTAAACCAAAATTCAAATTATTTCAAATCATCATTTATTCATCTTCATATAGGGGAAAAATGGTCATTTTGTGCATATATTAACTTTGAAAATATTTCTTTGCGCATTTATTTTTATTTGTAGACATTTGAATGAAAAATGCAAGAGGCTTCATGAAAAAATATGCATGCGTTAGAGAATACAAGCAAATGAAGATGGAAATAATTGATTTCATGAATCATGGAGGGCCCCACCTACCCACTTACCATGATCACCTATTTGGAGCTAATGCACATGCTAACGAAGATTAAAGCTACATGCGCATTTAAGTGGAGGATTATCTAATGCTAATGATAACTTGGTGGCTACACTTCCTCAAGGGCGATTTGGGTAGTTCTCAAAAATACGATTAGGGTTTCCAAACATGTATAAATACCCCATAAGTTCATGTAATTAACCTCTTAGCCTCCTTTGAGCCTCCATTTTAGTTAGTTTAGTTTTAGGCTCAAAACTCTCATTTCTTTTTCATGGCTATTTAGCCATTTTCTTTTGTGTAATTTCTATTTACGCAATGTTATTTCATGCTCTTTCCTATTTGCATGCTCTCTTTCCTCTTATGTTAGTAACTTAGTTTTATTTCTTATGCAAGTAGATTAGCTTTTATTTCATTGTAGTTAGCTCCTTTTTCATTAGATTGCATTTTCTTATTATTATTTTTTCATATTGCAATCTACATTTGTTGAAGTGATAACAAATATGAGAGGCTGAACCACTTCAATTTAGGGGTAATGAAGCTCTCTTATCATATAGATTCAACATTTTGATAACTTGTGATCTCTTTTTGTGCTCAATGGCAATACTTGATGTAGTTTAAGTTGTTGTTTTAACTTTGAATTTGGTAGCCTATGTTGTTGACACCAAATAGACTATGCTTAAACAAATAAAAACACAAACTACTTCTTCATCTACATATGATTATGGTAATAAAATGGATTTTAAAATCAAAATTTGATGGTTTATATTTCTAATCAATAGTTAATAGATCATGCTTAGAATAGATTTTATTTTCAATTTCATTGCAATTTTCATAAGAGTTAAAAAGTGATTTAGTGGGTGTCTTACAGTTTGATGGCTTATGTTGAGTTAATTAATGGCACAAATAAGCCATACTTATGATAAACACATTAAGTAAATTCACTAATGACCTAAAGAGAGATCATAATTTCATATATGTTGATTTATGTGATCTTGAGAAGGACATTGCCTCTAAATTGCCTTCAAACTCCCATATTATTATCCATTTTCTTTTGCTATTTTATTTACATTTTTTAGTTCAAAAACATTTCAAGTATTGGTTTAATTTGATTGAATAGAATTTTAAAATCTAAAAAAAATTCCCTACGGATCGACCCGTACTCGCCACGTACTAACTTTACACGCCGTGCGCTAGCGGTTAATTTTTAATTAAAAATTTTCGGCTATTTTCTAAACCGATAGAGATTTTGCCGTCAAACAAGTGTTTGGCGTCGTTTCCAGAGAGTTAATGTTATTTGAATTTCTATTCTTTTAATTATTTTCGTTTGATCTTTATTGTGTGTACATTTTGTGTGTTAATTTGCATTTAAAAAATAATATTGTTGTGTGAATTTTGCTTTCATTTTGTGGACTGTGTTTGTTGCTTTTATAGTTGCATTTGCATTTTTTTACAAAAAGAAACACACACACACACACAAAAAAGTTCATTTCGAAGAGATTTTTTTTAATTCCATTTTGTTTTTTTGCAGCATTACAGTTTTCATCATTTTATTTTACGTTTACAAAAAAAACATAAACAGTCACTGTGCATATCTCCCTGCACATATCTCCAACCCACTGTTCTCTACATTCCCACCTCTGCTTACTTTCATTCCTGCTACTCCATTACAACCAAAATCGACCAACCAAAACACATCTCCTTAACCTTTCGACAACACTTATCTTCCCATTCACCAACTTCTACCACCACTTCACTCATTGCTACCACAAACTGCACACAAACCCCCTGGTCACCACAATCAACCAGGCCCTCTCCTCTTCAAATCACTGCAATACAAACATACCCACTGACACATACTTCCATTGATAATTTGATATATCAAAAAATAACAATCTCCTACTGTCATTTCTGTCATCTCACTTGCCTGCATATACCAATATCTCACTGTCATCTCTGTCACACATTCAACCAACTACTGCTCTTCTATAACGATATATATTCGCCACTGCCCACAACTGCTACAGCCACCTTGCCATCCATCGTACTCTCCCTCAATCATTCACAACTGTGCCATTCATTCACAATTGTGCCAACTTCCTGCACATCTCCTCAACCTTTCAACAACACTTATCTTCACATTCACCAACTTCTACCACCACCTCACTCCTTGCTACCACAAACTGCACACAAACCCCTTGATCACCACAATCAACCAAACCCTCTCCTCTTCAAATCACTGCAATACAAACATATCCACCGACACATATTTCCACCGATAATTCGACGTATCACAAAACAACAATCTCCTACTGTCATCTCTATCATCACACTTGCCTGCATATACCAATATCCTACTGTCATCTCTGTCACACAATCAACCAATTGTTGCTCTTTCATAACGATATATATTCACTACTGCCTACAACTGCTACGGTGATTCGTAGTGCACCGATAAATCATGTCCGTTACCTGGCTGAGAACTATCTTATTGGATTAAGACAAAGTGTGATTATACAATTTTGAGTTAGGTGTTACATAGGATAGATAATTTGTAATTAAGCCTTGCATTCATTCAGTTGCATTAGTCCATGCATATTTAAAAAAAATCAAAATTCAAAACAAAATAAAAAAAATTGTAAACATTTCCTAACTTAGTTTTCTAAATCCTTCCATTTGATATTTTTAAATCAAAATCAAACCAAAAAAAATATTAGTTTTCATAGAAAAACAAAAATCTAAAAAAATTAAAAATCTTTTCAAAAAAAATTGAAAAACGAAAAAGAAAACAAAAAAAAAATAAAATTTCTTTTTTTAAATAAATTCCCTTTAGTAAATAATTTTTTTCCTTTCCTTTATAATTTTTTTTTTGAAAATGTCTGACTTTCCCTACTCACATGGATTTTTCAATAGCTGTAAAAATAAATATAATTTCACATAAAATTCTTATGGATATTTTAATAACAAATATTGTACAAACAATAGGATTTTTCACCAAGTTTTAAAATGACGACCAACCTTCAAATCTCGAAAATAACATTGAAACGATTTTGTCTTTTACTTGAACTCTCTACACAAAATAATCAAAGGATAAATGATTTGTGTAATTCATATTTGTGCAATAACTCAAGTCAAACTTTTTAAAATAATCAAAATACGAATTCACTTTAAAATTCAAATGATTTCGTTTATAACTCATGCCAATACAACCTTGAACTCCAAAATGAATTTCGAAGCCAAAATGAAAATGTGAACCACTTTTTATAATTTTAGCAATGAGAACAATCTAAACTATGGTTTAACGAAAAAAATTTATTCTTAACAATTTCAAATTGAAAATCCTCAAGTTAATAATTATAAATTTGATTTTGTTGAGCAAATGGATAAAATTTACAATGATCACGTGGATTTGTTATTTGAAGCATACATGAAACAACGTGAGAAACAGAATCAAATCCCAACGTGTGACGAGTCAAATAATAATCCACATTTGACCAAAATTGACGATATCCAAACAACAAATTTTGAAATTGAAAGCAACAATCTTAATGAATTTGTTGAAAATTCGGTAAGTGAGTTGGATTTCAATTCTTTTGAGAGCGTGGAACCAAATTTAAAATTCCATCTTCCTTTTTATCGATTTCAAAAATTTGAATAGACAACTATGAATTTTGAAAATGATATAACAATGAAGTTGTCAATAATCCAACAAAGAAAGTCGAATTTAATAAACACGAATTTTTTGGACTTTTCGATGACGAGTTGTTAAATTCTAGGAAGTTAGATTTAAATCACCATTTTGATTTTGAAATCAATAATTCTGAAGAATTTTTTAATGATAAGTTTGAATTTCGATTTGGTGAAAATAAACTTGAACTTCAACCAACTGTTCTATCGACCCCAAAAATCGTCAAAAATAAAACAACTCATACTATTTTTAATAAAACGACATTCTTTTTTCCATATTAACATTCATCTTAGAAATCTTTTACGATTTGGTTTTCCGAGCTTTAGCTGTGTCTCTCATACTTAACGAGACAAATGAATTGGTCTTTGGAAGACCGTTTCATTTACACTTTGACAATATACTTTCTAATGTCGTGTAAATAATAACTGTTTCGTTTTCATGTAAATAAAGGTCATATTTTTTATTTTTTATTTTATTTTTCTTCTTTCATTTGAGTTGGCTGTGGGGACACAGTCATAATCAAGTATGGGGAGAATCTCATCTTCATTTTTTATTTTTCATGGTTTATTTTATGCATTTTCTTTCCAAAACTTAAAAAAATTATAAACAAAAAGAAAAAAAAAATCTCGATTTTTTTTCATTTTAACCTTTTGATTTACTTTTGAAAAAACACTATAGGATAAATATATGTTTTTGGTTATTAAGTTAAAAATTTCGAAAATTTATTCGCCTCAAGAAAAATAAAAATAAAGTTTGATTACAAATAACGATGGTTTAATAGTATATTGGAAGATTCATACATGTTAATTATGAAGTATATCCTAAGTGAAAATCTTTGTTTAAAAAAAAGTGGTCGATTTAATGTAACGTACGCGATTTTTCGTTGCCGAAAAACCGAATAGTTATGGGTTTAAGAAAAAGAAAAGAAAAAGAAAAAGAGAGAAAAGAAAATAGGGATAGGGAAAAGAAGATAGAAAATTAGAAAATAGAATAGAAAAGAGAAAATAGAGAAGAGATAGAAAAACAGAACGTAATTTTAAAATAGAACGGAACAGAAAGAAAACAGAACAACATCAGAATCTCACAATTCGCAGCGGAACAACATATAATAATAAATGAATAATCTTTAAACAAAGAATTATATCAGTTATTACATTACATCACATTACATTACATCATACCATCAGAGTGTACAACAATATACAACATCAAACAGTGCAGCGGAAAAAGAAATACTATATAAATAATATGCCATGCCATCCATCTTGCCTCCAGCAACTCCAGAATATCCAGAATATCCTGATAAACCTAACTCTTGACTGCCCGTGTGGAAATTGGTGGGCACCCAGAGTTTAGGAAGGAAAACAATAAACTCCAAGTCAGTCATGTGACTGGTGTGAGAACTCAAAACAGTTTATTTATCTTTAAAAATCAAAATAGAGGAATATTTTTAAATTCAATTCGCAATGCTTTTAAAAATGAGACTACCATAAGACCTCCTGCCACACACACAATGCAAACGCAGACTTGGAGAAGATTTCTCCTTATGATAGTCAAAGATGCTTGATACGCATTAAAATCAAATCAATTTTGATATTATTATTAGTGCATAGTGTAGAAGAAATTCATTTCGAAAGTAGAATATAAATCTTAGCCAGCATAGGTACCATTATATTATGCCTACTATAGCTACCTCCTGAGGAAGCAGGTTCTACAACTAAAACCGTACAAGTTTCGTATTGTTTCTTTGGATTTCCAACAAATGATCAGGCCAAGGAACTTCCCATTGCCACATGAGAATGCCTCTGGAAAGACATCCCCGAGAACCAAACCGGAACTCTGCCAACACAAGGCTGGGTTACCCCTAACTGGGTAACTACTGACACGAGCACGCCATTCCCCGATCGTAAACGACCTTTCTCACGGGATCCCGAAAACCAACAACCACAAAGTAATAAATTCGTAGTAACCACATAGGTGAAATATCTGGGCTCCATACCATGATACCACCTCTATCCAGAAGGAAATGTACATACCCTAAAGGGTGCTACCCCTCATAACCATGTCGCATCTTTCCTGTTTTGACCATTTCCGGGGTGTGAGGTTCGACGAAGTCACGTCCACAAAAACATACTTTATACAAAAGCCATGCTTTGGGTCAACAAATGATCAACACAATGATCACTAAGATAGACGATCAAATAAACGATCCTATCACAATAATCAACACAATGATCATTTCAGCATCACTCAGCATATCACATTACCAAATTGGGAATATATCGCTGATAACTTCAACTATATAACCTCTGAGCTCGTACGTCTCAGAGAAGGGTGTTAAGCTAAAAGAATAAATTCTCCGCCACCACAGAAATATATTTGAAAGAGATCGGCTTTATATCTCAACTTGTAATGTCAGACATACAATCCATACAAGTCTGTTCCGGGATCGAACAAAACCGAAGGCACTTACAAAGAAGTCCTTGCAATCCGGATATTCACAATCCTGATCGGATTCACCATCACATATGGAGAACTCAATACCGTAGCTACTCGGTGCAGAGTAAATCGACAGGTCATCCTATCGCTCTCGCAAATACCGGGTCTTCAACACCGATCTTCAATGCAATTCACAACGACGTATCACATATTCGGAATGGGTTATACGACCCCATGGTCCTTTCCCGGTTAACCCGAATAGTGAGCGCTTATTCAAAAATAAGTGTAGCATTCACATTCAAACAAATCACATCAAATACCATTCAAAGGTAATTATCGATAGTCGGTTATTGAACTATCAATGGATATGCCAACATCACCAGAATCCAAATAATTTTCCAAATTATTTAATTCCCAAAAATATCTTTACAAGATATATATATAATTTATATACTTTAAAAATAAATCAATATTTATTCTTAAACCCATTTTCTCAATTCCATTTATAAATTCCATATTGAATTTATATTCCAAAAAATTTATGAATATATGATTTCAAATATTCATTTTCAATTTATCTTCAAAAAGATAAATTCTCTAAACTTTCCATTCCTCATTGGAAAAACAATTTCCATACTTATTTATTTTATAAGTAATTCACAAATTTTATTTATTTTCAACCTTCTGAAAATATTCAATATACTTAAATCGAGATTAAGTATATATTTCATTCTTTAAGGAAATCATTCTCTTAAACATATTTATTTGGGCCAAAACGAATGTTACGTAAAATATCGTTACAACAACCCAAAATCACTAGTATAGGGATTCGAAATTAAAATAGATATATAAATCCCAATACTATACAAAACATTTCCTTTCGGAAATCATTTACTATAACAACAGTGTTATAGTCCATCATTTCCTTCTATTTCTCGAAAACGTCTATTTCAACAATCAATGTTGAAATCTATGGTTTCGAATCTCAACACCTTTTAAAACATCGTTAGATCGTTTTAATTCTATTTAAAACATCTTTAACGTATTATTCACTATTCAAAAACGTGAATATACTACGTTAACAAATTTCATCCCTTTATTCATTTTAATTCAAAAGATTATTCACTATTCAAAAATGTGAATATAACTCCATTAATAGGTTATAACAATTAACTTATCAAAATAAGTCTTTTGCGAATTTATAAAACAACGTTTATAAATTCCATTTCTATTTATTTATAAAAGCTTCCTTTTTATAATTTCTTTTATTAACCTATTTCAGTTTATAACTAAATTATGAACTAAAAGTTCATATTATAAGTTAAATACTTATAATCTATTTGTTTGCAAAAATCGTTCCTTTGAACTTCATAATTATAAATCTTATAACCTATAAGATTTAATTATTCACCCAAATCTATTCCTCAATTAACTTCACCAATTTATAAATCTTACTATTTATAAATTTTATTTCTATTTCACCGTTTATAATTCTATAAATTTCATTCTTATAACTTCACCATTTAAATTCTATAAATTTCATTCTTTAATGAAATTCATTTTCACTTCATTCAAACACTTATAAAAACTCGTTTTATAATGTCAATATTTCAATTTATAAATATCCACTTATAAATCTCTTAATATAAATCAATTTATATTATTCTTTAAAACGACTTTTAATCTCCTTTATTATTTCACCATTTTGATTCATAAAATAATTAAATTTTATAAATCCTATATTTAAACTTTTCACAATAAATTCAAAAATCCCGATTAAACTATTTTATAAAATCATTAGCATCATATTCTCAAAAATCAGTTTTTAACTGTATTTCACAAAAATCATAATTTTTATAACCTTAAAAATTATAATGTTTATTTATTTAAAATGGATCAATTCCAAAATTATTTTATAAAACGTATACTTTCTAAAATCACTTTAAAAATCATTTTAAAATCCCAAAATCTGGGTCCAATGATGCTACACACCAAATAGTCAATCACGACTACACGATCCATCATATATCGATATGATAATCCATCAAATATCAAAATATTTGAAATCAAATAAATACTGTTGAGGAATCCAGTTGGATCCCTCCAACCTGTTTTCCTGCATCCACAAACATTAGCACAATACCAATTTCGCTCCAGTACGAAATTATCGCGGTATATGTTCTTATTAAATATTATCCGCTTAATAACGGCGTAATAGGGTCTCATCCGCTAAACAAAAAATGCGGGAAATCAATAATTCCAATATATACATATGCCAATATATATATATATATTGCTATTATATATAATACCAATTTCACTGTTTATGAAATATTCGCGGTATATGTTTTTAATAAATAACATCCGCTTACTAACGGCGCATAATGTCTATTTTAACAATCAATAGATATCAATCATCATTCAAACATGCATTCAAATATTTTAAATCTAACTATTTAAAATAAAATCGAAACTAATTCGACTGAGTGAGAAATTCTCACCTTGATTTTATTTTCGTTTTCAGCGATTTATTTCGAATAAAATTAAACGGACGTTTAATTTTACCCAAAATTCTCACTAACTCCAAACGACTCCAAACCAACTCCATCACGTAGTGCTCGTCCATACGATTCCAACGCAACTGAGTTTGCATTTTTTCGACCTCGTATGAAAAAGTTATGCATTTTATAAGTTTACACGATTTTATTTATATAAATTACAACATAAACTTAACTAATTTTATACCAATCTAAACCATAGCCACAGGATCCATCCCCTTGCAATCTTGACCATCCCCCCCTATCATCTTCCCCACGTTTTGGCTACAGGAAGATAGCCGCACATAGAACCCATATCTCAAAGAACTAGGGTTTAATATTTCTCCTCCAACACTCGATGAAATCACATCACACCACCGCCATCTCGAAGCTCTCGAACCCCCCTATGCTCGGCCCCAGCCCTGGCCAACTCGGCCTCATCATGTGCCTAGGAAAACGTGCCAAACCTGTAGCAAACGGCCCACCATAGCTCCTCCTACGTTGCACCATTTCCGATCATCACCGTATGGAATCGAAGCTCTCGTCGAGCTCTACGACTTTCGTGTTGAACTCCTTGGCTAAATCTTTGTAGATTGAGAGAGATTGAGGGAGAAGTGAGAATGATTTCTGGCCATTCATGGGTTAGGGCCGGCTGTGCAGTTTTTAGGGTTTAGATTTCTTTTTTATTTTTTATTTTGTGATGGTGGTGGTCTATTTATAGAGAACCGATCGACACTATTCACCCGGAAATTCCGAACTCCGATTTACGCGCCGAAACCGACGTACCTAGGGTTTATCCCGCATTCCGGACACAATGGAACAGGTTTCGGAAGCTAATTCGGAAGTATGTGCGAGTTATGGCTATAAACGCTCAATTTGAATTAAACCGATTTAAGTCAATTTCTAGGCGTTTTAATTTGTGCCGGACAAACGGTAAATCCAATTGACTTGAAATTTGAAACCTTACAATAATATCATATTACGGATCCGATGAAACTGGTTTCGTCGAAATCCGAGACTTTTTGAAAAATGGCTATTTTCACTCGTCAAATTTAAATTAAAAATAAATCGATGCGTTTCGAGCTGCCACGATCAAACGATAGCTCCGATTGACACGAAATTTGAAATCCGGTAATAACTAACTATTACGGATCCAATGAAACTGGTTTCGTTCAATTCTGAGACTGTTCAAAAATTGACTATTTTCACTAGTCGATTTTAATATTAAAATATTCAATTTTCACAAATTAACTTTTAATTCGATTTTAAAAGTTCTAAAATATCGTTCTAACTCCCATATGATAAAATAAAATTTTACAAATCATTTTCAATCATTTTTAACTATTTTTTCAATTATTTACATAATTTAACATATTAAATTATCGATTTAATAATCCAATTAAATCCAAAAATTCAAATAAAAATTTATTTGACTTATAAATTCACTTATTAATATTTAAAATTAATTAAATATTCATATTTTAATTTTTAAAAATTCTGGGTCGTCACAATCTTCCCCACTTAAAAGAATTTCGTCCTCGAAATTACAAGTAAGAAAAGTTACAGAATTTATTAATTTTCCAAAATTCATAGTTAAACTTCTTACAATAACTTACTAAGTTTTCCAAATCATACTTAGTTATCTTTTCAAAAACAACTACTATTGTTTAACTTTCAATTCCAAAATCAAAGTTTAAGTTTTCAAAATTTTTCCAATTTTCTCAAATTTTTTCTAACGCCTTAAATTTTCGGAAAAATTCGCCATAGTCTCCTTTGCGCGGCTCGATCCGAAAAAAAAATGACAGTTTATATATCACAAATATACATCTCATCAAGTAATGAGGCATCCCGAAGGGAAAAAAGTGTAAAAGTACGATATTTAATCCGAGATATGTACCTTATATTTTATTAGCTAGCATATACGGCTAATATAGCGCAAAAGCGAGCTCCAAATGCGAAGCAAACGCGATCCGCACCTACTAAACACTCAACAAACAACATGAGAATCATGTATATAGACAATAGTATCAATATACAACATATATCTCCATAACAACTATATATGTCACATAACAAATGCAACTAAAGCAACAAATGAAAACATCAACCAACTATCATCCATTCTCAATTAGTTTATATTCACTAATTCATATTCAAGTTGGTTCGCTTCCAAATCAAATTCACTTCTATTCAAATTTATTTACTTCTAATTTGAATTCAATTTCATAGCTTCCAATTTCATTAATTCTATTTCATTAACACTTAATGAATTGTATACAATCAATCAACTAACAATTATATAACAACCAATGTATATTAATTACAACCAAATTCCTTTGCTTGCAATTGGTTTAATTAATTGATTTGCATTCAATTATTCAACTTTCTAATAACATTAGAATTTTAATGAATTAACACTTATATTCATTATTTCATATCAACTTAATTTATATTCCATTTAATCTTTAAATTCACTTTTATTTACAACTCATATTCATAAATATATTCATATAATTTCACTTCTTATATATATAAGTTTATTTCACAATTGTAAATCACTTTAATTATAATTCAATTCTTTATAATTCATTACTTATACAATTTATTCTTCAATTTAGATTATTCAAACATCTAAACAATCAACTTATATACTTATATACACTTTTATAATTCTGAAAAATTATTCCTTTATATATAAAATATAATCAAGGTAAAATTATTTCATTTACCCAATTTAAAAATCAATATTGTGCCGAATTGTTCAATTCAAGTGTTTAGAAACCCCTTCGGCATAGTCTTGCGGACCACGCTGACGAAAGTTCATATACCACTCAATAAACCAATCATCACAATATAAAACAATTTCATATTCACTAACAAATACGCTCTCATAGCTATTATTACACTCAAATTCATTCTAGAGTACTGCTGACTCTATCTCTAATGAATTATACCCAACAGAACCATGGTTGTCGCTTAACCATAAGCTCTGATACCAAATGTAACGTACGCGATTTTTCGTTGCCGAAAAACCGAATAATTATGGGTTTAAGAAAAAGAAAAGAAAAAGAAAAAGAGAGAAAAGAAAATAGGGATAGGGAAAAGAAGATAGAAAATTAGAAAATAGAATAGAAAAGAGAAAATAGAGAAGAGATAGAAAAACAGAACGTAATTTTAAAATAGAACGAAACAGAAAGAAAACAGAACAACATCAGAATCTCACAATTCGCAGCGGAACAACATATAATAATAAATGAATAATCTTTAAACAAAGAACTATATCAGTTATTACATTACATCACATTACATTACATCATACCATCAGAGTGTACAACAATATACAACATCAAACAGTGCAGCGGAAAAAGAAATACTATATAAATAATATGCCATGCCATCCATCTTGCCTCCAGCAACTCCAGAATATCCAGAATATCCTGATAAACCTAACTCTTGACTGCCCGTGTGGAAATTGGTGGGCACCCAGAGTTTAGGAAGGAAAACAATAAACTCCAAGTCAGTCATGTGACTGGTGTGAGAACTCAAAACAGTTTATTTATCTTTAAAAATCAAAATAGAGGAATATTTTTAAATTCAATTCGCAATGCTTTTAAAAATGAGACTACCATAAGACCTCCTGCCACACACACAATGCAAACGCAGACTTGGAGAAGATTTCTCCTTATGATAGTCAAAGATGCTTGATACGCATTAAAATCAAATCAATTTTGATATTATTATTAGTGCATAGTGTAGAAGAAATTCATTTCGAAAGTAGAATATAAATCTTAGCCAGCATAGGTACCATTATATTATGCCTACTATAGCTACCTCCTGAGGAAGCAGGTTCTACAACTAAAACCGTACAAGTTTCGTATTGTTTCTTTGGATTTCCAACAAATGATCAGGCCAAGGAACTTCCCATTGCCACATGAGAATGCCTCTGGAAAGACATCCCCGAGAACCAAACCGGAACTCTGCCAACACAAGGCCGGGTTACCCCTAACTGGGTAACTACTGACACGAGCACGCCATTCCCCGATCGTAAACGACCTTTCTCACGGGATCCCGAAAACCAACAACCACAAAGTAATAAATTCGTAGTAACCACATAGGTGAAATATCTGGGCTCCATACCATGATACCACCTCTATCCAGAAGGAAATGTACATACCATAAAGGGTGCTACCCCTCATAACCTTGTCGCATCTTTCCTGTTTTGACCATTTCCGGGGTGTGAGGTTCGACGAAGTCACGTCCACAAAAACATACTTTATACAAAAGTCATGCTTTGGGTCAGCAAATGATCAACACAATGATCACTAAGATAGACGATCAAATAAACGATCCTATCACAATAATCAACACAATGATCATTTCAGCATCACTCAGCATATCACATTACCAAATTGGGAATATATCGCTGATAACTTCAACTATATAACCTCTGAGCTCGTACGTCTCAGAGAAGGGTGTTAAGCTAAAAGAATAAATTCTCCGCCACCACAGAAATATATTTGAAAGAGATCGGCTTTATATCTCAACTTGTAATGTCAGACATACAATCCATACAAGTCTGTTCCGGGATCGAACAAAACCGAAGGCACTTACAAAGAAGTCCTTGCAATCCGGATATTCACAATCCTGATCGGATTCACCATCACATATGGAGAACTCAATACCGTAGCTACTCGGTGCAGAGTAAATCGACAGGTCATCCTATTGCTCTCGCAAATACCGGGTCTTCAACACCGATCTTCAATGCAATTCACAACGACGTATCACATATTCGGAATGGGTTATACGACCCCATGGTCCTTTCCCGGTTAACCCGAATAGTGAGCGCTTATTCAAAAATAAGTGTAGCATTCACATTCAAACAAATCACATCAAATACCATTCAAAGGTAATTATCGATAGTCGGTTATTGAACTATCAATGGATATGCCAACATCACCAGAATCCAAATAATTTTCCAAATTATTTAATTCCCAAAAATATCTTTACAAGATATATATATAATTTATATACTTTAAAAATAAATCAATATTTATTCTTAAACCCATTTTCTCAATTCCATTTATAAATTCCATATTGAATTTATATTCCAAAAAATTTATGAATATATGATTTCAAATATTCATTTTCAATTTATCTTCAAAAAGATAAATTCTCTAAACTTTCCATTCCTCATTGGAAAAACAATTTCCATACTTATTTATTTTATAAGTAATTCACAAATTTTATTTATTTTCAACCTTCTGAAAATATTCAATATACTTAAATCGAGATTAAGTATATATTTCATTCTTTAAGGAAATCATTCTCTTAAACATATTTATTTGGGCCAAAACGAATGTTACGTAAAATATCGTTACAACAACCCAAAATCACTAGTATAGGGATTCGAAATTAAAATAGATATATAAATCCCAGTACTATACAAAACATTTCCTTTCGGAAATCATTTACTATAACAACAGTGTTATAGTCCATCATTTCCTTCTATTTCTCGAAAATGTCTATTTCAACAATCAATGTTGAAATCTATGGTTTCGAATCTCAACACCTTTTAAAACATCGTTAGATCGTTTTAATTCTATTTAAAACATCTTTAACGTATTATTCACTATTCAAAAACGTGAATATACTACGTTAACAAATTTCATCCCTTTATTCATTTTAATTCAAAAGATTATTCACTATTCAAAAATGTGAATATAACTCCATTAATAGGTTATAACAATTAACTTATCAAAATAAGTCTTTTGCGAATTTATAAAACAACGTTTATAAATTCCATTTCTATTTATTTATAAAAGCTTCCTTTTTATAATTTCTTTTATTAACCTATTTCAGTTTATAACTAAATTATGAACTAAAAGTTCATATTATAAGTTAAATACTTATAATCTATTTGTTTGCAAAAATCGTTCCTTTGAACTTCATAATTATAAATCTTATAACCTATAAGATTTAATTATTCACCCAAATCTATTCCTCAATTAACTTCACCAATTTATAAATCTTACTATTTATAAATTTTATTTCTATTTCACCGTTTATAATTCTATAAATTTCATTCTTATAACTTCACCATTCAAATTCTATAAATTTCATTCTTTAATGAAATTCATTTTCACTTCATTCAAACACTTATAAAAACTCGTTTTATAATGTCAATATTTCAATTTATAAATATCCACTTATAAATCTCTTAATATAAATCAATTTATATTATTCTTTAAAACGACTTTTAATCTCCTTTATTATTTCACCATTTTGATTCATAAAATAATTAAATTTTATAAATCCTATATTTAAACTTTTCACAATAAATTCAAAAATCCCGATTAAACTATTTTATAAAATCATTAGCATCATATTCTCAAAAATCAGTTTTTAACTGTATTTCACAAAAATCATAATTTTTATAACCTTAAAAATTATAACGTTTATTTATTTAAAATGGATCAATTCCAAAATTATTTTATAAAACGTATACTTTCTAAAATCACTTTAAAAATCATTTTAAAATCCCAAAATCTGGGTCCAATGATGCTACACACCAAATAGTCAATCACGACTACACGATCCATCATATATCGATATGATAATCCATCAAATATCAAAATATCTGAAATCAAATAAATACTGTTGAGGAATCCAGTTGGATCCCTCCAACCTGTTTTCCTGCATCCACAAACATTAGCACAATACCAATTTCGCTCCAGTACGAAATTATCGCGGTATATGTTCTTATTAAATATTATCCGCTTAATAACGGCGTGATAGGGTCTCATCCGCTAAACAAAAAATGCGGGAAATCAATAATTCCAATATATACATATGCCAATATATATATATTGCTATTATATATAATACCAATTTCACTGTTTATGAAATATTCGCGGTATATGTTTTTAATAAATAACATCCGCTTACTAACGGCGCATAATGTCTATTTTAACAATCAATAGATATCAATCATCATTCAAACATGCATTCAAATATTTTAAATCGAAACTAATTCGATTGAGTGAGAAATTCTCACCTTGATTTTATTTTCGTTTTCAGCGATTTATTTCGAATAAAATTAAACGGACGTTTAATTTTACCCAAAATTCTCACTAACTCCAAACGACTCCAAACCGACTCCATCGCGTAGTGCTCGTCCATACGATTCCAACGCAACTGAGTTTGCATTTTTTCGACCTTGTATGAAAAAGTTATGCATTTTATAAGTTTACACGATTTTATTTATATAAATTACAACATAAACTTAACTAATTTTATACCAATCTAAACCATAGCCACAGGATCCATCCCCTTGCCATCTTGACCGTCCCCTCCTATCATCTTCCCCACGTTTTTGCTACAGGAAGATAGCCGCACATAGAACCCATATCTCAAAGAACTAGGGTTTAATATTTCTCCTCCAACACTCGATGAAATCACATCACACCACCGCCATCTCGAAGCTCTCGAACCCCCCTATGCTCGTCCCCAGCCCTGGCCAACTCGGCCTCATCATGTGCCTAGGAAAACGTGCCAAACCTGAAGCAAACGGCCCACCATAGCTCCTTCTACGTTGCACCATTTTCGATCATCACCGTATGGAATCGAAGCTCTCGTCGAGCTCTACGACTTTCGTGTTGAACTCCTTGGCTAAATCTTTGTAGATTGAGAGAGATTGAGGAAGAAGTGAGAATGATTTCTGGCCATTCATGGGTTAGGGCCGGCTGTGCAGTTTTTAAGGTTTAGATTTCTTTTTTTTTTTTATTTTGTGATGGTGGTGGTCTATTTATAGAGAACCGATCGACACTATTCACCCGGAAATTCCGAACTCCGATTTACGCGCTGAAACTGACGTACCTAGGGTTTGTCCCGCGTTCCAGACACAATGGAACAGGTTTCGGAAGCTAATTCGAAAGTATGTGCGAGTTATGGCTATAAACGCTCAATTTGAATTAAACCGATTTAAGTCAATTTCTAGGCGTTTTAATTTGTACCGGACAAACGGTAAATCCAATTGACTTGAAATTTGAAACCTTACAATAATATCACATTACGGATCCGATGAAACTGGTTTCGTCGAAATCCGAGACTTTTTGAAAAATGGCTATTTTCACTCGTCAAATTTAAATTAAAAATAAATCAATGCGTTTCGAGCTGCCACGATCAAACGATAGCTCCGATTGACACGAAATTTGAAATCCGGTAATAACTAACTATTACGGATCCAATGAAACTAGTTTCGTTCAATTCTGAGACTGTTCAAAAATTGACTATTTTCACTAGTCGATTTTAATATTAAAATATTCAATTTTCACAAATTAACTTTTAATTCGATTTTAAAAGTTATAAAATATCGTTCTAACTCCCATATGATAAAATAAAATTTTACAAATCATTTTCAATCATTTTTAACTATTTTTTCAATTATTTACATAATTTAACATATTAAATTATCGATTTAATAATCCAATTAAATCCAAAAATTCAAATAAAAATTTATTTGACTTATAAATTCACTTATTAATATTTAAAATTAATTAAATATTCAAATTTTAATTTCTAAAAATTCTGGGTCGTCACATTTAAAGTAAAGAATGTAACATTTTTTATCTTCTAAGTCAAATGGTGCTAAGATGATTTTGCAAAACTCTCTCTTCAGAAAAGAAACAAAAAAAAATATATAAAAACAAAAAAAAGTAAAAATATTTGTATATATGTATATACTTTAATAAACACCTAGAGTCATGTATTTATATGTAAGTGCGTACACTCGCCATACTCTGTATCCTTCTCACTTAAGCACGAAAGGCAGTGCATATCGGTATATCTGGCATCAGTCGATAGGTGTACACACTTGTGTGTACACTCGTCACTCGTTGTATTCCCCTCACATAAGCCCACAAGGCAGTGCATGGTAATATATCTGGCCTAAATTTTCTAAGTTAGGCATATGTAAACATTGTTAGTATCAATAAAAACTTTCGAATAAGAGGGAGTAAACAATTGAAATCCTAGCACTATTTTTACTTATTTGATTTGACTTGTTATTTAAAAGAAATAAAAATACCACTTTGTAAAACTTTGATCATCAACTAAGGATCCATTTCATAGTTACATTATGCTATCATCGAAACAACTAGCCAAACTAGAGTCTAATTGTGATGATAACTTAATTTTTGTTGAAAAATTTGACAAGTAAAAGGACTTGAATTTCTTGATAATAACCCAAACTTATCTTTAACATATTCGTGTCAATTTAAAAGTAAATTCTTTATTTGTAAATATTTTCAAAAACTTGCATTCATCTCTTTGTAAATAAATCTTGCATTTAGGAATTTTACACTTTGCATTTGGATTTTGTGCGTAATATCAGCTGAAAACCCTCATGAGAAAACACTCGTCCTACTAGGGACACCTAGAGGTTTAACGGCTTATTTCATACGCTCAATGCAATTATGCTCCATACGAAAACAGATTTATATTAGTTTTAGTTTATTCGAGGACGAATAAAAAGATAAGTATAGGGTTATTTGATGTGCACGTAAACGTGCATATTTTTACTTCCATATTTATCGAATTAAATTAAATAATTGAGCATATAGGGTATTTTAATATGTTTAAACCAAAATTCAAATTATTTTCAAATCGTCATTTATTCATCTTCATACAGGAGTAAAATGGTTATTTTTGTGCATATATTAATTTTGAGAATATTCATTTATGCATTTATTTTTATTTATTGGAATTTGAATGAAAAATGCAAGAGGCTTAATGAAGAAATATGCATGCACAAGAGAATACAAGGAAATAAAGATGGAAATAATTAATTTCATGAATCATGGAGGACACCACCTACCCACTTGCCATGATCACATATTTGGAGCTAATGCACATGCTAGTGAAGATTAAAGTTATATGCATATTTAAGTGAAGAATTGTCTCATGCTAATGAAAGTTGGTGGCCACACTTCCTCAAGGGCAATTTGGATAGTTTCCAAAAATATGATTAAGATTTCTAAACACGTATAAATACCCATATGTTCATGTAATTTGTGACGCCACACCCCGAGACCTACATTAGTAAAGAGAATTACTAAGTAATCCTGTCTACTAAGGCAGAGAATAGGGCTGGTTAAGGGCGACCATCATAGTAATACGTTAGTTAAGAACTAAGCATGTCAATTATGTCTTGATTTTTTTTTCTTTACCTCATAAGTGGTAGACACGATTAGTCCATAACTAAAGCACACTATGGTGGATTCGGACGATTTCAGAAATAATGTAATATACATGCAGATAGAAAACATCAGTCACAGAACAGCAAACCCAGATCAGAGTGTATATATATATACATACATCACCATACGTCTCCATAATAATACATCATATATAAGTAGCATGGACTACCAAATCACATATACACCCATCCCACAAAATAATATACAATAAGACACATAAAAGCAGACGACTCAAAATGACATCCAAGCCAAAATGATAAGTCCAACAAAAGCGATCAAGCTGATCCAAGAAGCGAAGCAATCCAAACTAACCTGCAACTCGGTCTGACCCGAGTGAAAAACACACGGGTCAGGCAAGCTAAACTTATCAGTAGTAAGGATCTCAATAACAAGCGGAATGGTGAGATTCACTCCGTTGTTGCCAACGGAACGACATGTTATTCATCATATCATTAATAAGAAAGGGGCATCGGGGATTCATCTACGCATTTCAAAGGAATTCAATAAGTAACATGCATATGGTTTCTCTTAAGGACATCTTTAAATAAAGTGGATAAGGAATGAGAACCATATAATAAATTCATAAAGAAACATCAAATCATCATAATCTACCATAAGAACTCAATAAGAGTTAAAGACAATCATAATCGAAATCACCATACAGCTTAATATAAATGTAGCCCATTTCATACTCAAGGCCGTATTCAAATAACAACATCACAAAAAGGTGAAATCGAACATAGAAAACTTCATAGAAAATTGCACGTGCTTTTCATCTTGACTAGTACTACTATTATTTGGTACCATACATCGTGATGACTTGGGGTCATTAACATCTTAGCATCGTGATCATCTTGATTGACTATAGTCGAATATCGCGATGACACCCAAATCATAAAATCCAAGCAAACATCATGATGATTGGAATCTAGAAATGACATCAAGAACATCATAATGATTCCAATCTTATACTCGGTTTGTAGTACTAATAACATCTTGAATGTGTCACAACATCTCGAATAGGAACCCAATGGGTGTTAATGTACGTCCCATATCATACATTTGCACCTATTGGTTTACTAATCGTCAGTCGATGCCACAATAGAAAACATTCATAAAAATCCAAATCAAACATACACCGCCTTGTCTCATTGGTGAGTGTAAAGCATCCAACTCATCGTGTTTCATACTTTGATGAGTTTAAAGTGACATCAAAACTTGTCTTATTTCATCGACAAGTAAAAGTCCATCTTAAACATCACAACCATCATCAATTCATCATAACAACCCCGCCTCATGTCCTCGGCAGGTAAAAATATCATAAAACAGTACTTCAAAGCCGATTCGACAGTACAAGTCCGATATTAAGCGATGAGGTGAAAATACATGTCCCATACCACGTATTTTTGCCAAATCGTTTAATTCTCATTCTTATACGTCGAAAATCATCTAACTAGGCTATAATATATTTAGAAACATTTTATAGAGAAATCAGGATTTTTAAACAATTTTTAGAGATTTTTAAGTAAGTTTTATAAGGAAAAACTATTTATCAAATAGATTATCTATTTATAAAATACCTTTAAAAAATGAATAATTACTTAAAAACCCTTTAAAATGTCTTAAAACATTTATTTAATTAACCATAATTTACAAAAAAAAAATCAGAAACTTATTCAAAACCAAAATCAATTAAAACCATCAAATTCTTCAAATACCGATATTTATCGATATTTAGATTAAAATAGAATTTAAATAAAATTGAAATTCTAAAAATTTCCAAAATCAAGCCAATCTATTGTCGGATAATAATACCAAACATTCATCATCAAACTTATTCAAACAATATTTAAAATCATCGAAATTTGTAGTGAAACAGTTAACGAAAGTACTGTTAGAAGCAAAAGAAAATCAACCAAGAAACTAAGTTTTTGGCTGACTTTGGACAGTCGTTTGGGTTATCAAAACAACCCAGATTTCAGCGGTATATTTCTGTGTTATACGGCCTCATTATGACAATAACATATCCAAAATTTGGAGCAATTCGCTACAAAATGAAAGAGTTATGATTTTTCAAACATAGCTCTTTTCAGCAAGCATAAAAAACAAGATTTTTAGCTGTTTTCAAATAAGGATTATCTATAACAAAATTGCTCATAAATTCATGAAAATTTTCATAAATATTTTTCAACTAATCTTCTGTAACATATCAAAAACTTAGATTAATATGCTAAGAATTGAAAAAGATATGATTTTTCTAATATGACCTATTTTCGGCCAATACACAGAGGTCAGTTTTTGACCAATTTCAAGCAATAGTTTCCTATAGCAAAATAACTCAAAATTTATTGAAAATTACCTGAAATGTATAGTACCCCGACTACAACAACATATCAAAAACTGAGATTAATTTACAAAGAATTGAAAAAGATATGACTTTTCTAATATGACCTATTTTCGGCCAAAACACAAAGATCAATTTTTTGGCCGACTTCAACCAATAATTTCCTATAGCAAAATAACTTGAAATTGATTGAAAATTTCCAGAAATATACTACTACCCGATTACAACAACATATCAAAATCTGAGATAATTTCGCTTAAAATTGCAAAGGATATGATTTTTTCAATATAGGGTTTTTTCAGCCAGCAAAACAGAAAACAAAGTCGATAATATGAGCAATTCGATCAACAATTGATAGCAAAATTTGATTTTTATAGCTTTAGCTTGCTGTAAGAAACTCTTACCTTGCTTACCACTTGATTTAGAAATGGTTTCAGCAACAATATGATGGATTTTGAAAGGAAATGACCTTCAAGAGCCTGTAGATTGCAAAATAGGAGCATGCGGAAAGGAAATCAATCAAAATAAAATTACAGTAAATAGAAATCCAAACTTTGGATGGATTAGAGGATCTAAAAGTTGGAGATTACCTGTAGGATAGCTTAGAATCCAATTTAACCCTAGATTCTAACAATTTTAGGTGGATTTTGGATTTCAGAAGGAAGCCATTATTGATTTCCCAATTTGTTTTAATGCTCTCTGTATATTTTTTTTCTTCTGATATGAGAAAGAAGAAATATTGGAACGATGGTTGCTAGAAGCACCTTATGGATAATGGGTAGGATAATCTTAGGACCCAAACCCAATAAGAATACTTAGCATAATTTGTTGTGTTTTTATATGTATTAACACTAATTCCTTCATAACTTTTTGATAAAAACTCCAAATCTCATGAAACAAATTGCAATGTTCATGTTTTGGATAAAAGAACATGTTAAATGGTTATAAACTTAATTTTTTAACTAAAAATATTATGTACACAATTTAATGCCAATTTTTACCAATATTCACATTAGTAGTGAAAAAAAATCAATATTTTCATCATTTTCCACCAATAATTTTTTTACTCAATTCATTAACGTGTACAAAAATGCTTTTAAAATTTTTATGGCTTTAAAACATTATTTCAAATTTAATTATACTCCAAAATTTTATTTTTTTGTGTTTATCCTTTTGTTTCAGGATAAAAGACTAATATTGGAATAAAACTCCAATATTATAAATTTTGACCCAATAGTTTATTTCTATCATTTATTCTCATTCCATACCACTAATAAAGTGTTTTAAACTTTATTTCCCATTTGTTTACACTAAAAACCCAACTCTTAATCAACAAACATTGTTTTATTTGAAATACGCAACTTAAACCAAATTTATTTCTTCATTACATTCTATTTACCATATTAAATTATAACTATCATTATAATTTAATATCATCAGTAATCTCCAATACCAGGGTTGTTACAAACTCCCCTCCTTAACAAAATTGCGTCCTCGCAATTTCTAGAGGAAAAGGCTGTAAACAACACTAAAGATACAATCATCGAAGGATAAAAACAAGCTCGATTTCCAAATCATTCATACCCTCAATATAGAATGGTAGAAAGAAATAAGGAAAAACTCACTTGGTTAATTCAATGGCCTATCATATGCTAATATAGTGATTAGCAAACCATTGAATTTTCCAAGCAACTCGAAAGAATTTCGAAGATCTCCCATTTTGAATCAAAATTCAATAGGATGCTCAACAAGTAATCAATCGAAAATGATTGATTGCTCAAAACTCTATGAATAGCGTCGGGATCAAACTCACTCAAACCCGAACTCTAAACAATAAAGAAGATCATCAACAAAATTTTCCACATAATAATACGGAAAGAACATCCTCATAACAAGATAAACACAATATACAAGATTGATAAATCACAAGATGGCTTCTCACAAGGCCACCCACTCGAACGACCGTGATAAATGCACGTCGTTAATAATAGCTCAAAGATAGAATATACTCAAGAAATAAGGAAATAGGATCGAATTAACTTTTAATCCAAGATATTTAGAATTTTTAAATCTCAGCATCTTTTAAATTTTAAATCTCAATTTCCAACATTTGAAAATTTTCAAACTCTTTACTATACTACTTAGTAAGTAATTTTAAACTCAAATTAAAAGTCCAAATTTCTTCTCTTACTTCATAATTAATTTTCAAAGAAATTTGTAAATCCATAATAATATTCCTCAAAATAAATTAAGGGTTTAAATTCTCTTTACTCTTTCTATTAAACCACTTAAATATTTTTAAAGAAACAATCTTCAAATTCTCTTATAACTCTTCTCTTAAACATCCAATGTATATAATATAGATTCTAAAATCTCAAAATAGACTTCCAATAAAGCATGAAAAAAATATCATTTATATTCTCATCTTTATAATTTAAAAAATAAATAAACGGCATTGCCTCGCCATTGAGTCTCTAATAAATAAATATATTTGTTGGCTGCAGAGTTGATCGAACGATCAAAGCTGCCTCGCCACTCTATTACTCGTCTATAAAATCAATGGCTGCAAGTGCCATTCAAAAATAAATTTAATATTTAATCTCAAATATTATTTTCAAAATCTCATTTTTTTTATCACAAACCATCGTGTCTGATTGCCTCATCATAGCATTTAGGAGATTCCTATCGATAACGTTGATCAGGCGTATCGACAAGAACTCTTAACTGCTTGATGGACAATCCAACACTCTCAAATTATTTTTATAAAAGTAATATTACTCTTATAAAATATATTCTCAAAATATTCTTTGATTTTTTTATATCTCAAAGCTCAAATTTCTCTTTAAAACTCATATTTATATAGCTTTAAAACTCAAATCAAAGAACATAAGAGTATTGAGATATTCCTAGAATACTCGATTCTCAAAATCAACGGAAGAAAATGGAATGTTCGTCAACTTCTACAAGATGACAAGCCGCTCACAGAAATTACCAAGACACAAGATAAGCAAGATATTCTTCTCGAAGAAGAAGAAGCACACAAAAACAAATCATTACTTCAAACAAAGTAATGCTACAAAGGATAACACCGATTGAGTATCCGAAAAAGGATAACTCAAAGAAACTGAATAATAAACTCAATCAAGCTCGAACAATCAAGTAACTCACCCATTCCTTAGTGGAAGTCCTCGTGGAAGGATAGCCAAAGGCTAACGGCTAGGAATAAGGTTAATTTAAAACTCAGTTGGCCGATTGGATATCAAACCCAAATGGACTCATCAAAACTCGACAAGGTCACCTTGACTGGAATTCGGGATATGTCATCAACATCTCGATACTCAAGAGTGAATTCAAAAGCTTTGGAATCGTCATTAACATTCCAAAGTGATAGAAATAATGAACTAATCAAAATAGGAAATCTAAATATACAATAGGATTTATAAAACAAAGGATTGGTCTTAATATCAAATAAGTCAATCCATCTCAAATCAAATGCATCTCAAGATTGTGAGTAATAAACAAATACTCACAAAAGCAACATCAAAAATAAAAATCTCAGAATGCTCACAACGAGCCAATCGTTGTGGATCCCTTCAATAGGATTCACAACTCTCAAAGGAATGCAACAAGAATGCTCAAAGAAATCAATCCGCTCCATCGATACGAATTCACTCGTATCGGCAAAAATGAGAATAGAATAATCCTAAATAAGATTATTAATAAGATAAGATGACATCAAACACTTTTATGGAATGCTACGGAATATAATTAACATTCCTAGACATATTCCTTTCTATCTACCCAAAAAGAATTAAAAAAGGACACGAATCAAACAGGGATAGGGGCAAGGCAAGGTCAAGGTGAAACCGATCATGATTAAGGGATGATGTATATGGATGTATTATATCTGATGTATGGTATCTCATATGTTGTTCTGTGTATATTACATTATATTCTGAAACCTTGCTCTGATACCAAGCTGTGACGTCCCACCCCGGGACCTACATTAGTAAAGAGAATTACTAAGTAATCCTGTCTACTAATGCAGAGAATAGGGCTGGTTAAGGGCGACCATCATAGTAATACGTTAGTTAAGAACTAAGCATGTCAATTATGTCTTGATTATTTTTTCTTTACCTCATAAGTGGTAGACACGATTAGTCCATAACTAATGCACACTATGGTGGATTCGGACGATTTCAGAAATAATGTAATATACATGCAGATAGAAAACATCAGTCACAGAACAACAAACCCAGATCAGAGTGTATATATATATACACATACATCACTATACGTCTCCATAATAATACATCATATATAAGTAGCATGGACTACCAAATCACATATACACCCATCCCACAAAATAATATACAATAAGACACATAAAAGCAGATGACTCAAAATGACATCCAAGCCAAAATGATAAGTCCAACAAAAGCGATCAAGCTGATCCAAGAAGCGAAGCAATCCAAACTAACCTGCAATTCGGTCTGACCCGAGTGAAAAACACACGGGTCAGGCAAGCTAAACTTATCAGTAGTAAGGATCTCAATAACAAGCGGAATGGTGAGATTCACTCCGTTGTTGCCAACGGAACGACATGTTATTCATCATATCATTCATAAGAAAGGGGCATCGGGGATTCATCTATGTATTTCAAAGGAATTCAATAAGTAACATGCATATGGTTTCTCTTAAGGACATCTCTAAATAAAGTGGATAAGGAATGAGAACCATATAATAAATTCATAAAGAAACATCAAATCATCATAATCTACCATAAGAACTCAATAAGAGTTAAAGGCAATCATAATCGAAATCACCATATAGCTTAATATAAATGTAGCCCATTTCATACTCAAGGCCGTATTCAAATAACAACATCACAAAAAGGTGAAATCGAACATAGAAACTTCATAGAAAATTGCACGTGCTTTTCATCTTGACTAGTACTACTATTATTTGGTACCATACATCGTGATGACTTGGGGTCATTAACATCTTAGCATCGTGATCATCTTGATTGACTATAGTCGAATATCGCGATGACACCCAAATCATAAAATCCGAGCAAACGTCATGATGATTGGAATCTAGAAATGACATCAAGAACATCGTAATGATTCCAATCTTATACTCGGTTTGTAGTACTAATAACATCTTGAATGTGTCACAACATCTCGAATAGGAACCCAATGGGTGTTAATGTACGTCCCATACCATACATTTGCACCTATTGGTTTACTAATCGTCAGTCGATGCTACATTAGAAAACATTCATAAAAATCCAAATCAAACATACACCGCCTCGTCTCATTGGCGAGTGTAAAGCATCCAACTCATCGTGTTTCATACTTTGATGAGTTTAAAGTGACATCAAAACTTGTCTCATTTCATCGACAAGTGAAAGTCCATCTTAAACATCACAACCATCATCAATTCATCATAACAACCCTGACTCATGTCCTCGGCAGGTAAAAATATCATAAAACAGTACTTCAAAGCCGATTCGACAGTACAAGTCCGATATTAAGCGATGAGGTGAAAATACATGTCCCATACCACGTATATTTGCCAAATCATTTAATTCTCATTCTTATACGCCGAAAATCATCTAACTAGGCTATAATATATTTAGAAACATTTTATAGAGAAATCAGAATTTTTAAACAATTTTTAGAGATTTTTAAGTAAGTTTTATAAGGAAAAACTATTTAACAAATAGATTATATATTTATAAAATACCTTTAAAAATGAATAATTACTTAAAAACCCTTTAAAATGTCTTATAACATTTATTTAATTAACCATAATTTACAAAAAAAATCAGAAACTTATTCAAAACCAAAATCAATTAAAACCATCAAATTCTTCAAATACCGATATTTATCGATATTTAGATTAAAATAGAATTTAAATAAAATTTAAATTCTAAAAATTTCCAAAATCAAGCCAATCCATTGTCGGATAATAATACTAAACATTCATCACCAAACTTATTCAAACAATATTTAAAATCATCGAAATTTGCAGTGAAACAGTTAACGAAAGTACTGTTAGAAGCAAAAGAAAATCAACCAACAAAACTGAGTTTTTGGCTGACTTTGGACAGTCGTTTGGGTTATCAAAACAACCCATATTTCAGCGATATTTTTCTGCGTTATACGGCCTCATGATGACAATAACATATCCAAAATTTGGAGCAATTCGCTACAAAATGAAAGGGTTATGATTTTTCAAACATAGCTCTTTTCAGCAAGCATAAAAAACAAGATTTTTAGCTGTTTTGAAATAAGGATTATCTACCACAAAATTGCTCATAATTTCATGAAAATTTTCATAAACATTTTGCAACTAATCTTCTGCAACATATAAAAAACTTAGATTAATTTGCTAAGAATTGAAAACGATATGATTTTTCTAATATGACCTATTTTCGGCCAATACACACAGGTCAGTTTTTGACAAATTTCAAGCAATAGTTTCCTATAGCAAAATAACTCAGAATTAATTGAAAATTTTCATAAATGTAGAGTACCCCGACTACAACAACATATCGAAAACTGAGATTAATTTGAAATGAATTGAAAAAGATATGATTTTTCTAATATGACCTATTTTGGGCCAAAACACAAAGATCAATTTTTTGGCTGACTTCAACCAATAATTTCCTATAGCAAAATAACTCGAAATTGATTGAAAATTTCCAGAAATATACTACTACCCGATTACAACAACTATCAAAATCTGAGATCATTTCGCGTAAAATTGAAAAAGATATGATTTTTTCAATATAGGGTTTTTCAGCCAGCAAAACAGAAAACAAAGTCGATAATATGAGCAATTCGATCAACAATTGATAGCAAAATTTGATTTTTATAGCTTTAGCTTGCTGTAAGAAACTCTTACCTTGCTTACCACTTGATTTAGCAATGGTTTCAGCAACAATATGATGGATTTTGAAAGAAAATGGCCTTCAAGTGCCTGTAGATTGCAAAATAGGAGCATGCGGAAAGGAAATCAATCAAAATAAATTACAGTAAATAGAAATCCAAATTTTGGATGGATTAGAGGATCTAAAAGGTTGGAGATTACCTGTAGGATAGCTTAGAATCCAATTTAACCCTAGATTCTAACAATTTTAGGTGGATTTTGGATTTCAGAAGGAAGCCATTATTGATTTCCCTATTTGTTTTAAAGCTCTCTGTATGTTTTTTTTTCTTCTTCTGATATGAGAAAGAAGAAAGATTGGAACGATGGTTGCTAGAAGCACCTTATGGATAATGGGTAGGCTAATCTTTGGATCCAAACCCAATAAGAATACTTAGCGTAATTTGTTGTGTTTTTATATGTATTAACACTAATTCCTTCGTAACTTTTTGATAAAAACTCCAAATCTCATGAAACAAATTGCAATGTTCATGTTTTGGATAAAAGAACATGTTAAAAGGTTATAAACTTAATTTTTTAACTAAAAATATTATTTACACAATTTAATGCCAATTTTTACCAATATTCACATTAGTAGTGAAAAAAAATCAATATTTTCATCATTTTCCACCAATAAATTTTTTACTCAATTCATTAACGTGTATAAAAATGCTTTTAACATTTTTATAGCTTTAAAACATTATTTCAAACTTAATTATACTACAAAATTTTATTTTCTTCGTGTTTATCCTTTTGTTTCAGGATAAAAGACTAATATTGGAATAAAACTCCAATATTATAAATTTTGACCCAATAATTTATTTCTATCATTTATTCTCATTCCATACCACTAATAAAGTGTTTTAAACTTTATTTCCCATTTGTTTACACTAAAAACCCAACTCTTAATCAACAAACATTATTTTATTTGAAATACGCAACTTAAACCAAATTTATTTCTTCATTACATTCTATTTACCATATTAAATTATAACTATCATTATAACTTAATATCATCAGTAATCTCCAATACCAGGGTTGTTACATAATTAATCTCTTATTCTCCTTTGAGCCACCATTTTAGTTAGTTTAGTTTTAGGCTAAAAAATAAATCAAAGCTCTCTTTTTTGGCTACTTAACCATTTTCTTTTATGTAATTTCTTTTTATGCAATGTTAATTCATGTTCTTTCCTATTTACATGCTCTCTTTCCTCTTATGTTAGTAATTTAGTTTTATTTCTTATGCAAGTAGATTAGCTTTTATTTCATTTAATTAGCTCTCTTTTTCGTTAGCCTGTAATTTTTTATTGTTTTTGTTTCGTGTTGCAATATACTTTTGTGAAGTGATAACAAATATGAGAGGCTAAACCCCTTCAATTTAGAGCTAATGAAGCTCTCTTATCATGTAGATTCAATATTTTAATAACTTGTGATCTCTTTTTATACTTAATGGCAATATTTGATGTGGTTTAACTTGTTGTTTTAGCTTTGAATTTGATAGTCTATGTTGTTGGCACCAAATAGACTATGCTTAAGCAAACAAAAACACAAATGACCTCTTCATCTACATATGATTATAGCAGTGGAGTGGATTTTAAAATCAAAATTTGATGGTATAAATTTCTAATCAATAGCTGATAGATCATGCTTAGAATAGATTTTATTTTCAATTTCATTGAAATTTTCATGAGAATTAAAAAGTAATTTAGCGGGTATGTTATAGTTTGATGGATTATGTTGAGCTAAATAATAGCACAAATAGTCCATATTTATGATAAACACATTAACTAAATTCACTAATGACCAAAAGAGCGATCATAATTTCATATATGTTGATTTATGTGATCTTGAAAAGGACATTGCCTCTAAATTGCCTTCGAACTCTCATATTTGTATACATTTGCTTTTGTTAGTTTATTTATATTTTTTAACTAAAAAACGTTTCAAATATTGGTTTAATTTGATTGAATAGAATTTTAAAATCTAAACAATTCCTTGCGGATCGACCCGTATTGGCCATGTACAAACATTGTACGTCGTGCGATTATGGTTAATTTTTAATTAATTTTTTTGGCTATTTTCTAAACCGATAGGATTAAGCCGTCATACAATCATCTCCAAACCCCATTTTCTTGTACCATATTTTTGCTCTACTCCAAACAGCATGGCTAACAGTTGTTTTTCCTCCGGCCTCTAAAATTCTCAAGCCATTAAATCTCAAATTAAATAAAAATCAAAGATTGGTGGTAGCTATATTCAGATTGGTAGCACTTTTTGGATTCTGGACTTGTTCAAGGAGTTCTCGATTTAGCATTTAAGGTGTTATATCTAGGCATTATGCAAAGGAAAAATCCCTATTTACAATCACACGTGAATATATATTTTAACCATGTCAGTTATGTGCTATATTTATTGTATCAATTATAAGAATCTGTATGTGTCGGTGCTATTGTCATTAGTTGATAATGTATATATGTATGAATAAAAAATTGTATAATATTTATATACTAGATGCCCACGGCCATGAATAATTTTTTTTGAATATAATAATGTATAAAATGATTATTAAATAAAATCAATTTTAAATACAAACATTTTCATAAAATATATTTTTATAAATTTCATTAACTCATAAATACTTTTTATACTCCATGGAAATAACAAAAAAATAAATAAATAAGGGAACTATATATATATATATATATCATAAAATTTGAATATTATATATATACTTATTTAAAAATTGTTATGAATTATATATATAATAAGACACGTGTAAATATTATAAATCAAATATGTACAAGTTTAAAATGGTTTCCTCATCATGACTCTTAAAGTCATGTGCGGTAGTAATACCAAACCAAATACGACGAGTAGTGGGATTCGAAGCTAAACCTTGGATATCTTAATGCCATAATGCCTTTCAAATCCTCCTAGCCATTATCCTATTGCGATAATTCTAGCTAAGAAGAATGCCAATTTAAAAAATTATTTTTGTTGATTTTCGTACGAAAATCAATAAAAACATTGTTTTAATTAATACATTTTAAACTGAAAAAATATATTTTATGGCTGAACATGCATGAGAGTGTGTGTATGTGTGTCTATATATATATATATATATATATATATATTGATTAATTTACATTCAAACATATCTACAAGCATATATACTTTATTAATAAATATTAATTTAACATATAATATATATGTGTGGTGTGTGTGTATGTGTATATATATATTAATAAATACCACCTATATCAATGAACTTCTCTCCCAGTCAGTAAATCTCTGGGTTCATTGGGTGAACAAAAACTTGATTGGTACAAAGCAATTCCAGACAATGTCAGTACCTTCATATGCGAGTTATAGTTGGAGAACAATCCTCAACTTAAGAAGCTCCTTTCTTCCTTTAATCCAATGTAATGTGCAAATGAATCCTTACCTCCATTTCTGGCACACCCTTTGGGAAAAACTAGGATTAATCTTAGGTAGCTTGCTAGATCCCAGCTTAGTACATCAAACTGTATTCCACTTGCTGTAATAGCTAAAGACTACATTTAGAATAAAGCTATCTTCCTCCAATATAGCAATTCTCAATAAGAGAAGCACGTTTAGAACGAGTTAACAACAATTACCCTACCTATCTTAAGCTTTCATTTATTGTGGGACAATAAGCATCATTCAATATCTTAAGTATATAATGTTGGAATTCCCAATGATAGTAAAATCAACTTTTGATAGGCATTACGTATTTGGACAATGTGGCGGTCCAGCAAAGGAAAATTTGTCGTTTTAGAAACAGATGGCTAGTGCGCTAATAATCAAGAACAAACTTATAGCTAGAGGAATTATAAGTGAGGATAGATGTGTTTTATACGATAGGGAATTTGAAACCAATACTCACATATTTTTCAAGTGTCGATTTGCGTATCATATTTGGTCAAAATTCCTTGCTAATGGAAATATGCACAGGCCATCAAGGAACAACAAAATAGAGTGGTATAACACATTTAAGGCAACAAGATGGAAAATTCCGAGAACCAAAACTCTAATTATAATTCTCAAGAGTTTCTTCCTGTAATCCGGGCGAGAAGAAATAAGACGATTTTTAATCCGAACAGAAACTATTTATCAATTATTTACGGGAAAATTTACATGCTCATATTAAGAGATTTAAGATGAGAAGAAAAGGAAAGGATGGGGAATAATGGACCTTATTTCTCTTTTGGTTTCTACTTTTTAATTCACGGTCATGTATAAAAAAAATTGGTTGGTGTAATTTATTATATATATTAATAAATAGGCCGGTCTCCCTTAGCCAAATTACATGTCAAAAGAAAAATCTTTGATTTTGAAATGTGTGCATATATTATGTAAATATATTTTTAGAAATTTAATATATTAATATTGAAATTTGAAATTACTAGACATTTTATTATGTCAATCTAGATTTGAAACTTAAAATTGAACTTCAAATTTGAATGTAAAATAACAATTATCATTATCAATATTTACAATTATTTTGTGTTATAATAAAGCATATAAATACATTTGTTTAAACACATATATTACATATATAAGGTATTTATAACACACATGCACACACAGATATATATATATATATATATATATATATATATATATATATATATATATATATATTGTACATATCATATACATACTTTTATAATATATTATATGTACATACACACACATGCATATAGAGGGGCTAATACGTCTATTGCAGTGTAAATCCTAGCACTTATGCTCGGACATTTTAAATCATGCACACTATTTATGTTGCACATGCATGTATACACATATGTGTATATGATACACATATTATTATATGGAAATTAGGCTGAAGGGCTTATTAATCTAGGATAATAAGTTTTAAGGACAACGCTTTCGAATAATTAGTTTCAAGGACAATTTATGGGAAAAATGATAATTTCTTTTTAAGTTATATAGGAAAATGATAAATTCATATATCATTTTTCTATTGAATTGGAAATGATAACTTCATTTATCATTTCCTATAAATTGTCCTTCAAAAGCGTTGTCCCTGAAACTTATTATCCTAAAATGAGAAGATCTTACGGTGAAAAACCACTATTATCGTCATATAATATATAAACTTATAATAAATAAAACTTTTTTTATAAATTAAATAAAATACTAATTTTACTTAAAACAAATTTAGATAAGATCTAAATAAACTTAGACTTCATAGGCCTAATAAGATCCAAATGGAATAAAAAATATATGAAATTTATCCATTACCCCACTACATGCCGGTCCAAAACAACAATGGTATTAGAGCTCAATAGTCTATATGGTCTAAATTAGTTATGTTAGGGCTAACTAATTATTGTTACCCATTTAGTAGGGTATCCAAAAAAAGTAGTGTCTATGGTTGGGTTTAAGTAATCAAATACTCCGCCTTGCCTGGCTACCTCCCAGGCCCAAAATATGAAGTAAGCCCAAAAGCTTGTCTCTAATAGAAAATGCCTAATTCGAATTGGTTCTTGAGTTAATTTTCAAAAAAGTTTGAATTTAATTTAAATTTAAAATTTAAATCTAAAATATGAAATATAGATTATAAATAATGTTATAATATAATTTTCAAAAGGTTGTTTGAAAATATAATAAATAAATTTTGAAAATATTGATATTAGTAAGATTGATGAAATAAATAAATTAGATAGTTAATTAATTAATTAAATAAATAAATATAAGATATATTATGATATTTGTTACATTGACTTGAATTGTCTAAGACAATGTACGTGTGTGTGCGTGTGTAGTGTTATTCAGCCTTATGGCCCTGTTGTATTCAGACTGAGTAGACAAGTTAGATTAGACGATCATCGAGGAAGACAGCCCAAAAAGATGATTATTAGGCTCAGAGATTAAGCGTAGGCAATGATATGAAGCGACGATCAACCGAGGCTAAGAGATATACTTTCTAGAATATTCTAAGCAAGGAATAATGCTTCCCCTAGGCGGGGGAGTAGTGTCTATCCCTTTCCCTAGGGGAACGGTACATATCCTCAATTTTTGTCCCAAACTTGGTAATATCGATACAAAGTGACAAGAAAGTCCCCATGAGGATACATTTCAAGTTTGAAGTCATTTGGAGTTCGTATGCCTAAGTTATGGGCTAATTACTTCACCTATCAAAAGGTATCAGTATAAAAGGATCGTCCATATTCAGCTTTCACTACATATAGCAACAATGATCGGTCAATAACTCAAAATATAAAGATGCTATCAACATGAAACTTGGAGTATAAGCTAATTAGAACATGTGGAACACTGCATAGGGATCGCATGGCATTTGGACCAAGTTGGAAGGATCGGTGCCTATCCCTTTAGAGGAATCAACAGATATCAGAATTCAAGCAACACCACTTCATGCAAAATGCGATATGTCACAAACCATATGTCAGAATTGCACGAAATTTAAGGGGCAACTAGCTAACATCATGGGGCACCCTCACAGGAATCGCAACCCATTTGGATGATTAATAGGGATAGGTACCAATCCGTATTATGGGCCTACAAATTTTTAGGGAGCCTCGTCTTTGTCTCCCGAACCTTCTGCCAAAATTTCAATCTAATCCATGCACGTCTTCCCATATAAGTACAGCAGGCATGCCATTAGAAAAGGGATCATGCTTTCTCTACCGAGGCTCTACTGTTTTTAATCTTTACTTTTGTACTAATGGTTCACAGCTGATCCAAACATTCTTGTAATCATAATCACATGGAAGATCAATAAAAATATAAAGTGGATGCAGGCCAAGGTTGTTGAACCACTATAAAATTCTGTGTGTTCATTAATGATTTCTGCTCTGTTTTAATTTCATACTTCATTTAATCTATATTAGATTCTATTGGGCGTTGATGCCCATTTTGGCATCAACGTGTATAAAATAAGAATTTTCAAAATTAATAAAATTTATAAAAATTGTTTAGTTAAATAAATTAATTAAAATTTAAATAATTGATAATAAAATACATACATATAAAGATATATGTGTATAATTATAAATGGTATAGTATACATATTAAATATAAAATTTTGTAATTGAATAATATGAAACTAATTAAAATGTTAATTAATTAAATAATATTTAATTAATATAATATTATACATAATTTTATTATATATGTAAATTAAATTACAAAACTATATAATAATCAAACTTATATAATATGATGCATAATTTAAAGGTGGAACATTAAAGAAAACTTAATTAGACTTAAGGGATAAATACACATGTGTAGTACATACATCGTGATTTTGGATGCATCCGACACTTGAATCATGAGGGTATTTCATAAGAAATACATTATCCAATAAGTCAATAATAAATATACATTAAAGATTACAAATCTTTAAATATAAAGTTGTCATTTACTATATATATATATTGATAAATTACTTGCATACTCTTTAATTGTTGAGCAAACTCAAGCTAGAGATGTTATGTGTAGTATTATAATGTACAGAGTAGACGAGTAAGATAGCTATATGTATTTGTTGAGCAAACTCATGGAACATATGTTATACTTAACCCATCACGAAATGTAAGGTATGAGTGAATTGTTTCTTTTGATTTGTTTAGGAAACTCAAGGTCAAAATGAGATTATCACAAGGAACCACATGTTACGAGTTATATATGATACAACCGATAAGGACTTATTCATCGTCTATGGGGCTATAACTTATTAAGCAAATTCGAAATCAGAATCCTAAGCTAGACGAGTCCTAACACCCATTAGTAAAGTCAAAAGATTTTTTGTTTCACCATAGTGTTTAAAGAAACATAAAAGACTAGTGGGAGCTGATCAATAAAACGAAATATAAAATTTAACTTTACTAATATTACAAGAACCTATTTTAGAAATTGTCATAATCTACCAATTTTAAAACTAATAGAATAATTTATACATCCAAATTGTTTTCTGAAAGTGACAAATTACTATACCCAACTATGTCGATTGGTCAAGAGCAATTAAGATAGTGTTGACTTATAAATATTTTTGGTCGTCAAAACTGCACCTCTAAAAGAGTACCCGCTATTGATGCGGACCCCGAACTTAGGCTTTTTTATGATAAATGGTTTTCAGACCTAAAGATCACCTAAGTTCTCATACTGATTATGTTAGACAAGCTATTGTAGAGGGAGTGCGAAAGCATATTTATCCATGAGATTTTCGATAGTCTCAAAGCACTTTCTGGTGATAGTCCCGTTCTATGATGTACGAACTTATGAAGAAACCATTTAATACCAAAATGACCAAGGGACAGAAAGTGGACAATTATGTTCTAACGATGAAAGACTATATTGATAGACTTGCACAGCTAGACATAGCAATAAACAACGAGATGCAAGTAGACTTGATCCTTAGGTCTCTTACTCACTAGCATGAGCCTTTTATATTAAACTATAATATGAACCAATTGAACGTAAGCCTCATGGAGCTCCCCAATATGTTGAGGTCGGTCAAGTCTTCGTCCAAGGATCAAGGTGTCATACTTGTTGTTAAGGGAAAGGCATCATCTTCGAAAGGTTTGAGGAAGCAAAAAAGGGTTAGCAAGAAAAATAGGAAGATTGCTGCTGTAGACAAGGGTGAATGTCATCATTGTCACAAGAAAGGTCATTGGAAACGAAACTGTCCAGAGCACTTGAAGATCATTAAAGAGAAGAAGCATAATGGTTTTACCACTCCATCGAGTATATTTATGGTTCAAAATTATTTTGCAACCAATAAATTGTATTTGGCTTTAGATACTGGATTTGGAACTCACATTTGTAATTCGTTACTAGAGCTTAAAAACTAGCGTTGACCTGCATTGAATGCTGGTCCAGTTGTTGATCCGTAAGAGAGTACTTGTATTCTCCCAATAAATAAAAAGTGTATGCGTGGAAAAAGGAGTAATGAGGCTTCAAGTTCCTTATGGGTCTTTGTAGATGCAATGACACTTGGACATTTTTAATTGAGTTTGCCGAGTGGATTTGTTTTGATATTATATAATTACTAATATGTAAAAGGCTTTATGTATGGAATTATTACCATGTCTAGATTGTCTGAGACCGGTTATGTTTTTCATTGTACTAGTAATGTTATGAACACTATTTTAGATGGTAGTAAAGTCTATGATGGTATTTTAGCTAATGACATTTACGTGGTCAATACAAGTTATGTTTGTTCTATGTGTAGTTCTTTGAAAAATGATATAAATAAAGAGTTATTTTTGGCATTGTAGGATAGGTCATATTAGTGAGAAACGACTACATAAGTTGAAAACTGAAGGTTTTCTCCCATCATTTGATTCGAAACCATTTGACACGTGTGAGTCATGTCTCAAAGGTCAGTTGAACAAACATCCCATCGATGGGAGCACTGAAAGAGTTGATAAACCCTTAGAGCTTGTACATACTGATATATTTGATCTAGTGCTTATAATTACCAAAGATAATTGTTCTTATTTTTATAACCTTAATCAACAATGTATCATGACTAGGATATGTGTATCTTATGAAGAATAAATACGATGTCTGTAAGAAATTTATTAAATTTAAGAATGAGGTTGAGAATCAAAAGAACTAGAAGATTAAAATACTTCGATCCGATCAAGGAGGTGAGTATTTTGGACAAGGAATCCGAGAGTACTTAAAATATTGGATTATCTCTTAGGTTACTACACCATGTACTCCGCACCCTAATGGTATTCTGGAGAAAAGGAATCAAACCTTATTAGATATGGTTCGTTCTATGATGAGTAAAGTTGAGTTACCTCTGTCCTATTGGGATATGCGTTAGAAACCACAGTGCGTATGTTGAATTTGATGCCCACTAAATCCATGCCAAGGCCATCACATAAGACGTGGTGTGGAAAGAAACCCAAACTCAAGTATTTGAAGACGTAGGGTAATCCGACCTATATTAAGAATGTTGGTCCAAATAAAGTTGAGGCAAGATCGATATTGTGTAAATTTATAGGATATCCCAAAAATTCGATGGGATATATTTTCTACAATACCGAAGAGCAAATTATTATCATTTCTCGGCATGCTGTCTTTTTAGAAAAGTAATTTTTATTTGAAAATTGATTTTGGTTGTAATGGTTTTCACTTAAAGGGAACTCTTTGATAAATGATGATTTGGAAAGGAAACCATTTTTGGTAAAGAGTTTTGGTTAAGAAAGACCTAATTTTTTTATCGTGAATGTATAGGGAAATATATTATGGGAAAAAAGGTATATTTTAAGATATCAAGATTTTGAAAAATTTTAAGAAAATATTTTACAAAGGTGGAAACGGTTTGATTTAGGAATAGGTGGAAAAGTAAAATATTTGGTTAGGACAACAACCTTTGGAGGTGCTTGTTGAAAATTATTTTATTAAAAAGATATTTTATTTTAATATCTCCACTTAAAGATGCTAAGACTTGACTATGTGACATAGGGCTTGAGACGATAGGGCAAAATGAGTTTTAGTTTGCCAAACACCCATTGTTACAATGTTACCTATATGACCGTTATGTTTGACTTTCCCTATAGGGTTGTAAGGATGTCTAGTTATTCCCTTATATAGGGAGAGTTGGGATATGATGCATGGACTATACATTTCAATGTGTGGGATAGTTACCATTTACAAGTATTGGCTTGTTTTGGCTAAATTTCCAATATTGATTTGTTTCTTGTTAAGTTATTTCCAATTAAAAAATGTACTATTTGTTTGTCCATATTTGTTTATTCTTTTATGTCAAGCTTGTTTGAGTCAATTCCTCTTGCTTATATTATGTCGTTGATTGCTTATTTGTATGATTGCTTGTTTGTTTGGCATATTATGATTGTTTATTTCATATGCTAGGTTAAATTACCGTTTATAATTTCATACTGGGGCAGTTACCCAATGTTGGCTTTTCGGGGGATGTGCATTGGAGAGACTAGTGACGTGATAAGTGGCATATCTGGATTGGTCATAGTGGATGACGTGGGGTTTTTTCTAGTTGACTTTTGGTCTTGCCTAGGGAAAATGGTGGTTTGCTTCAGGTCTGGTGCAAGGAAATCCTAGGATCCAAATAAAGTGTTTTAAGTTCGACGTATCGATGATTTGAATCATTTTGGTTGAGTATTTCAAGTGAGAAGTTTGTATAGGAATTAGTGGTGTCCAAGGGGGCAAAAGTGTAAACGGACTTGGAAATGTCTAAAGAGGCACGTATGATAAGGTAAAGCAATATGATGGGATGTTGTGTGACGACCCGATATTTTTAACAATTTAAATTGGAGTAAAAAAATTGATTTTAAATATTTAAAAGTTAATTTTAAAACTTGACTCCTGAATATTAATGTTTACTCGGTAATTAAATTATTGAATTTCATAATTGCAATTGGGTACATTGTTGAATCTGAAATTTTAAGCCGGTTAGAAATATTTGGAAGGCTTATAAAATTTATAATGGTGTTACAGAAGATAATAGGATGGTTGAAATTTGATTTAAAGGTGATTTGTTCAATTTTGAAAATATATCGTTTAAATTGATTTTAAAAATAGCCTTCCGAGGCACAGTCTCGGAATTCAACGAAATATTTTCAATATTCGATTATATAAAATTAATTAAAGTAAATTACATCACTCCACTCACGTGATTTCGCTCTGGCTTGCACCCGAAGCCACTTTTAGGAATATCTTCCCCGTTGCTTTCAGAGGAATGGAATTAACAATGGAAAAGAATCAAAATAAAATGCCCGAGCTCAGATTGTCTTCAAAATCCCTTCTCCTCAATTCGAAAACCCTAGCCGTTCACATAAATAAAAAAAAAGCAAAGATATTTTTATCAACAGGAACGCGTACTCGAGAAGCCTCCTTCCAGCCTATATCTTATCCCCTTCCTCTTTCTTTCCTCAGAAATGCAGAGAATCGAACTTAAATAAAAAAAAAGGGACTGCACCCTCTCCCCAATACGAATCGAATTAATTTTGTGACCGCTTCTTCGTTCTTCACGAACTCGAGCAAGATAAAGGCAAGGCGATGAGGGGTCGCGGTCGACGTTTCATTGGGCCGCGACCGGATGAGAACTCGCGCACAAGGTCGTCGCTGGAAAAGTCAATTCTCGCGAGGGGGAGTCAGAGCTTGGTGGTTTCAGGACGAGCGGTGGCCTAGGGATTCGAGAGCTCGGGTGAGAGGCAATGGCAAGACGAGCCGCGACTTTGCCTAGTACGTGGGACATGACTACTTGGACAGTGGGAGCGGCCGCGTTTTTCACCTAGGGTTAGGAGCTGTGTTCGACTCGCGTGCGAAGAGGAAGGCGCAGGGAGGCAGTGGAGTGGGTTTCGCCAATGGTGCTGATGGCGACTGTCTAGGGGCTCGTAATTGATGTGAGTATTCTTCGTCTTGTTTATGAATACTAGATTTGGGATTTAAATTTTTGAGGTGAACACTAAACATTTAATTTAATACTGAGAAAATTGTACGCAGTTTGAATCATAAATTAAAATGGGATTTCGAAGTAAATTTGGAAGTAAACATTTGAATTAATGACTTGAATTAATTAATTATGTTATTAAAGGTTTTTAAATTTATGATTTGAATTAAGATTAGTAATTTAGGGTTAAGTTAATATTGTTGGAATTAAGAGTCGTTAATTAAATAAGCTTGGATTGTTAAGTAATGATTAGGAATTAGTTAATCGAGTAATAAAGAAAATTTAGTAAAATTTAGAAATTAAATAATTTATAATGAATTCGGAATTAAGATGATTAATTAAAGTTAATTACTTAACAAAGTAAATAAAGGATTGATAAATGAATATAGCTAATGAAAGATCATTGATTAAGGGTCTTAAATGATTTATTAATGTGATAAATTTAAGGTAATTAATTTTATTAATTAATTAAGGATAATCAATTGCGAAATTTGGTAGGTATAACTACTGAATGTAATTTATAAAAGTATAACTACTTGATGAGGTAATTAGAGAAAATTGTTGGATGCAATAAATTAATGGATGGTTAATGAAAGGAAGTAATTTGGATTTAAATTACTTGGTGAAACTGATAAAAAAGATAATTACATAGTAGACGTAATGGAGGGTTAATTTATCAGGGGATTAACTAAAGATATTTTGTTATCCATTAAACAATTACGCTAAGTGATGAATGTAAGATGGGAAATTAGTGAATGATAAATTAATGGATCGTAAAATTGTTGTTAAGTAAGCAATATTTATTGATTAAAACAATCAATGTGATTTGTCACAGATGGGTGACTAATGAATTTTGCTTAAAAATGATTGGTTGATATTACTGATTTGGAATGTTTCTGTATTTTGATGTGTTGGGTTAAGTAGTGATAATGGGATCATTTATCGAGTGGCATTGCTGTGTATAGTGGCATTCTATATTAATAATAATAATAATAATAAATTTTGAATTGTTCCCATTTGAATAACTTGACTTAGATGACATTGGATTCGAAGAGACAGGGGTCGGGTATTGGGAAATACCCGAAACCACTTCGATTGTTTGTAGATTGATAGGTGAAATCAATAGACTGATATGGAACGATTAAAGAGAATTAGACCATTTAATCTAAGTTTGACACTTAGGAATTAATGTGTGAAATCTGGGATGTCTATAACAACTAGTTGATTTGTAAATTGTTTCAAAGAGTTACCCGGGTTTTATATAAGTTGTTTGTTTCGTATTCCTTGTTAGTAGGGTTTACTCACGTTGGTTTCCAGCCTGACCCGGGTGTTACTTTGGTGTAATGCTCGGGTCAGACCGAGTATTACAGATTTCCAGGTAGGTATGTTCTGGAGCTCAGGAGGCGAGCTAGATGGCAAGAACGCACAGAATATTTCCGCTGTAATTATATTATTGTAATTCTGAGGAAATTTGATTGTATATGACCAGCATTTGAATATATGTGAAACTTTGATGTATTAAAATGTAATTGATAAATATAGTATTCTTTTGTAAGCTATTATTTATTATTATATTTTATCCGCTGCGAATGTGAGATGTTTGGTGTTTCTGTTCTTCCTCTTCTATATCTTTCTTCTTTTTCATAACTATCTGGAATTTTCGGGTTCGAAAATTTTGGGTTGTTACAGTTGGTATCAAAGCCAGGTTAAGCGAGAACCTTGGCTCTGGTGGGGATTACTCATTAAATAGAGTCTGTAGTACTCTAGAATGAGTTGAGTGTATATATATGAGCGCGTACTTGTTATTGTTTTTATATAAAGGTTTTAAATGGTTTTATATAAAAGTATATTTTGATATATAAAACAATATTTCCTTCTAATAAATATTAAGGTGATTGGGTGTTAAATTATAGGAATTAAGTTAAGTAGGAATATAATACAACCAAATTAAAATTTAAATTAATTAAAAATGAAATTCTAGAATTAGAACTCAGAAATTAGAATTGTTTGAAACTTTAAATGAACAAAGTTAAATTTGGTTTAAAAAGGTTAAACCAATCTTTGAGAATTTAGCTCGAATTATATAATTCGAGATGGTTTAAATGTGAAGTTGGAATTGAACTCATTCAAATTTAATCCGATTTGCATTAATTGGATTTGGGATTGAAGATGTATAAGTTTTAAAAAAAATGAAAGATTTGAATTGGATTGAATTGAATGATTGAAATTGAAGTGGGTTCAAATTAAACGGATATTAGTCCAAAGTAATTAAAATAACTTTGGAATTGTAATTAAAGTGGAATTGGTTAAAAATAAAAAAAATTTAAAAAAAAAGAATTTGAAATATAGATTGTGAATGTAACTTATAAATTGAAATAAACTTCATAAATAAATGAGATTATAATTTGAAATGGAATTCCAGAGAATATTTGAAAATAGAGTAAGGTGAAAATTCCAGAGTAATGTTTAAAAATGAATTGAATAGATTGGGAATTTTTGGGAAAATTTAAAATGCTTTTGGATTTGAAAGTGGTTTCCAAAGGTTTTGGAGAAATAATAGTATTATTTCAAAAATATTTTGTGTTGAACTTGAAATCTGGAAGATTTGAAATTAAAATGTGTTTGGAAATGTTTTTAAAGAGATAAAAGCATTGAACTCTTTCGGTCACTGGAAAATAACGTCGATGATGACTGCAGCATTATCAATGTATATTTTCGAGTTTCTAGAAGAGAAATTGCTACCAAATTATTTTAAATTGGGATTGTTTGTGAGCTGAGTTTGGTTTTGAAATTCAAAAGGGTAACTAAATTTGCTAAAGAATTTTGGATATAGTTGACTTCTAAGGTGCTATTGAAATTTTGGAAATTTGTTTAAACTCTGGAATCTTGATTAAAATGTTTATGGAATAATAAAAATATATTGGCTAAATAAAATGTATAATTCCGAGTTAAAAGCAAAATGTGAATATAATTGACTATTAATAGAAATTGAAAATTGAAATTGTAATTAAAGTTGTACAAGTTTAAAGATCAAACGGAATTTGATTGGAGTTGGAAGGAAATTGAGAATCAATTCAGTTTGAATTGGGGTTAAATCAATTTCAAGGAAAATTGAAGATTATTCGATTTGGAATTGGGTCAATTTAAATAGAAGTGGAAATTTAAATTGAAACGTTGGGGAAGTGAACAGTTTTGACTCTAGACTATTTTCAATACAAATTGTCTTAATATAAAATTATTTTTTTTCTAAGTTATTAAATATATACAACCTTTCTTTCTTAAAGCCAAATTATTTTATACTTGTTTTACAATTGGAGCTATTTAACCATTTTTCAGCTGTTTTCTAAACTAATTACTATTTTTCAACTATTTCACAAACTAATTTCTATTTTACAACTATTTTGTAATTATTTAAAATTTGTGAAACTATTTAACTATTTTCCGACTATTTTGAAATTGGTTAACTATTTTACAGTTGTTTTTCAAACTAATAATTATTTTTCGACTACTTATCTATTTTTTTTAAATTTTCGAGCTATTTCCTAAATATAAACTGGTCGGATTTCAAACTGTTATTGACTAAATACCCAACTGGGATAAGAATTGAGGTAATAATCCAAATGGGGATTAAGGCAAATGTGAATAAGTGAATGAAACTTTAAGTGAATGTGAATAGAAAGGAAATTGATATTGGAAAGAGTAATCAAATTTGAATATTTGATTTGGGTAAACAAAGTTATATCTTTGTCATATATTCTTCCCTTGTTGAATCTATTGTTGGAAGAAAAGGATTTTGGAAGTGTTTGAAGTATAAAAGGAATTTTATACTAGTTTAAAGTGATCCAAAGTTTTTAAAATTATATATATCTGTATATATATATATATATATATATATATATACAGATATATATATATATAAAGGATCTTATGATGATTTTGGAAAGGGTTTGGGAACCTTTGGATTTGGGAAAGACTTTTGATGTTTGGGTAAAATCAATATGAGAATTTGGAAAGCCTAGTTTGAGAATTATCGATTTTGGGATAATCGATTTTGTGTAAAGGAGCTTTGTATGAATATCATACTAGGTGTATGACTTGAAAATACTATATGTGTATAGTATAAAATATTTTGATGATGGCTCTGGGGAAAAAGGCGCTCCCTTGAAATGAACTTCTCAGGAGTGCCACCGGGTGGTGCTGCCTTGAGCCCAAGGGGGGTTCTAAAGTTGATCCTGTGAGGAGTCCGGACAAAACTAATTCCTGAGGATTATGAGTTGAGTATACCATAGCGTAAGTCGTGTGTGCCGCTGAGAGCCAACAGTCTGCGTTTGATTTTATATCGGTGGTCTGCGACCTATGGTATAACATAGCGGAAGTCGTTTGTGCCGCTGAGAGCCAACAGTCTGCGTTTGAGTTTATCTCGGTAGACTGCGACCTATGTAGGAGTGGAGAGGTTTCATTTCGATAGCGAAATCAGAGGCGGCGGAGAGCCTGCAGTTACATGGACTTTTGCTGTGACGGCAACGTAACCCTGGATGTAACTGTGATCTGTTGTGTGGGATCCATGGCGTAATCGAGAGGCCGCGGAGAGCCTGCAGTTACATGGACTTTTGCTGCGAAGGCAACGTAACCCTGGGATGTAACTGTGACCATGGATGGGGTGATGATTTTCAGAGCATTGTCACCAAAGATATTTCTTTTATTTTCAACAAAACTGTTTTCTATATTTTTAATAAAATTATTTTCCCAAGTATTTTCACTGGGTGTTGAAAACGGGTTTACCAAGTACTTATAGATTTTCAGTCCTACGCCTGATCAACGTATGATTGAATGTCTGTGAGAATAAGGATGGACTGGTTGAGACATCGAGTTATAAAGAGTTATAAAAAGTGTTTTCATAAAGAGTTATTTTAATAGTATTATGTGACTTTAAAAGCTTTACTAAAATTTTAAATAAAGGTGTTGGAATTTTGGAAAAATAAAAGGAAATCCAAACTAGAATTTCAATGAAGTGATCTGTAATTAAAATCGAATATTGATTTAGAAATTGGAAATAAGCAAATTGGTTAAATAATTGTGTGATTAAGTTTGTTAATAAAATTTGACTTTGGTAAATAAATGGATTGTAAGTTAATAATGGAATTTGGAAGTGAATTCGAATTGTTAATAGAATTTGACTTAGATTTAATAATGGATTAAATAAGAAGAGATGTTGTAAAAACAAAAAAATAAAATAGAATGGGATCGAAGTAGTGATGGAATGAATTGCAAATAAAATCCAAGTGTGATTTGAATAACATTTAATGAAATTTGCAAGTAAATTGGATATAAGAGAAGAGCTTATAATAGAAATGGTTTGAGTTGCAAAACGAAACCAATGTGGATAGAAATAAATTGAGAATGGACTTATATTAATAAAATAAATTCGATAACGGATTAAGTAGGTAAATTAAAAATTTTAAATGGGTTGATTGAGTTAAATAATAATGGATGCAGTCTGATTAAATAAAAACTAAAACAAAGTTGTGACTGGAATTGGATTATCAGACTTAATTCAAGTTCGGTGGCACATTAATTAGAAGTACAAATGAGTTAAGTATGTGGTTGGATATTATTCTGATAAATTGTGAAGGTGAATTTAAATTTAAAATTTAAAATTGATGGGCTAACTGAATTTAATGGAAGTAAACTTAAGTTTGATGTTGGAATAAATCAAAGTAAATTAACTTAAGTTTAAAATTTATGGGAGCTTGGCATTGAATAAGAGTGGAAGCCCATTAAATAAAACTTGGATTGAATTAATTTGGGAAATGGTTATTAATTTATAAGTATTGGATGTGCCAAGCTTAACAAATTGTTTTGAATGGAACAATTGCGGAAATGAAATTAAATGCAATGAATGGTTGGTGAATAAATTTAAAATGAAGTGGAATTAATTACAGGATGGGTTGAAGAGTAATTTGAAGTAGTTATCAACTAAATAAATACTCTATTAAGCGAATATTGACGAATTGGTATAGAATAAATCGTCGTATGACGTAAATAAAAAGTAATTAAATGTTATGAGTTAATAGAGATTAAATAAAATTTATTCTGAATCAATTAAAGTGAATATGAGCTTGTTTGGATTAAAAAAATCAATGGAATGTAAGCAATTGAGTTGTAACCAAATAAAATTGAATGAAATAACTTATAAATTGGTTGAAAGCAATTGAATTAGCTTTAAGATTATATAAATCGCTTATGGAAAGGTTTTGGTGCTTGTTGCTTATGATATTCATGCGTAGCTATTAAAATAAGTGAAAAGCTAATAGATTTTATTTATATGTCACTCACATATTTAAATTGAGTAAGTGCAGGTACAGGAAAGCAGTTTGGCTATTTTAGGGTATGCTAATTGCTAAAATAAATAAGCTGCTTGCTTAAAATGCTAAATAAGGTACGCCTACGCAATAAAAGTAGGAAATATGAACTGTTTTTGCTTTTTCCGACCATGTGGGTCGATGTATACATATTTATATCTATTGTCAAATTGCAAAAGTTCCTCCATACAAAGGAGACTCTGCCAAAAAATTTCGAAAATTTTGAGAGTTAGAAATTTTTTGGAAATTCTTAAGAAAATTTTGGTTTGCGACAAAACGATTACAAATTGGAAACTTATAAACTAGTAATGAAACTAATATGCATCACTTACAAATGAAAGATAAAATTCAACATTCAAAACCGAAAATAAACCGAATTCATATAGAAATGGGAAAAACTAATTTGAATTGAAATAGATATGAGACTTATGTAAGAGAATGTATAAAATGATTTTAGAATATTGTGATTGGATATTAGTGCTAAGCAGGATATGCAGGTATTATAAAAGGGAAAAGGAAATTGGAATTGATTCCAAATGATAAATGTGAATTGCCCGACAAAAAGGTATGTATTTAAAATTCTGTATGGAATTGGATTGAGTTTTTGATGTAGCCACTTGGCTTTTGTTTTCTTTTTTGAATTTGGGGAGCCGTAGAGGCCTTTTGTAGTTGTACCGAGCTAGCCGCGCAAAGGAGACGCCGACAAAAAATTTCGAAAATTTAGGGTGTTAGAAATTTTTTAAGGAAGTTACGATAATTTAAACTTGATTTTTAATTCGATTGGAACTAATGAAGTAAATAATGTTGTAGGGGAACTATGGAAGGTTTTGGGGAAGTTGATTAAGGTGATAGTGGATCCTTAATAAAGGATGGTTGGTGAGATGTTGAATTGTGCGTTTTCGGGAAAAGGTAAACGGGTATCGGACCATTCTTCCTAACTAGTGATTTCGAGTACGAAATTCTTTTAAGGGGGGGAAGAATGTGACGACCCGATATTTTTAACAATTTAAATTGGAGTAAAAAAATTGATTTTAAATATTTAAAAGTTAATTTTAAAACTTGACTCCTGAATATTAATGTTTACTCGTTAATTAAATTATTGAATTTCATAATTGCAATTGGGTACATTGTTGAATCTGAAATTTTAAGCCGGTTAGAAATATTTGGAAGGCTTATAAAATTTATAATGGTGTTACAGAAGATAATAGGATGGTTGAAATTTGATTTAAAGGTGATTTGTTCAATTTTGAAAATATATCGTTTAAACTGAATTTAAAAATAGCCTTCCGAGGCACAGTCTCGGAATTCAACGAAATATTTTCAATATTCGATTATATAAAATTAATTAAAGTAAATTACATCACTCCACTCACGTGATTTCGCTCTGGCTTGCACCCGAAGCCACTTTTAGGAATATCTTCCCCGTTGCTTTCAGAGGAATGGAACTAACAATCGAAAAGAATCAAAATAAAATGCCCGAGCTCAGATTGTCTTCAAAATCCCTTCTCCTCAATTCGAAAGCCCTAGCCGTTCACATAAAAAAAAAGCAAAGATATTTGTATCAACAGGAACGCGTACTCGAGAAGCCTCCTTCCAGCCTATATCTTATCCCCTTCCTCTTTCTTTCCTCAGAAATGCAGAGAATCGAACTTAAATAAAAAAAAAATGGGGCCGCGCCCTCTCCCCAATACGAATCGAATTAATTTCGTGACCGCTTCTTCGTTCTTCACGAACTCGAGCAAGATAAAGGCAAGGCGATGAGGGGTCGCAGTCGACGTTTCATTGGGCCGCGACCTGATGAGAACTCGCGCACAAGGTCGTCGCTGGAATCGAAGTCAATTCTCGCGTTGAGGAGTCAGAGCTTGGAGGTTTCAGGACGAGCGGTGGCCTAGGGATTCGAGAGATCGCGTGAGAGGCAATGGCAAGACAAGCCGCGACTTTGCCTAGTACGTGGGACGTGACGACTTGGACAGTGGGAGCGGCCGTGTTTTTCACCTAGGGTTAGGAGCTGTGTTCGACTCGCGTGCGAAGAGGAAGGCGCAGGGAGGCAGTGGAGTGGGTTTCGCCAATGGTGCTGATGGCGACTGTCTGGGGGCTCGTAATTGATGTGAGTATTCTTCGTCTTGTTTATGAATACTAGATTTAGGATTTAAATTTTTGAGGTGAACACTAAACATTTAATTTAATACTGAGAAAATTGTACGCAGTTTGAATCATAAATTGAAATGGGATTTCAAAGTAAATTTGGAAGTAAACATTTGAATTAATGACTTGAATTAATTAATTATGTTATTAAAGGTTTTTAAATTTATGATTTGAATTAAGATTAGTAATTTAGGGTTAAGTTAATATTGTTGGAATTAAGAGTCGTTAATTAAATAAGCTTGGATTGTTAAGTAATGATTAGGAATTAGTTAATCGAGTAATAAAGAAAATTTAGTAAAATTTAGAAATTAAATAATTTATAATGAATTCGGAATTAAGGTGATTAATTAAAGTTAATTACTTAACAAAGTAAATAAAGGATTGTTAAATGAATATAGCTAGTGAAAGATCATTGATTAAGGGTCTTAAATGATTTATTAATGTGATAAATTTAAGGTAATTAATTTTATTAATTAATTAAGGATAATCAATTGCGAAATTTGGTAGGTATAACTACTGAATGTAATTTATAAAAGTATAACTACTTGATGAGGTAATTAGAGAAAATTGTTGGATGCAATAAATTAATGGATGGTTAATGAAAGGAAGTAATTTGGATTTAAATTACTTGGTGAAACTGATAAAAAAGATAAATACATAGTAGACATAATGGAGGGTTAATTTATCAGGGGATTAATAAAGATATTTAGTTATCCATTAAACAATTACGCTAAGTGATGAATGTAAGATGGGAAATTAGTGAATGATAAATTAATGGATCGTAAAATTGTTGTTAAGTAAGCAATATTTATTGATTAAAACAATCAATGTGATTTGTCAGAGATGGGTGACTGATGAATTTTTCTTAAAAATGATTGGTTGATATTACTGATTTGGAATGTTTCTGTATTTTGATGTGTTGGGTTAAGTAGTGATAACAGGATCATTTATCGAGAGGCATTGCTGTGTATAGTGGCATTCTATATTAATAATAATAATAATAAATTTTGAATTGTTCCCATTTGAATAACTTGACTTAGATGACATTGGAATCGAAGAGACAGGGGTCGGGTATTGGGAAATACCCGAAACCACTTCGAATGGAGTGATTAAACAGAATTAGACCATTTAATCTAAGTTTGACACTTAGGAATTGATGTGTGAAATCTGGGATGTCTATAACAACTAGTTGATTTGTAAATTGTTTCAAAGAGTTACCCGGGTTTTATATAAGTTGTTTGTTTCGTATTCCTTGTTAGTAGGGTTTACTCACGCTAGTTTCCAGCCTGACCCGGGTGTTACTTTGGTGTAATGCTCGTGTCAGACCGAGTATTACAGATTTCCAGGTAGGTACGTTCTGGAGCTCAGGAGGGGAGCTGGATGGCAAGAACGCATAGAATATTTCCGCTGTAATTATATTATTGTAATTCTGAGGAAATTTGATTGTATATGACCAGCATTTGAATATATGTGAAACTCTGATGTATTAAAATATAATCGACAAATATAGTATTCTTTTGCAAGCTATTATTTATTATTATATTTTATCCGCTGCGAATGTGAGATGTTTGGTGTTTCTGTTCTTCCTCTTCTATCTCTTTCTTCTTTTTCATAACTATCTGGAATTTTCGGGTTCGAAAATTTCGGGTTGTTACATGTGGTGTGCTCTAAATCGAGTTATGTGTTGAAGGCATAGTTGATAACTCTGGATGTGATGTGTAATTTGTAGGGCCAGAGTATGCGAGGATGCTCACCAATGTACCCTGGGCCATAGGATGGTCTGACCTGCCTTGGGAAGGTAGTATCTATGGGACATGTATGTGATCAAACACTAAATCCGATTGCGATATAGGATGAACTGACTTGGGAGGTCATTATACGATTTATCAAGCATCTAAAACCATCTTAGTGGTGATGTAAGACTTTGATAATGGTCATGGTGACATGAGACCTTGGTGATGGTCCTGGTGACACAAGACCTTAGTGATGGTCATTGTGACGTAGGACCTTAGTGATGGTCTAGTTCACCTTAGAGATGGCAAGGGGCTACTTTAGGATTTGGTGAGGCTGTAGTGTTAGTAATTACCGACCTCAGTGATGGTTGCATGAGCTATATTGTTTCCAATTATGTTTAGTGAGAGACCTTAGTAGTGGTTAATACTTTCTGACCATATAAGTGATTTGTATGGGAGTTAGCACACATATTTTACTTAATTGTATGCTAGTGTGATGATAATGCCCTATTTCTTTTAGTATGTATCCTTTATTTTGGTGAGCTATACTGGTTGTCGATCTATGTATTTATGTCTGCATGCATATTTGGGTTAACCTGAGTTTTTGTTATGAACTAGTATGGTTGGACTTTTTGAGATGCATGTTATGACTTGTGAACCAAAATGACTCGATTGGGATTTTTCTTTTTTTGACCAGGTATTGTTTACATGCTATAGTTTTGATTAATGTATGTGTTACTATAGTATATATGTTGAATTCATTGTCTCGAATGGATTTTATTATATTAAGATTGGTTGTGTTGTGTGGGTGTCGTATACTACTTTAAGTAGTTAATTTGTGACTGATATTTTTCCCCATATTTTATAATTAAACCAATGATAAAACTTTATTGATTTGGTGGAGGGTTGCAATTAGGAAATTGCAAGGGCACAATTCTCTTAAGGGGGCAAGAATGCAACGACCCATAAATTTGACACTTTTAGTATTAAGTTAATTTAACTTGGATTTTTAATTAAAAGATGTATTGGATACCATGTTTATAACCTTAAGAAAGTCTTTTCAAGCTGATCGATTGGTATATAATTTTGAGGGATTGGAGTTATGTTTTGCGAAATAGGGATGTTATAGTATTTAAAAAGAGTACACAACGACTTTTGGTCCAAACAGTTACATATAACCGAACCACCTTATCACCTATGTAAATGATGCTTAGAAACCTCATAAAGAAGCCATCACACCAGTCTCTCTTCCGTAATCCCAAAATTTCTCTTAATTTCATTTCAATGATGGATGATTTTCATTGATTACAAATTGTTTCAAAATTCAAAGAGTCCAATACCCATTGAATTATATATCATTTCGAAGTTCTCAACAAATAGAAGCGATGAGAAGTGTCCATTTATTGAAAAAGTGATCGAGTTAACTTAAAATCGACGAATTATCCTTGGATGTTCATTTTAGAGCTCTCGATCAATGGCGAAATGGTTATAATAAAGTGATTAGAAGGCAAAATTATGTAGAGGAGGTTGAGTTGAGTCGATCCATATGGTTGGGTCGAAGAGATCGAGTATGAAATCATCGAAATTCTGCTTTGAACTGGTGGCGACGGTGGTGTTATGGGGTTGCGATAGTTGGGCATGGGCGTGTAGAGATGTTAAGGCCGTGGGTGGCCTCTGATTAAGCGCATGCTGCATGAGGTGGCCATGGCGGCGGCGTGAAGTAATGGGTTACTATAGTGGCGAGTTCGGGTAATTATTGTAGTGTGTGAGAAGAGAAGGGGTATTTTATATTTTAATCCCTACAAAATTAGTAATTGAAAATTGAGCCATACGACTTCTAATCGCTGTATCTTTTGTGTGTGAACTTAGATTCACGCACCGTTTCTTCAGGTTAGGCTAACAGCAGAATTTGGGTTTTTTCGAGATAGGTTTGCTAAGTTTTGAAGCTGTTTATAAAACTACGTTGGTATGGCATGTTTATTTTAATTAATTGATGTTTAAAATCTCTGAAAGTATATTCATTAATGAAAATTACAGCTACCATTAGCGCCAAAATTTGTCACTAACAACCAAATCCAGATGATAGCACCAAATCACAGTCACAAAACACAGATGAATGTACCTAGAGAGTATAAATATGAAGAACAGTAAAAATTAAAAAGAAAGTGGTAAGAACCGAGCATTTATAGTGGTTCGATTGATTTTGGTATATGCCCACTCTAGAAATTTCCTTTTTATTGATGTTAGAATCAATTACAGTTACAATCCAGAGTTTTTGGAATAATGGCAGAGCATCCTTAGTATAGAAGATGAAGGGAAACATAATGAAGATCCTTTTCTGAAGCCCCACATGCTGTATTTGTAGGAGAAACTTGAGTTACTAGGCTTCTGGAGTAGTCTGGGCCCATCAAGACTATAGCCGAGCCAACATCCTTCATTACGACTGACCCCAAGCTCAGATACACCGAACCAATATCGCCTCGGGAATGACTCGAAGGCGACTCGAAGAAAACTTGCTTGCAACTCAAAGTAAACAGGGCTGGAACTCGAAGTAACTCGCTCCATAACTTAAAGCAAGATTGTACCGAACCATTCTTGCCGATCTAAGGACAACTCCATGCCGATCCCGAACCACCTTCCAATCGAACCACTCCATCCAGGCCGACCCACACCATCAAAGCCGAACCACCTTCCTACCGAACCACTTCATCCAGGCCGACCCACACCATCAAGGCTGAACCACCTTCCTACTAAATCACTCCATCCAGGCCGACCCACACCATCAAGGCCGAACCACCTTCCTACCGAACTCCATCCAGGCCGACCCACACCATCAAGGCCGAATCACCTTCCTACCAACCACTCCATCCAGGCTGACCCACACCATTAAGGCCGAACCATCTTAGCTGACCGAGTTAGCCGATCCATACATGCCGACCGACTTATTCCCTTCCATGCCAACCGGCCCTAACCTGATCGATCCAGAAGTGCCGAACCAGATCACCACCGAGCCACATCCGCCGACCCACTCAAGCCGAGCCACTCATGCCAAACCACCAATGCCAAACCATGCTATGCCGAACCCTGGCTTCGCAGTCATATTTATCATCCATGATTGATCATTTATCCATCTAGTTGAAACAAACCCATAGTATTCCTGTCTCGGTAAACGAGCGGTCAATTTTAGTTAAATCTGCCCTTCTACGGCCTTGCCAAAAGGCAGGTTAGCATTTTCCCCCCAAAACATGTCTTGCTATTGGAAGGTGTGTTTTGAATTGCCTCAAATCTGATATCCAAAATCCATATGTTATCCATAGCCATACCCCCCGATTCATAATCCAATCCATTTTATCCAACTGCCATTTTCGTATTCTTATCCAAATCTATGATTGCTCCGAGTCAATATCTGATTCCTATCCAGTAACCAAATCCTTACCCATTCCACATCCATCCGAACCCGACAACCGATTTCTAATCCATCCATATCCAATAATCAAACCACATCCATGGCCTCTTCAGGTTGATATCCTAATCCAGGACCACTTCGGGTCCATGCCCAAATCCTTAGCTATTCATAGCCAATATCCAAATTCATAACTTCTCAGGGTTCTTGCCAAGCGCAACCTGCACCAGACGACCTATGTCAAGTAATTCCATGGTGTTCCTGGTTCAGTGTCCCTGAACGTTGAGTAATGCCATGGCTTAACTCCTAAGCCGAATCTTGGTCGCTCCGGACCTTGCCGAGCATAGTCCATACTTGACGACCTGAAATAGTAACCGATAGATAATATGAGGCCTAATTCCTAGGCCGAATCCTGGTCTCTCTGGACCCTTGCCGAGTATAGTCCATACTCGACGACCTTTTAACCAAAACCCAGATAAAAGTCAATCAAAATTGAATCTTAAACCCAGATTCAAATTAGAAAACCAGAAATCCATATCAAAAGTCCAAATCAAAATCTAAATCAAAAATCAAACATTCAAACCAAAATCCAAACCAAGAAATCAAAAAAATCGGGAGTTCAAACCGAACTCCAAAACTAAAGCAGAAAAAGCAAATGTCCAAGCCAAAAGGAAAAACAGATTTCACAAACCGAAGCGTCTCGGTAAACCCTCATCTCAGAGCATGCCTAAAGGTTATCTCCGACCCTGTACATGAGCAAGTGATTTAGCCGTTTGCCCGGAGTTTGTTACTTATACCAAACCATCACAGTTAGTTGATGACCAAACGGCCACCATTCCTAGGCCTCGTGCCATTGTCATTCAAAGTAGGCGATGGCTGCTCCTGTTCCACCGCTGCACTCCGAGTTTCGACATATTGCCACAACTGACCATTCATTACATGCTCCTCTATTATATCCTTTAAATGTCGGCAGCTGTTAGTATCATGCCGATCCAAGTAATGAAAGAGACAGTGCCTTCCGAATGCCCTTTCGCGTTTTGAGGGTTCCCTCCTTGCCGGCCTTCGATAAGAGAGGCAATCTCGAGTATCCAAGAATATCCGCTCCAATGTTGCATTCAATCCTGTATAAGTGGAGAATTTTTGGTTCTCCCCAACACTTCCTCTTCCCTTTATCCTTGTCTTTACCCGAGCTTTCACCGGGCGGTCCCCCATCCCTAACCATGTTTAATTCCTTCAATTTGATGTCCAAACATGCATCCTCTTATCGAAGAAACCTCTTGGCTTCATGGAAGAATTCTCCGAGATCCATTGGTGGGTCCTGTATCAACAATACTTTGAAATTTGAATTATCCCTGACTCTTGACACCGCCGCCATCAGAACCATTGATGATTCGGCCGATTCACCGAGGCAACTGCTGCATTAAACCAAGTTAAGAAAGTCCTGAGCGATTCATTTGCCCTTTGCTTAACCGACATTAGTGTTATCACATTCTTTGGCCTTTTTATGTGAACTCGAAACTGTCTCAAGAACTTATCCACCAGTTTTGTCCATGTTTCAACAGATCCATCCTCTAGTTATCTGAACCACATAGCAGCTATATCAGTCAAGTACAGGGGGAAACACCGAGCCATAACTTCCTTTGATTCCCCCAGCACTTCCATATGCCTTGTGTACCTCATCAAGCGGTCGGTGGGATCCGTCTTACCATTGTATACTTCCAGAGTGGGTAGCTTGAAATCAGGTGGATTCCTAACCATTCTAATATTACGGGTAAATGGATTTCTGTTTACTCCCTCCAAATCCCTGTTTGTCAGACCACATGAATAGTTCGCCTGATGATGTCAGCCAATCCAGCATTATCTGCCAGGGGTTTCCCCCCATCTACATTTCCTAAGCATCCTCCAAGTCCTTGAGGGAATTCCAATACATACTCTTCATCACACACTCCAGCATTCCTGTCGACGTCGGGCTGTGCAGCGTCATCTGGTATCCTTTCTTGGGTTGGTCCAGCATTACCTGACGGCATGCCCCCCGAGTCTAGGTCCACCTGGATTGATAGTTGTTTGCTGATTGTGGGATGCCCCTACTGAACCACTCCATCTACTTTCCGGTTGAGTCCAGCTTCTCCAGCTCCATGGATCTGAGCTCCTGTAGTTTCTGCTTGTCCAAATTGTCTGAAAAGTGCCTGCATCATTTCCTCTTGCCTTTTCAACTGTTCCTTCATGGAATTCATCATGACCTGCATCTCGTCCCTAGTGATGTAGACGGAGGCTTGATTAGCTCCAAAGAAAGACTCCTGACTTCCCTCTTACTGACTTCTTTCCGTCCTCTATCTCCTAGTCGATTGTTTTTCATAACTCTAGAATCCAAGTTCCTAAGCCTTTAAATCCAAACTCCAAGCTTTTGAATCTTTGAATGCTAGCTCTCTCAATGAAAGCACTAAAATGTTAGCATCAAAATTGGTCACTAACACCCAAATCCAGATGATAGCACCAAAACACAGTCACATAACACATATAGAATGTATGTAGAGAGTATAAATATAAAGAATAGTAAAAATTAAAAAGAAAGCAGTAAGAACAGAGGATTTATAGTGGTTCGGCTGATTCCGGCCTACGCCTACTCCAAAAATTTCTTTTTTATTGATGTTAGAATCAATTATAGTTACAATCTAGAGTTTTTGGAATAACAATTGCAGAGCAGCCTTAGTATAGAAGATGAAGGGAAACGAAATGAAGATCCCTTTTCTGAAGCCCCACATGCTATATTTATAGGCGAAACCTGAGTTACTGGGCTTCCTGAGTAGTCCGAGCCCATCAAGACTATAGCCGAGCCAACATCCTTTATTATGACCAACCCCAAGCTTAGATACACCGACTCAATATCGCCTCTGGAATGACTTGAAGGTGACCTAGAGAAAACTTGCTTGAGATTCGAAGTAAACAGGGATAGAACTCGAAGTAACTCGCTCCATAACTCAAAGCAAGATTGTATCGAACCATTCTTGCCGATCCAAGTATAACCCCATGCCGATCCCAAACCACCGAACCACCTTCCTACCGAACCACTCCATCCAGGCCGACCTACACCATCAAGGCCGAACCACCTTCCTACTGAACCACTCCATCCAGGTCGACCCACACCATCAAGGCCGAACCACCTTCCTACCGAATCACTCCATCCAAGCCGACCCACACCATCAAGGCCGAACCACCTTCCTACCGAATCACTCTATCCAGGCCGACCCATACCATCAAGGCCGAACCACCTTCTTACCGAACCACTCCATCCAGGCCGATCCATACCATCAAGGCCGAACCACCTTCCTACCGAACCACTCCATCCATGCCAACCCACACCATTAAGACCGAACTGCCTTAGCTGACCGGGTATAGCCGATCCATACATGCCGACCGACTTATTCCCTTCCATGCCAACTGACCCTAACCTAACCGATCCAGAAGTGTCAAACCAGATCATCACCATGCCACATCCGCCGACCTACTCAGGCCGAGCCACTCGTGCCAAACCACCAATGTTGAACCCTGGCTTCACAATCATATTTATCATCCGTGATTGATCGTCTATCCATCCAGTTGACTCAATCTCATAGTATTCCAGTTCGATAAACGAGCAGTCGATTTTAGTTAAATCCGCTTGTCTACCGCCTTGCCAAAAGCAGGTTGACAGCTATTGATATGAGTTGTGTTATATTGAAGATTTTTGGATATTGTGAATGTTTTAGATATGTTGTGCCTTGGTTTGATTATCTGTCATTGATTGTTGTATTACTGGATGTTTAACTATAATTAATTATGGATTTAAACTTTGAAAGTATTTAATTAAAAGAAGATGTATGAAACTGTGTAATATTGGGAAAATTAGTTAAATAAACGAAAAATAAGGTTGTTTACAGAATTTGAGTGATATTTGTAAAATAACAACAACTTCATGAATCTAAATGGAAGTAAGGTAAGAAATGTGATCATGTTATTAGTTATGAACCTTTGGGGAAATTCATTAATAATAATGAAAAAACTATTTTAAGATGAATTTGGGAAGTTTATCGTTATTTATAAAATAAAGTAACATTTCATAAATAATATGGATTTATGAAAATTATGTTGTCTGGAGTAGGTGATAATGTAATAGATTTTATGATGTTATTGGAAAATATTGTTATTATTCTTGTTATTATTTATGTAATAAAATAAAAGATATTTTTGAAATAATAATAATAGTAAAGATATATTTCCAATAATGTTTTGATTTAAATTATTACAATTATGGGGAAAATAGCACTAAAATGAGTTTTGAAGCTTAATATTATTACTCTGAAAGTAAATTTATGTAACATTGGAAATTATGATGTTAACGGATTTGAAGTAATAGAAGTATAATAAAGGAAGTGTATTATCAGTTTGGAAGAATTATTATTGTTTCGACATACACAAAAGTGCTTTTATAATAAACAAGGATAATGCTTTTATATTTAAGAGAAAGCAATGGTTGTAAATATGACGTTTACACATTTTTTGTTACTAGGTGTTGTGTTACTGATATAGTGGGTTAGTACACGTTGAATGATTATAATTGCATTGATGATATGTTATAGTACTGGATAATTAGTATATGTGTGAGTATATATTTAGTAATTAGTTTATTTGATGTTTAGATTTGATATTGATTGTTTTCAAACGTATGTGATCTTTAATGGCTAAATGTGTATTATTATTGTTACTCTATATTTATGATGATTTATTGTGATGGTTTATTAGGTGTATTGTTCCTTCCTGCATTGATTACAAGGATGCTTTGGTTGTTATGTGCAAATAAATATTTGGATGCAGGAGAAGAGTTGAAAATAGAAATACATGCGCTTAATCCCCCAAAAGGGGTATGTAGACAGCTTTTCCCTATGCAAAGCTATGGATCCTATGGGTGTAACGTATAGGATAAGCTAGTCGAAATATATTTGATATCCTTTCCCTTTTTATTATGTATACACACAGAAACACACAGACACACCCAGTTATGAAGTTGCATGTAGAAGCAGAAAAAAGAATGGAAATATGGAAGTAGGCTATACCGTAGATAGTTGATTTGGTATATTCTTTTATACCATTACTATACTGGTTATGAGTTAGTTATAATTAATGTATTGAGATGTGGATTGATGTGATGATCCTATATAATAATTGTATTATTGAGTTAAGGTACATATTTATACTGATGTTTGATCGTGCTGCAAAGTTTCTCTTTTACTTTTATAGTTTTAATTTAAATTATAAAATAAATGACCCACTATTTTTAATATCGAAAATTAGTTGGAAGTGTATTTTATGGCATTTGTAATTGATTTTAGACGTTAAAAATTGTAGCATGTCATATTTATGCTTTCATTTGGTTTGATCATAGTGTAAAGGATGCATGTGTATCTCAAGACTTTAAAGAATAACAATTGGCTGTATTTTCTCTAGTGTATGGATCTTAAATTGATTGCTTCTAAGGAAAAAGCTGAAATAGATAGCTTGAAGTTGAAATAAAAAGCGGAATTCGAGATGAAAGACCTTGGGGAAGCAAGGAAGACTTTGGATATGGAAATCCAGAGAGATACAAAGCTTGGACTTCTCAGGCTCATTCAAAAGAAGTATTTTTTGAAGCTGCTTACTCAATTTAGCATAGAGAGAGTAAAGGCAATTGGTACACCCACACCTTTGCATATACAATTTCTAGTAAAGGCTCTTCGATCTCATAGGGATAAGATCCACATGAAGTAAAGGAACCAGGCCAGTAAGAAATAATAGAAATACGTAGATTTCGATATTTTACCTATTTTGGATCTGTTAGGCCAATGAAGTCTAAAGGGATTTAGATCTAGTCTAAGATAAAGTTTTACATAAAATTTTATATTTAAATGTTAAATGGAGTTTTAAATTTAAATGTATGAGTGCATCAAATATATCTATGTGTGTAACATTTACAAGTTAGAGTTAATTTAAATAAAAAGACCTTTCATTTCTGTCTCTAAAACTTATGCAATTAATCGGAGGAAGATTTTTCTTTATAGAGAAACCTTTCATTTCTCCCTCTATAATTAAATTGATTGATTTATTGAATGTCGTTAACAAGAAATTTATACACAACATATGTTAACCCGCCTTTTGGCAAGGCCGCGGACAGGCGGATTTAACTAAGTCGACTTCTCAGTTATCAAGGAAGGAATGCGATAGGTTTGATTCGACTGGATGGATAGGTAATGCATCACGTTTGGAAGGTGGGTTGGCATAATGGTGTGGTTCGGCGTTGGTGATGTGGCACGGTCTTGGTGGGGACGTCCGGCCTTGATGATGTGGTTCGGCTTTGGCGGCATGGATCGATCGAGGAGTGGAGAGGAAGTCATATGTCGGTTGGCATCGGTCGCTCGGTCTGGAAGTCATATGTCATTCGGCATAGGTCGTTCGGTCTGGAAGTCATGGGTCACTCGGCATTGCGGTTTGGTCAAGGTGGCTCACTAGGGATGGAAGGAACTGGCTCGGTATGGAATGAGGCTTGGCCGCTTCGAGTCCTAAGGCCCTTCGCTTCAGGTTGTCACTAGGTTGCCCAGTAGGATATAAGGTGGGTCGGCATAGGACATCGCTCGGCATATGACGTCGCTCGGTATGACATCGTTCGGCGGCCTCGTGTCCAAGTAGTTGTTGTTTCGGGCGAACTTTGTGGGATGTGGCTCGGCGTAGTTGGTTCGGCGAGTTCCACTCGGTGACTTGGTGGTATGGATCGGCATACTAGATATGGAGTGGATCGGCATAGGTCGGTCGGCATGGCAGTGTGGGTCGGTCATAATGAAGGATATAGGCTCAGCTATGGACCTGATGGTCCCGGACTACATGGAAAGCTCAGTAACTCGGGATCTGCCTATAAATACAGCATGTGGGGGTTCAGAAAAGGGATCTTCCTTTGGGCTCTCTTGCTTTCAATTTTCTAAGCTTTAGGCTACTTTACCATTTAATAACTGTAATTGATTCTAACATCAATAAAAGGGAAATTTCTGGAGTGGACGTAGGCCGGAGTCAGCCGAACCACTATAAATTCTGTGTCTTTATTGCTTTCATTTTAATTTTGGTTATTCTTCATATTAATACTCTCTACATACATTCTACTGTGGTCTGTGAGTGTGATTTGGTGCTTTCATCTGGGTTTGGGTGTTGGTGACAAATTTTGGCACTAACATTACCACATCCATCAGAACCATCGATGGATCCGACCGATCCACCGAATCAACTGCAACATTAAACCAAGTTAAGAATGTCTTGAGTGATTCATCCGCCCCCTACACAACATAAATTGTGAGCATATCCAAATATACTCTAGTGTATATTTTTAAAGTGCAACGGATAAGAAGTGTACATAGTTAAAGTGACCTTATGGAGACGTTGGGATTTACACTGCAATAGACCCATTTCGTGTTTACAATAGGTTGCAAATACATACGTAAGTACGTACGTACATACATACAAACACACACATTACATTTGGTAAACTTATATAAGTTGAAGTATTAAACTAACTACGAAATAACTTTCTATTAGAGAAAGATTTGAAATCAAGATTACATTAACGCATAGAATCCACCTTATTAATTTGAACTGGGGAAACACAAAAATGTTTCCAAACGCATAAAGTAGCATGTGAAGTTTTAGATCTTAACTTAACTATGTTATGTAAACATTTATATATATATATATGCTTATATATTTGTTAAAAATTAATGGTAACAATATTGAAACAAACATTAGTTTAGAAGAGAAACAATAGATATAGAATTTTACTCAATATTTTAAATTTAGAAAGGAAATAAAGATGTTGGATTTTACACAAAAGTCCATACATGAACACACGCAAAATTCTTTTTTTTAAGAACATAATACTCAAAACACCAATCAATGTAACAAAACAAATTAGTTTTCACTAGAAACATAAATAATTAAAATATACATATAGTATAATATTACAAAGATTTTTGCAATCAAAATTAGTTTTTTTACTTCCAAGACAACCGTTGGAAAAACAATAAGGATTTGGACAACTTGGGAATATGTAAATTCATGATAGAATATTCACATCAAAACAATATATAGAACAATCGCAGAATTAACAAGGAGAAAGAAGGTCTAAATAATATCAATAATAATAAACATTTTCAGAAAAGAGAAAAAAGGCGAAATTGATCTGAATTAAATAAACATATTAGACATACTTTCAACAGAGATGAACAAAAAAGGGTTTGAATCACTTGTTGCAGGATAAACCATTAAAATACAAAATAAATCATATGGAATCCAAACATATGAATAATCATAATAAAATAAATTGGATAATTACCTTGGGATGTTGCGAAAAATCATACCTTGAACGATGAATCAAAAGCTCCTAGATTCTTGAATCAACCTCTAGATGTTGCAAAGATCACGAGGTATAAGCCACCTTTGATAAATTAATTTAATTTATATTTAATTATGGAATTTTTATCCCTATACCACCATGAAAATTTGGGCGATTTCTTGAAGGGAGGAAGAAATAAAATTTTGTTAGGCGAGAATAATGTTAAATGAATGAGAGAGAGAATATGTTTTAAAGGAAACATTGAAATCTTTCATCCTTTAAAACCATCCAAATTTAATTTCTAATTAAATCTCATCTAATCATCCGCCCACTATGCACATTAGGCTGTAGAATGAGGTTTAGTGGGATTTAATAATTTCCAAACAATCCAACATTTGTTCCATTTAAATCTAATCAAATATTCTATCGATATCATATATCAGTACACGTGTTTATAACTTTTATACACGCATTTATTAAATACTAATGGAATTCTGACAATTTAATAATTAATATTTCTCAAATATAAATTTATTTAATTAGTTTTTAATGACTATAAATTAATTAAATTATGTGGTTTTGTTAGAGTGTTCATTATTACGGTTATGTGACATAAAGCTTTAAATTCGGTCAACGATTAATATCGAACAATTTGAATATTAGCGTTCACATGTCATCTAAGCTAGTGGTGAGATATTTTGGTTCAACTTATCGCTTACACATCTTTTTGGTAAAATTCAATTTTACATGTAAGCGATGCCATACTATCAATTAATTACATCAATTTATTCATCAAAACTATATCACATTAGGACTTTTGGAATTTGGTTTCGGTCAAAATTCCAACATTTTTCACGTTCAACATTGTAAGTCCAAACATAAAATCCTTGATTCGATAATAACAACTATTATTGATCATAGTATTTGACTAGAGACTTTGACTTTGAGCTTACTATAGTTAACAGAGACACTAACCTTATATAACCGAGGAGACGAATTTTCTATTAAGTGTTCACTTCCAATGCTTCAACTCATACGTAACAATAGTAGTTCGATGGTTGCCATGCCACATTTAACTATAATTAGAAGTGTTAACATTAAAGTGTCAAAGTAGTCTCATGTCGAGAGAACTGCGTAACATTGCTACTGCGGGATTCTCTATTTGACCTTAGTTATATTAACCAACAAAGAAATCTCAAGTGGGTCATTCCATAGTTATCTACCAACTATCAGTACGTTACCCCTTGGATCCTCCAACTACCATGATTAATACACCTCTAACATTAGAAGGGTGTTATGTACTCTAGTCTCAATGGATGAATCGATATCCTTTCTTAAAACATCTCGAGTAGGAATATTTAAAACAATATTTTATTTTTCAATGTGATAAAGTTCCCATGATTGCAACAAATTGTAATTATTATCACATAACATATCATTTGAAGATTTTTGTTTACTATACTTTAAATTTATTACTTAAGCAATTATATCATAATATAACTAGTGTATAATAGAAAGGAAACTCTTTTTATTTTGAACAAGATTGGTTATCGAGTTAGATATATATATAATAAATTCTATAGTTGCCCTTAGGGCATAATCATAAGTTTATTAATCTTCCACTTACACTTGGAGTCAATTATGAAATCTTATTCCAACTTCTTTGATCGGTTTTCTCAAAACTATTTGGGTCAATCCCTTAGTGAATGAGTATGCTATTTTATTTTAATCATCTACTTTGTCAAACAACTCTCTTCATCGCCGGTAAACTGCCTTTATCATATAGAACTGTTTAGAGTATTCTCTTAACTTATAGTAAGCTCTAGTTCTTAATCGAACTATATCGCAATATTGTTATCATATAACAATATCATGGGATTCTTAACTTTTGAAATCACCCCAAGCTTAGTTATAAATTTGTGCATTCATTTATACTTCTTAGATTATAGTGTTATTTAAGGCAGTGACTTTTCCATTGGTTATATCAATCACTAATGATTGTTTGGAACATTTTCAACTTAAAGTTCTTAAATTAAGTTTAAACATTAAATTAGTATTGACATACTATACTTGATAACACTTATGAAGTTCAAGACTGCATGCTCCTTCATAAGGAGTCCGTTGTTTTTATGAACAATTCTTCAGTATTTCGAAATACCCGAGAACACTATAAAATGTCATTCGGTGATCTTAATTTGAATTTTGTACGTAGTCTATATATCAAATATAAAATCCAAATGTGATATTGCAAACAATAAAGCATGTCTGATAATTCTTATTGCCAATGCATAAGGAATCCATCTTATTGCCCCCATATTAAACATTTTTAATATTATGACTATGTATGTCATTTGGGATAATCCCAATGTCCTTTTATATTAATCATGAAATATGTCGTTTTAAATCAGATGTCAAGTGTTAAACAACCAAACATACATGATTTTAAATTTAACTATTCATTAACAATCACAAGTTTGTTGTTAACGTATAGTTTTAGAAATATTTTAGGACCTTTAATATTCTTTCTTACAAACACATGCTTCCTCTTAATTTTGACTTAAAATCAAACTATTTTATTTCTCTATCAAAATAATTGCTTCCACTGACTTCGAGACACGTAGGTTATTAAGCATAAACAACACATTTTAAATCATTATTTTGAATTTCCATTTCATATACTAAAACTCAAAATCATATTGAGCAATAACTTTGTGAGTAAAATCCAAATTAACTTAAGTACGTTGAATGCCGAATTTGTTAAATAAATTTCAATAATTAAAACATATATTGTTATTCCTTTCAATGCAGCTTACCATATTGCAACTATAATGGTTTTTTTCAAAAATACTTCTGTAATCTATGGATCATATCCTTTCTAGTACAACCATCAAAATCATATTTTGATAATGTACTTAGAATCTATTCAGGATCTATGCATCATGTCATATAGTACAGTAAATACTCTTAATGGCTCGTTTATAATTTAGGTAGTTATTTTCTCGATATCAATAAGAAAACCATAGCTTCCTTTTAAAGTGTGAGAGTTCTTATTAGACATTCAAATTAGTTGTGTCAGTTTAAGCTTGGTCAATTTCATTTCATTCTTTGTAATCAGTTTTATCTTTGGACCATATCCAAATCCATTTTACTACTAATAATTTCTAAAGGAATTCCTTCATCATTAGTTGGTTTTTATTGAAACAACAATTGCTTTTCAGCGCAATGGAATAGGTATTCATAAACATTTTATTAATTTCCTATATATATATATATGCATAAAAACTAATTTGGTTTTTAAGTTTACTCAACACATATTCACAACATAAATTGGTCAATCAATATTAATCGGTCCTAAACTCATTTGGGATAGTCCACATAAGATCCCTTATGAATATTATGTGCAAACCCTCGATTCACAAGACTCGTTAACTCCTTGACCTAGGATATGTAAGGATTTCTTATAAACGTTCATCTTAAATTTTAACCTTATGCACTTACTCTTAAGTACATGACTTACATAAAGAAATTAACCCAACTTCACTCGTTATTGATCGTACTTTGTCCAACAAACTCTGATTACTCCTTATCGATACATCATTATGTATCATGCGAAGAAGTTACTTTTAGGATTAAACCTTATTCCTTTTTAGGTACTTTTGGATCCTTTTTTCCTATATACTCACCTATTTAGCAAACTGTTTTTGTATTTCCTTTGCATATTACATTTTATACGTTAGTTTTGTATTCAATAAACTTATCATAAATAAACTATTTGCATATCATATCACATGTTCATTTTATGTTGATTCATCTATGAATTAAATGAAATATATGGAATTTTTTTGGGTATCATTAAACTTTTGATCGCATAACTCTTTATGTATCAATCTGAACAGTTTTCCAACTCTTACATCCTCCCAACTATATAGGCGCTCTATCCTTAATTCTAAAATAATTGTAACAAATTATAAATCTTTCTGTGTTATTTAGCTAATGCAACAAATACAGTTATTTTAATAGATTTCTTTCATAATGAATATCCAAAACGTTCATAACAAAATAAAATCATATTCACTTCTATTCAATATTGGAAATAATAATTATTTCATAAATAATATTTGGAATGTTTACGAAAATAATTTTTCTTATCTTGATAAATCCACTTATAAGTATTATATAGCTTGCACCCACTATTTTCACCATTACTATAATAGCATATGAAATACAAAGCTTCATTCAACCACTTATTATAGAGTATTTATTTATTTTATGGTAACTAGTTTATAGTCCAGAGTTTTCGATCAAATATCTTAAACTCGTAGAAATGACTTTTACAGAAATAATTTCTATATGAAAAACACAAATGGAATAAAAAAAATTACATTTCTCTTTCCATATTAATTATTCACTAGCATTTTGTGTAATTTTGTCTTCCGACATCACTTCATGAAGCAGAGTCAACTATTCAGTCTCTTTATCCCAACTGAGCCTAATTTACATCCACGCTTGTACATTCGCTTTCTCTAAATGTTCGAACATTCAAAGGGGAATCCTTATTGTAATCAATCATATTTTATATACAATTTCACATTATGCTTTATTTGTTTATTTTCAATGAACTAATTTCTTTGAAATTTCATACCTACGAATTACGGTCGTTTATTATATAACATTTAAATATGACGAATATAGTGAAACATTTGTATTATTGCACTGCTTAAGGATTCAAAACTCATGGAAACAATACAAAGTCTTAGGTAAACACTTAAGAAACCAAGTTATGCATGTGTTTAGCAGTGTATAGTTAGGCTCTTGCGTGGGTCTTGAAGTAACAACACGATAAGAATTTAAGATAAGTATATTTTATACTTCTTTGCAACCTTTAATTTAGTTGATTAATATATCTTAACTGATATACATTTTATCAATTTTATTAGTTACACAAATTTATGAATGTCGATTATCATAACTTTATATAGAAAATGTTCTTACTATATTAGAAAGGTTTAATGTTACCATTTAATTTTTTTAATAAGGCTCCCACTAGATTTTTATGTTTCTCAAAATCCTAGGGGAAAAAATAAAAATCTTTTGATTACTGTAGTGGGCGTTAGTAACTACTTCCCTTGGGATTCTAATCTTAAGTTTGCCGAACAAATCATAGGCCCACAAGCAATGGATAATACTTTATCGGTTGTATCATATAAAACTCCATACCTGTGGCCTTTCCCTAATCTCAATCTCAACCTTGAGTTTGCTCAACAAATTGTCACTCATACCAACCATTTAACCATGGCCTAAATATAAATGTACGTATCTTGAGTTTTCTTAAAAAATAGATATATGCACCTTACCACGTATATCAATATATTAATAATACTACATATAACATCTCTATCTTGAGTTTGATCAACAATTAGAGAGTGTGTAAGTAATTTATTAAAATATAAATAGTAGAGGACAACTTTTATATTATAGATTCACAATCTTTAATATATTTGTTTGAGTGACACCAATCTAGGGAATAATGTATTTCTTTTGAAATACCCTCATGATTTAAGTTTCAAAAACATATGAAATCATGGTACGTACTTTACGTATGTATTTATTCCTTAAACCTAACTGGGATCTCTTAGTTCCACTTTATTTTTTTAAAATATATATCTGATTTTAATTTCATTAATTAAATCATATTTAATTAATTATTTAATTAACCTTTTCATTAATTTAATTTAAGTTTCATCTATTGAATTTTAATTATTTATCTTTAATAATTTAAAGATGGAGACAAACTATAACATTTATAGTAGTTATATAAACATACCATTATACATGTATATATTTAATTAATTAACTTTTACTTAGTTTAATTGATTAAAACAGTTTTTAATTAAAATAATATTGATTAAGTTCAACATTGTATCTTCATTTTCCTTAAACATTTTAAAATAAATGTGCATATATCATTATATATGTTTTAAATTACAAAATTAACTTTTAATTAATTAGTTAATTAATCCAATTAATAAAATAATTAAGATAAAGTTTTGAAATTAATATATTAATTTTTTAAAACAAATTTTGAAAATTTTATTACACTTACAACATGTCAAATTTTAAACTTAAACTTTAAACTTGAAATATAGCTTTTAAAATTTTCGAAACATATTTTAAAAAGTTAGTCCGAGACCTAAAATCAATTTGGGCCTTTATATTGATGATAACCTTTGGGTCTACTTCATCCTTCAGGCCAAGTAAGCAGCCAGGTAGGGCAGAGTGTAACGACCCATCTTTTCGAACCCCAGAAGTCGACATTAATACATCTACAGTATTAACATGTTAAATAACTAAGTGCTAGGAAGACAAATTGTTAGGAGAAAAATGAGATAGAAGATAGAAGAACTAGAAACAAATACGAAATCTCGCAACACAACAAAATAATATATAATATAATTAAGTCTTTATAAAATTTGACACCTCTCTTCTCTCTTTTTACACACACACACACACATATATATAAGAGTTGGACAGTTATAACACTGTCCTTACAACAACAGACAAACTACACATAACATTATCTAGTTAATCAACTCTTATATATGTGTACATATGATGCACAAAGACAACCAATGTTCGCGATAACTTTTCAGTGTCGAAAGGTTGAAATTTAGGAAAACGTTCTTCGTCACATCTTTTGTTTTTCTACGAACTATTTAATTTGGTTAAAAAAATTTGAAAACAATTTCACCATCATTGTTATTTATTAAAATGAGTTTATTTTCATTATAAAACCTATTAATTAAATATTAATTAATCAAAGCAGTGAAATTCTGGGTCGTTACACAAAGTGCCTGATTACCCAAACCCAATCCTTCGACACTACCTTTTTAGACACCCTACCAAATGAGTAGGCTTTAATCAGTTAGCCCTAACATTGGTAACTTCACACGAGATTGCCAGTAAGAGGCACGGCAATCTTAGAAAAGTCTTTAATGAAACGATGGTAATAACCCGCCAATCCGAGAAAACTACGAATCTCTGTCACACTCTCCGGTCTCTTCCAATCTTGAATCGCTTCAATCTTTGAAGGATCCACGGAGATTCCGGATTCGGGAATAATATGACCGAGAAACTTCACACGAGATTGCCAAAAGTGGCATTTAGAAAATTTCGCCTTTAATTGATTGCTCCTAAGAGTTTCCAATACAATCCGAAGATGCTTTTCATGCTCCTCCTCGGTTTTAGAATACACAAGGATATCATCAATGAAGATGAGAACAAACTGATCGAGGAAATCTTTGAAAACTCGATTCATGAGGTCAACGAAATAAGCTGGAGCATTCGTTAACCCAAATGGCATAACAAGCCATTCATAAGATCCATATCGAGTACGAAATGATGTCAAAGGAATGCTATCCTCTGCGATACGAAGCTGATGGAAACCGGTAGCCAAGTCCAATTGTGAAAAGACCTTAGCACCACTAAGCTGATCGAATAGATCATCAATCCGAGGTAAAGGATATTTATTTTTAATAGTAAGATCGTTAAGCTTGCGATAATCAACGCAGAGCCTAAGAGTACCATCGGATTTCTTTACGAAAATAGCCGAAGCTCCCCAAGGCGAGGAACTAGAGCGAATAAATTGCTTCGTCTCCAATTCGGATAATTGTTTGCGCATCTCTTCATTTTCCTTATTGGACATGCGATAAGGAGGACGAGTAATAGGTTGAGCTCCATAAACAAGATTAATTCTGAACTCAATTGCTCGTTTAGGTGGTAAACCTAAAACGGGCTCGAATATGTCGGAAAATTCATGAACAACGTGAATACGAGAAATAATATCATCTTCATCATCATCATCGTTATCACGAGGATTTAAAGAATATAAAGATGCCACCAAACAGGATTCTGAATCTTTAAGATTAACTAAAACTTGATTAACAGATAGTGGATGTCGGAGATGAATGGCCCGCTCAGGACATAGGATATGAGCTTCATAACGATTAAGCCAATCCATTCCCAAAATCATTCTAAAGCCTAGGTAACGCATAACATGCAAATCGGCTAGGAAAGAAAAATCGCATAAAATAATCTCCACATCCTTACAAAGCAAACTAAGAGTTGCGGATCCACCAACAGGATTCGCAATTTTTAAAGAAGTCATTAATGCAGTAACACTTAAGGAAAAAGTGTCTACCAGTTCCTTTGATATAAAAGAATGGGATGCACCCATATCAAAGAGAACTCTAATAGGTTGATCATGAAATAAAATAATACCATCAAGAATGGAATGAGAAATACCTTGGCCACGAGATGTGTTGCCAGGGGCTTGAGCCACATTTAACTTTCCCTCATTCCTGCCTTTACGTTTGAGGCATTGATGTATAAAGTGATCTGGGCTCTTACAATAGCGACAAGATTTGGGCTTTGAGCACTTATTCACAAAATGATCCTCTGCGCCACAATTGAAGCATCTCGCAATATCAAGAGAAGGAGCCTTTGCAGCAGGAGTTGCTTGTTTACCCTTCTTATTGGGATAAGGGCCTTTGAATTTGTTGGGCCTCTTTTTGTTATTGAAATTGGGTTTGGAAGATACTACCTCCACCTCACTTTCTTTATCAGCCTCTTCAAGACGAAGAGCGATATCTACAAGTTGATCAAATGCAACTTCTAGTTTCAGGAGTAGTGGCTTCTTATGATTCTTATTTAAGCCATAAACGAACCTCTGGTTCTTCTTTAGTGGAGTATTTATATACTCGACCCCATATTTGGAAAGGGATTCGAATGATGCGACGTAGTCCGCCACAGAAGACTGACCTTGAACAAGGTCAATAAATCGCCGAGCCAAACTTACTTTTTCAGCCTCGGGCACAAATTTCGATTCGAAGCGTTCCCGGAAGTGCTCCCAGGTGAGATCCGCTTCATCAATTTCTGAGATTAACAGCTCATACCAATCCAATGCTCTTTCTTGGAGCATGCTGGAAGCCACCTGGACTCGATGGAGGTCAACGAGGTTCATGCGAGAGAAGATCCTATCGCACGTTCTGAGCCAAGCCTGGACCCCAATGATAGTTTCAGAGCCTTTAAACGGCTTCCCACCCAGGTTGGTGTAATCATTGCACAATCGTGCAAACCCCGACTTTGGGTGGGTAGGTGCCGGATTAGCTCCAGCTGCTTATGCGTTCGTTACTAAATCAAGTAACTGTTGAGTAGTCATAAAAACTCCATCCGGTGGTGGAGCACTAGATGATCCAGCTCTGGGACGACCTGGTCTAGACATTTTCTTACTTAAGAAAGAAAGAAGAGAAAGAAAATAGTTATTCACCAAATGAATATCAATCATTCTTGACAGGTGAAGTAAGGAATCATAAAAGAAATAGGATGAATCGGTTTGAAAACCCGAACAAAATCCTAAAGCAAGACTCCTAAGGTGGACTTAGGACGACGATCCTTGTCAAGTTATTCTACATTGTTCCGAAGTTTGGCTCTGATACCAAGCTGTTACGCCCCACCTCAATACCCACACTAGCCAAGAACACTACGGTGTAGTGCTGTCAATTAGCATGGAGAATAAGGCTGTTGAGGAGAGACCATCCATGTAATTGCTTATCACACGGTGGCTATAAATAATCTTCGAAAACAAACATAGAAGTAATCATAACACAAATCAGTCACAGATATCCATATCACAAAGGCGGAAGAAGATATGAATATATAACTAACACATGAAAGTGTACATCAGAGTAGTGGTCAGTTAGATCCACGATAATACAAAAGAATAGCAACACGTGCTATACAAAAGAATACAACTATGAGTCTATATCTCAAGTGTATACAACAAAAACTGCTAATCTAAACAGTTAGCCAAAAGTCAGAGTGATGAATCCCTGGGAAGAAGTCAAGCAGAAGCACCTGTAACATCTCGGTCTGACCCGAGTATTATTTAAGAAAATAATAAACGGGTCAGTCTAGCTATAAATATCATATGACATGATATAACATAAAAGATATGGCATAAACATAAAATATCCATAATGACATACCACTATAAGTATGTAAATAATGATCAACAAAAGATCAATCAACAAGAGATAATCAATATCACAAGAATCTTCTCAAAGATTCGGAAAGGGCATCATACCCCAAACTTGTACTCACAACAAGTCAATGACATAAATTCTAGAAATCAATGCAAGAAGTCCAGAAATCATAGAAAAGAGAAAGAGGCCTATCACATGACGGTCCGAAGAACAAGGGGAGCTACCCCACATGTGTGAATGGAATCACACAGATTAAGGTCCAGACTAACCAAAAAGCAAAAAGGTATGTGTGAGTGGAATCACACAAGTGGTGTCTAGTCTAACCTCGCAACAAGAGACATCGCACAGTTGCTAGTCTAAATCATCAGAATGATCGTCATGATCAACGAGAAGTGTCACTTACACTAAGCTAGTAAATATAGAAGTTTAGATTCATGTCCCATAACCACTTTCTTAACTTAAATATTTACGAACAAACTGTAAATCTTCACTAATAAAATTGTCACAAGAGGTTCAATCGAACAAGTCCAAGAATTAACCGACGAAGTGAACGCAAGCGTTTCATACCACTTGTTTTACTAAGTCGTTTAATTAGATTTCTCATCCGAGTGAGGTAAAGGTTTGTATATACTAATAGATTGGAAAACGGTTTAAGAAAAGAGCTTTGTTATTAAAAATAGAGTTGAAATTGTTTGTTAAAAGAGTTTTGATATTTACTACTAGTATTGAAACCTTTATATTATAAAGTGACAAAACACAGAAGCAATTGTAGAAACAATCGGTCACAAAGATCGCATACGGAGATGTGAATAAAATCCAAAGAAATCAGCTCAACGTTTTTCAGATAAGATCCCCTACGGAGGGGGGGTCCAGGGGGTGGCAACCCCCCAAGGTGGGGGTGCGGGGGTAACGCCACCGCTTACGGGGTTCGACCTGCCCGGTCAGGTCGCGGGGGTCCAGGTGGCAGCGCCCCGACCAAAACGGTACGACCTAGTGAAGAAAAAATGAGGTCTAACGACCTAAGGGGAATAGGGTCGAGCGACCTAATGGTTGCGACCTAGGGGTCTAAGGAGTCAAGCGACCTAACTGGAGCAACCCTGTGGTCATGCGACCTAACTGAAATGACCAAACGACCTAACAATAGCACAGGTCAAGCGACATAACGTTTTAAGGCCGAGCGACCTAATTAAACTCGCGACTTAATGGTGTGAAAGGCGTGCGACCTAACATGTTACGACCTAAGGGTCGAGCGACATAGTGGAACAAGGTCATGCAACCTAACGTGTTACGACCTAAGGGTCGAGCGACTTAGTGGAACAAGGTCATGCGACCTAATACTTGTAGTAGGGTTGGGCGACCTAACGGAGTAAACGGTCGAGCGACCTAACAGGTTATAGGTCATGCGACCTAGTGGGTTAACGGCGTAACGACCTACGGGTTATAGGCCCAACGACCTAACGGGTTATAGGTCCAACGACCCAGCGGGATAGAAGGTCATGCGACCTAAAAGTGGAAGGCAAGGCCGAGCGACTTAAAGGACCAAGGCCACACGAGTTAAGGCCTAACGACCTAACGACCTAGAGGCCCACGACTTACGACCTAAGGAGCCAGAGCCAAGCGACCTAAGGCTGTATAGGGGATTTAAGGCAAGAAACGACCTAAGTGTTAGCGACCTAACGACCTATAGGCCAAACGACCTACGACCTAAAGCCCGAACGACCTAACACCGAACAAGCATTTAGATGGCCCAGCGACCTATGGTGCTAACTCGCGAGCGACCCAAGGGTTAGGTCGCCAGCGACCTAACTCCGAGCACCAAAAATGGCCAGAACGACCTAAATGCAGAAAATTCACAAAAAAGGCTAAAAATTGGAGTTTTTCGCCAATCCAATCCAAACCAAATGCAAATGTGCATGCAAAAGTGATAGGGAATCATTCCCAACAGTCCAATATAGTTATAGACTAGATTTGTGAGATAAAAATCTCACCTTTTCACTAAAATTTATGAAGATGAAGCTTGAAAGCAAGGAGAAGCAATCCAAAGCTTGAATCCAATATCTTCTACTTGAATTTGGAGTTGAATGTTGGATTTGCAATTGAATTTGTGCTTGGAGTTTTAATTTCCCATTCTCTTCACCATTAATGCCAAAGCTTGAGTTAGTTAGAAAATTTATGAAGAGTGAGAAGAAGGGGGTTGGAACTTGGGCTTAATAGGCTAAACTAACCCAAAGTCCAAAGCGGGAAAAGTTAGTGAAATTTCACTAACTCCAAACTTATCGATGTTTATACTTAAAAAATTGTAAACGGCATTTCGAACTCAATGGAAGTGGTCTCGAGTCCTAATTTGACCGTTTGCAAAAAGTAGCTTTTCGGACCAATATCCGATTAACGACAAAATATTTAAATAAAATTTTTAAATATTAAATCGATAAATATGCAGGTTGTTACAGACTCCCCTCCTTAAAGAAATTGCGTCCTCGCAATGTATAAGATGGAAATAACAAGTAACAACCATAAAAGCATATTAGCACAAATGAAATTTGAAATAGGAAGTTCACCTCAAAGAGCAGGAGTAAGCAAGTCCGGATGTGTTCGCTCGATGAATTCTTTGGATTCCCAAGAGCAATCCTTAGGATTTGAGGACCATTGAACCTTCACAAGCGGAACATCTTTATTTCGAAGTCGCTTGACCTCCGAAGCAATTATTCGAATAGGTTGCTGCTCATAAGTTAAATTCGGCGAAACTTCAATTTCTTCCACAACAGCAGGCTCAAGAATAGAATTGGAATCCCGAAGGCATTTCCGTAATTGAGAAACGTGAAATACGTCATGCATAGCAGAAAACTGAGCCGGCAATGCAAGGCGATAAGCCATGGAACCAATACGTTCAGTGATAGGAAATGGACCAATATATCGAGGCGCTAACTTCCCCGATCGACTGAAACGTACAACACCCTTCATAGGGGAAACACGAATAAAAACAGGATCTCCAACATAAAATTCTAATTTCCTTCCTCGGTTATCGGCATAGGATTTTTGTCTACTCTGGGCTTCTTTCATCCTATGTCGAATAAGTTCAATCTTTTCCGTGGAATCACGAATAAAGTCTGGACCTAAAACCAGCTTCTCACCGGCCTCAAGCCAACAAGAAGAAGATCGGCATGGCCTTCCATAGAGTGCCTCGAAAGGTGCCATACCAATACTAGACTGGAAGCTATTATTATAGGAAAATTCGACAAGTGAAATATGATCTTCCCAACTTCCACCAAAATCGAGCACACATGCACGAAGAAGATCTTCAAGAGTTTGATTCACACGCTCGGTTTGTCCATCGGACTGGGGGTGATAAGCAGTGCTAAAATTAAGCTTCGTTCCTAAAGCTTTTTGAAGACTCTTCCAAAATCCACTAGTAAACAATGGATCTCGATCGCTAACAATAGAAGTAGGAACTCCATGCAATTTAACAATTTCTTTGATAAAGAGTTTGGCCAAAAGAGGAACGGTTCGGTTAGACCGAACGGGAATAAAATGGGCGGATTTAGTAAGTCTATCAACGATCACCCATAAGCTATCATGACCCGAACGAGAACGGGGAAGGCCATCTATAAAATCCATGGAAATCTGGTCCCACTTCCAAATTGGAATTTCTAAAGGTTGCAATAACCCACCAGGCCTTTGATGTTCGGCCTTGACAAGTTGGCAAGTCATGCAACACTTAACAAAGTTAGCAATATCAGATTTCATTCCCTCCCAATAATAAAGTCGCTTCATATCAGCGTACATTTTACTACTACCAGGATGAATGGTGAATTTAGATCGATGGGAATCTTCTAAAATATCTTTACGAAGATCACCAATATTTGGTACGATAAGTCTACCAAATTTTCGAATGTCGCCACGAGAATCAATATCAAAGTCTTTCAAACTTTCAATGTCAATTTTATCCTTAATATTTTGGCCAAGAAGAACCAATTCAGGATCTAGCCTTTGAGCTTCAAGAATGTGGTCTAAGAGAGAAGGATGAGCCTCAAGGCTACATAAAACAAGTGATGAGCACAAATCGGATACGCGCTCTCGAATCTCACAAGTGGATAAAATCTCGAGATCGTTCCATTCGGATATCATCATAGAAACAACTGCTTGTTGTTTACGGCTAAGAGCATCGGCGACACGATTACCCTTACCGGGGGTATAAAGAATATCAAGATCATAAGGTGCAAGGAACTCGAGCCAACGCTGTTGACGCAAATTGAGTTCCTTTTGAGAAAATAAATATTTCAAAGACTTATGATCCGTGTAAAGAATAAATTTCTCTCCTAATAGATAATGACGCCAAATTCGAAGGGCGAAAACAATAGCCGCGAGTTCTAAATCATGTGTGGCAAATCTAGTCTCGGCCGGCTTCAATTGCCTAGAGGCATAAGCAATAACACGTTCTTTTTGCATAAGAACGGCACCCAAACCAACGTGACTAGCATCAGTATAAACAACAAAATCTTGATTCCCTTCGGGAATAACAAGAATTGGAGCATCGGAAAGGAGTTCTTTCAATTTCTGAAAAGAGGATTCACATTTGTCCGACCAAATGTATTTAACTCCCTTCTTAGTTAAGCCAGTAAGAGGCACGGCAATCTTAGAAAAGTCTTTAATGAAACGACGGTAATAACCCGCCAATCCGAGAAAACTACGAATCTCTGTCACACTCTCCGGTATCTTCCAATCTTGAATCGCTTCAATCTTTGAAGGATCCACGGAGATTCCGGATTCGGAAATAATATGACCGAGAAACTTCACACGAGATTGCCAAAAGTGGCATTTAGAAAATTTCGCCTTTAATTGATTGCTCCTAAGAGTTTCCAATACAATCCGAAGATGCTTTTCATGCTCCTCCTCGGTTTTAGAATACACAAGGATATCATCAATGAAGATGAGAACAAACCGATCGAGGAAATCTTTGAAAACTCGATTCATGAGGTCAATGAAATAAGCTGGAGCATTCGTTAACCCAAATGGCATAACAAGCCATTCATAAGATCCATATCGAGTACGAAATGATGTCAAAGGAATGCTATCCTCTGCGATACGAAGCTGATGGAAACCGGTAGCCAAGTCCAATTGTGAAAAGACCTTAGCACCACTAAGCTGATCGAATAGATCATCAATCCGAGGTAAAGGATATTTATTTTTAATAGTAAGATCGTTAAGCTTGCGATAATCAACGCAGAGCCTAAAAGTACCATCGGATTTCTTTACGAAAATAGCCGAAGCTCCCCAAGGCGAGGAACTAGAGCGAATAAATTGCTTCATCTCCAATTCGGATAATTGTTTGCGCATCTCTTCATTTTCCTTATTGGACATGCGATAAGGAGGACGAGTAATAGGTTGAGCTCCATAAACAAGATTAATTCTGAACTCAATTGCTCGTTTAGGTGGTAAACCTAAAACGGGCTCGAATATGTCGGAAAATTCACGAACAACGTGAATACGAGAAATAATATCATCTTCATCATCATCATCGTTATCACGAGGATTTAAAGAATATAAAGATGCCACCAAACAGGATTCTGAATCTTTAAAATTAACAAAAACCTGATTAACAGATAGTGGATGTCGGAGATGAATGGCCCGCTCAGGACATAGGATATGAGCTTCATAATGATTAAGCCAATCCATTCCCAAAATCATTCCAAAGCCTAGGTAACGCATAACATGCAAATCGGCTAGGAAAGAAAAATCGCATAAAATAATCTCCACATCCTTACAAAGCAAACTAAGAGTTGCGGATCCACCAACAGGATTCGCAATTTTTAAAGAAGTCATTAATGCAGTAACACTTAAGGAAAAAGTGTCTACTAGTTCCTTTGATATAAAAGAATGGGATGCACCCGTATCAAAGAGAACTCTAATAGGTTGATCTTGAAATAAAATAATACCATCAAGAATGGAATGAGAAATACCTTGGCCACGAGATGTGTTGCCAGGGGCTTGAGCCACATTTAACTTTCCCTCATTCCTGCCTTTACGTTTGAGGCATTGATGTATAAAGTGATCTGGGCTCTTACAATAGCGACAAGATTTGGGCTTTGAGCACTTATTCACAAAATGATCCTCTGCGCCACAATTGAAGCATCTCGCAATATCAGGAGAAGGAGCCTTTGCAGCAGGAGTTGCTTGTTTACCCTTCTTATTGGGATAAGGGCCTTTGAATTTGTTGGGCCTCTTTTTGTTATTGAAATTGGGTTTGGAAGCTACTACCTCCACCTCACTTTCTTTATCAGCCTCTTCAAGACGAAGAGCGATATCTATAAGCTGATCAAATGCAACTTCTAGTTTTAGGAGTACTGGCTTCTTAAGATTCTTATTTAAGCCATAAACGAACCTCTGGTTCTTCTTTAGTGGAGTATTTATATACTCGACCCCATATTTGGAAAGGGATTCGAATGATGCGACGTAGTCCGCCACAGAAGACTGACCTTGAACAAGGTCAATAAATCGCCGAGCCAAAGCTACTTTTTCAGCCTCGGGCACGAATTTCGATTCGAAGCGTTCCCGGAAGTGCTCCCAGGTGAGATCCGCTTCATCAATTTCTGAGATTAACAGCTCATACCAATCCAATGCTCTTTCTTGGAGCATGCTGGAAGCCACATGGACTCGATGGAGGTCAACGAGGTTCATGCGAGAGAAGATCCTATCGCACGTTCTGAGCCAAGCCTGGACCCCAATGATAGTTTCAGAGCCTTTAAACGGCTTCCCACCCAGGTTGGTGTAATCATTGCACAATCGTGCAAACCCCGACTTTGGGTGGGTAGGTGCCGGATTAGCTCCAGCTGCTTATGCGTTCGTTACTAAATCAAGTAACTGTTGAGTAGTCATAAAAACTCCATCCGGTGGTGGAGCACTAGATGATCCAGCTCTGGGACGACCTGGTCTAGACATTTTCTTACTTAAGAAAGAAAGAAGAGAAAGAAAATAGTTATTCACCAAATGAATATCAATCATTCTTGACAGGTGAAGTAAGGAATCATAAAAGAAATAGGATGAATCGGTTTGAAAACCCGAACAAAATCCTAAAGCAAGACTCCTAAGGTGGACTTAGGACGACGATCCTTGTCAAGTTATTCTACATTGTTCCGAAGTTTGGCTCTGATACCAAGCTGTTACGCCCCACCTCAATACCCACACTAGCCAAGAACACTACGGTGTAGTGCTGTCAATTAGCATGGAGAATAAGGCTGTTGAGGAGCGACCATCCATGTAATTGCTTATCACACGGTGGCTATAAATAATCTTCGAAAACAAACATAGAAGTAATCATAACACAAATCAGTCACAGATATCCATATCACAAAGGCGGAAGAAGATATGAATATATAACTAACACATGAAAGTGTACATCAGAGTAGTGGTCAGTTAGATCCACGATAATACAAAAGAATAGCAACACGTGCTATACAAAAGAATACAACTATGAGTCTATATCTCAAGTGTATACAACAAAAACTGCTAATCTAAACAGTTAGCCAAAAGTCAGAGTGATGAATCCCTGGGAAGAAGTCAAGCAGAAGCACCTGTAACATCTCGGTCTGACCCGAGTATTATTTAAGAAAATAATAAACGGGTCAGTCTAGCTATAAATATCATATGACATGATATAACATAAAAGATATGGCATAAACATAAAATATCCATAATGACATACCACTATAAGTATGTAAATAATGATCAACAAAAGATCAATCAATAAGAGATAATCAATATCACAAGAATCTTCTCAAAGATTCGGAAAGGGCATCATACCCCAAACTTGTACTCACAACAAGTCAATGACATAAATTCTAGAAATCAATGCAAGAAGTCCAGAAATCATAGAAAAGAGAAAGAGGCCTATCACATGACGGTCCGAAGACCAAGGGGAGCTACCCCACATGTGTGAATGGAATCACACAGATTAAGGTCCAGACTAACCAAAAAGCAAAAAGGTATGTGTGAGTGGAATCACACAAGTGGTGTCTAGTCTAACCTCGCAACAAGAGACATCGCACAGTTGCTAGTCTAAATCATTAGAATGATCGTCATGATCAACGAGAAGTGTCACTTACACTAAGCTAGTAAATATAGAAGTTTAGCTTCATGTCCCATAACCACTTTCTTAACTTAAATATTTACGAACAAACTGTAAATCTTCACTAATAAAATTGTCACAAGAGGTTCAATCGAACAAGTCCAAGAAATAACCGACAAAGTGAACGCAAGCGTTTCATACCACTTGTTTTACTAAGTCGTTTAATTAGATTTCTCATCCGAGTGAGGTAAAGGTTTGTATATACTAATAGATTGGAAAACGGTTTAAGAAAAGAGCTTTGTTATTAAAAATAGAGTTGAAATTGTTTGTTAAAAGAGTTTTGATATTTACTACTAGTATTGAAACCTTTATATTATAAAGTGACAAAACACAGAAGCAATTGTAGAAACAATCAGTCACAAAGATCGCATACGGAGATGTGAATAAAATCCAAGGAAATCAGCTCAACGTTTTTCAGATAAGATCCCCTACGGAGGGGGGGTCCAAGGGGATGGCAACCCCCCAAGGTGGGGGTGCGGGGGCAACGCCACCGCTTACGGTGTTCGACCTGCCCGGTCAGGTCGCGGGGGTCCAGGTGGCAGCGCCCCCGGTGGGGTGCGGGGCAGCGCCCCGACCAAAACGGTACGACCTAGTGAAGACAAAATAAGGTCTAACGACCTAAGGGGAATAGGGTCGAGCGACCTAATGGTTACGACCTAGGGGTCTAAGGAGTCAAGCGACCTAACTGGAGCAACCCTGTGGTCATGCGACCTAACTGAAATGACCAAGCGACCTAACAATAGCACAGGTCAAGCGACCTAATGTTTTAAGGCCGAGCGACCTAATTAAACTCGCGACTTAATGGTGTGAAAGGCGTGCGACCTAACATGTTACGACCTAAGGGTCGAGCGACATAGTGGAACAAGGTCATGCGACCTAACGTGTTACGACCCGGTCGAGCGACTTAGTGGAATAAGGTCATGCGACCTAATACTTGTAGTAGGGTTGGGCAACCTAACGGAGTAAACGGTCGAGCGACCTAACAGGTTATAGGTCATGCGACCTAGTGGGTTAACAGCCTAACGACCTACGGGTTATAGGCCCAACGACCTAACGGGTTATAGGTCCAACGACCTAGCGGGATAGAAGGTCATGCGACCTAAAAATGGAAGGCAAGGCCAAGCGACTTAAAGGACCAAGGCCACACGAGTTAAGGCCTAACGACCTAACGACCTAGAGGCCCACGACTTACGACCTAAGGAGCCAGAGCCAAGCGACCTAAGGCTGTATAGGGGATTTAAGGCCAGAAACGACCTAAGTGTTAGCGACGTAACGACCTATAGGCCAAACGACCTACGACCTAAAGCCCGAACGACCTAACACCGAACAAGCATTTAGATGGCCCAGCGACCTATGGTGCTAACTCGCGAGCGACCCAAGGGTTAGGTTGCCAGCGACCTAACTCCGAGCACCAAAAATGGCCAGAACGACCTAAATGCAGAAAATTCACAAAAAGGCTAAAAATTGGAGTTTTTCGCCAATCCAATCCAAACCAAATGCAAATGTGCATGCAAAAGTGATAGGGAATCATTCCCAACAGTCCAATATAGTTATAGACTAGATTTGTGAGATAAAAATCTCACCTTTTCACTAAAATTTATGAAGATGAAGCTTGAAAGCAAGGAGAAGCAATCCAAAGCTTGAATCCAATATCTTATACTTGAATTTGGAGTTGAATGTTGGATTTGCAATTGAACTTGTGCTTGGAGTTTTAATTTTCCATTCTCTTCACCATTAATGCCAAAGCTTGAGTTAGGAAATTTATGAAGAGTGAGAAGAAGGGGGTTGGAACTTGGGCTTAATAGGCTAAACTAACCCAAAGTCCAAAGCGGGAAAAGTTAGTGAAATTTCACTAACTCCAAACCTATCGATGTTTATACTTAAAAAATTGTAAACGGCATTTCAAACTCAATGGAAGTGGTCTCGAGTCCTAATTTGACCGTTTGCAAAAAGTAGCTTTTCAGACCAATATCCGATTAACGAAAAAATATTTAAATAAAATTTTTAAGTATTAAATCGATAAATATGCGGGTTGTTACATCCTCGGTCCACTGAGACGAAATGTAGGACTAGTGCCAATAGTTCATCACTGAGGAAGGGACCCATTGAGCTGAGAAACTGGAGCGACCGATAAGGAGAGAAGTGAGAGTACACTTCGACGTCTAACCTAGAGGTCCAGTATGAACTCCAAGGAGCAATGATTTGAATACTGAATAGAGTCTCTCAAGACTGGGTGAGAAAGATCAAACTGACTACTTTTCTAAAGTGGATTGAAAGGCAACAAGAGCAAATATTGATCTCATCTTTCTTATGCATGGGGGCCGATGCTTGCTTGATGCCGGAAGGTCAAGGAAGTTGGTGACCTGATGAAAAGGGAGCCGACGACCGAAGCCCCGATGAACGGCAGTCGTAACTATAACGGTCCTAAGGTAGTGAAATTCCTTGTCGGGTTGGAAATTTTCTGGTTTTAATCAACGTGTGAAAATACCCATTTTGGCCGCTGTCTCATATTTCGATGAAACAAGTTTAATCGGATATAGAATAGTGAATTATTATAGGACTTCATGTTTCATAGTGATCAGACTTATCTTTTGGCCGTGCGAGCTTGAAAAACGTAGAAACCAATTAAAGGAATTTAATTAAAGTAATTTGATTTTCAAATGCTATCTTCTGAATATGATGGAATTGGCTTCTGATACCTATTCCATTGTATTCGAAATAGGGGTATAACATATAGAACGCCAAGCGGCACGCTTGTTAGGAGTTCAGAAAATTTATGTTCGAATCAGGTCGGAAATTTATATAATAGGCCAAGTTATAATTTCGTTCGAGAACCCTAAATGAGAATAACGCATCTGCTTCCTCTAAATCGAATTAATGACCGATAATCGACAATCTTTTCCCTTCAATTTCTTCCAATTCATTCATCAAAATCAAACGGCTTCAACATGAAAGATGAAGATCTCATCAAGCTCTACGCTTTAGATGGTCGGATCATCAAATTTCACGATGAGTTCTATAACGTTCGAGCTGCAGATTTTTGAGTTTCATGCTTTGATGTGCACGTGCTAGTGGAGGAGGGCGGCGATGCGGGTGTGCTCATGGTCAGCGTTGGCTGAGGGAGGCGGCGATCATTTGTTCTTTAAAAAATATTGAAGGAGTCGCGATTTCGCTCGAGCCTAGGAGATGAGGTCACGCGCATTGCTATAGTGTGAACAAGAGAGAAGGCTGAGAGGATTAGGTTTGTTTAATTTATATCTTAATTAAGTTAATTTTATTTTAATTATCGTTATGTTAATTATTGAATATCTTTTGCGTATGAGGTCCGATTCGAGCAAAACGAGATGCATTTGATTTGTATCGATGTCGTCTACGACATGAAATCAAACTAGAATTTATTTTACTCTGGAAAATTTTCAATTTCAAATAAAGGTGCGTGTTTTAAACGCCCATGAAATACTAAAATATTTTTATGTTCGTTAAATCGATATCATGAAATAATTTAGTTTTATTGACCGTTATTTGGTAATTTAAACTGACATTGTATTGACATATGAACTTAACTATTAGGCGACAGTTAAATTTGAAATTGAAATTAAACCGCTAGTTAAATTCTCGATTACTAATAACTAGTTAACTGTTGTGATTTACTGGCTGTTTTGGATGATGATTGTGATGGATGCTGTTGATTGATATTTTGGATGATTATTTATTTTTATGTATCTTTATTATCACCTTGTATATTATTGATAGTACATAAAACTGTTATTTTAATTATTTTGAATAAATTAAGAAATAGTTGACATGATATATACCTATGGTATTTATTTTGAATTGAAATGATATATATCCATCACTGAAATTGAAATCGAAATAACTGATCACTTGGCCATAAGATAAAAATAATATACGGATGTCGGATTGGTTAAATTGAATGTTTTTAAATTCTTAAATTTGAATTTATTTAAATGATGTTGATTTAAAGGAATAAAATCAAATTTCTAAAGGTTGAATTAAATTCGAATTCAAGTATTCAAAAGTTGGTATATAAATTTGTTAATAGAAATTGTTTAAAGCATTGAATTTGAAATTTTAAAGTTATAGTTGAGAAATTATTTGAATAATGGAAATTGATTTGCTTTAAAGGATTTGAACTTTATTCGAACTTTGAAATTCATCTAAGTAAAAGTGATTTAAATTGACATGTCAAACTTGAGCTCGGAATTGAATTAGTTTGAATATTTGAACCTTAAATTGAATGTCGAGGTTAAATTTGATTTAAATGATTTAATTCGATATTTTGAAATCGACGTCGATATAAATTGGAATGTTTTAAAATCAAGAATTGAATTGAAATTAATTCGAATTGAGATTAATTGAAACTGAAATCGAATTAATTTGAAATGGGAATTGAAATTGATTTGAATTGAGATCAAAGTTGAGTCTATTTAAATTGAATTGAGATTGAAAATGATTTGAATTGAAAGATTTGGAATTGAATCAGTTTGATTTAAATTTGGACCTAAATCCAGATTTATCAGAAATAGGAAGAAACAATTTTGAATTTGAAATTATTTTCACTATAAACTATTTTGAAGTTCATATTTTTAAATTTGCAATTTATTTAAATTCACTAGTTATTTAATATATAATCTATTTTGATATCTAAACTATTTAAGCTATTCAAACTATTTTCTAAAATTCAAACTAGTCAAAGTGGGAACTGTTTATATTTAAATCATAGATTTAAATGCGAATTTGGTTAAAATGAAGTTCTAACCTAAATTGTAATTTGAATCGAATTTTGAAGTAAAAATGACACATCGAAAAGTAAATATGAGGATTTTGAAACGAAGGATATTGTGAAGCGAATATGATATTTTGATATCAAGTATGAACGTTTTTATAATGTAAAAGAACCAACCAGTGTGTAAAATGATGTTTGGTTATTAAAGAGACTAAGGCCTCTTATTGGCATACTCTCTATCAATATTAGAACCACTTTAATAAATGTGTACGTGGAGGAGACTCTAGAACGAAGTAGTTGGATTCAGTGTATGTTTGCTAGATTTAAAGAAAGATAACGATGATGGATTGGCATATACACTTGTTTCAATTTCAAATGAATAAAATTTGGTGTACGTTTGCTGGAATTGAAGAAAGAGAACGATGATGGATTGACCGCGACACTTTTTCAATTTGAAATGACTAAAACGGGACGGCTTAAACTAGGCCATGTGAGCTAGCTACCCCCAAATTCTTCGATTTTTCTTATGGACTTGGTCCTAACTATTACCTTTGTTGTTGGGTTCGATTGGTGCATCTTGATTGGGATAACCTCCCTTTGCCTCGATATAGGATAGGTGGACGTGGTGAACGGTTGTGGCTACGATGCGTTACCACCAGCTCGGCAACTCAAGCCGGTAGTATCCTACCTTGGGCATTGCCTCACATGCCTTTTCATACTTTTATCCTTATACGAGACCACTACGAGTTTAGTTTAGTGTTATCGTATCACGGCGCATCCCTATCTACCGATGTGCTACTGGTTTTTTTATGTGCAAACTGTATGACAATGCTTAAGAATGCATTAAGGGGGATTAATGTAAAGCCTTAGTGCTAACAAAAATATTTATTTTACCGATTAGACATTACATATATAACATATTCTACTATATATAAATATTTTGATAGATCCATAAGAGATGGAAAATTCTGTAACATCTCTTGAGTTATTGCATTCACGTTATACAGATAGGAGATGTAAAACCTTATAAACATTTCTAACGATATTACACTCCTGTTATATGTGATATTGATTTGACTCAAATAAGGATATTTTAGTCCTGACTCGAGTGTTTTTTCTTTTCATTATACTCAGGTCGGTCTTGAGTTTTCAGCGTATTTAAGGTCAATTATTATAGAGGTCGAAGAGGTAGATTTGGTATATTATTATTACTACTATTATTTCCTACATCATGTTGTTCTGCTGCATTATCTATTTTGTCTCTGTTATATATATAACCCTAATGGATGTTGTAAAATTTTAATCAAATGTATAATATAAACAGCTTCATGAACTGTTTATTTGATTATTATATTTTGTCATTCCGCTACGAGATTCTATGCTTTTTTTCTTCCTTTCTTATTTTTCTTAATTACCCCCATAGATTATCGATGTTTCGGATTGTTTGAGTTGGACATGTGTGGATTATTATCGATTTAAACCTTCCGAAATGTGGGTCGTCACATTAATTTAGGGAAGAAAACCTTTCATTTCTGTCTTTAAAACTTATGTAGTTAATTAAGGTAAGATTTTGATTTAATTTGAGAGAGAAACCTTTTATTTCTCTCTCATTAGTTAAATTCATTGATTTATTAAATGTCATTAATGAGCAATTTATACACGGCATAAACTACAAGTATATCCAAATATACTCTAGTATATATTCTTAAAATTCAACAGATAAGAAGTATACATGGCTAATGTGACCGTATGTAGATGTTGAGATTTACATCGCAACAAACTCATTTCCTGTAAAGGCCCGGAAACTACACTCGATTTAAGCTGACAATAAATCACACATGTCCAGCCCAAAATGAATGGAAAACCGGATCTTTATGAGAAATAAAGAAAGAAGAGAGAAGAAGAGAAGAGAAGAAGAAGAGAATAAAATGAACTAAAACAATCATAGAATCTCACAATCGTAGTGGAACAACATATAATAAATATCAGTGATCTTTACAAAACAGAAACTGTAATATACATACATCCATCAGAGTACAACAATCAATCACTAATCATCAGCTTAGACAGTTATAATAACATGTCCTTATATTGCTGATGATTTAAACAACAATGCAACGGAAAATAAACATATATGTGAATATGACTAGAAAACCTCTAGCTCCTCAAAAGCATCCAAATCTAAATCTGTAAATATGCTTGGTATGACCCAAGCATTAAAAAGGAGAATGTCTGGATCAGTCTGGTAAATTAAGTGAGAAAACACATGTCAACTGAATTTTAAAGTTATAAAAACCTTCCTTTATCAAAACAAAGGTATCTCGTATAACCATGTCTACACAGAAACACGAACGAGGTTTTACCTTACGATAACCAAAACATTTTATATCAAATCCTATTATATTGTACTAGTGTCTAATATACAAATAATATTAATCATAGTCGAAATTGTTACATTGATTAAATTCCAACATATTAGCCACACGGTGGGTTCTACAAACAAAATGGCAGGCACGTAGTGGATAATGGATTTCCATACAAATGATTAGGTGAAGGGACTACCCTCTAGCAGTACATCTCTAGAGGAATGTACCAAGGCCCAACTGATGATCCTCTACCAACACAAGACCGGCCTACCTCTACCTAGATAATACCGAATATGCCATCACCTCGGTCGTTACCGATCTATCCGAGGGCCTTCATCGCATACATCCACGATAATTAAAAACCCAAACATCATAGAGGGAATAAATATATCTGAAAGGGGATGATCATATCCTAATGGTTGTGAACCATATATCCTTGTTGCATCTACCTTGGTTCAGTCATTTTTGGGTGTGAGGCTAGAGGTAACGATTACCTTTCACATAGTGCATCATCTTTCCTCTTTGAATGCCACGTTGATATTCCATCATCACACAACCAATTTCTATAAAGATATAACTCATGAGCTCGTACGTCTCAGAAAAGGGTGTTAAGCTAAGAGAAGTTGCCTTCTCTGCCACTAAACAGATGATACATTCATAGAGATCAATCAATGTAATTAGAAATGCAACGTCATACATTCGTCCATACAAGTTATCCAGGAACAGGACAAACCGAAGGCACTTCTCCTACCATACTCCATCGGAAGTCACTCCTAGGATTAGTAGCGATTAGTCCTTGCATTGTGTATTTCATAACGAGGAGACCACTGCCACTATATGTATATTGGGAGTTTATCCCCAAATGATCAACAAGCAGTCCTTCATTACGGAAATTCCAAATATCAATATCTTACAACATCTGTACATTCGAATGCACATATGTTGATCCATGGTGGTTTTGGATAAATTCGATCTCGATCTCTTTAGGTCAACAACGATAAAGAGGCCAAATTTGATAGTCAGTTATTTAACTACCAAAGCAAACAATAACATCTAGCACCACAAGCTATCACTAGGCCCATTTATTCTTTTATTAATTAAATCACTTTCCAAAAATATTCACTTCAAATTATCTTTAAAAAGGTATACTCATAAAACCATTTCAAATTTTTCAATATTGGAAAACTACCATATACTTATATCAATATTATAAGCATATTCACAAATCATTTCATTTTCAATACTTGGAAAATATTTCCATATACTTTTATCAACGGTATAAGTATATTATATAACACTTCCAGTAGATTTCTATAACCGTACAACTCTAGAATTTGTATACCTCCATACGGGTGTTAAGTATAGGAAGCAATGCTCCTACCCACCAAGCCTTTAGTATGATCATAAGAACTGATTCGTGAATTTCACGATTGAAGGTTAAAACATCATTTATTGGGTCAAAACGAATGTTGCGTAAAACATAGTTACGACAACCCAAAAACATTAGTATAGGGATTTGATTTATCATACATACATACATATAAATCTCATATACTACATGAAACATTTCCTTTTGGATAATCATTTACTATAAAACAGTGTTATAGTCCATGCCTTCCGTACTTCCTCGAAAACATCTATTACGATAATAAATGTTGAAATCTATATTTTCGAAACTTATCACATTTCAAAACATTTTTCAAACCCAATAAATTCTCTTTGGAATTATTATTTTCCAAAACATTACTTTCAAAAGATAAATTTACTTTTAAAAACTTAAATATATTTCATTTACACAAAAATCCTTATTTAAATCTCAACATAAATCATTTTCATATTTATAAAACTATTTTTATAAATCTCCTTTCGATTTTAAAAACTTCTGTTTTATAAAATCTCTTTATTTATAAAATTCTTTCTATAAATCATTCTTTCATAAAACTAATTTTACTATCAAAATCCATTTATAAATCCATTTCTTTATAAATTAAATTTATTTATAAAATCCATCTATAAATCTATTTCTTTATAAATCAAATTTATTTATAAAATCCATTTACCCAACAACTTCAAATCTATTTACTAAAAATTTATAAATTCCAATTATAAATCTATTTCTTTGTGTATAAAATATTATTTCTATAAATTCTTTTTATAAACTTACTCAAAAATCTCTACTTAAGAATATTTCATAAAACTATGTTTTTATAACATAAAAAATCATAACTTTTTATTTCTTTAAAAATAAACTCATTCCTTCTAAAGTCACTTTGAAAATCATTTCAATTCAAAATCACTATTTTATAGTATTTCAAAATACTAAAATTATGGCCCAGTGCTACCATAACACTAAATAAGCAAAACATATCCTTATCATCATATATAGCATCCAACACATCATATATCAAAATATATAGAAATTAGATCAATAATGTGAGGAATCCTGTTGGATCCGTCTAATATGTCCCCCAGCATCACATACAAAATATAATTATAAAAATATAAATCAACCGCTTCGATGCGAGATTCATATACAAAGGGTCATCCGCTCTTACATGGGAACGTATAATGTCTCATTCGCTCCAATAGGCGGAAATATATCCAAACCAGCTGAAAAATATAGTATATCATCCAAACAAGCAACAGACAACATAAATAAAATTATTCACACTTACATAAAAATGTAAGCGAGCCAGAGAGAAGAGTTTACTCACAAAAATGCCAGAAATTTCTTAAGCACTCCGGTTTGAATTAAAATTGGACGATCGTTCAATTTAACTCAAAATTCCAACTAGCTCCAAATTCGTCCAATATAACTCCATAGCATAGAGTTCATTAATACGAACGCAACGTAACTTGTCGCGTTCAATTTGGACCTCGTACGAGAAAGTCATGGATTATTAACATTTGGTATAATTATAAATAACATAATTAACTAAAAATTTAAATGTTTTAACCTCCCTTTCCCTTTGTTCACGTGCGCAAGTATACGTGCCGAGCTCGTCTTTTATATATATATATTTATTTTGCTCGAATCTCGATCGCTCGTTGCACAACCTACGACCGCAACCCACCTAACCGCCCCTCGCTTGTCGCGCCTCTGCGTGCACCGCTGTCCCACTACAGCACACGCAACACGAAATCGCCAAACCCAAAAACTACAGTGAACGCGAACTAATTATCGTCACCTTGGTTCATCGATCGACGATCCAACCGGTAGATAACTTCGTATCGATGTGTTGTATGTTTTCCTAGTTGAAGTAGAAGGCTAATTCGATCCCTAGAGGTTTCGATCATTGTTGGCCATTGGATAGTTTAATTTAATGGCGGTTGAGAAAATTAGAAGCCAGTGTTTTAGCAAATGAAAAAAGTTGAGAGCCTTATATAGAAAATTTTCCAAATCACTACTCATCCTTGAAATTTTCGGTCTCCAAACGAAGTGTGTCGTCTGGCGTTCTATATATTATACCCCTATCCCAAGCACAATGGAATGTATATCAGAAGCCAATTCCATCATATTCAGGAGATAGCTTTTCAAAATCAAATTATATTAATTAAATTTCTTTAATTAATTCTTACATGTTTCGAACTCGCACGACCATACGATATGTCCAATCGCCATGAAATTCAACGACATATAATAATTCACTATTATGGATCTAATGAAATTGGTTACGTCGAAATCCAAGATAGTCCCCTAAAAGACTATTTTTGCCCGTTAATTAAAACGAGTAATTTCCAAAATCAATATAATCACTTTTAAATCCATTTAAAAATGTTTACTTTTGAATCCAAGATAATCCCCTAAAAGACTATCTCCTTTCTAATTTAAATAGAATTTGAATCAACTTTTGAATCATTTTCATTCACATTAATTTCAAGATTCAATTATTTAAAAAAATTCAAATATTAAATTTAACAATTCAATTATCAAATAAATCGCACTATTTGAAATATAAGTTATTTAACTTATAAAGAATTTTTCAATATTTAAAATCAATTAAATATTCCAAATTCAAATGAAAATTTTGTGTCGTTATAGACTTCCCTCCTTAAAAGAACTTCGTTCCTAAAATTACAAAGTAAGGAAAAATGTCCCAAACCTATTAAATTTTCAAAAACAAGTAGTGGATACTTTGGTATCACATTTTCTCAATCATTAAATTCATAATTAAATTTCCAAAACCAACTAATACCATCGAAGTTGTAAAAACAAAATCAAATTTATAGTTATCAAAATTTTTCCCAAAATTCTCAAAAAGTTTCTAATGCCATATATTTACGAAAAATTTCGCCAATGTTTCCTTTGCGCGGTTCGATCGAAAAAAATCACAATATATTTATAATCACAAATATATATATCTTATCTTCAAGGATGAGGCATCCCGTGGTGAAAAAATATAAAAGTACGATATATAATATGAGAAATGCACCTTTTTTTATAATTATCAAGCAAATACACTCAATATATTGTGAAAGCGAGAACCAAATGTGAAGCATACACCATCCGCTACTAGTAATCACTCAACAACCAATGAGAACAAGTATAGGGAAAGTAATATCAATATATAACATGTACTAATACAATAACTATATGCAAATGTAGCAAATGCAACAAATGCAGCAAGAGAAACCATCAAATAATTAATATTCATCCAATTAATTCATAATCATACAAATTTGCATTTTTGAATGTCAACATTTAATTTATTAAAGCCCTATACGATGTACATATATTATCCTTATGCAAAACCATATTTGATCCCTCACTCGATCACACAATTTCACTTCCGAACTAGTATTGTTCACACGACCACTGTAGTGCGGACTCAGATTCGGTTTCTTGATTAGAAAACCGCCACTCTCCTTGTATAGCCATATACTATGATAGAGAATATTAGAACCAATCAAAAAACCATATCCAGGGTTTGCCATCAAGAAATCGAGTGAAAAATCCTGACTCGGATCAGTGTAAATCACCTCGAAATCGTATATTCGAATCTGGATAACGGTTATGCGAATAAAATAATATACGTACGACTTACGTTTTTATTTCAATTGGTTTCATATTATATCCCTTTTTTTATTTCCATTCAATTCCTTTTACATTCATTTGGTCCACCTCAATTTAAATCAAATTCAATTATTCCTATTAATTTCACTTACATTCAATTTATTAACATTCACTTATTAATATCCACTTTAAATTCAATTTATGTTTAACAACATTTCATTCCATACTCAATTCATTTTACAACTTAAATTGAGTTGCATTTTAAAACTTATGTTCATTTTCACTTCAATCAAATTCTAATTTATTTAACTCATTTCGTCGCACTTTACTTAACTTTGAGTTAAATTTTATTTTAAAATTCATCTTAATTAAGTTAGATTTTATTTCATTATTTTATCTGTTTCATTTCAAATTCAGTTCACTCTCATTTGACCTTTCTTAAGATAGACTTCATTTCACTTATTTCGCCTTGGTTGTACAAAACCATTTTTTATTTGCTTATCTTTGTATATATTTATCATAATAACAACTTTTATTAGAACATAATCAACAAATGATAATAATCAAATATTACCATTCACTAACAATCAACAATCTGTATATAACTATAATAATTTCTAAAAAATTATTCCTTTATATATAAAATATAGTTTAGGTAAAATTATTCCTTTATATATAAAATATAATATAGGTAAAATTATTTCACTTACCCACTTTAAAACAATATTGTGTCGGTTTTCCAAGCGTTTAGAAGCCCCTATCGGTAACATGGCATCTCATATATTAATTAGAATTCATAAGCCACTTAAACAGATAAAGTAACACAATATAAAACATTTTTATATCACTAAAAAATACGCGCTCATATATGCAATACACTCAAACTCAATCTAAGGCAATACTAACCCTATCTATAATGAGATATATATATAATACACTCAAACTCAATCTAAGGCATTACTAACCCTATCTATAATGCGTACCCATCAAAGCCTAGGTGTTCGCACAATCCTAAGCTCTGATACCAAATGTAAAGGTCTAGGATTTTCAACCATCGGCAGTGATGCCGCTAGGCTTTTCAACTATCCCAGCACCATTGTGGCATACACGGGTACCTCAAATCTGATTTTACGGCTAGCCTCCCGACTAACAACTAACCCTTTATCAATAGGGACATGTAGAGGTAAGAGTCTCTTGCTCGCCACAAAACAGAAAGCGAGAACCGCCTATCAAGCTGCACACTCCAACTGATGGAGCATACCCCAACATAAGGGGTAAGTGCCAGATCAGATCCAATCCCGGTCTTTTTGGATCAACATTGATAAAGAGGCCAAACTAAACAGATAGTACGTTAATAGAAATCAATCAATGTAATTAGAAATGCAACGTCAGACATTCGTCCATACAAGTTGTCCAGGAGCAGGACAAACTAAAGGCACTTCTCCTACCACATCCTATCGGGAGTCACCCCTAGGATTAGTAGCGATTAGTTCTTACATTGGATATTTCACAACGATGAAACCGCTGCACTATTGGGAGTTTATCCCCAAATGGTCAACAAGCAGTCCTTCATTGTGAAAATCCCAAATATCAATGTCTTCCAACACTTTACGTATACGCTGGTCTGAAGTGGTTTCGGATAAATCTGATCCCGGTCTCTTCGATCAACAACGATGAAGAGGCCAAATTTGATAGTTGGTCATCTAACTATCAAAGCAAACAATAATATCTGGCACTACAAGCAGTCACTAGGCCTATTTATTCTTTTATTAATTAAATCACTTTCCAAAATATTCACTTCAAATTACCTTTAAAATGATACATTCTCAAAACCATTTCAAATCTTTCGATATTAGAAAACATTTCCATATACTTATATCAACAATATAAGCACATTCACAAATCATTTCATTTTTAACAGTTGGAAAATATTTCCAAATACTTATATAGATGATATAAGTATATTTTATAACACTACCATTTGAAGACACACAAAATAGATTTCCATAAACGTACAATTCCAGAGTCCACACACCTCCGGACAGATGTTAAGTATAGGAAGCAATGCTCCTACACCACCAAGCATTTAGTACGATCATAAGAACCAATTCCTGTATTTTACGATGGAAGGTAAAAACATTATTTATTTTGTCAAAACGAAAGTTGCGTAAAACATCTTTATGACAACCCAAAAACATTAGTATAGGGATTCGATTTATTATATATATAAAATCCCATATACTATATAAAACATTTTCTTTTAAAAATCATTTACTATAACAACAGCTTTATAGTCCATGCCTTCCATACTTCCCCGAAAACGTCTATTATAATAATAAATGTTGAAATCTATGTTTCCAATACTTATCACATTTTAAAACATTTTTCAAAACCATTAAATTCTCTTTGGAATTATTATTTTCCAAAATATCACTTTTAAAAGATAAATTTACTTTTAAAAACATAAATATATTTCCTTCTCATAAAAATCCAAATTTAAATCTCAACGTATCATTTTCATATTTATAAAATATTTTTTTAAATCTCCTTTCGATTTTAAAAGCTTCTATTTTATAAAATATCTTTATTTATAAAATTATATTTATAAATCATTCTTTTATAAAAACTATTTAACTATCAAAATCCATTTATAAACCCATTTTTTTATAAATCAAATTTATTTATAAAATCCATTTATAAACCCATTTCTTTATAAATCAAATTTATTTATAAAATCCGTTTACCAAATAAATTCAAATCCATTTACTGAACATTTATAAATTTCTATTATAAATCTATTTCTTTATTTATAAAATATTACTTCTATAAATCTTTTTTATAAACTTATACAAAAATCTCTACTTAAGAATATTTCACAAAACTGTGTTTTTATAACATCAAAAATCATAAATTTTTATTTCTTTTCATTCATTATTAAAACATATTTATACTTTCAAAATTACTTTGAAAATCATTTCAATTCAAAATCACTATTTTATAGTATTTCTAGATACTAAAAACATGGCCCCGTGCTACTATAACACTAAATAAGCAAAACATATCCATGTCATCAAATATGACATCCAATACATCATATATCCAAACATATGAAAAGTAAATCAACAATATGAGGAATCCTGTTGGATCACTCCAACCTGTCCCTCGGTATCACATACATAATATAATTATAAAAATACAAATGAACCGCTTCGAGGCGGGATTCGTATACAAAGAGTCATCCGCTCTTACATTAGAACGTATAATGTCTCATCCACTCCAATAGGCGGGAATACATCCAAACCGACTTATAAATATAGTATATCATCCAAACAAGCAACAAATAACATGAATAAATTTTTTTTCTCACTTATATAAAAAATATAAGCAAGTCAGAGAGGTGAGTTTATTCAAAAAATGTCAGAAATTGCCTAAGCGCTTCGGTTTAAATTAAAATTAAACGATCCTTCAATTTAACTCAAAATTTCAACTAGCTCTAGATTCATCCAATCCAACTCTATAGTATAGTGTTCGCTGATACGAAAGTAATGCAGCTTGTCGCGTTCGATTTGGACCTCGTACGAGAAAGTTGTAGATTTATTAACATTTGCTATAATTAAAATTATAATTAACTAAAAATTTAGACGTTTTAACCTTTCATCCTCTCCCTCTATTCATGCGTGCAAGTATACAGGCCGAGCTCGTCTTTTTTTTTTACTTTGCTCGAAGCTCAATCGCTCGTCGCGCAGCCAACGATAGTCACCCACATGACCGCCCCTCGCCTGATGCGCCTCCGCATGCACTGCTACCGCCCTGTCGCACCTCATGCACTTAACCCAAAAACTGCAGGTAATGCGAGCTAATCATCGTCGCCTAAGTTCGTCGATCGACGATCCAACTTGTAGATAGCTTCGTATCGATGTGCTCTACGTTTTCCTATTTGAAGTCAAATGCTAATTTGACCCCTAGAGGCTTCGATCTTTGTTGGTCGTTGGATAGTTTAATTTAATGGAGACTGAGAAAAGTAAAAGCTAGAGTTTTTAGCAAATGAAATAAAGTGGAGGGCCTTATATAGGAAAATTTTCAAAGCACTATTCATCCTTGAAAATTTCAAACTCCAAATGAAGCATGCCGCCTGACGTTCTATATGTTATACCCTTATTCTGAACATAATGGAATATATGTTGTAAGCCAATTCCATCATATTCAGAAGATAGCTTTTCAAAATCAAGCTATATTAACTATATTAATTAAATTCCTTTAATTAATTTCTACGCGTTTCGAACTCGCACGACCAAGCGATGCGTCCAATCATCACGAGATTCAACGGCATATAACAATTCTTTATTACGGATACAATGAACCGGTTTCATCGAAATCCGAGACATCCTCAAAAGACTATTTTTGCACGTTAATTAAAATGAATAATTTCCAAAATTAGTTTAATCACTTTTAAATCCATTTTAAAAAGTTTACTATCTCCATTCTAATTTAAATAAAATTTAAATCAACTTTCAAATCGTTTTCATTTACATTAAATTCAAGATTCAATTTAAAAAATTCATATATTTGGTTTAACAATTTAATTATCAAATAATCACTATATTTAAAATATAAGTTAGTCAACTTATAAAATTAACTTTTATATATTTACAATCAATTAAATACTCCAAATTCGAATGACAATTCTGGGTCGTCACAGACTCCCCTCCTTAAAAGAATTTTGTTCCCGAAATTACCAAGTAAGAAAAAATGTCCCAAACCCACTAACTTTTTAAAAACAAGTAGTGGAAACTTTGTTATCACAATTTCTCAATCTTTAAATCCATAATTAAATTTCCAAAACCAACTAATACCATCCAAATTTGTGAAAACAATGCTCACAACATCAATCGGTGTAAACAAATTAGATGTCAATACGAATATAAATGATTAATATATACACACAGTATAATATATTAAAGACGGTTTCCAATCAAAATTATTTTTATTTTGTTCCAAAACAACCAAAGGAAAAACAATAAGGATTTGGACAACTTAGGCATACGTAAATTCATGATAGAATATTCACATCAAAACATAATAGAGAACAACTACAAAATTGACAAAGAGAAAGAAGGTCTAAATAATATCAATGATAATGAACATATTCAACAAAGAGATGAAGGGAAAAATTGATCTGAACTAAATAAACATATTAGACATACTTTCAGTGGAGATGAACATAAAAGAGTTAGAATTACTTGTTACAAGATGAACCATTCAAACACCAAATAAATCATATGAAATCCAAACATATGAATAATCATAATAAAATAATCAGATAATTACCTTGGCTGCTGATGTGCACGTAAATGTGCATATTTTTACCACCATATTTATTCTTTTTAAATTAAATAAATGATCATATTGGGTATTTTAACTTGTTTAAACCAAAATTCATATTATTTGAAATTGTCACATATTCATCTTCATCCAGGGGCAAAATGGTCATTTTTTGTGCATATATTTCTTTGAGAAAAATTAATTGAAAATTTGTATATATTTTTGTAGGAATTTGATCTCAAATAGAAGTGGTTTCATGAAGATATGCATGCACAAAATTAATACAAAAGAATGAAGATGGAAATAATTCAAAGTGAAGAACATGGAGGACCCCACCTACCCACCTACCTTAATGTACAAATTAAAGGCTAATGCACATGCTTTTAGAGTTAATGGCTTCATGTACACTTAATGGGGGATTAAGGCATGTTAATGATAACTTGGCCTCCACACTTCCTAAGGGGCATTTTGGGCATTCCCCAAAAAAATGAATTAGAGTTTTAACACTTGTATAAATACCCCTTATGTTTCATGTAGCCATCTTCCTCTTAGTTAGTTAGTTTTAGTTTAGAAAATAAATCAAATCTCTCTTTCTTTCCATGGCTACTTATCCATTTCTTCTCTTATGTAATTCTTTTTTTATGCAATGTTAATTATTGTTTCTTTTTAATTACATGTTCATTTCCTTTTATGCAAGTAGTGTAGATTTTCCTTTATGCAGTTAGAATAGTTTTCCATTTCACTTTGCTCTCTTTTCCTTTTCTTTTTCTCTTATGTTGCAAGCTACATTTGTTCATATGATAACAAATATGAGAGCTTAATCCCTACAAATTAGGGGTAATGAAGCTCTCAAGTATGTAGATGCAACATTTTGATGTTTATACTCTCTTTTGTGCTTTAATGGAAACACTTGAAGTGGTTTAATGATGTTGTTTAGCTTTGAATTTGATAGTCTATGTTGTTCATAACAAATAGGCTATCTTAAACAAACATAACACAAATTTCCTCTTCATCTAAATATGATTATGGCAAAGAAGTGAATGTTGAAATTGAAATTTGATAGCCTATATTTCTAAACACTAGTTAATAGGCTATGCTTAAAATAGATTTTTATTTCAACTTTGTTGTCATATTTCATGAGAGTTAAAAGTGTATTAGTGGTTGTGTTATAGTTTGATGGTTTATATTGAGCTAATTAATAGCACAAATATACCATACTTATGATAAGCACATCAACTAATTCACTAATGACAAGAAAAGAGAGATCATAACTTCATTTTGTTGATTTATGTGATCTAGAGAGTGGAAATTGCCTCTAAATTTTCTTAACACTCATAATTTTATCAATTTTCTTTTGCTTGTTTTTCTTCTTTTCTAGTTTAACATTCTCTTCAAGATTAGTTTAATTTGATTGAATAGATTTTTAAAATCATCAATTCCTTATGGATCGACCCGTATTCGCCGCGTGCTACATTCGTACACCGTGCGCTTGCGGTAAATTTTATTTCAAAATTCGTTCGACGGTTTTCTAAACCGATAGAATTTCATGTAATTTTCTTTTCTTTTATGCAATGGAGACTCAGCTTCATTTTTTTGCTCTTTTTCATGGTTTATTTTTGCCTTTTCTTTACAAAAAAAAAGTCCCAAAAACATCTTTTGATTTATTTTTAAAGAAATACTATAGGATAAATATATGGTTTTGGCTTATTAAATTGAAAATTTTGGAAGTTTATTTATCTTAAAAAAAATGAAGTTTGATTACAAATAACAATGGTTTAACTAGTATATAAGAAGATTCATACGTGTTAATTATGAAATACATCCTAATTGAAAATCTTTGTTTTAAAAAGTGGTTGATTTAAAGTAAAGATATAACATTTTTTTGTCTTCTAAGTTAAATGATGCTAAGATGATTTTGCAAAACTCTCTTTCTCCTTAAAAAAATCAAAATAATATATATATATATATATATATATAACATCTAAGTATTCACTCTCATTTAAAAGTCCTCACGGTTATGCATGTGTGAATTACTTGGAATCTTTGATTATGTGCTTTCATACTCATTTAAAAGTCCTCACGGTTATGCATGTATGGAACACATGTAAAAAAAAGAACAGTCTTAATAAAACCACCTACGGTCGATAGGTGTATGCACGAAAGTGTGTGCACTCGCCATGCTCTGTACTCCCTCACATAAGCCCGAAAGGCAGTGCATGGGTGGTATATCTGGCCTCAGTTTACTTGAGCTAGGTGTGTAATTTTTCTTACAAATAATGAGAGAGCAAGCAATTGAAATCCTAGCACTATTTTTACTTATTTGATTTGATTTGTTATTGAAAAGAAATGAAAATACCACTTTGATAAACTTTGATAATCAACTAAGGATCCATTTTATAATTACACTTTGTTATCAACCGAAACAACAAGTTAAACTATTGTTTATTTGTTATGATAACTTGATTTTTGTTGAAAATTTTGACGAGTAAATGACATAAATTTTCAAGATAATAACCAAAACCTATATTTAACTTATTTGTGTCAATTTAAAAATAAATCCTTCATTTGTAAATATTTTCAAAATTTTGCATTCATCTCTTTGTAAATAAATCTTGCATTTTGTAAATATTTTCATCATGCATTTGGATTTTGTGGGTAGTATCCACTGAAAACCCTCACGGGACAACACTCGTCCTACTGGGGACACCCAGAGGTTTAACGGCTTATTACATACGCTCAATGCAATCGTGCTCCCTACGAAAACGGATTTACCTTAGTTTTAGTTTATTCAAGGACGAATAAAAACATAAGTGTGGGGGTATTTGATGTGCACGTAAATGTGCATATTTTTACCACCATATTTATTCTTTTTAAATTAAATAAATGATCATATTGGGTATTTTAACTTGTTTAAACCAAAATTCATATTATTTGAAATTGTCACATATTCATCTTCATCCAGGGGCAAAAGTTGCTGCTAAAAATCATACCTTGAACAATGAATCAAAAGCTGCTACATTCTTGAATCAACCTCCATGTTGCAAAGATCAAGAGGTATAAACCACCTATGCTAAATTGATTTAATTTGTATTTGGTTTTGGAAATTTTAGTCATATACTGTCCGACCCAAAATTCATCATTCAAAAGTCGACATCAAATACCTCACTTGTATTCAACTGCCGGAGATTCGAACGTCAAATTTTAGTTCGGATGGAGCTTATAACAACATCAGATGAATATAAAACAGCGGAACAGAGTGAATATCATGCATATATCACAGATACAACAGTATAATATCCATTACTACATCAGAGTATTTAATACATACACCTCAACACCAAATAAACATCATAATAATACCACAGTGATCATATATCTAAAAAGTCTTCAAAGGAATGAAGTGATGACGAACTCCCAAAGACTAAACACCTGAGATCTCCAAAAGCTTCCAGAATATCTCCAAGATAAGAGCTCCAAAATACTGCTAACTACAGAGTACTGAAAACCTGCTACTAGGCTGCTTGAGTAGAAATTATGAACACCCAGAGTTTAGGAAAGAAACAATAAATTCCAGGTCAGTCATGGGACTTGTATGACTAAACAAAAACAATTGCTTTTAAAGAAACTAGATTTATAAAAGAATTTCGGAATGCTTTTAAAATGAAACTACCATATGACCTCCCGCCACACACACAATGCAATTGCAGAATTGGAGGAGATTTCTTCTTATGATAGTCAAATATGCTTGGTACGGGAAAATTTCTTTGATATTATTACTAGTGCATAGTGTAGAAAACATTCCGAAAGTATAATATAAATCTTAGCTAGCATAGGTACCATTATACTATGCCTACTATAGCACCATATTAGATGGCAAGTCCTACAATTAAAACCGTACAGGGTTTCGTATTGGGAATTGGATTTCCAACAAAGGATTAGGCTAGGGAACTTCCAGGGCCACATGGGTACGCCTCTGGAGGGACGACCCGAGAACCTAACAGGATCTCTGCCAACACAAGGCTGGGTTACCTCTAAACTAGGTAACTACTGACATGAGTTTGCCATCCCCTAGTTGTAACCAACCTTTATCGGGGGCCCCAGCAACAATCACAAAGTAATATATATATATATATATATATATATATATATATATATATCTGCGATATCCATATAAGTTAAGTATCTGGGCTCCATACCATGATACCACTTCTATCCAGAAGGAAATGCACATACCCTAAGGGGCGCTACCCCCAATAACCTTGCTGCATCTTTCCTGTTTCGACCATTACCGGGTTGTGAGGTTCGACGAAGTCTTGTCCACAAAGCTACGCTTTTCACAAAGCCATGCTTTGATCAACAAATGATCCACAACACTCATCATGCCACATTACTAAGTTGGGAATATATTACTGATAACCTTCAACTACATAACCTCTGAGCTCGTACGTCTCAGAGAAGGGTGTTAAGCTAAGAGAATAAATTCTTCGCCACCAACAGAAATGTATTTGAAAGAAATCTGCTTTATATCTCAAATGTAATGTCAGACATACAATCCATACAAGTCTGTTCTGGGTTCGAACAGAACCAAAGGCACTTCCAAAAAAGTCTTTGCAATCCGGGCGTCCACAATCCCGATCGGATTCCCCATCACATATGGAGAACTCTATACCAGGGCAACTCAGTGCAGAGTCATTCGACAGGTTATCCTACCGTTCTCGAAGACGTCCAGTCTTCACCACCGTCTTCAAATGCTCATCCATTTCGTCGTATCACTTATTCGGAATGGTTTATATGACACAAAGGTCCTTTCTCGGCTAAACCGAATAGTGAGTGTCAATTTTAAAAATATGTGGATATGTCGTTCACAAAAATTCACAGGTTCGACGTGGGTTTCGGATATTAACTGAAATCCATATCCCTGTCGCATCGAAGTTAAAATGTCATTTTACGGGCAACAGGGTTTTCACATCAATATAGAACAAACACAAACACAGTGTAGTACATAGCAATCTACATCACATAGTATCGCAATCAGAATAAAAATATCATTCTAGTGCACGACAATTAGTTAATTTTTTTCCAATGTGGTTTAAATAAATTCACCACCAATTATTTGTAGTGATGTTTAAAATCAATGATTAAGTTTGGATAAATTAATTAAATTATTCTTAATTAATCGTATTAAATTTAAACCAATTACATAATCGAATAATTTTAATAAATCAAAATATTCCAAATTTATTACAATAAGTGATTAATCCTTAATTACTTTCATTAAGTAATTACATTTAAACAATTTATAATTGATTACCTAAAATAATTAATTCAATTAATTACTAAATTAAATCACCTTAATCAATACTTAACATCCTTAGTTAATTATCTTCATTAACTAATAACATTTCTCAATCACTTTTAAATAAATATCTAATTATGAATTAATCTAAATCATTAATTTATAAATTAAATAAACTATCGTTACTTAATTATCTTATAATCTAAATCGTTTTCACCCTTTATTTATCTCTAAGATAATTTATTTATTTATTAATGATTTAATTAGTATTAAAGTGTATAAAAAACATTCCGTTTTAAAATCTGTATTTAAATTTCAATTTCTGTTTTAAAAATTAAACAGATAGGTTTTATAACAAAACCTGTAACAAATAAAATTTACTCTGAGTACAAACTTTCCTACTCCGAGTCAAACCTGAGTGCTTTCCCGAGTCAAAGCATCACTTGCTTCGAGTTCTTGCCCAAACTTACCCGAGGACTTGTTAATTTTAAAATTTTGTTTAAGTGTTAAAAATTGACCCGGCATGAACCTAAAAACACATGAGCCTGAACTCGAGCTATCATGCAAATTTCTCGAGGATTACCTCGAGTCCAAGATCTTCTTCTTCAACCTCATGCCACCGATACACATCAGGGGGTTCGTGCACCTGCACCGTGACTTCGACCCACTCCGGTCAACCAAACCGGCCTCCTCACATCGGCGATCCCCCATCCTCACAACCCCGACCATCGAAATTCACAAAACAACTCGAAATCGAAATCGAGTGATTGAGCCATACTTGGAACTAAAACTGGAACATCACTCAAACTTGGAAAACTCGCCGACCACTAGAAGGTCAGCCACTTCGGCCAAGCCATCGCCAACCTCCCCTCTCCAATCTCTCAGAACCACATGGCACTCGATCAACCACAGAGAACAAATGAATCAAAATAACTAACCCCGACCAAACTAGGTTTATGAATTTAAAACGCTTGCCGCCGCCGCCACCGTGGACGATGCCACCTCCGGATATTTTTCCTACCACACCGTAGGCTCGACCACCTCCTCACACAACCCCGTCTCCCAAAACTCCTCCGGCCGCCTGAATTTCGTCGAAAACCAAAATTCAATCATCATGAAACTGCTCTTCGCACACTCACTTAAAAATTACCATTTTGGGATTAAAAATCCTATTTTTAAGTAAGGATTCCAGATATATAATTGAATCTTCAAATTATTATGGTCGAATTTTATGCAAAAATTGAATTTGCACTGTGAAATCCAATTCTTTTCTTACTGTATATGTTTTTCTTCCTTGAGTCTATTCTTGAATCTTTATATAGATGGAAACAAACCTGTTTTATGTTAAACTTGAAGAATTTTATGCAAAATTTGATAAAGAGGAATTTAAATTATCTTGCAAGCTGAAACCTGTCTCAAAGAAAACAGAGAGGAAGAAGAAAAACATTTTCATCCTCTATATATAAAGAGTTGAATTTGAAGAAAATTTCCAAGCGTACACATCATAATCATTGGTCAAACACAGATGAAATACAACTTAACACTTGATAAAAAATTTGTGTTTACTCACCTTGAAATATGAATGAACAGAGATGCTTCTGTTTTGAAAAAGAAACAGTTTTGATCTTCTTCTTTTCCCTTTTCTGTTTTGTTGTATTATTGAGCTTTGAATTTATAAAATAATGATGTTTGCTTTTATTTTCTTCCAGGCATGCTATATTTTTGATGAGCGAATGAACTGAGACATATATTCATGTATATAAAGGAGAGGGTTTTTACTTCTGTATGGGCTGAGTTTGAAAGCATTTAATGAAAGCATTAGTATCCATGCTTCCTTGTATACTTACAGCATATGCTGTTCGATTTGATTTTCATAAGTACTAAGTCTTGTTTTACTTTGCAGGCTCTTATAATCTATGTTTCATGCTTCCTATCCTTTATTTGTGTCTTTGTTTCCTGTTTACAATTTTACATGCACTTATGTGTACGTTATATGTCATTCTATAACTATGTGATTTTATTACAAACATACTCTTGAATTTTTTTTTCCCATTTGAAGTTTTAACTATTAACATTTAGTTCATCACGTATATTTTATTTTATTGTTTAAAACTTGCTTGTTATATGTTTTTATTTATTTATTTATTATTATTATTATTTATTTAAACTTAACTATCAAATATCTATTAAATTCCATACATCTTTCTTTTATTTAACAATACTTTATTTCCCTTGAAAATTTTCGAATTAAATCCCTAAAGTTCAAATAAGTCACTAAATTTAAATTAACAAATTAGGGATGTTACAATATCCCGTCCTTAAGAAAATTTCGTCCTCGAAATTGAAAGAGAAAGAAACGCAAACAAGGAATACACGAATTCAGAAAAATAAGGAAATGACTTACCAGTTTAAGTCGAGATGTCTACTCTGTAATTGGGATATGATTTCTTCATATTATCTTCAGTTTCCCAAGTGCAGTCCTTTGGATCGCCACTTCACTGAACTTTGACCAGTTTCACAACTTTGTTTCGCAATCGCTTTTCATCACGATCAACAATTTTTATCGGTTCCCTTTTAACTGCCAAGTTAGGAGTGATCTCAAGATCCTGCTGAGCAGCTTCTTCAATAATACTATCTGGGTCGTGCACATACTTTCGAAGATTAGAAATGTGAAACACATCATGCACGCCAGACAACCAGTTGGGTAGCTGCACTCGATATGCCAGAGGACCAATCCTTTCCAGAATAGGAAAAGGACCAATATAACGCGGTGCTAACTTTCCAGTTTTCCCGAACGTCAATACACCCCGCATCGGGGACATTTTCAGAAATACAGAATCTCCAACTTGAAATTCCAAATCTCTTCTTCGACGGTCATAATAACTCTTCTGACGACCTTGAGCAGTTATTAATTTCTTTCGAATAAATCAACCTTCTCTGTGGCTTCTTTAATCATATCTGGTCCAAGGACGAGTCTATCACCTGATTCGATTCAGCATGCTGGTGATCGACACGGACGACCATATAAAGCTTCGAAAGGTGCCATTTATATACTGGCCTGATAGTTGTTATTATATGAGAATTCTACCAGATGTAAATGGTCCTCCCAAGAACTACCAAAATCGAGAATGCAAGCACGCAAAAGGTCTTCTAGAATTTGGTTAACCCTCTCAGTTTGCCCATCAGATTGTGGGTGATAAGCAGTGCTGAAATTTAATTTTATTCCCAAAGCGGCTTGGAATGCCTCCCAAAATCTACTAGTGAAGATCAGGTCATGATCACTCACTATACTGTTGGGAATACCATGGAGACGAACAATTTCCTTTATATATATCCCTGCTAAGCTTGCTGCAGTCCGAGTGGATTTCACTGGAATAAAGTGAGCAGTTTTGGTTAGACGGTCCACTATAACCCAAATTGCTTCATTTCCCTTCTTGGTTCATGGCAATCCGTCGATGAAATCCATCGATACCTGATCCCATTTCCACTTCGGTATTTCCAAAGGCTGAAATAAACCAGCCACTTTCTTTTGATTGCTTTTGATTTGTTGACAAGTAGCACAGCGACTCACATATATGGATATGTCCCTCTTCATTGTCTTCCACCAAAACGTTCTTTTAATATCTCTATACATTTTATTAATTCCTGGATGAATATTGAGTTTTGATTTGTGACATTCGTCCAAAACTTCGCGTTTCAGCTCCGGAACGTCAGGGACACAAATTCTGCCTTTCAGCCTAATAACTCCACTATGATTGGTTTCAAAACTAGTATCTTCGCCTCGAAGAATTTTCCCATAAATATCTCGAAGAAATTTGTCTTCATTTTGCTTACTGGTGATTTTCTTAATGAGGGTAGGAGTGACAACAAGATGAGCAAAAATAGCGTATTTTCTACTCAAGGCATCTGCCACTACATTGGCCTTTCCTGGCGTATACAGAATATCTAGGTCATAAGATGCCAGAAATTCCAACCAACATTGTTGTCGCAGATTCAAATCTTTCTGGGTAAAGAGATATTTCAAGGATTTATGGTCGGTGAATAATTCAAAATTTTCACCCAGAAGATACTGTCGCCAGATTTTTAAAGCGAAAACAACAGCCAAAAGCTCCAAATCATGTGTTGGGTAGTTACTCTCGTGCGGATGTAATTGTCTACTCGCGTAGGCAACTACCTTCCCATTCTGCATTAATACTGCACCTAACCCATCACTACACGCGTCAGTATAGACAGATAAGCCTTGGTTTTCGTTAATGATAGCGAGAACAGGAGCAGTAGTCATTCTCTTTTTCAATTCCTGGAAAGTTTCATCACATTTTGGGGTCCAATCGAATTTAGCATTCTTCATTGTTAGCTTAGTCAATAAGCTAGCCAATCTAGAAAAATCCTGTACAAACTTTTTATAATACCCCGCTAAACCCAAAAAGCTTCGAACTTCTCTAGGAGTAGTGGGTTGCTTCCAGTACAGAATTGCAGAAATCTTGCTTGGATCAACAGAAATTCCTTCTTCATTAACAATATGACCGAGAAATCTGACTTCTTTGACCCAAAAGTGCCACTTAGAAAATTTAGCGAATAAGATATTCCTCCTTAATATCTCTAAAATAATTCTGAGATGTTCAGCATGCTCCTCTTCAGTTTTGGAGTAAATTAAAATATCATCAATAAATACAAGGACAAATTTGTTCAATACTTCTCGAAATACTTGGGTCATTAAATCTACGAAGTATGCGGGAGCGTTGGTCAGTCCGAAAGGCATAACTAACCATTCGTAGAACATGTCAGGACCCCTAAAGGAGATAAATGAACACAATCCTCGACTATTCGCAGCTGATGGAATCCCTGAGCTAAATCCATCTTAGAAAAGAATCGAGCGCCATGAAGTTGATCAAGTAGATCGTCAATTCTAGGTAAAGGAAATTTATTCTTGAGAGTTTGTTTATTGAGATCGCGGTAATCTACACACAATCTCAAATATCCGTCCAATTTAGCCACAAATACAATAGCTGAACCCCATTCGAAAACACTACGGTGAATCAATCCTATCTTTAGCAAATCTCGAGTTTGATTGATTAATTCAATTCTTTCCCTAGGTGCCATCCTGAGACTTGCGTGAACGACAGGACGGGCATTGGGTACTAAGTCAATTCGGAAATTTATTTCTCGATGTGGAGGTAAGGATTTTACTTCTTCAAATACGTCGGAAAATTCCCGAACAACAGGTATAGACTGCAAACTGGGTTCAAATACCCAAAGTATACATCAATTTATCTCTTTTTGGACTCGGATTCTCACAAGAGATTTCAATAAAATTTCCAAGGCTTGTTTTGGCTAAAACTGTCTGATTATTACAATCCAATTTAGCTTCGTATCTCGACACCCAGTTCATTCCGAGTAAGATTTCAAATTCATTAAATTCGAGGACATAAAGGTTGATAGGAAATTGATAGCAAGCATATGAAATAGGAACTTTCTTACAATACAAACAAAGATTTGCGGGACCTCCAACCGGATTTTTCACGCAAATAGGGTCGTCAACAAATTCAGTTTTAAGTTCAAACTCACTTACGGTTTGTTGGGAGATAAAGCTATGTGAAGCTCCCGTGTCAAATAAAACTCTAACAGCTCTATCATAAATAGTAAGGTTACCTTCCAGAACACCTTTTCCTTTATCTGCTTTTAAAGTTGAAGGGTCTTTCTTTATCGCATATACATTTGCCACCTGTGCTTGCTTCATTACCGGACAATTTTTAATAACATGTTTAGGCTTGTGACAATTATAGCATTCTTTAGCTCCTTGATCATTCCTCACGGGTTGTTCCTTCTTAACTTGCTTCTTCGGGTTTTTGCAGCTGTTTGAATAATGGCCCTTCTCTTGGCAATTGTAACAAGTTATGTTCCTAGCCGAATTTCCTTGACTGCTCTTCTTATCCTTGTCTTGTTGTGGCCTCTTGCCCCCAAACTTCCTTTTCTTCTGATTACTTGAATTTCCTTCTTCCCTTGGAATCTCCTGCATATCCAGTGTGGCATACATATATCCCATATCAATAAGATCAGAAAAAGATTCTTTGACGTGTGCTGTCATCCTTTCATGATACTTCTGGTTCATTTCACGGATGAACCTTTCATTTTTCTTAAGAGGCATGTTTAACAACTCCGGACCAAAACGGGATAGTTCGTTGAACTTATTTAAGAACTCCTCAAATGACAAGCTTTCTTGCTTTATATCCAAAAATTCTTGATACATTATGGAAATTCCTACCGACGGCATATAATGCTTTTCAAACACCTCCTTAAATCGATTCCAAGTAAAATCTTCCTCTGGTTTATCTATAATGAATGTTTCCCACCAGGCTGAGGCTTCTTCTTGGAGTTTCCAAGAAGCTATAAGTCTCTTCTGCTCGTCTTGCAGGTTTAGCCCATTAAAAAATTTCTCACATGATCTTACCCATGCTTGAGCCTCAACAATTGACTCCTTGCCGGTGAACGGTTTGCCACCAAGCTTTGAGAAATTTTTATACAAATCAGCCAGATTCGGCTGCTACTGGATATCTATTGCTGCTACTGCTGTTGGGGGATCTTGATTAGGTGCTGCCCCTTGACCCCTATCTCTTCCTCTTCATCCGCTCATTCTTACTATCTGTAATTAGTAAGAAAAATTGATTTAGATATACGGACGAGATATCTTAAGGAATATCAACAGTAAAAATAAATGAACTAAGAAAATTTAGAGTTTCAGTCTTAGTTATACTCATTCCAGGGCATACTTCACCCTATCTATAATGAGCCATCTAATGTGTTATACTCCGTAGATAAAGTTCTTACTCAACCTTCAGCTTTGATACCAATTTGTCACGACCCAAAATTCATCGTTCAAAAGTCGACATCAAATACCTCACTTGTATTCAACTGCCGGAGATTCGAACGTCAAATTTCAGTTCGGATGGAGCTTATAACAACATCAGATGAATATAAAACAGTAGGATAGAATAAATATCATGCATATATCACAGATACAACAGTATAATATCCATTACTACATCAGAGTATTTAATGCATACACCTCAACACCAAATAAACATCGTAATAATACAACAGTGATCATGTATCTAAAAAGTCTTCAAAGGAATGAAGTGACGACGAACTCCCAAAGACTAAACACCTGAGATCTCCAAAAGATTCTAGAATATCTCCAAGATAAGAGCTCCAAAATACTGCTAACTCCATAGTACTGAAACCTACTACTAGGCTGCCCGAGTAGAAATTATGGGCACCCAAAGTTTAGGAAAGAAACAATAAACTCCAGGTCAGTCATGGGACTGGTATGAATTGACAAAAACAATTGCTTTTAAAGAAACTATATTTATAAAAGAATTTCGGTATGCTTTTAAAATGAAACTACCATAAGACCTCCCGCCACACACACAATGCAATCGCGGAATTGGAGGAAATTTCTTCTTATGATAGTCAAATATGCTTGGTACGGGAAAATTTCTTTGATATTATTACTAGCGCATAGTATAGAAAACATTCCGAAAGTATAATATAAATCTTAGCCAGCATATGTACCATTATACTATGCCTACTATAGCTACCATATTAGACGGCAGGTCTTACAATTAAAACCGTACAGGGTTTCGTATTGGGAATTGGATTTCCAGCAAATGGTCAGGCTAAGGAACTTCCTGGGCCACATGGGTACGCCTCTGGAGGGACGACCCGAGAACCTAACCGGATCTCTGCCAACACAAGGCCGGGTTACCTCTAAACTAGGTAACTAGTGACACGAGTATGCCATCCCCCGGTTGTAACCAACCTTTATCCGGGGCCCCAGCAACAATCACAAAGTAATATATATATATATATATATATATATATATATATATATATGTCTGCGATATCCACATAAGTTAAGTATCTGGGCTCCATACCATGATACCACTTCTATCCAGAAGGAAATGCACATACCCTAAGGGGCGCTACCCCCAATAACCTTGCTGCATCTTTCCTGTTTCGACCATTACCGGGTTGTGAGGTTCGACGAAGTCTCGTCCACAAAGCTACGCTTTTCACAAAGCCATGCTTTGATCAACAAATGATCCACAGCACTCAGCATGCCACATTACCAAGTTGGGAATATATTACTGATAACCTTCAACTACATAACCTCTGAGCTCGTACGTCACGGAGAAGGGTGTTAAGCCAAGAGAATAAATTCTCCGCCACCAACCGAAATGTATTTTAAAGAAATCTGCTTTATATCTCAAATGTAATGTCAGACATACAATCCATACAAGTCTGTTCTGGGTTCGAACAGAACCGAAGGCACTTCTAAATAAAAGTCCTTGCAATCCGGGCGTCCACAATCCCGATCGGATTCCCCATCACATATGGAGAACTCTATACCAGAGCAACTCGGTACAGAGTCATTCGACAGGTTATCCTATCGTTCTCGAAGACGTCCGGTCTTCACCACCATCTTCAAATACTCATCCATTTCGTCGTATCACTTATTCGGAATGGTTTATATGACACAAAGGTCCTTTCCCGGCTAAACCGAATAGTGAGTGTCAATTTTAAAAACACATGGATATGTCGTTCAAAAAAATTCACAGGTTCGATGTGGATTTCGGATAATTAACTGAAATATGATTCCCTGTCGCATGGAAGTTAAAATGTCGTTTTACGGGAAACGGGGTTTTCACATCAATACAGAACAAACACAAACACAGTGTAGTACATAGCAATCTACATCACATAGTATCGCAAACAGAATAAAAATATCATTCTAGTGCACGACGGTTAGTTAATTTTTTCCTAATGTGGTTTAAATAAATTCACCACACAATTATTTGTGATGATGTTTAAAATCAATGATTAAATTTGGATAAATTAATTAAATTATTCATAATTAATCGTATTAATTAAATCAATCTTTAAACCAGTTACATAATTGATTAACTTTAATAAATCAAAATATCCAAAATTTATTACAATAAGTGATTAATCCTTAATTACTTTCATTAAGTAATTACATTTAAACAATTTATAATTGATTATCTAAAATAATTAATCCAATTAATTATTAAATTAAATCACCTTAATCAATACTTAACATCCTTCGTTAATTATCTTCATTAACTAATAACATTTCTCAATCACTTTTAAATAAATCTTTAATTATGAATTAATCTAAATCATTAATTTATAAATTAAATAAACTATCATTACTTAATTATCTTATAATTTAAATCATTTTCACCCTTTATTTATCTCTAAGATAATTTATTTCTTTATTAATGATATAATTAGTATTAAAGTGTACAAAAAAACATTCCGTTTTAAAATCTGTATTTAAATTTCAATTTCTGTTTTAAAAATTAAACAGATAGGTTTTATAACAAAACCTGTAACAAATAAAATTTACTCTGAGTACAAACTTTCCTACTCTGAGTCAAACCCGAGTGCTTTCCCGAGTCAAAGCATCACTTGCTTCGAGTTCTTGCCCAAACTTACCCGAGGACTTGTAAATTTTAAAATTTTGTTTAAATGTTAAAAATTGATCCGGCATGAACCTCAAAACACATGAGCCCGAACTCGAGCTATCATGCAAATTTCCCGAGGATTACCTCGAGTCCAAGATCTTCTTCTTCAACCTCATGCCACTGATATACATCAGGGGTTCGTGCACTAGCACCGTGACTTCGACCCACTCCGGTCAACCAAACCGGCCTCCTCACATCGGCGATCCCCCATCCTTACAACCCCGAACATCGAAATTCACAAAACAACTCGAAATCGAAATCGAGTGATTGAGCCATACCTGGAACTAAAACTGGAACATCACTCAAACTTGGAAAACTTGCCGTACACTCAACCCCGACCACCAGGAGGTCAGCCACTCCAGCCAAGCCATCGCCAATGTCCCCTCTCCAATCTCTCAGAACCACATGGCACTCGATCAACCACAGAGAACAAATGAATCAAAATAACCAACCCCGACCAAACTAGGTTTACGAATTTAAAACGCTTGTCGCCGCCGCCGCCATGGACGATGCCACCCTCGGATATTTTTCCTACCACCACCGTAGGCTCGACCACCTCCTCACACAACCCCGTCTCCCAAAACTCCTCCGGCCGCCAGAATTTCATCGAAAAACAAAATTCAATCATCACGAAATTGCTCTTCGCACACTCACTTAAAAATTATCATTTTGGGCTTAAAAATCCTATTTTAGGTAAGGATTCCAGATATATAATTAAATCTTCAAACTATTATGGTCGAATTTTATGCAAAATTTGAATTTGCACTGTGAAATCCAATTCTTTTCTTACTGTATATGTTTTTCTTCCTTGAGTCTATTCTTAAATCTTTATATAGATGGAAGCAAACCTGTTTTATGTTAACCATGAAGAATTTTATGCAAAATTTGATAAAGAGGAATTTAAATTAGCTTGCAAGCTAAAACCTGTCTCAAAGAAAGCAGAGTGGAAGAAGAAAAACATTTTCATCCTCTCTATATATATAAAGTTGAATTTGAAGAAAAATTTCCAAGCATACACATCATAATCATGGGTCAAACACAGATGAAATACAACTTAATACTTGATAAAAAATTTGTGTTTACTCATCTTGAAATATGAATGAACAGAGATGCTTCTGTTTTGAAAAAGAAACAGTTTTGATCTTCTTCTTTTCCCTTTTCTGTTTTGTTGTATAACTGAACTTTGAATTTATAAAATAATGATGTTTGCTTTTATTTTCTTCCAGGCATGCTATATTTTTTATGAACGAATGAACTGAGACAGATGTTCATATATATAAAGGAGAGGGTTTGTACTTGTGTATGGGCTGAGTTTGAAAGCATTTAATGAAAGCATTAATATCCATGCTTCCTTGTATACTTACAGCATATGTTGTTCGATTTGATTTTCATAAGTACTAAGTCTTGTTTTACTTTGGAGGCTCTTATAATCTATGTTTCATGCTTCCTATCCTTTATTTGTTTCTTTGTTTCCTGTTTACAATTTTACATGCAATTATGTGTATGTCATATGTCATTCTATAACTATGTGATTTTATTACAAACATACTATTGATTTTTTTCCCATTTGAAGTTTTAACTATTAACATTTAATTCATCACATATATTTTATTTTATTGTTCAAAACAATTTCTTGCTTGTTATATGTTTTTATTATTTATTTATTATTATCGTTTATTTAAACTTAACTATCAAATATCTTTTAAATTCCATACATCTTTCTTTTATTTAATAATACTTTATTTCCCTTGAAACTTTTCAAACTAAATCCCAAAAGTTCAAATAAGTCACTAAATTTAAATTAACAAATTTTGGGATGTTACATATACCGCTTTGAAAATTTCAACCTTTACTTAATGGGAGAAAGAGAGAAAATTTTATCAGGAGAGATTAATGTCGAATGAATAAGAGAGAGAATATGTTTTAAAGAAAACACTGAAACCTTTTAATTACCTCCTCTAAAACCCTCAGAATTTAATTCCCGATTAAATCTCATCAAATCATCCTCCCTCACCATACATGGCCGGCTATAGAATGAGGTGTAGTGGGCCTCAAATATTTCCAAATCCATTTATCATTATTTTCCATTTAAACTTAATTTAATTATTCTATCGATATCATATATTGATACGTACATTTATAACTTTTATACATGCACTTTACTAAATACTAATGGTATTTAAATATCAATAAAATTTAGTAATTAATATTTCAAAAATATTGGTTAGTGTAATTAATTTATAACGATTATAAATTAAACAAATTGTATGGTTTTTTGAAGTATTGATCATTACAATTGTACGACTCAAAGGTGTAAACTCAGTTAGTAGTTAATATTAAATAATTTGAATACTAATGTTCACTCATCACCTTAGCTAGTAGTATGACATTTCTGCTGAATTTATCTCTTATGTATCTTTTCGGTAAAATCCAGTTTTAATTTTATAAGTGGTACCTGTAGCTATTTTATTTACATCAATTCTCTTTGTCCAAACTATATCACATTAGAACTTATGGATGGTCTTGGTCAAAATTTCAACAACGTCAACATTCCATTTTGTAAGTCCAAACACAAAATCCTTGATTCGGTAATAACAATTATTATTGATTGTATTGCTTTGGATAGAGACTTGACTTTTAGTTAACTACAGTTGACCACGACACTAACCTTATTAGGACTTATGGAATTTAGTTCTGTTCAAAATTCCGACAATATCAACATTCAATTTTATAAGTTCAAACACAAAATTCTTAATTCGTTAGTAACAATTATTACTGATTTTATTACACCGCTATAAATGATAACGCTATTTGAAAAGAGATTATTTCTAAATATTACTATAACAGTAATAGTAATTTATACCAAGTTGCTTATCCATACACCTAAAATTTATCCAATTTTTGGAAAACTTCTAAAAATGTCATAAAATTTTTAACTTAGGAATTAATACGATAGTACATTCAGGTAATTGTACTTCTTTTTGGCATGACCATTGGATTTCGATCTTGCCTCTAAAGTTAGAATATGAGGAGCTGTATGAAATTTGTAACTTTAAGTATGCTTTAATCAATGAAGTTTATTCTTCTGAAAATGATCCTCCTTGGAATTTCATTTCTAACAGAATTTTAGTTGTTTCAACCCTTAAGCAACTTTCTTTGCTTTATGCCAGATTAAATCTTTATAATATTGATAATGATAATGATTTTATTAGTTGGGAATGGGACAAGAGTAAGAAATATACTTCTAATTCTTTCTACAGATTTATTAATTTTTCGTGTACAATAAACAACTCATTTAAATATATGTGGAAATCTAATGCTCCTTCTAAATCCAAAATTCACACGTGGTTAATACTTCATGGAAAACTTAATACAATAGAATTTTTAAAGAGAAAAAACATTAAAAATGATAATAAATGTTATTTTTGTAATTTGCGTCTTGAGGACATTAATCATATATACTATGATTGTTTGATTCTAATTAAATCCTATTTAATACTCTTAAATTTTTTAACTTTAATATAATAACTAAAATTTAGGATTGTGAATTCCACTGGAATAATTATAGATTCAAGTTCGAAAAGAATATTAGATTTTTACTAGACACTTTATTCATTATTATTAGTTGGTTTATTTAGTTTGAAAGAAATCAAAGAATTTTTAATAATAATAATAGACATTTTAACAAATTGATTTTTACAATTTCTTTATTTTGTTTTAGTTGGATTTCTAAACCCAAATATAAATTAGCTAAAAATGTCTTTTTCAAACGGTATCTTAACAAGGTTAGTCATAATATTAACTTTTTTAAACACAACAATAATTTTTTTAACATTAATAATAGTTTATTAATAATTTCTCAAACTTATATGACGATTTCACTTTTAATCATAACTTACTTATGATTAAAGGTTCATAAGATAGATCCGTCTCAATTTCTGTACTAGTCTCTGTTTGGTATTAGTTTACAGGTAATTCATTTCTTTTGTTATTGTCCAGATAGTCTTATTTAGGTTTTTATTTCCTTCCTTATAAATACATATATATGTATATTTATTATACAAATATACATATATATATTTATGTATCATTCTAATTTTTTCCTTAGTCATTTTTCAGATACAGGCATGGGCGATAGGATATCAAGTTCATTTTGCAGGTACTCATGTCTTCAGATTGCTGGATATCAGTTTGTAGAGAGGTCATCAGAGCAGAGTTTCTTCATCCAGGACTACTAGCAGTTTCTCCTCTGATATAGGATACTGCTACCTTCATTATGGAGTACTTTTTTTGGAGGATCTACTCTTCAGTTTGGCACTCCTTCCTCTTGTTCAGAGCCTTCAGAGCGGTTTCTCTATTCAGCCGATCCACTTCAGAGCAGATGCTTATTCACCCCTCCTGATTCAGATGTTTGGAGCTTCCTTATTAGTTTGTGGCCTCAACCAGTAGTTTTTTTTTCCTTTAGTTTTTTAGGCACTTCTATCACCTTAATATTGGGCGGCACCCATGCCAGAGCTCAATATCCGGGTGTGATGGGTGGTGGCCTTGCCAGAACTCATCTTAGGAGTATCTGAGATTTGATATACGTAATTAGTTTTTGTTATCTGTCAGGCATGTTGGCAGCACCTTATGTCCGTGGTATATATATTTACATGTGTGCTCTCCTCCATTCGTAGAGGATCACACATTTTAAAATAAAATTATTATTGATCGTATTGCTTTGGTCGGAGACTTTGACTTTTAGTTGACTACAGTTGACAGCGACACTAACCTTATATAACCGAGGGGACGAATTCTCTAATGAATAGTCTTTCACTTCAAATGCTTCAACTCGGACCCAACTATAGTCTTTCGATGGATGCCATGCATGATTTAACTATAATCAAAGTGGAGCATCCACATTGTAGTTCTAAAGTATTCTTAAGTCAAAAGAACTACATAACATCATTACTCCGAGACTCCATATTTGAACTTAGTTATAGTAACCAATAAAGAACTCTGGAGCAAGTCGTTCTAAAGTTATCCAATAACTATCAGTATACAACCCCTTGGAGCCCCCTAACATCCACGAGTAATACATTACCCAACATTTGAAGAGCGTTATGTACTCTAGCCTCAACGGATGAATTGATATCCTTTATTGAAACATCTTGATTAGGAATATTCAAAATAGTATATTACTTTTCATTGTGATAAAGTTCTCATGTTACAACACATTGTAATTACTATCACATATCATTTAAAGATTTTTATTTAGCATAATTTGAATTAATGACTTAATTAATTATATCAGAATATAACAAGTATATTGTAGAAAGAAAGACACCTTTTATTTTGAACTGGATTGGTTTTCGAGTTAGATATATGAAACAAATTACATAATTTCCTCGAGGGTATAACCTTAACTCTATCATGGAGAAAATGCTCCCTTTTTACAAGATTGGTCTACATTAGGTCTAACAGCGCATAGGCAGTTGGAATGTTTAACAGATATATGCAAAATTAAGGAAAGCCACATTGGGAGGTAGTGAAGTATATTTTTAGATATCTTAACTCTAAGCCATGGACTTGGTTTTGGCAGTAGGGATTGAGATTTTGACTTGGTTGGATTTGATTTTGACTGTGTCAGGTATAAAGATCGAAAGAAGTCAACCTCAAATTATATGTTCATTCTTGGGGGGATAACTATTAGTTAGTGAATGAGGTCTCAGACTATAGCTGCTTTGTTTACTACATAAGCATAGCTAATAGCTACTATTGAAGCAGCTAAGGGGCACTCAATTTGAAGTGGTTGATGTGTGACTTGAGCTTCGTATATAATGGGACATTAGTGAGTTATGACAATCAAAGTGAACTTCACTTAGCTGAAAATTTGTCTTTTAGCTTAAGGACGAAGCATGTAAAGGTGTGAGAGACTTTTCTTATCGCGATGAATAAAGAGAAGTTAGTTTATCTTTAGAAGGTTCACAAAGAGGAAAATGTTGTAGGTATGTTCATCATGTTCTGATCTACTGTAAAGTTCGAGAATTGCTCAAAATTGATTCACTTGTTGAGATGTTAGGTTCCACATAGTGGCATAGGTGGGGGGTGATGGTAGATGGAGACATGTATTTTCATTATGAATTTTAAAGGTCATATTTATATAGAGAGAGCACTTTAAACATTTTATTGGCGGGCACTGGCCTCGTCAGAGTTCGTAAACAAAGTGTAATGGATGATGGACGTGCCAAAGCTCATTAGGGAAGTATCCTTGGTGCCATGTTCAAGATTTCTTGGAGAACAAAGATGTAGGTGGAGTTGGAAGCTAGTAGGGAATTATAGTATCAAGGTGGAGATTGTTAGATGTAGTACTATATTGAAGTATCGAAGGAAGAAGAAATAACGTGGAGAAGTAGAAGTGCAGAGGCGAAGAAATGAAGGTGAAAGGAAAGTGTACCGAAGGCATGTTGCGTAGCCATAACAAACCATTTGGTCGGTGGCAGCCACCTGTCGACTGGAACTATTTCCAGTTAGTTGCTAAAGCCATAAATTGACCAGTGCATGGGGCCTTTTTAGCTTGAGAACACTTCTGTATTCGCAGTCCACTAGAATATCTATCGGTCGATTGGAATCTATCGGTTGGTATATATTTTTAGTTGACTGGTGCGATGTTTTTTGGACAAATCGAAGATCAATTCTCATGGATGCTTCCATCATTTAGGGCCATTTTGGAGTTTCCACTGTAGATCAACATATGTTCAGCATATATTTTTATCCAACAACAGAGGCCATTTGGAAAGTATTATTAATAGACATAGGATATATTGCCGTATGGTAATTGCAATTTGAGAAAAACAAAAGATAGTTTGTTTTTGTTCTTCTTTTTGGTTTAGTCTCCAGAAAATAAATCAACCTTGTAACACTTTTCTCTTGTGAAGTAATAAAGATCTCCTCTTACCAAAGTGGACATACAGTCAATCCGATAGTGGAACCACTATAAATCTCGTGTTTGATTTATTTTTCTTTGCACCTATGATCCATGATAGTTGTTTTTGGGATATTAGTTTATTGTTTTTTCTACCTAACCATTAACTCGTTCCTATTGTAATTTTCGCTTGCGCTAGGATTGTAATTTCCACCAACGCCTACATCATGTGATACAGAAAGAAGAGCACAACATTGCTATGTTGTTATTACAGTATATGTTAGAGGTGGTCACACATGATATGAGTCTTAATGAGAATCGGTAAGTGAACAAACATACAACCTATAACTGAACTATCGATAATATTTTTTTATCCATTTTGCAATGAACTTCTAATTATTATGGCTTTGATATTTATGCTTTGTATATCTTTTATAGGGAGTTGGTTGAGCTTGGTCACAGAAATAATAATTCTGTTCCCACACAACTCACAACTGTTTGCGAGAACATCTTTAAAGGAAGAGGTACTATTTCCTCAAATAATCGCCTCATGATGGGAAAAATGGGTTTTCGCCATGATTTTGGTTAGCCTCTTCATAAGACCCATAACATAATGTTTTGAATTTTATATATTCTAGAAAATTAAACCTTCTATTGACAGTTAAAGAATTTACTATAGAAGTGCCTATAAATCTTGAAGCTCGAAGGAGAACAACATTATTCGCAAACTCTTTATTTTTGGAAATGCTACGAGCACCTTGATTTCACAAAATGTTATAATTCGATTTCCTACTCTATTTTCACAATACGTTATACATAGACATAGAGTTACTTTGACATAATATACTAGCAATACATAATCCTTTTTAAAAAATTCCTAAAGTTTAGCAATTTATTATGTTAATGTATGCTTTTTGGGTTGTTCTTTTGTTATTCCTAAATTGGATCCTTCACCTCTCTGTTGGTAATGAAATTATATTTTGATATTTTGGTGTAACCCCATGCTACTTAGAATATTATACCTACTCCAAATTCTTACATATTAAATTCATCAATTTATATTTCAAAAGTTATACTAATATCTATCAAAATCAAACAAGCTTTTAACTATTTTTATTGTAAATGTAAGTGGCATGAAGAATGACTAATATAACAAAAGTTGAAGTTAAATTTAATCACTAATTATATGAATGGTTATCTAACAAATCTTATTTTCCTTCTTCGAACCGATACAAAATATAACTACAATCTTGCATAGCTTTCAATATAACTGATCATATTTAATATTTCTAATAAAAAATTATTGACTTAACATGATGTTGGCAGTATCACGACCCCTTATTACAATGAAGAAACCATATGTTCCAAGAGTGATCTTGATCTAGAGAGTGAAGACGACATATCATCTTTATTTTATCATCGAAAAATTTACCCAGATTTTATTCTCTCTTTTACCTTTACATATCAGAAAAGTATATTGTGTTTATGCCTTCAGCTATTTTCGATACACACACACATATATAGATATATGCATGCATGTATATATGTATGTATATGTGTGTGTGTCACGTCATCAGTTTTAATTGAATGGAACAATTTCAGTGAGAGAATCAACGGTAAAAAAGAAAGTGAAATATAAGAAATGAGAAAAACATCTTGCAATTACTCCACTGGGCCACTTTAAGGGGGCAAATGTTAAGCAGAATGGGTTGCTTTTTTGATTAGAATATTTCATAATTGCGCGCACACACACAATTTTATTCATTTAAAAAGTATGGACTCTAGTTAAGGATATAATGTACTATCATAGGATCCTAAAGCTTCAAGCTTTTCTTGACATGGCTATTGAAAGTAGCGAAAACATTATTCTTTTTTCTCATTTTCATTATTTTTTATTCATTATTCATGCAAGTTATATGACATTGGAATTTGGAAGCTAAATATATGGTTTACAAGATTATAAAGCAGTCGTTGGTTCAAAAGGAAAAGAAAAGAAGAGCCAGAGAACTCTATCCACTCAACTTGAAGCAGTAGTAGACATGAAATTCGCATATGTTGCTACTTGCCATATTTATGGAAATCAGTAAAGTTCAGGAGATCATCATGCCACAAATATCTTTGAATTGATGGTCAAGTAAGTATATGTTATAACTTAATAGTATTACTAGAACAAAAGCTTAATAGCTATGATAAAGATGTAGGCTCAAACAACTTTTCGTCCACTTTTATTAGATGAAAGCGATTAGTAAAAAGAGTGTGTTTACATTTCAATTCGAAGATCATGAGGTGTATATGTCATCTTTAGGTTCTAATTTCATAACGTGTCAATGCCTAATATCAATAACTAAGATTAATAAATGTTCTAGCAAAATTTATCTAATGTTTGTTCGGTTTTCTCATATATTAAGATCCATATAATGTAACTCATAATTATTTTACCTAGCATTATCTTGATTATTATATGTTAATATGGATCCTCACACTAGATTTTAAGTAGTCTTAAACTTTGTACATTAAATATCCTTGTATCATAGCAATAAGCAAGCTATCTAGCATGTTTTTCCTTTCTGATTTATTTAGCATGTTAATGTTATGGGAAAATTATTTTCTACAATTTGGGAAGGACTATGAATATAGTTTAGCATATAACAAAATATCGTTTAAGTAATTGTAAAAACCTATTATATAGCTAAAAATATGAAGCATACAATCAAAAAATCATCTATTTTTCTAACTTGAATATATAAATGACAATGCTAGCTTATTCATGCACCAAAATATAACAAAGAAAATTAGCAAAGAAACTTTGGTTGTCTTTAAATAGCATAAAAAAGGTATAACTTGCAATAATTTAATAAACAAAAATGTATGTTTATATGAAATCTATTAAGCAGATTTTGAAATAATTTAATATTTTGCAGGTCAAGATTCACATAATATAGTATGTTATGACTTTTGACTAATAATCAAAGTGTTTGTGGCTTGCACATTTGGGTGTTCTTCTTTAGGTAAGTGTATTTGTTTGCACATTGTTTCCAAGAGTTAAACATGTAATAATGATGCTAGTTCATGTGAGAATAATCAACTTGTTATTCTTCTTAAAATTAAAGGGTTTTTTCTCTTTCCTTAAAAGTTGTTCTTTTGTTTAATCATGCTTAATTTATTCGATGTACCGATAAGGTTGTCCGTGGATGCTTAAAAAATCTGAAATATATCTGCATTGGTTTTGAAAAGTGAAAAGTCATTTATACAGAAAATTAAATACAGATGCGGATACGAAAGCATCGGTATCCAAGAATTATCTCTATGATTTTGTTAAGATTATAGTTATTTTATATGTATTTTAACACAATAGAGCAAATGTATTTTGTACTTCTGACATGAATCAAATACAAAACAGTGCAGAAGAATCACTTACAAGCACCAAGACTCTGGATCCAACTGCTAAGACGTCATCGACAAAAGTCTCAGTCAATTTATCATCATCAGAGAATTTATCCAACAGGGAGTTACCAAATCATATTGAACATATCTCAAATAATTTTCACCCTCAAATTTCAGATCTAACATCTGTAGTGTTTAATCCTTTTCAGGTGCAATCAAACATGAAAGACTCAAATGTGGAAGCATCTTCTGTATCTCAATCATGTATCAATCCCACATACCCTGCTACCATCAACACTCTCAACAATTCACCAGAAAACCTCACATCCATCAACCCTGAATTTGAAAATGTGCTATCAGAAATGAGAAAGAAAAATCCCCAAGAAAAGAAAAAGACTAAAGTGATTCATGATAGTGTGACTCCCACTATAAAAACTAGGAGTCAAGCAAGCTCATCCAAATAATGTCAATCTTGTGCTGGAATGTGCGAGGTCTTAACAAGGCGGCACATGTTCTAGAGGTAAAAAACATTGTTTTCTCGCAAAAACCTTCTATGTTTTGCTTAATTGAAAATAAGTTGAGAAGAAATAAAATTCAGCTGTTTATGGAATCATGGGGCAATAAATGGACATGCATCAACAACATTGAATATCATCATAAATGCAGAATACTCATCATGATTAACTCGGATGTTTGGAGCAGCTATGTAATTTCTATGAGCAAACAACACATTACATGCATGCTAAACAATACTGCAGGGGCTCAATGTATTGTCACTGTCATATATGCATTAAATCTTGAATCTGAAAGGAAACCACTATGGAATCAACTGGAAAAAGAGGCAAACACATTCATCACCCCTTGGTGCATCATAGGGGATTTCAACTGTGTTAGGTTTTTGAAAGAAAAAGTGGGAGGAAATAAGTTGACAACAAGAAACATTCAGGAGTTAAACAATTTTATAAATTCAGCAGGAGTTCAAGAAATCAACATTTCAGGGGTTAAGTATTCATGGAGATCTGGACCAAACAAAAACATTGCTACAAAGATTGACAGACTATTATGCAACATTGAATGGATAAACATGTTCAAAAGTTCTCATGCAAAATATCTAGACCTATCTACCAGTGATCATGTTCCTATTATGTTTCAGTTTAACCATACACAAACATTAGAAGGACCAAAACCTTTTAAATTCAGAAATCACTGGGTTAACTGTGAGGGGTACAAAGAAACAATTGAAAAACATTTTGTTTTCCCAGAAGAAAATCAACTTTTCAACCTCATACAAATGCAGAAAAACATCAAAAGAGAAATTAAAAGATGGTGCAAAGGAAAAAATGATTTGCAGACAGAAGTATCAAAATGCAAGCAAAAGGTCAACATTGCATTACAAACATTAGATAATAATCATAATTCATCAAATGCACAAAAGCTGCATGAAGCACAAGTAGATTTGGCAAAAAAAATTGGGGCTGCTAGCAATGGACAATAAACAAAAAATAAAATGCCAATGGATCAAATGGGATGACAGCTATTCGAAATTCTTCTTTGCAAAACAAACAACTAGAAGATTTGTAAACAGTTGTCAAAATATCATAAAAGAAAATGGAGAAGTAGTCAAAACCTCAAAAGAGATAGAAGATGAAGCTGTCAAATATTTTTCCAACATATACAATAGAGGAAACATGATTGATCAGTTTCCAAATATCATTCCAAAAAGGAAAATAAATGATTGGGGTAAAAATTTCCTTAATGCTACATTTGAGGAAAAAGAATTAAAAAGAGCCATTTTCAGTATACACAATGATACTGCCCCTGGATATGATGGTTTCAATGCAAAATTTTATAAAAGACATTGGAATGAATTAAAAAAATCTCTTCTGAAAGCTATGCAAACTTCCTTTGACAATGGCAGAATAGTGAGAGAAATAAATCATACTATTATCTCCTTAATCCCAAAAGTCAAAACTCCAGAAACAGTTTCAGATTATAGACCTATAGCATGTTGTTCCATGCTGTACAAGATCTTATCCAAAATGTTATGTGATAGAATGAAGTATGTTCTTGGAGAACTAATCTCTGATAATCAAACAGCATATTTACCAAACAGGCAAATCAAAGATGGGATAATCATTGCACATGAACACATCAGGAATTTCAACAAGCATGGCAGTAATAAAATGTGCATAAAAGTGGATCTTAAAAAGGCTTATGACTCAGTAAACAGACATTTCATCCTACACATGATGAGAAGCATGGAATTTCCAGAGAAATGGATAAACATTATTCAAGAAATGATAACTACTCCTAGTTACTCATTCTCCATTGAAGGGTATCACAAGGGATATTTTTCTGGAAGTAATGGATTAAGGCAAGGAGATCCCCTATCCCCCTACCTATTTACTTTATGCATGGAATATTTCACTCTGTTGATGGATGCAAAAGCTACTAAAGGAAAAGTAGAATCAGTTATCAAAAACAATTCAAACATAACACATCTCATTTATGCAGACGATCTGTTAATTTTCATAAATGCTACAGCAGTGGGAGCCAAATCAGTTAAAAATTGTTTTAAAAGACTGAAGCAGGTGACTGGATTAGAAATGAATAATCTCAAAACCCAAGTATTTTTCAACAAGTTTTGCAGCAACAAGGATCAAGTACTCAACATTCTAGATATTCAAGAAGGAGAACTACCTGTCAGGTATCTTGGACTACCCTTGTCTGTCACATACATCAAACATTCAAATTGTAAACAACTTATTGACAGAGTGTTAAATAAGATGCATGGTTGGGAGTGCAAATTCCTCACTGTCCCAGGCAGAATTGAATTAATTAAAGCTGTTGTCTACCCAATGGTCAGTTTTTGGATGCAATGTTTCATGTTACCCAGCCTAACCATTCACAAAATCAATCAGTTATGTAAACAATTCATCTGGAAAGGTAAAAACAGCAAGGTACCATGGGAAACAGTCACAAGTGTTAAAGCTGAAGGTGGGATGGGTTTGAAAAAACTGTCAGACATTAACAATACATTTTGCATCAAAAGAATATGGGAAACCCTTAACAACTCATCTTATAGTGCTAGATGGCTTAATGCAAAATATGCTAACAATGAGACTTTGTGGGAAGCTAACTTCAGTAACAATTCTTCATGCACTTGGAAGAAAATGTTATACTACAGAAAAGAAGCTCAAAAATTGATTGACAGAAGAATTGTGGATGGTAAATCCACCAGTTTATGGTTTATACCTTGGATCAATGGTTCTACATTATTGGAAAAACTGGGGCAGCAAATCTTATCATATACAAGAGGTCATAATCATAAGGTAAGTCATATCATATCTGATAATTGTTGGAGGACAGAAAACATCTCATATTTAGGAAACATAAGTGAGGAAATAAGGAAAGTTCCTATACATCATGATAAAACAGAAGACTATTGGTTTTGTAACAGCAGTAAAAATGGCAAGTTCAATTTTCATGATACATGGAATAGTATAAGAGTCAAACTCCACAATATCAATTATCATAAAATCATATGGAATACCACATCACTCCCAAAAATGAATGTATGCTTATATAGAGCAATTTTCAATTACCTTCCCACAAAAGATAAGCTACAACTACAGGGAGTAACAGAAGATAACTTATGTGTATTGTGCAAAAAGGAAATAGAAACATGTAACCATCTTTTTTTCAACTGTTCCTTCTCCAAACATGTGTGGTATTGGATCAGAACCATGATGGAGGACCCTATAACTCATGGAGACATACATATTTCTCTTTTAGATGCTGTCACATATATATCCCAAAATTTTACAGTCAACAGTATAAAGAAAGACATCATAATTGCTGCGCTTAGCACAGCCGTTTGGTACATTTGGAAAAACAGGAATGATATCATCTTTAACAATGAAAAGAAAGATAAAATCACAGTCTGTAACATCATCAAATCCAATGTTCGAGACTTTATCATCAATAGATCCAAGTTTTTCAACCACAACAACATCAATGCGGACAACATCATACAAAAATGGGAAATCATACCTCTGCGAGTTGACCTTACCGTAACCAAAAACCCTAATTCCCCCAATACTGCTTCATCCTCAAGATACATGATTGATAGAGAAGATGTAGAAACAGAGAGCTCAAAATTGTCTAGATGCACTGATAGTATTATCACTATCGTTGAAAGAGATGAAAGATTGCAAGGGAGAGAGAACGAGCCGCCATGAGTCGCGAAACTATCGCAATGTATTTAGGGTTTGTGTTTTGTCTGTAGAGTATACGGGTTGCCTGTTTTTTTGTGCCCAACAGTTTCTTTATGTATATAACTTGTATGTAATGTGTTGGCATTATCAATAAAGCTTTTGGATCCTTTTTTTCAAAAAAAAAAAAAAAAAAAATACATAATAACTGCTCGAAATTATTTATTGTCGTAATATTTGTTGACTTTGCATAAATTTATAATGAATGGGATCGAAATAAGATTTATATTACTTGTACAAGAGAATATAAAGAGAATCATAGATCACTGGAAATAAAAATGGCAATTATTCAAATCGTCCCCTGCATCGTTTCTATCTTCCCCCTCGTCATCGTCTGAAACCACATCCATCCTCCTCTCTCTTTTTTCATCTCCTCTCCCTGCCTCACTCTCCTTCTCATGCCTCGCCATAAGAAGGATAACAATCAACGCTTAGTTCTAGATGTGAATCTCTCAACGGCGGACTTGCATCGACGACCCGCTCTGGTAGAAGTTTTAAAGTGGCCGGTTCATTTGTTTGTGCCTTCATTCGGTTGTCTTGTGACTTCCCTCCCCTCGAGTCTACTAATAACCCTGAAGTTAATCAAATGCTGGAACTTTCCTTTAGCGATCCTGCCTCAAGTATCGCTTTTGTTCCCCCACTGAATATTGGAGTGTTGAAAGCCACTATTGATGCTAGCTTGAATGGTGGTAATAGTTTTGGGTTGAACGGCAAAGAGAACATTAAAAATGGAATGTCGGATGGTGTAGCTAATGCCAAGATTCTTAGAGCTGTTAATACCATGAACTGCTCGCCACCTATTTATGAAAATGCCACAACTAAATTGCCCAAAAGTAACCCAGTCAGTTCCATTGCTACCCCAATCCCACCTCATCCCCTTAAATGGACATCCTTTTTTCAAATCTTCCTCGTAATGCCGGTTCTTACACTCCTAAAAAGTTTATTGTAATTCAACGGGATGGAGTTATGATTCCACACCAAGAAGTAATTGAAGTGGGTGTGGAATTTTGGAAGGATTACCTTGTGTGATTCTTCTTAGACTCGAACCCCCCGTTGGACATTGTTAGATAGGTGTAGAAGAATATGGAAACTAAAAGGCATTCTTAAAGTTCATTTCGACAACGCCATGTTTTTTTTTTTTCACTTTTCCATCTTGAAAGAAAGAATGCATATTCTAGAATCTGATCCTATTTTCATAGAAGGCAACCATTTATTATCACACTATGGAGTCCTACTATTGACATGGCCAAGGAACGAGTTCTTTCTACTCCGGTTTGGATGCACTTTTCTAACATTCCTTCGGTCCTTCAACCGATAGATGGCCTTAATTTGCTTGCAAATCTTGTTGGTGATTTAAGATGTTTTATAATATTAACACGATGGCAAGGAGAACACTTGTTTTTTTGCCCATGCTTTAATTGAAATTAAAATATGGTTTTGCGCTTCCTACCAAATTGCAAGTTTGACTTTTTGAAAGTCAAGTAGCAGATGTTAACATGAGCTACAATTGGAAGCCTGAGAAATATTCAACCTGACAATTTTTTGGCCATTCTGATGACTTATGCAAACATAATCCTCAATAGCCAATCCCCTCCTCTGATCAGCACCTGCTCCCTATTCCACACAAAAACGCTTTAACTCATCATCCTGGAAGGCGATGGGTCCCCAAGCCATTGGTCCCTTCCTCCCCTTTCAATAAACTAATCCCTGACTAAGTCAACCCTGCTCGGTCTCCCTCCGTCCCTCTTTGTAGCTAAGCCTGATATTTCCCTTCCTCTGGTTATCTCTGACCCTGAAACTCCCAAATAGTTTATCTTACGGTATGCTAGAGAGCATGCATGGATGCACTCTTTGTCCGAGATGAGATTCTTACCTTCGCATGGTTATTACTACAAGTTTTTCACAAAAAAAGGCTGGTGAGCATAGATTTTTATGCTGCCAGGTTTCTGAAGACTCTTTTGTTGGCATCTGATGGAGAGCAAGGGGACATGAATCGGAAGATACTAGATTATCCTTCTTGGGATAGGAGCTTTATCTTCTCTAGCAGCTCTGCAGGCTACGTCCCAGATCTTGTGAGGCAATTTGCTTGGTATGCAGACGTTATTGGGTCAGGCCCTAGTGATGAGGGTAGTTTCACCTCCTCTGCGGAGGATGATTAGTTTTGTATTTTTAGCAGCTAGAGCAATTCAGCTCTAGACCTATACTCTAAACTTTTGATTGATAATAAAAATGGACGGGCGACTATAAAACTGACTAGCGTTGCTAAAAATAAAAAAATAAAAGAACTTTTTTCTAGTTTCTTGATTTATCGGTCATTGTCGGATATGATGATTATCTCATATCCATCCGTATCTGCAGATGTAAATATCCAATATTTGAAAATAATTTTGGATGTAGATGCGGATGTGACACTATCTACATTTGAAAATATCCATTGATAAGTCTATGTAACGATTTGAATTATTTTCCCAAGGTTTTGGAGGATGTGCGTCAATCGCCCAATCGCCAAGCTGTCAATCTAGGCGTGTTTCTATTTTTGAAGTTCATTTATTTGAGTTTATCGATGTATCATGAAGTTTTAGTTTGTTATTAATTAGCTACAGTTAGGAAAAAGATGACAAAAAATATGAGACATTCTCCTGTATGATCTTAAAAATAATAAATTAGACGTATGACATTTTAACAAAATGAACTCTATTTTTTTAGGTGTTAATATCATAAACTACCGAATTGTATATTAGAGTGGTAATAAAGAATCATTAGAACATAAGAATTGAGTTAATTATTCAAATATTTCACAAATAGTTTTCTCTTTCTTTAAATTTTGATCTGTTTACAATAAAAAACAAGAAGATGAAAGGTGTCAAAAATATTAATGGATAACAAAAATAGTATGAACTATGTATAATCTGCCACTGAAGCTAGATGGTCCAAATCCTTGAAGAGCTTAATAGTTTGGGATATTTATGTTTTTAAATACTTCCAAGGGTTGTAACTTAGGTCAACCATTAAATAGCTAAAGTTGATTGATACATAGACTAGCCTTTGTTCCTTTTTTCCCTCTTGAATGTGGGTGGTATGAACTTGATATGGAATTCTTCAAACTTAATTGTTAAAATAAAACAATAATATACTATTTAATGATAAGTGGTCCGAGGAATTTAAATACACAATTGTAATCGTTTTTTCATCCTTATTAAGATTATTAATGCTTAAGACTTTTAAAGAAATGTACATGCATAAAGAAAATGCTTTTTTAAGACATTGTGATAGATGGTCAGCAATAAACAATCTGACTAACTATTGCATTTTTTGGTCTGACCTGCTTCCCCTCTGTATACATAATACTTTTTTTGGTGTTGGTGATTTTTACCTTGTGTACTTTCTCATAGCACAAAAACGTTTTCATCTTGAGTCTCAGTGAACTATAGCATGAACTTGATATGGATTTTTTCAAGCTTAAATATTAAGATAAATTGATAATATACTATTTTATAATAAGTGGTCTGAGGAATTTAAATTAACAATTCTAGACATTTTTTTCATCCTTGTTAAGATTATTAATGCTTAAATTTTTTATAAATATATATATATATATATATATATATATATATATATATATATATATATAGGCATAAATAAAATGCTTTTTAGACATTGTCATAAATGGTTATCAAATCTGACTAGCTACTGCATGTTTTCGTTTGACTTGCTTCCCCCCTATGTACATAATACTTATTTGTTAACAATGACATTTATCTGGTGTACTTTCCTATAAAATGAAATACATGTTCATCTTGAGAGTCTCTGTGAATTATAGCGTTAATTCTAATGTTGATTTTCCCATCTACTTGATTAATTATGAATTCTTATTCTGACTTTAGGATTCGTTCTGAATTTTATTTAGACTTAACTGTCATGATAAACTGGTAAATGATATTGAAAATGAGTCTGATTTTAATAGGTCGGTCATATATGAATATCTTTTCAGCAACTTAGTTTTACTTGTATAGAAATGATGACGACGAATATGGCTACTAATGATACCTTAGTAAACCTCCTGCATCAAGTTATATTGTTAGCTAATAGTTGTGTTTTTAATGATGCGACTAGCATTTCAAAACGTAATTTGGTTTGTGAATACCGGATAGAACCTGAATAACCGTTCCCCGTTTCAAAAAGCAATATAAAGTGTACTTATTTTATACTTTTAAATATTTTATATTTCTATAGTCTTACAAGTAATGAAATTCAGTCCACGATTTCAATTAGTTCCACTCTTCGTCTCAGTTTTAGCTATTTAAAGATGACTAAACAAGTTTGAACTACTTATTTGATTTGAATACAAATATCAAAAACTTCAAGAGATGTTTAGTCAACAGTTCGATGATGAAACAGGTCCGAGTCAAGATAATGGTAAGGAAATTTGGTTATACTATTATATAGGTTAATTCTAAATATCAGTTTATTTTCAACCGTTCTTGCAGGTATTTTTAGTTACTTTCTGTTTTTTTCATGTTTTAAATTGCTATGTTGCATTTAAATATAGTTTCTTCCCGTTATTTTGATTGATATTTGTTATACGTCTAGTATACCAAAACAGAGACTAATCAATAATAAACTTGTCTCACAAGTTTACAACTCAGATTTCCACTACCTTACAATTCTGTATTAGTTATTTTAACAATAAGTATGTTGTAATTAATTACAACAACAAACTAACAACTATACAATAATAACTATAGCGATAAATCAAACGTTATACTATTTAAAGAAATAGCACAACGCAGAAACGAAAATGATATATATATATATATATATATATATATATATATATATATATATATCGACTAGAAATCTAACCGATTGAAAAAGGAAATTTCGTCTGAGGCTTGTCGTAACAATTTCCTTAAGACTTTATTCAAAGTCTTCCAAGATACAACAGACTTGATCTGCTCGAGATTGTGATGTGTATGATCTTATGTGTGATATGCAAAAACGCACAGATTGTAGATATTAAGAAACGAAGAGGAAGAAGAGAAAATTCAAAATTAAAATTAAGCGAGGGAAGTGATCAGATTTTCTTCTTATTTATAGCCGAATTCCCAATGGCTACATCCGTTGAGAAAAGTAACATCCCTTCATTTGCAACGGTCGAAAACTGTTGTTGTTCGCAATAGTCGCGCCTCTTTATTTGCAACGGCCGAAAACCGTTGCGGTTCGTAATAGTCGCGCCTCTTCGTTTGCAAGGGTCGAAAATTATTGCGGTCCGCAACAGTCATGCCTCTTCGTTTGCAACGGCCGAAAAACTATTGTTGTTCGCAACAGTCGCGTCTCTTCGTTTGTAATGGCCAAAAACTGTTGCGGTTTGCAACAGTCGCGTCCAATCCATTAGTCGCTTCTATTTGAATTTAAACAGTAGAAAACCGTTCACTTCTGTACAGCAAAAATATAACACGGTCCACTCTTATTGGACCCGAACCCGCACCCGCACCCGCACCCAGCCCGGGTCGGTCGGAGGAGGGGGGGCGTGTTAGTCCATGGCATATAGGTCCTCCCCCTCGCAAAAAATTACCCAACCCTAAGGGCCAATATAGGAAATTGATGATACACTATATAAACAAGAAAATGGACTTATTTTTGGCGATGTGGGATATATCTCATTCACTATTTTGAGAACTCTAACAATCCTCCACATGAATGACGATATATGTCTCCCCCACACAAAGTGTAATAGCACACAATTCATATGAAAATAATGCTATATCAAGGATAAATAGATATTTCACTTTGAACTTTCCCTAGTTAAAACTTATCGGATATACTTGGCTAATCGGTGAATTATTTCATCTTGAGCCGTCAGCTGTTATTGTATAACCAGACACTAAGCTTTACAAAACAATATTTCTCTTCACATCCAATCTCTTGGTTGTGTTCATTTTGGTCTTGAACAATTTTTGGTTCTGCGGGTGTTTTTAGAGAATAAAAGTCTGTAATATTCTCATAGAGCCGACCCAGCTCACACTAACATAGGTGATCGCAACCATAGAGTATCCTACATATACCACACTTGTTATATTCAAGATATGGTCATCATTAAAAAAGATAGTTTTAACCTTTAAATACTTCTATAGACATGCATATATATTGTGCACCATAGGAATGGAGTTGGACTTTGTCCAAGCAAATGCATTACGTCTTGAGTTACGCATAACTGGTTTGCCTATTGATTCTAGTCCGTGGGATCTCCAGTCGCTAGGATAGGTTTCCGTATAAGATAACTCTTGGTGGTTTAGGCTTTTAAACTCATTCCCCTCGATGCACAGTCAATTTTTTCTCTTGATAAACCTTTAGTAAATGGATCCGCTAAGTTATCATTTGCTTTCACATAATCTATGAAAATAGTTTCATTTGAGAGTAACTGTCTAACTGTGTTATGACGTCGACGAATGTGTCGTGACTTTCCATTATACACAAAGTTGTGCGCTCTGCATAGCGCAACTTGGTTATCACAGTGTATGCATATGGACGGTACAGGTTTAGGCCAAAACGAAATATCTTCTAAAAAGTAACGAAGCCAATCTGCTTCTTTGCCTGCTTTATCTAAAGCGATGAACTCCGATTCCATAGTGGATCGAGCTATGCATGTTTGTTTAGTTGATTTTCATGACACCGTTGTCACTGCTAAGGTAAATACATAACCACTCGTTGATTTTGATTTCTCCGAATCAACAATTCAGTTTGCATCACTATATCCTTCTAAGACGGCATGATATTTTCCATAATGTAAGGAATAATTTGTGGTATGTTTTAAATATCCAAGCACTCTCATTAGTGCTTTCCAGTGTTCCTTTCCTGAATTGCTTGTATACCTGCTCAGTCGACTTACAGCGTAAGCTATACCTGGTTTTATATAATTCATGATATACATGAGACATCCTATTACACGAGAGTATTTCAGTTGCATTACACTCTCATTAGTGTTTTTATGCAGTACTTCTGATGGATTAAAAGGTGTTCTTACTCCTTTACCAAAATTTTGAAAATTTTCAATCACTTTGTCTACATCGCGTGACTGAGATAATCCAATTCCATTAGGTGGTCTTATTATTTGATTCCCAAAATAACGTCTGCAACTCCTAAGTCTTTCATTCGAAATTTCTAATTAACATCTTCTTTATTGTCTCTATTACCTGAGTATTTAGACCAAATATTAACATATCATCTATATATAAACAAATCATCACATATGATTGTCCAATTTGTTTATAATAAACACACTTATCACATTCATTTATACAAAACCATTTCTCATCATGACACTATTAAATCTTGCGTGCCATTGTTTTGGAGCTTGTTTTAGTCCGTATAATGATTTCACTAATCTACGGACTTTGTTTTCATTTCCTTTGGAAACAAAACCTTCAGGTTGCTCCATGTATATCTCGTCATCGAGATCTCTATTTAAGAATGCTGTCTTTATATCCATTTGATGAATTTCTAGATTATAGATCGATGTAATTGCTATTAGCATTCTTATAGAGGTTATTCGTGTTACCGACAAATATGTATCAAAGAAGTCTACTCTTTCTTTTTGACGATATACTTTGGCTACTAATTTGACTTTACTTGTCGATAGAGCCATTTGCTTTCATTTTCTTCTTGAAAATCCATTTATAGCCAATAGGTTTTATTCCAGGTAGAATATTAACAATTTCCCATGTTTTATTACTTAGAATTGAATCAATCTCACTTAGGATTGCTTCTTTCCAACATGAAGATTCAGAAGATGACATTGCTTTCTTGTACGTTTGAGGTTCGTGTTCTAACACATATGTGAAAAAATCCGAACCAAATGTCTTGGAAGTCCTAGCCCTTACGCTTCTTCTTGGTTCAACTTCCTCAATCTCATGATGAGTTTCATCTTTATGTGAATTGCGTGATTCTTCTCTAGTCCTTTTAGGGACATTATTTCCTTCATTCCTTTTGTGCGGAAACACGTCTTCAAAGAATGAGGCATCTCTAAATTCCATGATTGTATTTACATGAATATCAGCTATATCATACTTGAATACCAAAAATCTGTAGGCACTACTATTTTGAGCTGGCCCTAGATAGTAACAATCTACTATTTTTGGTCCAAGTTTAACTCTCTTGGGAGGCGGATCTGGAACTTTTGCCAAGCACCCCCACATTTTGACGTATTTAAAGCTTGGTTTGTCCTTTCCAAATCTCATATGGAATTGATCCTGTTATATTGTGAGGGACTTTGTTTAATATGTGATTAGACATATTTAAGGTTCCCCTCCATAAGTTTGTCGGCAGACCGGAGGTTAAAAGCATGACATTAATAATGTCTTTTAACGTTCTGTTCTTCCTCTCGGCCACACCATTTTGTTGTGGTGAATATGGAGTTGTTGTTTGATAAATTATACCATTTTCGACATAGAACGTTTCAAATGGTGATTCATATTCTTTACCTCGATTAGATCTCAATATCTTGATCTTTTTATTTAACCGGTTTTCTACCTCAGCCTTGTAATTTATAAATGATGTAATTGCTTCATCTTTACTATTCAAAAGATACACATAGCAATATCGCGTATAATCGTCAATAAACATGATAAAGTACTTTTTTCCATCTCTTATAGGTAAACATAAATCTGTTAGTGGTTCGGTGCTTCTATCAACAGATTGAAATGGTTTTTTTAACCATTTTTGCTTCTACACATGTCTCACATTTGTTGTTCTTATCCATTTGGAATTTCGGAATTAATCCCAAGTTTGATAATGTTTTCATTTTTCAAAAAATTATGTGTCCCAATCTATCATGCCATAGTAAAATTTCATGCTCAAGCAAGTAAGAAACTTCAATTTTATTAATAGCACAATCAGAATACATAGTTTTATTGCCGATAACGGCTACATTTGCCTTAAATAGACCATCGTATAAATATCCCCTTCCGATATACATTCCAGCGTTGGACAGAACCATCTTGTCTGACTCGAACGCCATTTTGAATCCTTTCTTCGATAGTACTGCACCAGAAATGAGATTCTTGTGTATGTCTAGAACGTGGAGCATGTCATTCAACTTGATAGTTTTTTCAGAAGTAAACTTGAGGATTATTGTGCCACTGCCTTCGATCATGGATATCGCAGAATTACCCATATAGAGTTTTTCTTCATGATCGAATTTCTAACGTGTAGAAAACATGGATTTGTCAAAGCAGACATGATGAGTAGCGCCTGTGTCTACCCACCATTGGTTAGGATTCTGAACCAAATTGCATTCAGATACAACTGCCGATAAGTTGGACTCATCTACTTCCATGTTGTCTGCTGTATTTGCCTCTTTGTTGCGTTCCTTTTTGTGTCTGCAATCTCTATTGGCATGTCCAACCTTTCCACAAACCCAGCACTCGCCATTAAACTTTTTGGTTCGTTTGTTGTCTTTTGGTTTGTTGTCTGAAGCTTTCCTTTTCTTCTAGAAATTCTTCTTTTTGTTTTTGGTCTTTGACCCTTTAACCACAAATGCCTCCTCTCTTGCTTTTTAACTCCACGGTTATCTGCCTCAATTTTTAGTCACTATGAGATCCTGTAAAGAGATTTCATTCTTCTTATACTTTAGATAGTTGCGGTAATCTCTCCGTGATGGCGGCAGTTTTTCCGTGATGGCTTCAACCAAAAATGATTCTCTAACCTTTTGACCTTCCGCTTCGAGTTCATGAATGATGGTTTGTAGTTCATGCAGTTCAGCAGTCACCGGTTTGGAGTCAATCATCTTATAGTCCATGAATTTGTCTACAATGAATTTCTTAAGACTGATATTCTGCGTCTTGTACTTCATGGCAAGTGCATTCTAAAGTGCTTTTGCTGTCTTTAGAGGCTGATATACTTTGTATACCACCTTGTCGAGACAATTCAGAATATAGTTTCTGCATAGAAATCAGAATGCTTCTATGTATCAACATCTGATTCCTTGCTTGGTGCAGGAGTCAGTTCCTCATCCTTGAGATACCGTTGCAGACCGAGTGTAGTGAGATAAAATAGCATCTGATTTTGCCATATTATGAAGTCATCACCATCTCCTTTGAACGGATCAGGCCTGTTATGAGTAGCAGCCTTTGTTGATAGTTCAACGGTTTCCATCTTGGTTTAAGCGAAAACAAGAAGTCTTAAGATGTTATACGTCTAGTATACCAAAACAGAGACTAATCAATAATAAACTTGTCTCGCAAGTTTACAACTCAGATTTCCACTACTTTGGAATCCTGTATTAGTTATTTTAACAATAAGTATGTTGTAATTAATTACAACAACAAACTAAAAACTATAGCAATAATAACTATAGCGCTAAATCAAACGTTATACTATTTAAAAAATTGTACAACGTATAAACAAAAACGATATATATATATATATATAATAGAAATCTAACCGGTTGAAGAAGGAAATTTCATCTGAGCCTTGTCGTAACAATTTCCTTAAGACTTTATTCAAAGTCTCCCAAGATACAACAGACGTGATCTGCTCCAAATTGTGATGTGTATGATCTTCTGTGTAATATGCAAAAGCGCACGGATTGTAGATATTAAGAAACGAAGAGGAAGAAGAGAAAATTCGGAATTAAAATTAAGTGAGGAAAGTTATCAGGTTTCCTCCTTATTTATAGTCGAATTCCCAATGGCTACATCCATTGAGAAAAGTAGCATCCCTTCATTTGCAACGTCAAAAAGTGTTACTGTTCGCAATAGTCGCGTCTCTTCGTTTGCAACGGCCGAAAACTGTTGCGGTTCGCAACAGTCACGCCTCTTCGTTTGCAACGGCCGAAAACTATTGCGGTACGCAACAGTCACACCTCTTCGTTTGCAACGGCCGAAAAACTGTTGCTGTTCGCAACAGTTGCGTCTAATCTACTAGTCGCTTCTATTTGAATTTAAACAGTAGAAAACCATTCACTTCTGTACAGCAAAAATATAACACGGTCCACTCTTATTGGTCCCGCACTCGGCCCGGCCCGGTTCATTCGGTCGGACGGACGACGGCGTGCGCGTGTTAGTCCATGGCCATATAGGTCCTGACCCTAAGGGCCAATATAAGGATTGAGAATGCACTATATAAATAAGAAAATGGACTTATTTTTGGCAATGTGGGATATATCTCATTCACTATTTTGAGAACTCTAACAATATTTTCTTGACTAATGCGAAACTTTTGATTGCTAGATAAGCCAAATGACTTCTATTCTTTGTTGTTGAGCAGCAAAAGAGAGTACAAGGTCAACTAGTTAACAATTGGTGTTATTGTATGATTTTATGATTGTATGTTATTAAGTTAGATAAATGCATTTTGCATTTTAATCCAAGTTTTAAATGCCATGCTAGTAATTCTATGTACTTATGTTTAACGGCAACAACCAAATGAATGATAGATTTGATGGACTTTAGTTTGAGTAAAGATTTTTTTGACATTTATACATGTACTCAAACTAGAAATAAAAGTAAAACAAACCCCATTATTGTTTTTTAATGATCTTTCCCACTAGTTGCAACACATATATATTTCAATAAATTTTTTGTATTTATTAAACTTATGTATGCTTTGTGTATCATATACACAATACTTGCACAGAAGGATGGAGAAACATGAACATAAACTATAAAGTACCATGCTATGTCTGATAGCATGATATTTTCATAGGTGAATTATATCATAAGAATGATACATATGTAACCTTCAATTCTGAAAAACAATAGCAGTGACATAAAAGACTTTAACTGGAAGTAACAAAACTAACTGCCACTGTATGTTTCATATATATTTAATGGTTTCAAGACGTAGAAATGTTGGCATTTAGTGATACAATATTTCCAAAATGAATTAGAAATATACCTTATGGACAAGCAAAAATGGGGAAGAGAAGGGATGAAGAAGTTGTAGAGCAACATAAGCTTATAGCTTCAACTATAGGCTTCCGATTGATTGGTGGAAGCCACCAGTCAATTGGAACTGTATCCAATCGACTGGTGGAGCCACTAATCGACCGTTGTATGGGTCGTTTTTGATCCAAGCACATATCTATGCTTAGATTTACATGCAAGTCTTTTCCAATCGACTGGACCAGTCGACTGGTCAAAACTTCCAATCGACTTGTATAAGAAACTTTAGAGAATTTTGAACTTTAGATTTCAAGGACTATTTTATCACTTTCGGATGTTTTTGAATTCCTACCGTAGATCTCTGCATAGCTTTGATCCAGTTACTGATATTACATTAGACTATTATAAATATGCTTGTACAAAGATCATTATGATGTAAGAGAGAGCAAGGGTTATTGTATAATGGTTTTGGTGATTGATATTTCTTCTCAAATTTTAAGGGTTTTTCTTCGTATTCTTTTGGCGAATCAATAAAGTTTTCTTTGGAGTAATTTATTTTTTTCCACTTCTCATCTCTTCTCAGATCTAATTGTGTAGGGATCTTCAGGATTATCCCAACAATTGGTATCAAAGCCTACAACAATAAATTTTACTTAAGAATATTTGGTTATAGAGAAGATGAGTGTTTAAAAACTTAATGAAGAAATTGAGGATTATGGAAGGCAAAGATAGAGGATTTTCTATATCTTAATGATCTTTACTAAACATTGGAGAACAAAGGAGATAAACTTAGTGGTGTAACTGAAGCAAAGTTGCAAACTGTGGATAAGATAGCCGTGACAACTGTTTGATATTCTTTGGAGAATTTAGCGTTTCATATTTTTGTTAATAAAACACCGGTCTATGCGATTTGGAAGAATTTGGAAGGAATTTATGTAAAGAACTCCGAAACAAACAGGGAACTTCTCATGATAAGACTGGTAAATCTAAAGTTTAAATAAGGTAGGCTAATTGGAGAGCATTTTAATGATTTCTTAGAAATTGCGAATTATTTAGCAGCCTTGAATTACAAGGTTGACGTGGGACACAAGTCTTAATGTTGATGATTTCAATACCAAAGAGTTAGGAAATGCTTGTGGCTGCATTAAACGACTCAAATACCGATGGAGTTGTTTTATGGGGTCGGTAGTTAGTAGTTTTATTAATGAGTGGAGAATGAATCTAATGGAAGGAAAGTTTAGTGAATAAGGGAAATCCGATTGAAGAGATGCATCTTACAAGGAGGGCTATCAAAATATGGAAAGACGATCAATTATATCAAACATGAAATGTGATACATCTACTATTTCATTGAAAGATTAGGCCATCGGTTGAGATTTTGCCACACGCTAAAAAGGTATAGAGAAAGGGTGAAAGCATTAAAGGAAGGTAAGGAAAAGCTTAAGGAAGAAGAGATGATGAGGTGAATTTTAGCATTAGTCATGAATGCTCCGTGCTGGCAGTAGAAAAGGAAATGATTAGGTGCTTGATTCAATGCATGTTCCATATATGCAACCAAATATGAGCATTCATTCACTATAAGGGGCAAGAAAGCAAGGTAGAATCTTCTAATGATGGGGGCTTGCATGCTAAAGGCGTCGGTTTGATTAGGCTAAAAACATATGAAGGAAAGGCGGCGAAGGTAATTGCAGTTAGGTATATCCCAAAAATTAAGAAGAATCTTTTCGAAATAGTTGGAAGAAAAATGTTGCAATTTTTCAACTCGAGTTGGGGTCACAAGATTTCGGAAGGGAAAAAGGGAGGTTTTGCGCATAAAATAGAAAATCAATAATGAATATTAACTACTTGTAAAAATGGTAGAGAATGAAGGAAGTTATAAAATTGGTGTTGAAGATGAAAATTTGTTTGAATCAAGGTGGAGACAGCAATAGAAAGCTACCAAAACCTGTATAGAGTCATTTGTGGTATTACAAGCAGGTTCTGATCTATTGATATGCTTGTTCAATTGACGACATGCATTATTAGAAGGTTTGGAGGTTGGTTAAGTTTTTTTGGGATTAAGACATTTGTTTCCATGACGTTATTGGAGTTTGCTTGGAGCTTGAGGTTGTGGTGGAATATGGATGACATTTTTAGAAACATAGCATCAAGATGGACATCGTTCAGATTTGTGATATTCTTTGCACCAAAAGTGGGACAAACAGTCAATCGATTAATAAATAAAAATTAAAAGATTTAATAGAAAAAATAACCAAGAACGCACAAGATTTATAATGGTTCGGCTAAAGTCAAAAGCCTAAGTCCACCTGATTATTTCTTTCTTTTACAAATATTATCTTACAACTTGGTTGCCTACAAATCGGGTAAGGATCTAGTAGAATTTTAGGGTAAATTAAAATAATAAGGAAAATGAGTTAAAGGTGCCAAAACAATCCTATTTACTTGGCTCCTTTCCTCCTATTTATAAATGAGAATTATCATAAAAGTCACTGAAATATGCTCCTCCAGTTCTCTACTTCCAGCACAGAGCTTTTACCACGAGATCGTGGCTAACTTGATAAGCATTGATAATTCAATACCGAGTTGTGTTCTAACTCGGTGTCGAGTTATGAATGCTTTTGTCTTCACTTGTTTTACTTTACTTTGTCATTGACTTTTTTTATCACTTGCTTTTTTGATCCATCGCTAAACTATAAGGCTCGATGCCTAGTTATGATGTTGAGTTATATTTTCACTTCTGCTTATTGTCATTTAATTTTTTCAGATAATGATAATTATTTTCCTATGGCAAGCAAGGATCAACCATCATTTCTATGATTGCATCTAAATTCTGACATAAGACTAATATTCTATACTTCTGGTTTATTTCATACTCATTTGATGGTTCTGACTCGTCGAGATATTGCTTAGTTCAAAAATGGGATAACACTTTCCTGTTGAATCACTAGTTTTGATTCATGACAAAGCAATTTAGAAGAAAAAGAGAATGCACGATCAATCACAACAAAAAGTGACAATCAAAGGACTATGGTGATATCGATACTTTGAATCTATGTTTTCATGTTTAATACTTGTGTTTGATTCTTAGAAATTGTTAAAATCTATCCTCAAGTAGTCCGCACCTCATCCTTCTCATTTTAAAAAAAACAGAGCTACCAGTGCAAATACACTACAGCTAGTCGACTGGCTATAAACAACCAGTCGACTGACTTGTGTACATGCACAAATGTGCACTGCTTTTTTTTAAAAATTGTTGAATGATCAGTCGACTGATCCAAATCCACCAGCCGACTGACCTGAACCCAACTGTCATATTTTGAAAAGACATTTCCATTCCGCGAAAGGTTGCGATCCTTCTCTGAACGGGAATGGTTGCTTCTTTTGATCAGAACTCTTCACCAATGGAAGCAATCCTCTGTCTATTATAAATATATGTTTCCAAACACTTCATACTCACTGAAAATCTTTCTAACTAACTTATATTCTTTTTGTGCTCTCATACTCGCATTCAAATAGCATACAAGCATTTTATTGCTTTGAATCTCCAAATTAACTTTCATAATCTTCGATTCTTAGCAACACCTTCTTTTCATGTCATCGCATACACTTCATACATTTGAGGATTTGATTATATGAGGTTTGTACTGTCAAAGACAAACCAGTGTTATCAAGAACACAAAGTGTCATATATTCTTTTGTATTAGTGAAGTCCTCTTCTGCTGCTGAGGCAAAAAATCCAGTTCTGCTGCTCAGGTGTCTGTTCTGCTTCTCAGGCTGTATATACCTATTCCTCCGGGTTAAGCGAGGGTATTGTTGTTAGTTAATTTCCAGAAGGGAGTTTGGGACTGGACATAGAACGGGAAGTTCGAACCAGTATAAAAATATCTGTTGTGCTAATTTATTATTTCATTTACTTTACTACTTTTATATGTTATCAAGTTTATTATTTCCCACTATTCCATATTACACAGTCCAACATACTTTCATTTCCCTCCAAAGTATGCCTTATGTTAATAAGGCATGCTTTGGATTAAAATAAGCTATTGACTTCAGACTCTGATCTGGAAAGATGTCTTGATCCTCTGAACTATCTTTGTAAAGCGATGCATTCTTTTTGGATCCATACATCACTCTAAACAGTTGCAGATTGATATCCCTTGGAAGATACAAGAGCTGAAGTATCCCACTTAGATTCGTCATTAGGTTCTAGAAATTATGAAGGCCTCTCTTTTCATTTAGCTAGATAGGGTTTCATTTTCCTTCTTTGTTCGTTTTCCACTTTCATTTTCATTTCCGACCTTTGCTTTTCCATTCATTTCTTTTCTTTTGTCTTCTTCTTTTGTTTTTTATATCTCGGTACCGAGTTGAGGGAAATAAATTAATGTAAGATTTTTGCAAATGTTATGTTTAAATAGCACCTAGTATATTCTCACCTTCACTTTTTATTTTACTTGATTTAATCTAGGAATCTGAGATTTTATCCCTTGCGACTTTTCTTCCTTCACACTTCACTAGTGCTGCCACTAGCCTTAGCTTTACCGTCGAACATCCCTGCTATCACCAACGCCTACCTGAGCGAACCGTCCCCTTGATTCATTGAACTTGCTACTAATTTAGTCGAGTTATAACTCAACTTCCTTATTTTGACGCCACCTCTTTCATCATCTTCGAACTAATGTAGGTGTTCATTAGTGATGTCGCCTGCATGTAACAATGACCATGACCTATACTTGACCATACCCTTGAATTCCTTCTTCCTCTTTTGTACTCGGCCATAGCTTACAAACCTTTAAACTCAAGGGCTTACAAACCTTCAAACTCAAGAACCCTTGATTTTTTCGTGTTTGACCCAAGTTTTTGCCCAATTTCCCTAAGTGTGACTGCTTGGTGTCAAACATGAGATTTTAAAGCTTGGCTTTGGGTTTGTTGTATAAATATGGTTTTCAACATTTTTGTTAAGTTATTTCCAAGTGCAAGAAGGAAAAAGATCAATCTTTGACAATTCTCGATGGATATGGGTCGGTGGCTAGTTTCGGTGGGAGGATGTCAGAGAACAGTCACATTAAACACTCCTCAACGTCCAATGGAGTCATGTATCAATGTTTTAGGTCAAATACTTCACCTCCATATCCCAGAAAAAGAAAGTTCCATGTCTCTTCGAACAACGGATCTGTTATCACAAACGTACGATAATGGTAAAATCTGACACATGGTTCTATAGCGCGACGGAGCTCGTTTGCCAGCATGGGGGGACTATATACTAGGAGTGTTCGAGTTTACCATGCTTTGGACACATGAAACACGCCGCATAGACTGAATTGCATATCACCGTCCTCATCAATGTATGGGATCTGGTTGGTCAATAGATACTGACATCCATTGGGTCTTATACATCGGCTACATAAGGCTTAATTACAATACGAAAATCAGAGTTAATTCTTACCTGATCTTGCTTACCTATCGAGTGTTTTGGAATGTTATGAACCGTAGATGCATATCATGTCTCTCTACCATGGGTGAAGGTCCATCAACTTTAGAGTTCGTCCTACCCACAACAGCTTCGACTTCTAGCTCAACTATCACTTTATTATCTCCTCGTCCTCGGTTTTTTCATCGTTAGGCTAGATAGCTCTACAAGTAGTTCCCTTCGTAATGGAAGATGAATCTTGCATGGTGGTTGCCCCGATATCAATTTTGAGGGTGTTGTGATTCTTGATAACCCTCGATATTCGATGGCATCTTCTATGATCGAGGCCCGTGATCCACCTAAAGGCTACCATCATGTAATCGTTATACGTGACTTTATGGGGAATGCCTCCGCACAATCATTTTATTCGACTTCTCCTCTAATTTATGAAGCTTGCTCGCTGCTCAGCTTTATTCAAATGGTTATGCTTCACTAAATTGCAACTACATGGCTTAACTTCACTATTTGGGTAGGGTGCCTACATTGGCGGAGAATATATATTTATTTAGTATCAAGAAGCGACAAGACAACCCATCTTTGACTTATCTAGAATCATCCAAAGGCCGTTATTTTATCATTGGTCTTTGAAACAAGCTTATCCACTTTACGAGTATTTCTTTATTCGATATCCAGCTAGCTTTGCTTAGAAGTCGCTATTAGGATGTAAATTTTATCATTATTCATTAACTTGGAAGATTTTATTCGGTTTAAATCATTAACTCCATCATTTCTCAAATTTGCAGATATTCCAAAAAGTCCTGGTTGCGCAGCTCTAGCAAATACACTACAAGTTTTGAAAGGCATCCCTAACGAAGAACATAAACTGAAATTCCTTTTGATAGATCCTAAGATGCAACAATTCCAACTTCTACATAATTAGCCTTAGCATTCTCCCTACAACTCGTAGAGGTGCTCAATCTACTTAAGAGGCTAAAGCTAAACTACTAATTGTCGAGGATCAAAAGGCCCCACCTATAGCATAGGATCCTCCCATTGATTAATGGGAGGATGCGGGTGGTGACGACAATGAAGATAATGATCAAGATAATGAAGGCGAGGATGGGGACGATAATGATGATGTGAATCATGGATACAAGTCTATAGGAACAAGCATTGCTGCCCATTTATCGTCTAAGAAAAAAGATAATATCATGCCATATTGTTCCACAACCACATTAGTTTCCTATTGGGGACAAAACTCCGGATATTCGAAATTATGATATCTTTGGTTCTCTTATGAGTATCCTAGATCAAATCCCTTTGTATGTTGCTAATCTCAATCTTTTACACATCGTTTCTCTAAGTCTTATGGCTATAAACAGGCCTTCGACAACTACGGAAGAGACAACTCCACTCAGTAGGCTGCATGAGCATGGTTCATGGGGTCAATAGGGAACACTGACACTCCACATGACACCAAAAGTCAATAACACCAAATGCGTTATTCTTTGACGTCCAAATCTTAACTTAGTCATGTTTCCTTTTCAGGTACTATGGGACATCCAAATCTTTATGACGATCTATATGACTAATATATTAGTTTTCACAAGCATAATTTTTTAAGTCAAAGTCATGAATCATCTTATGAATTTGACTTAGCAATGCATCAGAGGAAAGAGCAGGAAAGACAAAATAAGGAGGAATATAGACATCGTGACAATCATGAGCGGGAATCTCAAGATCACTTTGGATCAAGCAAGTTATCCCCCTCTCAACATTGTGATCTTTCTCTTCTCCATCATGATTCATACTCTTTGAGGCCTGATCTTGTCCCCACTTTTAAGGCTCTAACTGTCCATACTTTATTGATGCCTTCTACACAACCCATGGTATCTTTCTATAAATCCAAATAAGTTATTTGGCCATCTAGTTCTGTGACCTTTGAGCATACCGAACAATGGCTGGGTAAAGTGCCTACTTTTTCTCATGCTTCTACATCAGTCATAGAATCTGCTTTAAACCCATAACCTGTTGTGTTGTAAAGAGCTTTTTCGACATTCTGCTACGATGCGGTTAAATTTGCATATCCCTAGAAGAATATTACTCTTGATATGGCTAACAACATCAAGGCATGTATGAACAATGCATGCAATCAATACTATATATAGATGAAGTTTTCTCAAGCTTTGTTTGACACTAACAAAGCCAACTAGTTACTCCTTAAGGAGAAGGAGATCAAGAAAATGGATGGTGATTGAATCATCGCTCATAATGATAAGGAGTCAAACAAAGCAAAGAAATCCCTCGAGGCAATGGAAAAGAAATTATATGACGAGGAGAAAATCCCTCGAGGATAAATTTAAGATACAACAAGAGCAGATTGAGGCTACATATCATAGGAGTCGCACTCTTTCAACAGAATAGTAGACTCTCCAGACTATTGTTGATCAACAAACTTTGAGGATTCTATGTCCGAAGACTGCATTGAAAGCCGAGAAGAAATAATATGATATGCTCTTACCACAGCTGAAGATTCTACGCGGACGTCATCAAATTTAGAGGCCTGAGGTGGCTTGATGATAAATACCCCAAAGCGCTTGCCATGTCCTGGGACTAAATCCTTAAACAAGAAAGAGAACATTCTAGCAAAATCGATGAGGAGGAACTAAAGGTTGTCCTCTTGGGTAATGAAGATTTAGATGCTCTTGTTGTTAGTCAAGTGATGTCAGCTTCCGAAGCTTCTACTGCTACCTAGGTGCATGTTGGGGCCCTTCCTGAATCCAACTCTATGGATTTGGAGGAAAGCTCAATTCCTATTTCTCAGGGACCCAAAGCAGAGATTTTTAATATAGTGGCGGCGACTTCAGGTGCCCTCGCTTCTTCCACATCTGCACCCATTATCTCTAAACCCATGATCCCCTCTTTTGGGACTTCTACTATGGGACTTCTACAACTTCAACTGCTATAGTGGCATGAGCGGAAATGACTTTATCCTCATCTTTAACTCACATTCAATATAATCTCTAGGACCCCAACTACATACTACCAAAGTCTACCATAAAATTTGTCGCTCTATCACCCATCATAGAGGAGAGCCGGACGAGGACTCTTCAACTTTTGTCCACTTCTCTCGATGTATATCGTTAGTTTCTTCTATGTTCAAGAAGGCTCAGATGACACCCGTTGGTGTTTCTAATCTTTATTTTTCTCTCTGTCAAGTTTCAAGTCCGCCTGCTTTTGTTCTCTTGACGAATTTGATACTTTCTTCGACCGGGTCCAAACCTCTTCAACTAGGTCTGCTCCAGGTCTCCATGGTAAAAAGATTCATGCACCGACCGAAAAGGCTATAAATGATCCTAACAAGACACAGGGCAACGAGGACTTGACTATCATAGGTGCTAGAATCACAAATCAAGCTCGTTAATGTCGAAGAGGCGGACTTCCCATCTCATAAAGCTTAATATATCAAAAAGGAGAAGGGTGTTTATGATATTTCATCTCCACTTTTAGTATCTTTGCTGATCACTTGTTCGTCATCCTAACCTCTCTACTTTTAGTGCCTGGTATTCATGCCGAGACTCATAAATCTTCGGGAAGCAACTAAACTAGATGACGATCCCGAGGGTCGTTTATCTATGGGAAAGGAATTTGAATTTGAGGAAAAGCCAGTCTCTGCCTCTCTAAAAGCGAAGAAGAAAAGAAGAAGTACAAGTAGAGGTTGTTTTCTTGTGTTGCTCTTTATTTTAGTTTTTATTTTGGTGCATGTATATAAGCCATCGTTGTGTCGGTATAACCCCTGCTTTTGTTTTTAGGAAGTTTAGATGTGAATAAAGTTACTTTCTTTTTAGAATATCATCTTATTTTTCTTTTCTATTTTCAAATCTATGCGCCTATACAGTTGGTTTAATTAAGATTACGACAATTATATCTAAACTTGTGTGATGATATTATTTACCATAACTCTTTATATGTGAATAAATTTCAAAAATACTTGGTAATACTTCATTATTTAGTTATGTTTATCATTGCCAATGTATTTCTTTCTTAGTTAAACAAAACCGTGATGGTTTGGCCAACTTCATAGCCTATCTTGTTTACCTTTGGTCAGGTTCCGTTTGGCCATAAACAAGGTTGTAGTCACAAAAGCTTATGGCCTCACATTGTTTCCTATCTTTGGGAAATAGTGTATTGGAAGTCTATCTTTGGACCTCCATCTTTGACCCACCTATCTCTGGGAGTCAACCTCGGACCTTGCTCATCTTGGACATCGGCCAAAGATTAGATGTGTAAGGTGAATTATCCGATCGATCCCAGCCACATGATCATGGAGAAAAGGAATTCATTGGTGCCTATCTCCGGGAACTATTCTTAGAACCTTCATATCTCTAGGAATTTGTCGAAGATCAGATTAATAAGGGTGAATCTTTTGACTGATCCCAATGCGATTATACTCTAACGATCCACTCATGGATCAAAGGAGTTCATCAATACCTATCTCCAAGTACCTAGATATCTAATTTTTCAAACATAGAATATTCAATTCTACCGCTATTCGCATGGAATGGGGTTAGACTTTTAAGAATATAGTTCCATTGATCCCCTAAAGCCAATTATATTTATAAACACTAGAATAGAAAACTCTATCTTATTACATCAGAGCTTAATTTACTATGTATGGAAATATATCTAAGTGAAATAGTGTCTTAGGTGCTCACTATTCCATGCTCACGGAACTGAGATCCGATCAATAGTCGCTAGCTTGAAAGTTCCATCTCAAAGTTCTGCTCAATCACATAAGGACCTTCCCAACTTGAACCAAGTGCGATCATATCAGAGAAGATTCATTTCAAAACGAGATTACCTACTTCAAAGGTATGGTTTTTGACCTTTGTATTAAAATTTCATGCTATTCTTTTTTGTTGAGAATCTATCCTCAAATCAGCTTCTTCTCGCTTCTCATTGACTAAGTTGTGGGCCTCAAGCATCCTGAGATCATAATGCCCTCTTCAGTGAGAATGGACTTCCATTTCAATTAGAATCATATCCTTAGATTCGTAGGCCAAAGAAAATGAAGTATGATGGTTGTAGACTTTTGGGTCATTTTATAAGTCTTGTGATAACTTATCGATCTAACTGCTCTTGGCCTTCTTTAATAGTTTCTATAGGATAGATTTAATGATCTTATTCACCACCTCTACCTATCTATTTGCTTGCGGATGTGCTATCACCTTCTTAATTCAATACAGACTACATAAATCTTTGAATTAGGCACTCTCGAATGGGGTTCCATTATCGACGATAATTTTTTATGGAACTCCAAATTGGCACATATTGTTCTTTTCCACAAAGCTGATCACCTTCTTTCTAGTTATTATGGCTATCTGTTTTTCTTTAACCCGCTCTATGAAGTAGTCCATAGCTATAATGCATACTCCAATCCGTCTTTCGACATTGGTAGCACACTGATTATATCAAGTCCCCAAACCACAAACGACCATGAGCTAATCATCTACACAACTTCTGAGGATGGGGATCTTAGGATCTTCATAAACCTTTTGCACCAATTGCACTTTCTAGTGTAATCAGCTGCATCTCGTTTGATTATTGACCATAAGTATCCATATCGAAGAAAACCTTTATTGCTAATTTTACTGCCAGTGTGATCACCACAGCTTCCTTCGTGCACATCGACAAGGGTCTTCTTAGCTTCTTATGTAGTGACACATTATAGTAAGGAGTGGAGAATCATCTCATATATAGTACTCCTTCTAATAAGAAAATCATGGTACCTTGCATATGAATTTTGGCCATTTATTCCTTCAATTCAAGAGAGTTTCCTTCAGCATGTACTCCTTAATCTGAGTCATCCAGGACTTCTTTTCCTCCTTGGTTCCAAAATCCAATAGATATCCATCCGATCAATGCTCAAAGCTAACAAAATCTCCATTGGAAAGAGTCCCACCAGCTGCGCATCCCCAGAACTGGCGAGTTTGGCTAATGAATCGGCTGTCATATTCTCTTCTCTGGATATGTGCGTTATCGTGTAATATTTAATGTTGTTCAACATTTCTAGAACCTTCTTAGTTAAAGGGCAAGTCTCACACCCTTAGCTTCTCCTTGACTTAGCAAACCAATAATTGAGAGTCATTGAATACATGCAGTTTTTGACTCCTAATTCCTTTGCTATCTTGAGTCTTGCGATCAATGCTTCATACTTAACTTCATTATTCGTTATTGAAAACTCTAGCTTTATAGCCTAGCATAGCATTCATTCTTTTGGGGTTATTAAGATTACTCCAACCCCAAAACCATGTTCATTATATGCTCTGTCCGCATAAAATTTCCATTGTGCTAATTGAACCACATCTTTTTCCATTTCTCCATCTTAGTTGTTGAACTCGACTATGATGTCACCCAACTCCTGTCCTCATATCACATTCCTAATATGGAAGGTTATGTTATTTTGGCTCAGCTCGATATTCCACTTTAGTAAACTTCCCGATGTCTCGGGTGAGTGTAGTACCTGTCTCAAAGGCTGGTCGTTCAGCAGTTTAATTCGGTGTGCCTGGAAGTATGTCCACAATCTCCTTGAAGCAATCAACAAGCAGGACGCTAACTTCTCTAGCTTCAGATGGTTCCTATTTGATCTAATGAACCACTTATTGATATAATAAACGGGACTTTGGATTCTTGACTCCTCATGTAATAAGGTTGCACTCAGTGTGTGAGCCGATATTGTCAAGTAAACAAATAGATCTTCTCCTTCCAAAGACTTTGACAACACCAATGGTCTTTCCATATGATCTAGCAGGTTCAGTAAAGCTTTCTGACATTCCTCCATCCTAAAAACCTTTCCCTTTTCTTTCTTGAGAGCATCAAAGAACAATACACATTTAACTGTTGCCTTTGAAATAAATCGACTCGGTGCAATGAAATGTCCATTCAAGCTTTGTCTTTCCCTCCTTGTCTTTGGGGCAGCAACATCTTTCAATGCTTTTATTTTATCTTGGTTAACTTTAATGCCCCTTGAGTTTACCATGAAACACAAAAACTTGCCCAATGCGACTTTTAAAGGACATTTCAATGGATTAAGCCTCATCTCATATTTTCGGAGCATATCGAACATCTTTGAGGGGTCGTGCACGTGATTCATGGATCATCGTGACTCCATAAGCATATTGTTCACATAGACCTCCATTTTCCATTCCATTTGATCTTTAGACATCAAGTTTAACGATCGTTGGTAAGTAGATACATCGTTCTATAAGCCGAATGACATTACTTGATAACAATTTAGTCCCAAATCTGAGATGAAACTAGTGTACTCTTGATTCGAAATGTATATTGGTATCCGATAGTAACTGGAGTACACATCCGTTAAGGATAATAGTTCATGTGCGATAGTTCCGTCAATGAGCTAGTCAATTCCGGATAATGGAAACTTACCTTTTTGGGCATGCCATATTCAAATCTGAATAATTGATGCATGTTCGCCACTTTCCATTAGACTTTTTGACCAGCATTGGATTCGATATCCATTCAGGTATATAGTATCGTGGATAAATTCATTTGCCTTTAGCTTATCCACTTCTTCAATTAATGCAGCGGATCACTCCAGACCCAGGCCGCACCTCTTTTACTTCATAGGAGGGTATCATGGGTCCACATTCAATGTGTGGTATGCTATCTCCAACGGTATTCCATATATATCAAAATGTGCTAAGGTAAATACATATGGGTTTTCCCGAAGAAACCCTACCAGGACTATCTTCATCTTCACACCAAGTTGAGACCCGATTTAGGACCCGAGTGGAGTCAACCTCATCGACCGAGATGTTGATCGTTAGCTCTGCCAGTGCATCCCTTCCATCCTATAGCTCTTTTCATGGGTCCATAGGTTTATGAAATTTACTATGGTGCCCGAGCCCAGACTTAGGCGGTGGTTGTTATGAATCAATGGTTTTGACGTAGAGGGACTTCTCTACATCCTTTCTGTTCTCACATTGCTTCACTTCTGTAAGCTCTACAAGCCCACACACGACCAATATTATGATCTCCTTGAATAGCTTCTACCCTATTCTTGATAGGGTATTTCATCAATAAACACCACTGGGCATGGGCCACTCTGAAATGAGCAAGGGATGGTCGGCCCAACAAAGAATTGTAAGTAAAGTATGTATTTGTTACTCAATTTTTAGTAAGTAAGAAGACAAACTAATCAAGGTATCTTAGCCTGGCCCCATCCAGGTCTGCTTGCAAGCCTGCAATGGTTGGGGGCAAGTTGCTTGGGTTTCCTCTGCAGGATGATAACCAAATTTAGCCTACGCCCGCAATGGCTTCCTTGTTAATTGCATGTCAAGACTTCTGCTAGCCAAGCCTCACCATGTAACAACACTAACGACCAGCTTGCTCGATAAGACAAGGTGAAAGCCAAGTCCATCCCATCTCTTATAGGAAGATTGACACTCTCTCCGACCTATTGGTAACCTAGCTCCAGGGAAGTTTGCTTGCTCAAGCCTCTCTCTCGACTATCCCTTGACCGGCATAGCTTGAGACTATCTTAAGGGGGGTCTGCCATTGATCCCTTTTTGATACTGCCACCTATGACTTGTAGTCTGTCTCATCTCACCTGACTTGGCATGCCTTCGGCTCTTGCCAGTTCTTCATCCTCCTCACAGCTTCATCCCACCAACTCAGTCCATCCTACCACCTAAACATGTGAAAGAAATTCTACAAGATTATAGATGTACCTGTTTTCTAGCAAGAAACATGCTTCATTTTCTACAACCATACTTCACGTACAAGCACATTTAATGCAAAGCATTGTAGAGGATGCCCCTGGTATAGTTTTTCTATCAACCTTTATCTTAGACATACATTCCTTTCTTTCACTAGCCGTTTCTCATCAAGTCCATTCAACCAGATTAATGGCTATGTGCACTTTACACCTATTTTGCAGCACGATCTTTACCGTCCAAGCACTAGTCCAACTAGTATAAGAACTACATGCATGACTACTTCAAAGGGATTGGACCCAAAAGGCCGGAACCCCTAATCCGCCACTCAAATCTCCTTATACAATAGCTCCTTGAGATAATAGCTTCATTAGTCTTAGACGAATCATCCTTTTCAATTATTCTCTTGTCATTCCCTGTAATTGCAGGAGTGCCATATAGTAAGAGAAGTTAATAGTGGTCATTGGTAGCTCGGCTGAACTATCTCACATCATAACTTCTAGGTTGACAAAAAATATTGCCAACATTTTGGTGCTAGGAGGAGGGAGAACCTCCGATCTTGTGGTTAGCAGGCTCCTGTGCAAGATCTTTCCACATTTAGTATCTCGTAACCAGCATTGACAATGGAAAAGGTGGATAATGTTCCATTGCCTTCCCCAATCACCAAGAATATTCCTCAACTATTTCAGTTTGGCTTTATGTCATGCGTAATTGCTGTGCATGCCTACTCATCTCCTTACATTGCTGCTACTATCAACCAAATTATGACTAACATGCATGCGCCCTGTGTGAGGGCCACGCCCAAACCCTCAGAGATCTACCTCACAATTTAGATTGTCCTGGTCAGCCCACATCATGGAAAAAACCGAAGGGAAGGGTAACCCCATGGAAATCTTGGCAACCCACCAGGCACCCCTACATAGAAATCCTAGAGACCCAACATTCATGTTAATGCCAAGAGCACCCCCCTTTAGGTCGCCAGATAGTTCTCACATTCGTCTATACCCTCAATGGCATCTTAAAGTGGCCAGATACCCGTCTACATTCTTAAGATGCCCATGATCCACCACTAGTGCCTTTCTCAAGCTTACTTCCAAGCCTGCAACCTCTTGTGAAGACTGCATCGAAGACAACTAGCCTGCATCGTTCAACACCTTCATCAAGGTTATCCAACAAAGATGAGTTATCATGTGCTTATTAACCACTTTGAAGAATGCAAACCTTCGCTACGTAGGACTACGTTAGCCACCACTCCCTTCCTGTCTGGTCGGCTATCTGCAAGAGTGGACAATCGTGAATCCATTTACTTACTGGAGACTGCCAAACTATCTAATAAGATGGAATCATTGTGCATTCAATTCCTTGCTTGAGGATCGCCCACTTCCCCATGAGTTTGGTGAGATGTCTGTCCCTTTCGTACCGAGTTGCATCACCGATCAGATATGTGGCAACAATTCGTAGCCCTTAACCACGATGTCGCTCATCCTTCATACATGATGGGATACTATTATTAGAACAGATGTCGTTACCCCAAGTGATGCCGAAGTCAGACATCTGTAGTGTGCCTACATAGAAATAAGTCAGGCCTAGCTTCTTATTGTCGCATGTCACCCTGGAGAACCTTTAAGCCCTTTAGCGCTTCAATTCGAGCCGGGACAGCTTGCCAGCTCCTTATTGTTGCATGTCATCCTGGAGAACCTTCAAGCCTTCAGCGCTTAGGTTCGAGCTGTGATCACTTGTCAACTCCTTATTGTAGCTTGTCACCCTAGAGAACCTTCAAGCCTCTCAACTCTTAGGTTCGAGATGAGACCGCTTGTCAGCTCCTTATTGCAGCATGTCACCCTAGAGAGCCTTCATGCCTCTCAGCGCTTAGGTTTGACCCGGGACTACTTTCCACCTTCTTATTACAACATGACGCACATATAAGTGTACTTTTTACCTTTTCTATATGCTAAATTCTTATGAAGGACGATATCTACTGATCATCTCACCGTTATATCACACTCTTATGCATGAGTATTTGAGCCAGCCATGCTCTCCGGTTTAAGTTGGGACCTATGATAATGTAACAATAGGCAATGTGTCACCTAGGAGAACCCTCGAGCCCATATGCGCTCTGGTTCAAGCTAGGCCCGTTCGCCACTCTACACATGATCGTTTGTCACCCAGAAGAACCCATGGGCTAACAAGCCCTGCCACTCTACAACGAGGTCACCCGTCACTTGGTATATGGTAGGCACTTGGCTCTTATTAATGCACGAGTTCGTTTGTCGCATGATAATATTACTATATAACATGCCGTAAACATGAAACTTTTTCGAGAATAATGCAGGAACTCCTCCTAATTGGGTGTCATCTGGAAGGACTTCGAGTAGCTCAGCCCTCAGGTTTATACTGATACTGCCCATTAACTAAGCAACATAGTGAAGCTCAACTGTTATTTGCTGTCCTTGGCATCTAACGAGCGACCAAGTTGCTCGATCAATGCTCTCTTCCAAGTCTATTGACCAGCCCGACCTATCAGTTAAAATCAATTGGTCAACCCAGTGCAAGAGACTTTCCTAGCTATCCATAATTATGCTATCCTACCAGCTACAGACAAACAATCAAAGTTGACTAGATTCAAAGATAACAAGTTTTCAAAATGAAAGATCTATTCTAATTCAGTTCAAAAAATGCGAGGGCACAATGCCCGCCCCGCTATGCGTACAAATATTTTCAATCACTAATTAGTTGAAAAGGAGAGAAAAGTGGAAGCATGCCACAATGCTCTTTAGAGGCATGCCGAACCATTCTCCAATCACCGCTCAGAACGCGCTCGGTTGCATCGATAACATTCGCACAACACTCCAACCGATATAAAACTTGTTGATGAAAATTGAGCATGCTCCCATCTTCGAAGACTTTCACATCGGATCTGGTAAGAGACCCAGAAAAGCTTCCAGAAAATATCATCAAGGAGAAAACCAAGGCTTTAGCCATTGCAAAAGAAGTAAAGGCGTCAACCACTACTCTTTCCAACAAGGCATTGATGCGTCCAAACCGACTAAAGGTCAAGAATGTCGGAGCAGCAAAGCAAATTACCCTTAGTTCATTGGGATCGTTAATTTGAGATAGATAAGCAATCACCATCATAAAGATGGCTAGAAAGCATGAGCATAGGTTCAAGTCAAAGGCAAGACCATCTTAAGAAGCAGAAATCCAAGCAGTGGTCCGAACTATAATCGACAAACATAAATCGACACCCAAAGATCTATCTCCTTCCTTTTAATCCCAATCAAATTTAATAAAAGCACAACTACTTAAGAGTAATGGAAAGAAAAGAGTGCTACACCATAATTTCTACCAAGTATAAATTACGAATATTCGAGAAGAAAGTTCCTTGACTTGTAATTCAAAGACCCATTGTTTAGTTTCCAACTAAGCTTAAACACCAGACTCATTAGCCAAGAGCAGCGAATGTTGAAGCCAAGGGCATTTCAATTAGAATCAACAATCAACAGTTCAGATAGCCCAAGACCGAGATCAATAATCAAGGTAGATGAAAGGAATCAAAGAAGCTATGTATATAAAAGCGCCACATCAGCAATCCGTCGAAGTACATTCAATCAGATGATGACAAATGTTCAAATTTGTACTGTATAAAGCAAGCCTGGTCATCAATCCAATGGAAGGCCTTCCTCCAATTGTGCCATAGCACATTGGCTATAAGTAGGTACTAATCCCGATGCATAAATGTTGGAGAGGCACAAAAAGCACTGAAAAAAGTTAAAATAGTATTTTCATATATTAGAGCGCTATTCAAAACTCATTAATGGCAAAAAAGCTTAGATTCAATGTAATAAGCCTCTTGACTATATAACAGTAATTAAATAAGGAAAGAACAATGGATGTAGGGACTTTTGATTTGAACTGCTATAAAGTCTCGGTGTCATTTACATTACGCACTTTGTCTTCTTTGCATATACTATTATTACTCTACGGTTCAACATCCCAAATTCAAGACATAGTTACATCACATCTCGACGACCTCTTTTCCAGGTCCAAAATTCCATTTGACTCCCAAAAATATACCTTCGGACCTCGGGGTGTTGGTGTTGATGAAATTCAGCACTAATATTTTTGGCGCTAGAAGGAGGGCTTCGAACCTCTGCACTTTTCTCCCTTTCAAAGTCCTAATAGAGCATTTCAACCAATAGTGTCATGTTTTGAAAACAAAGGAGCCACCGCAAAATAGTCCATTAAGCATAACATTCAGCTTGTTGAAGAAAACAACAATGAAAATCTTGTCGCTCTCTTTTCGACGAAGGAGAATGACCAAGAGTATGATCCTCTTTATGAACTTCAAGCTTCTCAGATCAAGCAGCTTTCAGAATATCTCCATGAATCACTCCCTAAGTCATCCTAGCACCAAAAGATTATTAAGTCCCTGAATAAGAAAGTTAGGGATCTCCCCATCGAATGGTTGAAATATGAAGGTCTGGTTCCTTCCACTCAATCAAAGCTTGTCTCAAATATTCATGGAAACTCATGATTACCTTTATTACTTTGATTACCCCGTTAAAGAAAGAAGATCCAAAGAGTGAGAAGTATTATGCTTACTACTTGATAAATGGGCATGAAACAGACAAATGCCGAAAGCTCTCTTACGCAATTGAAAAATTCATACAAAAAGGGAAATTGACTAAATTTATTGAACATTACATTAAATATCCTATTTTAGAATTATATGCTTTGTTTTGGTTTTATGATTTCAGGAAAACTCCATATAAACCTGTTAAATGAATGCAGAAGGTGTTTTCTTTACAAAGATGAAGTTGCAAGAAGAATTCTTTCCATAGGTTGAATTCCTACATATAAATAAAGGACCCTGGTTCTATTGAAGTGCTTATCTCAGTTATGACCTTGAAAGTTTCAATTCCAAGTGCAGGAAACCCTATAGTATTGGATATCTAGAAGTTTAATCGGTGGATGATGTTACATCCTTCTTTGACCTAACCCTTTCTCGGGTTCCAACTTTGGGGGAATATTCAAGTTTCGACATTTACGGTATCCCTTTTGGTATGTTTTCACTCCTCAAGAACTTTTTCATATCATATTTGCATTTAGGATTTAAGAGTTGAAACTCCCCATTGATCTAACGAGATCAATGAAGAGATTCGGTTTTTCTAATATATATAAAAATAATAATATTTCAATCAGTAATCTTCTTTCTCAAACTCAAATCAACTTTCCACTAGATAATGTAATTTAAAAACTATGTAGTTACAATATCTTTACAAAATGGTCCGAAAGCATTCTTTTCAAAGGATTCATATTTCCCATCTTCAAGTTACAACTAGATTTCTGTAAGGCTGTTAACTTAAAATAAATTTTATGGTTGACACCAGCCAAAAGTGGTGGTAGATGGTCGATAATAGCCAAAAGTGGTTATAGATGGCCAACGCCAGCCATAAGTGGTTGTAGATTGGGACCCAACGATAAGGTGGTAGACCTCGCCATAAGAGCACCTCTATAGTGATGCATAACAAAGTATAAGGCCTATATCGCCTGGGTTTAAAAAGATATCGAAAAGTAGAATGCACACTGATATTGAGTCATCGTCAAAAGGAATCATGCATTGGGTAAATTTCCAATTAGATTAGAGTGTTGGGCAGATTCTCAGTAATAGTGAACCATGGTCAAGTAGAATCATGCACTAGTTAGATCGTCAGTTAGATTTGAGTGTTGGTGGATTCCCAATAACAGCAAGCCATAGTCAAGTAGTACCATGCACTGGATAGATTCTCAATTAGATTAGAGTTTTGGATAGATTCCCAATAATAGGCAGCCATGGTCAAGTAGCACCATGTACTGGGTAGATTCCTAGTTAGATAGAAAGTGGTAGATTCCCAATGGTAGTGAGCTATGGATGAGAAATGCCATGCATTGGGTAGATTCCTAGTTGATAGAAAGTGGGTTGATTCCTAATAGTAACGAGTCAAGGACGAATAGTATCATGTATAAGAGATGGGTAGATTGCTGATACGAATAGAAAGTTGGGGAAAGTTTCTGAGTTAAGACATCGAGTAGATTCTCGGTAAACCAAAAGGAGGTAAAGGTGAATACAGAACCAGAATAAGATAAAATTTTGATTGTGATACTAGGTTGGCTCCAAACAAAAATCCAAGTCGGATGGGCCCAAAACCTTATTTTAACGAAAGTATGCCCGTGGGAAAAAGATACCCCACCAAAGAAGGTCCTAAAAGGCACACCCAAGCAAAGTGATGTCATAAGAAGTGAAGTCGAAATGAGTAAAGTTTCTTTACATATCGTTTATCCAAGAAAATATTACAAGGGATAGGTCGAGATGAACGCCTAAGAAATAGCATTACAAAAATTGGATTACAAAATCAAGAGCACCAAAGGAAAAGGTATAAAAACAAAAGAGGAAATCCTTCCCAAACAAGCAAGCCGAGATGGCGAGATTGGCCTCTCCGAAACAACCTTAGTTTTATAGTCTCTAAAGGAATTCATTAGCAACGTCATCTTTAGCCTCTTTTCCTCCCTTCATTTAAAAAGAATAACAATGTCATCTCTCGAGGTCAGATATTGGTTCTGGGCTCACTCTTCTTCGAAGAGAAGCATCTGCTAGTTTTTAGATCTAACTTTGACTCAAAGAAATTGTTCTTAATATCAAAGGTCTTAAGGGTTAATTTTAGCTTTTGAAGTTCGATTTCTTTGTCCTCATAAGAATGGTAAAGAAAAGCATAGTCTCATTGAGATTTTGAGCAGTTTAGGCAAGATACTCTTTAATATTAGTAAAGGGAAAAGATAGGAAACAAAGAAAAACTACACGTCAACTACTCTAGTTTGAGACACTATATGGAAGTCATCAAGTATAAAGTTCGATGGAAATTCAAGCATTAAAAAGCCATTACGAATGTTTCGGTCTTATTTTTTATACAAGCAAAAAGGTATATTACAAAGACAAGCTTCATAACATTTTCTTCATTAAGCGTATCATCAGAATGATCCTCTCGTACCTCCTTGTCAGAAGTATTTTCTTCTTCCTACTCCTCTACCAGAGTCTCAGCTTCATCCACCATCATGTCCTCGACTTCATTTTCCTTCTCACGTTCCTCATACCTCTTAGTAAAGTTAGCCTCAAATGTGGCAGCGTTGTTCACAAGATAGGCTAAAGAGAAAGTCATTTTCTGATCTTCACGATGAGCATAAGCACCAAACAAAACTTGAAAACCCGCCTGTTGGCTTCCCTATCATGCTGGTCTCTAGAAATATAATGTTCTTTATCAATTACCCCACCTTGGCTTTCTTCTTCGTCCCTTTCCTTTAAGGCTTTCTCGGAAGTCTTAATCTTGTAATCTCTCCCTCCAGCGGTTCTACTTGATTCCTTTACTTGTGCATTCACCTCCCAATTTTTAGCTTTTAATTCCACAAACTCCTTTTTCGTTGCCTTGGCAGTGGCTACCGTATCCTCCATTTTCAACCACCCATGTTGAAGAGGGGAGATTTCTACCATGGTCTAAAAAAGAAGAAGCAACAAGATACAAAAATATGTTGGAATCATAAACCTGCATGTGAAAATGCATTTTTACCTTGATGCTTTCCTGGAGGCTATAATTAATTGCGTTTTGGATTTCGAGGGCAGTAATTGGAGGTCTAACACACGCTTCGGCAATGGCATTGAAAAGGTCACCTTCAAAAGTAGCTTTAGCTATTTCCATTGCTTGCTTGTTCTTTTCAGCAAGCAAATCCGAAGCTTTCCCCTTGGTACCATCGGCTTTAGAGGATCCGGTAATCTTTTGCTTCTGCAAGCCAAGAGTACTCTTATCAGAAAGCATCAACATCGACCTCTTCTTGGTCTCTTTCCGCTTACTCAAGGGGTCGGTCTTTTTTAGAGGAATCACTACAACAAAGAGAAAAGAGTAAGGCTAAAATTAAAATCAAGATTAAGTTGTATTGGGAAAAAGAAATATATTAGTTCAAAGAATTAAGGGTGAAAACTTCAGTCTTGCTTTCATCTGGACTAGATTCAGCATCTTCTCCACTATCAATAACTATAGTAGAAGCTTTCTTGTACTTCCTAGAAGGCTTAAGTCCAGCAATTTAGCAGAAGGAGGAATCAGACCCATGACATTCAGTTTGCTTTTGGTAAGAGCTAAGTGTCAATATTGCCGTGAAGACGGATTTTTCATAACTTCTTAATACCTATCTTTAAAGTGATTAAAGATCATCAGATCACCATCTTCTCGAGTCTCACTATTTAACAAAATAAAGAGACACGACTTAGAATACATATAAGACAAAAGGAAAGAAAAATATCTAAAGACATACCAACATTATTAAAAGAGGCCACGATTCGATCAAAAAAGGCCTCGATATAGAACCACTGACGTGGCGTTATCTTGCTGAATGGATCCTGTAGAGGAGATGGCCTTAGGAATTTGAGAAAATACATAGGAAATTCCCCAAGGGGTCTAGACTCTAACAAATTGAACATGTAATTGATCTCGATAACATGTTTATCCTGATAGCCTCTTTTGGAATATAAGATTACCATGGCAGATAAAGTCATATAGGAGGCAGCCAAGAGTTGGAAGGGATCAATGCAATAAAATACATCAACAAATAAGGGCGCTAGAGATAGGAAAATCCCATGTTCTAAATGCTCCACAGACCGCACAAATACCATTCTAGGGGATTGCTATAATGCATCGTAGACCAAGGAGCGAGCATCTGGACTCATGTGATCCCATACGAAGACAAAACCTCGTCAAGTTCTTGCCAAGTTTTATAGGAGCATCCATTCTCTATGAAAATAGGATATATGTCGAAAGAGGAATTAAGAAAGCTTGAAATAACAGTGGCAGTTTTACAATTCGAACAAGTGAAAAGAAGAGGAAAAAGGGGGAAAGTGTTTATATTAAAGGAATGGCATAGATTGAGAAGAGAAAAGCTTTCCACCGTGGATTTATATATAAGAAGAATATTAGAGGATCCCCCACTAGATGCCAAGTCATTATTGTACAAAAAAAGAGAAACATGTTTTAGAGATAACCAATCAACTGCCAACATCTGAACTCGCATTAAATGCAAAATCAGAACCTGTCTCTTCAAAGGTATAGTCTCGAATGATCACTTACGAAGTCATACTACAAACACACTTTTGACTTTATAGTCTCAAGTTAGATTTTGCCTCTTAACACCAAAACAAGTTCGGTTACCACTTTGCCTAGATGGCTTTAAGTGGCAAACATAATTTTCAAAAATTTTGACGTTAAGTTCTCAAAGTATATTTTGCCTTTCGTTACCTAAATAGTTTCTCTTACCACTTTTCTTAGACGGCTTCAAGTGACATATAATTTTCAAAATCCTTGACCTCAAGGTCTTAAAGTAGATTTTGCCTTTTGGCACCATAATAGTTTCGCTTATCACTTAGTCTAGATGGCTTCAAGTGACAAGCATAGTTTTTAATAGTTTTGACCTCGCGGTCTTAAAATAGATTTTTCCTTTCAGCACCATAACAGTTTTGCTCACCATTTAGCCTAGGTAACTTCAAGTGGAAATCATAGTTTTCAAAAGTTTTGTCTTCATGGTATCAAAGTAGATTTTGCCTTTCGACATCATAATAGTTTCGCTTACCATTTGGCTTAGATGGCTTCGAGTGAAAAACATAGTTTTCAAAAGTTTTGACATCACGGTCTCAAAGTAGATTTTGCCTTTCGACATCATAATAGTTTTGCTTGCCACTTAGCCTATACAGCTTCAAGTGACAAGCATGATTTTCAAAAGTTTTGACCTCACAGTCTCAAATTAGATTTTTTTTCTTCTTTCAGTGCCATAATAGTTTCGCTTACCGCTTAGCCAAGAAAGTGACAAGCATAGTGTTTAAAAGTTTTGACCTCATGGTCTCAAAGTAAATTCTGTCGACACCATAATAGTTTCGCTTTCCACTTAGCCTAGATGGCTTCAAGTAACCAATATGGTTTTCAAAAGTTTTGACCTCACGGTCTCAAAGTAGATTTTTCCTTTCAGCACTGTAATAGTTTCACCTACCACTTAACCTAGATGGCTTCAAGCGACAAGCATAGTTTTGAAAAGTTTTGACCTCACGACCTCAAAGTAGATTTTGCCTTTCGATACTGTAATAGTTTCCCTTACCACTTAGCCTAGATGGCTTCAAGTGGCAGGCATAGTTTTCAAAAATTTTGACCTCAAGGTCCTAAAGTAGATTTCGCCTTTCAACATCGTAATAGTTTCGCTTACCACTTAGCCTAGATGATTTCAAGTGACAAGCATAGTTTTCAAAAGTTTTGACCTCATAGTATCAAAGTAGATTGTTCCTTTTGGCAGTGTAATAGTTTCGCTTACCATTTAGCCTAGATGGCTTCAACTAAAAAGCATAGTTTTCAAAAGTTTTGACCTCACAATCCCAAACTAGATTTTTTTTCTTTCGGCACCATAATAGTTTCGCTTACCACTTAGCCTCGATGGCTTCGAGTGCCAAACATAGTTTTCAAAAGTTTTGACCTTACGTCGTAAAGTAAATTTTGCTTTTCGGCACCGTAATAGTTTTGCTTACCACTTAGCCTATATGGCTTCAAGTAACAAGCATAGTTTCAAAAGACCTTACGGTCTCAGAGTAGATTTTGCCTTTCGGCACTGTAATAGTTTTGCCTATCATTTAGCCTAGATAACTTCAAGTGACAAGCATACTTTTCAAAAGTTTTGACTCATGGTTTCAAATCAGATTTTGCTTCTCGGTGCTCAAACAGTTTCGCTTCTTACTTAGCCTAGATGACTTCAAGTGATGAGCATAGTTTTTAAAAAGTTTTGACCTCATGGTCTCTAATTAGATCTTGTCTCTAGGCACTGATTTCAAATTATTTTCAAAATTCCTCTGGAAAAGATTGGATCATTATAAATGTCCAAGTAAAGCATTGCTTTCAAAAATTCTTAGCATACTATCTTGCCAAAAGCTCAGGATCAACTTTTTGGTGGTAACAGTAAACAAGCCTAGTAAAAAAACTTGATATGGCACCCTTCTCTCCAAAGTCCACCTCATATCAGCCATATGAGGTGAACTTTGAGAGGAAAGTTTTGCACCATAATTTCTATCAAGTATAAATTACGAATATTCGAGAAGAAAGTTCAGTGGCTTGTAATTTCGAGACCCATTCCCAACTAGAGCTTAGACACAAGACTTATTAGCCGAGAGCAGCAACTGCTGAAGCCGGTGTAATTAACAAAAATCAACAATCAACGGCTCAGATAGCACCGGACCAAGATAAAAAATAAGATAAATGAAAGAAATCAAAGAAACTAAATATATTAAAGCGCCACATTAGAAATCGGTGTCAAAGTACTTTCAATGAAATGATGACAAACGTTCAAATTTGTACTACACACAGCAAGCCATATCATCAATCTAAATTAAAGGCCTTCCACTAAATGCACCATGGCATATTGGCTATAAACAGACGACAATCCCAAGGCATGAAGGATCTTTTTTTTGAGAGGCACAAAAATAATAAAAAGGTTAAAATAGCACTTTTCTATATTAGAGCTCTACTCAAAACTCATTAATGGTTAAAACGCTTGGATTAAATTTAATAAGCTTCTTGGCTATATAAAAGTAACCAAATAAGGAAAGGATAGTGGACGGAGGGACTTTCGGTCCAGGACACTATAAAATTCTTGGTGTCATCCACTTTACGCACTTTGCCTTCTTTGTATATCTTATTATTACTCTACCATTCAGCATCTCGAATTCAGGACTTAGTTACGTCATGTCTCGGAAACCTCTTTGTTGGGTCCAATATTTCATTCGAATCCCGAAGATATACCTTCAAACCTTGGGGTGTTAGTGTTAACAAAATTATGCACCAACAAAAAGGAAGATGAAGTTGTCTCTTTTTACTAATAGAAAACCATGCAAAGTTCGAATGTGTAAAAGAAATTGCAAGTCAATAGCCCCATAAGTTCAAAGGGGAAGAAAAAGGGCGTATTTATACACCTCTTTCTTTAATCACAGTCGTTATGATCAAAAAGGCAAAAAGGATCTCAACCGTCAAAGAGTGATAAGCTCTATGTCACACCATGCACTTAGGAAAAATAACGCATCTTGCCACATCTAGAGAAGCACAACCGCTATAGCCAATGGTGCAATGCTACATGGGAGGAGCATTAATTGCATGGAAGAACCATCAATCAATGGAATCTTCATGATTTTACAAGACCATGCCAACTCACGGGCATAGACTTGGGGGAAAATGTTACTCAATCTTTTCGTAAGTAAGAAGAAAAAATAATCAATGTATCTTAGCCTGGCCCGGTCAGGTCTAGGCCGACTGGGTCCAGGTTAGCTCATAAGCCAACTACTACTGAGGGCATGCCGATTGTGTTTCCTATGTACGATGATAAACTAAATCTAGCCTAGGCCCGCATCAGCTCCTGTACTCAATTTCCTATCAAGCCTTCTACTGGCTGAGCCACCTCGTGCAGCAACCCCAACGACCAGCTCACTTGTTAAGGTAAGGTGCAAGCCAGGCTCGGCCCACTCTCATTGATTGATCAACTCTCTTTCGACTTGTTTGCAACCCGACTCTAGGCCAACCGCTTGCTCAAGCATCTCTCCCTAAACTATCTCCCGACTGGCATAGGTTTAGACATCTCTAGGGTGGTCCATCATTGATCTGGCTTTGATACCACCATCTACAACTTGCAGTCCGTTTTGTCTCACCCAGCTAGGCATGCCCTTAGCTCTTGCTAGTTTCTCATCCTCCTTATGGCCTCATCAGACCAACTTGGCCCATCTTGCACTTAGAATGCAAGAGCAAAGCGACAAGAGGTACATCTAGATGTACTTGTTTTTGACAAGAAGCATGCTCCATTTTATACAAGTACATTACAAGTAAAAGTGCATTTAGTGTAATGCATGGCAGAGCATGCCCTTGTACAATTCTCATGTTGACCTTCATCTCAGCCGCACATTCTTTTTTTTTCCAACTATCTCTCATCAAGTCCATAAAGCCAGATCAATGGCCAGATGCACTTCAGGCGTGTTTTGTAGTACGATCATTGTCGTCTAAACACCATTTCAACTACTATAGAACCCTAATTGCAAAGGAGTTGGGACTTGGAAGGTTGGGGCCCGAAATGTCAAAACTCGTAATCCGCCACTCAAATCACCTAATACAGTAGCTCCTTGAGATTAGCAACTTCTTTAATATTAGATGAATCATCTTTTATTATTATTCTCTTGTAATTCCTTATAAATACAGTAAGAGAACTCCACATGGACGTAGGTAGCTTGATCGAACCTTTCACCTCTTATGTCATTTACCTTTAAATGTCCTTTTCCCCTCATTTTTCCATTATTAATACCTTGCTTAGCATGTATCCTTTGATTTTCATAATGCATTATCATAACTACGAGGTTGATGAAAAATATCGTCAACTTTATCAATCACAATAAATGTCTGCACCTGCAATATCTTCCGGTCTCCTTTACCCAACTCAACTAAAAAATTAATACAACCGTAGCCTCCTCGATAAACCCCGGAATATGGGATTTACATGGCTTTAGGTCCATCCTTATCTGGTTGAATGTTTTCTTAAAGAAAATATTAATCGATCTTCTATAATCTTTTAGGACATGGTGCACAGTCGTCGGCCCATCAATAGCCGTAATCACCATTGGGTCAAGCATTGACGCTTCTACCCCATTCACATCTTTACCTTTGAACATAATACCATCGCACATCATCTTTGCCATTTTGCTGGAGTTCCATCTTCCATAGCGAACAAGTCTATTGAACTACATGCTTAAAAGAGCCATTATACCTCTCCATCTCATTCCATCTCTTCTCAGCTAGATGAGGTTTTCCAGTTTAGTGTTAATCACAATTCTCTATTTAAGCTGCCTAGGTCAATCATTGCTCAGCCCAACCTGATTCTATTGGGGCATCTGCCCTTGAGGTCTGTCATCTTCATGCCAGCCTGAGAGTCTCTCACATATTGCTATAATTTCTTTTTCCTCGATCAGGTCCTATGATGCCAAAACTCTTTGGTATTGTGTCCATGTACCCCATGGAAGCGAAATACTTCCCTAAGCCCCATTATTGTTTAGTTGCCTCCCTCCAAGGCGGTTTCTTATAAATTTTTGTTCCTTGCATGACAAAGTAAATATTTTCAATGGATTTATTTAGTAGGGTATAATCTTCGGGCCTCATATATCTGGGGCATTTCTTAGTGTTTGGCTTCTTATCATCAACATATGGGTTCCTTCTCTTTGGGTTATTGCTTCTGACGTTCACAGCAACATTCCTGGCCCTCTCATCACTTTGCTTAATCAGAACATTACTTTGCACGACGTCGTTTGATATTTTACCACCAATAGGTCCAACGAATAGGTTTTCCTCTTAGCACAAAAACTAGGATGGTTTATGGCAAAACTCCTCAATAGTAGGTAGCTGGTTTATTTTTAGCCATCTACAAATTCCATGTCGGAGTGAATTCCCCGAATTAAGGCCATAAAAACTATATCTTCTTTCTGATTGCTTACTTATATCACAGCTGTATTAAAATGACTTAAAAGATCTTTTAGCGCCTCATCGAAACTTTAATGAATGTTTGATAAGGACATCACATCGTTGGGTCGAATGGTATAAAGTCTAAACCGGTCCTTGAACTCTCTTGTTAGTTGGTAAAACTATGATATGGACCTTGATGCGAGTTGAGTGAACCACATCATCGCCACTTTTTAAAGGTATATAGAGAAATGTCTACATCTTAATACATCAGTAGATCTGGCACTACCCATATGTCACTCATATTTCAAAAGATGCTATCATGGATCTTTAAGATGACATTGTCAGCAAAACAAGTCTCCTGGGATAGTTTTCTTGCAAAATATCATCTGTGAATGGGTTCCAACTAGGTGATGAACCCCAATTGTCATTGCTTCTCTATTAATTCTCATTCATCAACCTTCTCACCATGTCAGCTATATATTATGGACTATTCGAATCAATTGGACGACCATCGTCAGGGAAAATTCTTAGTGTTCGACTCCATAAATTGTTTTGGTTAGTTCCATGACATTTGAACTCCCCTACCTTTAGAATAGCCGTTCGTCCAGTTCCTCATTGTCTACATTCTTTTCTTGATGGCTCAGTGGCATTTGCTTAAACACCACTACTCTGGCCACTAGCAACTTGCTCAACACTGCCATCAACCTCTCATAAAGCTCACCTTCAGAATCACTAAGTACAACTCTTTTTGATAACTCGGTATTAAGTCCATGCTGGTTTGGCACCAAGTTGTAGATTTGGAATCGGGCTTTTTCAAGTCCCATTTTTTATGTCCCATCTTTTCCCTTTTTCATCTTTCGCTTTCAGCCTCTCTGATTCTTGTTTGAGGAAGAAGAACTTTCTTCTTCCAAGTCAAAATATGATGATTCTCTATGACTCTTCTTTCACCTTTGTGGTAACCGAGTCATCAAAGCAATACTTCTTTACATCTCTTTCAAGATAGCATTTTGGCTTTCTAACATTCATCTCCGCATTTCTAACATCATTTGATCTAACTCCACCCTTATCACTACCTCTGGTGCACTCAGGATTTCAATTGGAGTGGGTTGATTTGCTACTTCTCCGTGTTGAGAGTCTTCATTCTCAAATTCATTAACATGTTTGAGGTGGTTGAATTCTCTTTGTCCTACCTAGGTGCCATTCCCTTTTAGATCCAATCATAGACTTGTTTTAGGTCTAAATAACCATGAACCTCTGATAACAAATCTCCAGATTTTGATTATGGATATTTCCAATCAAAATTTCTAAGATAGATCTATAATCAAGAATATCAAAATCTCTCAGTGAAAGCATTAAAATATTTGCACCAAAAATGGGACAAACACCCAATTGATTTATAAATGAAAATTAAAAGATTTTAGAGAACAAAATTGACAAGAATACGCTAAATTTATAGTGATTTGACCTTAAGTCAATAGCCTGCGTCAATTGTTAACTTTGTTACTGATTATTTCTTTCCTTTATAAATATGATCTTATAACTCGATTGCTTGCAACTTAGGTATGGATCCAACATAGTTTCGAGGTAAAGTCAAATAGTAAAGTAAGTAAGAAAAATATGCCAAAAATGATCCCTTTTACTTTACAATTCTCTTCCTATTTATAGACAAGAACTTTCACAAAAGTTGCCAATATGCTCCCTACGTTCTCCATTTTCGGCATATCGCGGTCAAATCAGCAAGCATTGATAGTACCGAGTTGTGCTCATAACTCGGTCTGTGTTATGAAAGCTTTTGTCTTTACTTCTTTTACTTTACTTTGTCTGTAATTCTTTGATCACATGCTTTGTTAACCCATCGTCAAACTATAAGGCTCGATACCAAGTTATGACGTTGAGTTGTATTTTCACCTTTGCTTCTTATCACTTGATTTGTCTAGAGAATGACTAAGTATTTTTCTATGGCAAGCAAGGATCAACATTGATTTCTGGTATTTCGTTTGAATTCTGGCACCAGATTAGCATTCTAGACTTTCGATTTATATCATGTCCAGTCAATGGTTCTAACTTGTTGAGATATTACTTATTTCAAAAGCGGGATAATAGATATAATATTTTCAAAATGAAGTAGAAAGACGTCACATGGAGAAGCAACAATGGAGTGGAGAAGGAACAAAGAGGCCGAAGAGCGATAGAAGCCTGTAGCTTTAGCAACAAGTTTCCATTGGCTGGTGAAAGCCACCAGCTGATTGGAACTATTTTCAGTGGACCAGTGGAGCCACCAGTAGATAGGTCTGTATGTCATTTGTGACTCGAGCACATATCTGTGCCTGGAGTTGACTAGAAGTCCTTTTCAGTTGTTTGGACAAAACTTCAAGTCAACTTGTAAGGGAAATTCTGGAGAATTTTGGATTTTGGTATTCAGGGGCAATTTTGTCATTTTTGGGATGTTTGAAGCTTCCGCTACAGATTTGTGCATATCTTTGATCCAATGACATAGATTATAGTAGATAAGTATAAATAGGCTTTCATTTGCATAGGGATCATTGTAATGTAAGAGTGGGCAAGGGTTATTGTATTAGGGTTTCGAAGACTGAGATTTCTTTGTGATCTTTTGGTGAATTATTAAAGTTTTGCTAGAAGAAATTGTTTGTTTATTATTTTTTCTTCACTTATTGTCTCTAACAAGAAATGTGGAGAATGTCTTTAATAATAGCAATTCCAATAAAGAATGCATAGAAGTGATGCAAAAAGAGGCTTGAAAGTTCGCCTATCTATTGTTCTAATAATGTCCAACACTACATATTTGTATTCATATCGTAATTAGTGTTGGGAAATTTCCATAGGAAGAAGGAGGGATAAACTTCTAATTTACTAATGGAGATTGAGACAATATTTGAAGAAGACCGTTGGAAAATTTCTATAGGAATAAGAAGGAGAAAGAAACTTCTAATTTACTAATGGAGATTGAGACAATATTTTGTAAAGGAGGAAATAAGCTTTATTTTCTTTACACTTTTTTTGCTTGCTTACAATTACCTTTATTTGCTTGGATACATCAAATGAGATCACACATCTCAATTTATAATGAAGTATATTCTCTAGACTTTTCATTTTCTAGACTTTTCTTCAATCTTCTAATCTTCGAGATTCTTCTTGACTAAGCATTTTCTAGAATTCTTCGAATTACATATTTGTTAAGTCTAGATTTTTCTCCATTCTTAATTTTGATATTTCCATAAATACAAAGATTATAATTTTCAACATAATCAATGTTTTCTAAAAACCAAGTTTTATGTGCTTTGGTAGGAATAAAAAAATTATCCAAACTTTCTTTTTTGTTCTTCTTCTTTCTCATTGTCAAGATCTTTGATGCAATTTCTTAAAACTTTGTTCTGCTCCATTCATTTCGTCCTTCTTTATTACTATAGAATACTCCAAAAGTAAGCGTTCTAACTTGCATCTTGGTCTAATGTCATAAATTTTGAAAGAGTCGTATATGTTACCTTTCCAACCTTTTTTAATTTTACTTTTACAATCTTTGACCCATTCAATTTCTTTGTGCGTTTTTCAAATTTGGCTTTTACATGAGATTTCAATACAAATTGATGGAATAATAAGATTGTATGAAATATAAAGGATATAATCTTTCCTCACCAATTTGTTCTCACTAAGGTTGGGTTCATCACACGTCTCTTTTGCTCTCTCTTTAACAATTTTTACTTCTTTGATATTCCCTATTTTCATTTCTTCAAATTTTTGCTCATACTTTAAATCTCCTCTAAGCACTTGAATTTCTTCTCCTGGATTCACGTCTTCTTCATTTTTATCTCCATTGTTTTCGTGCTTTTCATTATTTGCGTCGTCTTCGCTTACTTTGTTTTCTTTGCCTTCTTCATTTTCATCTTCTACATGTTCTTCTCCCTCTTTCACTTTCTCATCCGTTTTTATTTCTTCTTTCACCTTTTCAACTTTAATTATCTTGGTAGCCTTCTTTTTCACTTCATTGGTTTTTGAAAGTCTTCATCTGTAATTCTTATGACTTTCTCTTTAGTTATCTTTGACGACTCTTTTGCAACATTCTTCTCCATATCAGTATTTGTTTTCCCTCCCTCTTCAATGCAGTATTCTCTCTTACTTCATTGTTTTCCTTTTCGTCCTTCTTATCAGCTAAGATGTTTTCTTCAATATATTCTATTTCATTATCCACCACGAGTTTGATTTGAAGAACTTGATTTTATGGCTCTTCTTCGACTTTTCTATTTAATTTTTCTTTATAGACTTGAAGCATTTCCATAAGTTGACAAATGTTCATGGTTTTTAATCTTTAGAATCTTCAATTTCTAAAACCGCGTTGTTAAACTTTGAATCTAAAGATCGTAGAATTTTCTCAACAACTCTAGAGTCTTCTATTTTTTGATGATTTCATTTATAAAGATTCAAACTCACCTTGCATACTTTGTAGTCTAATTTTCTTCATTTCATCGTATCCCTTAAAAGCATTCTCCAAAATCTTCCATGCTTCCTTGCTAGTTTATGCATTAGCTATCTTCTCGAACATAGCATCATCCAAACTTTGATAAATGAGCGCAAGAGCCTTTCGATCCTTCTTCTTTAAGTTCTTCAAATTATCCCTTTCAATTTGAGATAAAGTGGAAATATCGACAAGTTTTTCATACCTGTTTTCTACGATATCCCACGCATCTTGCGATCATGACAACACCTTCATGCGAATGCTTCAATTTTGATAATTCTTCTTCTTTAATAAAGGAACTTGAAAAAGAGTCGTTCTGTTTGCCATCTTCCTTGATTAGGAACCGAGCTCTGATACCATTGTTGGGAATTTTAGGAGAATCTTCAAGCTCTGATACCACTGTTGGGAAATTTCTATAGGAAGAAGAAGGAGGGAGAAACTTTTAATTTACTAATGAAAATTGGAACAAACTGTTGGGAATTTCCATAGGAAGAAGGAGGGAGAAACTTCCAATTTACTAACGGAGATTGAGGCAATATTTTGTAAAAGAGGAAATAAGCTTTATTTTCTTTGCATTTTTTTTTGCTTGCTTAAAGTTATGTTTACTTGCTTGGATACATCAAATGAGATAGCACATCTCCATTTATAATAGAGTATAATTTCTAGACTTTTCTTTTTCTAGACTTTTCTTCAATCTTCTAATTTTCTATATTCTTCTTGACAAAGCATTTTCTAGAATTTTTCGAATCGCATATTTGTTAAGTCTAGATTTTTCTCTATTCTTAATTTTGACATTTCCACAGATATAAAGATTATAACTGTCAACATAATCAATGTTTCCTAAAAAACAAGTTTATTTCCAAGAATTAGTTCAGGTCTCTTACTGATTTGTCATTAAGCTCCACTCCATGATTAATAGTATGTTATAGTTTTTATTCTATATTCTACATTGCCAAATGCTACCACCGCCTTTTAATTAATACTCCAATACTTTGTTTTACAGGTGAGCTCATGCTTCACAAAATAATATTTTGATGTCTTCTTAAACAACTTACTACTCTAATCTGTAATATCAAATGCTCATGCAATATTACATATTTTTAGCTTTCCTAGCAATTTATAATCTTAAATGAACTTAAATACAGGCATAGTGCATATACGCATGTGTGCACTACATTATTTTATAATTGATGTTGCATATGCTTGTGTTCATGCATTTGTAACCCCAAAAATTTGGGCTCCAATTGATGCATTTAACTTCATTCAGACTGGAATGCCTATAACAACTAAAGTCAAAGCATAAAGTCTAAAATGGAGGTTTAAATACACGGTTGTCGTTACTTTTTGATGTGGTGATAGCATATGAAGTTGCCTGTAGACCCCGTATAGGATGAAATATGCTTATGGTGAATGTTATTAATTCATGTTGAATAGTAGTGTACTAAGATCTTCTAGAATGGACATTGCAAGTGAAGACTGGTATCCAAATTCAAATGCCACCAATCACCTCATAAGTCATCTTCAAAATCTCAATCTTGGCAATAAAGAATATATATGATTGCATTCTATACATATAGGAAATTGTGAAGCTATAAATATTACACATGTTGGAACTAGAAGCATTCAAGGTAAAAGGTATCTCTACCTTAATAATTTATTAAGAGTTCCCCAAATTAAGAAAAACTTGTTGAGTGTATCTCATTTTGCTAATGACAAAAATGTGTATTTTGAGTTTCACCCTAAATTCTGTGTAGTGAAAGATTCACTAAATCAAGACATATTGCTACAGGGTAAACTGGACAAGGGATTATACAAGTTCAACTTTGGAAACACAAGAAAGAGAAAAATTAGAAATATGTGGTGTAACAGTCCTGAATCGTATATTAAGAATGGCAAAGAAACATTTTATTTGTGGCACTGTAAACTTGGGCACCCTAGTGTAAATGTTGTAAAACAAATACTTAAGAAAAATAACATTTCTTTTGATGTATCTTTACCATATGTGCGCACTTACTGTCAATTATCCAAAAGTAACAAAATACCATTTGCAGTTTCTACTACTATTATTAGTAAGCCACTAGAACTAGTGGCCACAAATCTATGGGGGCCAGCACTAGTAAGTTCTGACTATGGATTCAAGTAATACGTATCTTTTGTTGATGCTTATTCTAGATATACGTGGATATTTTTTTTAAAATCAAAGTCTGATGCATGTAAGGCTGTAATACAGTTCATAACGCAAGCTGAGAAGCAAATAAATAGAGAACTTAATATATTGCACACTGATGGAGGTGGAGAACACAAATCATTAAAGCAATACTTTCTAAAAAAAGGAATTGTGCACAGAACAACATATCCATATACTTCAGAACAAAATGGACTAGTTGAAAGAAAACATAAGCATATAGTAGAGGTAGGGCTAACTCTACTAGCACAAGCCTCTCTACCCATGAAATTTTGGCCAGAAGCATTTAGCACTGTTGTTTATCTAATTAATAGACTTCCTACCAAGGTACTTAAACACATGAATCCAATTGAGGTACTATTTGGGGGTAAACCAGACTATCAAGGTCTAAAAACATTTGGATGCTTGTATTTTCCTTGTCTTAGACCATACAATAATCACAAATTAAGTCTCAGATCTACCCCTTGTACCTTCTTAGGATATAGAAATAATCAAGAGGGATACAGGTGTTTGAGTAGAGATGGTAGGTTATTTGTTTCAAGACATGTTGTGTTTAATGAAAATATCTTTCCATTTGCAGATAAAAGTGTCAAAAAAACAAAGAAGGTGTATAGAAAAAGCAACATGATAATTCCTTTAATACCTCTGATATCTGATTGGAATACTAATCAAACCGATGAAGGCATGTATAGAAGTCATGAACTACAACACACGGTATCCAGAGAAGGCACTTGATCAGGTCATGATTCACATGAGATCTCCAATACTTTAATAATAAAAGTCAAAACAATGATAACAACACAGAGCAAAGAGAATTCTCTTTATCCAAGTCTCAACATATAGATGATAGGATCAGTATTCATGAATCACCACCTCGCAAGATCAAAACGTGGAATATACAAGCCTAAAGCATATAATACATAGTTAGATCAAACAGAACCAGGCAACTATGAAGAAGCAATTTCAAATAACAATTGGAAACAAGCAATGGATGAAGAATATGGAGCACTAATCAGGAATGAAACATGGAGTCTTGTATCTATACCAGAAGACAAAAATGTTGTAGGGTGCAAATGGACTTACAAAATCAAAAGAAACCCAGATGGTAGCATTTCTAAATATAAACAAGGCTTGTAGCTAAATGGTACAATCAACAGTATGGTTTCGACTTTAATGAAACATTTTCTCCAATGGTCAAACCAACTACAATAAGAATCATCCTAACCATTGCATTATATAGGAAATGGAAAATTAGACAGTTGGATGTAAACAATGCATTTCTCAATGGAGATCTAAAAGAAGATGTATTCATGGAACATCCATAAGGGAATAAGAAAGGTGTCAACAACAAGTTAGTATGCAAATTACATAAAGCTATCTATCGGTTGAAGCAAGCTCCTCGGGTCTGGAATTAAAAACTCAAGTCAACCTTAATGGAGCTAGGTTTAGTACTAACTAAATCAGACAACTCCTTATATATACAATGCAAACAAGACAGAATTACATATATATATATATATATATATATATATGTTAATTATATCATTATCACTGGAAATGACAGTAAAACCATAGATCAGACTATCAAGCACTTGAATTAAGCTTTCTCCATAAAGGACTTGGGTGATCTACACTACTTTCTTGGTATAGAAGTTATACACAAATCAAGTTCAGAGTTATTCCTATGTCAGAGAAAATGTATGCTTGACATACTGAAAAGAGCTAATATGGATCAGGCCAAACCATTACATACCTCTATGACCAGTAATCTTCGACTCTCAAGAAACAAAGGTGAAGCCATTACAAATGAAAAACAGTATAGAAGTATTGTCGATGCTCTGCAATACATTACTATAACCAGACCAAATCTAAGCTATAGTGTAAATAAAGTCTGTCAGCATATGCATAAACCTCTCAGTGATCATTGAAGAGCAGTAAAGCGTATCTTACGATACCTGAAAGGAACTCTAAATCATGGACTGCATTTTGACAACACAAAGGAATTAAATATGCAAGCTTACTCTGATGCGGACTGGGTTACTGGCCCTGATGATAGGAGATCGACATCAGGGTATTGCATTTACCTGGGCAGTAACCCCATCTTTTGGAGCTCCAAGAAATAAGCTATTGTATCTCGCTCCAGTACTGAATCGGAGTATAGATCCATATCTAGTACTGTAGCGGAGATAATTTGGATCGAATCGTTTCTGCATGAGATCAAAATCAACCTAAAAAATGTTCTGATTATCTGGTATGACAATCTTAGCTCGGTTAACCTCGTTGCTAATAAAATTGTACTCACGAACAAAGCATATCGAAATCGATCTATACTTTATTCGTGAGAAAGTTATGAGTGGAAGACTAAAAGTAAATCACGTCCAAACCTTGTATCAAAGAGCAGACATTCTTACGAAGCCGCTTTCTACAAACAATTTCACTAGATTAAAGTAGGAGCTCAAAGTTGAAGTTGGCGGTGAAGAGACGAGAAGAGAAAAGGAAACCTACATCTAATTGAAGGGTAGAGTTAGAGTATACGATGCTTTCAGAGGTTTACTCATTATAAAAGTGAGGGTTATCTGTATATGCGGGTATGGACCGAGTGTTTAGCCCAACAACTCATTTTCTCAACTGTTTGCTCTTGTACATGACACATATAAAAGCCTGTATTATTGCTATGTAATATTTCAATAAGGAAATACAGTTTCCTCTCAATAACATAGCTTTGTAATACATTTCTATTAAATTCAGTTGTTTTTGTTTTCGTAAGATTAGTTTTTTCTGTTTTGATGTTGTTTTACTTCTTTTTTCAACGTAGTTGTGTTATGGGTGTAGAATTATATAAAATTATGGTAAAAGTGGTGTGTATCTATTTAATGACGTGAAAGTAAAAGAGTGAATAAGCTTTATAAGTATCGTCGGTGTAAAAAACAAATAAAAACATCTATACTTCGATCAACCAAAACTACACCGCTCAAATATAACCACATAATTTACATCATTAAAAAGTATCATCTTTCCATGTGTACGAGCTTCATACTAGTTAATTATAGACTTAAGCACTCTAGCTAGCTTTCTGCTCACTTTGTTTTATATTACGAGTGTGCGCTAAGTTGAATCTCTATCATTTATTTTATTTAATTGTGTTTACGATCCAAGGATTATATATGTCCGGAAGACGCATAAAGAAAATAATTATCCCTAAAAAAACACAACAATCAAGAGAAGAAATTTTGAGGTAAGCCTAGTAAGTTTATATCCAAAAACATGAAAATTTGATTCTCTATCTTATTTTTAAATTTGTAACTTGAAAAATCTTTCTAAAAATATATTTTAAATTACGTCTCTATTTTTATTTCAGTAAATTTTTTTGTCTGGAAATTAAATCTGGGTATTAATCACAAGTTTCTAGGTTTATAATAACAGGAAATTATTGTCAAGGACAAAATTTCACAGTTATTTAGCCTCAAGGACAGACCTTCAATATTTTATCCTGAAGGACAACTTTTTGTAGGTATCAGTTTTTAGTTATTAATAGCAGTTTTTAGGTATCAGTTTGTAGTTATCGGTAGCAGTTTTTAGGTATCGGTTTTTAGCTCGGTAGCAGTTTTGTTGTCCTTATGAATAATTTTGGAAAATGTTCGTCCTTATGAATAAATTTTAGAAGAATGTTTGTTCTTGTAGCAAAAATATTGAGGTCGTGTTCTTTAGGCAAAAAATATACAAATCTTTGTCCTTTAAAATAATTTCCCCTTGTAATAACTCTTTTTCTTATTTTTATTTTTTAAAAAATACAAATTTTTACATAGATCCAAAAATATTTGTGGAGTTCTTTGAAAATACTTGCAGGTCAAGTATTTCAAATATTTAAGTTTTCCATAAATATTCTAAATTTTTTTTCTGAAAACCCAGAAGAACTCAGCAGGCCGGTAAACTCCTGAGGATGGTATATTAAAACCGTTCGCTGATTCAAGCCTCCATACAATATTCTAAAACTTTAAAACATGGGTTTCTTCTGAAACCCGTGTTTGTTGAGGTACGATCATGTACGTTGAAACATTACAACTTTACAAGTATGATATTTTTAATAAAGTTCCCTTTTTAGATATTTAGATACTACGCAGACACAAGGTCTAACAGCATTACGTAAAATGGAGGGTGAAACCAAGCGCAGATAAGGTCCTTCACTGCAGAAAACAACATCGACATCTGTATGGTATAAAGTAGCCTCCAGAGTAAGCTATCTCTACCGCAAAGAATAACCCCTTTTCTTCTTTTGAACACAAAGTTATATTCCAATTCCTTGTCCCTCACCAAATTTTATGGTCCCACGGCTAGATTTCAAATTAAAACCATATCATAAAAGATATAAAGCTAACACTCTTCAAAATTCTTTCTTCCCAAAGCAAATCACATTACATATACATTACACAGTTCCAGCATTAACAGTTAAGGCGTCATATAACTCAAAAATATGGGAGCAGGATCATCAACTTCAAGCTCCGAGGAAATCAACGAAGAACCAAAGAAGCAAATTCCGAGTCAATTAACACCAAAGAAGCAGATGCAAGTTTTGAAGCAGCCTTCAAATAATGATCAGAATGACCATATTCAGAATAAAGAACCTCATATGTACCAGGCAATTATAAAAAATGCAGATGAACAAAAGGACGGTAGTCTGTTAAACAGAATCAACTCGTCTGGAGTTTTCCTACAGAATAGAAAACAAGCAAGTATACATATCTCAGTGTTTTGTTCACATATGTTATGAACGTTTGATTTCACAATACTATTATTTTTCCAATCATATAGAAATATTGGGTCGATAAGACAACAGGACACAATTGTTTTATGCTGTTTGCGAGGAGCCTGTCGATAACTTGGAGTGATGATGATCGATTTTGGCAGTGGGTGCCTCTTAAAGAAAGCAGGTCACCTTCTTTACACTATAAATTCTTGGTTATGTATGTTTTTTCTAATGCGCAAACCCATTATGTTTGTCATATGGATAAGTTAGAAGTATGTGGAGTGTGTGTCTCTACGTATATGTAAGCATATACATATACATGCATACATATACATAGATACATATACTTATATATAATACACGCACATAAATACATATATATTCGGTGAATATGTTTGTCTGGGGACTCAAACTCAATAGCTCATACTAGGTGCCTTAATCCAATAACACAGTTTCTGTCTTTTTGTATGTGGAGAATTGATCAAAATGCTACCATCGAGATCATTAGATATTCGCTATTTCAAAAGCATAGTTTGGTCATTTTCATGCAGTAACATGAAGAAATCCCAAAGTAACTGAGATTCATATTTATTTGAAAGATAATTAGTTTTGATGATTGAAGTATGAGTAACATAATTATATGCAGTGGAGAAGAGATAGAAGTGGCAAACTTAATGGACATATGCTGGCTAGAAATCCATGGAAGATTCGAAGCATCGCAGCTAACACCAGGAGCAGTCTACGAAGTGGTGTTCATAGTGTACATGGAACTGGGATACGGATGGGACAAGCCCGTGACCCTAAGATTAAAACTCCCGAATGGAGCAGTGCAGCAGCATGAAGAATGCTTGTTGGAACTGCCTAAGTGTACTTGGGTAGAACTGAAAGCAGGAGAGTTCAAAGCTGATAGTAAGATTGCAGGTGAGATGGAGTTTTCCATGTATGAATATGAAGGTGGGCACTGGAAGAGAGGGTTGATTGTGAAAGGAGTAGTGATACGTCCCAAGAAGCAATGAGTTTCAGGTGTAGTGGTGAACGTATACACGTTTATTGTAAGAATTTGATTATTTGTTTGCTTTTTGGTTGAAACCGACTACTGTGTTGTTGAATATGGTACAATGTTAAGGATTCAAATATTTTGCTTATGTTAATTTTTGTTTTGTGATATTTATGTATGTGTATACACACGTTTTTATCCAAGAAAACTAGTTATATTTTGTAATTTTTATCAAAAAAACTTAGTACGAATTGTTTTAGTTAGTATTTAGGATTTAATGTTGTTTACGTGGATAAATGAACATTAATTGTTCATGTTTATTTAATCTGTTTAAAGCTCCAAATTAAAACAAATGTTGAGATGAATTTTTATTTCAAGAAAACACTACAAGAAAAAGGCAGAATACCGACAGCCAAGACCGACGGCTTCCGACGGCCATTTTCCGACGGCTTTCGACGGGCCGTCGGCGGCCGTCGGAAGCCGTCGCAAATTTGCGATTATACCAGCCAGCCGAGCCCTTTCTTCCTCCTCCATTTCATACGAAAAAAACCCAAAAAACCCCCCAAATTCAACCCCTAAGCTTCCAATCCCTAATTTTTAGCTTCCGGATCTTCCAACGCACTCTAATCAAGCTTCAGTACTCTTAATCTCAGGTATAATCTCTTATTTTTATGAAAAATTCAGTTTTTACCCTAATTATAGATTTGCATAAATTGATAAATTAGGGCGAATTAATGATTGCAATTGTTTCCACTAGCGTAATAACGGTTTATAGCATCACATGGTATACCAATTTCATCTTTTATCGTGAAATTGTGATAAACACGTATAATTTGTGCATGTTCATGTATATGTATTTTGTTGTGTATGCCTTGATTCGACGATTGTATACGTTATTTGGAATAAGATAAAATGATTGAATGAACTAGGAGTATTATATTGTGCACGTTTTTACTTATGACACAAAAAAAATGCATTACTCTAAATTATAATTGTGTGTATTGAAAAATGACAAAATGTTAAACCAGCCCTAAGTTGATGCGTAATACGTCGAATAAATGTGTGAAATTAATATATAAATGTGAACAGTGAGTAAAACTGTATTTTTGAGTAAAATGCGCGCATGTTAACCGACAAATGTCCCTTAGAGAGTTTTTGGCCCCGTCTGACGAGTGTTGTACATGATCGTTGTATAAATAGTCGTTTTTTTCGAAAAACGACCATTTATATTCATCTGGTACAATGTTTGTCGGATTTGTCCCTGTATTGGACAAGTTATGAACACAGTAAGAATTTACATTTTGTATACTACTTCGTCTCAAACGGTTCATAAAATTTCGCCCTAACTTTTCTTTTTTGTTTCCTGCGTACACGCATTTGTGTACAATGCAGGGAACAAAAGGGAAATGCTGCCGAAATTTTATTGAATCGTTTGGGACGAAGTAATATACGAAATGTAAATGCTTACTGTGTTTGTAATGGGAGGTAGGATGTCTGACCAATGAAAAAAAATTATATATTTTTAATCGTTACGTACGTTAAAAAATGAAATGTGCCCTATTTGAAAATATTTTTAAATTTGTGAAGTTGTTCTTTAAATTCAAAATATTATACGAACATGAAAATAATCTTTTTCGAATGTGTATTCTTCAAAATAAATATTAAATTTTGAACTTCTCATTTTGTCAAATAGGAAAAATGATTGATTATTTTGTTGATCGAAGGAGATGGATGTACCAAAGAAAAGGAATGAGGGGCTCAATAAAAGAAGATTTTTATAACGGTATAAACGTGTTTGTTGAATTCGCCTTAAGTAATAACGGAAACGATCCAGAAATTCGTTGTCCGTGTAGTAGGTGTAGACATTTGAAGTTTTTGTTACCAGATATTGTGAAAGTTCATTTGTGCCAACACGGTTTCACACCCGAATATTATGTTTGGGATCGGCATGGAGAAGTTGTAGCAAATACTTCTGTAGAGTCTGAAAGTGTCGTTAACGAAATAGTTTCAACGACCCGTATAGAAAATATGGTCGAAGATGCAGCACGATCAATGTTTCCTATGGTTGAAGTTGACGACGATGATGTAAATGTTGAAGAACCAAATATTGAAGCTAAGAAAATTTATGATTTACTAGATGCAGCTAAAAAACCTATTTGGGATGGTTGTAAAAGCGGCACGCAGCTGTCAGTAATCGCAGAATACATTGCGATGAAGTCAAAATACAACATCACTGAAGCTGGGTTTACGGCTGTTGTACAAGCTGCAAAAAGACATATGCCGCCCGATAATCTAATGTGTGAAAATCACTACGAAGTTAAAAAACTTATGTCGGCTTTTGGTTTACCGTATCAGAAAATAGATACATGTTTAAAAGGATGCATGTTGTTTTGGAAAGAAGACGCAAACCTTAGAAATTGTAAAGTTTGTAACCAGGAGAGATACAAACCAAGAAAAAAGAAGGGTAAGGAAGTTCCGTACAAGCGTATGCACTACTTACCCATAACTCCAAGACTTCAAAGATTATACGCATCTTCTGTAACTGCGTCTAATATGAGGTGGCATAGCGTGAGAACGGAGGAAGAGGGTACGTTGACACATCCGGCCGATGGAGAAGCATGGAAGCATTTCGATAAAACGTATCCAAATTTTGCAGCGGAGAGTCGAAATGTTAGATTAGGATTATGTACGGACGGTTTTTCTCCATTTTCTCAATTTGGTTCTAAATATTCATCCTGGCCCATTATCGTCACACCGTATAATTTACCTCCATGGATGTGCATGAAAACGCAATATATGTTTCTTACTGTTGTCGTTCCTGGCCCCGACGATCCGACACAAGGAATCGATGTATATTTACAACCGTTGATTGAGGAGTTAAAAATACTGTGGAACGAAGGAGTAGAAACATACGATGTGTCAAAGAAGAAAAATTTTCGTATGTTTGCTTCTTTGTTGTGGACTATAAGTGATTTTCCTGCCTATGCAATGCTTTCGGGATGGAGTACTGCCGGTCGTCTAGCATGTCCATATTGCATGGATGAAACACGAGCGTTTTCTTTACCTCATGGTAAGAAAATTTCATGGTTTGACTGTCATCGATATTTTCTCCATGTAAATCATCCCTTCAGAGGAGACAAGAAAAACTTTTTAGCTAATAGAGTAGAAAATAGACAACCACCGACGATATGGTCAAGCGAAGACATATATGAACTTGTTAAGGACTATCCAAAGATATATGAAACGGGGGAGCAAACAGAAATTGAAGGCAAATCAGTTGTTCATAACTGGTGCAAACAAACTATTTTTTGGGAGTTGCCGTATTGGAAACATCTTCTGCTTCGCCATAACATAGATGTGATGCACAATGAGAAAAATGTATTTGATAATGTGTTTAACACAATTTTGAATGTGAAAGGGAAGACGAAGGATGATTTGAAATCAAGACGTGATATAGAAGAATTATGCAAACGTCCCGAGCTTCATATGAAACCAAATGACAGTAAAAAACCAAAAGCTTGTTACGAATTAGATAATAATCAAGTTAAAGCTGTGTTAAAATGGGTGGAAGGGTTAAGATTTCCTGATGGGATATCATCAAATCTTCGTAGATGTGTTGACTTTAAAAATAGTAGATTGAGCGGAATGAAAACTCACGACTGTCACATAATGATGGAAAATTTATTTCCCGTTATGTTTAAAGAACTACTGCCGTTAAAAGTTTGGAAGGTAGTAACGGAGCTTAGTATGTTTTACAAAGAGCTTTGTTCGACTACTTTAAAAGTGCAACGTTTACGTAAACTTGAAGTGGACATTCCTATATTGCTTTGCAAATTAGAGAAAATATTTCCGCCAGGTTTTTTTAATGTGATGGAACATTTACCTGTTCATCTTCCATCTGAAGCACGACTTCGAGGTCCTGTCCAATACGGATGGATGTATCCATTTGAGAGGTATGTAATATGTTATAACGTAATTTAATTGCATTTGAAAGATGAAGTTAATATAAATTAATGTTGCATAGATATTTGAATCATCTGAAGAAAAAAGTGAGACAAAAAGCACGAGTTGAAGGTTCGATATGTAAATCTTACATCGAAGAAGAAGCTTCGTTCTTTTTCTCTCACTATTTCAGTGACCATGTGAATATTTCATTTCAAAGTGTTCCTCGTAATGATGAAGGCGACGAACAAGAGTCCTCTCAAGCAATGTTATCTATTTTTAGACAACATGGTCGGCCTTCTGGAAAATGTGTGGAAATATGGCTAGACGATAGAGATCTTCGTGTAGCACACACTTATATTCTTCTAAATTGTGCCGAGGTTGCACCGTTTGTTAGGTAATCTGAAATAATAATTTTTGTTTTATTCTTTTCTGTAATGCATGCGCGTGTATAACCTAATGTAATAATTTGTTTATATAAACAGTGTTTATGAACGGGAACATCCGAACGGAGATCTCAGTAAAGAATTTTCCCGTTGGTTTTCAAATTACGTTTATGAGCCGAAAAATTGTGTTGTTGACGAAGGGTTGAAACATCTTGCAATGGGACCAAAAAGAGTGGTCAAGACATATCCAATATATTTCGTCAATGGATACAAATTTAACACTAAAGAATACGGTGCAGAAAAATTAACAAATAATACTGGTGTATTTGTTAAAGGTAGTGACGATCCAGAAAACCATTTAAATGATTTTTATGGCGTTCTAACACAAATTTTGCAACTGACATATTTCTCAAGACCCGCGGAGGAGGTGTTTCTATTTAGATGCAATTGGTTTAGCAATGTTCCAGGTTCTGGAATTAATGTGCATAAGGATTATAATCTTATCGAAATAAAGCATACATCGCACTATCACAAGTATGATCCTTTTGTACTAGCCAAACAAGCATTGCAAGTTTATTACGCTCCTTATCCGTCTCTAAAAAGAGATAAAGCAGATTGGTCTGCAGTTTTTAAAACAAAGGCCAGATTCACATTCGATGGGAAGAATATTCCGGACGAACAAGCTTATCAGGCAGATCTTGAGCAAAATAACGAAATAATAATTACAGACGATCATACAGATTTTGGTCCTTTGATCGATGAATAACGAAATAACGAAATAACAAGCCCATCGCAAGCGCCACACCGTCCAGTTGTTACGTTAGCCCCCAAAGCAGATGGGTAAAAATTAAATCTTATTCATCATCTTATTTTTTCTATACTATACGTATGTACTTATCTGTATCGTACTTAAAAACAGGGGGTTCGAGCTACTACCCACTAAGGTAGTGTTGGACGTCTCCAGAGCAGCATATCGTAGTAGGATGAGTGCGTGCTGGCCAAAGTGGGATACCATCCCTCCGCACATCATAGAGTGCATATGGCAGGATGTCCTAGTATGTGTAATTTTTATGTTTTCCATTTTTAATTCGTTTTTGTCGTTTTTCTACCGTTTATCGTTTAAAGTGTAATCTTTTTTTAACACAGGCTGAGATAGACATCCAGACAGATGATATGCAGCTGGCACGAGCATACTGGATGAGGAAGATGCGAAAGAACTACAGAGACACGATATCTGAGGTTAAGAAATCCGGGAAGAGACCACGGTGGATAGGGGAGAGCGTGTGGCAAGCTTGGTTGAGCTACTGGGAGACGGACGAGGCGAAGGCAAGTATACTAATTTTTTTTCAATTATTAATTTAACGTGATTGAAAAATAATGTATCAAATTTTGAATGTACAGGCAGAGTCAGATAGAAACTCTGCAAATAGAAATAAGAATCCCGTTACTCATCGCGGAGGATCGAAGTCGTTTCAGCAGTATCGGCAGGAGTTGGTAAATTTAATTACTGAATAATAAATGTAAATAGTTTATGCTATATGATTTTAAATGTATAATAATTGTATGTAACAATCAACTTCAGGAAGCCGAGGCACATGGTCCTGTCAGCTATATGGACGTGTTCACCCGTACGCATGCTGTTGAGCATGTTAATCCAGACGGGACTGTTTCGTACACATGGCAGGACGATAAATCCAGTAAAAGCCATGTAAGCATATTTCATTTTATTCAGTATTAGTAATTGTTTTAGTTGTCAAATTATTATGAAATAAGATATGATATTATTAATTTGTCAATGCAGGAGATGTTTATGGAGCAGCGACAGAAACTCCTTTCTGATACGGGTCGAGAGCAGCTGACGACCGATGAAGAGGACATTATTTTTGAGTCCGTTATGAGTCCACCAGAGCATGGTCGACGATACGGATTTGGCAATTTAGCGGTAAATAATTTAATTTTTCTTAAAATACTTAAAATATGATATTCTTACCTTTTCAAAACAATAAACTTTGATTTTATTTATTTTTCAATTATTGCAGTCCAGTAGTCAGAGTAGGAGACGGCGGAGTAGACCTCAGAGCGAGCTAGCAAGTATAGAAGAATTACAGACTAGAGTTCAGCAGTTGGAGGAGCAGAACCGCCAACAGGCCATGCAGACGGCACAGTTATTTGAGTACATGCAGCAGTTTGGTGGCCGCTTCCCTTCATCGGCTGGCTCTGGATCTGGGGCAGATTGATTCATTGCTTTCTAATTCGTTCGTGCAGGTATGTTTAGTTTTAGTTTACAATGATTTGGTAGAAGGAACAATTAATTGTTGATATGTATAATTATGTATAATACACTTGGTTCTGTAGCTGTATCAGGATATGCATGATTAGAACAGTTATTGTTAGTATTATTGTTAATGTTGGAATGTTATGTATATTTTGTATTTTATTTTTATTCTAATTTAGTTTATTTCTGTGTCTATTGAATATTTTGGAGTATTGGTTTGCATGTTTGGTTGGATTATTGTTTATTTGATTGTGCAGTATTGATATTGTAGTGTTTGGAAGAGAAATGTGGTTGGAAGGCTCTATTTGCAGCAGATTTTAAAAAAAAACAACAGGTTTCCGACGGCTTCCGACGGCTCTCGACGGCTTATTGGTCGAAATTTTCCGGCGGTTTCCGACGGGTTCCGACGGCTTATTGGCCTGATTTCCGACGGTTTCCGACGGTTTCCGACGGCCGTCGGAAGCCGTCGGAAACCGCCGGAAACCGCCGGAAACCGTCGATAATGTATACGGCATCACCCGTCGGTAGCCGTCGGAAATACTGCTTCCCGACGCCTTCATTTCCGACGGCTTTTTCCGACGGCCGCCGACGGCTTCCGACGGCCGCCGACGGTTTTCAGCCGTCGGAAATCCCCCCTCCCCTTGTAGTGAAATTTAAGGTAGTGTTTAGTTTAAAACTGAATTTTGTGTTTTCCGTCTTTAATATGTATGTCAAATATGAGAAGAACGGAGGGTAGAAAGAGGGGATGCAAGAAAGACAGATGAGAGAACGAAGGGGATAGAGGGAACGAAAAAACAAAAACTAAAATTAACAGACCAAACAATACCTAAACTTTCGAGACAATGTCTGACGCTATTGAGATAAAAGTTCATACTTAGTGAAAGATGGGAGGTTCAATCCACATTAGGAGTATAAATCACACTTCGTATTAGTTACCGAATATATAGTGTGCCAGGGCTTTGTACAAAAAGCCCATAATTTTAATTAAAATGAATAAAACACTCCTACATATTAAGTTATATAAAATAGGTTTTCACGTTTCTTTCGTATAAAATCTCATCCCATTGATCATCAATCTTTAAAACGCAATAACTTTTTTTAGAAACATCAAAATAACAAACCATTTTCACCGTTTTGTTATTTTTATAATGATAGGTATTACGGATATGTCAAATTCGAAATTTTGAAACTCGTTTTATTCAAGTTCAAATTCTTGAAAATTTCAAAACACAATCATATTTTGAAATTATATCATTTGAAAAAATTATAACTATTGTTACAGTTAAAATTACATCATACTGATGCAATTATAGTTGCATCCAAGGCATGCAATTTTTAAATGCATTTTAGTGATACGGTTATAACTGTGGCATTAGCATTTTAATGGTGCAATTTTTAACTGTATTTTAGAAATGCAGTTAAAAACTGCAACATAGACTGCATTGTTATAGCATAGTTTTTAACTGCATTAAGTGTTTTTTCATCGATTACTAAAATGCAGTTAAAGAACATATTCTAGCGGTGCGATTTTAACTACATTTTAGAAATGCAACAAAAATCTACAACAATTAAATGAAGTTTTCAACTGCATTACAAAAATGCAGTTAAAAACTGCATTTTAATACACCATTAAAATGCAGTTTTTAACCGAATTTTTGTAATGCGATTAAAAACTACATTATTAAAAATACAGTTTTTAACTGAAATACAAAAATGTAGTTGAAATGAAGTTAAAAATTGTTAAGTAGAAAATATATGTTTTTTAAAATTTTATTTTTAGATATCATAATTAGATGCCAATGAAAAGTTTATTAAATTTATGATTTAACGGTGAAAATGATTTATAAATTTAATTAATCCACATAAAGTTATCGCATTTTAAAGATTTTAAATAAATGAGTTGACGAATGCTAATAATTGTCTTGTGTGATGTAAAGAAGTAGAACCTAATTTATAACATCGCCACCCTTAACAAAAAATTCTTTGTCCAAAACCAGTATAATGGGCGTTTTGATTGTTATGTGTATGTCAAACATTGCAATAGCTAGTGGCTCAAGTGACACGTTATAACATTTGCTTCCAAAACTCTACGTAAATTCCACAACCCCATTTACAATTCACAACAACTCGACTCATTCTATCTCTATCCCGCATACCTCAAAAATATTCTCGCCTTTGACACCTGTTCAAATTATGGTGACTGAAATGGAAGTGGCACGACCAAATTTTTAAAACATTTTTACTATGATCCACGAGGAAGAAATTAGGCAATCATCTTCAAAGCTCGGGGGATCCGTTTTAGGTTGACCATACATTAATCATCAACGCTACTTCAATAGTAAATTGATGAAAGACTACCCTCTGAAACATCCTATCTATGGAGCTGATATGGTGATACGTTCACAAGAAAATTTAGAATGATATGCTCATTTCTACTACTAATAAAACAAATAGAAAATTATTGTCAAGAACAAAATTTCTCAGCATTTTTGGCTTAAGAACAGACCTTCAGTATTTTTGTCTGAAGGGCAACTTTATTTAGGTATCAGTTTTTAGTTATTGATAGCAGTTTTTAGGTATCAGTTTTTAGTTATTGGTAGCAGTTTTTAGTTAGCAGTTTTTAATTCGGTAGCAATTTTGAAAGAATGTTTGTACTTGTGATAAAAATATTGAGGTCGTGTCCTTGAGGCTAAAAATATACAAATTTTTGTCATTTAAATTAATTCCTCCTAAAAGAAATTGGTTGAACTAATTTACTCGGTGTCTTTTTGAAATTTCAAAAATGCCCTTGCTTTCTGTTTACATGTTTGCGTTCAAACAAAATATTAAAATATACAATAATACAAACAGCCCTTGTGCGAAGCACGGGCCCATACTAGTTGTTCACAAGAGAAATTATGTAATTTGATTATATAACTCAATTTCTATAGCGAATCTTACTCAAAATAAAATATTTTATTGTATTATTTTCTGTTAAGTATATTGTCATACGGAGATATAAGTAACGTTAATAATACATTAAATATGTGCAGGTTGAAAATCCCTAGGACAAATTGTAACGACCCGCAAATCCGCACCTCTTGAGTCAACACTATTCTACCTAAATCAACTCAAGTTGTACAGAAATACGAACTATTTGGGTTAAAGAAGAAGAGGTAGAAGAAGAAAATAGAAAACAACATCAGAATCTAACCATCGCAGTGGAATAAAATATAATAAATAATAAATAATCTTTACTCAAAAATCAAATATACCTGTTTATATATTACATTACATCAATCACAGTTCAACATCAATAACAGTTCAACATCAATAACATACAACTGGATACACAGCTACTCAACGCAGCGGAATATATATAAAAAAAGTACGAAAGAACGTATCGTCATCCAGCTCGTCTCTTGAGCTCCACAGCATTATATTATGTATCCTATAATACTCGGTCTGACCCGAGCATTATAGTTAAATAACACCCGAGTCAGTCTGAAATACCAGCGTGAGAAAAACACACTCAATTGATTATTAAAGTTTCAAAAATCCTTTGAAAACAAAAGCATCTCGTAAGACCATGTCACAAATAAACATGTCGGGTTTTTACCTTACGATAGCAAAAACACTTTTTATTAAAATCCTCTTATATTATAATAGGGTCTATATACAAATACTTATAAAATAGCCGAAATTGTTACATTATTAAATTTCAGCTACTAGCCACAGAGTGTGTAATACAAACAAAACTCGTAAAAGGCTCGTAGGGAGAATGAATTTCCAACTAATGACTAGGCACTGGGGTACCACATGTCACAGTACCTGGTCTAGATCAGCGTACCGAGGAGCCACCCTAACTCCCCAGCAACACAAGGCCGGAACCATCCCTTACTGGACAGTTCCGAGCAAGATCAGCAACCGTCCACTAAGCCGAAATAAAAAGGGATATCTAGACAGGGATGACCTCACCCTGAAATGGGTGTTACCCACCTAACCTTGCTGCATTACCCCTGATTTTCAGTCGTTTTCGGTTGATGAAGCTTGAGGCTAAGCGTTGTCTTTTAGATCGTTTCGTCCACCTGACGATGTTCTGAAAGCATTCATCCATACAAGTCCGTCCCGGGTTCGAACGGAACCGAAGGCACTACTCCTACTACATCCATTTTAGAAATATCCTCAGGATTAGTAGCGACCAGCCCCTGCACTTCACTGCTCCATCTTCGAATCCAAACTCGTTTTCCATGAAAACGTACAAACCGGATCGAAGTGGTTTCGAGAAATTAATCCCAATCTCGGTCTCTTCGAAACGATCAACGTATTTGGCCAATATTGATAGTCGGTCATTTAACTATCAATTAACATTCACAAACATCCATCAAACAATAAATAATTTCCCAAATTATTTATTAACCTCAAAATATCTCCACAAGATATATTTTCTATTTTCAATCCTTTGAAAACAGTTTCAAACCATCTTCCATTTTCAGAATAAGCTTTCCCAAATATTTTTTATCTCCACTGAAATCACCAAGGACAAACACTTAGATTTTAGAATAGTTTTAAAAACACTTTATTAGAAAATATACTTTAAATATTTAAATAAAAACTACTTCGATATTTTATTAAAAATATATACTTTAGGAATATTTAAAAATGAGGTTACTTTTATAAAATATAACCTAGATTTTCTCTTTTAAAACAAATACCAAGTCATTTAAAATAATTACTTCCATAATAGATTAAAGGAAAATACTTGCTTTAGAATTTAAATATTTTGAAATAATAAATTTTCCAAAACTTGCTTTTAAAACTACATTAAAACCTTTTATCTTATATTTAAAAATTTACCTTGAAAACATACTTGGTTATCTAGGGAGAATTTCCAATTTCAATCACTTAAATCAATTTCCCAAATTGATTTCCAATTTACTCCCTTTGAAATAAATTTCTTTACTTACTCAGTTCATTTCAACATTCGTTAATTATGGACTTTCTGTTTATTATTATTATTATTATTTTCCGTTTGATTTTAAATCTATTAACCGAAATATACAAATTTCAAATTTTTCCCAATTTCTTCTTTATTCTTTTCAAAAATCTAAATCTTAAATTTTAAATAAATTTTTTGTTCTTTTTAAATAATAACACTGAAATTTAAAAATTCATTAACTTTCTGCTTATTCAAAAATTCCTTTCCATATACAGAATTTATTAATTAGCATTTTGAAACCACTAATATTCTTATCCAATTCATTTTAATTTATTTACATTCTTTATAATTACTTCACCTTTAAATTCGCTTCCTTTTATTTCCAAAAATTCACTTCTATATATTTTGATATAAGTGAACCGAAATATATTCAAGCAACTATAGCATTCAATATTTCAATATAATTCATCACAGAATATCAACTAATCACTACAGAGAATATTAAATAACTTAAATAAATGTTGAGGAATCCAGTTGGATCCCTCCAACCTGCTTTCCCTGCATCCACAGACGTTAGCACAACATAAAATACCTATTCCACTTCGAGGTGGAATATCACGGTATATGGGTTTTAAATATAAAATCATCCGCTATTAATGCGGAAAATCAAACATTCCAAGATATACTATATACTACTATATATAACACACCAAATCAAATCAATCAATCAATTGTTTAAATCTGACTATTTAAATTTAAATTTAAATTAAGCTGAGTGAGATTAACTCACCTTTGATTTTATTTGCAGTCTGACCTAACCCTGCTTGTTTTTTTTCTTCACGATTTCAGACCTTGAATAAATATCATATGATTTATTAATCTCTGAATTAAGCGAACAATTAACTACTATTTTATTTATTACTATTTGAATTATCAAACAATTAATCACCGCTTACATATTTGATTTTAACTTATAATTTGATTTAACTAATTTCCCCCGGAAATCTTTAGTATCTAAAATAATTAAATAAACATATTAAACAATTTAATCACTACAATACATTTTAAAATAAACTAGTAAGTAAAACTACATACATTCTTATAAAATAATCTATATAGATTTAATAATCTATTTTTATATAAATTCCTCACATTTAAAATACCTCCCTTTTTCCAAAACCTTATCAAAAATCGTATCTTTCTGTTTATATCATAATTTCCTTCACTGTTAATTTTAATTTATTTTTTCCCTCTCTTCCTTCCGTGTTCAAAACTTTATAAATATTTTCCAATTTAACAGTAAATTAAAATGACATATAAATATCTTTCATTTCCTATTCCAGTAGATAACCAACTAATAATAATAATAGAAAATAAAAAAAGTACCTTACTGTCCCTCCCTCACGAATTCGTTACCTCGAACGCAAATCACCACCACGCAATGCCCAAACCCCTGCCTCGCGACCTAGATGTCGCGACCCCTCCACGGCCTCGTGCTCGCGAGTCCAAGCTCCCATGTCAGTGACGAACAGCGCTTTAAATTGAAACTCCACCTCACGGAACCTCATCCCACTCGAATCGAGTACACGACGCCACCTAAACCTTAACCCTTAATCGCGACCATCGTTGTCGTGCCCAAGTCGTGGTTAACATCGAAGCCTCACTGCCTACACCACTCGTACGATCGAGACTGAGCTCGAAGCCCTACCAGAGCCGCCGCCTCGATTTCCAAATTCCAGATCGAAACCCCCCCCCCCCTTTTCGAATTCGTGAGGCACCGCCTCGCCGACCTCCAATTTTTTTTATAACTTGAATCGATTTCGAATTTCGATTCCTGCCCTATTTTGAAGAATACAGGCTCCGACCATATTTTTAAAAAAAAGATGCGAGATCGATTTTTGACCGGGCTCGGCCATTTTCCTAGGCAATTTATTTCAGTAGAAATGAATCTGAAGAGAGCGAAAAAAAAAGAAAGCTTGCGTTAAAAGCTAGAAGGGTGTGGCTTCTATGAAAAGGTTTGACTATGTAAATTAAAGTTAATTAATTCTTCTATGCATTTACGGGTTGTACGATCAAACGGTAACTCCGAACGTTGCAAAAATTGAAATCCGATAATAATATAATATTACAGATCCAATGGAACTGGTTTCGTCGAAGTCTGAGACAACGCCTCGGAAGGCTATTTTTAAATTCAATTTAAACGAAATTTCAAAATTGAACAAATCACTGTTAAATTAAATTTTAACACTTTTATTATCTTCCATATTATCGATATAAATTTTATAAACCTTCAAATTATTTTTAACAGGCTTAAAACTCCAGATTCAACATTTTACTCAATTTCAAATTATTTAATTCAACAGTTAAATTATCAATTAAATAGTGAGATTTAAATTCAAGTTAAAAATTAACTTTTAAATATTTAAATCAATTAAATATACCAGTTTCAGATGCTTAAAAATTCTGGGTCGTCACATTCCTCCCCCCTTAAAAGAATTTCATCTCCGGAATTACTAGTTAGGAAGAATGATCCAATACCCATTACTATTTTCCAAAGTCAAACAGTTTTATCAACTTGCCATAACATATCTTTTATTAAAGACCCACTATTACTTCAACCAACTTCCCGAAACTTTTTATAGTTCCCAAATAACTTTCTTATTCAACCATCCAAATTTAAATTATCAAAATTTTCTAACTCTCTAAATTTTTGAAAAATTTCGCCAGCGTCTTCTTTGCGCGGCTAGCTCGGTACAACTACAAAAGGCCTCTATGGCCTCCCAAATTCCAAAAGAAAACAAAACGCCAAGTGGCTCGATCAAAAACCCAATCAAATTTCATACCAAAATTTAAATACATACCTTTTCTGTCGAGCAATTCAAATTTATCATCTGAAATCAAAAACAAATTTCCTTTTCCTTTTATAATACCTGCATATCCTGCTTAGTAGTAATATCCAATCACAACATTCCAAAAACATTTTATCGACTTCCTTACAAAATGTCAATGTTTATTCATTCAAATATTAACTTAGAATATATTTGTAATATCAATTTCCAATTAAGAATTCACCATTCCTTTCTTAAGTTAGTATAAGCATTTTATATGCTTCTTTATTTATTTTCACCTTACCATGTTAGTTTATATCTATTTCTATTCAAATTGATTCTTCCATTTCCATATGAATTCAATTTATTCTTTCTCTGAATATTTGAATTTTATTTTCCATTTATAACTAATTCATATCATTATTTTAAATTAGTTTCATTCACTAATTTAATTCAATTTCCGATTTGAAATCGTTTTGTTGTTAACAAAATTTTCCTAAAAATTTTCAAATTTTTTTCTAACTCCCAAAATTTCCGAATTTTTTTGGCAGTGTCTCCTTTGTACGGAGGAGCTTTTGCAATTTGACAAAAGATATAAATATATATACATCGACCCACCCGGTCGAAAAAACCAAAAACAGTTCATATTTCCTATTTTTATGCGTAGACGTACCTTATTTAACATTTATAAGCAAGCGGCTTATTATTTAGCATTTATCGTGCCCAAAATCCAGCCAAACGGCTTCCCGGTACCTGTACTTACTCAATTCAAACATGTAAGTGCAATATATATAAAGTTGAACAACATTTCACTTATTTGCAATAGTTAAACACATGAATTCTAAAAGAAATGCACACCAAACACTTTCCGTAAGCAATTTATATAGTTTTAATACTAATTCAACTGTTTTCAATTAATTTATAAATCATTTTCATTAAATTTGAATGGTTTTCAATCCATTCGTATACAACTTCATTCAATTTAAATGGTTTAAAACTTAATCGCTTACATTCAATTCATTTTAATTTTCAACAAACCCATATTATTCCAATTGATTTAAAAATCAATTTTATTTACTTGCATTCATAGAATTTTATTTTCTTCTATTTTCGTCACACAACCAATTTTCTCATGCAAATTGGTAATATTCATTCAAGTAAATAACCACTTAAGCCGATGACCATTTTAAATTGATTCCAACTCAATTTATTATTTAATTCTCTCTATTTAAAATTCATTCACAACCATTTGATCTAGCTTGATACATTCTATTTAAATTTTATTCACGATCCATTCATTTGCGTTTCATTTCTTATCCGCATTCATTTAGAACCATTCTATTAACTTGAAAACATTCTATTTCTCTTATTATCTCTAAGTTATTTCAATTTCTTAACAATTTAAATTGTTTACAATTATTTATTTAAGAATTTCATTCCATTAAATATTATCTATAACTCACCGAATTTTTATTTCGATTTAATTTATTTTCACTTGATTTAAATCCAACCTAATATCATTAAACCTAGTTCAAGTTGATTCCAATTCAACTCTCCTCCATCTATTTAGCTTAAGTTAATTTACTTCAATTTATTCAAATTCTATACCTAAGCTCATTTTCATTTTACAAGTAAATTCTTCTTTTCTATTCAACTTACTTCCATCTCAATCAAATCTCGTTCTAAATCTACAATTTCATTTGATTAGTTATTATAAAATTTAAATTTTTAGATCCATACAATTAGTTTATTCACTCAATCCATTATGAATTTTTTAATTTCCATACTCAATTTATCCGAAATTATTTTATTAATAACTAGGCTATTTCCAATGTATTTCTACTTATTTGGATTTTATTTGCAATTCAAACCATCACCATTTTAACCCAATTTCATTTTTATTCGATATATTTTCAATTATATTTAATTTGTTAACACTTCAAGTTGAATTTTAATTAATAGCTCAAATTCTGATTCTACCATTCACTTTTAATTTACCATCAAATTATATGAACTCACAATTTAATTTCTACTTAACCAATTTAAATTCCATTAACAAATTCAATTAACTAATTTTATTCCAAATTAATTCTCTCCCTATTTATCATTCATTACTTGATTTTTAATCTCCAAATCTCTTTATTTAATTTTCTTAAGTTCAATTTATTTTATAATTCAAGTTTTGATTTTTATTTTATTTTCCAATTCATGAAAAATATTTATTTTGGATTTTCTATCCCACTATTAAATTTTATAGGCCACAACTTATTATTTCACACATTTCCATTCATTCTAGGCTTAAATATATTCATCTTTTATTTTTAACTCGAAATTTACGCATATTTATAACTCAAGCATATTTTTATTACCATGGATTTTTAATTCTTTTACAAGCTATTCTAACTCATTTATCCCACCTTATTTCTTATCCAACTTACTTCCATTTATTCAGGTAAGAATCTAATTCCATTCAATATCACCCATAACTCAACTGAATTCTATTCCCATTTAATTTTATTTTAACTTAGATTTATTTAGTTAAATTTGATTCAATTTTCTTCCTCAATCCAAGTAAATTTCATTTTTAACCTTTTACTTAAAATTTAAATTCCCAACATTCAAAGCTTATATTTCCTTCCCGATTTAAAAATTATCTCAATTTATAAGCTTACAACCTATCTCATAAGGATTTTTAAACACCCGGCTTTTGGTTTCAAATCATTTTGAAATCTCCAACATCTCAAATCACACTTCTCAAAAATTTAAAACCAAATCCTGATTTTTATCCCCAACAAATTTCCTTTGAAATTTTAAAGAACAACTAGCTTTTCTGAACAAATCAATTTTTTTCCTGCAATCCGTCACTTAGAATACTCGAAAATGAATACCGATGATGCGACCGTCATTTTCAGAATTATTTCCCAATAGTCCAAGTGATTTCAATGCTATATCACTTTCAAATTCCATTTTAGACAAATTTCTTTTCAGAAATATTTCTAAAACAAAATGCTATTATTTATCTTCAAACACTTCGACAAACACTCCCAAAATCTCCGGGATTTTTAAATTTCCAAATCCTGCTTAAATCTATTTTAACTATAATTCATTTGCATAGTTTATGCTCATACAAATTCTCATTTGATTATATTTCAATTTATAAATTACATTTATAATTCATATTTATAAATTTCATTTATAATGAATTTATTTCCTTAATCTTTGGTTATATTTTAAATTTCTAGTTAAATTTTTACTCAACAATGATAATAATTTAATATTATTTCTCCTAACATCCAAGCAACCATATATTAGCTAAAATAGTCTTTAAAACTTTTCTTTATATCAAAATATATTTTTAGGTAAAATTATTTCATTCACCCCCTTTTAAACAATACCGTGTCGAGTGTTCTATTCAAGTATTTAGAAACCCCTTCGATACAGTTGTCCAAACCGTGCCGACGAAGGTTCATATGCCACTCAATAGTTCAATCAACACAATATTAAAAAAATTTATATTCACTAACAAATACGCGCTCATATCTATTAATACGCTCAAACTTATTCTAGAGCACTACGGACTCTAATTTAAATGAGTAATTCCCACCAGAGCCAAGGTTACCACCAACCTAAGCTCTGATACCAAGTGTAACGACCCGCAAATCCGCACCCCTTGAGTCAACACTATTCTACCTAAATCAACTCAAGTTGTACAGAAATACGAACCATTTGGGTTAAAGAAGAAGAGGTAGAAGAAGAAAATAGAAAACAACATCAGAATCTAACCATCACAGCGGAATAAAATATAATAGATAATAAATAATATTTACTCAAAAATTAAATATCTCTGTTCAAATATTACATCATCAGAGTACATCAATCACAGTTCAACATCAAGAACATACAACTGGATATACAGCTACTCAACACAGCGGAATATATATAAAACAAGTACGGAAGAATGTATCGTCATCCAGCTCGTCTCCTGAGCTTCACATCATTATATCTTATATCCTATAATACTCGGTATGACCCGAGCATTATAGTTAAATAACACCCGAGTCAGTCTGGAATACCAGCGTGAGAAAAACACACTCAATTGATTATTAAAGTTTCAAGAACCCTTTGAAAACAAAAGCATCTCGTAAGACCACGCCACAAATAAACATGTCGGATTTTTACCTTACGATAGCTAAAACACTTTTTATTAAAATCCTCTGATATTATAATAGGGTCTATATATAAATACTTATAAAATAGCCGAAATTGTTACATTATTAAATTCCAGTTACTAGCCATAGAGTGGGTAATACAAACAAAACTCGTAAAAGGCTCGTACGGAGAATGGATTTCCAACTAATGACTAGGCCTGGGGTACCACCCGTCACAGTATCTGGTCTAGATTAGCGTACCGAGGAGCCACCCTAACTCCCCTGCAACACAATGCCGGAACCATCCCTTACTGGACAGTCCCAAGCAAGATCACCCCGCGGTTGGGATCAGCAAGCGCCCACTGAGCCGAAATAAAAAGGGACATCTAGACAGGGATGACCTCACCCTGAAATGGGTGCTACCCACCTAGCCTTGCTGCATAACCCCTGATTTTCAGTCATTCCTGGTTTATGAGGCTTGAGGCTAAGCGTTACCTTTTAGATCTTTTCACTTAGAATGTTCATCGTCCACCCGACAATGTTCTGAAAGCATTCATCCATACAAGCCGTCCCGGGTTCGAACGGAACCGAAGGCACTACTCCTACTACATCCATTTTGAAAATATCCTCTGGATTAGTAGCGACTACCCTTGCACTTCACTGCTCCATCTTCGAATCCAAACTCGTTTTCCACGAAAACGTACAAACCGGATCGAAGTGGTTTCGAGAAATTAATCCTGATCCCGTTCTCTTCGAAACGATCAACGTATTTGGCCAATATTGATAGTCGGTTATTTAACTATCAATTAACATTCACAAACATCCATCAAACAATAAATAATTTCCCAAATTGTTTATTAACCTCAAAATATCTTCAAAAGATATATTTTCTATTTTCAACCCCTTGAAAACAGTTTCAAACCATCTTTCATTTTCAGAATAAGCTTTCCAAATATTTTCTATCTCCGCTGAAATCACCAAGGACAAACATTTAGATTTTAGACTAGTTTTAAAAACACTTTATTAGAAAATATACTTTAAAATATTTAAATAAAAACTTCTTCGATATTTTATTAAAAATATATACTTTAGGAATATTTAAAAATGAGGTTACTTTTATAAAATATAACCTAGATTTTCTCTTTTAAAACAAATACCAAGTCATTTAAAATAATTACTTCCATAATAGATTAAAGGAAAATACTTACTTTAGAATTTAAATATTTTGAAATAATAAATTTTCCAAAACTTGCTTTTAAAACTACATTAAAACTTTTTACCTTATATTTAAAAATTTACCTTGAAAACATACTTGGTTATCCAGGAAGAATTTCCAATTTCAATCACTTAAATCAATTTCCCAAATTGATTTCCAATTTACTCCCTTTGAAATAAATTTCTTCACTTACTCAGTTCATTTCAAAATTCGTTAATTATGGACTTTATGTTTATTATTATTATTATTATTATTATTTTCTGTTTGATTTTAAATCTATTAACTGAAATATACAAATTTCATATTTTTCCCAATTTCTTCTTTATTCTTTTCAAAAATTTAAATCTTAAATTTTAAATAATTGTTTTGTTCTTTTTAAATAATAACATTAAAGTTTAAAAATTCATTAACTTTTTGTTTATTCAAAAATTCCTTTCCATATACAGAATTTGTTAGTTAGCATTTTGAAACCACTAATATTCTTATCCAATTCATTTTAATTTATTTACATTCTTTATAAGTACTTCAACTTTAAATTCTCTTCCTTTTATTTCCAAAAATTCACTTCTATATATTTTGAGATCAATGAACTGAAATATATTCAAGCAACTATAGCATTCAATATTTCAATATAATTCATCACAGAATATCAATTAATCACTACATAGAATATTAAATAACTTAAATAAATGTTGAGGAATCCAGTTGGATCCCTCCAACATGCTTTCCCTGTATCCACAGACGTTAGCACAACATAAAATACCAATTCCACTTCGAGGTGGAATATCACGGTATATGTGTTTTAAATATAAAATCATCCGCTATTAACGCGGAAAATCGAACATTCCAAGATATACTATACACTACTATATATAACACACCAAATCAAATCAATCAATCAATTGTTTAAATTTGACTATTTAAATTTTAATTTAAATTAAGCTGAGTGAGATTAACTCACCTTTGATTTTATTTGCAGTCCGACCTAACCCAACTTGTTTTTTTTTCTTCACGATTTCAGACCTTGAATAAATATCATATGATTTATTAATCTCTGAATTAAGCGAACAATTAACTACCTTTTTTTTATTACAATTTGAATTATCAAACAATTAATCACCGTTTACATATTTGATTTTAGCTTATAATTTGATTTAACTAATTTCCCCTTGAAATCTTTAGTATCTAAAATAATTAAATAAACAGATTAAACAATTTAATCACTACAATACATTTTAAAATAAACTAGTAAGTAAAACTACATATATTCTTATAAAATAGTCTATATAGATTTAACAATCTATTTTTATATAAATTCCTCACATTTAAAATACCTCCCCTTTTCCAAAACCTTATCTAAAATCATATCTTTCTGTTTATATTATAATTTCTTTGCTATTAATTTTAATTTATTTTTTTCTCTCTTCCTTCCGTGTTCAAAACTGTATAAATATTTTCCAATTTAACAGCAAATTAAAATGACATATAAATATCTTTCATTTCCTATTCCAGTAAATAACCAACTAATAATAATAATAGAAAAAAAGTACCTTACTGTCCCTCCCTCACGAATTCGTTATCCCGAACGCAAATCACCATAACGCAATGACCAAACCACTGCCTCGTGACCTAGATGTCGCGACCCCTCCACGGCCTCGTGCTCGCGAGTCCAAGCTCCCATGCCAGTGACGAACAGCGCTTTAAATTGAAACTCCACCTCGCGGAACCCCATCCCACTCGAATCGAGTACGCGATGCCACCAAAACCCTAACCCTTAATCGCGACCATCGTTGTCATGCCCAAGTCGTGGTTGACATCGAAGCCTCACTGCCTGCACCACTCGTACGATCGAGACTGAGCTCGAAGCCCTACCAGAGCCGCCGCCTCGATTTCCAAATTCCAGATCGAAACCCCCCCTTTCGAATTCGTGAAGTCCTGCCTCACCGACCTCCATTTTTTTTAACTTGAATCGATTTCGATTCCTACTCTATTTTGAAGAATACAGACTCTGGCCATTTTTTTTTAAAAAGATGCGAAATCGATTTTTGACCGGGCTCGGCCATTTTTCTGGGCAATTTATTTCAGTAGAAATGAATTTGAAGAGAGGGGAAAAAAAGGAAGCTTGCGTTAAAAGCTAGAAGGGTGTGGCTTCTATGAAAAGGTTTGACTATGTAAATTAAAGTTAATTAATTCTTCTATGCATTTACGGATTGTACGATCAAACGGTAACTCCGAACGCTGCGAAAATTGAAATCCGATAATAATATAATATTACGGATTCAATGGAACTACTTTCGTCGAAGTCTGAGACTACGCCTCGGAAGGCTATTTTTAAATTCAATTTAAATGATGAAATTTCAAAACTAAACAAATCACTGTTAAATTAAATTTTAACACTTTTATTACCTTCCATATTGTCGATATAAGTTTTATAAGCCTTCAAATTATTTTTAACAGGCTTAAAACTCTAGATTCAACATTTTACTCAATTTCAAATTATTTAATTCAATAGTTAAATTATCAAATAAATAGTGCGATTTACATTCAGGTTAAAAATTAACTTTTAAATATTTAAAATCAATTAAATATACAAGTTTCAAATGCTTAAAAATTCTGGGTCATCACACAAATAGTCGATCATAGTTACGAATGTGTCTATGACCATGAGTTTTAGATTGTACAAGCAAACGCTTATTTTTAAATGTTGCTAGTCAATATATCGAGATTGAGATATTGATACATTCTTTGAGACTACTGTATGTAACGCTCTCTACACGATGAATATGATATATTCATGATTATTGGAGACACTAAAGTTTACGTACTTGAAACTATTTGAAATAATTACAGAACATTTGCTAAGAGTTTTCTGCTAAGAGTTTTCTGTAGATTAAATATATCTAAGTCAAATTAAGGATATCACGTGCTGTTATGCACTAGTTTTTTACTTGAGAATACTATTGATCTTATATGTGTAAAACTATACTTTGATTATGGTCAATCATACGATAATAAGGATCATGTTACGATCCTAGTCGGGTAGATGCCAAATACTATTCAACAGAAGATTATCTCTTTCAATATAGAAGGTTATTGTCATTGTAATTTTTAAAAAACAAGAGTGGTACTTAATCTTAAGCAAAGCACTCATTTTGGAGGATGTGAGTCGAAGTTTGGAGGATGCGAATCAACACTCATTCACCTCGAACATTCAATCTACTAGGAATCCACTCAATTTCAAGTTACCCACATTAGTACCGTATGATGGGAGAACTAAACCTATAGTGCGTTTGATGAGACACATCCAATACTTGAGAGTGTTGGCAACTTCATAGAAAGTAATGGATTGTTGCTTCCTAGTGTACTTAATTGATTTGGCTATCATGCGGTTTTCCTAACTTGATAATGAATCAATTAGCATATGGGCTAAATTAATTGAGAGATTCATGAGCCAATTCAGGGTTCATGTTCTTAGACCAAGGAGTATGACATTAAAGAAACACGGCCAGTCGGAAGTGAGTTAAATGAGTGACTTTAAAAAAAAAAAAGAATCCATTTTGACATTAGTTAAGTCTATAAAGCTTAAATGGATTTTAGATCCAATCTAAAATTTTAAATAAAATCTTGATTTTTTTTTTTAAAGTTTGAGTTTAATTTAAAATGAATATATGTTGTAATGGGTGTCTTGATTTTTTTTAAATGTTTGAGTTTAATTTAAAAGGAATATATGTTGTAATGGGTGTCTTGATTTTTTTTTTGAAGTTTGGGTTCAATTTAAAATGAATATATGTTGTAATGGGTGCGTCAAATACACACATTTGTTAAAGTGCAAGTGTAACAAATAAGAAGTGTACATAGATAATATATACGTGTTTATGTGCTGGGATTTACATCATAACGGAAACATTCCCCCTTCATATATGTCTTTGTCGACCAAAATAATTCTTTTAAACAAAATAAGATTATATATATGTATGTATGTATCTATATACACATATAATACATACATACATATATATATGTGTAATTGTTTACATTAAGATTGATTTTGACTGTTTGACTTTTCTAAAGCTAAAGTAAACAATTCAAAGTTGGTTTTTATAAAAGAATAATTTAAAACCAAAATTGCTATTTTACATAGAAGTCCATTTTGTAAACATAAGAAAACACACACAAATATACACTACACCAAAATGAAGGATTAGAAACACATGAAATTTTTAAGTAGAAAGATTATGTTTCAAGGACTGGAATTGTTTCTAAGTATTTCAATTCAATTAAGACATTGCTTAATATGATAATTTTTAATTACTGAATGTATAAAAATAAATTGCAATATGCCAATTGTTTAACTGTTCCCATCCCTTCTCTCAGTCTAATCCATAATTTTAAAAAAAAATGAACTTTAAAAATCGAGGCATTTTTCAATGTTCGATCATCACAATTGAACTATGGTTTAATCTTCTCAGTACGATTCAATCGCATCTTCGTATCCGATCTTCAATTTGGCAAATCCTTTAGATCTCAATCTTCACTCTCGAATTTTAGCCCGGTCCAGCAATCGTTGTTCTTAGACTTCTACAACTCGTGGATGAAGCACCAAGAGGGGTTCTCCAAACTGTTTTTATGTGCAAAAGATAATTTTTGATTTGCTAGCCAAATTTATTTAGATAGTTTCGGTGACACCTGATACTTCTATGTGCAAAATCATGGAACTATGCACAATCATATATACAAACATGCACAACCTGGAGTTGACTTAAAAACTGATTTAGTTTTCTAGTACAAAACATATAACTCCATATATTCTTTTAACTATTGTTCGTCTTTTGGGTAAAAAATGTTTTACCATTCATGTATTTTTATGAAGCGTATCTTTCAATTGCTAGTTCTTTTTTCCTGATGTGATAAATTAGATATTGTCTTACAATAAAACATATGTCATTTAATATTGGGAAGATGTTGCTCGATTTTGGGGAATAATGTGGTAAAACACAACCTGAATACGCAAGTACATGCATTGAACCTGAATTGCTTACAACCTGAATATTGTTGTATTATTTTTTTGCTCACAAGAGTGATGATAAAACTATGTTTGATGACCTCTTTTTAATAAAATTATGTTTTGAATAATGCCAAGGCGTATGTGTCTTAAATTTTGAATTATGGAGATTAAACATTAATAAATAAAAGGAAGTGGAAATTTGGGGAGAGGCCTTACACGTAGTATTTACTTAGAATTTTGGTTCAACTATTTATTCTATTAAAAAAGGGCATCTTCTATAAATTGATGTCCTATAATTAGAAAATATCCAAACATTATATTTTTGGAAAGACAATTATACCCTTCATTTAAAAAAAAAACATTGATTAGATAAATTAAGAATAACATTAATTATTTAAATAACTTCTTCCATTTAAGAAACATTAACTAGGCTGCACGGTAGTAATGGTCTTGAAACAAAAATTTTAAAGTATCAGTTTTCAAAATGATATAGTTCTATATCAGTTTTGAAAATGATATGTTACTGTCTAAATTGAAAACGTTATATTATTATGTTAATTTTTTCAAATGATACAGTAGTGTATCAGTTTTAAAATATTAGACTTTTATAAGTTTTTAAAACAAAGTTGTTTTATATCAATTCAACACTTATACATTACTGCATCATATTTAAATTATTTATTATTACATTGTAGTAATGTTCTTGAATCAAACTTTAATGCATCAGTTTTTAAAACCATATAGTACCATATCAGTTTTAAAAATGATACATTATTGTATCAATTTGAAAAGTAATACATTATTTATTAGTTTTGAAATCGATACTTCAGCTTCAAAATATTAGACTTTTGAAAGTTTTTTGAATAAAGTTGTTTTGTACCAATTCAACACTTATACGTTACCATATCATATTTAAATTACACACACACATATTATCCTATTATGAGACTTTAAAATAAAGTTGATCTTTTGAAAATGATTTTTTTAATCATGATATTTTACATAATTAATTATTTATGTTATTATAATATCTACAGTATCATTCTTCAAGTGTTATTTTTGCACTATAATAACGTTCTTGAAACAAAATTTTAATGTATTAGTTTTTAAAATAATATAGTACTTTATAAGTTTTGAAAAAGATACATTATTGTATCAGTTTGAAAATGCTACATTATTGTATCAATTTTTTCAAACGATACAGTATTGTATCAGTTTTAAAATATTAGTCTTTAAAAGTTTTCAAAACAATTTTTTATGTCAATTCAACACTTATATGTTACTGTATTATATTTAAGTTATTTATTATATTACATTGCAGTAACGTTCTTGAAACAAAATTTTAATGTATCAGTTTTTGAATTGGTACATTCTTGTGTCACTTTTGAAAATGATACATTATTGTGTCACTTTTGAAAACGATACAATGTTGTATCCGTTTTACAATAGACTTTTAGAAGTTTTTTAAACAAAGTTGTTTTGTATCAATTTAACGCTTATACGTTATTGTATCATATTTAAGTTATTTATATATTTTAATCCTATTATTAGTCTTTGAAATAAAATTTATATATTGAAATGATATTTTTAATCATGGTATTTTACATAATTAATTATTTATGTTATTATAATAACTACAAAATTTCATTCTTCAAATGTTATTTTTACAGTGTAGTAATGTTCTTGAAATAAATTTTTAAAGTATTAGTTTTAAAAACGATACATTATTGTATCAATTTGAAAACGCTCATTATTGCATCATTTTTTTCAAACGATACAGTATCATATCAATTTGAAAGTATTAGACTTTTAGAAGGCTTTTAAACAAAGTTTTTTATATCAATTCAACGCTTATACATTACTATATCCTATTTAATTATTTATTATTGCACTGTAGTAATGTTCTTGACTTAAAATTTTAATATATCAATTTTTAAAACGATATAGTATTGTATCGGCTTTGAAAATGATATATTACAGTTTGAAAATGCTACATTATTAATTATATTAGTTTTTTTTAAAAGATACAGTATTGTATCAGTTTTAAAATATTAGACTCTATGATTTTTTTAAACAAAGTTTTTTATATCCATTCGATGTGTATACGTTACTATATCATATTAAACTTTTTATTTTTACACCGTATTAATGTTCCTGACCCAAAATTTTAATGATCAATTTTTGAAGTGATATAGTACTGTATCAGTATTGAAAACTATATATAATTGTATCAGTTTAAAAATGCTATATTATTGCATCAGTTTGAAAACATTACATTATTATATCAATTTTTTGAAATGATACGTTATCATATCAATTTTAAAATATTAGACTTTTAGAAGCTTTTTAAACAAAGTTGTTTATATCAATTCAACACTTATACGTTACCATATCATATTTAAATTTTTTATTTTTACACTGTAATAATGTTCTTGACTCAAAATTTTGATGTATCGGTTTTTAAAATGATATAGTACTGTATCAGTTTTGAAAGTCATATATTATTATATTAGTTTGAAAATACTACATTTTTGTACCGGTTTGAAAATGCAACACTATTGTATCAGTTTTGTCAAACGATGTAGTATTGTATCAGTTTTAAAATATTATGCTTTTAGAATTTTTTTTAAACAAACTTGTTTTACATCAAATGCTACATTATTGTATAAGTTTCTTCAAACGATACAGTATTATATTGGTTTTAAAACATTCGACTTTTAGAAGTTATATAAACAAAGTTGTTTTATATCAATTCAATGTTTCTATTTTATTGTATCATATTTAAATTATTTATTATTACAATGTAGTAAGGTTTTTGACTCAAAATTTCAATGTATTAGTTTTTAAAATGATATATACTATATAAGTTTTGAAAATACATTATTGTATTGGTTTTAGAAATGATACATTATTATTTCAGTTTTAAAATATTGGACTTTTAGAAGTTTTTTAAACAAAGTTGTTTTATATCAATTCAACACTTATACTTTACTATATCATATTTTATTTATTTATATATTTTAATCATATTATTAGTCTTTAAAATAAAATCTGTTGAATGGGTTTTAACCAAGAAGAAGTCAGTAGGAGTTAGAACGTCGATACAATGACGGAACGACCTAAAACTTGGCAAAGATACTCGGAAGAACAAATGGAGTGGCGCTAAAAAGTATGGATCCAAAAATGCTAACTGCTATATTCGACCTGAATTAACATCCTTAATTCTGTACCGAATTAAGGTGCTAAGTCTTGGAACATTCACACTTTGCACAAGTAATCAACCAGTCCTCCTATGTATAATGGTGAGGTTTCGTAGATTTCCAAAGAGTCTATCATCAAGAATGAAGACGTGATGATCTAAACGAAAAGATAATTTAAGCAATGGAAGAAGATGATCAAAACTCAGCAAAAATCTACTTTACATGGAGAAAATCTAGACAGAGCAAGGAACCAAAAGAACCTGGCTATATTTGAGGAACCGTTTCTTCAACTCTCGAAAATCAAAACTAATACATCATCGGTATTCATGTGTCTTAAATCCAAGTGTTGGAGAAGCAGACTCTCAAGGGTAAGAAGGAAAAATAAAGACATAACAAAATCTCACATATGTTATTTCAATAAAAACTTTACAGCGGAAATTAAAATACATTTATCAAAGTTAAAACATGGACAATTATGAATTTCTGTCCTTACATATGCGGAATACTGTAGTACAAGACTGTTGTGGAAATAGACAAAAATCTTCAATACAATCTTCTGACTCCATGCTTTGAGCACCATCCAGATATCTTCTAAACTAAACCCGACTACTAGGTTGCTCGAAAAAATTAGGGCATCTTGAGTTTAATGGAAAGGAAAATAAACTCCGTGTCAGTCATATGACTGGTGTGAGAACTCAAATTACACGTTTTGAAAACAAAAAGGTATCTCATTAGACCACGCCGTACATAAACACGGAACGATTTTTTACCTTAAGAAAACCAAGTCAATCTTACATAAAATCACTTGATATTATTTTTAATGACATATCTTTGAAAACATTTGCAAGTAAACTTATCAATCTTAATCGCAATTGTTACCATCATTAAATTCCAGCATACACGGTTCTACAGACAAAATGGAAGGCTCTTATTTGCGAATGGATTTTCATACAAATGACCAGGTGAAGGGACAATCTTCCAACAGTACATCTATAGTAGAATGTACCGAGGCACAGAACATATGCCATCTACCAACACAAGATCGACCTACTTTTCTCACTAGATAGTACCGAATATGTCACCACCCCGGTCGTTACCGACCCATCCGAGGACCCTCACGGCATACATCCACAATAATTTGAACCCGAACATTACAGTGGGTAGAAATATATCCAGAAGGGGATGATCATATCCTAATGGTTGTGAACCACATAGCCTTGCCGCATCTATCCTATTTCAACCATTTATGGGTGTGAGGTTTGAGGTAAAGGTTACCTTTTGTTTTGCATATTTCACTTTAAATGCCACATCGTCATCCCATTGATCACTATTGAATTCCATAAACATACAACTTTCATGCTTATACGTCTCAGAGAAGGATGTTAAGCTAAGAGAAGTTGCCTCCTCCGCCACCGAACAGATGTATATTTATAAAAGTCAACGATGTAATCTCAAGAATGCAATGTCAGACATCCATCCAGAAGAGTTTGTTCTAGGGCTAAACGAAACAAAAGACACCTTCCTACCACATCCTGTCGCGAATTAACCCTAGGATTAGTAGCGAAAAGTCCTTGTAACCCAAAGAGTTTCAGAAATGAAGGGACTACTGCTACTTTAGTATTTGGGAGCTAAACTGAATTATCAACAGGTAGTCCTTTTACCCCGAAAATCCGTGGTCTTCATCCTTCATTTTCTTTACCAAGCCTTCATTTTTTTTGAACGCATACATTGGTTCGAAGTAGTTTTCGAATAGGAATTACCTCGGATCCGACTCTGGTTCCTTCGATCCAATCGTCGATAAAAAGAGGTTCTGTAAATTGAAAATCATTCTTTAATTGATTAAGTTCTTTTTATCAAAATCTCTTTTGGAGATATACATTTCCAAAACATTCTTTCTGGTACATATGGAATTTTTAAACCTCTCTTTTTAAATCATTTGATTACTTAAAACCCTTCTTAAAATCGGAATAATTCAAAATCATTTCATTTTTCACTTAGGAAAACATTTCCAATATCATTTCATTTAAACCTTAACAAAGATTTCTAAATCCAAAACTCTAATGTTTATTGAGTTAAAACAATGTTATCTAGGATGTTAATCCCAAATATAGTAAATATTAAGTTAGCAGAATCTATAGAAATTATCTAATTATACTCAATAATAATTCCCATGTTCAGTAAATATTATGGGAAGAATAAAGGGGAAATCACCTTTTAAACGAATAGTATGAGTTCCCTCTTCGGGATTTAACACCAAATGTAAGAAGATCATCTCTATACAATCAAAGTTGTATTTAATTTAAATTTGGAAAATTTAGATCTCTTTATACTTAACTCATTTCCGACATTTCGACCTTATCTATCCCTTACCCAAGGAAGATGCTCAATGAGCTAGGGCACTGGTTGCTCCTAAACATCTCCTTAGTTTAAGCACCCTACATTCAGATCTCAAGAATAGAGTAATCTAGTCTATTCGTCAACTTTTTCAGCCAAAATTAAAGCACTTAATTATAATAGCTTTTCTTTAAACATTTATTTAAATTCTTTTTAAATAACTACAAAACTTCCAAATCATTATTAAAACACTTAATCATTCATTTGAAAATATTTATAAAATATTTGAAAAAGAATTGTTAAGTTTAAAGCTATAATTTAAAAGTTATAGTGCTGTGGAAAAGTGCTACGAAAAGGGCTCTTTTAAACTATATTGATCAAAACGACTTTTCTATCATTTGAAAATTCATTTTTTTATAAATTAAATCACTTTTAAAACATTTTAAAAGATTTATAAGATTTACTCCTCATTTTTAAACAATTCAAAACACAGTTTACTAAAAAATTCCAGTTTAGATCCGAACTGCAAAACCACGATTTTTCAAAAAGCTTGTTTTACTCATATCTAAAAATCTACTTATCAAAATCTCGATTCTCTTTCTTCGTTGGAAAACTAGTGATACAATAGTTTGAAAAATTCTTATCTTGAAGAATTCCAAGCTATATTCCATCTTTTACACTTGCTTGACTTTTATGGCACGAAATCGCGAACTGCCGTTATGCGACGCATCTTTTTTTGACTAAATTCCCCATTTCTTTTCAAATTTTACCAAAACACATTTAATTTTTTATAAAACATTTCAAACTCATTTTAAACCGTTTTTAAAGAGGTTTAACTTTCCATATATACCAATTCATTAAATAGAAGAAAATGATTTCCTTTGTGTTATTGACGTGTATTTCCATGGCTTGCATATATATTCAACATTCATATGAAAACATCTAAACTTGATGATCAAAACATAATAAACAGCTATTTGCAAATATCATATCATCATAAAAATATAATATAATAGCTTAGGAGTTCTCACCTTCATTTTCCCTTCGAGCTAATATAAAATCGGCTATAGCTCCGCTACGATCGAACCAAAGCAAACAAAACCAAGCTTACGACCTATGGGAGAGCTCGGCCTAACCTTGATGGTGATGGTGTTCACGGTTTAGGGTGGAACAAGGAAATGGCTCGGCCTATGATGAAATGGGGCGGAGATTGTGAAGAAAAAAGAGAAAAAGTGGAGTTTCGGGATTATTTTGAGGTGTTTAAGTATGTACAACTATATATTATAGTACAAATTCTTTTTGAAATAAATTTTGGCATTATTTCTCTTTGGATGGAAGCCATTAAAGTGGAAGACATAGCTTAGAAATATGAAGAAGAAGATGAATGAAAATGAAGAGAAGATGGTAGGGTATTTATAGGAAAAGAAGAGTGTAAAAGTATCCATGCACACATCATCATTTTCATCACCATTTCATGGATTCACCAACATACCTCCCACCTCCTTAGGCATGGCAAAAGCCTCTCCGCATGTGCCTATCACTTCCATCTTCTCACTTATGCATATGTTGACTTATGTATGCTTATGGAGTAAGAAATCTTAAAATATATTTTATATTTTATATTATACTTTTATTTTTAATTATTTTTGTACATATTTGTTTATGTGCATGTTTTCATGTGCATGTGAAATATATATATGCGTACATGTAGGTGCATAACACTTTGAACATCTTTGAACAACTTTTGTTGGTTAAATCGTTGAAATCTAGAGAACAGATTATTGGTCACATTTTCACTTATTTATTAACATACATATACTTGTAAATTAAATTAAAAAATAATTTTCTTATCATTTTAAACTAATTAAAATGATCATATTTGAATTATAAAACCATATAAATAATTATTAAAATTAATTTACAAAAATTGCATTTATACCGATAAAGCGTTATCGATTTTTCTTTGTATTTTCAGATAAAAATATATCTCTTTATAAAACTATGATAAATGATTCATTATCACTTCATAACTATTCAAAATGAATTATCGCCATTTAAAATAATCATTGGATAATTAAAATAATTATTAAATCGTTAAATCGCTATCTAAATTAAATAAATCAATTATTTAAATTCTATGTTGTCTGATCGATATAGATTTTTCAATGAAAATATTTTATTTAAATATTTATTCAAAATAAGATTATAATTACTTATTATCACTTGAAACAATATTATTCTTTTATTTGCATAAATTTAAAAATAAATACAATTTAAAATCAAAGTGATAAATTGGCGAGTCATGACATTATACTATAGCTAAGGATTAGATCCAGTACAGAATTAAGGGTCTTAATTCAGCATCGAATTAAACCCTTAACTCGGGAAGTCTCTAATTCTCTTGTGCTATCTTGGGCTATTCTCTGGACTTCTCTAGTAGTGGGCTTCTTATCCAATATGACTGCCACCACTATAAATACAAACCAAAGAGCAACTAAGAGAGGGTTGGTTTTCTGCCATTACTTTATGGAAGCCTTGTTATTTCTTCAACTCTTTCTCTATTCCATAATTACCAAGGCAGTTCCTTTAGGCAATATTAGGACTTAGAATCTACCTAACACTTGTACTTGTGAATAGCTCTTCTTCAATCACTTTGTAATCATATGATATTAAGACAACAACCTGATCTGCTCTTTTGCCCATTGTTAGCATATCGTTCTCCCTTTAGGTGCCATGAAAGCTTTGGCTAGACCGCCTTAGCGCTTTTTAAAAATGCACCGACGGTTTTGATGAAAAAAGACAGGGATTTTCTTTTCGCTGTCTTATTTGTTTAAACAGGGTGGTCTTCAAACTCCTTAGATGCAATCTAGACTGCGGGCTCTTCCCTTTCTGACCGGACTGACTCGGGGAGGGCCTTCAACATGCTTCACAACCATCAAATCAATAAGCAAAGTTGTAAAGTGGACGTAGGCTTTGTTAAAAGTATAAAAATCCTTGTCTCTCATTTACTTTTCTCTTATTTTCTATTACATTTGCTTTGTTTTAACAGGACTGGTGCTTTCATATCACACTCCAGATGTTGATCCATTTTTTGGGTTAACATTTTGCTGCTTTTACCGAGGACAAAGAACCCAGGCTTGGATCGAACTATCTACTTTGGATTGGATGAATTCAGAGGTTAGATCGAGGATGTATGCTTGAAGAAGATTAGAGATTTTCTATTTTAATGGCTCCTAGAAGGAGGACTAATCTAGAAGATCTGTTGGGACAATACTTGGTGTTGACGAAACCAATCTCTAACAAATAGAAGTGAACAATGCTAACAATCATCGAACAAAGATTAATGTTGGAAACCTAGCACCAGGCGCTTTTGCTTAACAAGAGGTTATAACCAGTGGAGAGCTTAACCAAATGGTTAATCAACTTAACCCGAAGATGGTTGATAGTCAAAAGGCTTTCATAGAAAAGATTGATGCATTGCTAGCACTACAACCACCAACTGCCCCAAGGACTAGGCCGTAAATTACAGAGACTATGGAATAAAAAATTCCTTTGTCTCAGGCTTGAATAGGAAGGGTAACAAGAAAAAGCAAAAGGAGATAGTTGGTGGAGCGATTGGAATTATTATCGAAGGTAATAGAAGTACCCCTCCTGCCGGAGGACAACTTGCCCCCAAACCACAACCTTGGAGCGAAGGCTCCACAAGAGAATATTACAATGCTTCTCTTCGATTCTGAAGATGACATGCAACTTGATGATAAAGGATTGGAATTGAATGTAGACATAGGCAGACAAAATATCAGAAAAGAAGTTCAAATTGCCGCTATAAAGCTAACCATGTTCCAATGGAATTCTGGTGGAGTAGATCTCCTAGAGAATTAAGAATCTAGACTTCAATTAGCAAATCAAGGCCATTATTGGAGTCAAACGCTTGACAAAGCCCCTGGCAGTCGAGCTGTGGACTGCAGGACTAGTGAGGCATTCATTGTGGACATGGTTTAACGCTTGATGGAAGAAAGTAAGGGCAGGAAGGATGACGATTGGGGTTCTGTAACAAGCCAAACTTTGTTTACACAAAACATTTTAAGGGAAGAGTACCCCCAGAAGTTTACAATGCCCACTATGCCATCTTACAATGGGACGACAAACCCTAATAGTTGGCACATGGACGGGGCTAGGGAAAAAGATGCTGTTCGCTACAAATGTTTCCCTATCTTCCTAGAAGGTGTTGCTTCTATGTGGTTTACCAGACTCCCACCAAGATCCATTTCCATATTTGATGAGCTAGCAAAGAAATCCTTGGAACAGTTCAGGCTCCACACGACACAACCAAAACAAGTAATGTCTCTATTTGGCCTTTTCTAAGGACCAATTGAGTCATTAAAAACCTTTTTGAACTGCTTTAATAATACAATCACTGAAGTGAGCAATCCTAATGAAGATATGGTATTTATGGCTTTAGTCCGAGCTATCCATCTAGAGATAGAATTTGAAAGATGGATTAAGATGAAATAACCAACCACCACGAAGGAGTTCAACTGACAGGCAAGTCAATATCTGAGGTTGGAAGAGGCAGATGCATTGGAGGCCAAGACTACTAGTGTGCAACCAAAGAAGATAATTCAGAGCAGTGTAGCGGTCAACTAGGATGGAAACAATTCTAGAGCCGCGATAGGAAAAGAAGAGAAAAATGGAAATCAAATAAGGAAAAACTAGAATACTAGTAGGTACAATAGAAATGGAAACCAGATCAGGAACCCGAGACCCGAGGAGTATACACCATTGAATGACAGCCTGGAGAACATCTACCTTGCAATTTAGAGAACCGAGTGATACAATAAGTTTCATAGGAAGGAAGAATCTGAACGATAGAAGCAATCAGGGAAGCTCTCCCGCTTCCACGAGACTCACGGGCATAACACGAATGAGTGCCAACATATAAAGATCTGATTGAGGAATCGATTAGGAACAACAGGCTCCAATAGTAAGTCAAGAAATAGCAAAATTCTGATCGGCCTACTAGACCTCAAATTCCGTGTAATCAAGGCAACCAATTTGGGCCCAACTAAGAAGGATCCAAATAGATGGAACAGAGACTAGTTATTGGCACTATTTCTGAAGGACCTTATCCAACACAAAAGAGTTGGGGGAGATGGAGTGATATGCGAGTTCACTAAAGCACACTTCGAAAGGAACTTGTTTTGTGATTGATGTTGGTGCCTTAGCCAAGAAACAAAGGACACTTAATGATGAATAGTGTTTTGAAACCGAGATATTGAAGGAGTAGAAGCGCAGACACTTAACCGGTGGTGGTAACCATTGTAATCGGGATGGCAGTTGTACGCCGAGCCTAGTGGAACTTCTATTAACATCTTGTTTCGACATACATTCGATCAGATGAAGATCAACATAAAGCATGTGTCTGCTTGACGAACGAAAATCTAGGGCTTTATATGAGAACCAAGACAACCAGTAGGGACAATTGACTTGCTTGTCAAGCTCGGAGAAGGAGAACTATGGATAGTACTTATCCAAACCTTCGTGGTCATGGATGAAATGTCAGATTACAATGCTTTCTTTGGTCGTCCAAACCTGTTGATTTTAGGATTGCTTTGGCCCCAGGATGCCTTACCATGAAATTCTCGATAGACAATGGAGTTGGGTTATAAAGAGAGATCAGGGCATTGGTAGAGAATGTTATGTCGTTGAGTTAAGCGAATCAAAATGAAAGGAAAAGGGGAAGAATGTAGGGAAGTCTCTCCACATTTGTGAACCATTAGCATAGCAATTACAGAACTACTCCTAGCTCGGGGACCATAGTCACTTCGATAAGGCTTTCAACCCTAGGAAGAAGAGTTCAGGGGAGGAACCGGTAGCATCGATAGAGATTACGGTGTTAGTATTAGTCGATATGGATGACCCAACTAGAGTCTTGAAAATGGGTTCACAATTTGGGATCAAAATGCAACAAGAATTGATCAAATTTCTTCGCACCAACTTGGATGGGTTTGCTTAAACGCATTCTGATATCTATGGCATATCACCGAAGATATCATGTCATGCAGTCAATATCAATCCCAAGTTCACTCCAGTGAGGTAGAAGAGACGCATTTTGGGTTCGGAGCGATCCTCTGCACTAAAGGAGGAAGTGGATAAGCTATTGGCTAACGGCTTCATCCATGATGTGACTTATCCTGAGTAGGTGTAAAATCCAATTCTGGTTAAAAGTTAAATGGGAAGTGGCGAACATGTGTGGACTACTTAGATCTGAACATACCCTGCCTAAAGAACAACTTCCCTCCACCCAGAATCGACCAGTTTGTTGACAAAATAGTAGGACACGAGCTGCTCTCATTCATGGATGCCTAATCGAGATACAATTAGATTATGATGCATGTACCCAATCAGGAGAATACTAGCTTTATCACCGATCTCGGATTGTATTGTTACCTAGTAATGCCATTCATCCTAAAGAGCGCCAGGGCAACTTGTCAACGGTTGGTGAACACAATGTTTAGGGATCAGATTAGACGAACAATGGAAGTCTACATGGATGACATGCTAGTCAAATTATGTGTGTCGAGGAATCATTTGGATAACCTCTCGGAGACGTTTGAGATTCTTCGAAAGTATGGAATTAAGCTTAACCCATTGAAATGCACTTTTAGTGTGGCTTTTGGAAAATTTCTAGGTTTTGTCATGAATGCTCGAGGCATTGAACTAATCCCAAACAAATCACCGCCTTGCGGAATATAATAGTCCCTGTCACAAAAAAGGAGTTGCAGAGTCTACATAGAAAGGTCGCAGCATTGAGCTGATTCATTTTCAAAGCAATAGACAAGCGCATACCATTCTTCGATGTATTGAAGAAGGGTAAGAATTTTTTTGAATGGAATCAGGCTTGCAAAACGGCTTTTGAGGAATTATTGCGATATATGGAGACCCTACCGATTCTATCCAACCCAGTAGATGTGGAAGAGCTATTTGTCTACTTCGGAATGTTAACTCATGCTCTAAGCATAACGCTTATATGTGAGGAAGCTAGGATTCAACGACTTGTTTACTACATTAGTAAGCAATTCACTGGAGCCAAGAAAAACTATCCAAAGTTGGAAAAACTAACATATTGCCTGCTGATCGTATCTAAAAGTTACGATCATATTTCCAAGCTCATCCAGTTAAAGTGTTGACATAGCAACCTTTGAAACAAATACTTTATTGACCTAAGACTTTAGGGTGACTTTTGATGTGGAATATTGAATTAATCCAGTATGACATGACTTATCATCCTCGAAAGACGATTGACGATATATGTTGGCTAATTTTATCGTGGAATTCACCATTCGAGATAGATAAGAGCGGGAGGCAAAGGAAGTGGTATCACATTGGTAGCTATTCATCGATGGCGCATTAACTGAATTCTGCTCGGGAGTAGGAGTTGTGCTTAAGACTCCTAAAGGAAGATCAATCTACTATGCCCTAAGACTAGAGTTCCCTGCCGCTAACAACGAGGCAGAATATAAGGCACTGATAGTGGGATTGAAGACTATAAAGGAACTGGGAATAAAAGCCATATCTACAGCGACTCTCAACAAGTCAATTGTCAGATGAAGAAGGAATATCAAGCTGAAGGGGAAAATCTCTCTCCTTACTTGTCAAAACCATGGAAACTACTTGGTGACATTGAACATTACAAGATAACCTATATTCCCCAAGGAACATAATGCGAAGGTCGATTACTTAGCCAAATTGGCCAGTTTCGGACAGGCACATTCAATAGGATTGTATCAGTTAAAGCGTTAACAACACTGAGCATAGATTGGATGGATGTAGATTGGGTTTTGGAGATCATAGAAGAGAAAGAATTGTAGATTACAAACACCAAGTATTATCTGCTAAAAGGAATACTCCCCGTAACCAGAATGAACAAAAGAAGCTCCTTCGAAAGACTCCGCGACTCATGCTACAAGATAGAGGCCTATACAAGAGAGGGTTATCAACCCCCTACTAAGATGTATAACCAAAGATGATGCCAAGAAGGTTCTGATGAAAGTCCACGAAGGAGTTACGACGACCATGCCAGGGGGTAGATACTAGCAAAGAAGGTATGACGTTACAGGTATTTTTGGCCCACAATCAACCGAAATGCAGCAGATTACAAAAGTGCTGTGATCGGTGCTAGATATTTTCAGAGATCCCGAGAGCCCCATCCTCAGAACTTATGGAAATGGTCAGATCTAGGCCATTTGTAATATAGGGAATCGACCTAATCGGTGTGTTGATGTTAGCTAAAGGATGAGCTAAATATGTTATCGTTGTAGTTGATTATTTTACCAAGTGGGTTGAAGTGTAACCACATGCCACTATTCACACTAAAAAGTGATTAACTTTGTAACAGAGAACATTATCTGCAGGTTTGGAGTACCATAGAAAATCATCACGTACAACGGAACCCTATTCGAGAGTGCTGAATTCAAAGACTTCTGTAAGCATTATCGAATGGAGAAGAGTTTCCGTAGTAGTGCACCCGCATTCATATAGGCATGTGGAGGAAGTAAAAAAATCATCAAGTCCACCATCAAGAAGCGACTGATGAAAGCTAAAGGAAAATGGGTAGATGAACTCTTACTTGCACCATGGGCTCATATAACAATACATAAATCTATGACCGGCCACTCACCGTTCAACTTGGCATATAGTTCAGAAGCGATGACCTCAGTGGAGCTGGAAGTCCCCTCTCATCAGAGATGACACTTTAATCAAAATAAAAATGATCAACTTCTACTCGAGTCACTTGACTAAATCAATGACAAGCAGGACGAAGCATAACTAAGGAATGTTGATCATTAGAAGAGGGTAGCACAACACTTCAACCCCATAGTTCACAACCGCACCTTCGAAGTGGGAGATCTCACCCTGAAGCAGATCTTCTAGGGTACAGGAGTGCTTGACCCAAACTGGGAAAGTTCCCACATCATCGGTCAGAAACTTTGAGATGGAACGTTCTAGCTCACAAGGTCGATGGAATTTTGATTCCCCATGCTTGGAACAGTGACTTGCTGTAGCACTATTTTATTTAGTACTAATCTATGTATTTCCTATTTCCACAAATAAGCCACCTAGGGATACTGGAGGCATTGTTAATAGGCAAGACTTGCCTTTCTCATTGTTTTATCAGTAAAGTAATTTCGCTTCTTGAATCATTGGAGTCGCGTTCATGTAAGCAACCCGCTGAATCGACGGTAGCAAAACCGACTCAAACCGCCAGATCGACGAGGAAAACGACCCCAACCTTCTGAGAACCTGTGTTGCTCTTAAAACATCGAGAAGGTTCAACCCTCGCGTGCATCCATAAGGCCGTCTCCTTCTTGGACTTATGTAACTGCATCTGAGTAAGTATCCATTCTTTTTCTACTTGAATCGGTGGGACTATGTTTAAGTACGCTCTATTTCTTCGCTTCTTGGACCGATGGAACTACATCCAAGTAAGCATCCATTCTTTGGCCACTTGAACTGATAGAACCATGTTCAAGTGCGCTCCATTTCTTCACTCCTTGGACCGATGGAACCATGTTTAAGAAAGCATCCATTCTATTGCCACTTGAACCAATGGAACAACATTCAAGTGCACTTTGAATCGTTGATGTTACCCTAGCAACGTCGTCAATCTATCAAAATCTCCAAAGTACCGACACTGCTTTTGCAGCGTTGGGAAGTTCATCAGTTGCAAGATTGGTAGAAATCGATCCCCACCTCCCAAAACCCAACATCGCTCGGAGATAGACGAAATCAAAAGAGAATCCGAGGGACTGAGCTATTCATTGGACTTTGGAAGTAGAGACTGATGCGTGGATGGAATCGCAGTATCAAGCTCGGAGAGAATCAACCGCAACCAAAGTACACGGTGCTTAAAATCAAGCATCCAAATTACAAGTTCCTAGGGATAGAAGCTACAACACATCATGGACTGGGGGAAATCAAAGAGCTTCCCATAACAACCGGTCTCATGTCATGTGCTCAGAGTAACCAGCCCCATGGACAAAGGGGAACACACCACACTAACAATTGGTCAGAATGAAAATCACTCCATGGTTTTATCACGCCGAACAGAGAACTTTAGCAACCACAACATAGCTAACTAAAGTAGTATGCTAAATAACTATAAGTTATACTACTTTCGCTATTTACATGCACAGAAATGTGGTAAATAAACACATCATATATCACATGATACAGTAGTATATAATATGGAAATTACAGGACATGCAATCGTATTATGTCCACATATAGTGGTATATAAATAGGCATAGTACATAAAATGTAGAAAAGTACGCAGAAGAGATTACAGTAGAAATATCAATCTTTTCATTACTTATATCACTTTACGTTCAAAATCAAACATGAGAGGCCGTTCCTACACAGTATCGACATGTTTGGACACCATAAAGAAAAAATACAACTCTATTGATGCAACGACAATAAGAAAGATGCTAAGTACAGAATCTGTACTTATACAAAAGACTCAAAATGGCAAAAGACTCATGAACAAAAGACCACAAAAACCCTTCTCCACTGTTGCTCGATCTCTTCAAGACTTCTTTTCGCCTTTTCCATATCCTTTGGTGCACTTGCCCAAATGAATTGGGAACTTCTTTCTATCCTTCCTGTTCTCTCCTCCAACAGGGGGTTGAACCCCTCAGATCCTCCGATGGCCGCACTCCCTTCCTTCGGCACCTTCAATGTAATGGTTGTTGGGATCTTGTGCTTCTGATCTTCCCTCTCCTTCTTCATCTGCAATCTCTTTCTTTCCTCTTCCATTCAGCCTGCCATGGTCATCTTCCCTATTGGCCCTAACTCACTAGTGATCACCGCCTCCTCATCCATAAACACTGAGATTCCTCCAAGTTCTATAGCATCCTTACCTTTTTGGAATCGGGCCCAGGTCTAGAACTGTAGATAGGAATAAGGCCATAAACTGTTGTAGAGACAATGGTGGAAGCAATAAAAATGGCATCAGGTCCCGAACCCTGTACAACCGGAGGAGGAAGTAGTAGAGTTGGCGGACTGACAAGTTGGGAAAGCAAGATGCATAATTCAGAGAAGGACCCCAGAGAAAATTGAATTGCTTAGAGCATCGAAGAGATTAGAGAAATACCTGAGCCGGGAGTGTGATCGTGAACCTCAATCTCGAAAGCTTCACAAACAGTCCCCAACGTCGAGGGATGCACTGAAGCTAAAGTAGGATGTGGCCAGTGCAAGGCTTCAGACGTTGCATATGCATAAGTAGCTTTAGAGGTTATAGCGGTAGACGTCAGGATGGTCACTAATTACGCTTGTATAGTTGGAACAAGTATTTTTTGCTAACCCAAAGAGCTTCGGCTAGCAAGAGCTATAATAGCAGCGTTGGCGGCATCTTTCTCCCTTTCTTCTTTAAGGGTCTCTTTGCCAACGACCAAGAAGTCAATGTCATCAAGGCTAAGGTAGGTAGCCTTTAGTTCCTCCTCAGAGCGCATATCTTTAGCCTCCTCAGATCTGACCTACACTTCCTCCCAAACATGGAAAGAGCCTGAGGATGATTCACACCAAGCCATTTCAGGCTACCATTGTTCATTATACAACTTGTATACAGATGAAGTACATCAGCATCCATTTGATCGATCGCATTGTCATATTCGGATTGAAGCTCTTTTAGTTCGGACTTGGTGCTTAGGTGCTCAATCTGTTCCTCCAATTTGCTAAAAATGACTTCTTCTTTTTCTTTCACCAACTACGCATTTGCCTCATGAAGCCCAGTGAGCTCCATAACCTGTTCGATGATCACAGCAGCATGTCTAACGATGGTCTGGTTTCAAGATTTAACAGTATTTTTGCTTCACTTAGTTGCTCTTTTAACTTCTCGAATACAATATGAGCGTCATTAAGTTGATTTTTGATCACAATCATCGTTTGGTCATGAGCTTGAAAGTGGTGCTAAGGATCGTAATATGGAACAGTAACTAAGTTATCTACTAATGCGAAATAAACTATAAAAGATAAATAGTCAAGTAAATGACACCAGTGATTTTTATACTGGCTCGAGCTTCCATTCTACGTCCAGTCTCAGACTCCTTCTGGAATTTACCTATCAATCCTCTTTTGACCCGGAGGAATAGGTATTACACTACTTGAGCAACCGAACAGGACTTCTACCGCCCAGAAAACCGAATAGGACTTCTACCGCCCGAGCAACCGAACAGGAGTTCAACAATACAGAGAATTTTCTTGACTGATTGTGCTCTTTTGATAGCGCGGATAAGTCTTCAGAGTACACCCTTCCCATAATCTTCTCGTTCGTGGTATATAGCATAGTTCATGAAGATTGGAAGTTAATTTAATCACAAATGAATTTATGCTTGAATGTGCAAGTGATTAGAACGAGATTTGAAAGAAAATGGCAGAATATTTTAGATAATAAGTATATGAGAATAGAATCAGAAATTAAGTGATTAAAACAACTGAAATGAAGGATATATACAGAGTTTAAGTGATGCAATACTTTGTGAAGAGTTACGGTCGAAAGATACGGAAACAACTCTTGAATCAAGGGTTGTTTTTGTTTGTTGAATGGAAGTGACCATTGAGAAAAATAGTCGTTATGAATTTTCAGTCGATTGAGGAAAAGATTTCAGTCTACTGAATATTCAAAATTTTCAAATTAAAAGTTTAATATAAAAAAAGACATATAATTCAGTCAATTGAATGGGATGTTTTTATGACGACCCACAATTCCATACCCTTTAAGCCAACAATAAACCACACATGTCTAACCCAAATTGCATGAAAAGATGGATTATCAAGGGTAATAAAGAAAATAGAAGAACAGAACAAAATCTTACTTGAATGGAATAACATATAATATTAAACAAATATCTTTACAGTGGAAAATTTTAAAAATACATATATCAGAGTCTATCTAGATTCAGCTTGGACAGTTATAAACATCTGTCCTTACAAATGATGACAAACATCAAAAATAACAGCGGATAATAGAATATGTCCATACGTAGATGAATATCCTAGCTCCTTTGGAAACTCCAATCGACTTCAACTAAACCTGAAACTACTTGGATCTGACCCGAGTATTGAAAATATCCGGATCATGCTTGATAAACCAGCATGAGGTAAACTCAAATAATAAATGACAATGCCATATATCAGCCTTGGAAATAAAATCATTTTGAAAAGAAAGAGTATCTTATAAGTCCACGCTCACACATAAATACGGACGGGTTTTTACCTTATGATAACCAAATCGTTTTTATATATCAAAACATTTGATATTATTTCTAATGACATTGCTTTGAAAATATTTTCAAATAAACTTATTAATCTTAGCCGAAATTGTTACCATTATTAAATTCCAGCATACTTGGCTCTACAAACAAAACTGTAAGTTCTTATTGGAGTGTGAATTTTCATACAAATGATCAGGTGAAGGGACTACCTTTCGATGGGTACACCTCTAGATGGATGTCCCGAGGAACCATCACAAAGCTCCTCTACCAACACAAGACCGACGTACCTCTATAACCAAATAGTATCGAATACGTCATCTCTCGGTCATTACCGACTTTTATCCGAGTGCATTCTAGCATACGTCGAATTTAATTTAAACCCATACGTCATAGCGGTTAGAAATACATTTAGAAGGGGATGATCATACCCTAATGAGAATGACCCATTTAGCCTTGCTCCATCTACCCTCTTTTGGTCACTTCCAGTTGATGAACCTTAGGGAAGCGATTACCTTTCGCATAGCACATCTTCTTTCACTTTGAATGCCACATTGTCATTCCACATTCACACGACTGATTTCTACAAACGTATAACTTCCTAAGCTCGAATGTCTTGGAAAAGGGCGTTAAGCTAAAAGAAGTTGCCTTCTCTACCACCAACTGATATACATTATATAGATATCACTCAATGTGATTTAGAATGCAAGGGCAGACATTCTTCCATACAAGTTCATTCTAGGACTGAACAAAACCTAAGGTACTTTCCTACCATATCTTGTTTTGGGAATCACTCCTAAGATCAGTAGAGAATAGTCCTTGCATTGGATGTTTCGTAACGAAGAAACCACGGCTACTATATGTATATTGGGAGTTTATCCCCAAATGATCAACAAGTAGTTTTTCATTATGAATATCCTAATATCAATATCTTCAACCTATTTTACTTCGAATATAAATTGGCTCAAAGTGGTTCTTAGATAGGAATCGCCCAAATCCGACCCTGGTTCCTTCGAAATCCAATCATCGATAAAAGATGTTAAGTTCATATGTGATTATCAGTTATCAATCAATTACTTTATCTTTCCATTTAATCAACATCTTTCTTAGATATATTCTTTTCAATTTATTTCATTTCTTTTCATGAGTATATGGAATCATTAAGCCTCATTTATCAAATTATTTAGTTTATTTACCTTTCTTTTTACCTTGGAATAATTCCAAATCAGTTCATCTTTTATATAGGAATTTTTTTTCAAATCATTCATTAAATCTTAATCAAAGATTTCTTATATTCAACTTATAACTTCTAACCTAGGGACAATATTCCCAAATAATTCATTACACCTAAATCAAAGATTTTTTCCTAACTTTAAATTATATTCTTGCAAATCGAAGATTTTTATAATAGAGCACTATTGCTACCCTAGATATGGTAAATTTCACCTTGAGGGATAAGTGGCAAGTAATCCTACATCATAAAGATATTTATTTTCAATGATCTTTGTCTATAGTATGTTTTATTTCGAAAAGTAGTTTGAAGGGATTTTCGGATAGAAATCACCCAAATCCAATCCCGGTTTTTCGGGTAGGAATCACCCAAATCCGATCTCGGTTCTTTCATACCAATCATCGAATAAAAGACGTTAAGTGGTTAATTAATATTCAAAGAATTTGTTTCTTTTATTTTATGCTGAAAAAATTTAAATATGATCTTTTAGAGCATCCAGACTTTCCTTTCGATTTGTTCCTCCCATCGTCTAAAAGATAAAGCGAAGGCCAGGTAAGTTCAGGGCACTAGTTGCTCGATTCGTAACCTTAGTTACACATCTTAATTTACCATTTAGTTGTCAGAGGCGGGACAAATATACTAGTTGTTTCCGCATGCACAATTTGTTATTTTATTCAATATTCTTTAATTATTGTTTAAGTGTTATAAACAATTCCTCTTAACCATTATTCATACTCTTATTAAAACTTCCAAATCATCTTTAAATTACTTAATTATTCTTTTAAAATCATTCACAAAAGATTTGGGAAATAATTGTTAAGTTTAAAACTACATTTTAAAAGTTATTTAAAATTATTGCGAAAAGTGTTGCAAATAGTGTTTTAAAAGCTATATTCTTCAAAAAGACTTTTATATCATTTAGAAATCCATCTTTTCAACTTAAATCTCTTTTAAGACATTTAAAAAAAATAGAATTTATTTCATATTTTTAAAACATTTAAAATATCAATTTTAAACTTTGGTCATTTTACTATAAAAACGCGATTTTTCTGGAAAATTATTTTAAACATATTTTAAAATATACAAGATGAAATCTTAATTTTCAGTCTTCATTTCTTTAAACATATTTAAATTTTTATAAAACATTTCTAGCTTATTTTAAAACTATTTCCAAAAGGTTTAAACATTCCATGTACACCATTTCATTTTCAAAAGGAAAATGATTTCTTTTGTGCTTACCGACGTGTATTGACGTGACTTGGTAAAACAATTTAACAACCATATCGAACAATCAATACTTGACGATCAAAGAATATATAAGCATTCATAGCAATCATATCATCAAAAATGAATATATATATATATATATATATATATATGTATATATGTATGTATTAAATAGAGTTTCTCACCATTAACCAAAATGATCAACTTCCCCTTCCTTTCAAGTTCTTGACCAAGGCTTGAGATGGAGGTTGACTGAAAGTATAGAGAAGAAGTGGTATAGTTTTGACTTTGAATTCTCAAGATTAGACCTAAAAAATATGTCATCTCTTTCTGGATTTTGAACCTCTTACTCTCAAAATATGAAAAGGTTGTCTACTGGAAAGTTGTTTAAATTTATTTTCACTTGAATTTGAAAAAAAGAATCACTTGATTTTGATTAGTATTGAGGAATATATGGTCAAAAGAAAACGAGGTATTCTTGGGTTCATAAAAATGAAGCCTGAAAATGTACTTCAAAGAATTGAGTTTCAGGTGTAGCAAACTTCAAAAATAGAAGAAGTGTTCTACATGAAAGTTGTAGCCACTGAAGTTTTATACGATTTTAAAAATAGTATTTCTATATGTGGTTTAGATATGAGTAAGTTATTATCAAAACAAACAGAGTCATTCTCTATCTCAAAAACTAAGCCAGAGAATGCACTGAAAAGAAGTGGGTTTTGGCATCGCTATGTTAAGAATGAGAAGAAGTGGTCTAAATGAAAGTTGAAGCCACTGGAAAAATATATGGTTTGAAAAAAAAGAACTTTGTATTTTGGTTCTTGTTTGGGGAAGTTATGGTCGAGAGAAGAAGAGATAAAATATAAAAAATGATGAGTTTGATTTTGAAGAGAATGGATATCAATTTTATTTTACATATTTTGTAAATATTTTGACATTATTACTTTCTAAGTTTTTTATGGCACGGAAGCCATTAGAGAGAGGAGAGGAGAAGGTGAATAAGCTTGAGAAAAGAGGAAGAATAAGTGTGAATGAAATGAGAGAAGAAGGTGGTTATTTATAGAAAGAGTAAGAAGTGGTAAATTTACCAAAATAACCAATTACCAATTACCAAACTAACCTTACTTCAACCTTTAATTTTTCAACACTTATCATTACCTCTCACATCCTTACTTTATTTCTTATTCCCTTAAGAACTAATCTAAGTAATATAATAATCATGTTGGTTTTTGATGTGATATTGATTTGATGTTTACTTTTTCTTACTTTTGTTAATTTTTACTCACTTTTACTAATGACTTCTAAAAGTTTTCTAATTATATTTAGTAAAAGTAAACATGTTTAGTTATTAAAATGTGTAATATATATGTTAAAATATGTTACGTTGCGACAACGTTGCGGCAACTTATTTTGGACAAAACGTTGATTTTTGACAAAATGTTGTCCGGTCACATTTTGACGTTTTTGTTAAACTATTTATTCGTGTAAACCAAACTTCAAAATAAATTTATTATTATATTTAAAAAATTAAAAGAAGTATATTTCACTTATAAAATAATATAAAACAATATCCAAATCTATTTGTAAAAATACGACATCGATCTATCGATATGCAATGAAATTTGTTAACTTTTATAAACAAGTTTTATATTTTTGTCGAACCATTATAAATTAAATTACTATTATTGTCAAATGAGTTTGATATGAATTATATATATTTAAAAATAATTATTTATCCTTTAATAAATTTCTCGAATATTTATCCCACTTTATCGGAATTCGACTTCTGTCAATTTTACAATGGAAATCCAAAACCTTTATTTAATATTAAAAATAAGTTTATCATTCTTATTTATCATATAAAATATGATTATTTAAGTTTTCAAAATCTACATTTGAATATTCAAATAAAATAAATATTCCATTTTCAAAGTGGTAAAATTATGGGTCGTTACATTCTCAATTACTTAAAAGAATTTTGTCCTCGAAATTACCCGAACCTAAACCCACAATATTTTACCTAAATCATTATTTCACAAACTTAAACCCATAAGATGTACCCAAATCATCCGTATAAAATATATGATTTGATCTTCTATTCGAATCCACTGCTTTATTTTCGAACTAGTATCGGTCTGCTGATCCTCGAGTGCGAACTCTAATCAAGCTTCTAGATCGAATACACTTGCTTTCCTTACATAGCTCTCAACTATGATAGAAAACTAGAGTAACTAACCACAAACCATTATCAATACTCTCCGTCAAGAAATCGAGTGATAAATGCTTTTTCGGATCGGTGTAAACACCTCAAAATTCCATATTCGGATATCAGATCACAATTTTTGTGACGAAACAATTACCTTATAAATGACGTATTTATTTCTATTGGTTTTTCTCAGTTATACAAAATTCTCTTTATTCACATGCTTTATTTTTCACATTCATTTTTCAGTATATTTTCTTTAATACTAATATTGTTTATGAATCATTTCGTAAAACAATTACTTAAGTTTATTACATCTTATGAACACAACTTTGTAAATCCATCATTTTTAAAAACTTAAGTCCAAATCCTTAAATAATGCTAGAATTCATTAATAAAACATTTTTCAGGTTATAATTTCCTTTTTAGAGTCATTATTTTACTTAAGAGTATAAATAGTTCATGACTTAAATTTATTTTTGCATAATACCCTTTTACATCCTAATAGTATATATATACATCCCAAATTCCCGATTGGTTTTATATCCCGATGAATAACATATTTAGAATTTTTTGTGAGTTACTATCATTTCAAATTCACAATTATTTATCGAAAGTTTTCATAAATTCCTTAGCTTTGAGTTAGGTGTGATTCAAAAAATTTCGACTGTCCAAAATCATCGAGAATCCCGCTTTATCTTATCAATTAGCAATTTCAAATTTGTCTTTGGTTTTAAAACTTTCATCAATTTATCAATTAATGATTCACATTATCTCTTTAACTTAATAAAATTACATATATCGAGTAACTCCAAAATAATACCAAGGAACTACCAATAGTATCGTATATCTCTTAACAAGAAGAGTGATACTTAAGAGAAGTTTACCATCTAAACACATCTCTTGCCCATTTTTTAGTTCATTTCCGAGACAATCGAATTAATTATCATAAAATACCTCTTATTATTTGAAATAATACAATTTTAAAAATCCTTTAGAGATTACTTTTATTCATAAAACCTATTTCATAAATTCTTTTTACCTTATATCAATTAACTTCATTTAAATAAACACAATTCTTTTAAATTAATTTAAATCTTCATTCCTTTTATAATTTTTTTCCTTTTACATAATCATTTTATATTATTTATCTTATATTAGTTTTATCTTATATGTCCCTTCCTTAATTAAAAAACACCTTATAGTCAAATCGTGAAACTTAATTTACAAGGTATTTGTACTTAAACTTTTAAATCACACAGTTGATCAATTTATGATAGTAATTTAACATTATCAATTCTTAATTTATTATTTTGGAATAATTATTATGATCTTAATTTCCTTATCAGATTTCTTACTTATCGGTTATCTTTATGAAACATCTTATAGTCAAACTGTAAAATTCTAATCATAAGATGTTCATATCTAAATTTTACTAACCTTGATCATTCATTTTTAACTATATAACTTTTCAAAATATATTCTTCATATTAAAAATTTAATCCTTTTAAAATAGTGTGTCAATATGCCTTGTTAAGAGTTTAGAAATACCTATCGATATAGTTGTACTTCCCATATCAACCGGAATTTATAAACCGCTCAACCGATAAATCAACACAAAACATTTTTTTATATCCAACAACAAATATGCACTCATCTATATAATACACTCAAACTCATTCTAGGATGCGACTAACACTATCTCTAATGAGTTACTCACCCTATGGTATTACTAACCCTATCTCTAATGAGTATTTACCCCACCAAAGCCAAGGTTCTCGCTTAACCTTCAGCTCTGATACAAAATGTAATGAATGGGTTTTTCGGACCCAGGGTTTTTCTGACCCACCCCAGTAGGCTTTTCAACCATCCCACTACCTTTCTACTTTTCAACATGGGGGCACTCTAGCTTTTCAACATGGAGGTGGCTACATGTGGTATCTCAAATCTGCTTTTATGGCAAGCCTCTCGACTATCAATCAACCCCTCGATACTCGACCTTAGGGACATGTAGGGTTAAGAGTCTAAGCTTCGTCACTGTTCACAAAGTGAGAACCCCTATATGCACGAATCTCACTAACTAGATCTGATCCCTATTTTCCGAATAGGAATCATAAAAATCCGATCTCGGTTCCTTCATACAATTCATCAAATAAAATATGTTAAGTGGTTAATTTACATTCAAAGAATTTTTTTCTTTTCTTTTACCTTGGAAAAACTTAAATATGATCTTTTAGAGCATCCAGACTTTCCTTTTGATTTATTCCACCCCTCGTCTAAAAGATAAAGCGAAGGCCAGATAAGTTCAAGGCACTGGTTACTCCATTCCTAACCCTAGATACACACTTTGTTTAACCGTTTAGCTCTACCAGTCGGGACAAATGTACTAGTCATTTCCGCTTACTCAATTTGTTATTATATTCAATATTCTTCAAATATTGTTTAAGTGTTATAAATAATTCACCTTAACCATTTATTCAAACTCTTATTAAAACTTCCAAATCATCTTTAAATTACTTAATTATTCTTTTAAAATCGTTCACAAAAGTTTTGGGAAAGAATTGTTAAGTTTAAAACTACATTTCAAAAGTTATTTGCGAAAAGTGTTGCAAATAGTGTTTCAAAAGCTATATTCTTCAAAACGACTTTTATATCATTTAGAAATCTATATTTTCAACTAAAATCTCTATTAAGACATTTAAAAAGATTTTTAGAATTTATTTCATATTTTTAAAACATTTAAAATATCAATTTTAAACTTTGGTCACTTTACCACAAAAGCGCGATTTTTTTGGAAAATTGTTTTGGACATATTTTAAAATATACAAGATGAAATCTTTATTTCGTTAAACATATTTAAATGTTTATAAAACATTTATAACTCATTTTAAAACTATTTTCAAAATGTTTAAACATTCCATATACACCATTTCATTTTCAAAAGGAAAATGATTTCTTTTGTGCTTACCGATGTGTATTGACGTGACTTAGTAAAACAATTTAACAATCATATAGAACAATCAATACTTGACGATCAAAGCATATACGAACATTCATAGCAATCATATCATCAAAAATGAATATGTGTGTATATATATATATATATATAAATATAGATATTAAATAGAGTTTCTCACCATTAACCAAAGTGATGAACTTCCTACCAACATTAAAACTAGTCCTCGCTCTACCAACTACTTCATACTACACTTAAACACTAGTAAAAAACTTCCCCTTCCTTCCAAATGCTTGACTAAGGCTTGAGATGGAGGTTGGCTGAAAGTATAGAGAAGAAGCGGTATAGTTTTGACTTTGAATTCTAAAGATTAGACCCAAAAAATATATCATCGTCTTTCTGGATTTTGAACCTCTTACTCTAAAAATATTAAAAGGCAGTCTACTAGAAAGTTGTTTAAATTTCTTTTCTCTTGAATTTTAATAAAAGAATCGCTTGATTTTGATTAGATTTGAGGAAGATATGGTAAAAAGAAAAATGGGTATTCTCGGGTCCACAAAAATGAAGCCCGAAAATGTACTTCAAAGAATTGATTTTTAGGTATAGCAAACCCCAAAAATGGAAGAAGTTTTCTACATGAAAGTTATAGCCATTGAAATTTTATATGTTTTTAAAAAATATAATTTCTGTATTTGGATCAGATATGACTAAGTTATGATCAAAACAAACAGAGCCATTCTCTGTCTCAAAAATTGGGCCAAAACATGTGCTGGAAAGAAGTGGGTTTTTGGCATAATTGTGTTAAGAATAAGAAGAGGTGGTCTAATGAAAGTTGAAACCACTGGAAAAATACATAGTTGGAAAAAATGAATTTTGCATTTTGGCTCTGTTTTGAGGAAGTTATGGCCGAGAGAAAACGAGGTAAAATATGAAAAAAAAGATGAGTTTGATATTAAAGAGAATGGATATCGATTTTATTTTGTCTAATTTGCAACTTTTTTAACATTATTTCTTTCTAATTTTTTATTTTGAATGGAAGCCATTAGAGAAGAGAGAAAGAAGGTGAATAAGCTTGAGAAAAGAGGAAGAAGAAGTGCGAATGAAATGAGAGAAGAAGGTGGTTATTTATAGAAAAAGTAAGAAGTAAATTTACCAAAATAACCACCTACCAAATTACCCAAATAACCTTACTTCAACCTAAGCAACCTTTAATGTTTCAAAACTTATCATCATCTTTCACATCCTTACTTTATGTCTTAATCTCTTAAGAACTAAGTTAAGTAAAATAATAATTATGTTAGTTTTTGATGTGATATTGATTTGATGTTTATTTTTTTTGACTTTTGTTAATTCTTACTTACTTTTACTAATGACTTGTTGAAGTTTTCTAATTGTATTTAGTAAAAATAAACATGTTTAGTTATTGAAATATGTAATACATATGTTAAAACATGTTAACAAAGGTGCGATAACGTTGCGACAACTTATTTTGAACAAAATGTTGATTTTCGACAAAACGTTTTTTGGTCACATTTTGACATTTTTGTTAAACTACTTATTCATGTAAACCAAACTTCAAAATAAACTTCTTATTATCTTTACATAATTAAAATGAATATATTTGACTTATAAAATAATATAGAACATTATCCAAATATATTTGTAAAAATGCAAAATTGATTTATCGATATACGACGAAATTTGTCAACTTCTATAAAACAAGTTTTATTTATTTATCGAACCATTATAAATTAAATTATTATTATTATCAAATGAGTTTGATATGAATTATATATATTTAAAAAGAATTGTTTATCCTTTAAAACAAATTTCTCGAATATATATCCGACATTATCGGAATCCGACTTTATCGGAATCCGACTTTTGTCAATTTTAAAATGAAAATCCAAAACCTTTATTCAGTATTAAAAATAAGTTTACCATTCTTATTTATCATATAAAACATGATTGTTTAAGTTTAAAAATTATACATTTGAATAATTAAATATTCCATTTTCAAAGTGGTAAAATTATGGGTCATTACAAGTTCAGTCGACTGAACCTTCGACTGCACTATGCACGTGCACAGGTATTTAGTTGACTGAACCTCCTGATTCAGTCGGCTGAATTCTAAGTTTTTGCCATAATAAAGTTCTTTTGAGAGCTTTCTGTCAACGACACTTGAAATAAATGAAATACTTTGTGTGTATATAATTTGAAAATACTTTTAAATACTTGTGTGTGTGTGTGTGCATATAACACCTAGGATAGATTTTAACAATAATCAACTACTAAAATAGACTACAGAGAAATCATTAATAATTTTGAAATATTTCTATGAATTCTTGGTCTGCAATCTATTGTCGAGTAGAATAGCATCTCCTGCAAATATGTTAGTTCACATACTATTTACTTATATAGCTTTCAATATCAAAATACAAGGTTCTAACATTCTCCCCCTTTTTGATGATGACAACTATGTAAGTCTAGAAAAATTTATAAAAATGATTGTTACTTCCCCTGAATAAATATTCTATCTGCTTACATGTTGAATAATTATATTTCTCCATCTTTATTATCAATAAAAATGAATATATATCAATAGAATTATAAGTATATATATGAGCACAGACACACATGCATGGATAAATAACAACAATATTATAGATAATCATGTTTTAAAGATAACAACATCAAACAAATAGCATCAAACATCTTAAAAAGTGCAACGTAACATCATAAGGAATAACATGAATTAAAAAGATAGATGGCCATAAACTAAGATAAAGAAATCAAAACTTCCTCACTATCTGAATCCTCCTTCTCTTCTTCTTCCTCGGATGTAGACCGTGTGAAGGAGCGGGATTCTCAGCAATACTTGTAGATGTAGAACCGTACATGAAATCTTCTCCCATATCTTGTTTAAGAAGCCCTTGATGGAGTCTTATTGATTTTGATGACGTTCTTTTCGACGGTGACCAATCGTCGGTTGAGCTTGCTTTGATTTTGGAAGAGCGTGACAAGGGCTTGGTTCAGATTTAATTCACCATGAAGCCCTTGAATTTCTTCATCTTCTTCTTCTTCCATTTGATGGGAAGATTGAATGGAGGAGGAGGCAATGTGCATATCTCGAGGTTATGGAATTCCTTGCTCTCAATTAGCCGCCCTTTGTTGGAAACTAGTGGTTTGTTGAGGGGGACGTTCGGGCAAACTCATATGAATTAAAGTCTTAGAATTTAGCTCGCCAATGGTAATGAAGTCGGCATCAGGTAAGGTGACTCCAAAGTTCATAAGAATGCGCATTATGTAATCCCTGTAGAAGATGGTCTTATGATTCCGCTTGTAATTGACGATGAGGAATTCGTCAAGGATACTTCTAGCCCAATTTACATTCTGGGAAGAGTAAATGGCATAAAGAGCAAAATCTCTCTTGTACACCTCGTAGCTCCCGGTACAAAGTTGAAGAGATCGGATAAGGGCACGGTATAGAATGTGCACGTGGTTGCATGACAACAGATTTAAGCATGGTCAAGTTGTCGAACAGAAAGCTGTGGGTGGCTTCATCTCTATTAACCATGTTGACATCAATGTTGTTCACATCAGCTCCATAGGAATGATGACGAAGAATATGTCCGAGTCGTTGAAATGAGAGATAGATTTGGATGCCGCAAACTAACGCCCATATGCAATCATCTTTATTTCTTGGATCTTAGTGATCCAAGTTCATGTTTGCAAAGAATAATTTGATGAGAAGGGGATAAATCTTAACATTATTGGCATCAAACTCAATCAAGCTTTCAATCCCACTAGCTTCGACAATCTCATGAATGGCATAGCCATTGAAATTGGGAAACTTGACGAAGGAGCCATCAAAAATTCTTGAGCTCTTCATAGCATTAAATTGTGTAACTGCAGTTTTTTTATGGAGCCAAGATCTGATTTGACTTTTCGAAGGTCCGGCGGAGGATTCGCGTGCTCTTTTAGTTACTTGGGCCATTGAAATTATTGAATTTAGAGGTAAACAGATTGATTTGAGAAAAGAAGGCTAGGGTTTTGTTTTATGAAAATAGTGAGGGTTTAATGGAAATGAAGAGATAATTATATAGGATTGGTGAAAAGGTGTGTTAGGTAGTGTGTGGGCTAGTTTTAGAAAACAAAAAATATACGAATCAGTCGACTAAAATGAAGCTAGCAGTCGACCGGTGTGTACGAAATTCAAAACCGCAACTTTGCAGTGTAAATTTAGACAATTTAATCTACTGGTTTTAGTGGGCCAGTCGACTGTTTGCTGAAACAAATCGAAGAGTATATGAACATTCAGTCGACTGAATTAATAGTTCAGTCGACTGATATGTAGGAAAATTTTGGCCGCAACTTTTCGTCAAAAAATAGCATAATGCAGTTGACTGGTTTGATGAGTGCGGTCGACTAAACCTGGAACATAAAAAAATTTCTTTGAATGTTCAGTCGATTGTTTTCCCCCAAACAGTCGACTGAAACTGTTGTTTTTTTTAACAATGCTTTACTTAATTTTATTTTAACATAACCAATTTATATATATATATATATATATACTTATTATTTTTGAAAGTATAATATATTTGAAAATATAAATATATCCTTATTTAATAGACAAACATACAACTCGTACAAAATTTTAATATAAGCTAATATATAAGAAGGCTTAGTTTTCAAAAGAGTTTGACTCATCCGAACGCGGTTCAACCTTCGTAATTTCTTGTAACGAATGGATAGGTGACCATACATTACTACATTCCTAGGAGTTTGGCCACACCTGTGGACGTTGAAGGCTTCGCTTCCAAGAGTTTGGTGGCACTTGAGAACATTGTGGTGATGGTTGTTGCGCGCATTGCTTCGACTATGATTCGCAAAACTTCAAGGCAAATTGTTCTAAGAAGCTTAATCATTTAGCATTCACTATCTGTTCATAGTACGCTTCGCATTGAAGTTCTATAGTCTCTCTTTGATAATGGTGAATATCATTAATTTTATCTTTAGTGGATGGAGAACCAAAGCTAGGTTACATTTGGCTCTTTTTCCCTGTGGCATATATCCAATGAGATGTTTCGATGAAGGTGTAATCTTGACTAGGATGTACATAGGAGTTGAGTTGTAGGAATTTTTTGATGACTGGGAATGCTAAAAAAACATAGAGGATTGATTTGATCCTTCTTGAGAAGACATTATGGAGATTGTGCAAAAATTGAAGAAGACTGAGCGAAAACATTTGAATTAAATCGGTTATGGAAAGAGGTGAGTTGAACAATGTAGAATTGAAGCCTTTATATACTGGTAATAAATACTATTCTCAGGTTAAAGCATGGTGCGGAGCAGAATGTTTGAATGTTTGTAACCAAGAAAAAACTAAGGGGTAGATAATCACAAGGAATAATGACTGAACAGGCAGTTAGAGGTGGGGGTAGCTGTTGTTAAACCAAGAAATATTATAGCATAACAGAATAGCATTGAACTTCCTTACCAGTGACCGTAGATCGAGTGCCAGTAGCTCCATTTTTAAAAAATTTATTTTTGAAAAATATTTTATTTTCAAAATTTATAGAATAAATTTAACTTTATAAATTATGTAAAGATATAATACCTAACTCTTGACGTAATTTAACAAAAATATTTTTATTTAATGATTTAATAAATATATCAGCTGTCTGGTTTTCTGAAAGAACAAAATCTAATGAAATGTTTCCTTTTTCTATATTACCTCAAAGAAAGTGATGTCTAATATCAATATGTTTACTTCTAGAATGATTTATTGGACTTTTCGATAAATTTATTACACTAGTATTATCACAAAAAATTGTTAAATTAGAAAGGTTGATGCAGCCCAAGATGAAGAATTCTTAGGTCGCGAGCGACCTAATGAGTTGTTAAGTCGCGTGCGACCTAACAGGGGTAAGGATGCAGCGAGAGATGAGAGCCAGAGGGGTCCAGCGACTTATGATACTTCGCAATCTAAAGGCAACGAGTTAAGTCAACAAATTAGGTCGCGTACAACTAAGGGCTTAAGTCGATTGCGAGCTAACGATTGGTTAAGTCGCTCAAGCGAGCTACGACCTAGCGATGGTAACGAGACGAGCTTAGATCGCTCCTTCTATAAGTCGTGGAGTTCATATGTTGAGAAGAGCTTAGGTAGCCAACGACCTAACAGGAAACCACTCTTTCCTAGCTCGCAAGCAAACGACCTACCATTAGGTCGCTCCAGAAGAATGTCGCGTCAACGACCTACGACCTAGTTAAGTCGCGAGAAGAGGACTCAGGGCAGATGATTTTTAAGTCGCTACTTATTTAGGTCGCAAGGTTGGTTAGGTCATGGGGTTTCTGTTTTAGGCCGTACCTGGTTAGGTCGGCCGTGTGCTGTAAGTCGTGTGCGTTGTATCTGTAAATCGTTTGTGAGAAAATGTGATAATTCGCTTGTACCTATAGGTCATGTGCGTTTTAACTTTCTTAAGTCGTGCAATCTGTGTTGCGGTTAGGTCGCTAACGACCTAAGTTAGGTCGTAGGTCACGGCCGAAGTTAGGTCGGTGAAGTATTCAGTCGTGTGAGTTGTAGCCTATAAATAGGCATGTGTGTTGTCATTTGTAACTAGTTGATTGTTGAATAAAACTTTGTTTTGATTGATGTGTGCTTTCATCTAAATTGGTAGTTGAGTGTAATCTCCTATCTCCACTTTCGGTTAATCGAGTGCGCTCGATTCAACGATTGTTGAAGCCGATTCACGGTATCAAGTGCGCTTGATCAACGCTTGAAGAATTGAAGATCTTCTTTCACGGTTTCGTGCGCGATCAACATGACAAGGATAGCTAGAACTCGGTATCTTCGGATCAACGAATTTGGGCATTTCAGTATTCATCAATCCACCGATTGCTACTTTCATCGATCTATATCGTTTTGTTATTATCCGCTGCATCAGTTTTGGTATCGGAGCGAGGTTTAGCCAATCATAGCTAAGCCGAGTCTTGGAGCCAAGGAGTTTGAAGTTGGTGTTCATCGTGTTCATTTTGAAGTTGCAACAAGTTAGAAGCTTTCGATCCATTTCATTTTGGATCAAAGTGTGAAAGGAGTTGAAGTGAAAGTCGAGCATAACTTTGTGTTAAGTTTGGGCCGTGCATCAGTTTGGTATCAGTGGTTGAAGTTAAGGTCGAACTTGTTGAACTTGTGCGAGATAGTTGAAGTTTGATTTGTTGAAAATTTGTGAAGTTTTGAAGTGTTTGTGTTGATTCAATCATGCCACTGAGAAGAGCTAACCATCATCAGAATGTTGAAGCGTTGTATAGAAGAGAAGTAGCCGAACAAATGGAACAGCGCATTAATGAGAAATTTGATGGAGGCATTGGAAAGTTAGAGAAGTTGATGAATGATTTGAATCAAAATCAAAGGAGGAGATCACCAGTCTCGAACCATGGAGGAAACAGAGTTTCTCCATCGGTTACGGAAGTGAGGAGGGTATCACCGCAATCTTTTAGAGAAAGAAGAGAAACATCAATTTCATCAAGGAGAGATCACCATGACTATGGACATGAAGAGAGGATAACTTCACGAGAGTTAGAAGATGAGCCGCATAGTAGAAGAGACATGCGTGATCGAAGGGATGTTGATGGTCGAGATCGATATAGACATACATTTGATTTTGATGAAGAGGGTGATAGAGCTAGCATTCATTATCGAGATCGAGACCAAGTTCAAAATTGATATCGGGATGTAGATGATGGTCGACGATGGGAATCGGGTATGAAGATGGAAATTCCAGAATTCAAGGGTGGAATGGTTGCAGAAGAATTCTTGGATTGGTTGTCTAATGTTGAAGAGATTTTTGACTTTAAAGAAGTTCCTGAGCATAGAAGAGTTAAGTTGGTTGCTACTAGGTTGAGGGGGAGAGCTTTAGCATGGTGGAAGCAAACTAAACTTACACGGGAAAGAATGGGAAAGTCAAAGATTGAATCTTGGGATAAGATGAAGAAACTGATGAAAGCTACTTTCTTACCTTACAATTATCAATCACTTATGTACCAGAGGTTGCAGAACTTGAGGCAAGGGACGAAGTCAGTTAATGATTATGCAGATGAATTTTACCAACTCATTGCTAGAAATGATATTATGGAGATGGAAGAACAGCTAACTGCTAGATTTGTTGGAGGGTTACAAATGCAGATACAGGATATGGTTAATATGTTTGATCCAAGATCTGTGGCGGAAGCACATCAGAAAGCGTTGGCTTGGGAGAAGCAGGGAAGACGAGGTGGTGGTGTGTTTACAAATTCCAACAATCAAGTGAAGAGTGCTAGTGCGAGTTCCAATGTTTCCAAAGCTATGACAAAACCAGTTGTACAGGAGGTTACGAAGGCAAAAGTTAACAATGGTTTCAAATGCTATAATTGCCAGGAAGTGGATCACAAAAGCAATGAATGTCTGAAGCCGAAGAAACGAGCTATGATAGCTGAGGTTGAGGATGAGGAAGTAGAAGCTGAATATTCCAATTCACCACTTGTTGAGGAGGAAGAAGAGTTGACCGGAGATGAGGGTTGTAATTTGATGATGAGGAGGTCTTGTCTAACACCGAAACAAGAAGATGATTCTAGTTGGTTGAGGAGCAACATTTTTCAGTCAACATGCACTGTTTTGGGGAAGGTATGCAAATTCGTTATTGATGCTGGGAGTTGTGATAATATTATTTCTACCGAAGTTGTGAAGAAGTTGGCATTGAAGACTGAGAAACATCCGAAACCTTACAAGTTAGCTTGGTTGAGAAAGGGTGGTGAAGTGAAGGTTTGTAGAAGAGCTTGTGTTAATTTTTAAATTGGGAAGAAATACAAAGATGAAATTTGGTGTGATGCTGTGGACATGGATGTGTGTCATCTGTTGTTGGGCAGACCATGGCAATTTGATAGAGCAGTGCAACATGATGGTCGTGCTAATAGCTATAGTTTCATGTTTGAAGGTACTAAAATCACTTTAGTTCCCAAGAAACAACAACAGAAGGAAAGCAAGTTGGAGGAGATTGAAGAATTGAAAACTTTGCTATCTTTGAAGGAGTTTGTTAAGGAAGTTGAAGAGGAGCCAGAAGTCTTTTTGTTGATTGGGCGAGAGTGTAATGAAGTGGTTGAAATTCCTGAAGAAGTAAAGCCAGTGCTGGAAGAATTTGACGATGTATTTCCTGAGGAGCTGTCAACGGAGTTACCACCATTGAGAGACATACAACATCAAATTGATCTAGTGCCGGGTGCAGTTTTACCGCATAGGCCACATTACAGAATGCGTCCGAAGGAACATGAGGAGTTGAGAAGGCAAGTGGAAGAGTTACTTGAACAAGGGCGCATACAAGAGAGCTTAAGTCCTTGTGTTGTACCAGCATTGTTAGTACCAAAGAAGGATGGAACATGGAGAATGTGTACTGATAGTCGGGCATTGAACAAGATTACTGTTCGCTACAGATTTCCGATGCCCAGGTTGGATGACTTGCTAGATCAGTTGAGTGGAGCTGTTATGTTTTCAAAGATTGATCTTAATAGTGGATATCATCAAATTCGAATTAGACCAGGAGACGAATGGAAGACAGCATTCAAGACAAGGGAAGAATTATATGAGTGGTTGGTTATGTCGTTTTGTCTATCGAATGCACCAAGTACGTTCATGAGGGTGATGAATCAAATTTTTAGGCCATACATTGGGAAGTTTGTGGTAGTTTATTTTGATGATATTCTGATCTATAGTGCTAGTACAGAAGAGCATATTCAGCATTTGCGGAAGGTGTTAATTATTCTTCGTGAAGAGCAGTTTTATGCAGCAACAAAGAAGTGTGTGTTCATGACTCGAAGTGTTTTATTTTTAGGGTATGTTGTATCTGAGAAGGGTATCCAGGTGGATCAAAGTAAAGTTGAAGCTATTAGAAATTGGCCACAGCCCAGGACTATCACTGAAGTTAGAAGTTTTCATGGGTTGGCATCATTCTACCAAAGATTCATTCCACATTTCAGTAGCGTGATGGCACCAGTTACTGATTGTATGAAGGGAAAGCAATTTTTATGGTCAGTAGAAGCGGGATATGCTTTTGAGTGGATCAAAGAACTTTTGACGACAGCACCAATTCTTGTTTTACCAGATTTTCAGTTGTTGTTCGAGTTACATACCGATGCATCTAAAGTTGGGATTGGTGGAGTATTGAGTCAGAATGGAAGACCAGTTGCTTATTTCAGTGAGAAGTTATCTGGAGCTAAGTTGAGATATAGCTCTTATGATATGGAATTTTACGCAATTGTTCAAGCCGTGAAGCACTGGAGACATTATCTATTTCAGAAGGAGTTTGTTCTTTATACGGATCATGAAGCTTTGAAGCATTTGCAAGGGCAGGACAAGATTTCAGCTAGGCATGCTTCATGGGTCGCGTATCTGCAACAGTTTACTTTTGTTGTAAAGCACAAATCAGGGGTGACGAATCGTGTAGCTGATGCATTGAGCAGGAGGAATCATTTGTTGACAACGATGAAGGTTGAAGTGACAGGATTTGAACTATTGTCAGATTGGTTGAAGAGGATCCTTACTTTGCAAAGTTTGTTGATTAAGTTAAGGATGGGAGTACTGATGAGTTTGTGTTGGTAGACGGATTTTTATTCAAGGGAAATCGATTATGCGTACCAGAAGGCAGTTTGAGAATGAAGATTATCAAAGAATTACATGAAGAAGGCCATGTTGGTAGAGATCGAACATTGCAGTTGGTTTCTCAGTCTTATTATTGGTCGTCAATGAGAAGAGAAGTTGAAAGGTTTGTGCGCAGATGTCATGTTTGTCAGGTTTCGAAAGGGACAGCTACAAATGCGGGATTGTATATGCCATTACCTGTTCCTACAAAACCGTGGGTAGACATTAGCATGGATTTCGTGTTGGGTTTGCCGAGAACTCAAAGGTGAAATGACTCTGTATATGTTGTAGTGGATCGTTTCTCGAAGATGGTACATTTTGTTGCTTGTAAGAAGACGGCGGATGCAGTCCATGTGGCACAGTTGTTCTTTAAAGAGATCTATCGTTTACATGGGTTACCAGAGTCTATTGTTTCGGATAGAGATACTCGTTTTCTGAGTCATTTTTGGCTAAGCTTGTGGAAGATGGTGGGAACAAAGTTGAACTTTAGTAGCGCTTACCATCCGCAGACAGATGGACAGACTGAGGTTGTGAACAGATCGCTGGGAAATTTGTTGCGATGTCTTGTGAAGGATAATTTGAAAAGTTGGGATATGAAGTTATGTCAAGCGGAGTTTGCTCATAATCATGCGGTGAATCGTAGTACAGGGTTCAGTCCATTCCAGATTGTGTATTCAAGCTTACCGAAGGGGCCATTGGATTTAACAGTAGTACCTCAACCGAAGGGGACCGTTAAACGAGCTACTGATTTTGTTGATGCTTTGAAGGAATGTCATCAAATCGTTCAAGAACGATTGGAGAAGTCGAATGAAAAGTATAAGCGATTTGCAGATTTGAAGCGACAAAGTGTTGAATTTAACGAAGGAGATTTGGTGTATGCCGTGTTAACAAAAGATCGTTTTCCAATGGGTGCTTATAACAAGTTGAAAGCCAGAAAGATTGGTCCTGTAAAGATTGTGAGACGGATCAATGAAAACGCATATAAAATGGAGTTGCCGGAGGATGTGTACACTTCTGAAGTGTTTAATGTTAAACAACTTGTACCTTATTTTGGAGATGAATCATCCGTTGGGGTAGAACTTTCAAATTCGCGGACGAATTTCTCTCAATCAGGGGAGGATGATGTAGCCCAAGATGAAGAATTCTTAGGTCGCGAGCGACCTAATGAGTTGCTAAGTCGCGTGCGGCCTAACAGGGGTAAGGATGCAGCGAGAGATGAGAGCCAGAGGGGTCCAGCGACTTATGATACGTCGCAATCTAAAGACAACGAGTTAAGTCAACAAATTAGGTCGCGTACAACTAAGGGCTTAAGTCGATTGCGAGCTAACGATTGGTTAAGTCGCTCAAGCGAGCTATGACCTAGCGATGGTAACGAGACGAGCTTAGGTCGCTCCTTCTATAAGTCGCGGAGTTCATATGTTGAGAAGACCTTAGGTTGCCAACGACCTAACAGGAAACCACTCTTTCCTAGCTCGCAAGCAAACGACCTACCATTAAGTCGCTCCAGAAGAAGGTCGCGTGAACGACCTACGACCTAGTTAAGTCGCGAGAAGAGGACTCAGGGCAGATGATTTTTAAGTCGCTACTTATTTAGGTCGCAAGGTTGGTTAGGTCGTGGGGTTTCTGTTTTAGGTCGTACCTGGTTAGGTCGGCCGTGTGTTGTAAGTCGTGTGCGTTGTATCTGTAAATCGTTTGTGAGAAAATGTGATAAGTCGCTTGTACCTATAGGTCGTGTGCGTTGTAACTTTCTTAAGTCGTGCAATCTGTGTTACGGTTAGGTCGCTAACGACCTAAGTTAGGTCGTAGGTCGCGGCCGAAGTTAGGTCGGTGAAGTATTGAGTCGTATGAGTTGTAGCCTATAAATAGGCATGTGTGTTGTCATTTGTAACTAGTTGATTGTTGAATAAAACTTTGTTTTGATTGCTGTGTGCTTTCATCTAAATTGGTAGTTGAGTGTAATCTCCTATCTCCACTTTCGGTTAATCGAGTGCGCTCGATTCAACGATTGTTGAAGCCGATTCGCGGTATCAAGTGCGCTTGATCAACGCTTGAAGAATTGAAGATCTTCTTTCACGGTATCGTGCGCGATCAACGTGACAAGGATAGCTAGAATTCGGTATCTTCGGATCAACGAATTTGGGCATTTCAGTATTCATCAATCCACCGATTGCTACTTTCATCGATCTATATCGTTTTGTTATTATCCGCTGCGTCAAAGGTGTATTCCAAAATCTTGTAGTATTTGCTGCATATAGATTACTTTAGCACCTGCCAAAGCAGCAGAAATATATTCTGCTTCACACATCGAAAGTGAAACGTAATTTTGTTTCTTGCTAAACAAAGATGCTAAAGATCGTCCAATAAATTAACAAGTACCACTAGTGCTCTTTCGATCCGTTTGACAACCTCCAAAATTGGCATCACTATATGATACTAATTCAAAAGGACATTCTTTTGGATAAAATAGACCGTAGTCTTTAGTCTTGCTTAAGTATCGCAATATTCGCTTCACTGCCCGCAAATGTGATTCTTTGGGATTTGCTTGAAATTGTGCACACAAGCATACACTCATCATTATAGCTGGTTGACTAGCAGTTAAATATAGTAATGAACAAATCATACTACAGTATAGTTTGGGTCAACACTTTTGCCTGTTTCATCTCTATTGAGATGTACTGTAGTACTTATAAGAGTTGCTTTAGCAAATGTGTTTTCCATACCAAATCGTTTATGTGATTACTATAATATTTTCTTGATTATATAAAAATTCCATTACTTAATTGTTTAATTTGTAAACCAAGAAAATATGAAAGTTCTCCCATGCGAGACATTTCAAATTCTCTTGTCATAATTTTTGAAAATCCTTGACATAATTCTTCATTTGTAGAACCAAAATCAATATCATCTACATATATTTGAATTACTAAAATATCATTTTTATCTTGTTTTATAAATAAAGTTTGATCTACTTTTCCAGTTTTGAAATTAGAACTAATTAAATAATTTTTAAGACGATCATACCAAACACGAGGTGCCTGTTTTAAACTGTATAAAGCATTTTTTAATTTATAAACATTATCTGGAAATTTTTCATGTGCAAATAAGGGAGGTTGCTCAACATACACTACAAAAGAATTCTGGATTCCCTACGCCAATTGGGTGTAGGGAAGGCGTAGGAAAACAAATTTCCCTACGTCACCCCTATGCCAAAAAAGAAGTTGGAAAATGGTGCGTCGCAAAAATTCCTTACGCATTACCTACGCCAGATTCCCTACGCGTTACCTACGCCAGATTCCCTACGCATTACCTACGCCATATTCCATACCCCTTCTTACGAGTTCCATACGCCTTCCCTACGCCACCGTACATTAATAATTCAATATGATCCTATTGAATTCACATTCGTCACATATCACCATAAAACCTAATAAAACCGAAAATTAACAACAAAAAACATTAAATAAATTATATAACAACATGCAAAAATCATAACTATGTCTCATTAAAAACATTAATGTAGAATGCATATCATGGTCAAATTACCATAAACTTGTTACAGAATGTGTTTAAAATACATTTTGTCCAACAAACAATAAAATAAAGTTGCTATATAGCTCCAACATAGTTGTTTCATCTAATTCAAACATCATACAATGTACGTTATTAAAACAGAACGTCAAACTCACAACCAAAATAGGAATAACTCACGAAGTTGGTCGTATCTCTGGTCCTTGCTTCCGCCTCAACCTCTGTACAAACTCCTGCACAGAACTCATCTCCTGTTGCATGGAACATAAATCCCCATGTAGTTTGTTAACCGTGACATTCATTTCTTGATTTTTACTCCTTAGCTCTTCTACTTCCTCCTCAAGTTTCTCTTTGTCATGTGAAACTCCAAACCGAGCAGTATATGTATTGTCTCTGTATATCTGCATGTAAATTATTTAATCACATTAGAAAAATGTATAACTATTCGACTTTTCTTTTCTTAACTTATAATTTCATAAAGAAATGAAAGAAATAGTCATGAAAATATGCCGATAGTAAAATTGGCATTGTAAATATCAAGTTAGTGTAATGTCAGAAGTGATTTTTTTAGTAGCATCGAATCCATGCTACCTTACTTCAAATTCATGTGTACAGTCATGTTATCCCCATTGCAAAGGCAGGGCTGTTGCACTGAACGACAGTGCACTTCAAGCAAAGACAGTGCTGTTGCACTGCCTTTGCAAAGGCAGTGCACAACTGCCTTTCAAGCAAAGGCAGTGCTGTTGCATAGGCCATCAAGGTACTAAAAGATATTGGTCATGAATCCCATATAACAAAGGTAATTTTAGTTTTAGTTCAACTTGGGAATAAATGAAATCCAAAACATAAAACTTCAAATGGTGCAAGGTGATTTGGAATAACATACGTACCCCACTAAATGTCAATGCGTGCCTTACTGGCAAGATTTAACAAACTGAACACAAAATACAATATAGCAAAATGGAATACCTCCATTGACCTGTAATGCAATCCTTGTCTTCAACATCCAAAAGACATAAGCGCATGTAAATCTAATGTCAAAATAACAAACAATTATAATTAGGAAAATCTTACTGCAGGAAATGTTAGAAGCTATAACCCGTGATATGTTGGAGAATGAAATTTGGTGAGTTAACTACAATTCCTAAATAAATACACTTCTACATAATCAATAGTTACTAACTAAAATACGCTATAGATAGCGAATTGGTTGATCTTTTTCATGGCAACAAAAATTCAGTTGATCAGAGACAACTATTTGCTGAAATGGGCTTGGAGCCATCTATTGTATATCTTCCAGTATGCATAACACAGTGGGAGGAACAGGTATGCAGACTTTTAAGTACTAATCCATGCATATGTAATTAATATACATATACATATACAATTAATTGTTAAAAATATTTATATAAAAAAAATTGCATTGATAGGGAAAATTTAATTTGAGACCGATATATTAATATAAATTCTCTTTTATAAATTTGCTTGTACGCAAATCACATATTTATACAATAGATAGAGTTTTATATAATATTTATTCCAAATCACAAAACAAAACAAGAAAACATCAAATGATGAACTGGTATATCACATAAAAATGAAGCCAAAAGAATTCATCAAGATAAGAAATAGCATGCTCAAATCAAAACAACATGCAAAACAACGACATGCCAAAACCTAAAGCAAAGACAAAAAATTGCAGCCAACCAAGCAAAACTACAGGGACGTGCAAATCAAAGTAACATGCTTTGGGATATATGTTCAATTTCAAGGTACAAAGCACATAAGGATGAAATAAGTTAATGCATAGGCATAGTGCTTGACTATTTGTTAAAACAAATATTTACAAATCTAACAATAGTAAAAATGCACGAAAATCAGGCAACATCAAGTAGCTGATGCTACTATTCACAAAAGAAAGATTGGCATGTAGATCCAATTAAGAATGTACAATTGTACAATGCAAAGGAAGTTATTACTATTATTATTTCTATTGTAGGGTAGAACGCATGTAGCAACATGGTATTAGAGTGTACAAAAGAAAAAAAAAGGCAACTCAAAAAAATTATTAGCAGCAAGGACGAAAATTAATAAGCAGGTATGCTTGCTTATGTGGTCTTTTTTTTTCAAAGCAAGGATAAATTAATGGACGTGATTTGATATATTCAAGTAGACAAGACAACATACTAAGAAGAAAAGTATCAGGGACATTTTCTTTTTAGCATGCAGTAAACCAAAGCTATGAAAAAAATGTCAATATTCACTATCACAGGAACAATGACATGCATGGACAATGCTATGAGTATTTAGCTTGATTTAACGAATGTTAAAATGGAAAATCCAGTGGGCAAACTTTGAACCAAATAGTTAATCAAAAAATTGAACTATGATTACTTAGTTTCACATTTCCTTTATCTTTCATTTTGAACCTTATTTTGACAGATAATGTTTGCTTGGTTTAATTTTTTGCCAGTGAAATAAAATATTTTGGAACTCATCCATGATAGTTGATAACTGGTTTGATCCTTGGTTGAAACTCCAAGGTTGAATGTTTAAAGGAATGCAGAACGATGTTTTTTTCCCAAAATAAAAAACAAATAACGTTATCTTTTGCTGGACCGTATAATTCAGTACATAAGCCAACTTGCTTTGATTAAGGAATGAAATAACACTATTACTATGAGTGTACCATACGGATAACCTATATTAGCCTTAAGCATTAGTTACACAGATTTGAAGAAGACAGAAAACATAACATGACAGAGAACCTTATTTATAAAATAAGCCGAAAACCAAATTCCTAGATTGGAAAATAAATTACATAAAACAATTAATTTTATTTGTAAGCAAATAGATTTTGATAGTATCCGTGTAAATCAAATAAAAACCTGATGAAGAGGAGCCAGTGTAAATCCGATACCAATAGTATCGGAAAAGAAAAAGCAGGCTAGGAACCATACTTCTTTCTCACACATTTCATTGAGCAACTTACTTGCAATATCAAAGTCGCCGCATTTGCACAGATCATCCACCACGACGGCTGCTTCTATATACGCTGACAAAAAACCGTTGTTACGCTTGACCATATCATGGAAAAAGTTGAGAGATTAGTGGGGCCCACGATTTCAGTGGATGGCTTGAAGAAAAATGGTGCAGGAATGGGGATGGACTCGATTGAAGGTTTCGAGCATGAAATCAAATATTTCGATGGCGTTCTCGACAAAGTTGGCGTTGGAGTAGGCTCTGAAGAGCATGTCGAACGCTTTGAAGAACGTCTTTGGAGGTAGACATGAGTAGAGAAGAAGAAATGTTAAGGAACGGGAGAGCTGGGTTGGAGGAGATGTTGGATCAATGGAGGTATGGGCACGGCGGCCTGGATGCAGGTAGTAGCCGCGCGGAGGAAGATGTAAGGAGAGGAAGCGATAGATTCAGGGTTTTTTTTCTTTTGAAGAGCCGTGTGAATGAAATTGGGGATCCTCGTTTTGCCCACAGTACCCCATTAATATATGAAATAAAAGAACTATTAAATTTTTTACATGTTGAAGGGGCATAAAAAATAATCAATTCATATGCAAAAGTTGAACAAATATATCTGAAAGTTTTTTCAAGTTTATGTTAACCAGGTTAAAATTTAAATCAACTATAATCAATCATCGAAAGCAAAAAGGAATTATTTTTACAATATATTATAGTTAAACTATAACTCATTAAGAAAACATCACCTTTCCAACTAAAGCAAATTTTCCGCAAAGTTTAATTAGTTTTATTTTTAAGTTTAAATGAACTTTAAAATTTATTTGTATAACGTAAATTTCTTGTTTACTGTTATAATACCTTAAATTTAATTTTTCATATTTCGGACTATTAACTTAGTACTTCAACTTATTAAATTTAATTATTATTCTTTTTTAGTTAAACATCTAAAAGTTAATTATTATAATTTAAATTTATTGTGTGTGTGTGTATAATTTTATTTCAGTTTCGAAAGTTAATAAAATTTATTGAAAATTTAAATTATATTTTTATAATATAGTTTCAAGTTAAACTACAAAAGTTAATAATCGTTCGGCGTAGGTAAGCGTAGGGAAACTCCAACTTCTTTTTTCCTATGGGCGTAGGGAATGCGTAGGGAAAACCAACACGGCGTATGGAATGGGTAGGCAATTCCCTACATATTCCCTACGTCGTATTTAACTTTTGGAGAACATGGTCCGCGTAGGAAACGTGTAGGTAATTTCTTACGTCGTCCCTATGCCTTCTCCATGTTTTCACGTTTTCCCTACGCCGCGCCTACGTGGTGTAGGGATGGTGTAGGGAATTCTGGGTTGGAAAATTGCCTTTTCTTTTGTAGTGATATACATTTTTTTTATAAAACCATTTAAGAAAGCACTTTTTACATCCGTTTGATATAGTTTAAAATTATTAAAACATGCGTAAGCTAATAAAATATGTATAGCTTCTAGATGAGCTATGTGGGCAAATGTTTCATCATAGTCTATTCTTTCTTCTTGACTATAATCTTGAGCAAATAGCCTAGCTTTATTTCGAAAAATATTTCCTCGCTCATCGGCTTTATTTTTGTAAACCCATTTTGTGTCGATAACAGCTTGATCACTTGGTCTAGGAACCAAGTCCCAAACGTCATTACGTACAAATTGATTTAATTCTTCTTGCATAGCTATAATCCAGTAATCATCAGTTGATGCTTCTTTAGCATTTTTGGGTTCAATATTTGAAAGAAAAGCTATGTGGCCCATTTTGATTTAGTTGATTTCATGTTCTTACGTTAGTGTTTATTTCTTCAATGATATTTTCAACATGATGATTTCTTAGACATCTTGGTGAAGTTCTTGTTTCATTGTCTACATTATTTTCAATATTTTCAAAATCATCGTCTGAGTTATTTGATCTAGAAATAATTTATTCATCTTTATTTTATGATTAAATTTAAAATTTTCACCGAATGACACATGAAATATTTCTTCGATAATTTTAGTTCTTTTATTATAAATTCTATAAGCTTTTCTTCGTTCCGAATATCCAATTAATATTCCTTCATCAGAGTTTGAATAGAATTTACTAATTTTATCTTTAATACGAAACATTTTGAACCATAAACTTTAAAGTGGAATATGTTGGGTTTTATTCCATTAAAAGCTCATATAGAGTATGTTTTGTTAATAGTCTAATGGAAACTCTATTTAAAACGTAACAAGCGGTTGCTACAGCTTCTGTCCAAAAGTGTTTTGGTAGAGTACTTCCATTTAATACAGTTCTAGCACATTTTTAAAGTGTTTTATTTTTCCTTTCTACAACTCCATTTTGTTGTTGAGTTGTAGAAAATGAAAATTTGTGAATAATTCCTTTCACATGACGGTAATTTTCAAGAGGTTCATTTTCAAATTCACCACCATGATCGCTTCGAATATTTTTTTCAAATTCTTAATATTTTGAATTATTTTAGAAATTTTTTTAAAATTTATAAAAGCATCACTTTTATTTTTTAAAAATATTGTCCAAGTAAATCTTGAAAAAAATATCTACAATTACAAAAACATATTTATTATGGTTTATTGACTGAATTTGAGTTGGTCCAAAGAGATCCAAATGTAATAACTCAAGTGGTTGTAATGTAGAAATCATTTTCTTTGATTTAATAGAAGATTTTGTTAATTTTCCTAACTGGCAAGCATCATAAGTAATTTTCACTTTGAAATTCATTTTTGGTAGACCTTTAACTAAATTATTCTTTGATAATTGTTTATTGCTTTAAAATTTATATGACGAAATCTTTTGTGCCATAACCAAGGATCATTTTCTTTGACTATTAGACACATATTTGTTATATAATTGACTTTCATATTTAATATATAAATATTTCTTTCTCTGGTTCCTTCAAATATAAGGTTATTATTTTGATCAAATATGTTGCATTTATTTTCTTAAAAATTAAATCCTTTATTGCATAGTTGACTTATACTTAACAAATTATGTTTTAAATTTTTAACCAGTAAAATATTTGTAATAAAAGATAAGTTAGATGTACTGTCATTGCTCACATCGCCTTTGCCGATGATATAGCCTTTGGAATTATCTCCAAATGTGACAGATCCTCCATCTGAGTAGATAATGTTGGTCAGCATATCTTTGTTTCCCGTCATATGTTTTTAGCAACTATTGTCTAGTATCCACTTTCCTCTCTTCTTAGTTGGTACCTGCAAAAAATATAAAAATGACGTTGGTACCCATTTTTTATTAGGATCTTAAGAGTTAGGTCTTAGGTAGCCAAACTCAAGAGAGTTTAGATTTCCCTTTATAGGTAAAATCTTTATTTCTATGAATTAAAGTTATAAAAGATTTAACATATTTATTTCTGATTAAATTGTTATTAGTTTATGGTATCCAAATTTTTATAGTATTTGTATTACCAATTTCTTCTTTTGAGTGAAACCTTTGATTTTGGTTTTTCTTTTACAAAAATTTTATGTTGAAATTTTTATATGATATACTATTCTTCTTTGAATTAGTCTTTGAAGAATTTTAATATCCTAATCAATTCTTATTAGCAGTAGTTTGAGAATTACTGATAATTTTAGAAAGATTTTCTTTCCTTTATTAAAATTGGTTGCATTTTTAGTGATATTCTCTAACTCAATTTTGAGACTTGTATTTTTCAATTCAAGAATTTTGACGTTTGATTTTGAATCATGATTTTCCGAAGCTGATGTCATATTCCTTTCTTTTTGCACTTCTACTTCATTTAATAACATAGTGAGTTGAGAAGAAACGTTAGACAAAGATTCTTGTATATTAACAAGTTCTTCTTCTAGGATTTTCTAGTACATCTTTATACTTTCTTTTAACTTCTTTGAGTTTATCTTACAGTTTTGAATTTATATCAATTAAATCATCAAATGTTAAATTACTTACAGCATTAGTCGAAGCCATAAAACAGACGTTGGCTTGTTCACGATCGCTATCTATGTCACTGTTTGATGATGAAGACAATTTCGAATCATCCCATGTGATAGATAATGCTTGCTTCTTTTTCTACTTGTTCTTCTTATTCTTGAATACGTCTTTCTTTCTATCAGGTCAGTCTTTCTTCATGTGACCCTTCATATGACATTCATAACATTCGAGATTCGAAACTTGCAATTTACTGGAATTGTCTCTCCTGTTATTTCCAAACTTCTTGTTCTTTCTAAATTCTAAATGCTTTTTTTTGAATTTTTTTTACAATCAATGCAATGTCATCTCCATCTGAATCTGAATCTTCTTGTTCAGCTTTGAAGGCAATATTCTTTTTATCTTAGGATTGATCTCCTTTTGCCTGTAAATTAACTTCATATGACATGAGATTTCCAATTAACTCTTCATGTTTGATGGTAGAAATTTCATTAGCTTCTTCAACAGCTAAGACTTTTCGTTCCCATTCATCAGTTAAAGAGTTTAGAATTTTTGAGACAATATCAAAATCTGAAATTTTTTCTCTTAGTGGCAATATTTGAATGATGCATGTCTTGGAACCTAGAACACTTGTCATTTATAGTTTCATCTGGTCTCATTCTGAAATTTCAAAACAATTTTTGAGCATAGAAATCTTGCTTTGCTTAACGTTGTTAGCTCCTTCAGGTGTGACTTTAAGAGTTCTCTAAATTTCATAAGCAATTGTACACGTGCTAACTCTATTAAGTTCATTTTTATCTAAGGCACAAAATAACATATTTATGGCTTTTTCATTCGATATAACATCTAACTTTTGTGTATTTGACCATTCTGCAAATAGTGTAGTGGGTGTAGTGTATTCACTTCGAGTAATATTCCAAATATCACATCCATTTGCTTGCATAAAGATTCTCATTTGAATTGACCAATAATTATAATTAAACCATTAAAAAGTGGTGGTTGTGCAGTGGATTGACCTTCAACAAAACTTGTGTTTGTCTTGTTTTCCATATTAACTTAATATCAAATAACTGTGTCATGGTTATATGATGGTCTTGCTCTGATACTAAATGAAAGTGCTGCTAAGGATCATATGTGGAATAGAAATTAAGTTACTACTAATGAGGTATAAAATATAAAAGGTAAATAGTAAAGTAAATGACATCAGAGATTGTTATAATGGTTCAAACTCCCGTTCTATGTCCAGTTCCAGATTCCTTCTAGAATTTTACTATCAACCCTCTCTTAACCCGGAGGAATAGGTATTATACTACTTGAGCAAACGAAAAGGTCTTCAACCGCCTAGACAACTGAATAGGACTTCTACTGCTTGAGCAATCAAATAGGACTTCAACAATATAAAGAATTTTCTTCACGATTGTGCTCTTTTGATCACAAATGAATTTATGCTTGAATGTGCAAGTAATTAGAATGAGATTTGAAATCAATGCTAGAATACTTAAACATTAAGTATATGAGAATAGAATCGAAAAATCAAGTGATTAAAACAATTGAAATGAAGGCTATATATAGAGTTTAAGTGATGCAATTCTTCATGAAGAGTTACGGTCAAAAGATACAGAAACAACTCTTAAATCAAGGATTGTTTCTGTTCGCTGAATGGAAGTGACTGTTCGTAAAAATAGCCGTTATGCATTTGCAGTCGACTGAGGAAAATATTTCAGTTTACTGAATATTCAAAAATTTCAAATTAAAAGTTTAATATAAAAAAGACACATAATTCCGTCGACTAAATGTGGTGGTTCAGTCGACTAAACCTTCAAGTGCACTGTGCATGTGCACATGTATTCAGTCGACTGAACCTCCTGATTCAGTCGGTTGAATTTTGAGCTTCTGCCATATTAAAGTTCTTTTCAGAACTTTTTGTCAACGAAACTTGAAATAAACAAAATACTTTGTGTGTATATGATTTGAAAATAATTGTAAGTACTTATGTGTGCGCATATACCACCAAGGAGAGACTTTAACAATAATCTACTACTAGACTAGATATAGACAAACCATTAATAATTTTGAAACTTTTGTATGAATTCTTCACCTGCAATCTATTGTCAAGTAGTATAGCATCTTCATCTGCAAATATGGTTAGTTCACATACCATTTACTTATATAGTTGTTATGATCAAAATATCAAAATACAAGGTTCTAATGGAGCTCGATTCACCTCATTCAAAAGACTATCTCTAGAAGCCTTACTCTTCTAGGCTGCATCCCTCTTAGCCTTCAACTTGGTTATCTTTTCGTCACGATCTTTGATCATCCTGGCATGATCTTCCCTCTCGACCTCAAACGACAGGATCTCTTAATAGTTTATACAGTTTACATCCGATAGGGATTTACGAGATGCTAAAATTCACACCCAGATTCTATGCCCTCACAGATTATCTCCAAATTACAGTGGCAAGTAGCCCGGTTTAGGGTTTTTCATCTTATCAAACTTGACTCCCCTCGGGAACAGATTCGAAAAAGCTGTTTGAAGCATGGGTGGACCTAGAGGATGTTCAAACTTTTCCTTTCAATTGGAAGAAGTGGGAGCAAATGTAGGAGTCGTCTCTCGAGAGAGTAGAATTGCTTCATTCTTAGTAGTTTGGACATCACAGCAAGGAGCAACCGATTATGAGGGCCCACATCGGTCATGAGCTATAGTCCTTTGTGGTATTTGTGCGCATACTGGGGGCACTGCTCTCATCATCTCTTTTTCGTTTATCTCCTCTCTCGTGCTCTCACCCCAAGTAGTGATTTCATCCTCTTTCCTCATTCGTTTTACGATGAGGGCGATAGTCTACGTTAGAAGTCTTAGTTTTTCGGGGGCTAATATCTTGACATAACTAATAATATAACCCATGTCCCATGGTACCTAAAATGAAAAAAAAATGAAGTTAATACTCAAACTTAGGAACTTAGCGCAATGCAGATATGTGTGCTTGTGGTCCTAAAGTGTAATATGTAGTGCTAATGACCCCCTATGTACTCTACCAGTCGTATCGGCAAGGTTTACGAGATGGAGTCTTTTCACCACTGCTCACAAATGCGCCTAAGGAAATGTCGATTTCCAAGCTAATCTCAGCCATCATTTCACTAATGGAGATATCCCTATATTCATCCACATAGATGGCGACATCTCTCATGAAATCGAAAGTAGACGTATCTCCTGTGGGGGCTTAGTAGCTTGACCTCCGCCAAACTACAGAGTCTCAATTGCAGGTCATTCTTTAGGAGGAGAAATTAGGGGTTCGAGGCTTAATGCCTCAGTAGTTAACAAGTCTAGAGATGGAAGTTAAGTAAGATTAGTACTCATTTTCGACGACTAGCCAAAAGATTCATCTCTTTCTACGTAAATGCAAAGTCTCTATCATCGCCATTCGAGCCTTTTTCTTCTCCTTCCTCAATATTAGACTACTTCTCATCTCTCCTTTGAAATGATTCATCTTCTTCTTTGAGGATTGGAGACACCTTATGGGCACATCACTATTCCTCGTAATGTCCTCTCCAGAGGGTAAGTCTATATTAGCTCCAGGAATCTCTTCAGGCTGTGTTTCCTCTGATGAACCAGCCACTTCTTCTTGAGCCTCCTTGATAGTGTCAGGAGCATGGGTAGAAGAACGAGTGCGTCTCCTGGGGCCACTTGATGTTGATGGCTCGTCATCCAGAGCGAATCTATTAGGATAAAGCAACCCGAACTGGTGGAGATTCTCATTCATCAAAAGAAACTCCATCGAGCGCTCAGTAACTCTCATAGCCTTGAGGGCTTCCAACATTTTTCAAGCTCATCGTTACTTTCCCTCCTTGGGATGACTACAATAAGACATGATAGGATAACAAAATGGAAAACCAATTGAAATAGTAAATGTCAGGGAATTAAGACTTACTTCCAAATAGTCAAAAGCAGTTGAAACCCTCTGATGCCTAACGAAGAAACAATCATTCTTGAAAGCTAAACATTCGTTATGGAGGTCTGATATAAGCTTACATTCCCTTCAGGCTTCGATAATTATAAAGGATGGGCAGTTCTGCCTTCTCCTGAAGTGTAAAAGAAATGCAAGCTCGTTTAGCCTTGGGGAATGCTCGAGTCTGCTCATGAAAAGAATGTATAAGGAATTTAGGAGCGCACAACCATTGGGATTGATTTGAAACCAATCCTAAATCTTGAAGCACCATGGTCAACAACCGGTTGAACGATAGTACAACACAACTGAAGCACTTGTACCAGTTATAAGCGATAAAACTTTCTGGAGGGTTATGAGCGAATTCAGCTTAAGTGGACAGACAAACGTCACCCTCAGGGTTTCCATGCTATATGCATATATTCTCAACCATTTTAGTTGTCAAAATTGAGTGCACTTGCTTTACAGGAGGCAGTTGGTCAAGTACAGGTCGTACCAGTGGGCCATAGAAATTAGAAGGTACATGTTGACTTTGTCCTATAGGAATAGATGGAGCAGCATAGGCAGTTGTTGACTCATCTTTGAATGACATGGATGATCCATCAATGGACTTATAGCTTGTTGATTGGCATATCATTCTAAACAATAAAACTTGTTGATCATGGTTAGGTATGCTTTATTTCTAATAAGGATCCTTGCGTGATTAATGCTTGAAATAAAAAAAAAAGTCGGCCTGTGCTAACCTATCGGATTCCAACTGTTGACCGGGGCAGGTGTAGTGTGTTTTCTGTATGAAATGAGTCCAGTGTCCCGGACACAACAAACAGTCCATCCCGTATGGATAGCTCATATGTAGTGAAAAACGATCTATATTGTTCTTTGAAATCACTTTTTCTGTACTTACCCGTTATCGACCAACGATCGACGGATCCATTGTCCGGAGCGGCATGGAAAATTCTTTCTTTTTCAGAGACACTGGATGTATAGAAATGCAATGTAATGGATCTATCCAATATGTATGAATCTATGGTGAATTATCATATCGAAGTCAATTAAATCATCCAGCTTAGTCAATTCCATGAATAGAGATGGCCGTAACTGGGAAAGGTGTTTCTCTTAAGTCAAACATATCCAACATGAGATCAAATTCTAACTACATCACTAGCTAATCATGTTCAACTTCAGCCATCTCCATTTCCCAATTACAATCAACTAGAACAGATCATCATCTCCATCACAACCAAAGCATGAATCACTATCACCAACACCAACCTTCAGATCAAGGTAAAATGCAAAATCAACCTAGGGTATGTACTTAAATCGGATCCGAACCTTCCACGCGACTGCCATAGAGGCTACAACTTGATTAAACAACAACGATGAAGCGAGAAGGTGATGGATCTTAGTGGTGAAGTCGAAGGATGAACGATGGTGCGGTTAGGGCTTGAATCGGCATGTGTAGGCTTAGGGCTTGAATCGACTTGAAAGTTCTAAACACGGGCTAGAAATGATACAAGTGAAGAGTAGTTAAAAGGAAAGTAATAAGCAAGAAAAGAATTTTCTAAAAAATAGCCAAGTCCTTAATTCGGGACGAATTAACACACTTAATTTGGTACTGAATTTACCTCCTTAACCCAGATCAACTCCTGCTTATCGTAGTGGACCCATATGTCGACTTAAAGCCTTGCATAAATTTCGAAGCAAAGATTGCATCGTCGGCATAGAGAATCGAAATTTAAGTTGAAATCAAAAACGAATAGCTGGTTGGTAGACAATCAGTCGAAAAAACATCTCGAGATGGAATTCGACACTAAAATTCACAGAATAGTAATTCGAAACTTGTCTTGTTCCAAAGCACATTTTGTTCCAACAAAAACGTACTATGCATGGCATATATTAATTGGGTTTTAATCAAGCAGAAGTCGGTTTGAGTTAGAACATCGATACGAAGATGAAACGACCTAAAACTTGGCAAAGTTACTAGGAAGAACAAATGGATAGGCACGAAAAAACGTGGATCCAAAATATGCTAAATGCTATATTCAGCCTGAAATAACATCCTTAATTTGGTACAGATATAGGTGTTAAGTCTTGACATATTCACACTTTGCACAAGTGATCTGCTAGTCTTTTTTATGTATTGGTGAAGTTTCATAGATTTCCATAAAGTCTATCATCAAGAATGAAGAAGCGATGATCTAAATTATAGGATAATCTAAGTCATGGAAGGAGGATGATCAAAACTTATCAACAATTTACTAAATTTCATGGAGAACATTTAGGCGAAGCAAGGAACTCGATCCAAAAGAATTTGGCCATACTATGGCTAAAGTTAGATTCGGTACGTAAAAAAGGGTCTTAATTCGGCATCGAATTTTACCCTTAACTCTGGAAGTCTCAAGTTCTCTTATGCTACCTTGGGCTATCTCTAGAAATCTCTAGTAGCAGGCTTCTGATCCAATATAATTGCTAGCACTATAAATACAAACCAAAGAGCAACTAAGAGAGGATTGGTTTCCTGCCATTACTATGTGGAAGCCCTGTCGTTTCTTCAACCCTTTCTCTATTCCATAATCACCAAGGCAGTTCCTATAGGCAATTTTAGGAGTTAGAATCTGTCTAACACTTGTCCTTGTGACTAATTCTTCTTAAATCACTTTTAACCATACTCTATCAAGATCAAATCAATAAGAAAAGTTATAAAGTGGATGTATGATTTATTAACAGCCGAGCCACTATAAAAATTCTTGTCTCTCATTTACTTCTCATATTTTTTGTTATATTTTTTTGTTTTGTTCTAATAGGGCTGGTGCTTTCATGTCATACTCCGGGGTGTTGATCCATTTTTTGGGTTAACAAAATTGATCTTTTGAAAATGATTATTTTAATCATGAAATTTTGCACAATTAATTATTTGTGCTATTACAATATCTATAATATTTTGGTAAATTAGAGCGCGCAAGTTTTTGTTATTTTATGTTAGATTTTTCAAACGAGAAGGATAGGGATGCTTACTATTTTGTGGCGATATTCAGTAGATATTTTAGGATAGAACTAAATTAATTTGAAATTTTCTTCCTTATATGTTATCCATGTATGCTTAATTAGAGTAAAAGGATATTTTAGTAAATTCCAATTAATCGGGCCTAAATTTCTATTAATTATAAACTGAGAACTAAAAATTAAATGTATTAATTATTAGGTCCTATCATCTAAAGATCACGAAAAAGAAACATTTCATTTTCTGACATAGTGGTGAATATTTTAACAAGTTTTCTCTAGTTTCTCCTAATGAATAACTTTAATGATAAATTCAGCAACGTGTATAGTAGTACCCTAGTCAAAACAGCATGTTCTCGTAATAATTTGTTGAGCTTCATTACTGAAGTATGTGATCAATATGCTTCATTATTAGATGTTTTATGTTGTGTGCATTTTATATATTATTTTTGAAGCTTCACGGTCAAAACAAAAATATTTGTTTCTATTCCTACTAATAATAAATGAAATAAAAATATCTTTATGGCTTCTTGAAATTTGGTAGAAAGGAAGAAAATACTATTTTTTCCACTAAGCTGTTTACTCTTGTGTATTAAGGCCAAACTCATAAGAATCGCCTTTTAGTTGTTAAACATCTTTACTGGCTTTTGAACAAGCATTTCCATCTAGCTATATTTTCTCAAATTCTACTCTTCCTCTCAATGACTGTATATTTAGAGCATTGATGCTTGTGTGAATGATTTCAAGGTTGCAAAGCTTCCGAGTTAGATATATCAATCTTTTCCATTTTTCCAAAAAAAATCTTAGGTTTCTAATCGATAAAGCATCAGAGATCTTTTATCAGTAACTACTAGGAATGAATAATAGTATGCTTAGCTCTTTCATATGCTGTCTCTTGCTCCAAGTCATTTTTCTTTTATTTTTTTCTTATTAATTTGTTCAGATGAAGCATTATCTGGAGTTGTAACCAATTCAGGCCGAATCACGTTTAGTGCTTCCATTAAAGTTTTGATAATAGCCTTTACATATTTAGTATTATTTTCAAAATGTTCATAAAACCAATGATTATCTATATATAATGAGGATACCCTCATTTGAAGCTTTTGAGGTTACAAATATACCCTTCGTTTTCCACACATTACTTGGGATCAACTTGGTCATTTCCTTTACACACTTCACCACGTTCTCATTACCGCATTACTTCCCATAAACAAACTTTTCTTCCCTCGGTTTCACATTTAAACATTGTTCTGTCTCTTATTCAATACCAATTTTTTTTAATCTTAGTTTTATTCTACCTCTTTCCTTATGCCAATTGCCTCAAGTGCATTATGGCTATAAAGTTTTAAATTCCACTTTTACATTTTCCTAAATGATTTTTAACATAATTTATGAATATTAACTCAATATTTTGTAAGCTTCCTAACTTTTCATTCATGTTGATCTGAAGTCTAATAGTAATTCATAATTTATATTTTCTTATTTTAATATGATAGTGGGTTTATATGAACATCCAAGAATAGATTTCTGTAAAACCAAATGAAGATGAGTGCTCCATAATATATATTCATTATGACATCATCTATTATAGGCAAAGTACCATTCAATCTTTGATTGTTTGTCTATTATAGGAAAACAGGTCCGTATCTCCTATATTCAAGGGTCCATTTCCATTTCCAAGCATAGCAAAAATATGATTGGAATGATTCTTTGTTGTGGTGAAATGCATTCTCTACCTAAGAGTAATTTTCTTATAAAGTCTTTCTTGAATAAGTTATTTTAATAGGATGAGAATGAGATGCAAAGGCACTTTTGAATTTAGAGCTTGAGAAACATACTCTCATGTTCTTATAATCTTTATCTTTTTCTCTTGGTCATAACGAACATGCACACTTTTGATGTGGTGCGAATTTAAGCAAGAAGTTCTTTGACTAAGTTTTTCTCAGCCGGTTGTATGGAAACTTACAAGTGAGATTTGAAGTATAAATGAAATTGATCGAAATTAAGTTTTTGAAAATGTAGCTTTGAAATCAACTAAATTTGAAATAGTTTGGATTTATTGTTCGAACTTGGATTTGAAATCAATATTGATTAAATGGTTTAAATGAGAATTTGAATTGAAGGACAAAATTTAATTTGTTGATTTGAAAGCTGGATATGGTCCAGATGTGTTGAAATGAAGGAAATAGTTTAATTTGGTATTAATTTCAAGTTTACCATTTTATTATAATATGTTTAAAAATATATTATTTTAAATCTTGTTTATTAAAATTTTCAAATTATTAAACTAAATTAATCTATTTTGAATCTATTTAATTTATTTTAAATCTATTTAACCTATCTTAAATCCATTTAAACTATTTTAATCTATTTTTTTTCTATTTTAGAGTATTTGAACTATTTAATTTTATTTTAACTATGGTAAACTATTTAACTATTTATAACTATCTAAACTATTTTCTAAATTTCAGACTAAATGGAAATGATTATATTTAAATCCTTGATTTAAAAGCAAATATGATTAAATGATGTATATGTTGGGATTTAAATAGCATATTTTGAGTAAATATGGTGATTTTAAAATAAGGGTTTAACTATTTTGAAAATATGATTTCAAAAGTGAATATGATTTCGAAAGTGATATGGTTTGAATTGAATATGATATTTTGATATCAATATGAAAGTGTTTTGAAAACATAAAAGAATCATCTGGTGTGTGATAAGCATTTAGTTGTTAAAGAGACAGGATCGGATGTTGTCATACTCTCTACCAATAGCGAAAACCACTTTAACAACTATGTACGTAGTGGAAATTCCAGAATAAGGTAGGATGGTTTGGCGAACGATCCTGTGTGAGGTATTAACATAGCCCTGACTCCTGTGAGTTAGGTTGATGTGACTAAAACAGAAGCCACGCCAGGCCAAGTGAGGTTGCACCTTCGATCAGACACATTTCTTCGATAACATATTATGATTTTGTGATTGATTCGCTGGCTACCCCTCAATTTTGATTATGGGAGCGTGTTCCTAGGTGGTTGGTAGTAGTTGCTATGCATTACCACCAATTCGGATCCGCCAAATGGTAGAATCCTACTGTGCTATTTCCTCGCGTGTAGTGTCACATGCCTTATCATGCCTTCTATGAGTTTGGTTTGTGTCGTACCTATGGAGTGCTCCCTGATAGACCACCAGTTTATGGTGGAGTTTACAGTATCTATATAGACTACGACATTATATAAAATGTGTTAAGGGGGATACGGGTTACATCTTAATGCTATTTTAATACTTTACTTTCCTGTAGACACAATTATAATAATGTACTGTACTATGTATGTAGATAGTTTAACGGATCCTTAGGAGATGGAAATCCCAAACATCTCTTAAGTTATTGCACTCACGTTGACACTGGATGTGAGATGTGAAACCCCGTAAACATCTCCGACGCCGTTACACTCATATTTATTTACTCTTGATTTAACTTACATAAGATCTTTTTGTTCTGACTCGAGTGTTTTGTCTTTTCAATTCGCTCGGGTTAGTCTAAGCTTTTCAGTATATCTAAGACTGCTTTTTGGAGGACGAAGACGAAGATTTAATACTGTTACTATTTATTATATTTATTCCACTGCAACATGTTGTTCCTCTGCATTTATTTATTTATTTATTTATTCTTGTCATATGTAATTCTGATCAGTGTTGTAAAAGTATAATGAAATGTTATTTGTAAACAGCTTCATGAACTATTTATTGATTATTATATTTTGTCATTCCGCTGTGAGATTCTATATTTGTTTTTCTTTCTTTCCCTGCTTTTTTTTATTTACCTCATAACAATCCTCCCGTTTGAATGGTTTGAGTTTAACATGTGAGGTTTGTTGTCGATTTTAAACCGTTTAAAAGGTGGGTCGTTACATTTCGAATCAGAGCTTTGGTTTAGCGATAACCTTAGCTTTATGGGGTCTGACTCATTAGAAATAGGGTAGTAATATCATAGAACGAGTCGTTGAGTGTATATGAGAGAGTGTATTTGTTAGTGTTATAAAATGGTTTTTGTATTGTTTTAATTTGTTCTGCTTAGTATTTATAAACTCCAGTTGGTACATAGGATGCTATGGCATTGACAGAGATTTCTAAACACTAAATAGGGCAGACCGACACAATATTTGTTTTGAAATATAGGTAAATGAATAATTTTACCTAGTATATATTTTGTATATCAAAAGGATAATTTTTATAAATGATATAGTTGGATGTAATATGTTGTTTGTGAGGTAGTGAAATTTTATAAACATTGATTGTAAAATAGGATTTATAGGCAAAGTAAATGTAAATTGAAAATTTAGAACTTCAGTTCTAGGATTTTGAAAATTTCTTTCGAAAGATTTTGGAAGATAATATTAGTATTATTTAGAAGTATTTTCCAATATAAATATTTTATTGTGATTTGAAAGAAAGTTTTAAAAAAAGAACTTTTAAAGGAAATAAGTTCTGTACTTCCCTCTCTATCACTGGAAAATAATTTCGATGATGATTGCATGCATCATCGACGTTCATTTTCGATTTTCAAAGTGGGAAGGCTACTTCAGTGGTTTTACTGCACATTTGTTTTCATAACAAATCTTAATTTTAAGTTCTAAATAGGATTTGGATATATAAGAGATATAATTATATATATTATTTTGATATGATTTGAAAATGGAATCCGTTATTTATTTCTTAGGTTTCGGTAAATTAGAAATTTTAATTACTACAATGAAATGAAATCTTGGCTATATTAAAATTGGAAACTTCTAAAAACAGAAATAAGAAATTTGATGTAAGTGATTTATGAAATATATAAGAAATTGAAAACTTGTAAATTTAAGAATAATGAATTTACAAGATGTAATTATTAAACATTTTGTTAACTAAAGTGAATGGGATAACTTGTGTAACTTTCAATTGCACTCTTAAAACACACACACACACACACACACACACACACACACACACATATATATATATATATAACTTACCAAACTATTAAAAGTTGAAATTTTAATAAGAATATGTAATATTATTATACAAGCAAAACTTAGGAAGTGAAAGTGTTCAATAGAATTATGTTTATAACGAAGAATTAAGATGTATAAGGATATTATAAACTTAAGTTAATGATTTAAGATGGTAGTAATTAAATTTAATAGAGAAAAAAAAGTTAATATTGAAAGTATATGATTATAAACTTAAATTAATGATTGAAGTATTTATAAAGTAAGAGTGAATAGTGAAGGTGAATAATATATATGAAAGAAATAAATGTGAAAAAAGGAGAGAGAAAAATCTAAGTATGGGTTGCTTCACAAATGAATATTGTTGTACAAAGGAAACCAAAGTAAATAATACATGTGAAGTAAACTGAAATAAAATGTATGCAATCCTTCAATAATGAATTTATTGATTATTTTAAATCATTGAATGGAAATAACTGATTTAAGTGGTCGAATGAAAATGAAAATGGCATTGTCTGAATAAATGAGAAACGAACTTTTGTAAGTAATGAATGTAAATTAATGAAAATAAGCTTTGTATGAATGAATGAAAATAGACAAACAACAAATGATACGAGAAGAAATTTGTAAGAATAAACTTAAATGATACTTGAAATTATTGTTTGTTTTGGCTCATGGGATGTTTGGAAAATGATACTTCTAACTATAATAATCTATTAAGTTTTATCTAAGACTGTTGAGTGTATAGTATACTTAGTATTTTATTTATCATTTTATACGATGAAAAGTTTCTGAACCCGAATAAACCATTTGTTTTGGTCGCTATGGATGCATGATTGATTACTTTGATTGCATGTGATGATTGTATGATTTGTTTGCAAGTGACTATTGTTATGTTGTGTTCTTTTGTTTGTTATTGATTGAAACTACTTAATTTTTCTCTTCTATGCAATTATTAACTTCTTTGGATTTTATAAGTGAAATACAGGTTTATGGAAGCAATAACTACTGCTTTTGGTTTCATAAAATAAAGCGTTGTTTGCCCGACAAATCGGTGCATTCTCGTATTACGGTTTTATATCGATATTATATTGTTTTTTCCATGGTTTGGGATATTTATTTTGAAATATATATACATATATATATATATATATATTATTTTTATTGGTATTATTATTTCTTCCAGACCTCTCCGTACAATGAAGACTCTACCGAAATTTTCCGTGAATTTTGGATTTTGAAATTTTTTGTGAAAGTAAAATGTTTTTCAAACTTTTATTTACTTGTATATGAAGGATCTAATTGTTTATAAATTGATTTATTTTATTTAAATTATTTAATTATGTAATTTAATTGTTTATAAATTGAATACTTTGAATAAGATATATTAATTCCTTAATTCCTTCTTTTACTTTTTCGAGGATGAGAAATTTTGAGTGGCGGAGAGTGCAACGACCCATAATTTCGATAATTAAATTTATTAATTAAATAATTTTTGGAATTTAATGTTTCCAAAAATTTAAGATTTAATGATGAGAAAAATAAGTAGAATGTAATTTTAATAATGTTAATTTAATGTAATGGATGAATATTTGAATGTAATCTCAAGCAATTGAAATAATTGGAAAGTTATAATTGGCTATGAATTGTAAATGAGGAAATAAGTTACATTAATTGGTGGAATAATAGTTAATTTATTGTAATTGGAAAAAATCTGTGTTGTTTAAGTAGTTATAACATTTGTTTGTAGATAATAAACTTATAAATGTGATTAAATTTAGAAAAGAAAACAATTGTTATTTTTACCAATTTATTTAATCTGTTGAGTTAAATTGAAAATCAATTACAATTTAATATAATTAAATATTATGTTAATATGAGTTAAGACGATAACAGAAAGTGTGAATGTAATTAAATGTACAAAAATGTCAATTATATTCATAAGGCAATAATTGATTTAATAATTAGAGTGAAACCAAGATAAATGAATTTAGTGGGACTTTAAATTATAATTAATGTGAAAATTGACAAAAATTCAATATAATTAAAATATTGCAACTAATATGGTAAAAGATGATAATTGTAGAATATTAAGGCAATAAGATGCAAACCAATTTTAACCGTGTCCATAAAGTAATGATTGATTGAACAAAAAGATTGAAATCTAATTAAATCAATTTATTGGAATTATAATATAATTAATTATAATTAAATGTAATTAAATATTGTGGTTAATGTAAGAAGATATGTCAATTGTAGAAAATGAGGATAACAAGATAGAAACCTATGCTAATAATTTCATAAGGTATTGGTTGATTTAATAGTAGGAGTGTAAATCAAAATAAAAGAATAAAAATCAATAAGTTTAGTAAAGGAGTAAACATAAATTTGAAATGTTTGGTAGTTGAAAGATTGATTGTAGAGACGAGAAACTATTATTTAGTAAGAAATGTATAATTACTGTTTGTATTCAATAGTGTATAAATATGTTTAAATTACTATTAGCTAGCAAATAATTGTTTTACTTCTCATTACATTCATTAGAACATTTTAAAACTTAATCAACTAAAATTAATATAATTGAAAATTTTCAATTAATAGGAGAGAGAATACTAAATTATAGATTAATAAGTGTAATTAAAAATAATTTATATTTTGAAAATACAAGGAAAGTTTGATTTAATGAAAAGAACATTTACATCAAATAAAATGAATGTTTCATTTGTGAACGTACGTTTAACTTTATTAAAATAAAGAATAGAATGATTGATTTTAAAAGAAGAAATATATGTTTATTTGAACTGTGGTTTTGCTTACAGATTGATATAAGAATAGAAAATAATCTATTTCAGTAAGTTATTTATTACTCTTGTGTACAAAAAACAAATTTATAAACGTGTTTAAATAAACAATTGTTCTATTTTTCATCCATTTTAGTTGTCTTTTTATAGATTTAATAAAAGAAACACATGTTTTGCGTTAAACAAAAAGGGCGTTTTAATGGAAATAAAAGATCATTTTGGGAAAACCAAATTGAACGTTTTCATTTTAAGGTAAGTATAATTTTTTTATTATGCATAGATAAAAACGTCAATGCGTACAAATTTGAATATTATTTTAGTTAATGAATTTAATTTGGTTACGTTTCAAAGAAATTGAATTTCAAAAGGATGTGCGATGTACATGGTCCCTTCATTTCTTTCATTATTAATTGTTGCATGAACGTTTTAAAATAGTTACCTTATTATTAACACTTGATCTGTTTATTTCTCATTCTATTTAATATCTGAGCTAGACTTTTAGGTTGTGTTTAATTCTTGCCACCTCATTTTCACGCATACAAAATTTTACTTTCCTTTGGTTTAACTTTTCCATTCCTACGTACATTTCCTTATGCATTATTAATGCCTGGAGCTTTCAAAATAAAATGTGACATTTATTTTTGTTCCGACACCTTCATTCCCTAATTATAAATAACATGCATCTTATTTCTTCATTTGCATTTTGTTTCTCCTAATACCTCATATTCACAATCTTTTATTCTTGCAAATCCAAAAGCTTTCTTTTATGAAACATGATTTTTTTTCATTTTTCGTACACGTCATGTCCTCATCATAGTTGTTCTTCAATCTTTTCCTTAAGCCCCATCTTGAGAAAAACGTAAGTATTAAAATTTGTTTATTTTTTTATGCGTACTAATTATTATTTTAATAATATTTCTTATAACATGAATATCTTTTGCATATAAACTTTGATTCACGCGTTATTTCTTCTGTTAGATTCATATTTAAACTCCAGATAACATGAAATTTATTTAGTTGAATTTGGAGACTGTTGAGTTTTTGTGCTTCTTTTCACATTTTATAGGCTAAAATAAAAGGTGAGTGTTTTAACCCACTCACAACTACTAAATTGTCTTATGTTAGTTAATTTAAATTTACGATGTGATTAGAAATTGATTGGTTGATGTTTGGTATATTTAAATTGTCATTCCAGTTAAACATGACTTTATTGCATTTAATCATCATTTAATTTAATTTTGAATTTAATTGTCAATTGAATACATGTTGATGATAATTAGTTAATTGATGTTCTTTATTGGTTGATTGAATGGTGATTCTGATGTATGTTTGATTATTCGATATTGGATGACTGGATGTTATATTTTTATATTGTTATAACACTACAAGTTCCCTATGGGTTGAAATGATACATATCCGAACGATCTATAGATTATAGAAAAATCATTATGGGTTGAAATTATAAACCTAAGCGATTTTATGGATTTTGAATTTTATTTGGGATTGCGAGTTAAAATGATATATATCCATAAATATAAAATATTTGTGGATTGAAATGATAAATATCCATATCACTTGACCATAGGGTAGAAAATTATATACGGACACTAGATTGATTTAATTAAATGATTTTAAATCCATAAATTTTGAATTTTGTTAAATGATATTTTGAAGAAAATTTGATTTATATAAACTGAAATATTTTTGAAAATTCGAGTTTTAAACGTGAAATTGGAATTGGTTTAAAATTGAAATTTTAAAGTTAGATTTTAATTATAAATGAAATTTATCGAAATTGAGTTTTTGAAAATGTAACTTTAAAATCTACTAAATTTGAAATAGTTTGGATTTATTTTTCGAACTTGGATTTGAAATCGATATTGATTAAATTGTTTAAATGAGATTTTGAATTGAAGGACAAAATTTACTTTGTTGTTTGAAAGCTGGACATGGTCCAGATGTGTTGAAATGAAAGAAATAGTTTAAATTGATATTAATTTCAAGTTTACCATTTCAATATAATCTGTTTAAAAATATATTATTCTAAATCTTGATTATTAAGATTTTCAAACTGTTAAACTAATTTAATCTATTTTAAGTCTGTTTAATCTATGTAATCTATTTTAAATCTATTTTGAATCTGTTTAATCTATTTTAAATCTATTTAAACTATCTTAAATCCATTTAAACTATTTTAATATATATTTTTCTATTTTAGAGTATTTTAACTATTTAAAAATTTATTTTTACTGTGGTAAACTATTTAACTCTTTATAACTATCTAAACTAATTTCTAAATTTCAAACTTAGTAAAGTGGAAGTGGTTATATTTAAATCCTTGATTTAAAAGAAAATATGATTAAATTATATAATAATCTAAGTTGGGATTTAAATAACATGTTTTGAGTAAATATGATGATTTTGAAATGAGGGTTTAACCTATTTTGAAAATATGATTTCGAAAGTGAATATGATTTCGAAAGTGATATAGTTTGAGTTGAATATGATATTTCGATATCAAAATGAAATGGTTTTGAAAATGTAAAAGAATCATCCGGTGTGTAATAAGTGTTCAATTTTAAATTGACCGAGATCGGATGTCAAAAGAATATACATATCAGAGTAGCAAACCAAAAAGGACTACACAAAAAGGGATAACAAAAAGAGCTAGCAAAATAGTCCATGCAGAAGCAGAATAGGCTAAGTCCAAAATTACCTAACCTGAAACACCTCGGTCTGACCGGAGTATAAAATACACGGGTCAGTCTAGCTAAACGAATCAGTAAAAGGCGATAGTAGAATAATAGAGCATAAGAGTATAGTGGTATTCTTCTTAAACAAGAAGAAACCATAATAAAGAGAACCATAGTAATATGGAGGATACACAACATGTATGGCATATGTGATGTTTCATTTTGTATACTTTGTGGTGTGTCTATGTATGTGTGTATCTACGAGATTATATGCTGTTTTGTGATGTGTTTTACATTTGAGTTGTTGTATTTTGTTCTGATAGATCGTATAGCCACCTATGGCTTTGTATTAAGTATTTATTGGATATGTCGATCCACTTGAATCAGAAATTTTTTTTATGGCATTGTCGACGTATTCAATAGATATTTAAGACAAGGCTATAGATGGTCGCTCCTATCCAGCCCTATTCTCTGCAATAGCCGACAGTATTACCCAGTAATGCTCTTTGTTAATGTAGGTATCGGGGTGGGGCGTTACAACTATATTTTCATACTCTCTGCGAATACCGAAAACCACTTTAACAACTGTGTACATGATGGAGATTCCAGAATGAAGTATGGTGGTTTGACGAACGATTCTGTCTGAGGTTTTAACGTAACCCAGACTCCCGTGAGTCAGCTTGATGTGACTAAAACAGGAGCCACGCCGGGCCAAGTGAGGTCGCACCTCCGATTATACACATTTCTTCGATACCATATTACGACTTTGTGATTGATTTAGTGACCACCCCTCGATTTTGAATATGAGAGTGTGTGCCGAGGTGGGTGATAGTAGTTGATATGCGTTACCACCAGTCCGGATCCGCAAAACGGTAGAATCCTACCCTATCATTGCATCGCGTGCCGTGTCACATGCCTTATCGCGCCTTCTATGATTTTGATTTGTGTCGTACCTATGAAGTGCTCCCTGATAGCCCACGATTACAGTGGAGTTTACAGTATCTGTATAAACTACGACATTATACAAAATGTGTTAAGGAGGATATGGGTAACGCCTTAACGCTATTTTAATACTTTACTTTACCGTAGACACTATTATAATAACATATTGTACTATGAATGAAAATAGTTTAACGGGTCCTTAGGAGATAGAAATCTCGAACGTCTCTTAAGTTATTGCACTCACGTTGACACTGGATAGGAGATGTCAAACACGTAAACATCTCCGATGCCGTTACACTCATATTTTTTTACTATTGATTTAACTTACATAAGATATTTTAGTTCTAACTCGAATGCTTTGTCTTTTCAATTTGCTCGGGTCAGTCTGAGATTTTCAGTTTATCGAAGAATACTTTTTGGAGGATGAAGACGAAGATTAATACTCTTACTAGTTATTATATTTATTCCATTGCATCATGTTGTTCCACTGTATTTATTTATTTATTTATTTATTTATTTATTTATTTATTTATTCTTGTCGAATATAACTCTGATTTGTATTGTAAATGTATAATCAAATTTATTTGTAAACAGCTTCATGAACTATTTGTTTGATTATTATATTTTGTCACTCCACTACGAGATTCTTGATTTGTTTTTCTTTCTTTCCCTTCTTTTTCTTGTTTCCCCCATAGCAATCCTTCATTTTGAATGGTTTGAGTTTGACATGTGAGGTTTGTTGTCGATTTTAAACCATCCAAAAAGGTGGGTCGTTACAGGACTACTATTGGGATGGCGATAATCTGGGTTCGAAGGTTTAAGAAATTTACTACACTCCTAACTATAAAGGAATATGATGCCCCAGATTCAAATTGGGTATGAATTATAACCCCTGAAATAAGAGCTATACCATTTAATGTTGCCTTTACTTTGTCTCTCAGCGGTCTACTTACAATAGGGATGACTTCAATAGCATAAGCTTGTCCACTTGATCCTTCCTTTGCCAACTTAGGGCATTGATTCTTAAGGTGTCCTTCCTTGTGGCAATTAAAGCACTTTCCTTTAAAAGCTTCCTTTATCAGACTCTCCCTAAAATCTTTAGCCTCATGACCTTTCTTTTGGAATCGTTTTCACACCTTACCATCCTTTTTAAACTTCCCCTTCGACTTCTTATTAGCCGAGAAGCTTTCCTTCTTGGACCCTCCTTGCTTTTGGGTAGGTGCAGCCTTCTCCTTTTCTACCTCCTTATCGTCCACAATGGCCATGTGTAGCATTGCCATCTCCACCGACATCTTATATGTGACACCAATGGTTTCGAATTTTATGGTCTTTTTCATAGGTGTATCTATCAAGCTTATCCCGAATTTAGCCAGGTCTGGAAACTTAGCGATGTACTTCTTTAGTGTGGAGTCTCCTTGCCTAAGCAGAATGAATTTATCTAGTTGTAGACTCACTTCTGCCTTAGATGTAAACCTTATCTTAAATCTATTTTTGAATTCATCCAATGAGAAAATGCTTCCAGCGTTTTCCTCGGTCACCAAGTTCCACCAATCTAAAGCTTCTCCTTTGTGGTGCCAAGCTGCCATCCTCCTCTTTAGATGATCCTCCCAACCAAGCTCTCCAAATATTGCCTCACAGTCATTAACCCATGCTTTATCTTCCAAACATCCCTCATCTCTAGAGTATGTCTTCCCTCCCATATTTAGAAAGTCCTTACACAATTTTGGAAAGTCAATAGGAAGGGGTGCTGCATCGGCAAGCTGGGTAGCAGGTGCCACCAATGCAGTTGGAGAAAGTGCTTAATATTCCTAAGAAATTGTTTATACCATTCGGGAATTCCACGAAAGGAAGGTCTTTCGCAGGCAGAGATCCCTGCTTAGGAAGAAGATTGACTATTAGCCATATCAACAATTTGTAGGTTCAACCATTAGTGACGATTTCCTAAGATAGTATTATATACTGAAAGAAAAAGGATTGTCGTGTGTGCACGTATGTTCAAAGAAATAAGGGTGTGTATACATATAGCAAGAATTTTTTAAAATCTTTTCTTAAAAGCTTTTCAAAAATAACAAGTACACCACTTATACGTATAGTTTTTCCATTGGTCAGGTAACCTAAGCTCTAATACCAAATGTAACAACCCAGCTTGGAATAGACCTAAATTTCGATCTAGAAAAGGCTCGTCGAAACTTAGACCTAGTCTAAGGTTGGCTATTGATCGAAAAATAAGTAATAATATAGAACAATAACTATTCTTTCAAAACTCACAGTGGATGGAATAAAATATAATAGCAAATTATCCATTAATTTCAAATCCATTTGAAATGTCATAATACCAAACATCAATAATCTATCAAGTAAAATATGTTACATTAAAACCATTTAATATATCATATTAGAAAAGGAGGCGGGTCCACGATCGACCACTTAATACCTTCCATTCTCGAAGCATGTTTCTAAATCTCATAACCCGAATCCCACGTCATAAATATTTAGCAATGCGAGAGATAGTACATAAGCCACTTAATAACTTTTATTGGAAAATAGGCTAACTTTGGCTATAATTATATGCTATAATTATACGTTTATTACGCTAGAGTGTGTGTGTGTGTGTGTGTATATATATATATGTGTGTTCACATCTAATAACTTCTACACGTGTGGTTCATATGCCCTAAACTAGCGTTAAATGTCAATTCCTTTAACCATAATGCTAATATAAGACCTTTCCTTTAGATTTCCAAGATTTCAATATCCATAACAAGGATTAAATACTCATATCCGATTTGCAATAAATAGACTTGTAAATAGAAATTTAAACCCTGGGATATCCTAAACTATAAGAATTGCAATCCTAACTTCGTATTCTATACAATTCCTCTTTTACGTAGAAATAAGTGAAGGAATTTTAAGTGGTGTGAACTACGAATAGTATTCATGCTCTATACCCTTATTTCATTATTGAAAACTCACAATTTGAATGAAAGAACGAAGAGAAGTGGAATAAACTTGAAATTATCAAAAATTGCATAAACAATATAAATCCCATTAAATTAACATAAATAATTGAAAACCTCTACCTAGAATTGACATTTCGAAATAAAAAGGAATTTTGGTAGATTTTATCTAATTTTTTTCGCAATCCTAAAAATCTCTAAAGCATATTCAAATTTATAGATATATACTAATTAATCACTAAAATAAAAATACTAAGGTTTCCACTCACAGATTATCCTTAGCTTTTCTTGTATGGATTTGCAATACCAAAGCAACTCTTTTCCAGAACTCCTTCTTTTGATATATACATTATGTATGTATATGTATATATACACACACATTTAGAAAAGGATAGGTATATATATATAATTTTGTTAGATTCAGAGAGGTTGGAGGATAAAAAAAGACTAAAAGAATAATTAGAGGAATCATTACATTAATCCCTAATTGAATTTCTGAATCTAACTAAAGAGAGAAAGTGGCAAAGATTCGTGGGGTTCCCAATATCCATGAATAAAAAGTGGGGAGGATAAGGTCTTATTTATAGGTATTGAAATGCACTAGAACCATAGGATGGAGTTAGGTGAACGACGATAAATTTGGAGCGTTCAAAAGCTGAAAAATCCTACCCGCCACCTTGAATAGTGTTTGACCGCCCTCTATAGAATGGTCAACCGCTTGAAGTCGGAGGTGTCGACCTCTTCACTTATTTGGGCTGCGCTAATTTGTTTCCACGCTCATTAATTTTATTCCCTAATGAACTTTTAACATTAATTATTTAACTTAACGTTTTACTTAACCCCTAACTAAACCTACAGTTAATTTTTGAAATTCAAACCCTAAATTTAAATATTCATTTAAATTTGAATTCAAACTAAATTAATTTAAATTTAAAAACTTCAAATGCTCGTAAATTCTTCATTCAAGCAATGTTTTCAGCATATTGTATATGAAAATAGATCATAATTTCACCACGAACTCAATGGAATAACTTTCATGGTCAAATTCCAACTTTTATAAAATTTTCATTTTCAACCCTACCTTATTTAATTTACTCAATTTACTTATGGTTGTTTTTATGGGGTATTACAATGCCTAGCGTAAGTTTGCTCGACGAGCATAGAGTATGCAAGTAATTTATTAATATATAAATGGTGGAAGAAAATTTGTTATATTAAGATTCATAATTTTTAACATAAATTTTTTATGATATCAACTTATGGAATAATGTGTTTCTTATAAAATACCCTCATGATACAAGTGTCACACACATTAGCAATCATGAGTATTTTACGTATGTATTTATTCTTTAAATCTAATTAGGGTTTTTTTGTTCCACCTTTTATTATACGTTCATATCATATAAGTTTTAATGTTATATTAATACTTTTAATTAAATCTTATTTAATTAATTTAATAAATAAGATTTAACTACCAATACATTTTAATTAATTTTTTATTATTCAGCCAAACTTTTAATAATGAATATGTATGCTATAAAATTTATAGTTATATATATATATATATATCTTTATATATATATATATTTGTTATTTATTAATTAACATTTAATTAATTTATTTAGTTAAATAATGTTAATTAATTATTTCAATTTAAAAAATTTCACATACACTTACATCACCTTAAACAATTCAGGATAATGTAGCATATAGTATTATATATGTTATATAATTCAACTAATTATTTAATTAATTTATTAAATTTATTAATTTGATTAATAATTAATTTTTAAAATAATTAACAAATTTCAAAAAAAATTGAAAATCATATTATAACATTTATGATATTTTTCTTATTTTAAATTTAACTTTTAAATTTTTATTTTAATTCCAAAACAGATTTTGATAATTAGCCCAATGCCCTAAATCAAGTTGGATCTTTCCTATTAAGGATAACTTTTGAACTCACTTCATCTTTCGGGCTAGGCCGATAGCCAGGTAGGGCATGGTACTTGATTACTTAAACTCTACTTAGACACTACTTTTATAGGCACCTTGCTAAATGGGTTAGCTTAGTTAATTGGTCCTAACATGAGTAAGTTAGACCACATGAGTTTTAGGCTACAGTACCATTATTGTATCTAGGCCACCACGCTATAGGTTAAGCGGATGAAATTCAATTTTTTGTCATTTTGGATCTTATTGGGCCTATGAAGTTTAAATTGATTTAGATCTGATCTAAATTAATTCTAAATAAATTATTATTTTATTTAGTTAATTGATAAAAAGGGTTTTATTTAATATTATATATAATACAATGTGAGCATATGTATCTTATACATATGTATGTGCATGTGCAACACATACAATGTGCATGGTTTAACATGTTGAGATCACAACGGACATGTTAGCTCCTTCATATATATGTACACTATCTAATGTATATATATAATTAACGTGACATGCAAATTATATTTATATTTGATTGTATATAAATATAAATAATAATGTAAAAGTGACCTTATATATATAATGTGCACATGTACATACCCACGCTGTAGAAGTAATCTTATATACATGTATGTGCATATGTATATACCCAAAATAACATTTACAACTATAAATATAAAAAAATTCATACTCAAATCTAAAATTCGGGTTTCGAATTTCAAAATTAGATCTAGATCTGAAATTTTCTTTTAAAGTTCAAATTCAAAATTTAAATCTTGCAGATGAATTATATTTTATTAACGCACATATATATGTATGTATATCTGTACAAAAATAATTTTTATTTTACTATATAAAACACACAAATATACACACACACACACACACACACACACTAAAATTAATATTTTAAAATCATTTAATATAAAATGATGTTAGCTTTAAGTATATAAATAAATAGATAAATATGAATTTTATTTTAGCTATTTATTTGTATTTTGATAAAATCAATTTTTGTTTATTAATTAAATCCATATGAATTTTTTCTTCTCTTTTACAATTTAAAACTAAAATTTGCTCTAGAAAATAATTTTTATATAATAAAATATTCTATAATGTATATAAATTTGCGTATATTAATATATATATGGGTATATGTGTATATTTATAATATATTAAAATCAATTTAATGCATTATATTTGAAAAGATTATATATATATATATAATTGAATTATATATATACACACATTTTTTATTTTTAAAATAATAACATGTATATAATTTAAAAAAATTACATATACCTCAAGTGTGTTTATTTATTATAAAAATTCAACTTTTGTATTTAAAACACCTTTTAAAATTGCTTTTTAATTCGAATATAATTTTCCTTTTAAATTTAGGTAGAAAATAAAATCATATATATATAATTTATGTATTTATAACTGCAATATGCATATATATATATATATATATATATATATATATATATATATTAACAACATACACATATAAAGATTTGTGATGTAAACCTAATCTAACCGTATATAACAACATAATATATGACAAAGTATATATAACCAAATATGAATTAAAGTGTTACCTCAACTGTAGCCCAAGAGCGACACCTTTAATGCTGAATCTACAGAACTACCATGATTGAATCCAATATCTTTCAGAAAGCACTATCAGCAGAAGATATTGTAACATCCCGCCCGGAAATAGACCTAAATTCAGGCCCAAAAAAGACCCATTGAAATTTAGGTCATTCCAAAGCTGGTTATTGGTTGGTAAAATGAAAAACTATATAGAGCTATCTATCTATTCTTTCAGAACTGACAGTAGAAGGAATAAAATATAATAACAATAATAGTACCCATTTATTTCAAATGTCATAAAACGTTACATAATGCCAACTATTACAACATTTCGTTCAAAAATATATTTCATAGGTATAATAGAAAATAACACAAAATGACAAATGGTAAGTACCACAAGCTTCATTCTTGCTACCTTCAAGCATCAACTTCTTCTCTAACTTGTATTATAACGAAGAGGGAGTCAGAACAAAGTGTAGTGAATAGAAATCTCGAATCTTACCATGTTAGTACTTGGACAATATATTTTAAAATAAGAATATGTCTCATGCACATAAAATCGTTTAATACTTCTTGTAAGGGAAGTGGGTCCACAATCAACCACTTAACACCTTCCATTTTCGAAGTAGGTTTCTAAATCCCACATCATGAATATCTAATATTGCAAAAGATAGAATTCAAGCTACTTAATACCTTTTATTGCGAAAAGGCAGATTCTGGCCATTTAAAACATCAATTGAGGAAGACACTATCATTTAATACCTATTCCCCAAGGTGGACCCCACATAAAATCTATCTAGATGACAATGCATGGAAATCTCTTTGGGCACATAATACTTCTATTGAAGCAGACCTTCGAGATATCCTAAACCGTGTCTAAACACAATCCCGACCATTTAATGTTTCTTTTGAGGAAAAGAGGCGGACCCTCAAACAACCACCTACTATCTCATGACCCCGATGCAAGCCCTTCGTACTATGACCCATACTCATAACGATGTCTCACATTAGTCCAACTATTCATAATAACTGATAGCAAAATTAGCTAGGCAGATTTACCCTAAAGAATTTGGGACTATCCTCGCGTCATCATAAATACTTATCATAGGATATGTCTTACATCAGCCCTAAAGTCACAATGTTGGTAGCTAGATTGGCTGGGAAGAATATTCTGCGCCTTTTGACTGACCCTGCATCCTTATGACTTATCCATAATTTGAATACTCTCTTTATATATAACACTCATCTGACCATTCCATAATCAAGGCCTTATAAGGAATCTTCCTTATTATGTCTTAAAACACCGGTTACTTTCCTAAGGGGGATTTAATGACAAACATTACCTAATTAACTACACAATTATATGTTATAGTTATATGTTTATTATGCTATTAATATATAAATAAATACAAATTTATTATTATATGCATGCGGAGATTATGCCCTAACTAACGTTAAATGTCAATTCCTTTCTAACCATAGTAATACAAGCATTTCCTTTTTCTTCCATTTTACAAATAATGTAAAATTTTCAATATCCATAACAAGGATGCAATAAGCATATTCCAAGGTGAAATAAATAGACTTGTATACTAAATCCAACTTATCTCATATAAAACAATGGAATGAACAAAAAATGAAAACTTACAATTTAATCAATTCTACGCTCTATTCAAATCCTTTTACATGAATTTGGATAAGGGAAATTCTATTCAATTTTATAGAAATAGGCAGTGTAAACTAAGAATAAAGATTCATCCTTTACACACCATTTCTCAATTAAATCCCTTAATTAGATCTGGATAAGAAGAATAAGAAGTGGAATAGAAGTTTGAATACATAAACTGCAAAATCCACAAAACTACATTACTTTAACACAAAATAATTAAGATTCCAATCCTAAGAATTGACACTTCACTTTAAGAGAATTTTAAGGAATTTTATTATGATGTTATCGTAATACAAAACTCCCCAAGGCATATATCAAATACAAACTATACTATTCAACTACTAAAAGAGAAAAACTAAGATTTCCACTCACAGTTGGTCCTTAGCTTTGCTTCTCTTTGGAATAGCAACGTCCATTATAATCTTCTTTGAATCTCTTCTTTTTTATATATACTAACAAGTAGTTTTGTGTGTGTGTGTATTAGGTTCAGAAAGGTTGGAGGAGATGAGGTTTAGAAATTAAACAATAAACAAAGATAGATTAGGATTTCTTACTTGAAACCCTAATGGAGTATTCTAAAACTAAGAAGAGATAAACTCACAAAGCTTCACTGATGTTCCCAAAATATTTATGAATATAAGTGAGGTTTCTAGGGTCTAATTTATAGTGGTTGAAATGTGCCAAAAGCATAGGATGAAACTAGGTTAAAAACAGATAAATTTGAAGAATTTAAAATAAGAAATCCTAGCCACCACTGCATAGAAGTTGTCGACCGCTCCTATACCACCAGTCGACCGTTAGGGGTCGATCAGTAGAGATCAAGGGGTTGATCTCTCCGTTTAATTTTGGGAACATTTGATTGTCTGATTATTTTATTTCCTAATTAACTTTTAATGTTAATTGTTAACTTTAACGTTTACTTAACCCCTAAGTCTAATCACAGTTAATTTTTGAAATTCAAACTTTAAATTTAAATACTCATTTGAATTCAAACTAAATTAGTTTAAATCTAAAAACTTCAAATGCTCATAATTTCTTTTTGAGCTCCGTTTTCAGCATATTATATATGAAAATATATTAAAATTTCACCATGAACACTATGGAATTACTTTATGGTCAAAATCCAACTTTTATAAAATTCCATTTTTATCCCTACTCTGACTAATTGAATTTATCTTAATTTACCTTTTTAATTAGGGTTGATTTTGCGGGGTGTTACGTTCTCCCTCCCTTGAAAAGGATTTCATCCCAAAATCTTCGAAGGGGCAAATAGTGTAATGCAGAATAACATCTATGTTATACAACCAAGTTATCTGCACAACCATCTGCTCAACCAAAGTGCAATATGATTATATATTGCAAACATACTATAAATGAGCTCAATCTTAGCGTGAGTATGTGACGTGTTATGCAAGTATGTATGCAAATACCCTAAACATGCATAAAACTACTATATGAGTGTAAAGGAATAGAAAAAATACAGCAACCATTTCCAACCATCCAATCTAGCAACCACGATGCAAACAAAATCCTAATTTTGGAAAGAAGATTATTCGAAGAAAGGCTTATGATGAGAAGTCCTCATGCCTTCCACAAGATTTTCTCCCCATTGTACTCAGACCAGTCTAATTTCTTTATTGTGGAACTTTCTAGTTCCGTGCTCCACAATGCATGTAGTGGCACAGGATGTTTAACGACCCACAAATTAATCGCTTTAGAATTTTTTTAAAATATTCAAATATAAGATTTTTTAACATAAATGATAATATTTGGAACTATATATAATATTGGTAATCTTATTTTGAATAAATATTATAAAAATATATACTTTGGAAGAAATATCGGTAAAATGACCAAAAACTGTTTTATCAATAAACGGCTCTTAGACCATCGGACATCGTGCACAGAGCTGGATACATACAATTATTTATATATATGAGTAAGAATATGTAATAAATTATTTATTTTATTTTTGAAAATAAAATCTCTTTATGATATCATCAATGATATCGCTATTTCGGAATAAGTGATTTTTGAATTTAAATTGAGTTTAAATGATTCAATAATTATTTTTGTTACTAAATATGCCCTTTTAATTAATATATAATGATAGAAATATTATTAAAAAACTTTGTTTACAAATATATATATATATATACATATATTAAATGAGAATTGAAAATATGTCGGAACAAAATTGGAATCCATAATGATTCAACGTAGAAAAGTGTGCAACGTTGCGAATCAATTGAGATATACATATGCACACATACATGTACATATAAATGAAAACATTCATATGCACACAAACACATATACACGTACATATATACTTATATAATTTTACATACATACATACATACATACATACATACATACATACATACATACATACATACATACATATATACATACATACATACATACATACATACATATATATATATATTAGAAATTACCTAGGATATTTTCCTAAAAACTCAACCCTCAAGTAAAACCAAAGTCAACATCTTACACCCTAAGTATAAGCACATGGACACGTGCATGAGGAGTGCATGCTCGGCCATGAATGATGACATGAGAGGGGGAAGTGGTGCTGATGAAATTATGATGTATTTGTGTGTAAATATCATGATATTTTTATTCTCATTTTTGCCTATAAATAGAACCTACCTCTCTTAACTTCAGTTACACTTTTCTTCATAAAATTCCTAAGCTCTACCTTCTTCTTCTCTACATTAATGGCTTCCATAGCCTAATAAAGAAAATATTACAAAATCAAAACAAATTTATGCCAAAATCAATCGAAATCTATACCACTTCAAACCAAAGTTCAAGCTAGTGATCTCTTCCTTCTCCTCTACCAAGGACATGTGCAACCAAGCCCTCCACCACCATTTTCCAAACAAGGCCATGCACTTCCAAGCCTCCAAGACCAAGGCCAAACCCCTCAGGAGCAATTGAGCTAGTAGTCGTGAGTTTCGATTTTGAGAGAGCGGAGCTATATCCGTTCTAAAGTTAGTAAGATCAAAAATCAAGTGAGAAACTATATGTATATGTATATGTATATGTATATGTATATGTATATGTATATGTATATGTATATGTATATGTATATGTATATGTATGATGTGATTACTATGGAAGTTTACTTTGCATTAATCATCGAGTATTAGTCGTTTTAACATAGTTGTTTAATTGTGTAAACAAGTCATGTTAAATACACATCAATACTACACATGAAAATCACTTTCTGAATCAAGTTATAAAAGTGGTATGAAATCATTTAACCGCTTTAAAATGAATTAAAATGCTTCATAAATGTTTTACAAACCCTAAATCCAATTTGATGAAGTTTTGACAAGTTATGAAAACTGAGTCAAAAATTGGCATGCCGCACATCGGTAGTTTACGATTTCACGCTGTAAAAGTTTAAATCCATATATATGGTGGATTCAGAGACAGAATTCCTTTTAGTTAGAATTTGATAAAGTCTTATAATCATATTTTTCAAACAAAAGAAAAGGATCAAGATTTCGTTTAGTACATTTTGAAATATGAGCAAAATAAGTTTTCAAAATAGTCGTGGTCTAGCACTTCGGAAACCAAAGTGACAAATTCTTTATAAATTATATTTTTAATTCTTTAAAAGTATGAAATAAATTCTATTAATATTTTAAAATGTTTTAAAAGAGATTTTAGTTATAAAAATGGATTTCTAAGTGATAGAAAAGTTGTTTTGATCAAATAGGCCATAAAAGCACTATTCGCGGCACTTTTTACAACACTTTTGATAACTTTTGAAATGTGGCTTTAAACTTAAGTATTTTTCCTAAATATTTTACAAATGTTTTAAAATAAATAATTAAGTACTTTAAAGATCATTCGAAGGTTTTTAAATTATGAAAAGTGTTTAAACAAATGATTTAAAGAAAAGCTTTATAAATAGGTGATTTTATCTTGGCTCTAAAAGCCGATGAATAGACTGGATTTTTCTATCCATGAGATATGAATGTGTGGTGTTTGACTAAAGGAGATGTATAAGAGCAGTCCTGGCTCACCTGGATTTTTCTTGGACGAGGAATAGATAAGGTTGAAATGTTGGAAACGAGGCAAGTATAAAGATTTAATTTTTCCAAATTTAGTACAACTTGGATCATATAGAAATAATCTTCTTATACATGGTATTAAATTATGAGGAGGGATCCCATACTATCCGTGTGAATTTAAAAGGCAATTTCACCATTATTCGACGGATAGTAAAGGTTGAATACAGAAATTGATGTTAAGTAGAATTAGTATAATTTCTATTGATCCATTTTAACACAATAATGTTTTCAAATATAAATTATGAAAATGATTTGATATTTCCAAAGTTAAAGACTGTTTAACGATTCCATATATACCAAAAACAAAAATTTTGAAGATATATTCTCTAGAAGATATTTTGGTAAAGAGAAAAGTAATTAATCAAATGATAAGCACCTATTTACTTAACATCATTTTATCGATGATTGGTTCTAAGGAACCATGGTCGGATTTGAATGATTCTTATTCAAAAACCACTTCGAAATAATTTATGAATTCGAAAGTGAAGACACATTAAAGACAATGAAGTTGAAGGTGGGGATCTTCATAACAGAAGGACTGCTTATTGATAATTTCGGAGTAACTCCTAAGATAAATAAATAAATAGCAGTGGTCCCATCGTTCTGAGATCTTCGCATGCAAGGACTACTCGCTACTTATTCTAGGGGTAATGCCCGACAGGATGTGGTAGAAGACTGCCTTCGGTTTGTCCTGTTTCTGGACAACTTGTATGGATGAATGTCTAACATTTCATTCCTAAGATCACAATACATTGATCTCTACAAACGTGCACCTGTTTGGTTGTGTTGGAGGCAACCCCTCTTACGCTTAACATCCTTTTCTACGACGTGCAAGCTCAGAGATTGTACTTTTTTTGAAATTAATAGTGTGTTATTGGAAATTGAAATATGGTGTTTTAAGTGAAAATGTTCTAAGAAAGGTAAACGTTACCTCAAGCCTCACACCCAGGGAATTGTGAAACATGGGTTGCTTTAAGGCTAAGTGGATCGCAACCATTAGGGTATGATATCATCATTCTAGATTTTATTTCTACCTGCTATAATGTCGGGTTTTAATTTATCTGGTGTATGCTATGGGATCCCAGATTGGTCGGTAACGGCGAGGATAATATCATATTCGATGGTGTTTGTACCATCTGTTGGTTTCGGTTAGGCCGATCTTAATTCACAAAGGTTCCAAAGATGTCGATACTCGATACATTCCTCTAGAAATGTACTATACGGGAGGTACTCCCTTATCTCGCTATTCATTGAAATACAAATCTCCAATAAGTGCCTTCGGTTTTAGTTGTAAACCTATTATGCTGTCAAATTTAACCGACGTAACAATTTCGGATAATTAGAATATGTTTATTTTGAAAAGATTTTAAAGAATGTCATTAAAAATAATACACCAGTTTTTATGTAGAAATGATTTGGTTATCATAAGGTAAAAACTTATCCTGTGTTTATGTGCGGCATGGCCTTACGAGATACCCTTTTATTTTCCAAATACTCGTATTTTTAGTTTCTCACACCAGTCTCATGACTGACCCGGAGTTTATTTCCCTTTTCCTTTAGACTCTGGGTGCGTTATTTTCTCGGGGAGCCAAGTGCCAGATAACTTAGAGCATTTTGGAAGGAGCATGGAGCATGAAGACTGGAGGGTCCTTTTGTCATTAGTGACCTATTTCAAGTTTCCACTGTATCATGTAGTATGTATTTACTATCTACCAGCCTCTTTAAGAATAGGCAGTTATAATTATCCTTAGCCGGGTTAATACTTATCTAAATTTGATGAATCATTTGGAGTGATTGTATGTGCTTTCCATATGTATAATTAATGAAAATGTGAGATTCTGCTGTTATTTTATCTTTTATCTTTATTTCTTTTAAAAACTCCTGATTATCTACCTCTCCGGCATTTAAATTTGTAGCATGTGAATACCGATAATGTATTAGTGTCGATCTTCGAGGGTTGAAAAGGCGGGTCATCACAATTGGTATCAGAGATTAGGTTGAGCGAACAACTAAGCCTTGATGGGTTGACTCATTAGATATGGGGTTAGTAATACCCTAGAATGAGTTTGGTTTATGAGAAAGCGTATTTGTAATTTTATCCAAATAAATCCATCTATGCCATTTTATGCTTAATACACATTCTCTAAGATAATTCGTCTATAATTCTAAAGATATTTCCTTATTATATGTAAATAGTAGGAGATGAGTAATCGAAGAGGACAAAAGGTAGGTAGCAACACTACGACCATAAATGGTCGATCAAATGCTACAGTAATTGAGGAAGCGGTAATCATTATGCAATCTCAAATTGACTTTGCAACTCTTTACAAGAATTATACTGGCTTAGAAAGGAAACCATTCCAAGGAAATGAGTCTATTATTAAAGTGCAAGCATGGCTTTGCTTATATGAAAGAATATTCAAAGGAATGAACATAGAGGATGATCAAAAGAGGTTCTTAACTTGCTGGAAATTGTAGGGAGAAGCTTTAACGTAGTTGGAATCCATCACTTTGAATGATTCTAAAGACAATTTTTCAGGGACCAGATTTAAAGAAGAATTCGAAGAGCGCAATATACCTACAGTTGGAAAATCCCGTCTTCATAGAAATTTTATGAACTTGAAACAAGAAGATATGTCTATGGAGGAATACTCAAATAAATTTACCGAGTTATTTCATTTTGGCTGGGACTAATAGACATGCCATTAAAGAAGAATGAGATATTTACTATAGGAATGAAAGAGCAATATCAGGACTAAATGACCACATATGTAAAGGGAACTTTTATGGACCTATTGGATATGGGTTTCTGATATAAAGTATTGGATAAAAGGAATCCGATAGTAGCCCATGGAAACAGCAACAAACAGAAAAAGAGAATGAAGCAGTGGTAGGGAAAGAATGGTGGAGGATATCAAGAGAACCATTATAAGGATGTTGTTTGTTAGAATAGCCTGAAGAAAGGCCATTTTGCAACAAACTATAGGAGTCCCAAGGTGCTGAAGCAGCAGCAAGGAACCGTCTCTCCTACAGTTCAGAAGAGTATTTGTTACAATTGCCATCAACCGGGACATTGGAAAAACAAGTGCCCATTAATGAAGAGGGGAGAATAGATCAAGAATTATGCTATAAAGAATGAGCCTTCAACCTCTGAAGGTGTGAAGTGCAAGGTAGTCCTAGAAGGTAATTTATATGTTAATGATAACTCGGTTAGAGTATTATTTGATACTGGGGCTTCCCATAGTTTTATTCTATGAAATTGGTGATAAGTTAAACCTTTCCCATAGTTTTATTGCTATGAAGTTGGTTGATATGTTAAACCTTACCCCAAAAATAGTAGAAACTCCTATCCGCGTATCTAATTCCATAAGCGGTACGATCGATCCTTGTATGATCTGTGTAAATGTACAATTACCTAACAAACCCATCAATTCTTATGCAACCTATTTGTCCTTGATTTCGTTGGGTTTGATATTTTACTCGGAATGGATATGCTATCTAAGTATAGAGCTATTCTAGACTACAATAATCGAATGATTATATTAAAAGCCATGACAAGAAGGGTGTTAGACCAAATAATATGTGAAGAACCTAACCTAGTAAGAGATAACTTCATATGTGCGTTAGATTATTCTCAAATGGATTGGAAAGAATATCGAATGTTAAATCATTTTAAGATGTTTTCATAAAAGTTAAAAGTTTGCCCCCACATCGAGAAATTGAATTCCGTATTGACTTAATCCCTGATGTTGGATCTGTTATTCACCCTATTTATAGGACGGCTCCAAAAGAAAATTTTATGGTGGAAAAATAAACTAATGAATTATCAACAAAGGGCTAACTAGATCAAGTCGCTCAAGTTAGGGTGCAACTATGGTTTTGTGGCAAAATCTGATGGCTCCATAAGACTGTGTGTAGACTATCAAGACCTAAATAAGCAAACGATAAAAAAAAGTATACTCTACCCCACATAAACGATTTATTTGATTAATTACATGATGATAGGATATTCTCAAAAATGGATCTAGTTATCGGATTTCATCGTTTGAGAATAGCAAAAGATTGCATTCCGTTGACTGCATTCCGAGTGCCAGATAGTATCTATGAATGGTTGGTTATGTCTTTTGGGCTAACCAACAACCACCTATTTCGTCGACCTTACGAATAGTGTATTGAGAGATTTACTCAACAAATTCATGTTGGTCTTTATTTATGATTTTCTCATACATTCGAAGACTAAAGAAGAGCATGAAAGGCATTTGGAATTGTGTTGGAGATATTGAGAAGGAATGTGCTGGAAGCAAAATTTTCAAAATGCCGTTTCTGGGAAAAAGTGGTAAGATTCCTAGGACATATTGTGTCAGGGGATGGAGTTTTAATAGACCCAGGAAAAATCTTAGCTATACAAGATTGGAGACAATAATAGTCTCCGAAGGACATCCGTAGCTTCTTGGGACTAGCCGAATATTACTGGAGATTTATACAAGACTTCTCCGCAATTTTCTCTCACTTAAAAAAGTTGAAAATGAAGGATGCTAAGTTTGTGTAGACGCAGAAATGTAAAGAAGCATTTTAGGAACTCAAGAAGAGGTTAACTATTGCACCTGTACTAGCTATTGCTGAAGAAAGCAGCGGTTTAACCATGTATACTGATGCTTGTAGGGAAGGAATAGGTGTAGTTCTAATGCAGCATGGAAAGGTCATCGCATATGCATGTAGATAACTAAAGATCCATGAAAGGAATTATGTGATACATGATTTTGAGCTAGTAGCCATGGTGTTTGCAGTAAAAATATGGAGATATTATTTGCTGCGTGAAAACTTTAATCTCTTCATGGACTACAAATCTTTGAAATATCTTTTCACTCAAAAAGACTTGAATATGAGGCAACAACATTGGCTAGAATTTCTCGCATTGTATGAATTAATATTTTATATACAATCATAAAATCCAATGTTATAGCAGATGCGCTAAGCAGAAATCATGCCATTATAGCTCATTTAGTGGTGTGTCCAGCATTGGTATGTCGTATAAGGGAGAATCAGCTCAAGGATCCAGTTATTGCAAGGATAGCCAGAGAAGTAGAGAAGAATGTAAAACCAGGAAGATGGATAGGATTCAAAGTGGATACAAAGAATTTTATGAATGAATGGAAGGATATGTGTTCCCAATGTTGATGGGATTAGATAGAAAGCTTTAACCGAATGTCACAATTCTTCACTCGCAATACATCACAGAGTTACTAAGACGTATAGAGATATGAAAAGGCTTTCTGGTTGGGTAGTATAAAGAGAAATACTTCCATCCATGTAAGTAAATGAGAAAATTATCAGCAGGTCAAGAGTGTTCAGCAGAAGGTTGCCGGACTACTCCAACCACTCAAGATTCCAAAATGGAAATAGGACCAAATATTTGTGGATTTCATCGATGGCTTGCCTCGGTCAAGGAAAGGGAATGAAGGTGTATGGGTTCTCATTGATAGATTGACTAAAAGCGCACACTTCATCCTAGTAAAGCCCACAAGAACAACCTCAAGCTTAGCTTAGATATATATGAGGGAGATTGTTCGACTATATGGAATTCCAACCAGCATCATAAGAGTTCGAGATCCAAGCTTTACCAGTCGGTTCTGAGAAGCCTTACAAACAACTTTGGGAACAAAGTTGGATATGAAAACCGCATAATATCCATAGACTGATGGAAAAACTGAAAGAGTAAATAGGATATTAGAGGATCTTCGGAGAGCATGTGTATTAGACTTTGGAGGTTCGTGGGAAAGCCAGCTTCATTTGGTAGAGTTCTCTTACAATAATGGCTATCAAGCCAGTATTGATATGGCACCTTATGAAGCCTTGTATGATCGCTCGTGTAGATCCCTAACATGTTGGATTGAAACTAGAGATCGGTTAGAACATGGTCTTGATAAGATCCAAGAAGCTTCAGAGAAAGTGGACGTGATTAGAAAAAACTGAAAGAATCATAAAGCAGACAGAATAGTTACTGCGATCAAAGGCGTAGAAATTTAGAATTCTAAGTTGGAGACAAGGTAATTCTGAAGATCTCTATGATGAGTGGAGTTGTGAGATTTGGAAGAATGGGCAAGCTAGCTCCTCGATATATTAGACCTTTTCCCATTCTATGGCGAATTGGCCCATTAGCCTATCAAGTAGAACTGCCAGAGAGGTTGTTAGGTGTACATAATGTGTTTCACGTATCTTGTTTATGTAAGTATGTATATGATCCGGAACAAATCATAGAAACAGCTGCCCAGGAGAACTTAGAAGTAAAGCTGGTATCAAACAACTTGATAAAATAATGGATCAAGATGAGAAGCGATTAAGGAGACAGGTTGTGCAATCAGTTAAAGTTCAATGAAGTGGTGATGCTAATGACTGTACATGGGAAATAGAGGATAGGATAAAGAAGGTATATCTAGAGTTTAGGATAGATGTATAACTTTCAAATATTGTATCGAGATAGTGTGCTCACCACATGTGGTGTACTTATGATAGCTTTGTATATATTTCCTAATATATGAGAGGGGAGTTAGAACAACAAGTGTCCATGAGTAGAAATCTTGAGTCTTACCAATTCATTACTTGGGCAACATATTTTAAAATAAGAATATGTATTGCATACATAAAACCATTTAATACTTTTTATAAGGAAAGGGGAGGGGCCCACAATCAACCATTTAATACCTTCCATACCTAAATCAGGTTATTAAATCTCATAACCCAAATCCCATGTCATAAGTATCTTACAATGCAGAGATAGAACCTAAGCCACTTAATACATTTTATTGAAAAGTAGATATACGTCGACAATTTAAAACGTCAATTGAGGCAGACCCTATCATTTAATACATGTTCCCAAGGCGGGCCCCATATAGGTATTTATCTAACTGACATTGTATAGAAATCTCTTCGAAAACTTGGTAGTTCCTATTGAAGCTGAACTTTTCGAGATATCCTTAATCATGCCTAAACCTAATCCCGACTGTGATGACCCGTATTTCGAAAGGTTTAAATCGATAATAATCCCCATATATCCAACTTAAACAATCTGAAACATAGATAATCAATGGGGTTAAATAAGAAAAACAAAAAAAGATGAAGAAAAAAACCCCGAATCTCATAGCAGGAACGATAAAATATAATACTTAAATAATAGTTCATGAAGCTGTTTACTTTACATTTAACTATAATCTATACACATTTATCAGAGTTATATATATACACATCAGGGATAAGAAATCACTATACAGGATGGCATGAATAAGGGAATAATAATAATAGTAATATACCAAAATCTTCATCTTCGTACTCCACAGAATAATCTTCAATATGTTGAAAAAACTTAGGACTGGCCCAAGCGTAATGAAAAGACAAAACACTTGAGTCAAGGCTAAAATACTCTTATTAAGTCAAATCAATATCACAAAATATGAGTGCAATAATTTATGAGATATTACGGGATTTTCCATCTCCTAAGGATCCATTATACTATTTATATACAATAATATAGGCTATAATATATAATATCTATGAGTAAAATAAATATCAAAATGGCGTTAAGGCTTTACATTGATCCACCTTAACACATTTACACGGTTGAAACCAAAGTCGTAATGGGCTCGTATATGGATAAATAGGACAAGGCACGTAGGGCAATGCCCAAAGTAGGATTCTACCAGCTCACCCTTTCTGGCTGGTCGTAACCCATCCGTGACCGACCGTGACAATACGAGTGATCAACATCGCTAGAGGTAGCTAACCTAATTGGCCAGACATAGGCTCATATTTCAGTCATTTTAATTATGACACAAGCGTCAAGTCTATCCATCATCGTTCTCTTACTTCATTCCAGTAAATGTCGCCAATTCAATCACTACATTCTGGATATCATCCACCGTGTACACGGTTTGTCAAAGTGGTTCCAATATTGACAGAGAGTATGCCAATAAGAGGCCCCGGTCTCTTTAATAACCAATCATCGTTTTACACACCGGTTGGTTCTTATATATTTTGAAAACAATTCGTACTGAATATCAAAATATCATATTCGCTTCAAAAATCGAATTCATTTCAAAATCATCATATTCACTTCAGAAATCATATTTACTTCAAAGTATTAATTCAATTTGATATACCTATTTTACTTCAAACTTGATTTGAATTACAGTTTCGGATATAATTCACTTTAACCCAATTCGCCTCTAAATCCAAGATTTAAATATAAACATTCCACCCTTCTACAAGTTTGAATTTTTTGAATATATTTTAAATAGTTTTAAAATAATTAAATAGTTAAAATAGTTTAATAGAAATAGTTTGAGTATTGAAAATTGTCTATATAATAAAATAGTTTGGAAAATCAAAATAATTTAAATATTTAAAAAAAATAGATTTGAAATAGTTTATACTAAAATAATTTATTTAAAAATAGTTTCAAAGTCAAACCAATTCAATCTCATATTCCCAATTAAAATCAATTCCAATTTCCATTTTGATTTACTCAATTCAATTCCGATTTCAAGTTGAATTCAATTTCAATTCCAAATTCAATTCAATTCCAATTTCAAATTAATTTCAACTCTAATTGTAACATCCCGGTATTTCATGCCATTCGCATCCACACATGTCGTACTTGAATTGATCAAAATATCAAATTGTTAATTTATATTTGGCAAAACTAGCATATACAGTAAATAAATCAATCACAAAATAACAGACGCAGAGTAACATAACAATCAGCAGCGAAAACAAATGATAGTAGTTCATGAAGCTACTATATATATATAGTTAAAACAAGATACAACAGAAGTCTCAAATACATAGAAGTCTTAATACAATAGTCAAATAACAAAATCTGAATATATCACTGGAGTCAGCTGAATAACTGCAAGCTAAATAGATAGTTGGATTCCCAAGCGAAGCTCCAAACTCCAAAGGTGAGTCACAAATGCCATGACACTCAGTCTGACTCGAGCATAAAGCAAAACACAAAACACTCGAGTCTGTGTAACGACCCAGTATTTTCAACCATTCGCATCCGCACATGTCGGACTTGAATTTTTCAAAATACCGCGTTGTAAATAAAATTTGGCAAATCTCAAAATATACAGTAAATAATTAATCACAGAATCACAGACACAGAATCAGAATACTCGCAACGGAATTTAAAATACTTAGTGGTTCATGAAGCCACTATAAATAGTCTCAATCAAATAAAAATTACATAGTCTTTAATCCAAATATAGTTTTAAATCATCAGTAGAACAATCCAAATGTCCACTAGTCTTGATTTCAAAAATTTAGATAAAGAACTGGGAAGGAAGTTTGCCAGCAGCTTAAAAGTGATCTACAGAAATCCTAGCTCCGGGATGAAACTGAACTGCAACTCAGGCTGACCCGAGCGTAACATAAAACATAAACACTCGAGTCAGGACATACATACTTATATAGTGTAAGCAAATTCAAGTGTACTGTAATATAGAGCAAGTAACTTAAAGGATGCTTGGGACCGCCCATCCTCTAAGGATCCGTTAAACTATTTACTATGTAGTAATACTTCGCTATTATAATAGTGTCTATTAGTAAAATAAACTTACTTTTAAATAGCGTTAAGGCTTTACATTTTCCACCTTAACACATAATATATTCCCATAGTCTATACAGTACCGTAATCTCCCCCGGAATGGGCGTCGTCGGAGGGCACTCCATAGGTATGGTACAAAACCAAAATCGTATAAGGCTCGCTATGGTAGGTGACACGGCACAACTAGGCAATGCCAGGGTAGATATACCAATTACGCATCCGGACCGATGGAAACGCGTCGCGTGCAGCTACCGCCCACCGCGAACAACACTCCCAAATCAAAGGTGCGCACCAAACAATCACAAAAGCAATAGAATGGCATACGAAGAAGTGCGTCCGATCAGAGGTGCTACCTCATTAATCCGTCAATCGCTCCTGTTTTAGCCACCTTATGCCAACTCACGGGAGTTGGATCCACGTATTTACCTCAAAGAAAACGTCACCACCATCCTACTTCATTCTGGAATCTCCACCGCATACATGGTTGTTAAAGTGGTTTTCGGTATCGACAGAGAGTATGCCAGATATCCGATCCCGGTCTCTTTAACAAACAAACGTTATTATAACCCGTGGTTACAACTTTTAGAAATGGTATTTATACTTTAAAAATCAAAATAAGTTTCAAGTACATTTCAATACCATAATATCATTTCAACTATCATTTATTTAAACATCAGTCATTTTATTTAATATAAAATATCATTTAAATCTATTCAATTTATTTAGGAATTAATTTGTCTTTCAACTCACATTTAAAAGTTAAATTCTTCCATTTAAAACCATTTAAAGTCAATTCCTTATTTTTTATTAATTACATATTAAATTCCAAAATTTAAGCCTTTTTCCCCAAAGATTATTTCCATTTATTTTAAACAATCTGAAAATTCAGTTTCCATAGCATTTATAAAACGCCACCTAAAGTCTGTAAGTCAAAACAGTTCATTTATAAAAGACAGCATTTAAGTGCTGTAATAAATTATTAACTTAACAATCAAATTTTAAATTCCCAAATATAACTTATTATCAATTATTTTCTTAACTAAAACTCACTTTTAACAAAATTTCAGAATTTTCCAAAATAAGTTATATTCCAAAAATTTTACTTAAACATTTATTTATTTAACATTTTGACTTATTCAAAAATCATTATAATTTTATAAAAATCCTTTAAATACATTTGAACCAGAATATTATAAATTCCCATTTAAAATATTTTTAAACATTTCAGAAAAATATTATATAAACCACGGGTCTGTATATAGTTTTCTAGCCTAGGTCAAGTGATATGGATTTATATCATTTCAATCCGCAATTTACAAAATCCGGGTTCTATCATTTCAAACCCGCAATCCCAAGTTAACAAATAAATAATTAAACAATTAAATAAATGAACAAATGATTATCGTTCAGGCCTATCATTTCAGCCTATAACGATCTCAAATTTACAGGGAACTTACAGTGATGATTTAATCAGTAAATAAGCATTACATAGTATAACTGCAATAATATTACAATAGATAAACAACTGATGAGGTGTCAATTTAAAATAAGGTTTAACATCATACGCTTATATCACAGGCATATAAAATTTAAATAAAAGTTTACAATTACACTTGTGATAAATTCACAGATATATATAGGTATGTTTGTCTGGTGAGAAATACTCACCTGAATGCTGCAGAAAGTTTGATTTCCAACGATGGTGACACTTGGAAAAAAGAAAACGCACAGAAGCACGATCAAACTGATGCAGAGGCTGCGACCAGATTTATATTTTGAAAAGGGAACGAATCAAAACTAAGAAATTTTTTAACCCGAAATTCTCAAAACAAAAGGGAACGAATGGAAATAAATTCGCCCCATAGGCTCGACTACTCCACCACACGGTTAGACTACGTTCTCAAAGCTCGGTTCAAATATTTTCCCGTTACTTACTTTCACCCCTTTTTATTTCTACAAGTGGCGGAAACACTATTAATTTAAATCTAATTCTCGGCATCAGAAAAGAATTTTATGCGCATAACGTTGATAATACACATACACTAACAATACTAATTATATGAACACTTCTTCACTAGTACAAAAACCCTCCTACATCCGATTCTTATATTTGCTTATTCAATTATTATTATTAATTATTTTCCTTCTCTAACTACTGTTGCAACCTAGTTTGGACACTTATGACCCACACGCATACTTTCTCCTCCATTCATATTTTTTTTATTCTACTCTATTATATTTTGGGTAAAGTTTAAATTGGTCAAATTCACTACTGAAAATCTTGAAGGATGGCTAGATGACATAAAACCTTAGTTATCAGTTTATGAAAAATTTTCGTGCAATTTTATTTAGAGGAGAGGCTGACATCAGTGGTAAAGGAGGAGGGCAGGGATATAGTGGTGAAGGAGGAGTCATAGCCTAAGGTAGTGGAGTTTTAAGCCTTTGCGTGAACAAAAAAAGAGAGAAAAAATGGAAATAAAGAAGAAGAAAGCAAAGGAGGAAGAAGGAAAAATATAAACATAGGCCATACCTGATGCTGCATGCGAGAAGAAACTGAGATGAAATGAAAAATTATGTGAGGCTTGAATTTATAGGAGAATATTGGGTTGCTTTGTATGCAAGGAAATGGTGAATGAGATCAGGGAACAAATATATGCAGAGGTTATTGATTTTTCCAGAGGAGATTATTTTTTCCGTGAATTAAGTGTAGATAAATGGTAAGGTACGATAAATTTCGAAGCTAAAATGCACATTCTTTTTGATTTCTTCTCAGAGGATATTTGCGTGCTTTAAGGTGAACAAAAATAGGAAGAAAATAAATTTAGATTAACTTGCACGGTAGCTTGGATTTACACAAAGAAACAGACAGGAATATTAGGCAACATTTGTACACATTTCTTTTCTCCTTTAAAATTTTTGGAAATAATTACGTTTATTAAAAAGAAGAAACGGTAAAGTTTTAGCAAAGATTTTATGAAAAATTTAAACAAATATTGAATGCGTTGATAAATTTTTGGCAAAGATAATATTTTTATTTGATTTGAACGTGTAAAAGAAGAAAGCCGCATGATTTTCCTTTGATTTTTTCAGAAATCTCGTTCTACAGGTGAGGAAATAAATTTCTTTCATTGATTGCAAACGTTTCCGGTGGCAAGCATTTTATTTTGTAAATGCATTCTTACGTGCACGAATTTAGGAAGAGGAAAAACAAAATATCTAGGAAATATTTGCTCTTGCTTTAAATAAGAAGTAAATGTGACAAGGGTGGAGAAACAGCAAGAAATTATTGCTGAGAATGGTAAAAGAAAATCACAGATTATATACCTATTAACCAAATGAAGTTGTACATGGATTTGAAATTTTTATAATCCGCATTGATTTATAAAGAAACGGCAAAGTTTTACTAGACAAAGATTTATACCAAATTTAAAGCAAATTGAATGCGTTGGTTTTTATTATCAATACGTTTTCCTATATACGTTATTTATACCATTAAATATCGTACCCTCTTAAATGCGAAATTATCAGTTAATTAATATGCTATAAATTCTTAACATTTATTACTAAATTAAAAAGATAAAACTTTGGCATCTCTCTCTGATTCTTATTACCATTAAAAGGTGATTTATTATCCAAATGGACCAAATATTACAAATTTTTAAAGCAAGTATATAATCCAATTTTTATTTAAATTCCAATTAGAGTTATCCTTAAACAAAGTGAAACTTTCATTTATTCTTTAGCATTTTGGAAATGATTTGATCAAATTAAAATATATATAAATTGGGAATTAAATTTTACTGGAAAGAGAAAAATAACGTAAGAAATATGGGTAAAGAGAAAAACGCATATGAAATAGGCAAGCAGATAGGAGAATGGATACTGCGCATGACTGAGATTTAGGAGAAAATTATGTTTTGAAAATTGCAAGAAATAAATTTTGTTGAATGGGAAAAAATCTATGGAAATCAAATTTTTAAAGCAATGCGTTGAATTTAGAGGCAACATACTTGATTTGAACGCTAGAATATTCCTTCCCTCTAAAAACACATGCCACTGATAAATTTACTCATTTACACTAAGGTCATATTTTTAAGAATGTGTACCATAGCCATAATATTTTATGCCCAAAATATACCGAAATAACGGATTAAAATTCTATATATATATGGTATTTATTCCCTAAATTTACGCGCCCTTTAAACGCGTAATTACCCAGTTCATTTATACACTATAAAAATTTAAAATTTACTACTTAAATGGAATAAAATTTGTTTACATTTTTTTTTCTTCTGATCTATTTACCATTGACAAAGAAATGTATTATTCAAAATATTATTTAACTTTAAAAGGTAGATAATCCATTTTATAGCTAAGGTAAAAATTATTGTGTTGTTTTAACAGTCCAGAAAAATAGAAAATTGGCGAACGTTTATAAAATTGAACAAAGAAAAGTGTTGATTCTTAGAGTAAAGAAACGGAAAAGAATATTTGATTTGAACGTTATTGAAAAGTCAATGGGTTTTATTTATTAAATATGTGGAGTCAACGGAAAGAAAATTTATTCCTTTTCCACTTAAAATGCATGTATACTGATTTATTTGATTATTTATATCCAAGGTAATAAATTTAGACGCGTGAAAAACCGATGCAAAACACGCGCCCAGTTTCATAATAAAAGTGACGCTTTTTAAATTTACGCGTTCTCTTATGTAGTAAATATACGTTAAAAATATTCCATCAATAACACGCATTTTAAACGCGTAATTAAATAGTTTATTTATACACTAAATTTTTTTCAAATCTTATTTCTTAATCAAAACTTGATTTTGCTAGAAATTAAGTTATTTACCATCTTTGACAAAAAACCCAAATTTCCAATTAAAGTTAATTCTTAACCACGCCAAAATTTTAGAGATCTTATTATTTAATTAAAAATTTGGTCAATTGTTTTTTTTATAATCACTTTAAAATTTAGATTTTTATATAATAAACCCTAAAGTTTTAAAAATACAAGTGAAAAATAGTTGTTAAAAATTTGGGTTGTTACAGTCTGGATTAACATTCTTATATCAATAAATCCAACTCAAGTGAAATATCAACAGAAATACAAGTAACTTAAGGATGTTTAGGATAACCATCCTCTAAGGATCTGTGGAACTATCTACTATGTAGTACAATACGCTATTACAATATGTCTTAGTAAAGTAAACTATTAAAATAGCGTTAAGGCGTTACCCATATCCCACTTAACACACACACACACACACATATATTCCCATAGTCTATACAGTACCGTAACTTCCCCTGTAAACTGTAGGCTTACCAGAGGGCATTCCATAGGTATGGTACAAAACAAACTCATAGTGGTCTCGATATGGTAGGTGACACGGCACCACTAGGCAATGTCAGGGTAGATATACCAATTACACTTCCGGGCTGGTGGTAATGCACAGCCGTAGCTACCGCCTGCCTCGATCCATACTCCCAAAATCCGAGGATTGCACCCAATCAATCACAAAGTAATAGAATGACATCGAAGAAGTGTGTCCGATCGGAGGAGCTACCTCACTTGGCCCGTCAATTGCTCCTGTTTTAGCCACCTTAAGCTAACTCACGGGAGTCAATTCCACGTATATACCTCATATAGAATCGTCGCCATCCATCCTACTTCATTCTGCAATCTCCACCGCATACACAGTTGTTACAGTGGTTTTCGGTATCGGCAGAGAGTATGACAATAACCGATCCTGGTCCCATTAACAACCAAAAGTTATTATAACATCGTGGTCACTCCAAAATATCATACTTCAAAACCAAAATATCATATCCATTTCAAAACCATACCAAATCTGATATAATTATTCCCTTAAAATATATTCATTTCAAAAATCATAGTACTTCAAAGTTATAACACGTTCGAAACCATAACACTTTAAATTATAACACTTTGGGAATCATAATACTTTGAAAATCATAACTTTGGAAAACAATAACGCTTTCCTCTAAATAGTTTAGATATAAATAATAGTATATATAATAAAATAGTTTATAAAATAAAATAATTAGTATATTAAAATAGTTATCAGTTAAAATAGTTATAAGTTAAAATAGTATATATTGAAAATAGTTTATATATGTTAAAATAACTTATAAAATAAAATATCTTTTGTTAGTCTTTGAGATGATGGTTTTGATGACAACAACCTTAGGACTTGTTATAAAATATAAATACTAACATTATAGTTTAGATATATATGTATATGCAGGGTATAAACAAGTAGGTACCAAGAATGAAGACTGTACAGTATAGAGATTCAACACTGAAGATATCAAGATTGAAGACTCATGAGTATCAAGATATCAAGAGTTCAAGATTTCAATAGTACAAGATAAGTATTGAGTCTAGAATTATGTTTAAATTAATTGAAAGCACTTACATCTTTATTTAAAATTTATTCGTGGAATGGAATTCACTTTGAGCCTGTTAAAGGGATGGAACCCTAGTGGGATGGAACCCACGATAATACTAGTGGAACATATAGTGGTCCTACTTTGATTTCCACTAATTTTATAAAAATGCTTTTCAAAAATATATATTTCTTATTTTTGAAATTGTTTTCAAAACTTTCTTTTCAAAAATACATCTCTCTTGGTTTTAAATATTTTAGCCTCAAAACTATTTTTATCATTTTTAATATTTTGATTTAAAAATTGTCCTTATTTTTAAACCATCTCTTGTTTTGAATATTTAGCTTTAAAATATTTATATACCCAGATTTTAAATCAATTTACAGATTAAGATTATATATATTAAAAATTACTTTCCTAAATCTTTTATATGTTTAATCTATATTCAAATATATTTACAAAGTTTAGAAATTGTTTTGACAAATTATAGAAAGGGGATTTTCACTTCAAGGGCTTATTTGTGCATGATGATAAGTTGTAAGGACGCTACTTTTAAAAAATTAGTTTTAAGGACATTTTACAGGAAAAAGATAAAAGAATTTATCATTTTCAGTTATACAGAAATAATGATAAAATGATTTATCATTTTCCTGTATAACTTAAAAAGATAAATGAATTTATCATTATGCTGTAAATTGTCCTTAAAACTAATTATTCAGAAGTGCTATCCTTAAAACTAATTACTCTGCAAATAGAAGCCCTTCAACCTAATTTCCACTTATAGAAACCACTTTTAATTAGAAAACCGAAACATCAATTTTGTCTTGAGCATCCCTAAACTCCCTGTGTCGACATGGTGTCCCTTATTTTCAAATTTCAATTTTCAAAAGAAGTGTCTATTCGTTGTATCCTTTCACGAATAGAAATGGTCGTTGCTCTACTATAAATTCCTGTAAGTTCTAAACGAATTTTTTACCAGATTTCGTTTATTTTCTCTCCTCTTCATCTTCCACATTTATTCTAAAGAACCCTAAACTATACTCTGGCAAAATACCAAGTGAATCAAACTTGATTATCTCTTGTTTGATTCTCTGCCACTTTCTCCATAAGATCTTAGTGCTATTCAGAGTTATAGAATCTTTTTTAAATCAAACTGTTGAGTAAAAGGTTCGGCTGAGCCTTGAAATCAATTGGGTGCGGTAGTAGCCCTGGAAATCAATTACGTGATCTTGTAGCCTAGTTAAATCAAGAGAGTTTACCCTGGACTCGAATACAGGAGGTGTACCTCGTAGCCTTAAAACCGAGGGTGTAATCTGGGAGATTATTTTGATAAGAAATCTGTACGATTGTAAGAAACTAGATGTATGGTAACTCCGAACTAGTATAAAGTCCCGGTGTTTTCTTTCCTTTACTGCTTTTATTTAGTATTTGCATCTATGTCTGATTCTATGATTATAGCTGTGTCTGTGAATTGCATTTGTTGGTGACTGAATTACATAAGTTTCAAAAAGATTTAGAAAATCCATAAAACATTATTCACCCCCCCCCACTCTAGTGTTATTCCAACCTTAAGGTCTGTAATCTGCATTTATCACATTTGGTATCAGAGCATTGATTTTCAAAGTTTTCACAATCTGAATTTTTAAAAGTTGCTACCAACACTGGTTCTGTTAACACTATCACTAGTTCATTTGTAGAGGGTCAGTCTACTGCCAGACCACCACTTTTTAATGGCAGTAACTATGCATATTGGACATGTAGAATGAAAATATATTTACAGTCAATAGGTTTAGACACTTGGAATATCACTGATGTGCATGTAAATGTGAATATTTTTACCACCATATTTAATCTATTTAAATTAAATAAATGATCATATCGGGTATTTTAACTTGTTTAAACCAAAATTCAAATTATTTTCAAATTGTCACATATTCATCTTCATAAAATGGTCATTTCCATGCATTTATTAAAATTTGAAAATTAACTTGGAACTTTCTATGTTGTTTTGTAGGAAATTTGGTGAATTTTACAAGTGGTTTTATGATGATATATGTATACACAAAGAAGAAACAAAAGAATAAAGATGGAAATAATTCAAACTGAAGAACATGGAGAACCCCACCCACTTACCTTGATTTTTAATTATGAGATAATGCACATGCTAAAAGGCCATTAAAGCTTTATATACATTTAAGTGGGGGATTACTGAAGCTAATGACAACTTGGCAACCACACTTCCTACAAGGGGATTTTGGGCATTCCCAAAAATATGCATTAGGATTTCTAACTTGTATAAATACCCCTTATGTTTCATGTAACACACTTCTTACTTAGTCTCTCTTTTAGGCTCTCTTCTCTTAGTTTCTCTTAGTTTTAGTTTAGGCTCAAAAATAAATCAATCTCTCTTCTTTCTTTGCATGACTACTTAGCGATTTGTTTTTATTTTCAAGTAACTTTTTTATGCAATTTAATACATGTTCTTTTCCTTTTCTTGTTTATTTCCTTTCATGTTGTAGTGTAGTTTTACATTCATGCAAAGTAGAACAGTTCTAATTCTTGTTAATTAGCTCTCTTTTTCATTAAGATTTCATTTTCCTTTCATGTTGTTAGCTACATTTGTTAATCAAATGACAAATATTAGAGGCTAAACCCCTTCAATTTAGGGGTAATGAAGCTCTCTAATTATGTAGCTTCAACTATTTGTTAATTCATGCTCTCTTTTTATGCTTAATGATGATGATAGAAATGGTTTACTAGTCGTTTTTACTTTGAATTTGATAGTCTATATTGTGACACCAAATAGGCTATGCTTAACAATCACTAATACTAATTGCCTCTTCATCAAAATATGCTTATGGTAAAAGAAAGTGATTTAAATTAAAAATTTGATGGTCTATATTTCTAATCAATAGTTAATAGGCCATACTTAAAATAGCTTTCATTTTCATTGTCAAGTTTCGTGAAAGTTAGTAAGTGGTTTAAGGGGTGTGTTATAGTTTGATGGCTTATGTTGGCTAATCAATGGCACAAATAAGTCATACTTATGATAAGCATGTCAATTAAAGTACTTATGACTATAAAAGAGAGATCATGATTTCATACGTGTTGAACTACATGATCTATAGAGTGAATTTATTCTTTAAATTATCACTTAACTCTTATATTTGATTCTCTTTTCTTTTAGTTAGTTAGTTAATTCTCTAGTTTAACTTTCCATCGACTTTGGTTTAATTTGATCGAATAGAAATTTAAAATCATTAATTCCCTGCGGATCGACCCATATTCGCCACGTACTACAAGTGTACGTCGTGAGCTTGCGGTTATTTTTATTATAAATTTTTTTGGCGATTTTCTAATCCGATAGAAAATTTATCGTTAAACAAGTTTTTGGCGCCGTTGCTGGGGAATTTTCTTGATTTTAACTTTCCATTTTTTGAATTATTTTCGTTTGATTTTTGGGTGTTTATTTGCATATTAAAAAAATTGCATTTGTGTTTGTCATTTGATTTTTGTTTGCATTCCATTTGCGTGTTTTGTTGTTTTTTTTAGCCTTTTGTGTATTTGCATTTCTCTTTTATTAAAAAAAATTGCATTTGAAATAGTTTTCAAATCATCCTTGCATTTATTTAATTTTGCAGTTTCTATTTTCATTCCTGGTTTGAGAAGTTCAGACACTGTTTTCTAAGTTGCATTTCATTTTACATTTAGGTTTCAGATTTGTGTAAGCTATGTGCATTTGATTTGTTTTACTCGTCAATTTCAAGTATTCACAAACCGTTGCATTTCAGTTGCAGAAAGATTTTATTGTACATTTACACATTTGCACTCTACCTCACACCCTCATACTCTCTCTTTATCTGAATCTGCAACCGCAAGTAACCACCAGACAGCCTACAGGGATCACCGAAACAATCACCACAACTGACCATCATTGCTTGCAGTCGAAACTGCATTCAACCATCTACACCACTTCATTTACTACTGCTTGCAATAACTTCCACGACACTGTCATCAACCATCCCACTACAACTACAACATCGCCTGAACACAATACTGTCACATACAAGCTTCATCGACCTTTCTCTTTATCATCCATCAAACAGTGCATCTCTATTTCTGTCTTTATCTACAAACTGCAATTAGTTCACCCACCTGAAACAGTGCAGATCATCAAACCACTTCCACCACCACTACTGACATACCATACTTTTGCATTTCCCAAACTCCCCCTCTGACTTTCTCAACCACCCCTCCAACATACCCTACAGCCATCAGTGACATACACTGATACAGTCAATATACTGTCTACAAATCAAACACAGCCATCATACCATCTGCCTTCCTTCATCCCATATACAAAAATGCCTCTTCACTGTGCTCTGTCAAAAACACTTCTGCCTATTTCAAGCATCTGACCATCAACAAACACTCCCCAATTCACCTACTTCTTCAAACCACCTTCTGCCATCTACTACCCAAACCGCCAAGTTCACCGCAAATTTCTCAAAACTCCTCAAAACAGTGCAAACCACCATCAACAAATCAAACTTCAACTGTCACCATCCACTTGCCTGAAACGCTGCTTGCCACTCCTCGTACAACAACCATCCTTCACTACCACATACAACTTCATCCATAAGTGCAGCCTCCATCACAAATCTATTGCTGTAACAATCACTATGCCAACTCCATACAACACATCGCAACCATTTCCTCCACTGCTACATATCACCTACCTTGCTGTCAAGACATCCCTTCCACATCTCAACACCTGAAATGGCAGCGAACTGAAATCACCACCTCAAATTTGCCTCTCACAGACCACCTACACTGACCCGAACCCATCGACTCCGACACCGCCTCCAATCCAATCAAACTGCTACCTCAATCGAACAAACCAAAAGCAATCGAACCACCATCGAACTCCCAAGGGATCGCAAATCACTACCGAATCCCTCACGCGAGCACAATCAGCCGCAACAACCCAATGACACCCAATTGAAACCACGAAGTCACCATCGAACTCGAACTCAAGCTGACAACTCCTCGAGCCAACCCATCATTACGAAATCCCCACTTTCAATAGAGAACCAGAGATCGATACTCGCCTCAAACCGTGCCACATCGGATCACTTCACCGCGACCAATTCAAACCCCAACCTCCATCACCACTGAACAGAACACCAAGCCATCTCGTGAATTCGATTCGAAGCAACAATTTTTTTCTTAAGGCTTTCGATTTGCAGAACTCGACTTAATTTGGGTGTAAGATTTAGGACATTGGAGGATTTTTGATCAGAGTTGTGTCGTTTTGTCTGATGATTGAGAAGGTGGAGGTGTTTTAATTTGTTTAGTTTAGTGGGTCGGGCCCTAGTGGGATTAAAAAAAAAAAAAAAACCTGCAAGTTTTATTTTATTTTTATTTTCACTTGTTTAATTTTCATTTTCTTCTTTCATAGCAAAAAAAAGGAGAGAAATCTTTTGTTTAGATCTCTTACTAATTGTTCCTCCATTCAAAAAAAATTCAGTTTGTTTTGTTTTCGTTTATTTTGTTTTGCTTTGATTTATTTTACTTCTTTGATTTTATACACACACACAAAAGTAGGAGGGCACGTGCGATGCACGTGAGCATGAGGGGCTGGTATTAAAAAACACGGTTTGTATGCTTTTTGGGATCTTATGAAATGACTTTGACGTGTACTAATGTCTCATTTTTTATGCATGTACATGCACATATCAACGATTTACAAAACGTGAATAAGACTGCGTTATTTTAGAAAATAATTAAACATGTAAAGAAAGTAATACTATTATATCAATATATTTAGAAAAATGTAACAAATATAAAAATTAGCGCTTTCAGTGGTTTGAAACTTGAAAAACTTGCACCATCTCTCTTTTAAAAGTAACAAATGACGATATTAATGTATTAGAGATTTTTTCTGTCCACCATACAAATTACACTTCCCATGATACTTCGTTTCTTACAAACTCGCAGTGCTTTCTTCATCACTATTTTTCCATAGCCAAAGCAAAGTATATACATTTTGTTTCTATGAGAATTTTAAATCCAACAAAAAAAGAGAAGCATAATATACATTTATAGGGAAAAAATAAGTATCCAAAATATTTCTCTTATTGGAAGGCCGTTGTTTGCAAAAAATGATATAAAAATAAAAATGATGGGAAATAGTTGTTGGATTGAACATTTGTTTGTCCAGTTACAAAATCAATTCTACAACTTGCAATGAATGTGGATACAATCATAGGAAGAAAGCAAGTATTTATACATACAGTCATGCTTGTTGGTGTAATGACGAAGAAAGTGGGAAGCAACTGATTTCTGAAATCTCCCGAAATAAACCGTAAAAATCAACTAATATCAAACTAAAACAATTTACTGACATGCAAGAGAGATGAAACAATGCAACAATATCATCCACTATTCCATACTTGTCATTAGGCCCCATTTGATTTTCTTTTTGAGCTAATTGCCATATTATCAAAGTAAAATTCAAACAAAACATTGAAGAGGTGTTGATTCTCAATACGATTGTTGTTACCAAATAATGAATATGAGACTAATAGTAGAACTAAGATGGAATTAATATACTTTCCATCATTATTGTCTTTCAAAACTTTCATCTCTTGCACTATCTTTGCATGTAAATTTCGTCACCGGTACATGCGTTGATTACAAATTTAATTTGACTGTAAAAACAAAGTGAATCAATCAATCAAAACACAGTCTAGCTTTAGAGTTCCAGCCTTGAGTAGTTCACTGTCTTTATAATGCACACAGGCCTCATACCATGCACGCGGGCACTAAATACAGGCTTCAACCGTGCATGCAGTTTTGGGTAGCTCGAAGTCACGTGCAAGCTTTATTATGCATGCTCGGATGCTTCAGATTATACTTGCATCAAACCCTCCCTGCATCTGTTCTGTATGAATGCACACACCAAGTCACATGCATCAACATGCATACAACAACCATGCTGTAAAACAGTCACATGCAGTCACATGAAAGCTTCAATTGGATACTGTTCATCTGCATGTATAGGATTCCAACCTTTCTACTTCTAAAATGTCACATTTAACTTTGGTTGGTACTTCATTTTTTCTTTGGTACTTCTGCAGAATCATTGCACCAGTAAAATACAGTTGACAAAAGTTGGAAAATGACGCATCTCCTTTAAAGTCATCACTATTCTTGTGTTCTTCGCAAATGTACCAATTGATCAAAATCTCAGTAGTTTGTGGTCCTGTAAAATACAGTATACGACTCAAATAAATATCATTAATGCATTGGCCTTGGAATTATGTAATCTTTTCCCTACCCCTGATTGGTTCATACCATTGGCTCCTGGAGCTTTGTGCAAGTATTAAATTAGCTCATGCTGTCAATGCAGCAAACGTGCGTGTGTATGATGAAGATTAGAAGAACTGCAGATGATTCTCCTACCAATCAACAAATTAATTTCATAAGAGTATAAGTGTAAAAATAATAATAAACTAAAATTTCATAACAAATCTAAATATATGTATTTATGATAAAAAAAAATGTCAAAAGCACATTTTATATCAAATATCATCGGCTGTTTATTGTGATTATATCAATACTTATCAAAAAGAGTGTACATCTGTACCTAATCAAAATAACCATTTCAAAAAATATGATTACTATTTAGTTGTTTCAATATGACAATATATACGATAATACGTAATACAAATGATGATAATCAAGCAGGTGCGAGATATATTGGGCATAATCACTCATTGAAAGTTTGCTCAACTGTACTTAAAATGCTAGGACTGATGAATTTAATTTTTAAACACAATAAATCTCTGTTATGATAAAGTGAAAGAATCAGGGGAGAAGGCAAAAACCCAAGTCAATCTGACAGCCAAAAACCCATGAGTTTATATCATTATGAATCAGACAGTGTCTTTTACTGTCTTCTATGTTTTATGCAAAACTATGAACTTATTAATGTCATATATTTGTGAAGAATAAAATGATGTAGTGCAAAAAAAAATACGGTGCATGAAGATATGCACACTTCACTATGAGAAAAAAAATTCTCTTAGTGTGGTTCATAAGAATTATTTCAATTTTCTAATGAAAGAAAGGACTATATACTTGTAACTGAGTAACAGAATATTGCATAAAAAAAATCTTGTACAAAGATACACACTTCATTATGGACAAAATATTTCTCTTAGTGTGTTTTATAAAAAATATTTCAATTTTTTTAATAAAAAAGGATCAACGGTAGTTAGAAAAATGATTAGTAGCGAATAGGCAAATATTATTGTATAATGATGTAATACTATTGGTTTGAGTATAACAGATGGTAAAATAAGAAATATGAAAACTTACTGCAATGATTGCATATAATGTTCAAGCAATATATCATTTGCGTTGAACGTTGTAAGATGAAATTAATCTATTTGCTAACAAACAGAAGTAATAGTTAGAAAAAATACTGACATACATAATTTTTCTGGCCTTAAAACTCCACCTCTTTGATAATGTATAGCAAAAAGCGACCAAAGGAGCATTACAACTTTAAGAAATTTGAAAATAGAAATCTCATCCATGTTAATAATAACCATTAATATATTTAGTCGAGAGACAGATAATAATTAAAGCAAGCCATAACAACATAATGGAATAAGTGATATAATAATTGATTAATTATCAACTTATGAGAAGCAGAAGATGAAGTACCTAGGTAGGCATCAAGATGAAGGCAAACCAAATTCATCGTGTAGTAATTACTCTGTTGAAAAATTCAAAAGGTCGGCTACACATTATAAAATTAGGTAATCAATATATTGATCTTGTTGAGCAATAATATGTCTACTTATTAGTGAATAGACGATAAATTGATAAAAATTTAAAGCACGCCGTTAAAATAGTAATTGAAGCAAACCATGACATAGTAATTATGTTATTATACATGGGTGAATATTTTTCCATTTGACATCCTCAACAATTAACCATTTTGCAACAATGACTTAATGAAATTCATGTTGAATAATAAAAGAAATACTTCTTCAGCTTAGAAGAAGCAGAAAGAAAGATAAAAGTGAGTAGATGTTACAATGAAGCAAAATTTAGTTCAACTCTTCTAAGCATATTAATTACCTTACAGAAATAAATGAAAAACCTATCCATCCTTCGTTATGCTGAATGCTCATTGATGCATGTACCTCTACAATATCTAAGGGGCATATATCATGACCAAATAAGTATTGAACTCGAAAACAATTAGTTTAAAAGAAAAATACTACAATCATCAAAATGTAAAATACCTTTCTTCAATTGCCTCCGGTCTTGTGTGGTGGTATTTCACTATTCATTATCCCTTTCACACTTATAAGAAATCAACAGAGAGGTCGTCTAAACTTTCATCCACTTAGCACCAAGAATTGTTGATCATCGCTATTCACTCACCATTCACTTTCTTATAATATGTGAAAATGATTGATGCTTCCATATGAATTCTACAGCAGGATTTTAGAGGCAATTATATAGACAGATATGAAAGTACCACATTAAAAAAGGTTCCATTTACCAAATGATCCAGATTTGATTTTCAAGTGTTCTGAATGTGAAGGTGGATGAAAAGGAGAGTAGGAAAGGAAATTCTAAAAGAAGGAATGATAAAACACATATTACTGGACCATAGTTAAGGATTAAACATTAGCAATGTTAAAATAAAGTACCTACGCAGGTTGAACCAAACCTCCTGAAAGAAAAAGGAATAAGATGTTCATTCTTAGTGCTTGGGTACACCTAGTACAAAAATCAGTATAAAAATTAATAAATAAATCAAAGATCAAATATGTACAATCGAGAATAATTAAGGATAATAGCAAACAAAGAGCAACAGGTAAACAGTTTTCTCTTAAGGTTGTATAAATAATATTTCAATTAGTAGCAGTTTAAAGTTGACGTAAATCAACCAAGCGTCTCAACCATGATTCAACCAATGAAACACAACTATGATAAATTTTGTAGAAGTTTTTGAAGTAAAATCTAGTACAACGTAGAAAATAGTGGAATTTTAATTGAAAATATACGAAGAAACAATACCTATTTGTCGTCCTTCAATTCTGCACCAATTTGAACAAAGCCGGCTTTCTTCCAATCCATCATTGTCAATCGTCGCTTCTTGTTCATCAATTGATTATTGGAGCTTCACTCAAAACTTAACCGAAGCCCTAGAATTTTATTAAAAATTGTAAAAGAATAAAATTATGATTTTATTCGCAAACAAATTAGGATTTAATCAAATTTAGAGGATAACCATTGGAGGTGAGGAAGCATAAATAATCGACGAAGATGGATTGAGAAAAATGAGAAGAGATGCGTGATTGTGGTAAAAGAAGAACCGTTGTAGAACTTGGGAAGATGAAATGACGCTCATATCCTTACTTTGCTTTAATTTGATCAAATTCAGTTTCCTTTTTTTCAAGGCTCGTGTTGATGAAAATGGAACGTGGGGGAGAACATGGGCTGCGAAACGAATTAGTAGTCTGATGTAGACGTTGAGTACAAATATACCCTTATTTTATTTATACAGAAATAATTTGATCAAGGACATTTTAGGCAATTCGAAAAAGGCTTCACTAAGGGAAGTATTCGCTTTATATAAGATATATATGTATGTACGTATGTATATATATATATGTACGTACGTGTATATATATATATATGTACGTATGTATGTATAAAATATTGTATATATCTTGTTTTATTTCAAGTTGCTAAAGCAGAATTGCAGAAGGAGCAGAAATGCTTGCTAAAATAAATTGCTTGATTTGCTAATCTTGCCGAAAAACAACTGCTTACTTATAATTTTCTTTTTATTTGCCTTGCATTGTATATATTTACTGTTTTTTTTTGTCTTGCATTGTTGGTTGTTTGCATTTGCATTTAAAAAAAAATCTTAAATTCAGAAACAAAAACAAAAATCCATTGTAGTTGAATTTTAATACACGTTTAATTTCTGCTTTGCATTTCATCCTAGATTTTGATTAATAATAACAGTTAAAAATCAATAACACTTAATTGTATATTGATAATTTGTCCTTTTTCGACAATTTAATTCCTTAGTGTTTAGGCTACGACAGAGTGATAACCATTTATAAATATTATGGTGATTCATAAATATTATAATGATTGTTCCTCTGAAGGTACTTAAACCTTCGGCTGCATTGCTACGGTGATTCGTTGTGCATCGATAACTCATGCCCGTTACCTGGTTGAGAATTATCTTGTTGATTTAAGACGGAGTGTGATTATACTATTTTGGGTTAACTTAGGATAAATCATTTGTAATTAAACCCTTGCATTCATTTAGTTGCATTAGTTCATGCATATTTATAAAAAAAAATTCAAAATCCAAAACTAAAAAAATTGTAAATATACCTTTTCGTTTGAAATTATTAAATCCTTTTTCTTTGAAATTCCAAAAAAATTTTAGAAAAACCAAAATACCAAAAAAAACCTTTTCAAAAACAAAGAAAAAATTATTAAAAAATCAATTTCCCTTTTGAAAAATAAATTTTATTTGTAAATATTTTTCCTTTATAAAAAAAACCAAAAACATTTTGAAAATGTCCGAGTTTCCCCACACACTTGAATTTTACAATAGTTGTGAAAACCAATATAATCCATATGATTTCACTTCAAACTTGTGTGGATATTTTAACGACAACTTTGGTATAAACAATTCGAATTTTGAACAATAATTTTTTTTAAAATCAACCCTCGAATCTTGAAAAAAGCATTGAAATAATTTCATCTCCACTTGAAATCTCTACACAACAAAATCAAATAATAAATGATTTACGTAATTCTTATTTGTGTGATAACTCAAGTCAAAATAATCAAAATTTGAATTCACTTCAAAATTCAAATAACTTCGAGTATAAGCCATGCCACTTCAATTTCAAACTCCAAAATGAATTTCAAACTCAAAATAAAAATGAAAACAACATTTCGAACGAATTTGGGTTTGGGAATAATCTTAACCACATTACGATTGAAAATCTTTGTTCTCAACAATTTCAAAGTGAAAATCCTCATGTTAATAACCAAAAATTGGATTTTGTTGAGCAAATGAACGAAATTTACGATGATCACACAAACTCGTTATTTGAAACATATATGAAACAACATGCAAAACAAAATCAAATTCCAACATGTGACGAGTCAAATAATAATCCATCTTTTACACAAATCGACGATTTTCAAATAACAACTTTTGAAATTGAAAACGAAAATCTTAACGAAGTTGTTGAAAACATGGTAATTGAGTTGGATTTCAATTCTTTTAAGGATGTGGAACCAAATTTAAAATTCGACTTCTCTTTTCTCGATTTTAAAATTTTATATACAACAACTTTGGATTTTGAACCTGACACATGTAATAAAGTTGTTAATAATTCAATAAAAGAAGTCAAATTCAATGAAAACGATTTCTTTGGAATTTTCGAAAATGAGTTGTTAAATTCTGAAGGGGACGATTTACATCACCATTTTGATTTTGAAATACATAATTTTGAAGAAGTTTTCAATGGTAAGTTTGAACTTCAACTTCGTGACTCAATTATTCTATCAACCCCGGAAATCATCGAAAATAAAATAACCCGTACGATTTTCAATAAAACAACATTCTTTTCTCTAAATCCACATTCAACTTTGAAATCTTCTATGGTTTAGTTTTTCGAGCTTGAGCTGTGTCTCGTATATTTGACGAGACAAATGAATCGGTCATTGGAAGACCGTTGCATTTACTTTTCAACGATATACTTTCTGATGTCTTGTAAATAATTATCATTTCATTTTTTAAATAAAAGTTATGTTTTTATTTTTCTCCTTCCAATTGGTTGACTGTGGGAACATAGTCAAAATCAAGTGTGGGGGAGACTCATCTTCTTTTTGATTTTTCATGATTAATTTTTCTTCCAAAACTCAAAAAAAAAAATCAAAATTTTAAAATACAAATTTTTTTTAAGCATTTTTATTTATTTTTAAAGAAACACATGGGATAAATATATAGTTTGGGTCTATTGAATTGAATTTTTTTAAAATTTACCGGTCTTAACAAAAATAAAAATGAATTTTGATTACAAATAACAATGGTCTAACTAGTATAAAGGAAGATTCATGGTGTTAATTATGAAATATATCCTAATTGAAAATCTTTGTTTTAAAAAGTTATTCATTTAAAGTAAAGGATATAACATTTTTTTGTCTTCTAGGTTAAGTGGTGCTAAGATTATTTTGCAAAACTCTCTCTTTCAAAAAAAAGAGAAAGAAAAATTGAAAAAAAAAACAAATTAAAAAACAAAACATTTGTATATATGTAAATATTTTCTATTAACACCTACAGTCGACAAGTGTACACACTTGTATATACACTCGCCATGCTCTATACCTTTCTCACGTAAGCTCGAAAGGCAGTGCACGATCGTATATCTAGCCTCAGTTTATCTGAGCTAGGTATATATGTAAAAATTCTTTCTAATAATGCCTTCAGTCAATAGGTGTTCACACTCGTGTGTTCACTCGCCATGCTCTGTATTCCCCTCACATAAGTCCGCAAGGCAATGCATAGGTAATATATCTGGCCTCATTTTATCTGAGTTAGGCATATGTAAATATTGTAAATATCAATAACAATTTCAAAAAAAATAAGAGAGAGTAAGCAAATGAAATCCAAGCTCTATTTTAACTTATTTGATTTGACTTGTTATTGAAAAGAAATGAAGATACCACCTTGATAAACTTTGATAATCAACTAAGGATCCATTTCATAGTTATACTTTGTTATCAACCGAAATAATGAGTTAAGCTATAGTCTATTTATTATGATAACTTCATTTTTGTTGGAAATTTTGACGAGCAAATGACTTAATTTCTCGATAGTAACCGAAACCTATATTTAACTTACTTTTATCGATTTAAAAGTGAATCCTTCATTGTAAATATTTTCAAAAACTCACATTCATCTCTTTGTAGATAAATTTTGCATTTTGTAAATATTTTCATCCTGCATTTGGATTTTGTGGGTAGTATCCACTAAAAACCCTCATGACACAGCACTCTTTCCTACAAGGGACACCCAAAGGTTTAACGGCTTATTGCATACACTCAATGCAATCGTGCTTCCTATGAAAACGGATTCATCTTAGTTTTTTTATTCGAGGACGAATAAAAAGATAAGTGTGGGGGTATTTGATGTGCGCGTAAATGTGAATATTTTTACCACCATATTTAATCTATTTAAATTAAATAAATGACCATATCGGATATTTTAACTTGTTTAAACTAAAATTCAAATTATTTTCAAAATGTCACATATTCATCTTCAACAGGGGTAAAATGGTCATTTCTGTGCATTTATGAAATTGTGAAAATTTACTTGGAACTTTCTATGTTGTTTTGTAAGAAATTTGGTGAATTTTACAAGTGGTTTTGTGATGATATATGCATACACAAAGAAGACACAAAAGAATAAAGATGGAAATAATTCAAAGTGAAGAACATGGAGGACCCCACCCACTTACCTTGATTTTTAATTAGGAGATAATGCACATGCTAAAAGGCCATTAAAGCTTCATGTACATTTAAGTGGGGGATTACTGAAGCTAATGACAACTTGGTAACCACACTTCCTACAAGGGGATTCTGGGCGTTCCCCAAAAATATGCATTAGGGTTTCTAACTTGTATAAATACCCCTTATATTTTATGTAACCCACTTCTTCCTTAGTCTCTCTTTTAGGCTCTCTTCTCTTAGCCTCTCTTAGTTTTAGTTTAGGCTCAAAAATAAATCAAGCTCTCCTCTTTCTTTTCATGGCTACTTAACCATTTGTTTTTATTTTCATGTAACTTTTTTATGCAATTTAATACATGTTCTTTTCCTTTTCTTGTTTATTTCCTTTCATGTTGTAGTGTAGATTTACATTCATGCAAAGTAGAATAGTTCTAATTCTTGTTAATTATCTCTCTTTTTCATTAAGATTTCCTTTCCCTTTTATTTTGCTTTCATGTTGTTAGGTACATTTGTTAATCAAATGAAAAATATGAGAGGCTAAACCCCTTCAATTTAGGGGCAATGAAGCTCTCTAATTATGTAGCTTCAACTATTTGTTAATTCATGCTCTCTTGTTGTGATTAATGATGATTTTTGAAATGGTTTACTAGTTGTTTTTACTTTGAATTTGATAGCCTATATTATTGATACTAAATAGGCTATGCTTAAACAATCACTAATACTAATTGTTCTTCATCAAAATATGATTATGGCAAAAGAAAGTGACTTGAAATTAAAATATGATGGTCTATATTTCTAATCAATAGTTGATAGGTCATATTTAAAATAGATTTCATTTTCACTGTCAAGTTTCATGAAAGTTATAAGTGGTTTAAGGGGTGTGTTATAGTTTGATGGCTTATGTTGGCTAATCAATAGCACAAATAAGTCATGCTTATGATAAGCACGTCAATTAAAGCACTTATGACCATAAAAGAGAGATCATGATTTTATATGTGTTGAACTATATGATCTAGAGAGTGGATTTATTCTCTAAATTGTCACTTGACTCTTATATTTTCTTCTCTTTTCTTTTAGTTAGTTAGTTAATTCTCTAATTCTCTAGCTTAACTTTCTATCAACTTTGGTTTAATTTGATTGAATAGAAATTTAAAATCATCAATTCCCTATGTATCGACCCGTATTCGCCACGTACTACAAGTGTACATTGTGTGCTTGTGGTTATTTTTATTATAAAAATTTTCGGCGCTTTTCTAAACCGAAAGAAAATTCGTCATTTAACAAGTTTTTGGCAAATCAGTTTCAATTACTCAAAATGAATTCTAATGAGTCCATTTCAGATATGTATAGTAGATTTTAGGATATTATGAATTCTCTAATATCATTGGGGAAAAAAATTCCGAAGAAGATCAAGTCAGGAAAATTATAAATTCTCTTACTCCACAATGGGATCAGAAAACTCTTGCAATCGAAGAAGAAAATGATTTAGTACTTTAAGGATTGAAGAATTGATTGGAAATCTAATGTCGTTCGAAGCACAAATGCAAGATAGAAGAGATAGTAAGGCATTCGAAAAAAGTCAATTACATTCAATGCATTAACAGATGGATCAGACTCGGGAAGCGATGATGATGAAGAAATAGCTTTCATGACAAAGAATTTGAGGAAGTTTCTGAAATACAGAAAGATGAACAACTTCAAAAAGAATTATGAAATGAATTCCGAAATTCATAATGAAGTACCAAACCACGTCAAATGTTTCAACTGTGACGAACCATGCCATCTCAAAAGAGACTGTCTGCATCCTGATAAGCAAAAGTTTCCTGCAAGCAATGATTATACAAAAAAAGAGGAAAAGAGCATTTACTGCTACACTAGACGATTCAGACTCAGACTCATCCTCAAGCGATAATGATCAGAAGATGGAAAATTCAAATATGTGTTCTACGGCTATTCATGATTCCGATGATCTCAGAGATATGAATCTAGAAAAAGGTACACGTTGACAATATATTATTGAAATTGTTTGCTTAAAATTGTTTGATTGTTTTTGAAATTATATGTTGTTTGAATTTTAAATTTTTTATTATTATGTTTATTTTGATTTTTAATATTAAAATATTTTTATTAAAAGAGTATTATTATATTTAATATTACTCCAGAAAATATATAAACATTAAAAATAATGTATGTATATAGATATTAAATTATATAGGAAAATATGTGACATGAATTCTCTGACCCATGTCGACATGGCCCTATCCATGATGTCGACATCCCTGTCAGAAATTTGAAATTCAAATTTGAACTCAAATCTTTGAATTTCCCTTCACCTTTTCACCAAACCCAATGTTCTGGAAAGGTACCTCTTGATCAGAGAACATGTCTATTGAATATCTATTTATTTCCATTATCTTATCATACCTTTTCACTTTCATTTTAAAATTCAAACTCTCTTTCACTCTTTCAAACTTTCTACTCTCTTCAAAAATGTCTCATTCATGCACTCCGTCTACAATGAGGCTGTCTAAAACCACTAAACAATATCTCTATAATGATCTAGAAGCAATCATGGCTTATATAAGCTATGCTAATTTCGAAAAAGTTCATACGGAAAAGTTTGCTATCTTTAGCGATTTCTCTACATATGAAACAATACTCTTATTGAAGAGAATTATATCCTTATCTTTTTGACAATTCTCAAAATGATTTTGTTTGTTACCCAAATCTTGTTAAAATATTTTATGCGAATTTGAATCGCGGTTTTTATAAAGGAAATGAAGATGAAATTTGGATTAGTGTTAAAGGCGCTACAATTGTTTTAAATTGTGAAATTTTGGGCAACATTCTCAGTTGTAAGAATTCGAAAATAGATCTTTCTACTTTTAATACCGATGAACATGATCATGAAACATTTCATCACATTTTCTAACGAGATGACAACTTTGAATTTAAAAATTGTAACTTTCGTCCGAAAGCAAGTATTGTCAATCTTCTTTTGCAACATACTATCACTCCAAGATAGAGAAATTTCAATAACCCAACTTTAAAAGTTTGTAAAGCTCTTTTTACTATCTTTGGTCATTATGACATTAGTTGGGCGTATGCGATTATATAGATAAACTTCGTCCTAAGAATTTGGAAATGGGTGAGATCATGGAATCTATCTCACTCGGATTTTTAATTATTTTAGCATTGATTACAAAAGGGAAGAATTTTTTTCAAGAAAAGTGTTTAATCATACCAATATTTCTCTTATGAAAATTCCTTTCATATTTCAATAATATGAATCTCTTACCGAAAAGGATGAGATTGGCATATGAAGATATAGAGGAAGAAGATGAAGATAAAGAAGAAGAACAAGGGGAGGAAATGAAGAAGATAATGAAGAAACCTCCTTGGAAAGTATTGAATATCCTATCAATACTAACAAACCTTCCAATAAAACTATCCTCAAAACTCAAAAGATTATAGTGGAAAATCAACGGATTCTCAAAACAATCCGTTAGAAAGAAATTGGATAAAATGTCCACTAATATAAACAAATTTTTGCTAAAGTTGGTCGAAAACTTGGCTTATCATCATCCTCCTCATCCTCTGGCACATTCTAAAAACAAGGTTGTGATATATTAGTTTATTTTGTGTGAGCTTGTATTGTTCTTTTTATCATATTATGTAGTATCTTATGTATCATCTCATCTATTTATAAAAATCATCTATCTTATGTTTTTTCTACCATATCGTGTCTCTGTAATAAATGTTAGTATAGTATATAAGTTTATATATATACATACTTACTCACAAAATAAATAAGACACATAAATTAACAGACTCATGTCAACAAACCTCTACCCCCTATGTCGACATATAACTGTCGGATTTGGTTATTTTATAAATTTTGAAATTAAAATAACTAACTCGTATCTATTCATTTTAAACAAATTTTTGCCTATTTAAACACCTGTTTCTTCCATAAATTTTTAATCTTTTCATTTCTACTTATCTCTATTTGCATCTCTTCACTACTTATGAAAATGGCTTCCTGTTCTCAAACTCTAAGTGATAATCTTGAAGAAACTCTCAATTCATTCAAGAATATACTTACTTTTATTCTCCTCAATCAAAGGCACTTAGAACTAAGTCAAATGGAGATGATAAAAGAACAGGAGAAGCATTTTTATGCCCTCCGTTGGATGATTTCTGCCCTCAACAAAGATGATCTCGATGCAAATCCTATAGGAACTTTGATTCAAGATAATGAAGATTGGGAAGTTATTAAAAAGGATCCTATCTTTAGAGAAGAAAGATGGGTTGAAGTTCCCAGAAATATCTGATCTCCTTATGGTTTGAATTGCTTGTTTTTGAATTGTGTGATTTGATTTGATTTGATTTTCTTTGATTTGATTAGAATTCATTTGGTTTGAATGGATAGTATATATTTATTGGGTTTAAACTTTCATATTTATCCTGTCTTTATTATTAATATATATGTATATATACATCATAATTTGTCACAGGTAGTCTATAAGACTAAGGGGGAGTTATATTAGTTTAGGATAAGTTTTTGTTGATGACAAAGGGGAAGAAGTATAAAATTGAGTAGTTAGAGTAGTTAGGCTTAGATTAAGGGAGAGTTATTAGTTTAGAGGGAGTTATAGTAAAGGCGAAGTATATTTTATAAACATAGGTTGTCATCATCAAAAAGGGGAGATTGTTAGTCCTTGAGATGATGGTTTTGATGACAACAACCTTAGGACTTATTATAAAATATAAATACTAACATTACAGTTTAGATATATATTTATATACAGGATATAAACATGCAGGTACTAAGAATGAAGACTGTACAGTATAGAGATTCAAGACTAAAGATATCAAGATTAAAGACTCATGAGTATCAAGATATCAAGAGTTCAAGATTTCAACAGTACAAGATAAGTATTGAGTCAAGATATATGTTAAAACTTCTAGAAGCACTTATATCTTTATTCGAAATTTGTTCGTGGAATGGAATCCACTTCGAGCCTGTTACATGGATGGAATCCTAGTGGGATGGAATCCACGATAATATCTAGTGGAACATATAGTGGTCCTATTTTGATATCCACTAATTTTATAAAAATGCTTTTCAAAATATATATCTCTTGTTTTTAAAAATGTTTTCAAAACTTTCTTTTCAAAAAGAAATCTCTCTTTGTTTTAAATATTTTAGCCTCAAAACTATTTTTATCATTTTTAATATTTTGATTTCAAAATTGTCCTTGTTTTTAACCATCTCTTGTTTTAAATATTCAGCTTTAAAATATTTATATACTTAAATTTTAATTCACTTTATAGATTAAGACTATATATATTAAAAATTACTTTATAAACTCTTTTATATTTTTAAACTATAAACAAATATATTTACAAAGTTTAGAAATTGTTTTGATAAATTATAGAAACAATTTTAATAAGAAAATCAAAACATCAATTTTGCCTTGAGCATGTCGACATCCCTCAACTCCACATGTCGACATGGTGTCCGTTATTTTCAAATTTCAGTTTTTAAAGGAAGCATCTTTTCATCATATTCTTTCATGAATAGATACGGCCATTGCTCTACTATAAACGCCAGTAAGTTCTAAATAATTTTTTACCAGAATTCATTTATTTTCTCTCCTCATCATCTTCCACATTTATTCTAAAGAATCCAAAATTATACTCTGGCAAAATACACAGTGAATCAAACTTGATTATCTATTGTTTGATTATATGCCACTCTCTCCATAAGATCTCAGTGCTATTTAGAGTTATAGAATCTTTTGTAAATCAAACAGTTGAGTAAAAGGTTCGGTTGAGCCTTGAAATCAATTGTGTGTGACTGTAGCCCCGGAAATCAATTAGGTGATCTTGTAGCCTGGTTAAATCAAGAGAGTTTGCCCTAGACTCGAATACAGGAGGGTGTACCTTATTGCCTTGAAACCGAAGGTGTAATCTAGGAGATTATTTTGATAAGAAATCCGTACGATTGCACGGGACTGGATGTAGGGTAACTCAGAACCAGTATAAAATCCTGATGTGTTCTTTCCTTTACTGCTTTTATTTAGTATTTGCATCTGTGTCTGATTCTATGATTATATCTGTGTTTGTGAATCGCATTTGTTGGTGATTAAATTACATAAGTTTCAACAAGATATAGAAAATCCATAAAACACTATTCACCCCCCTCTAGTGTTATTCCAGCCTTAAGATCTGTAATCCGCATTTCTCACATCTTTATATACATTAAAATGCTTTATATAATAAAATAGTTTCATCAAAGTTCACAAATCATTTTTAAATCAACTCAATTCCAAAATCACATTTAAACCAAATCTCAGCTTTTCCATTCCAATTCAATTCAAATCCCTATAAACCATTTTATATCGATTTCAAATACAGATATAAACTACAATTTAAAAAATTTCAATTTCAATAGATTTCAAAGCTTTAAGTATTCAAACATTTACAATAACTCAATTTTGATAAATTCATCTATATTTCAAAGTCATTTACTATTACTTTGTTTTGGAAATATTGACTTAATAAGTCCAATATCATTTAAATAAGACCTAAAATTTCAATTTAAATAAACTAAATATTCCCCTCAATTTAGTTAACTTGAAATATTCATTTAATCACTTTTAAATCAAAAAAATCAAGTTATAAAATCATATCTTTAAAAATCTCAAATTTAATAAATTTCAAACCAAACATATTTAGGTATAATTCTTAAATAAATACAATTTCAAACCAATTTCTAATTCTCTTTCCAACCTTAATTTATTAAAAATTATTATAAAATCTATTTTAAAATAAAGTTTTAAATAAATACTTAAAACATATTATATGCTAATTAAATTAACTTTATTAAATTTAATATTATTATTAAATTTATTTATATTAAAACTTATTATATATATATATATATATATTATGGTAAAATTATAAGTAAAAATCTTAAAATTTAAAATTTCAAAACTAACTTATAATTTTAAAATTTTCAAAACATATAATTTAAAAATCTAGAATTTAAACATATATAAAAATAACATTTATATATTTAATATTTAAAAATAAATATTTAGATAAAACCATATATATATTTCTTTTTAAACCTTGGAAATCATTTCAAACTATTTATGTATATACATATATACCAACGGTATTTGTATATAATTTTCTATCCTATGGTCAAGTGATACAGATATTTATCATTTTAATCCGCAATTTACGTATATACGGGTATATATCTTTTCAACCCGTAATCTCAAATTCAATTCAATGAAAATCGCTTGGGTTTATCATTTCTACCCATAACGATTTTCTCATATTTTAAAAGATCGTTCGGGTGTGTATCATTTCAACCCATGGGGAATTCTATACTAACAGGGAACTTGCAGAGTGAGAACAGTTATGAATATAATATAACATAACAATAACAGGCATATATCATCAATAATAGATAAAAAATAAATAACAAATCATGGTGTCAGATGTCATAGATGAACAGTTACAGATAATGGCATATCATATATAGCAATTATATAACTAACAACAGCATATTTCAATTGTCGTTTCAAGTGAAATCAAATTTAATAAATATAAGAATGTTAATCGTGAGTGATTGCTCATCTTTCAAGGCTAGAGAAGTTTGACAATGAAATGAGTTACAAATCCAAGCATGAATTCCAAACAAAAAGCAAGATCGAACTCGAATTCGACGAACAAAGCTGATAAATAGGAGTTGACAAAATCAAATCAGAGCTGGATTGATAAAGATAATTGGTATAAGTGAACTTATATGTATAACTATATATAACTATTTATATAAAATCATGTTTTAAATTTCAAACACATATTGAATTATATATATATATATATATATATATATATATATCAAAAATCATTGTTTTAAATTAAAACATACATATTAAAATCAAACAAAAAAATAAAATAATATATATATATATATATATCAAATCAATATTATTATAAACTTATATATACAGATACTTTGAAATCAACAATATATATATATAACAAATATAAGCTGATATATGTCAACTTAATTATATATATACTAAATATATTTAGCTACAATTTTAGAAATAAATGTATATACATGCGGACTGATATGTTAAAAACAACAACCATGTGTATAATTACTAACAGATAGTTTTAAATATATTAAAAATATTAATATAAATAAGGAACCTGGAACATAAGATTCTTTGATACACCTTTGTACATAAACTATGTATTGTTTGTGTGTGTATATATTAAAACAAATCAGCAATTGTCAAATGCACAAATGCTTCTAGGAGCATATACATAAAACTAGTATACAAAACAACAGATCCTAGTTAACATACTATATACATTTGAGAATCAACTTCCTGAATACTATATATATAATCTAATTTGTAACTACATATATAACCGTACATACATATTTATATAGATCGAAAATTAATACATTAAGGTAACTTTTTATTAAATCATATATTTATACATTCCAACTATACATTTCAACTATCAACTATATTAATCATATAATACATAACATATATATATATATATATATATATAACATAATTCATAACAGTTATATACTTCAAATCTATTATAACAATCATATATATACTCATATGATTATACACTTATACATTGTATAAACAAACTCTAATTTATTATATAAACAAACACATACATTAAACTGTAAATTATATATATGTATATAAATAAACTAATATACATTTTCACTGACATATATATATATGCCTCATATATTTATCAACCAGCGAGCATGGATCTTGAGCGAGGAGGATGAAGTCGATGAGCGATGGAGAATGGAGCTTGGTGGTGCGAGGCGAGGCGTTGCACTGGGTGGTGGTTCGGTGATGGCTGGTGGTTGTCACAGTGAGATGAAGAATGGTGTGGCTTCACGTGTCAGGTCGAAGGATCAAAGGAGAGGAGGTGAAGTAGTGGAGGTGGAGAGCCGCAGGAAGAAGGTTCGGTTTTGGCTTGGGCGTCAGGCGGTTGGCCGAGATGATGGAGCTTTGGATGAGATGGCTTTGAGGCTTCGACCATGGGTAGAGACAGAGGCAAAAGTGGGGAAGGAAGGAAGGATCGAAAGTAGTTTCTTTTTTTATATAAAATGGCAGAGAGAACGAACAAGAGAGGAGCTAATGAGATAAATGAACGAACCAAGGAAAAAGAAAAAATTAATGCTAGGAAAGCAAACGTCATAAATCGAATAGCTAGCTGAAATTAATAATAGCCGATGGCTCTTCGATTCACGTGGGTATTGACAAGACACACTGAAACCAAAAGGCTCAAATATGGAACCGGTACGATTAATCGTATCGCTGTTTCACCACGCATCGGACTCTAAAATTGACAATGGAATATACCATAGAGATCATCACGATGAGACGATCAAAACGATATACAGTTATTAGTGGTACGACCACCCTATCAAAAGTCGATAATCGGTACCGGAAATGCTACAAATCTATCGGAAATAAGATAAACAAAGCTAAAGCAGTCCAAATTTGACAAAATGAAACATGACGCCTTACTCAAAAGATGAATTACAAATTTATTATATAAAAATATTCAAGTTTGAGAAATATTTTATTATCATCAGATATTAACTGATTTAAATTAAATAAAATTACACAAGAAAATAAACTTCCATATTATCTGATGAAAATTTACCATTCGCTATCTTTAAATAGACGTATTCCAAATAAAAAATTTTCATTACCAAATTCAATTATTTAAAATTTCATAAAATTCAGTTAATTACGTTATTAAACCGTTTAAAATTTATGGGTCGTTACACTCTTAGGAGAATAGAAACAACCAGAAAGAAAAATAGATTGAAATATACAAAATAAAACAATTAATTTAAAATCATACAGATTTCATTTATTTTTATATTGGTTTATATTCAACTAATTGATTTTTAATTCAAGGTAGTTTCATTTAGTTGATTTAATTTCAATTTATAAATTCCTTCAAATAAAATTTATTTAATTTATCTCATTTATTCATTATCTTATTATTCAATTTATCTGAATTAACATTTTCTATAATCATAAATTATGCATAAACATTTATTGTAATCATATTTTATCCAACCAATAAATTCTTTCCTTTCCTAAATTATTATTCAATTTGTTCTTACGTAGCATATTTTATCAAATAGATCAAGTATATTGGCACTCATTTTAATCACTCAAATTTATTTAAAAATTCCATTAACATCATTTTATAATGTATACTATTCAATTACATATTCAACTTATGAATAATTTAGCTAAGTTATATTGGAATGCAATTGAACATTATACAAGTAAAATTTTCCTAATTCAATTATTTCAAGTTTTAAATATTAGTTAAAAATTTAAGAGTTAAATTTACGATTTCAATTCAAACCATTTAGAGATAAATATATTATATTTTCTAATCAAATCTGTAAACATATATCTATATATATTATAAATCAAGTCATACTTAAGAAATTCAAATCAAATTCATTTTCCAAAATAAAAGTGTAGCGAAGCTACTAAATAGTCTCTCCGCTCTGAAACTGGAAAATGAATGTCGATGATGCTACAGTCATCACCGAAATTATTTTCCAGCGACCAAAAAGAAGAGTACTGATTTAAAACCCAAATTCTTTGGAAACGATTTATATTCAAAAATACTTTAAAATAATATACCCTAAAATTTTAAAAAATCAAATTTTATAAACATATCGGAAATTTAATTCTCAAATTCTTAATTTAAATTAATTTAAATTCCAAATCAATTTATAGACCATGTTTTATAATTTCATTTATTAATCATGTTGGAATAGTCAATTGTTTTACAAAACAATAAATGAAAATCAAGTATTACCATTTCTAACAACCAATTTATTTAACTTTGTAATTTCAGAAAGATTTATACTTATACATATATAATCATACAAAATTATTTCATTTATCAAATTTGAAAATAATATTGTGTCAGTTTGCTCTGTTCAAATGTTTTCGAATTCCTATCGATAACGTTGATCAGACGAATCGATCGAAACCCCAAATCAATCTTAACAATCAAACAACACACCAGATACAACGTTTGTATATTAAGTACAAACACACTCCCTCACTCGATGATTCCAGAATGGATTTCAAAACGAGGATAGAGATCAAAATCTAAGGGAACCCTAATCAAAGAGAACTCTGACTAGAGGATAGTCTTAAATGGGAGATAAGATAATTAAATTCCAAAAGAGAAAAGATGGATATGCTAATGTTAATTGCGGGCGATCTTAATCGGGTCAACTGTGATTTTAAAAATAAGATCGATGCAGAATTCTGAGGCAAATCGACATTCAATCGCAAGAGAAAGAATTCGAGGCGCATCAACATCTAAACCGATGATACAATGCCTATTGTAAAGGAATTCCATCCCTTTACAAACATTCTAAGATGGCGAGATTGCCGATTCATTATAGAGATCAATCAAAGTGGAGCTATGGGATACTCCAGAATCAAGAAGAACTCAAATAGGAAGAGACAAGGATGGATTTCAGAACGAAGAAGAAAGTTCCAAAATTCAAAGGAAACTGTGTCAAAGAGGAAAAGATTCAAGGTCGAAAGAAGGTGATTCTGTAACTAAATTTACTATATATGCTAAGTTTTTCCTAAAACCAGAGCTCTGATACCACATGTAACATCTCGCATGGAAGTGGGTAACACCCACCATAGCATACACTGGTACCTGTGTTATGTTTTTACGGCCAGCCTCTCGAATGCACCAACCCCGCAAGGAAATGAGGAGTAAGTGTCAACCGTTCGTTACCAAACCAAGAAGCGAGAACCCCCTATCATGCTGCACTCGCCAAGTGCATAAACAGACACACATGTCTAATTTAAATTGCTCAAAATATCTTATTGTTAATTTATATTTGGCAAAACTCAGCATACACAGTAAATAAATCAATCACAAACATAGAGTAATATAACAATCAGCAGCGGAAACAAATGAATAGTAGTTCATGAAGCTACTATATATAACAGAGTCAAAACAAGATACAACAGAAGTCTCGAATACATAAAAGTCTCAATACAATAGTCAAATAACAAAATCTGAATATATCACTAGAGTCAACTGAATAACTGCAAGCTGAATAGATAGTTGGATCTCCAAGCGAAGCTCTAAATTCCAAAGGTGAGTCTCAAATGCTATGGCATTCAGTCTAATCCAAGCATAAAGAAAAACACAAAACACTCGAGTCAGGATTAACATTCTTATATCATTAAATCCAACTCAAGTGAAATATCAACTGAAATACAAGTAACTTAAAGGATATTTGGGATAACCATCCTCTAAGGATGCGTGGAACTATCTACTATGTAGTACAATACGTTATTATAATATGTCTATGGTAAAGTAAACTATTAAAATAGCGTTAAAGCGTTACCCATATCCCCCTTAGCGCATTTTTATATATATTTCCATAGTCTATACAATACCGTAACTTCCTCCGTAAACTAGAGGCTTATCAGGGGCACTCCATAGGTATGGTACAAAATAAACTCATAGTGGGCTTGATATGGTAGGTGACACGGCACAACTTGGCAATGCCAGGGTAGATATACCAATTACACTTCCGGGCTGGTGGTAATGCATAACCGCAGCTACCACCCACCTCGATCCACACTCCCAAAATTCAAGGGGTGCATCCAATCAATCACAAAGTAATAGAATGGTATCGAAGAAGTGTGTCCGATGGAAGAAGCTACCTCACTTGGCCCGTCAACTGCTCCTATTTTAGCTACCTTAAGCTAACTCAAGGGAGTCAGATCTACGTATATACCTCATATAGAATCGTCGTCAGCCATCATACATCATTCTGGAATCTCCACTGCGCATATAGTTGTTAAACTGGTTTTCGGTAATGGCAGAGAGTATGACAATAACTGATCCCAGTCTCTTTAATAACCATACGTTATTAGAACACCGTGGTCAATTCAAAATATCATACTTCAACACCAAAATATCATATCCATTTCAAAACCATACCAAATCTGATATCATTATTCCCTTAAAAGTATATTTATTTCAAAAATCATAGTACTTCAAAGTTATAACACGTTCAAAACCATAACATTTTAAATTATAACACTTTAGGAATCATAACACTTTGAAAATAATAACTTTGGAAAACCATAACACTTTCCTCTAAACAGTTTAGATACAAATAATAGTATATATAATAAAATAGTTTATAAGATAAAGTAATTAGTATATTAAAATAGTTATGATTTAAAATAGTATATATTGAAAACAGTTTATATATATTAAAATAACTTATAAAATAAAATATCTTTATATACATTAAAATGCATTATATAATAAAATAGTTTCCTCAAAGTTCACAAATCGATTTTTAAATCAACTCAATTCCAATATCCCATTTAAACCAAATCTCAGCTCTTCCATTCCAATCCAATTCAAATCCCAATAAACCATTTTATATCGATTTCAAATACTGATATAAACTACAATTTAAACCATTTAAATTTCAATAGATTTCAAAGCTTTAAGTATTCAGACATTTATAATAACTCAATTTTGATAAATTCATTTATATTTCAAAGTCGGCTTTACTATTACTTAGTTTTGGAAACATTCATTAATAAATCCAATATCATTTAAATAAGACCTTAAATTTCAATTTAAATAAACTAAATATTCCCCTCAATTTAGTTAACTTGAAATATTCATTTAAACACTTTTAAATCAAATAAATCAAGTTATAAAATGATACCTTTAAAATCTCAAATTTAATAAATTTCAAACCAAACTTGTTTAGGAATAATTCTTAAATAAATACAATTTCAAACCAATTTCTAATTCTCTTTCCAACCTTAATTTATTAAAAATTATTATAAAATCTATTTTAAAATAAATTTTTAAATAAATACTTAAAACATATTATATACTAATTAAATTAACTTTATTAAATTAAATATTATTATTAAATTTATTTATATTAAAATTTATTATATATTTTTTATAGCAAAATTATAAGTAAAAATCTTAAATTTTAAAATTTCAAAACTAACTTAAAATATTAAAATTTTCAAAACATATAATTTAAAAATCCAAAATTTAAACATATATGAAGATAACATTTATATATTTAATATTTAAAAATCAATATTTATATAAAACCATATATGTATTTCTTTTTAAACCATGGAAATCATTTCAAAATATATATATATATATATATATATATATATATATATATATATATATAGACCTACGGTATCTGTATATAATTTTCTATCCTATGGTTAAGTTATACGGATATACATAAAACTAGTATACAAAACAACATATCCTAGTTAACATACTATATACATTTGAGAATAAACTTACTGAATACTATATATAATCTAATATGTAACTACATATATAACCGTACGTACATATTTATAAAAATCGAAAATTATACTTTAAGGTAACTGTTTATTAAATTACATATTGATACATTTCAACTATCAACTCTATTAATCATATAATACATAACATTTATATGTAATATAATACATAATAGATATATACTTCAAATCTATTATAATAATCATATATATACTCATATGATTATACAATTATACATTGTATAAACAAACTCTAATTTATTATATAAACAAACACATATATTAAACTGTAAATTATGTATATACGTATATAAATAAACTAATATACATACTCACTGACATATGTATACCTTATATATTTATGAACCAGCGAACATAGATCTTGGGCAAGGAGGATGAGGTGGCTGAACGATGGAGAATGGAGCTTGGCGGCGCGAGGCGAGGCGTTGCACTGGGTGGTGGTTGTCACGGCGAGATGAAGAATGGTGTGGCTTCGAGTGTCAGGTCGGAGGATCAAAGGAGAGGAGGCGAAGTAGAGGAGGTGGAGAGCCAGAGGAAGAATGTTTGGTATGGGCTTGGGTGTCATGCGGTTGGCCGAGGCGATGGAGCTTTGGGTGAGATGGCTTTGAGTCTTCGGCCATGGGTAGAGACATAGGCGAAAGTGGGGAGGAGAAAGGATCAAAGCAGTTTCTTTTTTTTTTCTTTTTATAAAACGGTAGAGAGAACAAACAAGAGTGGAGCTAATGAGATAAATGAACGAACCAAGGAAAAGAAAAAAATCAAAGCTATGGAAAGCAAACATCATAAATTGAACAGCTAGCTGAAATTAATAATACCTGATGGCTCTTCGATTCATGTGGGTATTGAAAAGACACACCGAAACCAAAAGGCTCAAATATGGAATCGGTACGGTTAACCGTATCGCGGTTTCACCGCGCATCAGACTTCGAAATTGACAGTAGAATATACCATAGAGATCATCATGACGAGACGATCAAAACGATATACATATATCAATGTTCGACCATCCCATGAAAGTCGATATTCGGTACCGGAAATGCTGCAAATCTGTCGGAAATAAGATAAATGGAGCAAAAGCGGTCCAAATTTGACAAAACGAAATATGATGTCTCACTCAGTAGATGAATTACAAATTTATTATATAAAAATATTCAGGTTTGAGAAATATTTTATTATCATAAGATATTAACTGATTTAAATTAAATAAATTACATAAGAAAATAAACTTCTATATTATTTGATGAAAATTTACCATTTGCTATGTTTAAATAGATGTATACCAAATATCAAATTCTCATTACCAAATTCAATTATTTAAAATTTCACAAAATTCATTAATTACGTCATTAAACCGTTTAAAATTTACGGAACGTTGCACTAATCTAAATTTAAACCGTTTTCGATTTTATATCAATTTTGAGTTCGATTTCGAAAATACCGATTCAAAACACTGAAATCAAATTTTCCTTCAATATCCAGTTTAAATCCAAATTCAAATATAATTTAATTCCGATCTCAATTTCGAAGTATCATTTTATATAACCTTTTACTTAAAAATATTCAAAGTTCGAATAAAAGTCCAATATTTTAAACCAAATCAATTTTCTAAAATTCACATCATATTTCGATTATAACTTAAAAATCTTAACTTCGATTATTTGAAATATTCCTATTTCAAATTTAAATTACAACATTCCAAGTTCCAATTCAAAAATAAATTCAATTTCCATAAATTCATTTTTTTCTTAAAACCAAATAATTTAAATAATTTCAAATCAAATTTTTTAAATCATTTAATTTAACCAAACCGGTGTCCGTATATAATTCTTTATCCTATGGCCAAGTGAATCGGTTAGTCCAATTTTATTCAGAGATAGATATACCATTTCAATCCAAAATAAACGTCATAGGTATATGTCATTTCAATATATTTCTTAATTTATTCGAAATATCGATTTACGGATTTATGTACCATAAATAATATACAGGATGATAACAAGGTATACATAAAATAAATAAATATCCAATCATTCAAATATCAACTAATTTTCATCCATCACAATAAATCATCCAAACAAACAATAATTGACAACAATTGACCAACTATCAAAAATCGAGAATTTTTCTCTATAGTTAAATTCTAGTTTAATTTAACTATCCATTCAAAATCTATTAATTAATTCAGGTGTCAATTAAATTTCAATCAAATTTATCAAACAACCATCAATAAATTTAAATCACTTCACGGTATAAATTTAACTAAATAAAAATTATTTAGTCAAATGTGAGCGTATATAACACTCACCTGTTTGGATCATAAAAATTCAAATTAGCCAATCAATACAAAATCAGCTCCATAGCGTAGAGCTTAACGATACTGTTCCAATGCAATCTCTTTCGTTCGAAATCGACCATGTATGCAAAAAATTTGATTTTTTTTATTAATATACGATTTAAAATTTAAAACATAGTTAACAAACTAATTTACATAACTAAAACAAAAAGAAAACAGAACCTCTCACCCATCTCGTCCATCTTATCCAGGCGTATCTGTCTCCTCTATCTCATGCGACTTCATCTTCCTCTACAAATCGCTCGCAACCCACTGCAATCATCATTCCTTTTTTTTCATACGATCGCCATAGCCATCACTAGTCACATCGCCTTCAACTATATGCATGCGCGAACCACACGAAGTAGCCAGCACAGTTAATCGATGAACGCAACTCCACCTCAGTGTCGTCACTCTCTCCTTGTCAACCATGCCTGCGTGAACATCGATCACCACAAAACTAGGTGCGTGAACAACCCTAGCTACATCGAACCCCCCAAAACCCAACTGAACAATCTACAACCAACAATAACCTACGACCGAAGCCGACTCCCCCCAACTGCCTATGGCTGCGATTTCATCCGCCACTCACTCTCGCTTTGTCCTCGATTGCTTTTTTTCTAGTTCGATCGCTTCATTTGAGTTTTTTTATAACGGTCTCCGATTTAATTTTGAGACTAGAAAAAAGGGGAAGGGATGTGAGAGTTGTGGGCTTGAAAGAGATGGAAGTTAGAAAATAATATATATTATTATTATTAGAAAATATCGAATCAACTCGCTCACGAAATTTTCCGAGCTCCAATTGACGCGTGCCCCCTTGCGTCATAATGTTATACCGCCATTCCAAACACATTGGAACTTGTCCCGAGATATAATTCGATCGTATGCGGAAGATGGCTTTTCAAATCGAATTATTTTAATTGAATTCTGAAATTAATTTCTACATGTTTCAAGTTTGCATGGCCAAACGATAAGTCTGATCGCTCCAAAACTTGAAATCCTACAATAATTCACTATTATGGATCCTATGAAACTATTTTCATCAAAATCCGAGATAGTGGAAAAAATGGCTATTTTAATCAATTAATTAAAATATAAAATTTTCAATTTCTAATTATTCATTTTTAAATCAAATTTTAAATGTTAATCATCTTCATTCATATTTAAATAAAATTTAAATCAATGTTGACATCAATTTTGTTCACATAAAATTTAGAATTCCATTATTCAATAATTTTCGACAATAAATTTAAACAATTTAATTATCCAATAAATTACAATAATGAGTCATTAAAATTTATCTCTAACCATTTTCATTAAATAATTGTATTAAATTCTATAATTTAAAATTGTTAAAAATACGGGTCGTTACACCGACCATTTTATACTTCATTTGGGGAAAAGATTTGGGCCCTTAAACAACCACTTAATACCTTATGACCTTGAAGCAGACTCTTTGTATTATGATCTATACTCATAATGACATCTTACATTAGTTGGACTTTTCCTAGGAATTGGTAACCGGATTAGCTGGGCAGATTTACCCTACAGAATTTGGGACTAACCTCGCATCATCATTAATACTTATCATAAAATATGTCTCACATCAGCCCCAAAGTCACACGTTAGTAGCTAGATTAGCTGTGCAGACTTCTGTTTGCCTTTTAACCAACCTCACGTCCATATGACTTAGCCATAATTCGAGTACTCTATATATATAATACCCATCTCACCATTTCACAATTAAGGCCTTATAAAGAATCTTCCTTATTACGCCTTAAAACATCAATTACTCTCCTAATGTCGATTTAATGACAATCATTACCTGATTAACTACGTAATATAAATTATAATTATACGTTTATTATGATAATTAATATATAAAGAAATACACATTTATGGTTTTATGCGTGTGGAGATTACGCCCTAACTAACGTTAAATGTCAATTCCTTTCTAACCATAATAATACAAGTCTTTACTTTTTCTTCCATTTTACCAATAATGTCCAAATTCCGACATCCATAATAAGGATTCAATACTCGTATCAAAACTGCAATAATTGGATTTGTATATAGAATCCAAATTCAACTGATCTCATATTAAAACAACATAATAAACCAAAAATAGAAACTTACAATTTAATTAATTCCACGCTCTATTTAACATCTTTTACATGAATTTGCAGAAGAAATTCTATTAAATTTTATTGACATGGATGGTGTAAACTACGAATAAAGATTTGTCCTTTACACACCATTTCTCAATTAAATCTCTTAATCATATATGTAGAAAAAGAATAAGAAGCTGAACAGAAGGTTGAATACATAAATTACAAAATCCACAACACGCCATTATTTTTACACAAAACAATTAAGATTCCAATCCTAAGAATTGACATTTCACTTTGGGTGAATTTTAATGATTTTTAAAATAGTGTTTTCGTAATCCAAAACTCCCCAATGCATATATCAAATCCAAACTGTACTATTCAAGTACAAAAATAGAAAAACTAATATTTCCGCTCATAGTTGGTTCTTAGGTTTGCTTCTTTTCGGATTTGCAATGCCCATTATAATCTCCTTCGGATCACTTCTTTTTGATATATACAACAAGGGATTTGTGTGTGTATTAGATTCAGAAAGGTTTGAGGAGAAAAGGTTTAGAGATTAAATAACAAACAAAGATATTTTTGGACTTCTTACTTGAAACCCTAATGGAGTATTTTGAATCTAAAAAGAGATAAACTGATAGAGCTTCGCTGATATTCCTAAAATATTTGTGAATAAAAGTGAGGGGTCTAGGGTATTATTTATAGTCCTGAAGTGCACCAGAATCGTAGGGTGAAACTAGAAACTAGTTCCATTGGATCCGTAATAGTTTGTTATTATCGGATTTCAATTTTCGTAGCAATCGGAGTTGTCGTTTGACCGTGGCAGCTCGAAACGCGTTGAAATTGTTTTAATATTAATTTGGCGAGTTAAAATAGTCATTTTTCAAACGGTCTCGGATTTCGACGAAACTAGTTTCATCGGATCCGTAATGTGATATTATTGTAAGGTTTCAAATTTCAAGTCAATCGGATTTATCGTTTGTCCGGGGCAAGCCAAAACGCCTAGAAATTCGTTTAATCGGTTTAATTTAAAATTGATCGTTTATTTCCGTAACTCGCGCATACGATCGTATTAGCTTTCGAAACCTGTTCCATTGGGTCCAGAACGTGGGATAAACCCTAGGAACGTCAGTCACCGCGCGTAATTTGGAGTTTGTAAAAGCCGGATGAATAGTATTCGTCGTTTCCTATAAATAGCCCTTTATTCTTAAAAAAAAAGAGAGCTAGGGTTATAAACGCAGCCGCCATTATATATATCAATCGCCAGAAAGCACCCATCTTCTTCCCTTAATCTCTTCATATCCAAGCATCGATTCGAGAAACTTTCTAAACGAAAAACGTAGAGCGTTGAGAGATCTTCAATTTCATACGGAGATGATGGGTTATCGTCATCATTTGGAGGCACGAGACGGCCGCGTTCGTGACGTATTCGCGCGCGCGTATCGAGTCGAGGGGGTGACCGAGCTTCAGATGGTGATGGGCGGTGGTAGCTCGTGTGATGCTCGTTCTGTTGGAGGTGGCCGATTGCTCTGGAAGTCGACGAGGAGGGTGTATAAATCAACCCTAGGTGGCGGCTCTAGTGGGTTAGCTCGCGTGCGTTACCTGTAGGGGAGGAAGATGAAAGTCACGGCCGTGATTTTGCTAGAAAGGGGTGGACGGCTGTGATGGATTGGAGGGTAAAATTAAACTAAGGTTGTAAATTTTATTTATATTGAAATTCGAATAAACTTTAAACTATCATAACTTTCTGCTACGAGGTTGAATTTCGACAAAACTTTTTGCATTGGAATCGTTTCGACGAGCTCTACGCCATGGAGCTGGATTGGAACCGTTTGGAGCTCATCAAAATTTTGGGTTAAATCGAACGTCGTTCGATTTGATTTAAAATCGGAAAAATCAAAGTGAGTGTTTTATAACGCTCACAACGTACTAAATATCTTTATGCTAGTTAAATTTGACATTATGAAGTGTTATGATTGTATTTGTCGTTGTTTGATAAAAATTTAATTGTCATATAGCTTGTCATTTGAATTAACCATTGAAAATTTAATTGACAGTTAAATTGGAAATTTAAAATTGAAATTGAATTGCGATTTAATTACCTGACATTGATAACTATGAAACTGCCATGAATTGTATTGTTTATTGTTTATTGGATGATGTATTTTGATGGATGCTATTGGTTAATAATTGAATGTTTGGATGTTTATTTGCTTATATAGATCCTGTTATGCATACATATGATACTGTGATTTAATTTAAGTAATATATACCCATCCCTGACATTTAATTGAAACAAAAATTACTTAGCCATAGGATAGAAAATTATATACGGACACCGAATTGGCTAAATTAATAATTTTTGAAATCGTCGATTTGAAATTTATTTAAATGATCGATTTAAAAGTTATAAATAGAAATAAATTTATAGAAATCGAATTTACCGAGAAATTGAGTTTGGAATGTTGAAATAAATTTTGGTAAAAGAAAATTGTTAAATAATTTAAGTTGAGACTTTGAGAATAAAATTTGGGATATGATTGAATTTCGAAAATCTATTTGATTTAAAGATTGAGCATTATTTCAAACTTTGAGTATTACTACGTAGAAGCAACATAAAAATGATATTTTGGAATTGAGCTTGAAATTGAATCATATTTGAAATTTAGATTTAAATTTGAGTATTGAAGGATAATTAAGTAAAAGTGAGATATAAGCGATATTTTGAAATCGAGCTTGGAATCGAATCATGTTTGAAATTTGGATTTAAACTCGTATATTGATGGATAATCTTGTAAGTGTTCTAAATGGATATTTTGAAAAACCAAGCTCTAAATCGATATAAATTGAAATTGAATTAATTGAAAGTGGATATAAAATTGAATAAATTTGAAGTCAAAGTTGACGTTGAATTGAATTGAAATCGAAAATTGAAATCGGTAGAATGGAAATTGAAATTGATTTGAATTGGGAAGATGTAATTTAAATGGATTGGTTTTGAAGCTATTTTATCTTGTTTTCCAAATTACTCAGTTATATAAACCATTTTTGAATATTTAAACTATTTTAAATCTACTTAACCCAATTTAAATTTCTTTAAACTAATTTATCTATTTCAAATCCATTTTAAGATTTTAAGTATTTTTAACTATTTTAATTATGTAAAACTACTTTTACACTACTTAAAACTATTTTCTAAAATTCTAAGCTGGTCAATAGAGTGGAATGTTTATATTTAAATCTTGAATTTAAAATACGAATTGAGTTAAGTGAAGTTGCAACCTAAATTGAAATTCGAAATGATTTTGAAATCGAAATGAGATATTGATGCGAAAATTGATTTTTGAAACGGAATCTGAAATTTTGATAGATACGACGATATTTGAAATGGATTGATTTTTGAAACGAATATGATATTTTGATATCAATTATGAATCGTTTTGAAATGTAAAAGAGCCAACGGTGTAACAATACGTAGTTATTAAAGAGACCGGGATCGGATATGGACATACTCTCTGTCGATACCGAAAACCACTTTAATAACTATTATACGCGAAGTGTTGATCCAGAATGAAGTGGATGGTTTGGTGAACGCGTTGACTGAAGAAAGAGAACGATTTTGGATGACCCCTGACATGACTAAAACAGGAGCCGCGCCGGGCCATTGAGGTTCGCCACCTCTAGTGGACACGCTTCGTCGATAACATTTCTATTACATTTGTGATTCGATTTGGGCGCACCCCTTGATTTCGGAGTGTTGTTTCGCGGTGTTGGGGTGGCTGCTGGCTATGCCCAACATCAGTCCGGATCACGCAACTACTAGTATCCTAGTTGGTATCGCCTCATGTACCTTGTCATACTGATTATCCTATTCGTGACCACTACGTTTTGATTTGTACCTTGAGTATATGGATTGCCCTTTGGTGACTTCCGGTTTTGGGGAAACTACGGTCTTGTATATGCTTTTGGGAATATAAAATGTGTTAAGGGGGATTATGGTAATGCCTTAATGCTATTTTGATACTTTATATTACTGATAGGCATTATCTACTTAGCGTATATTACTACATAGTAGATAGTTTAACGGATCCTTGAGAGATGGAAAATCCCGTAACATCTCTTAAGTTATTGCATGCACGTTGACACTGGATAGGAGATGTCAAACCCCGTAAACATCTCTGACGCCGTTACACTCATATTTATTTACGATTGATTTCACTTTCATAAGGATATTTTAGTCCTGACTCGAGTGTTTTGTCTTTTCATTACGCTCGGGTCAGTCCTGAGTTTTTCAGATTTTTGAAGATCTATTCTGGAGGACGAAGACGAAGATTTGGTATACTATTACTATTATTACCCTTGCATCATGTTATCTGTTGCATTATTTAATTGTTCTGTTGTATATGTATAAACTCTGATAGATGTTGTATATATAATTGTCAAAGTATAGTAGACAGCTTCATGAACTGTCTATTTGACTATTATATTTTATCGTTCCGCTGTGAGATTCTGTGTTGTTTCATTTCGTTATTTCTCTTCTTTTCTTTTCTTATTTACCCCCAATAACTATCTGCCCTTTTGAATGGTTTGGAATCGACATGGGTATTTGAGCGTCGGTTTAAATTGTCCAAAAGGCGGGTCGTTACAGTTGGTATCAGAGCTTTGGTTTAGCGATAACCTTAGCTCTGTGGGGTCTGACTCTTTATAAATAGGGTAGTTATACCCTATGATGAGTCCCTGAGTGAATATATATATGAGAGAGCGTATTTGTTAGTGATATAAAATGTTTTATATTATGTCGGTTGATTTGTTGAGTGGTTTATGGATTCTGGTCAATACGAGTAATTAACGTCATTGATAGGGATCTCTAAACACTCGAACAGAACAATTCGACATAGTATTGTTTTAAAATGGGGTAAATAAAATAATTTTTCCCTAATTATATTTTGTATATAAAGGATTAATTTTCAGAAATTTTGTGACTTACCTAGCTTACCTGGTTGTTATGAATGAAAATATTGGATTATCATTAATTGGATATTGTAATTTAATAAATGAGATGAATTACAGAATGAACAGTAATGAAACAACTTGTAGAATGTTTTAAGAAAAAATCCTATAAGATATTTTATAAAGGTGACTTATAAATTTAAAATAGATTTAAATTGAAAATATTGAATTTGAGACCCGGAGATTTTGAAAAATGGTTTTCAAAGTTTTGAAGAAATATATAGTGATATTAATTGGAAATTATTTATGGAAATATTTTGAAAGGATTTTTAAAGAAAGGAATGAATTTAGTACTCCTCCCTTATGTCGCTGGAAAATAATTTCGGTGATGACTGCGCAGCATCATCGACGTTCATTTTCGAGTCTCAAAGTGGGGGAGACTTCTAAGAAGCTTTGTTTTTCTTCGAAATTATTCTAGGTAAACGGGTTTTGGTTTAAACTCCAAAGGTATGATTTGATATATAAAAAAATATAATAATATAAGTATTTGTTTAATTCAAACAATTTGAAAAGAACCGGGCATTTAAATTTCTAAGTTCTGTTAATTAATAATATTCAAATTATTTGAATGAAATGTGAATAACCAAAATTTATAAAATAAGAGGATTAAGACATCTAAGCTATTGTTTGGGAAAACTTTAAAGTTGAACGGTAAAGAGGATTTAAACAAATTAAATTTGTGAACATTCTAATTTAGTAAAATGAAATATTATAAATTTGTATAACACCAAAATTACATTCTGATAACATGTAACAAGACTTACCAAATGTTAAAAGTTAAAAATGATGTTTTGGATATGTAATGAGATATTGTATAGATAAATAGAACCTGAACTAATGGAAATATACAAGTGAGGAAAACATAAAGGGAATTAAATGTATACAAATGGAAAATTTGGTTGTGAAAAAATTTATATATACTTACATATAGCATGAAATGATGAATGGATAAATGGAACAAGTAAGTGAACTTAAGAAAGAAGATAAATGAATCGTATTATATCTTTGTAAATTGGTTATAGAAAATAAAATATAAATTGCATAGAAAAATTATGAATTTGTAACTTTGAGATAACCGTAAACTAAGAAAAGTCATATATGAGAAGTTAGACTTTTATGGAATGACTATAAATTAAAGTGATGATTAATAAAATGTTCCATAAATAAATTTGTTATTAACTAAAATTATGAAATTGAAGTAAATGTAAACAGAAGAATCTGGTATAGCTAAGACTCAATTGGAAAGGATAATGTTGAAGAGTATGCTATGTAAAGAAATAGATATATTAACTAAATAATGGATTGTGAATAATTAATTGTAAATAAAATGAAAGTCAATAAAATAATTTAATATAGATAAATTGGATAGAAATCCATTGGAAGGTAATACGTGAGATTGTACGTATATTATTTATTCGCATAACGATTTGATCCAAATTCGAGCACAAAATTTCGAGATGATTTATATCAATCCAAGTAAGGATTTTTCACTCGATTTTCGACGGCGAACCCTAGATATGGATTTTTAATTTGATTCTGGAATTCTCTATCATAGTATATGGCTATGCAAGGAGAGTAATAGTTTCCAATTAAGGAACCAAATCTGAGTCCGCACTAGAGAGTCGTGTGAACGATACTAGTTTGGAAGCGAAATTGTGTGATCGAATAAGCGATTAGATTGATATTGCTCACGGATGATATATGTACAGCTTACGGACTTAACTAAAGTTAATATTGGGAATTTAAGATGCCAAATATAAAATGATTCTTTTAAAATTATATGATTTGGTCGTTATATGATTGTTAGTTGATTGCATATAATTCATTAAGTGTCAATGAAATTGGAAACTATAAATCATTGAAATCAAATTGAAAGTTAAAGAATTTAAATAGAATTTAATTTGATTCAAATTGGAAGTGAACTAATGTAAATATAAATTAGTGAATGTTAACTAAGTGAATAGAGAATGAATGTTAGTAAAAATCCAATGTTAATGAATCAACTGTGATTAAGATTGAAAACCAAGTGAATAAATATTAATGAGAAGTGAATTTATATTGATTGGTTATGGATTTGTTGGATGATAGTTGGATGATAGTTGATTGATGGTTGCATTTGTTGTTTTGTTGCACTTGCTATGTTGGCACATGTAGTTGTTATGTTGTTATATGATGTATATTGATATTATTTTCATATATGCATGTTTCTCATAGTTGTTGAGTGTTTAGTAGGTGCGGATTGCGCTTGCTTCGCATTTGGAGCTCGCTTTTGCGCTATATTATTCGTATATGCTCGCTAATAAAAAAAAATATAAGGTACATGTTTATTTTATCATTGGATTTGGTGATTTTTGATGAGCCACTTGGCTTTTGGATTTTCTTTTGTTGATTTGGGGCCCGTAGAGGCGTTTTGTAGTTGTACCGATCGAGCCGCGCAAAGGAGACTCTGCCGAAATTTTCCGTAAAATCCGGGTGTTAGAAAATTTTTCAAGTTTTAAAAAATTTTATAACTTGTTTTGATAACTAACTTTTAAAGTTAGGTAGCCGTTTGGAGTAACTTAGTCGAAGCGTAGTTATGACTTTATAAATGGAATTTCATGGTTTATAAGTGGATAATTTTTAATAAAATATATCTATGAATTCTATACTTAGTTCCTTTTCCCTTCTTTTTCCTTTTCGGGGATGAAAAGTTTTGAGTGGGGGAGAGTGTAACGACCCGAAAATTTTCGATAATTAAAATAGCTAATTTAATAAGATTTCGTGATTAGTGTTAGAAAAAAAAAATTTGTAATTCGTTTAGAATAATTATAACTGGAATGAATTGCAACAATAATTATCCAAGTAATGAAAAATAAAAGCTACCTAGTGAATGCCTTTGAAATCAAAAGTTGAATAGGATAATAAATGTTGAATTCATTGGGTAAAATAGAGTAATTGATTGATAAGTAAAATCGATTTAAAATCAAATATTGAATATTGAACAGGTAAATTGTTTAAATTTAATATTTAAAACTTATTGAATAATTTAATAATGGGAATTGAATAACCGTATAATGGAAATAGTTGTTTTATAATTTTAATTCGTTTCAAAGGTTAAATTTTATAAGTTAGTTTTGAATATTTCAAAAGATAGTGATTTAAGAATAATCAAATTTGTTAAATTTAATATTACGAATGTTTGAATAAATTAAATTTCGAATTTGATATGAATAATTTGATATTGAAATTTAATATATGAAAATAGAGTGAATATTTGAAATTTGATTTAATATGATTCAAATTGGTTTCCAAAGTGAATGTAAGTTATATTTGGATTTTAATAGAGTTAATAAGATTTTAAAATTGGAATTTATTGGATAAATTGAATAACGGGTTTAATATGATTAAAAATGATTTGTAAAATTTTATTTTATCATATTAGAGTTATAGTGATGTTATAGAACTTTTAAAACTGAATTTAAAATTTATTTGCGAAAATTGGATATTTTAATATTTAATCAGCGACTGAAAAATAGCCAATTTTCGAACAGTCTCAGAATTGGACGAAACTAGTTCCATTGGATCCATAATAGTTTGTTATTATCGGATTTCAATTTTCGTAGCAATCGGAGTTGTCGTTTGACCGTGGCAGCTCGAAACGCGTTGAAATTGTTTTAATATTAATTTGGCGAGTTAAAATAGTCATTTTTCAAACGGTCTCGGATTTCGACGAAACCAGTTTCATCGGATCCGTAATGTGATATTATTGTAAGGTTTCAAATTTCAAGTCAATCGGATTTATCGTTTGTCCGGGGCAAGCCAAAACGCCTAGAAATTCGTTTAATCGGTTTGATTTAAAATTGATCGTTTAATTCCGTAACTCGCGCATACGATCGTATTAGCTTTCGAAACCTGTTCCATTGGGTCCGGAACGCAGGATAAACCCTAGGAACGTCAGTCACCGCGTGTAATTTGGAGTTTGTAAAAGCCGGATGAATAGTATTCGTCGTTTCCTATAAATAGCCCTTTATTCTTAAAAAAAAACAGAGAGCTAGGGTTATAAACGCAGCCGCCATTATATATATCAATGGCCAGAAAGCACCCATCTTCTTCCCTTAATCTCTTCATATCCAAGCATCGATTCGAGAAACTTTCTAAACGAAAAACGTAGAGCATTGAGAGATCTTCAATTTCATACGGAGATGATGGGTTATCGTCATCATTTGGAGGCACGAGATGGCCGCGTTCGTGACATGTTCGCGCGCGCGTATCGAGTCGAGGGGGTGGCCGAGCTTCAGATGGTGATGGGCGGTGGTAGCTCGTGTGATGCTCGTTCTGTTGGAGGTGGCTGATTGCTCTGGAAGTCGACGAGGAGGGTGTATAAATCAACCCTAGGTGGCGGCTCTAGTGGGTTAGCTCGCGTGCGTTACCTGTAGGGGAGGAAGATGAAAGTCACGGCCGTGATTTTGCTAGAAGGGGTTGGACGGCTGTGATGGATTGGAGGGTAAAATTAAACTAAGGTTGTAAATTTTATTTATATTGAAATTCGAATAAACTTTAAACTATCATAACTTTCTGCTACGAGGTTGAATTTCGACGAAACTTTTTGCGTTGGTATCGTTTCGACGAGCTCTACGCCATGGAGCTGGATTGGAACCGTTTGGAGCTCATCAAAATTTTGGGTTAAATCGAACGTCGTTCGATTTGATTTAAAATCGGAAAAATCAAAATGAGTGTTTTATAACGCTCACAACGTACTAAATATCTTTATGCTAGTTAAATTTGACATTATGAAGTGTTATGATTGTATTTGTCGTTGTTTGATAAAAATTTAATTGTCATATAGCTTGTCATTTGAATTAACCATTGAAAATTTAATTGACAGTTAAATTGGAAATTTAAAATTGAAATTGAATTGCGATTTAATTACCTGACATTGATAACTATGAAACTGCCATGAATTGTATTGTTTATTGGATGATGTATTTTGATGGATGCTATTGGTTGATAATTAAATGTTTGGATGTTTATTTGCTTATATAGATCCTGTTATGCATACATATGATACTGTGATTTAATTTAAGTAATATATACTCATCCCTGACATTTAATTGAAATAAAAATTACTTGGCCATAGGATAGAAAATTATATACGGACACCGAATTGGCTAAATTAATAATTTTTGAAATCGTCGATTTGAAATTTATTTAAATGATCGATTTAAAAGTTATAAATAGAAATAAATTTATAGAAATCGAATTTACCGGGAAATTGAGTTTGGAATGTTGAAATAAATTTTGGTAAAAGAAAATTGTTAAATAATTTAAGTTGAGACTTTGAGAATAAAATTTGGGATATGATTGAATTTCGAAAATCTATTTGATTTAAAGATTGAGCATTATTTCGAAATTTGAGTATTACTACGTAGAAGCAACATAAAAATGATATTTTGGAATTGAGCTTGAAATTGAATCATATTTGAAATTTAGATTTAAATTTGAGTATTGAAGGATAATTAAGTAAAAGTGAGATATAAGTGATATTTTGAAATCGAGCTTGGAATCGAATCATGTTTGAAATTTGGATTTAAACTCGTATATTGATGGATAATCTTGTAAGTGTTCTAAATGGATTTTTTGAAAAACCAAGCTCTAAATCGATATAAATTGAAATTGAATTAATTGAAAGTGGATATAAAATTGAATAAATTTGAAGTCGAAGTTGACGTTGAATCGAAATTGAAATCGAAATTGAAATCGGTAGAATGAAAATTGAAATTGATTTGAATTAGAAAGATGTAATTTAAATGGATTGGTTTTGAAGCTATTTTATTTTGTTTTCCAAATTACTTAGTTATATAAACCATTTTTGAATATTTAAACTATTTTAATCTATTTTAAATCTACTTAACCCAATTTAAATTTCTTTAAACTAATTTATCTATTTCAAATCCATTTTAAGATTTTAAGTATTTTTAACTATTTTAATTATGTAAAACTACTTTTAAACTACTTAAAACTATTTTCTAAAATTCTAAGCTGGTCAATAGAGTGGAATGTTTATATTTAAATCTTGAATTTAAAATACGAATTGAGTTAAGTGAAGTTGCAACCTAAATTGAAATTCGAAATGATTTTGAAATCGAAATGAGATATTGATGCGAAAATTAATTTTTGAAATGGAATCTGACATTTTGATAGATACGACGATATTTGAAATGGATTGATTTTTGAAACGAATATGATATTTTGATATCAATTATGAATCGTTTTGAAATGTAAAAGAGCCAACGGTGTAACAATACGTAGTTATTAAAGAGACCGGGATCGGATATGGACATACTCTTTGTCGATACCGAAAACCACTTTAATAACTATTATACGCAAAGTGTTGATCCAGTATGAAGTGGATGGTTTGGTGAACGCATTGACTGAAGAAAGAGAACGATTTTGGATGACCCCTGACATGACTAAAACAGGAGCCGCGCCGGGCCATTGAGGTTCGCCACCTCTAGCGGACACGCTTCGTCGATACCATTTCTATTACATTTGTGATTCGATTTGGGTGCACCTCTTAATTTCGGAGTGTTGTTTCGCGGTGTTGGGGTGGCTGCTGGCTATGCCCAACATCAGTCTGGATCACGCAACTACTAGTATCCTAGTTGGTATCGCCTCATGTACCTTGTCATACTGATTATCCTATGCGACCACTACGTTTTGATTTGTACCTTGAGTATATGGATTACCCTCTGGTGACTTCCGGTTTTGGGGAAACTACGGTCTTGTATATGCTTTTGGGAATATAAAATGTGTTAAGGGGGATTATGGTAACGCCTTAACGCTATTTTGATACTTTATATTACTGATAGGCATTATCTACTTAGCGTATATTACTACATAGTAGATAGTTTAATGGATCCTTGAGAGATGGAAAATCCCGTAACATCTCTTAAGTTATTGCACGCACGTTGACACTGGATGGGAGATGTCAAACCCCGTAAACATCTCTGACGCCGTTACACTCATATTTATTTACGATTAATTTCACTTTCATAAGGATATTTTAGTCCTGACTCGAGTGTTTTGTCTTTTCATTACGCTCGGGTCAGTCCTGAGTTTTTCAGATTTTTGAAGATCTATTCTAGAGGACGAAGACGAAGATTTGGTATACTATTACTATTATAACCCTTGCATCATGTTATCTGCTGCATTATTTAATTGTTCTGTTGTATATGTATAAACTCTGATAAATGTTGTATATATAATTGTCAAAGTATAGTAGACAGCTTCATGAACTGTTTATTTGACTATTATATTTTATCGTTCCGCTGCGAGATTCTGTGTTGTTTCATTTCCTTATTTCTCTTCTTTTCTTTTCTTATTTACCCCAATAACTATCTGTCCTTTTGAATGGTTTGGAATCGACATGGGTATTTGAGCGTCGGTTTAAATTGTCCAAAAAGGCGGGTCGTTACAAACTAGGTCAAAATCGGATAAATATAGAGTGTTTAAAATAAGAAACCCTAGCCATCACTTGTATAGGAGCAGTCAACCTCCCCTATATTGCCAATCGACCGCTAGGGGTCGACCATTAGAGTTCAAAGGGTCGGCCTCTTAGTCTAATTTTGGGAACGTTTGATTGTTTCCGCTGCCTAATTACTTTATTCCCTAATTAACTTTTAACATTAATTGTTAATTTTAATGTTTACCAAACCCCTAAGTCTAATCAAAGTTACTTTTTTTAATTCAAAATTTTAATTTAAATACTCATTTGAATTTGAAGTCGAACTATATTAATTTAGATTTGAAAACTTCAAATGCTCATAACCTTTTCGTTTGAGCTCCATTTTCAGCATACTAAATAAGGAAACAAATCAGAATTTTACCACGAATGCAACGGAATAACTTTTATGGTCAAATTCCAACTTGTATAAAATTTCCATTTTACCCCTACCCTAATTATTTGAATTTCTCTTAATTTACTTATATAATTAGGATTGATTTTACCGGGTGTTACAGAGATCTACGCACCTTTCTTTTATTTTCTTCTATTCGTAGGTGTGTTTATGTTTGAAAAATAATGGAGGAGGGAGGCAAGGTGTTTTTGGCCAAAGGTAAGGGATAAGACAAAGCAAAAGTTAAAGTGTAAAAACTGAAGGGTAATGGGTTTAAATGAGAGATGAAAGAGAAAGGAAAATATGGATCCAGATCCACTCTTTTCTCTACCAATTCAAACCCCCTCCCATCAAGCTTTGGTCGGCCAAATCATGGCCCCTTATAGGCTTCCATTCCACTTCAAACTAGATAAGATAGCTTACATTTCAATCAAATTTAAATGTACACCGATATCATATATTGATACTCGTGTATATAACTTTTATATACGCACCATTTTTGACACTCATCAACGCAGGTCAAATAAAATTTTATAAGTAATATTTCATATATATTTATTAATTTATGAAAGATATAATTTAATTAAATCTGGTGGTAGTTGGAATATTCAACATTGCGATTGTGTGAATCTTAGTTGTAAATTCGGTCAGTGATTAATATTTTACAATTTGAATATTAACATTCACATGTCACCTTAGTTAGTGGTGTGATAGTTTGGTAAAATTTATTGCTGTTTCAATAAAATCCAGTTTTACTTATTTTAAGCGGTCGCTTGTAATGACAATTATTTACACCAATTCTCTTCATTAAAATAATATCACATCAGGACTTATGGAATTTGGTATTAGTCAAAATTATAATGTCATCCACACTCAACTTGTATAGTCTAAAACAAGAAGTCTTTGTTTAATAATAATAACAACTATTACCGAACATCTATTGCAAAAGACTTGACTTTGAGTTGACTTCAGTTGATCATGATACTAACCTCATACAGCCCAGGAGATGAGTTCTCTATTGAATAATGTTTCACTTCTAATGCTTCAACTCAACTATAGTCGTTCGATGGACGTCGTGCGATGACTTAACTATAATCAAAGTAATGTTTTTACATGAAGTTCAACACTATTTTCAGGTCTAGAGAACTATGTAATATTGTCACTTCGATATTTTTTGTTTGACCTTAGTTGTATCAACCAATAGAAAACTATCGAGTGAGTTATTCCATAGCCATCTAATATTTATCAATATGTAAGTCCTTGATACCCTCAACAGTCATGAGTAACGCATTGTCCAATATTTAGAGAGCATTGCGTACTTTAGTCACAATGTATGAATCAATATCCAATACATAATTAATTAATTAATATAAGGCATTATAACAAGTATATAATAGAGACAAGCACCATTGTCCAAGTGGTTAATTGATTCGGTTTCGGTGCAAGAGGTCACAAGTTCGAAATTTGCTTTCAAACATTTATTGACATAGGATATGTTGTCCTAATGATTTATTGTATATGAAGTACCATTTCAAAAAAAAGTATATAATAGAAAGAAAACCATCTTTTATTTCAAATGAGATTTTATTACGCAATGAATAATTTACAATAAATTACAGAAATGCCCCTAGGGCATACCTTTAACCCCATCAGAGAATATAGTTGAACTTCAATGTAGACACTCCATTTGATTATATTTGAATCATGGCATTGTGATTCATTGGGAGACTATAGTTGGTCTGAGTTAAAGTATTTGAAATAAAATGTTATTCAATAGAGAATTCGCTACCGTCGTTATAAGTTCTTAGTATCACGATCAACATTAGTCAACCCAAAGTCAAAGTATTTAGTTAGAGTGGTATGGTTAATAACAAATGCTCTTATTGAACATGATACTTTTTGTATGGACTAACCTTGTAGAGTGTTAATGGTATTGGAATTTTGACTAAAGCAAAATTCCATAAGTTTTAAAGCGATATAGTGTTGATGTAGAGAATTGGTGTAAATAATTGTTGCTAAAAGGTACCACTTAAGAAAATGTGAAACTGGATTTTATCAAAAGGTTTGCAAGCGATGAATTTGGCCAAATTATCACACCGCTAGTTAAGATGATGTGTGGATGTTAATATTTAAATTGTATAGAATTAATTACTAACTGAATTCACACCTTTAAGTCATACAACCATATTTGTGAATTCTTTGAAAAAGCCACACGATTTAGTTAGTTTATAAAATGTTGTAAATTAATTAAGTTAATTAATATTTGAGAAATATTAATAGTTGTTAATTTATCTGATGTTTTAGGGTTATTTGCAATTATTTGAATGCAGGTATAAAAGTTATATTTGCACGTATCAGTATATTATATTGATATGATTTTAAATGAAGGTTTAAATGAGAAATAATTACTCGGAGGGATTATGAAATTTTTGCTTCATGAAAATGCAAGCTAGGGTTAACCATACTTTAGGCAAGTGAAAGGAGTAATTGGAATTAATAGGGGAATTAATTAGGAAAGTTAGAAATAGAGAAAATGGAAAGGTTCCATTCTTTAAATAAAAGAAAATCCACTTATTTCATTCCATAAGTTAATTTTCTTTCTCTCATTGCCATGATGGACCTCATCCTCTCACATCTCTATAAAATTTTCAACTCTAAAATAAAGATAAAACATTAAACAAGATAAAGGGCAACATGGTTATCCTTATCATGCAAAGGTGGGTGTAGATTCAAGAATCTTATGACAGAATTCCAAATCAAGGTGACACTTTTGGCTAGACATGAAGGCATTTTCTAAATTCGATTTATTTTCTTAGATGTAATCTAATTATTATAAATTGTATGAATTTGTTGCTGCCTTGTTTTGATTAAAAAAGGATAAAACAATCAAACTATTTGATAATAAGATTTGGTCTACATTTGACATGAACCAAAACCAAAATCACATACATAACAATGTTTTAATTTATGAATCCAAGTTTTGAAATTATTTGTAATAGTATTCTAAACATGATACACAATTTAACGATTCAATTATTTCTACTTGAATTTTCAATCAACAGTCGAATTAGGAGGTTGTTAACGTATTTTTTGATTTGATGCATGCAATTTGGCGTTGTATTGTTTGATTAAAAATATTGAAACGAAAACGCGCACGCACACACACACAAACACACACACACTTATGTGCATTTAAATTTGCAAATATATCAAAGGGTTCAGCACTATATAAATATTTTGGAATCAATTGGAAATTAGCTCGTATTAGCGGCAGTACATTTAATTACACATGTTTACTACATTTACATTTATATTTTATATATTGTTTTTTTTTGAACTGCTACTTTATATACAACAAATCATTGAGACAACATATCCCATGTCAAATAAACGTTCGAAAGCAAGTTTCGAACTTGTGAGATCCTGCACCAAAGCCGAATCAATTAACCACTTGGACAAAGGTGCTTGTCATATTTTATATATTGTTAAAAACATGTAATGTGTAAAAAATTAATTAATGAGAATTTTTTGACTTGGTCATTGAATATTTGATATATAACTTTTATATGAACGCATACACACTTATGTCCATTTTACATTGTTAAGGCATGTAAGCATGAAATAAAATTATTTTCTTCAAGTTTATTTTCATTAGACAATACCTGTACAGTATCTTATCTAACCATGTATACATATATATTAACCCTATCATTATTTGTTGCCTTTGCCATATTAAATGGATGGTTGTAGCTTATCATTCCCTATGTGTTCATTTGATGTAGAATTTGTTAAATACTTGTAAAATAGGTAAGGTAAAATCAAACATTTATTCCCCCATCATCCCTTTCCTTGTGGACCCTGATATGCTTGTATTCTTAAAATCTATCTTATGTTTGTTTCTATCATTAACCACCTAATAATTCATTCGTTGTATTCTTAAAATCTCCGGTCGTTAATGTTTGCTTTGTCGATGTTGAGGATAGCTCTGGGATATTCTGGATTCGGCCCCCTCTTTGGATGATTTCTTTTGGGCCTCATCGTAGCAGGTTTGGATCTATGAGCTTTCTGAAATGAGATTTGATCCTAAGAATGGTAGGTTATATAAGTATGTTGGTGGAAATGACAAAGAAAGACGGCTATATTACCATGTTGACGTAGAAGGTCTTATGCTCTCAGTCATAGGACAGTTTGGTGATCTGAATCTTTCTGTTATCTCGAATCCTCTTGGAATAAGAAATACCTTTATGACTCTGATTCTGTACATTTTGTTCTATCGTTAGGTGCTTTTTTCTTTGGGTTTTATCATGTTATTGGCCATGATTCTTCGATTGAGAGGAGTGGATCTTCCTTTTCGAAGGGAGACTAGTTCTTGGTTTTATTTGATTATTAGTTTGGCACTTTCATCATACTCGTGTGTTTATTTTCTTTTAGTTGTTCTGGTGTATGTATCTAAATACCTTCCAAATTCATTTATACACGTGAACGGTCCACTGTAAATGTCGTTTGCTTTGCTAAAAAAAGATTCTTTTAGAATAAAAACTAGAATTCAGCGTATTCAAAAATGATCGGTAAATTTTAAAGATCAATCAAATACGAAGGTAATTTGTATATTGTTTTGTCCAACTGATTTGTATGTATGCAGTAAGTGAGATAAAAGTTGGTGGTGGTTGTTGAACCCAACTTACTTGTCTTGATCAACAACTATATTTGTTCGTTTTTGAATTCAAATTCAATTGACAATTGAAATATACCTTTTCGAGATGAGACGTTGCTCTGTATTGCTTCAAGGGTTATTGCTCCTATTCCCTCAAATCTGACTGTTGTCGTCCGCAGGATCTTTACCTTCGCACTCCCTCGATCTTCCTCAGTGTTGACAAACTTTCTATGAAAATTTGTGAAAAATCCTTTTAACGCAAGAATGATCTATGGTATTCAAGACATGATAGATGAGTCTGGTGGTATTATAGGGCAAAGGAGGAACAGATGTCTGAAAACGAAATAGACAATCCACTATGTTATGGCACACATAATCTAATATCAATATGTGCTTCAACGTTCTTTTCTTCAAAACACTTTACTAAGAATATCTCGACTTTCGAGCATTCTAGCTAACTTTGTGGTCACGTTATTCTATATTCCGAGCGTCCACTAAGTTGAATGCTTATTATTTTATCGCGTTCATAATTCAAGGAATGTATATGTCTACGATGTCTAGGAAAACATGTAAAGTAAATATTGATCGTTAAAAAGAAAAGAAAGAAAAAACACCTGAAATAACAATAATGATAATAATAAAGGAAAAAAATAAAATTGAAAATAAAACAATGATGTAAGCCGAAGAAGTTTAGGCAATTCCATCTGAGATAATGGAGGGTGAAATCAAAAACAGATAAGGGCCTTTACTGCAAAAACAACATCAACATCTGCATAGTATAAAGTAGCCTCCAGAGTAAGCTATCTCTACAGCAAAGAATAACTCCTTTTCCTCCTCTGAACAGAGAGATATATTCCAACTCTTTATCCTTCACCAAATTTTATGTTTCCAACGACCAGGTTTCAAAACCATCTCATAAAAGATATAAAGTTATTCCTCTTTAAAACAAATCATATTATATATACATAACAAAATTCTAGCATTAACAGTTAAGGCTTCATACAACTCAAAAATATGGGAGCCGGATCGTCAACCTCAAGCTCCGAGGAAACCTATGAAGAAGCAATGAAGCAAAATATTCCTAGCGACCAGTTAATACGGAAGAACCATATGCATGTTATAAAAAATGCAGATGAACAGAAGGATGGTCGTCTGTTAAACAGAATAAACTCGTCTGGAATTTTCCTACAGAACAAAAAACAGGCAAGTATACATGTCAGTGTTTTGTTCAGATATATGAATGTTTGATTTCATACGTAATACTATTATTATCTTTTAATCTTGTAGAAATATTGGGTTGATAAGACAACAGGGCACAATTGTTTTATGCTGCATGCAAGGAGCTTATCAATAACTTGGAGTGACGATGAACGATTTTGGCAGTGGGTACCTCTTAAAGAAAGCAGGTGACCTTTTTTGCTAGTTCCATCTAAATGAATTTATTAACAAAGTTCTTGGTTATGTTATTTCTAATGTGCAAACCATTATGTTTGTCGTATGGATAAATTAGAAGTTAACTGAATGAGTGTCTACATGTACATGTACACACATACTTGTAGAGAATTGATCAAAATGCTACCATTGAATTCATTTTGATGTTCACTAATTCAAAAGCATATTCTGATCATTTTCATGCAGTAACATGGAGAAATCCCAATGTAACCGAGATTCATATTTATTTGATAGATAATTAGTTTTAATGACTGATGTATGAGTATGATCATAACATGCAGTGGAGAAGAGATAGAAGTGGCAAACTTAACAGATGTATGCTGGCTAGAAATCCATGGACGATTCGAAGCATCACAGCTAACACCAGGAGCAGTCTACGAAGTGGTGTTCATAGTGTACATGGAACTGGGATACGGGTGGGCAAAGCCCGTGACCCTAAGACTAAAACTCCCGGATGGAACAGCGCAGCTGCATGAAGAATGCTTGTTGGAACTGCCTAAGTGTACTTGGGTCGAACTGAAAGCAGGGGAGTTCAGAGCTGATAGTAAGATTGCAGGTGAGATGGAGTTTTCCATGTATGAATATGAAGGTAGGCACTGGAAGAGAGGGTTGATTGTCAAAGGAGTTGTCATACGTCCCAAGAAGCAATGAATTTTAGATGTAGTGGTGAATGTTTGTATGATGTAAACATAATTATGTTGTTTGCTTTTGTCAAAACACGCCAGTTTGTACCATTTTACATGTCTCATGCGCACTAAAAAAACAGAGGGCTGTTTTCCAACCCAGAATTCCCTACGTCATCGCTACGCCGCGTAGGCGCGGCGTAGGGAAAACGTGGAAACATAGGAAAGGGATAGAGACGGCGTAGAGAATTCCCTATACATTTCTTACGCGCACCAGGTTCTTCAACAATTGACCATGGCGTAGGGAATGTGTAGGGAATTGCCTACCCATTCCATACACATTATTGTTCTCCCTACGCATTCCCTACGTCTGTGGAGGAAAGAGGTTGGAATTTCCCTACGCTTTACCCACGTCAGCCAATTATTAACTTTTGTAGTTTAACTTGAAATTATATTATAAAAATATATAATTTAAATTTTCAATAAATAGTCTTAACTTTCGAAACTAAAATAAAATTATAGGTAACAACTAACTTTTAGATGTTTAATTAACTAAAAAAGAATAATAATTAAATTTAATAAGTTGAAATACCAAATTAATAGTCCGAAATATGAAAATTATGATTCAAGAAAAGCAAGCAAGAAATTTACAGTATATAAAAAAATTTAAATTCAGTTAAACTTAAAAATAAAACCGATTAAACTTTGCGGAAAATCTGCTTTTATTAGAAATGTGACATTTTTTAACGAGTTATTGTTTTTCTATATTATTGTAAAAGTCTTTTTTTCCTTTTGATAATTGATTATACTTGGTTTAAATTTTAAATTGGTTAACATAAATTTGCAAAATATGGACGTAGAGATATTTGTAAAAGCCCACCAGCCCAAGGAAAAACTGTTTTACTTCAAAGCTACAGCTCAATACCAATCTCCACGTTGGCGAAGCTCGAACCCAAAAAAATTAGGGTTTCGAAAATCAACGCGTTTTAAATAATCATCGCTGCATACTCGGCTATTCCATTAGCCATCGTCGGCTCGTCGTCGGCTCATCCTTGCCATCGTCGGCTCATCCTTGCCTTCTACGCGATATTCAGCCCTCGTCGGCTCATCCTTGCCTCCTACGCGATATTTTCTACTGCTGATTTGAAGTCCTGCTACAGTCTCTTTATACTGCCACTGCTAAGTATGCGAATTTTTTGTTTTGAGTTGTCTAATTTTCTAAAATTGAGTCGCCCTTTTGCTGCTTCAGATTTCATTAACATTGAAAACGCCTGAAGCTAACTTATTAGTATTTAGTTATAAACAATTAGTTTTCTGTAAATGATCGTTTAGGAATTGAAATTTGAAAGCCGAAGCTAAAAAACTAATAATTATTTAGGAACTGATATTTACATTGATGTACTATTTTTCCTGCAGTGTATGTATGTCTACCTGCAAACATTTAGGCAGAACCCAATATGATTTGCCTGTACACTTAACTAGATACACTAGTTTGTAAACTTGATACATTTAGTTAAAAATTAAATACATTGATGTCTGCTCTTGTAGGAGATCCTTCTTATTTGGGAGTGAGATCGAGCATCTACATGCTCCGCCGTAGCTGAATTTGACCTTGGTTACATTATTCTGCCAGAGGATATATCTGTGATATACTTTCCACTTTGTGAGTATGCTTCAATTCGCTCCTCATAGTCATACATTTTCCATAAACCATGATTTATCATATTTGCAAGCTTTGAATTTCTATTTATTTTCCAACGAGTATTTGAGTTTCTGATTCAATTACTTTACATAGATATAGGCCGTTTATTTTTTTATGCATGTGTCCAAGAATATTTGTTATATTTTGTGCGAGTTGAAATTATTGAAGCATGTTAATCACTCAAGGTTTGGTAGCAGTGTACGGGAAAAATCCTGTATGAAAAATTACAATCTAGAAGCATATGTTCACCTTTATATAACTAAAAACACTCAAAATGTTCGGTTAAAAAATTATGCGAACTCCGCGCGTGAAGCACGGATTCATACAAGTAAGGAAATAAACTATGAGATTTTATTGTTTATCTATGCTAGCTTTATCTTGAATTAACTCATTTATTATGCAGTTACGTTAATTTCATTGCTAATATTTTGAGTTTTTTCATGAGACCTCTCTAACTTCTATTTCAATAATGACGAGTATCAATCAGAATGTTTAAAAATTGAAACAAACAAATTCAACAATAATAAGCGTTCAATGTGTATTCAACATTCAACATTTTACTAGCAGAGATCCCAAATAATAAAGCATGTTTTATGTTTTATTAACGAATATTCTGTTTAAAATTTAAACCATTTTAACTTTTTATTCAAAGAAGTTAATTAAAAAAATTGTTCAGCATAGATTAATGTTTGGCCCCGTTTGACAGGTATCGTATATGATCGTTATATAGATGTTCGTTTTGTTGTGAAACGAACATCAATATTCATCTAATACAGTATTTGTCGAATTTGTCCCTGTATTGGACAAGTTACAAACAAAACTAAGTTTTACATTACATAAATCATTTCAATTCAAGTGGTGACAAAATTTCGAGAGTGCTTCTTTTTGGTTCCCCGTGTACGCGCGTAGGCGTATGATACGGGGAATAAGAGGAAGTGCTGCCGAAATTTTGTTGTACCACTTGAGGCGAAATGATTTATGAAATGTAAAAACAAAGTTTTGTTTGTAATGGGAAGTAGGTTGACTGAGCCCATTAATAAACAGTTCTAATGGAAAGTTTGATTAAATAAACAATAGACAAATTTCTATTAGGGTTACGATAAGATATATTTAATTTGCAAAAATGTAAGAATTTAAACATTTAGAAGAATTAGAATTTTTAGGTTAAACTAGCATACATCTAATATTGTATTTATATGTATACGAATTTGAAATTATATCTATCTAAATAAAATAATACAATAATTGGGTAGTAATTAAAATAATGAAATAACTATAGTTCTATATAGTAATAATATAAGTACTCATCTTATAATATAACATATCTTAATTATGCAGTAGAAGATGGAACGTTTGAAAGTTCGTCGTGCTTGGATGTACAAAAATGTTGGGCATAGAGGAACAATTCCATTTCAATTTTTAAGAGGTTTAACCGAGTTCATGCTAGTGGCATCTTCCAATGGGACAAACATGACAGAAATCCGTTGTCCTTGTAAGAAATGCAAAGCCACAAAACATCATCCTTATGAAATTGTTCAAAGGCATTTGACTAAAAATGGTTTTATGGACGATTACTATGTGTGGATACATCATGGTGAAGATGCGATGAATGTTATTAATATGTCGGTAGTTGTTGAGGATGATAACGTAAATATTGACGTTGATTTTGATGACTCTATTAGCACAGAAAATAGAATGACTGAAATGGTTATTGATGCCGCTGGTCCGAGCATGCTGCCTAATTCATTGGATGTAGAGGAAGAACCAAATCCAAAAGCTAATTTTTTTTTTTAATTTTTAGAAGCATCAAAAAGACCGCTTTTTGATAGATGTCCTATGACCGAGTTGGCAGCAACTGCTAGGTTAGTTGCTATAAAATCCACAAATAACGGTACCCAAAAATTAATGAATGACGTTCTTAGCTTAATTCGAGATGTGGTTCCATCCGGTTTGCAAACTAGATTGGCTGAAAATTGGTATCAATTAAAAAACCAAGTGTCCGCATTCGGGTTGCCGTATGAAAAGATAGATACATGTCGAAGTGGGTGTATGCTATATTGGAAAGAAGACAAAGACCGTTCACAATGTAAATTTTGTGGCTTAGGAAGATATGAAAAGAAAAAAAGTAACGGTAAAGGTGTGCCTTTTACTCGTTTACATTATCTTCCGATTATTCCTAGATTGCAAAGATTGTATTCGTCTTATGCCACTGCGGAGCACATGAGATGGCATAGTGAACGAGTTCGAGAGGAAGGGGTTTTATGTCATCCTACAGATGGAGAAGCATGGAAACATTTCGATGATAAATATCCTGATTTTGCCAAGGAGTCACGAAATATTAGGCTCGGTTTATGCACTGATGGTTTCCAACCTTTTAGCAGTATGGCAAAAAATACTCCACTTGGCCAGTTATATTGACACCTTACAATTTGCCTCCTTAGATGTGTATGCAAAATCCATACATGTTCTTAACCCTAATTGTTCCTGGACCCAAAAATCCGAAAAACGGAATAGATGTTTATTTGCAACCTTTAATCGAGGACTTGAAGAAAATGTGGATATAGGGTATTGACACGTACGACGTGTCAAAGAAGAAAATTTTCAAACTATTTGCTTGTTTGTTGTGGATGATAAGCGATTTTCCCGCGTACGGGATGCTTTCAGGCTGGAGTACGGGAGGTAAATTATTTTGCCCCGTGTGCATGGATTCAACAAAAGCATTTACACTGAAACATGGTGGTAAGCAGTGTTGGTGGGATTGCCACCGTCGATTTTTGCATACAAATGACACGTTTAGACGTGATAAGAAAAACTTTGAAAGAAATAAAACTGTAAATTTGCAACCACCAACATTTTTGAATGGAGAAGAAGTATTTGATATTGTAAAAGATTATGCAAAATTACACGAGACGGGAAACAAAGAGCCCAAAATTCCTGGCAAAGGGGATTATCACAATTGGTGCAAACAGAGTATATTTTGGGAATTACCATATTGGAAAGATCTAAAACTTCGACACAATTTGGATGTGATGCATATTGAAAAAAACGTATTTGAGAATTTCTTGCATACAATTATGAATGCGAAAGGAAAAACCAAAGAAGATTTGAGATCAAGAAAAGATATCGAATACTATTGCAATCGTCCAGAGCTTAAGATTAATCCTATTCGTCCAAACTTCAAAGTTCTTGCATTTTATGAGCTGGATAGGACTCGTTGTATAAAATTACTAGAGTGGGTCGATTCTTTGAGGTTTCCTGATGGAATTGCTTCTAATATGAAACGATGCGTTGATATGAAGGATCTTATACTGTCAGGTATGAAGAGTCATGATTGCCATGTATTTTTAGAGACTCTATTTCCGATAGTATTTAAGGAGCTTTTACCACAAAAGGTTTGGATGCCTATAACAGAGCTTAGTTTATTCTTTAAAGAGATATGTTCGACAACTCTATCTAAAAGCCATTTGCAGAAGCTTGAAAGAGATATACCCAAATTACTATGTAAATTGGAGAAAATATTTCCCCCTGGAGTTTTTAATTGCATGGAACATTTACCAGTACATTTACCAACTGAAGCGTTACTACGGGGACCAGTGCAGTATGGATGGATGTATCCTTTTGAGAGGTATGTAAAAGTTATATTTATTTACACAATGTTTAAATGTAGAACATGTTATAGTTAATTTCACACATTTTCATATTAAGGTATCTGGGTCACCTAAAGAAAAAAGTGAAACAGAAAGCACGTGTTGAAGGCTCTATTTGTCAAGCATAGATTATTGAAGAAGCATCCATATTTTTTAGTCATTATTTCGATGATCACGTTAATTTAAATTTCAATCGTGGTCATCGCAATGAAAATGATATTGTGATGATTCAATCGATAATGTCCTCTCGGTATTCAAAAAACAAGGACGTCCATCTGGTAAATGGAAGAATGTTAAAGGCTTCGCTACAACAAAGGATTATAATCTAGCCAAGGCAACTGTGCTTCTTAATTGCAATGAATTAACTGATCTTATAAGGTATTATAATAATTTGATTATTCATTAACTAAATTATTGTCAATCTTTTCAAGCTACACACAATACTCCTTAGATATTAATATGTACATTTGATTTAAACAGCAAGTTCGAAAGTGAATATCCCAATGTTGAACTCTGTAAGGAATTCGAGGGATGGTTTAAACAATATGTAAGTATGATAAGTCATGTATTTTAACCTTGCGGTATTCATTATATATTAACTTGTGTACTTGATTCAAATTGATAGGTTGATACGAACAACATCACTGACATTTGTTATAGGAAACTTGCATTTGGTCCGTGTAATAGTTACAGAATATGTCCAATAATGTTTATAAATGGATTTAAGTTTCACACCGAAGAATATGGAAAGAAAAAAACAACTGTTAATAACGGAGTTTGTATCAAAGGTGGGAACAACGATGATGACATAAAGGATTATTATGGTGTACTTGAGGAAATAATCGAGTTAACTTACTCGGTGGTGCTAGAGTTGAAAACATTTCTATTCAAATGTCGATGGTTTGATAGTAGGCCGAATATTGGAGTAAAACGCGTACATAAGGATTACCCTCTTATTGAAGTAAACCACAAAAAAAAAAAATTTAGGGTATGATCCATTTGTGTTGGCAGCACAAGCTACACAAGTTTATTTCACACCCTATCCTGCTATCGACAACAGTCGTTCAGATTGGTGGGCTGTTATTAAAACAAAACCGAGATGGTCATTTCACTCAAACATGGTCATAAACGACAATTTGGCATATCAAAATGATCCAGAACCTAATGAACTACTGGAGATTGTACAACAAGTAGAAGACATAGGATCTCTAATTAATGACGTTAACGATGGGGTCGAAGTAGATGAAGATGACGATGAGCAAATTGAAGTAGAAGAAGATGAGTGTGAGCTTGAAGATGACAATGTAAATATTGAGAGTGATGATGATAATGAAGATTGGTAGCTTGTATATTTAATTATGATTGTTCGCGACGACTCTCTTATTATGATTGCGCTAAAAGACCGACTAACAAAAATACCAATCAAGCAGATTCATATTTGATTGATTTAAAATAACTATTTTTTTTAATTAATGTAACAAGCAAGACAATGTGACAACCAATATTTATTTCTTTCAACAAAACAAGAAAACTAATAATTATATATAATGTGTAAGATGTACGTGCTATCAATATCAACGAAAGGAACAAGTAGCTGTAATGACTGGAGTGTGCAGTGTGAATGAGTATGTGGGGGATTATGCATCTAGAGAAAGCGTCGCGATATTTTTCAATGGCTCGTTTAGGCGGGGGGATATGGAACTAGGGTTTAAGGGGCTTGGGTTATGGTGTGCAGTATGGTGACATTTGCAGCTAGGATGGACGACCAGACTTGGTCGCAGGGGAGTAGCGGGGAAGCGTAGGCCAAGAGGGTCATGTTGTCATGGCGGTAGTGGTTGAAGTCGAGGGAAACGGCGGCTTAGGGTGCAGTTTCCTTTCTGATCGATTTTTCTTTTTTGTGGTAGTGGTCGAAATTGGAGACGTGACGTGTGGGGAAGTGGCGATGGTATCGGAGGGACGAGCAGGTGGCGTGGAGTCGTATGCATTGGAGCATTGGTAGCCGATGGGTTTGTGGGTGGTGCATGCGTGCACTTGCGTGCACTATTTTCGTTCCAGGAATTGTTATTTTGGTTTTTCTTTGGAAGGAGGAAGGAATAGAACTGGAGGAAGGGAAATGGTTGAGGGTTGGGTCATGTATTTTGTTTGGGCCGAAGAATAAGGGTAGAGTGATTTTGGAAAAATGTTATATAATAATAGTCTTTCTATTTTAAACATTTGTACCTCATTTATGAAAAGTCCTAATAGACAAGGAAGTTTTGTGTTGTGACCCTCTCATCTAATTTTATAATTTGAAGTAAATTTGTTAATTAATATGGAAATTAACTAGTTATAATAATTAAGTGAGTTACTAATTTAAGGCTTATATTAACTAGTTATATGGCGATTTGGTAATAGTGGAGGTAGTTTGTGATGCACAGTTTTGTGATGGGGAATGTACACGGCGGAGGTAAGTGTTGTATTTGGTGTTCGAGTGGATATGCAGTGGGGATAGAAATGAAGACAGTGTTGTTATGGAAGTGAGGAGGAGTTGATGGTAGATGGTATAACAGTTTATGTGCAATGAGTTTTATGGTCTGTGAAGCTGTATTGGTTGATGCAGGCAAAGGGGAGTTAATCAGTGGGTGACTATTTGCAGTGGTAGGGTTATTGTCAGGGTATTTGATAAGTTGTTTTAGGCAATGGAAAGGATGTATGTGGAAGGGGAAGTATGGGGAATGTGAAGGAATTGTTGACTGTTGAAGGTGGAGATTGGCAGCAGATGATGATATGCTTACTGCAGTGGGCAGTTTATGGGTATGTGGAGTGATGGTGAGGAGTGTTTGTAGTGATGCAGAAGTTTGGGATAGAGTGGTGCAGTTTGAATGTTGTGAAGTTAAAGACACGGTAGCACAGTGAGGTGAGTATGTGAATGTGTGCAGTGTGAAGTTGAAGTTCTGAAGTATGATGGCCTGTTGTAGTGGTGACTGGGAAGGTGAATGTGTGCAGTCAATTGATGGTGTGTATTTGTAGAGATTTGTATATGGTTTGCTTGCAAAAATCATAGTTTGTGTGAGCCTAAGAAATCCTCTTAAAGATTCTTATAAAGCATCCTTCCATTCACACAGTTTTGCACTGTTATATGTCATAGCAAACCATTTTCAAGTACTCTGCATATCTGATACTCATCTCTAGGATTAGCAGGTGCCAGGACAACCTCTCCATTCCTAATAGTTAGAGCATAATTCTCTGCAGCTTTGCAATAAATTTTCATATTGTCAAAATGGGAAAATGAGGTCAACATTTCATATTGTCAAAATAGTGTAGAGGAATTGAACTGAGGAAGGCCAAAACAGCCACTGGGTGATCATTCAACCAAAGTGATTTCAGTTTTGTGCACTGCCTGACTTCCTGCACTGCTTTTTCTTTACCATATGGATCATTTTCCCATAAATTAAGTGCACCCAAATCCTATTATTAGACATAAACGATCGTATATTAGAAGTTGCAACTTACAATTGAAGCATAACATTGCAAAAATGCTGTTCCTTTTCTCTCATTGGAATTGGGGAAATGCATGTGTTTGGTGTGTAGTCAAAGTAAATGCTCCTTTTCTTCTACCATCTTTGCAAATAAATCAAAAAATCAGTTAAGTGCTCCATCCCTACAGACCCTACACCTAGAACTCTGATAATAATTGGGAATTATTTAAAACTAATGATAGAAACTTCCAGTTCAAGATTGTAGACCCTTTTTTGGAAATTAAAATTGTATATTGTATTTCCCAAATTTTATTATAACTTTACTAGACATCTAATTTTCAGATAAAATTGTACTTTACATGTAGTAATTTTTCAAATAACAAATTGTGTAATATCTTGAATATACGTAGCGTTTGACAGACAAATGTTTTTATTAGAGCACACACACTTGCTTATGTAGAAACTAGAAAATACCACATAAAGTTTAAGTCAACACCAAATTGTTGTTTCCATATTATATACACTGTGCTATTCTGAATTTGTATAAAATTTATTTTATCACTCACACAATTTGATTCATGTGTGCTCAGTTTTGTGTTAATATTATGCTGTGTTTGTGCCATCTGGATCATGTGTAAGATTTTTTTTTATTTTCGTTGTACTAATTTGATTAAATAATTTATATGTAGATATATAGAGACAATACATACACTGCTAGGTTTGGAGTTTCAGATGACAAAAAGAAACTTGTAGAGGAAGTAGAAGAGCTAAGAAGTAAAAATCAAGAAATGGATGTTACAATTAACAAACTACAAGGGGATTTATCTTTCATGCAGGAAGAGATGAATTCTGTGCAAGAGTTTATACGGGGATTGAGGCGGGAGCAAAGATCAGAGATATGACATACTTCGTGAGTTAGTCTTCTTTTGACTGTGGGTTTGATGTTCTATTTTTATAAGGTACATTGTATGATGTTTGAATTAGATGAAACAACTATGTTTGAGTTATGTAGCAACTTTATTTTATTGTTGGACATGATTTTATAAAATACATTTGTAGCAATTTTATGGTAATTTGACAATGACATGCATTCTACATTAACGTTTTGTAATGATATATATTGTTACGATTTTGCATGTGATTATATATTATATTTAATGCTTTTTGTTGCTGATGTTCGGGTTTATTATGTTTATTATGATTTGTGGTAGATGAAGATAAATACAATAGAATCATATTGAATTTTGGTGTACGGTGGCGTAGGGAAGGCGTATGGAACTCGTAAGGAAAATTCGATTTCTGCACTTTAAAAGGAAGAAGACTAGGCGTAGGGAAGACATATGAAATTAGGCGTAGGAAATGCGTATGGAAATAGGCGTAGGGAATGTGTATGGAAATAGGCGTAGGGAAGGCGTATGAAATGCGGCGTAGGGAATGCGTATGGAAATAGGCGTAGGGAATGCGTATGGAAATAGGCGTAGGTAAGACGTATGGAATTAGGCGTAGGGAATGCGTATGGAAATAGGCGTAGGGAAGGCGTATGGAAATAGGCGTAGGTAAGGCATATGGAATGCGGCGTAGGGAAGGCGTATGGAATGCGGCGTAGGGAAGGCGTATGGAAGGAGGCGTAGGAAACGCGCAGGGATTTTTTTACGACGCATTGTTTTCCAACCTCTTCTTTGGTGTAGGGATGGCGTAGGTAAAATCTTTTCCCTACGCCGCGCCTACGCCAAAGTGGCGTAGGGAACCCAAAATTCTTTTGTAGTTATGTGCCATACATATCCCACCCATTGATATTTGGCGTCAATATGATGGGACTCGCTTATTTCTTATTTAGTTGTGAGTAATGTTGAATATGCTAGTATATGATTTTTTATATGTATATATATATATATATATATTCATTTAAATGTATTTGTTATTGTACTATTTTACATTTCACATAATTAAATAAATATTTGCCGAATAAAATAAATAACACAGAATTTAAAATTCAAACAAATATTTTATTACAATTTTGAATAGTACAAATTTGAGCTCTCACTACATATATACATTTTCAATTACAATTTCGATTACATCACAAAATTCACTTTACAATGTTCACCTCGCTACATATCACTCATTCGCTCGTAATTTTTCTTCAACTTTATTCCAGTCTGAATCCAGCATCTGAATTATCTGCAAAATAAACACTGACGCAGTAACTTTGGAAAAGAAATATTTTACAGAGCACATTAAAGTGTGTTTTGAAAATGTTATTTGCCTCAGTTATTTTGGTTGTTCGTCATTTATTTCATTTGAATCCATTCATACACGAACAACTTATGACATGCACAATGTATCACTGTACATGTCAAAAGGCCGAACACACCGATATACACTTGATAAAATTGCAGGGACAGGTGATTTTAAAAACCAATTTTTTGTTTTAAAAAATTGATTTTTTAATGGCTTCTTTTAATAATGCTTTGCTGAGGGACAGTACATAGTTAGACCACCCATGTTCAATGGTGAATATGCTTACTGAAAAAATAAAATGAAAATTTTTCTGAAAACCATTGATGCTTGGAATATTGTTGAGATAGGATATAGGTCACCTACTATAGTGGTAGATAATCAAGAAATTGAAAAACTAATGGATCAATGGACAGATCTTGAAAATAAACTGTAGAATGCTGATCCTAAAGCTATGAATTCTATTATATGTTCATTGGATCAAATTGAATTTAATCGTGTCTCACATTGTCTAACTGTGCAGGAAATTTGGCACACACTTGAAGTGACTCATGAAGGAATCTTTCAAGTTAAAGAATCTCGCCTTGCCATGTTTAGTAGCGAATATGAGAACTTCACAATGGCCAAGGATGAAAATATCAAAGAGATGTACGAACGACTTTCTAATCTCGCATACAAATCAAAAGCTCTTGGAAAACCATACACACAATTAGAAATAGTCCGAAAAATTCTCAGAGTTCTACCACGAAATTTTAAAGCCAAGGTCACTGCTATTCAAGAATCTAAGAATTTAAAACAGATTAAGGTCGAAGAACTTGTCGAAAATCTCACCACTTATGAGCTAGAAATGAAATTCAAGAAAGAATGTGAAGGAGGTAATATACGAAAGAAATCAACAGCTCTTAAGAGAACAACTGAAAGTGAAGATGATGATGGTGCAGCAGAACTAGCGCTGATAATAAAGAAATTCAAATGAACCACAAATATGAAAATCAACCTCTAAATCAACAATTGAAAAGCACTAGGAGCGAGAGTGAAAAAGGAAATCTATGCCTTCAAGGAGAAACAACTGACAATGATGATGATGAGCCAAGCGAGGTATCAAAACTTATTCATTTAGACTTACTTATAGTTTCTTGAAGTAAATGGCTGTTTTGAAAGACTTAGGCAAAAGTACGCTAAAATTGAATCACAAAGAGATAGTTTGATAGAATTAAATAAACAGCTTGATCAATTAGTTAAAAACTATCAAAACAAGAGCCCTAAGTGTGATGAATGTCCATCATTTGAAGAAGAGATTAAAAAATTAGAAATTAAAATTAAATCACTTGAAAAAAAAATTCTGATTTTGAAAGAAAGTGAAAATACTAGGAGAGAAAATTCTATTAAAAAGTGCACACAATTATTGAATGAATATGAATCTCTCAAAAAACAAGTCTAATAATTGTCTACAACTTTAGAAAAATTTTCCAAAGGAGAAAGATTGCTAAATATGCTATTAGGGAAACAAACTGTTAATATTATCAGACAAGGACTTGGGTATAATCAATCAAAACGTGTTAGAAGTGAAATTAATCAAGTCAATTCCAAGTGCACGATTTGTGGAAAAACTGGACATAACTACAATAATTGCTGGTACAGACCCAAACACGTGAAAACCATACCAATTTGGGTTCCAAAAGACACAAATATAAAATCCCTTAAAGTCAAACAAATCTGGGTGCCAAAAGGGACAAATATAAATTGCCCTGAGTCTACACAAATATATTTTTCAAAATCATTTGTCACTAACAAACATGGACCTATAAAAACAAATAGGTCACAAAAATCTTTTCTCGTGTAGGTGTGGTGGCAGGCTAAAGAACAACAACAGTGTTACCTAGATTCTGGCTGTTCCAAGCACACGACGGGCGTCAAATCAAAGTTCCTTAGCCTAGTACAAAGGTGGAAGAGTCAGAATGAGTAACAACGAAAAAATTATCGGTAAAGGTAAAATAAGTAACGATACATTTATCTTGAATGATGTATTAAAGGTGAAAATCTGCACCATAATCTGATTTAATTCAGCCAGTTATGTGATAAGGAAATAAATGTTGATTTTAATTCTGATTTGTGCAAAAATGTTGACCAATCATCTTTTTATCTTTGAACTAGTTCAATAAATTTGTTTGGACTAATGATGGTGTTTTATTGGTTGATGATTATTCTAGATACACATGGATATATTTGACTTAACATTATAATCTGTGGTTGTTTATGTGCAGATTTTTCAATCAAATCCTTAAGGAATCATGTAACGACCTACCTTTTTGGACAGTTTAAATCAACAATAAACCACACATATCAACTCAAACCATTCAAAAAGGAGGATTATTAATGGGATAAATAAGAAAATAAGAGAAAAAGAAGAAGAAACAAACACAGAATCTCGCAGCGTAACGATAAAATATAATAATCAAATAAACAGTTCATGAAGCTGTTTAATATACTTTTGATTATTATTTACACAACATTTATCAAAATTATACATATACATCAGAGATAAATAAATAATGCAGCAAACAATATGATGCAGGGTTAATAATAGTAGTAGCATACCAAAACTTCGTCTTCGTCCTCAAGAATAGATTTTCAGTAAACTGAAAAACTCAGGACTGACCCGAGCATAATGAAAAGACAAAACACTCGAGTCGGGATTAATATATCCTTATGTCAGTCAAATCAATATCGCATAAACAAGAGTGTAACGGCATCAGAGATGTTTACGTGATTTTACATCTCATATCCTGTGTATAACGTGGTGCAATAACTCAAGAAATGTTACGGGATTTTCCATCTCTTGAGGATCCGTCAAAATATTTATATGTAATAGAATACACTATATATATAATGTCTAATCAATAAAATAAATATTAAAATAGTGTTAAGGCTTACATTAATCCCCCTTAACATGTTTTTAAGCATTGTCGTACAGTTTGTATATAAAACACCAGTTAAACGGTCGGTGGACAGGGAGGCGCCATGATACGACAACACTAAACCAAAATCGTATGGGTCTCATTTAGGGATAAAAGTATGACAATGCACATGAGGCAATACCTAAGGTATGATACTACCAGTTTACCCTTCCTGGTTGGTGGTAACGCAACATAGCCATGATCACCCACTGCGTCCAACACTCCCATTCAAATTCAATAGGTGCACACCAATCAATCACAAAATATGATATTAACACGAAGAAGTGTGTCCGCTTAACCCCTTGGCCAGTACGGCTCCTGTTTTAGTCATTTCAAATTGGCATAAGTGCCAGGTCAATCCATCATCGTTCTCTTCCTTCAAATCCCGTAAACGATGCCAAATCCAACCACTTCGTTTTGGATCATCACTCTTCGTACATAGTTTTTAAAGTGGTTCCAGTGTCGACAGAGAGTATGCCCATATCCGACCTCGGTTTCTTTAACAACCAAACGTCATTTTACACACCGGTTGGTTCTTCTACATTTCGAAAATAGTCCATAATTGATATCAAAATATCATATTCGCTTCGAAATAAAATCCACTTCGAAATCATCACATTTACTCAAAATATACAATTTCAATTCCAAATAGTGTTCAACTCAATATCTCAACTTCAATTCCAAAATTGTTTCAAGTTCCGATTTGATTTATAACTCCAATTAAATCCGATTCATATTTAAATCCAAGGTTAAAATAAACATTTCACCTTTGATCAGTTTGAATTTTTGAAAAATAGTTTGAATACTTATAAAATAGCTTAAGTAATTAAAATAGTTAAAATAGTTTAATGTAAAACAGTTAAAATAGTTTTAATAGTTAAAATAGTTCAATATAAAATAGTTTAGTATAAAATGGTTTATATACTAAAATACTTGGAAAACCCAAAATAATTTAAATATTTAAAGAATATAGATTTTCAACAAATTATACTAAAATAATTTATTTTAAAAATGGTTTTAAAGCCAAACCAGTCCAATTTCAACTTTCCAATTCAAACCAATCTCGATTTTCATTCAGTCGATTCAATTTTAATACCAATTCAAATCGACTTCAACTTCGATTTAAAATAAATCAATTCCGTTATTACATCAACCGATTCAATTCAATCAATTCAATTCAATTCCAGTTCGAAACCATTTCAATTCAATTCTTAATTTCAACCATTCTGATTTAAATCAATTCCAAGTTCAAATTCCAAAATCATCGATTTAAACACTTCATCAATTTACCTTCAATACTTAATTTAAAAATCCCAATTTCAAATATAATTCAAATCTAAGATTAAGTTCAAATATAATTCAATCTTTTAAAACAACCGATTTTCAAAAGTCTAAATTACATCTCAATTAAGAATTTCAATCCCAACTTAGCTTATTCAAACAACTTCAATTTCCACGAGTTCAGTTCATAAATTTGAACTCAAGTTCGAAAATAATTTGGTTTCTATAAATCCGATCTTATTCTTTTTAAACCAAGTACAATAAAATAATATCAAATCAAAGTTTAAAACTAATTCATTTAACCGATCCGGTGCTCATATGAAATTTTCTACCCTATGGCCAAGTGATCAGTGATTTCAATTTAATTTCAGGGATATATATATATATATATATATATATCATTTCAATCCAAATCACAATGTCATAGGTATATATCATTTCGACCTATTTCTTAGTTTATTCGAAATAGTTCAATTTACAGTTTAATATACTGTAAACAATTTATAGAGTAATAACATGATATTCCGGAAATAACAAACATTCAAATCATCCAAATATCAATCAACAGCACCCATCGCAATCAACTATTCAAACAGTCAATATAATTCATAATAATTTCACAGTTACTACTGTCAGGTATTTTCTGGCAATTATATTCCAATTTTCAATTTCAACTATCAATTTATAGTTATAACGATTAACTTCCAATGACCATCCAAATTTATCAAACAACGATCAATAAATTCAAACCAATTCATAAATTCGAGTTAAACTAGCATAAGAATATTCTAGTACGTTGTGAGCATTATAAAACACTCACCTTGAGTTTACGTTGCCAATCGTTCAAATTTTAAATTACATCGAGCGCGTTCGATTTAACCTAAAATTTTAATGAGTTCCAAACACTCTCGGATCTACGCTGCAGCATAGATCTTGTCTCTGCGATTCCAGCGTCACCAGTTTCATCCAATTCCGACCTCGCACAATGAATATATGAATGTTTAAAGTTTGAACGATCTTTAATATAATTTTTTTTTTCATTTCTATTATATTTTAAACAAATTACCATCCGGCTGCAAATTTCATCCTCAGCAAATCAATGCCGTGATTCCCTTCTTCTCAATCGTGATACACAGAAAGATGCGAACCCAACTCCACCATGCAAAGCCTATTGCCGCATCACCCACAAATGCCGAGAGAACGATCGGCAACTTCCAAATGAAATGCCATATCACCCTCCACCCACGGCAACGATTTTTCTAAACTCGGTCGCCTCCTTGCACAAAAAATCATGCATGAACTCGAGCACTTCACGACCATTTTCTGGATTCAAACGACGAAGATAACTCGAATCTACCGTTGGATACGAAGAACTCGACACGCTCTTCGACTTTCCAGTTAAAAGACACTCGTATAGATCGATGGATGTGGACGGATTTGAGGGGAAAGGATTGAATGCAATTGTTTAAGTGGCGTCTCAAAAGAATAGCTAGGGTTTCTGAGATATACGCTTATATACAAGCGTGCAGATATATTATTTTATTTATTATTTTCAATTTTTTCCGGGCAAACTCCAAACAAAGCGTGCCGTCAGGCGTTTATAATGTTTAATCCCTATTCCGAACATAATGGAAAGGGTTTCGAGTCCTAATTCGATCGTATGTGGAAGATAGCTTTTCGAATCGAATTAAAATATCAAATTCTCGATATAAATTTCGACGCGTTTCTAACCCGTACGACCAAAGATGAATCCAAATGCTACGAAATTTGAAATTCGATAATAATACACAAAGATGGATCCAATAGAACTGGTTTTGTCGAATTTCGAGATTGTGCCCCGGAAGGCTATTTTAACTCGTCGATAAAATCGACGACTTTTTCAAAATTTACAGAAATGCTTAAAATTTCAATTTTAAAATCTTATTAACTCTGTTATAATTCAAATATAATTTATATTCACATTGGAAACCAATTTGAATCATAGTAAACCAAATTTCAATTATTAACTCTATTTTCATATATTAAATAAATTAATATATATAATTCACAGTTTAAGTTATCGAATTTTAATTCCATTCAACCGTCTAGTATTACATTTCTAACTCCAATGGAATCTTAATTCACCTTAGAAATCTTATTAAGTCCATAATTAAATTATCCAAACAATTTTCAAAAATAAATTAAACAATTTAATTAGTCAATATTTAAACAAATTTCAATATTTGATTTCACTTAAATTTTTGTCAACCATCATTTGCTTTATTTCCATCTATTGAGTATACATTCATTATTTAATCGAACTATTGATTGTAAACACAATCCAATATATAGCATTATCTTTTAATACTCGTTGTTACTTAAATCTTCGAAATTAGTTTATTTCAAAATTTTATTCAAGTTCATATCAAATACTTATATTCAAATAATTAAATATTTATTTGTTTAACCATTTCTATTTAACAATTACATTAAATATAATAATTTAAAATAGCTGAAAATACGGATCGTTACATGCTCCCCCACTCAAAACTTTTCATCCTAGAAAATGAACTAAGTAGAGAGTTCTACATTTGATATATTTTATTCAAAGTTATCAACTTATAAAACAATGAACTTTCATTTATGAAGCCATTACTACGCTCCCACTGCGCTAGTTCAATTGGCTTACAAAATTTACAAGTTAGTTATCGAAACAAGTTATAAAATTTTAAAACTTAAAAAAATTTCTAACTCCCGGATTTGCGAAAAATTTCGGTAGTCTCCTTTGCGCGGCTCGATCGGTACAGCTAAAAAATGCCTCTACAGGCCCCAAACCAACAAAAGAAAACCAAAAGCCAAGTGGCTCCATCAAAAATCACCAAATCTAATGACAAAATAAACACGTAGTTTTTTGTCGGGCAATCCAATTCCTTAATTTTAAATACCTGCATCTTATTTATCAATGATATCCATTCATATAATTTAAAATCATCTTACATTTCGCATTGTCATTTTCCAATATTTACTTTATTTAAACCTATACGAGGTATATATATCATCCGTATGCAAAATCAAATCAGATCACCCACTCGATCACACAATTTCACTGCCGAACTAGTATCGTTCACACGACTCTCTGGTGCGGACTCAGATTTGGTTCCTTGATCGAAAAATGTTATTCTCCTTGCATAGACATATACTATGATAGAGAATTCCAGAATCAAATTAAAATCCATATCCAGGGTTCATCATCGAGAATCGAGTGAAAAATCGTAATTTGGATCGATATAAATTATCTCAAAATTCTGTGCTCAAATCCGGATCAAATCGTAATGCGAAATAAATAAAATACATACAACTTACGTACTAACATTCAATAGATTTCTTTCCAATTCAACAACATTAAATTTCTTTTACTTACCTACATTTCATTTTCAATCAATTATCCACAATCCATCATTCATATCCCTTATTTACTTAGTATTTATTCCTTCACACAGCATATTCTTTAATACAATCCTTTCTTAAACATCATTCCATAGAATTTGCTTACTTAAGTTCATTTTAAACATTCTATAGAATTTAATTAAACTCAGTTTCATTTTTCAATTAATTCTTAGCCATACCAAATTCTTCTGTTTAAATTTACTTCATTTTCATAATTTCATTAAATACAAATTTATTTGTGGAACATTTTATTAATCACCACTTTAGTTTATAATTATTATATAAAAGTCTAACTTCTTATATATGACTTTCTTTAGTTTATAGTTATCTCAAAAGTTACAGATTCAATTTCACAATTCCTTTGCAAATTTATATTAAATTCTTTAACCAACTTACAAAGAAATTATTTATTTCATTTATCTACTTTCTTAAGTTCACTTACCGATTCTACTCGGTCATTAACATTTTATAATATACCAATTAACTATAGATAACATTCTAATTACTTTTAAGTTGGTTTACTTTTATAACATAACATTACATTTCCAAGTCATATTTTAACTTTTAACATGTGTTAAGTCTTATTATATGCTATTAGAATGCAATTTGATATTATACAAATTTAGGCTTCATTTTACTTAATTAGAATGTTTACAGTTTTACTTGCTTAAATTTTCTTTATTTTTTCATTTTAAGGGTTACACTTCAACTCTAAATTTTTCTCAAAAACATTAAGCTTAGAATTCTTAATCCTCTTATTTTATAAGTTCTGGTTATACACATTTCATTCAAATAATTTGAAAATTATTAATCAACAGAATTTAGAAATTTAAATGCCCGGTTCAATTTAAATCATTTGAAATAAATATATACACTTATATCTTTTGTATATCAAATCATACCTTTGGAGTTTAACCAAAATCCATTTATCAAAACAATTTCGAAGCAAAGCTTTTCAGAAGTCTCCCACACTTTGAGACGCGAAAATGAACGTCGATGATGCTGCACAGTCATCACCGAAATTATTTCCCAGCGACATAAGATGGGAGTACTAAATTCATTCCTTTTAAAAATCCTTTCAAAAATATTCTCTATAAATATTTTCCACCTAATATCACTATATATTTTCTTCAAAGTTTTGAAAACCATTTCCAAAATCCCCAGGACTTAAATTCAATATTTCTCAATTTAAATCTATTTTAATTTACAAGTCACCTTTATAAACTATTCTTACAAAATTTTACTTCCTTAAACATTTCACAAGTTGTTTTACCATTGTTTATTTTATAATAAACCTTATTTATTAAAACATAATATCCAACTAATGATAACAATCAATATTATCATTCCTGACAACCAAACAAGCTAGGTAAATCATAGTAATTTCTGAAAATTATTCCTTTATATACAAAATATAATTAGGATAAAATTATTTCATTTCCCAATTTCAAAAAGATACTATATCGAATTGTTATGTTCAAGCGTTTAGAGATCTCTATCAATGATGTTAATTACTCATATTGACCAAAATCCATAAGCCACTCAACAAATCAATCAGTACAATATAAACAACTTTATATCACTAACAAATACGCTCTCTCATATATACATTCAGTGATTCATCATAAGGTATTACTACCCTATTTACAAAGAGTCAGACCCCACAAAGTTAAGGTTATCGCTAAACCAAAGCTTTGATACCAACCGTAGCGTCCCACTTTTTTGGACAGTTTAAATCGATAATAAACCACACATGTCAACTCAAACCATTCAAAAGCGAGGAATTTTAATGGGGTAAATAAGAAAATAAGAGAAAAGGAAGAAGAAACAAACACAGAATCTCACAGCGGAACGATAAAATATAATAATCAAATAAACAGTTCATAAGCTGTTTAATATACTTTTGATTATTATTTATACAATTTATTAGAGTGATACATATACATCAGAGATAAATAAATAATGCAGCAGACAACATGATGCAAGGTTAATAATAGCAGTGGCATACCAAAACTTCGCCTTTGTCCTCCAAAATAGATCGTCAGTAAGCTGAAAAACTCAGGACTGACCCAAGCGTAATGAAAAGACAAAACACTCGAGTCAGGACTAAAATATCCTTAGGTCAGTCAAATCAATATCGCATAAACATGAGTGTAACGACGTAAGAGATGTTTACGGGATTTCACATCTCTTATCCTGTGTATAACGTGCGTGCAATAACTCAAGAGATGTTACGAGATTTTCCATCTCTTAAGGATCCGCTAAAATATTTATATGTAGTAAAATACGTTATATATATAATGTCTAATCAATAAAATAAATATTAAAATAGCGTTAAGGCTTTACATTAACCCCCCTTAACGCATTTTTAAGCATTGTCGTACAGTTTGCATATAAAACACCAGTTAAACGGTCGGTGGATAAGGATGCGTCGTGATACAACAACACTAAACCAAAATCGTATGGGTCTCATTTAGGGATAAAAGTATGACAAGGCACGTGAGACAATACCCAAGGTAGGATACTACCAATTTACCCTTCCTGGCTGGTGGTAATGCATCTTAGCCATGATCGCCTACCGCGTCCAACACTCCCATTCAAATTCGTAGGGTGCACGCCAATCAATCACAAAATATGATATTAATATGAAGAAGTGTGTCCGCTTAGGGTAGCTAACCCCTTAGCCAGTACGGCTTCTGTTTTAGTCGTTTCAAATTGGCATAAGTGTCAGGTCAATCCATCATCGTTCTCTTTCTGCAAATACATTAAACGGCGCCAAATCCAACCACTTCGTTTTGGATCATCACTCCTCGTACACAATTGTTAAAGTGGTTCCAGTATCGACAGAGAGTATGCCCATATCCGGCCCCGGTCTCTTTAACAACCAAACGTCATTTTACACACCTGTTGGTTCTTTTACATTTCGAAAACAGTCCATAATTGATATCAAAATATCATATTCACTTCAAAATCAAATCCATTTCGAAATCATTACATTTACTCAAAATATACAATTTCAATTCCTAATCGTGTTCAACTCAATATCTCAACTTCAATTCCAAAATTGCTTCAAGTTCCGATTTGATTTATAACTTCAATTAAATCTGATTCGTATTTAAATCCAAGATTTAAAATAAACATTTCACCTTTGACCAGTTTGAATTTTTGAAAAATAGTTTGAATACTTTTAAAATAGTTTAAGTAATTAAAACAGTTAAATAGTTTAATGTAAAACAGTTAAAATTGTTTTAACAGTTAAAATAGTTCAATATAAAATAGTTTAGTATAAAATGGTTTATACAGTAAAATACTTGGAAAACCCAAAATAAGTTAAAGATTTAAAGAATATAGATTTTCAACAAATTATACTAAAATAATCTATTTTAAAAATGGTTTTAATGTCAAACCGGTCAAATTTCAAATTTTTAATTCAAATCAATCTTGATTCTCATTCAGTCGATTCAATTTCGATACCAATTCAAATCGACTTTAACTTCGATTTCAAATTAATTCAATTCCGTTATCACATCAATCGATTTAATTCAATTCAATAACTCAATTCAATTCCTGTTCAAAACCATTTCAATTCAATTCATAATTTCAACCATTCCGATTTAAATCAATTCCAAGTTCAAGTTCCAAAATCATTGATTTAAACACTTCATCAATTTAGCTTCAATATTTAATTTGAAAATCCCAATTTCAAATATAATTCAAATCCAAGCTTAAGTCAAAATATCATTTTATATCACTTTTATATATTCAAGATCCGAATAAAAATTCAATCTTTTAAAACAATCGATTTTCAAAAGTCTAAATTATATCTCAATTATAAATTTCAATCCCAACTTAGCTTATTCAAACAACTTCGATTTCCACGAGTTCAGTTCACAAATTTGAACTCAAGTTCGTAAATAATTTGGTTTCTATAAATCCGATCTTATTCCTTTTAAACCGAGTCCAATAAAATAATTTCAAATCAAAGTTTAAAACTAATTCATTTAACTGATCCGGTGCTCGTATAATTTTTTTTACCCTATGGCCAAGTGATCGGTTATTTCAATTTAATTTCAGGGATATATATATAATATATATATATATATATATATATATATATATATATATATATATATATATCATTTCAATCCAAATCACAATGTCATGGGTATATATCATTTCAACCTATTTCTTAGTTTATTCGAAATAGTTCAATTTACAGTTTAATATACTGTAAACAATTTATAGGGTAATAACAAGATATTCCAAAAATAAGAAACATTCAAATCATCCAAATATCAATCAATAGCACCAATTGCAATCAACCATTCAAACAGTCAATATAATTCATAATAATTTCACAGTTACTACTATCGGGTATTTTCTGGCAATTATATTCCAATTTTCAATTTCAACTGTCAATTTATAGTTATAATGATTAACTTCCAATGACCATCCAAATTTATCAAACAACGATCAATAAATTCAAACCAATTCATAAATTCGAGTTAAACTAGCATAAGAATATTCTAGTACGTTGTGAGCATTATAAAACACTCACCTTGAGTTCACATTGCCAATCTTTCAAATTTTAAATTACATCAAGTGCGTTCGATTTAACCTAAAATTTTAACGAGCTCCAAACACTCTCGGATCTGCATTGCAGCGTAGATCTTGTCTTTGCGATTCCGACGTCGCCAGTATCGTCCGATTCTGACCTCGTACGACGAAGATATGAATGTTTAAAGTTTGAACGATCGTTAATATAAATATTTTTTTCATTTCTATTATATTTTAAAAAAATTACCATCGGGCCGCGCATTCCATCCTTAGCAAATCACGGCTGTGATTCCCTTCTTCTCAATCGTGAGACACAGAAAGACGCGAACCCAACTCCACCTGTAAAGCCTATTGCCGCATCACCCACAAACGTCGAGAGAACGATTGGAAACTTCCAAACGAAACGCCATATCACCCTCCACCCACGGCCATGATTTTGCTGAACTCGGCTGCCTCCTTGCACAAAAAATCATGCACGAACTCGAGCACTTCACTGCCATTTTCTAGCCTCAAACGACGAAGATAACTCGAATCTACCGTTGGATACGAAGAACTCGACATGCTCTTCAACTTTCCAGTTGAAAGACTCATATAGATCGATGGATTTGGAGGGATTTGAGGGGAAAGGATTGAATTTTTTTGGCTATTGCAATTGTTTAAGTGGCGGCTCGAAAGAATAGCTAGGGTTTCTGAGATATACGCTTATATATAAGCGTGCAAATATATTATTTTATTCGTTGTTTTCAATTTTTTCGAACTCCAAATGAAACGTGCCGTCGGGCGTTTATAATATTCAGTGGATTTTATATGAATTTTCTAGTGAAGAAAATGCTAATTTTGATTTAAAATTAGTTACGGCCAAATTATATTGGCTTAGGGTCTGAAATTTATATATGTTGGAAAACATATTAAAAATTATTTACAGTAATTTTTCTAGAATTTTCCTAAATGTTTTAATGAATATATAAAATTATTTAAGGTATGAGACTTAAATGTTTTATAAATTTATAAAAAGAAGAAAGGGTATTTTGTAAACAATTCATATTTTTATTTCTGAAAATTGGCAGTACTTTTAGAAAAGAAATTTTTCCAACCAATCGTAATTTGACAAATAAGGAAGGTTAGGTACAAAGTGTTAATTTAAAAAGTCAAATCAACATGTTTTTTCCCGTTTCAGTGCTTTCGGTATCAGGCTTCCAACTCTTACATCCGCCTCCGACTCCATCGAAACCAATGCACATGGTATCAGATACCTGGTACATAGTGAATTGGATATAGGTGGAAAGTACTGAGTCGAAACCAAAGGTTCCAAGGGGATCGAAGCATGCTTTGTTTTAAATTGAAAATGCGTCTGCTTTGCTTTCAAAGGAAGTGTTTTCGATTTGGTTGGCTTTCGGCTGAGTCAAATGTTTCAAATGAAAGGTTTCGAATGGGTTGCGTATTTTGTTTTAAATGAATGCTTTCAAAGGATTCAAAACCTCTGTCTGTCGCTTTTTACCTTTCGACCCAGATTGGTTTCGAAACGGTTGCCTTGTTTTTAAAACAAAGCCGCTTCTCCAATGCTTTCGAAGAGATGGTTTAACACCATCACTTCTTTACTTAGGAATACTTTTGAAAGGGATGCTTTCAACTTAAATGTTTTAATGACCCTTTTGCTCTATAAAAGGTAGAACCCAAATGGCTTCGAAAGGGATAGTTTTAATGGTTTCGAAAGGTGTTTTCACATATTATAAATTAAATCCAAATTCTTTCAAAAGGCTTGATGTTTTAATGCTTTCGAAAGGTTTTAAAGAAAGGTTTATAAGGGGTGGTTCCCCAATGGTTTCGAAAGTGGAAATTAGCCACAATGGCCTCTTTAGCAAAGTGCAATCAGTTTCTAGGACACACAACTGAAATAATTATTTTTAAGGACAAAATGCAAACCGATTAGTTTCTAAGGCCCAAAAACCTATGAAATTATGTCCTTGAAAGTAATTTGACTGCTGACTTTGTCCTTAAAGGTAATTATTCTGCTTACTTTGGCCTTGAAGTTAATTTTTGTGGACGTGTGTCCTACAAACTAATTGGACTGTAAAGTTTGTCCTTCTAGTGAAATTCCCCGTTTCGAAAGGCCTTAGTTTCTAATGGTTTCGAAAGGCAACATTTAAGTGTTTTAAAGACAGGATGTTTAAGGTTTTAAAGCTTTCGAAGGAAATGTTTTTCAATGCTTTCAAAAGGATAAATATGAATTGTTTCGAAAGGTATGATTTTGAAAGGTATGTTTTGGCCTTCGGCCTAAGGTTTTACTGTATCGGAAGGGGTACTTACAATGATTTAAAGGGGTACTTTTAAACATTTAAACGTTTTCATCAACAAGGTTTTGTGTAAAGCATATGTAACATGGCAAGGTGATTTAACTAAAGCAAGGAGTATATATAAATAATTTCCTTGTTTAAAGAATGATTTAAAGGTTTAAATCAATTTGAAAGAAAAAGTTTTCAAGCAATTTTTTTTGGGTAGATAACCCTAGTAAAATGATTCAGATATTAGAGTACCAGAAGAGATTGGTATAAGGTCGCGCCCTATACTTTAGCTAGTATCCCCTAGCTAAAATAGGTCTAAAATTCCAATATGTAGGACTTTATTACAGGTAAGACTAAACTTATGCTACAAACAGAAAGGAATCTAAAAAAGAAAGATAGGTTATTAGTGAGCCCGTAAAACCATTAGGACCAGTTATACCTAGAGAAGTAAGTAAGGACAAATCGTCTAAAAGAGGAGTATTTAACAGATGTTAGATTTTTATGTTTTTCTTGTAGGCCCGAGTTAGCCAAGGGTTAGTAGCTAGCTAGCCAAGGGTTAGTAGCTAGCTAAACAAAATTACAGTGTATGGATAGATAGTCCATTTGATAACTGATATGTACAAATACATGATATTGCTTTACAAATTTAACCAGTTTTGGTTGCAGGATTATAATTTGCAAAAGATATGTTTTAAAAAGGATATTAGTAAGGGAAAACCCATTTCGCTAAGCGACGTGGTCCCACTTAATATTTGATAACTGAGATGCATAGTATTATTCACACCAGGCTTTATGTCTAACTTGAAGTTTATATTTTTCTCCTTAAACTCTCGGGTGCTCAAAAATCGCTTGAGTAGGCTGAGAGTTGAGGTTTACAGGTTTTAGTAGGATTGGCGAATAAAGCTTCCGGTGAAGAGCAGGTGGCTGATGGATAGCTAATTAGGAGTTGTTGTTTTATTTGGACTGATTCCGCTGTATTGTATATATAGTACTCTAGTCAACCAAGGGGGCATCATCATATGTCACTCTTGGCGTATTTATGTAATAATTATATTTTATCTGAACCTAGTAAATGATTATGGGATTATGTAATTTGAATGTGAAACATGTGTTTCAAAATGTAATCAGTAAAATGTTGTTTTTTGAAATCTGTGATTTTGTTTCATATTCAAGTGCTTCTGATATTATGGATGTCATTAACATAGCCGTATTTAGTCGTCGAAAGTTAATACTAATAGAGTTAGGGGTATGCCCTAGGGGCAAATTATGTAATTTGTTACATATATTTAACCATTTGACCAATCTTGTTCGAAATAAAAGGTATTTTCTTCCTATTGTATACTTGATATAATGTGATTATATTAATTAACAAACTTAATTAAAAGTATATTTAATATAAAAAATCCATAAATGGTATATTTTGTGACATTGGTTATAAAGTGTTGTAACCGTGAGTAATTTATCATAACGAAACAAATATACCATTTTAAATGTTCCTAGTCAAGATGCATCGAGACTAGATATCGATGTACCCGTTGAGACTAGAGTACGTAACGCTCTTCAAATGTTGGGCAGTGTATTACTCATGACTGCTGGGGGACACCTAGGGGTTACGTACTAATAGTTATTGGATAACTATGGAACGACTCACTTGATAGTTTTATGTTGGTTAATATAACTAAGGTCAAACAGAAAATATCGATGTGACTAATTGACACAGTTCTCTCAGCTTTAGAATACTGTGCATCTTCAATATGAAAGCTCCGCTTTGATTATAGCCAAATCATGGCATGGCGTCCATCGAGTGACTATAGTTGGGTCGAGTGGAAGTATTGGTGAAGCGCTATTCAGGAGAGAATTCGTCTCCTCGGTTATATGCGGTTAGCATCACAGTCAAGTCAAGTCAACTTAAAGTCAACTTAAAGTCAAAGTCTCTAGCCAGAGCATTTCGGTTAATAATAATTGTTATTATTGAACCAAGGACTTTGTATTTAGACTATAAAGTTGAAAGTGGAAGAGGTTGGAATTTTTACCATTACCAAATTCCATAAGTCCAAAGTGATATAGTTTTGACGAAGAGAATTGGTGTAAACAAACGTCACAATCGGGTAACGCTTATTAAAGTAAAACTGGATTTTACCGAAAATGAATTAGCGATAAATTTGGCCATAATATCACACCACCTGCTAAGTGACGTGTGAACGTTAATATTAGAATAGTTCGAGGTTAATCGTCGACCAAATTTACACCTAAGAGTTACACGGCCGAAATGATGAATTCCCTTAAGACCGAACGATTTAATTAGTTTAAAATTGTTATAAATTAATTAATATTTATGAAATATTAGTTATAAAATTTGAATATGATTTGAGAAATAAATAATGTTATATATATTTATAATAGTTATAAATATATCGATCGATATACGATATCGACAAGCAATTAAATTAGATTTAATTGCATAGTATTTTGGCTTGGGCTTAGATAGGTTTAAGGCCCATCACTAGGGCCGTAAAATTTCGGTTTTGGGAAGGTCAAGGGGTGGCTAATGTGAGAAATGCGGATTACGGATCTTAAGGCTAGAGTTAACACTAGAGGGGGGGGGTGAATAGTGTTTATAAAGAATTACTAAATCTTTTTAAGTTTATGTTGATTTATACACAGATGTATGCAATATATAGATATAGATATGATCACAGAAACAAACACAGATGCGGAAATAAAATAAAAAGCAGTAAAGGAAAGAACACACCAGATTTTATACTAGTTCGGAGTTACCCTAAATCCAGTCCCGCAATACAAGTACAGATTTCCTTTCAAAAGCAATCTTTACAATTACACCCTCGGTTTCAAGGCTATGAGGTACACCCTCCAGAATCACAATCCTCTGGGTAGAGATACTTGATTTTCCGGGCCACAAGTTCGCCCACTTGATTTTACGGGCAACAAGTTCACCCAATTGATTTCCCAAGGCTACAATCACACCTTATCTCGCTTGATTGATTTTCAAGGCTACAATCACACCTTTTCTCACTAAGTTGATTACAAAAAGCCTATAACTCTGAATAGTAATGAGGATCTTGTTGAGATAGTGATAGAGAATCAAACTACGAATGATCGAGTTCGATTCAATGTTGATTTCGGCAGGGTAATGGTAAGAATATGTATTAAGAAAAGTGGAAGAAGAAGAGGAGTGAAAAACCAAAAAATCTGATGATAAAATTCGTTGAAACTGGCCCCTATTTATAGAAGAACAACAGTCATGTCCATTCGTGAAGAGTTATGGCGAATAGACACTTCTTTTGAAATTTAAATTTTAAACTCAACTGACACCATGTCGACATGGTCACCATGAGTATGTCGACATCCCAAAGCATTTTTTGATAATTTGATTTTCTTCGAAAATAACATTTATCTTATATTAAAACTATTTTAAACTTTATAAATATACTTGACTATAGTTAAAAGTCATAAGTAAATATAGAGAATAATATATATAGAATTTAACTATAATTTTATATTTAAATTTAAGTATAAATATTTAAAATTTAAATATATTATAGTAAACATAGTTTAAAATCAGTAGTAATTTGACTTTGAAATTAAAGATGATTTTGAGGCTAAAATCATTTAAAATCAAGATAGAGGTTTTTGAATCTTTTAAAAGGAAAGTTTTGAAATCATTTTGAAAACAAGATATAATTTTGAAAAATCATTTTGAATAAAAAGTTAGCGGATACAAAACAATGTTCCACTAGATTTTTCGTAGGTTCCATCATACTTAGGGTTCCATCCCTTTAACAGGCTCAAGTGGATTCCATTTCACGAATAAATTGGATTTTAAGATGTCAATGCTTTTCTATGTGTTTTAACAAAATTTCTAGTTAAAGAATAAATTACTTGAATTTTTGAACTCTTGATAATCTTCATTACAGTATTTCTTGTTACCTGCATGGTTAAATCCTGCATATACATATATATATAAAAACTTATACTGTTAGTATTTATATTTTATAATCTATTCTAAGGTTGTTGTCATCAAAACCATCATCTCAAGGACTAACAATCTCCCCATTTTTGATGATGACAGTCTTTGTTTATAAAATATTTCTTCTATCCTAATAACTCCCCCTTAATCTATAACCCCCCCTTAATTTATGCCTAATTACCCTATTTTATATTTCTCCCCCTTTGTCATCAACAAAAACTAACTCCCCCTCATTCTTGGACTAGATTACCTGCATTAATAAACTATACAATGGAATATATAATAGATAGATTAAGAAATCATTATCCTTATGAATATGATAATTAATCAAGGATTATATACATTTCAATGTGTACATATACACACACACACACATGTTTTATGTAGCAAACATCAAACCAATTTAAGAAATCAATCCACATCGAGTATCAATCCAAACCAAATCAAATTAATTCAAACAAACAATTCAAACAAAGCAAAAAAATCAAACGTTATGTGGAACTTCCACCCATCCTTCTTCTCCAAAGATTGGGTTTGCCTTAATAGCATCCCAATTTTCATTGTCGTTGGTGAGAGAGATTCTAGGATGTGCTTCGTTATCATCCTTGTGTAGGGAGGAAATCATCCATCGTATTGTATCGAAATGCCTTTCTTACTCCTTGATCATCTGCATTTGACTCAATTCTAAGTGTCGCTGGTTACGAAGAATGAACGAGAGAATACTCTTGAACGATTTAAGAGTTTCTTCAAGATTCTCGGATAAACTGTGAATTGGATTACCCATACTTGAATTTGTGAAAGAAATGAAGGATATAGAAGATAAGAAATGATTTTCAGTGAAGAATTTTAGAAGAAATAGGTATATATAGGTGTAGAAATTCGTTTGAAATGAATAGACATATGGTAGTTATTCAAATTTCAAATTCAAAATGAATTGTCATTTCTGACCAGTACATGTCGACATGGTCATAGGGGGTATGTCGACATGGGTTGGTGAAAAAATATGACTAATTAGATTTTGTGAATAATTGTGTGTGTGTGTGTGTGTGTGTGTATTTATATAATATACTAACATTTATTCTAGAGATAAGATAAACTAGATAAAAGAAAGGAAATTTCATTTCATTGCATACTAAGATGATACAATGATTAAACATATGAAACTACATGAACTTTCGAATTAAAACAAGCTAAAACACATACAACAAGATACAAAAAGGTAAAACTAGTTAGAGGATGATGATGATGAAGAAAGTCCAAGTTTCTTGCTGACTTTGGAAATGAACTTATTTATCTTGGATGAAATTTTGTCCAACTTCTTACTAACGGTTCGTTTAAGAATCCATTGATTCTCAACAATCGTCTTTTGATTTTTGAGAAGGGTTTTGGTGGATGGATTAGGAGGATAGTCGATGCTTTCCAAAGAGGTTTCACCTTCTTCTTCTTCAATTTCCATTTCATCCCCTTCTTCTTCTCCATCTTCCTCTTCTTCCATTTCCTCATGAGCCAAACGCTCTTCCTTTTCGGTAAGGGTCTCATAAGGTTAAAAAACAAATGGAATTTTCATAAGCGAAATGTTGGAATGATTGAAAACTTTTCTAGAAACAAATTCTTCGTCTTTGAAATCCACTCCAAAATAGTTAAAAATTTGAGTGAGATAAATTCCATGATACCAAGTATTCTCACTCATTTCAAGATTTTTAGGACGAAATTCATCCAAAATAACTTGCGCCCAATTTATGTCATAATTTCCAAAAATAGCAAAAAGTGCTTTGCAAACTTTTGAAGTAGGATTGTTAAAATTCCTCGATCTTGGGGTCAAACTATGTTGCAAAAGAAGATTGACAATTCTTGCCTTTGGTCGAAAATTTCGATTTTTGAATTCAAAATTATCATTCCCTTCGAAAATGTGATGAAATGTCTCACGGTCATTTTCATCGATTTTAAAATTAGAAAGATCCATTCCCGTACACTTGCAATTGAGAATGGTACTCAAAAGATCATAATTCAAAACAATTCTAGCGCCTTTGACACTACTCCAAATTTCATCCTCTTTTCCATTATAAAATCCACGGTTTAAATTAGCATAGAAAATTTTGACAAGATTTGGATAGCAAACAAAATCATTTTGAGAAGCATCAATAAGACTAAGAATTCCATTGTTTGCAAAAAGAGAATCAAGTTCATAAGAAGAGAAATCTTGAAAAATAGCAAACTTTCCGGGATGGACTTTGGCATAATTAGCATAATTGATGTATGCTTTTATTGCTTCCGGATCATTGAATAGTTTCTCTTTTATTTTTTGGAAATTCTCATGGTGGAGGGGTTGTTTGAAGAAGCCATTAAAGTAGAGAGTAGAGAGCTTGAAGTTATGAACAGAGAGTTTGAATTTGAAAATGAGAGTGAAGAGATATGATAAAAGATAGTGAATAAATAGATTCTCAAAGGACATATTCTCTGGTCAAAAGATAGCTTTTCAGAGAATTGAATGAAGTGGAAAGATGGAGGGAAATTCAAACATTTGAATTCAAATTTAAATTCAAATTCTAGTACCCATGTCGACATCCTGGTAGGGATCATGTCGACATGTGCTAGTGAATTTTCATGAATTATTTTTCCTAAGTTCTCTAATAAATATATATATACTTTATTATTTTTAATGTATATATATATATGGAATATTATTAGAATTATAGTATATTCCATAATATATCAAAATAATAATAAAAATAATAATAAAATAATAATTAAATAATAGTAAAAAAATTAAAATTCAAATAACACACCAATTCAAAATCAATCAATTAAGCATCTAATTCTAAGCAAGCAATTTCAATCAATTATATTGTAAATGTGTACCTTTTTCTGAGTCCGTTTCTCTGAATTCGTCGGAGTCGTAAACTACCGTGAAACACAAATTTGAATTATCTGTTTTCTAATCATCACTTGAGGACGAGTCTGAATCATCTAGAGTAGTACTAAATGCACGCTTTCGTTTCTTTGCTGGATCATTGTTCATAGGAGGATTCTGCCTTTTTGGATACAGATAGTCTCTTTTAATGTGGCCTGGTTCATCACAGTTGAAACATTTGACAACATTTGGTAATACATTCTGATTTCTAGAGTTCTTATAGTTGTTTCTCTTGAGATTATTCATCTTTCTGTATTTCAGGAATTTTCTAAAGTTTCTGGTCATAAGGGCTATCTCTTCATCAATATCACTGTTTGAGTCTGATCCATCGGTCAATGCATTGAATGCCATTGATTTCTTTTCAGATGTTTTGCTTTCTCTTCTCCTGATCATTGGACTTCAAACGACATTAGATTTCCAATTAATTCTTCTATCTTTAAAGTACTGATGTCATTTTCCTCTTCGATAACAAGTGTCTTTTGATCCTATTCTAGAGTAAGAGAATTTAAAGTCTTTCTGATTTGATCTTCTTCAGAAAATTCCTTTCCCAAAGATATTAGAGAATGCACAATATCCTGGAATCTACTGTGTATATCTGAAATAGACTCATTATGATTCATTTTAAATAATTGGGACTGATTTGTGAGCATGGAAATTTTGGTCTGTTTAACTTTGCTTGTTCCTTCGTGAGTAACTTGCAAAGTTTTCCAGATTTCATATGCAGACTTACAAACTGACACTCTATTGAATTCATTTCTATCTAGTGAACAAAACAAAATATTCATTGCCTTAGAATTATTTTGTGCAACAGTCTTTTGCTCAACAGTCCACTGTGCAAAATCAGTTGTGGGTTCAGAATATTCAGTTTGTGTAATATTCCAAGTGTCTAATCCTATAGATTGTAAATATATTTTCATCCTACATGCCCAATATGCATAGTTACTTCCATTAAAAAGTGGTGGTCTGACAGTAGACTGACCTTCTACAAATGAACTAGTGACAGGAATACTAGTGTTAGCAACAGTACCAGTGTTGGTAGCCATTTTGAAAACTTTTCAAAAATCAGATTATGAAACTTTGAAATCCTTGCTCTGATACCAATTGTGAGAAATGCGAATTACGGATCTTAAGGCTAGAGTTAACACAAGAGGGCGGGGTGAATAGTGTTTATAAGAATTACTAAATCTTTTTGAGTTTATATTGATTTATACACAGATGTATGCAATATACAGATATAGATATGATCACAGAAACAAACACAGATGCAGAAATAAAATAAAAAGTAGTAAAGGAAAGAACACACCGGATTTTATACTGGTTCGGAGTTACCCTACATCCAGTCCTGCAACACAAGTAAAGATTTCCTTTCAAAAGCAATCTTTATAGTTACACCCTCGATTTCAAGGCTACGAGGTACACCCTTCAGAATCACAATCCTCTAGGTAGAGATACTTGATTTTCCGGACCACAAGTTCACCCACTTGATTTTACGGGCAACAAGTTCACCCAATTGATTTTCCAAGGCTACAATCACACCTTATCTCGCTTGATTGATTTTCAAGGCTACAATCACGCCTTTTCTCGCTAAGTTGATTACAAAAAGCCTATAACTCTGAATAGCACTGAGGATCTTGTTGAGATAGTGATAGAGAATCAAACTACGAATGATCGAGTTCGATTCAATGTTGATTTCGACAGAGTAATGGTAAGAATATGTATTAAGAAAAGTGGAAGAAGAAGAGGAGTGAAAAACCAGAAAATCTGATGATAAAATTCATTGAAACTGACCCCTATTTATAGAAGAAGAACAGTCATGTCCATTCGTAAAGAATTATGGCGAATAGACACTTCTTTTGAAATTTAAATTTTAAACTCAACTGACACCATGTTGACATGGTCACCATGAGTATGTCGACATCCCAAAGCATTTTTTTATAATTTGATTTTCTTTGAAAATAACTTTTATCTTATATTAAAACTATTTTAAACTTTATAAATATACTTGACTATAGTTAAAATTCATAAGTAAATATAGAGAATAATATATATAGAACTTAACTATAATTTTATATTTAAATTTAAGTATAAATATTTAAAAGTTAAATATATTATATTAAAGATAGTTTAAAATCTGGAGTAATTTGACTTTGAAATAAAGATGATTTTGAGGCTAAAATTATTTAAAATCAGGATAGAGGTTTTTGAATCTTTTAAAAGGAAAGTTTTGAAATCATTTTGAAAACAAGATATAATTTTGAAAAATCATTTTGAATAAAAAGTTAGTGGATACAAAACAATGTTCCACTAGATTTTTCGTAGGTTCCATCCTACTTAGGGTTCCATCCCTTTAACAGGCTCGAAGTGGATTCCATTTCATGAATAAATTGGATTTTAAGATGCCAGTGCTTTTCTATGAGTTTTAACAAAATTTCTAATTAAAGAATAAATTACTTGAATTCTTGAACTCTTGATAATCTTGATACTCATGAGTCTTCAATCTTGTTATCTTGAATCTCTATACTGTACAGTCTTCATTCTTGTTACCTGCATGGTTAAATCCTGCATATACATATATATCTAAACTTATACTGTTAGTATTTATATTTTATAATCTATTCTAAGGTTGTTGTCATCAAAACCATCATCTCATGGACTAACAGCTAAAACATAGGGAATTGGCTTGGAGATAAAGTGAGAATGGGTAAAAAGGTTTTCCTTGTTTCTCTCTCGTACAACCCTATACATACATACATACATACATACATATATATATATATTAACCTTTTTGGCCACCATTACCTTCTACATTGCTGGTTAGAACATAGCTCTCAATCCATTCCAAAATTCTCAAATGTATTTCAAATTAAAATAATATTATTCGATAGTTAGTGGTCGGTGATTATGGACTTGCAATCTGACGAATCAAAAACAGTAAAAGGAAGGAAAGTCATTGCTTCAACGTGGATTCAAAGGCATCATTAAATTGGTAATTTTAATTCATATTACAGTAATTAAATCATATTATATGATCCTATAACGAGCAATTCCATATCTATTTAAATATATTGGTACTATATGTTTAGCTAGGTGAGATTTTGTAAGTAGATGTGGTTGTCACAATTGAGTTTGGTTATGTGCATAATTTGTTTATTATACTATTTGATTTATGTATAGACAAATGTTGTTCACTATACAAAATCAATTTTTGTCATTAATAATTGCTTTATATATATTTATTAATAAATTCATATATATATATAAATTAGTGTATATTTCTCTCTCATAATAGCATATATAAGATATTTATATATATATAATTTAAAAAATTTACTACGCTTATTTATATATAATAATAATTTAAAAATTTTAAAATTAATTATCATACATATATTCATCTTTTTAAATTAGCATTTATTGAAATTTTGAATTGTTTATTATATATAAAAAAATTAAAAAAATCAATGTCATGACCCGAAATCTAGCGTTCGAAAATCGACATCAAATATCTCACTTGTATTTGACTGCCGGAGATCTAACGTCGAACTCCAGTTCGGATGGAGCTTATAACAACATTAGATGAACATAAACAGCGGAAACAAAATGAATATCATTGATCAACATCACAGATACAACACCACAATATTTGATTACAACCATTATCACCAACATCAGAGTGCCATACTTGATATAACAACAGAATAATAACAACTACACAACGAAGCGACAATAGAGTCTTCAAAAAGTTCCAACATACTTTAACTTCGATAAGGTCTTCAAAACTCCAAACACTTCAAAAGATATCCAAACCAAAGCTTTCCAAAAACCGATAGCTTCCAAAAGACTTTAAAATCCAAGCTAGCTCCAAAACACGGATAACCTGTTTCTAGGCAGCCCGTGTGGAAATTATGGGCACTCGGAGTTTAGGAAGGGAACAATAAACTCCGGGTCAGTCATGGGACTGGTATGAGTAAACAAAAACAGTTGTTTGTATAAAACATTTTATAAAAGAAATTCGATATGCTTTTGGAAAATGAAACTACCATAAGGCCTCCCCGCACGCACACAATGCAATCGCACAGCTGGAGGAGATTTCTCCTTATGACAGTCAAATATGCTTGATACGAGAAAAACTCTTTTAATATTATTATTAGTGCATAGTGTGGAAATATTTCGAAAGTATAATATTAATCTTAGCCAGCATACATACCATTATAGTATGCCTACTATAGCTACCATGTTAAATGGCAGGTTCTACAACTAAAACCGTATTGGACGTGTATTAGTGATTGAATTTTAAACAAATGGTCAGGCTAAGGAACTTCCTATGCCACATGGGTACGCCTCTGGAGGGTCGTCCTGAGAACTTAACCAGCTGTCTACCAACACAAGGCCGGGTTACCTCTGTAACTAGGTAACTGCTACACGAGTATGCTATCCCTCGGTTATTTGCGACCTTTATCCGAGGGCCCTCAACCACAAAGCAACAACCACAAAGTAATGAATTTGCAGCAATAACATAGGTTAATTATCTGGGCTCCATACCATGATACCACCTTTTTCCAAAAGGAAATAGACATACCTTAAAGGGCACGACCCTCATAACCTTGTCGCATCTTTCCCGTTTCGACCATTTCCGGGGTGTGAGGCTCGACGAGGTCTCGTCCACAAAGCTACGCTTTACACAAAAGCCTTGCTTTGATCAATAAATGATCAGCAACACACAGCAGTACTCAGCATGCCATTCTACCAAATTGGGAGTGTATTACTGATAACTATCAACTACATAACCTCTGAGCTTGTACGTCTCAGAGAAGGGTGTTAAACTAAGAGAATAAATTCTCCACCACCAAACAGAAATGTATTTGATAGAGATCAGCTTTATATCTCAAGGTGTAATGTCAGACATACAACCATACAAGTCTGTTCCGGGTTCGAACAAAATCGAAGGCACTTCATCCCATAAAGGAAGAAGCCCTTACAATTCGAGTATCCACAATCCCGATCGGACTGCCTATCACATATGGGATCTCTATACCGGAGCAACTCAGTGCAGAGTCATTCGATAGGTTATTCTATCGTTTCCGAAGACACCCAGTCTTCACCACCGTTTTCAAATCCTATCCATTTCGTCGTATCACTATTCGGAATGGGTTATATGACACAAAGTCCTCTCCCGGCTAAACCGAATAGTGAGCGTTTAATTTAAAACACGTGGATATATCATTTACAAAGATTCACTATCAAGGTTCGATGTGGGTTTCGGATAACCAACTAGAATCCGACTCCCTGTCACATCGAAGTTCAAATGTCGTTTACTGGCCATTGGGTTTTCACATTCACACAGAAAAATATTCATCACAGATATCACAGCTCAGCACAAAGCAATTCATTATTACATAGCATCGCAATCACATATCAGAGATATCAATCCAATGCATAGCTTTCAATAATAATCAATCATCTTCAATTAAGATGAATTAATCGTGTGATTAAAATTGATTAACCACATAATTACTTTCATTAAGTATCCTTAATCAATGATTAATTATCCTTAATTATAAATAAATTAATCTTAATTTCATTCATTAATTAATTATTCCTTAATTAATTATCTTAATTAATTAATGCTTGATTGTTAATTAATTAAATCCTAATTATTTTTATTAATTAATTATTCCTTAATTAATTACCTTAATTAATTTAATCCTTAATTATTAATTAATTAAACCTTAATTATATTTATTAATTATTATTTTTTAAAATTAATTAATCCTTAACTATTAATTAATTAATTAGTTAATTAATTATTAATTACAAATCAATTAACCTTAATTAATAATTAATTATTCGTTAATTTATTATTCATTAATTATTAAGTAATTTTAAATCATTAATTATTTAACTATCGCTAACGATATAATTAACTTACTTTTAAGTTAACAATTTAAAACATCTGATAAATTCCTTAATTACTTTGTTAAGTTTTATTTTAAAATAAACCTTTTTTTTAAAATATAAGTTTAAAACATTCTTAAACTTAATTAATCTAAAACATTTTTATTTCAAAACCTTTAAACTACACATTTCGACTTAATAAACAATCATCATTTTTTTTAAACTGGAAATCTTAATACCCGAGGTACACTCGAGTGTCACCCCAGGCCAATTTCCATTTGCTTCGAGTTTCCCTCAAAACTTACCCGTGTGCAATTTTTTCCAACTTAAAATTTGTTTAAGTATTAAACCCCCGACACGCACACTAATTTACTCGAGCTAGGACTCGAGCTAGTATGCGAGCTTCACGAAGGCAACTTCGAGTCACCGATGCTTCTTCCCCCAACCCAATTTCCTGATACCCATAAACACCGTGCATATGCACGACCCTTCCAACCAATTCCGATCGAAGCTACTACCGTCGACGTATCGACGATGATATCCACGAACCCCACAAACACCCAGATGTCCAAAACATTGACTAAATCGTGATCGAGCAATTTACCCCCAACTGACATTAGACTTGATCATCGAAAAACCCTCTCGCCTCGCCACCTCAGGCCACCAGAGGCCACGCGATCGTAGCCCAAACCTCTCCGATGTCTGATGCTTCAATTCGCATTGGTGCGATTGACTCCGATCGACAAACGACGACGCAGCACTACCTATTTCCCACCATGAGCAGATATGGGTTTAAACCCTAGATCGTCAGAATTAGATCACCACGATGATTTATAAATTCGCCTCGCATTTTTCTCGAGTTCAACCATCATCCAATATCCCCAGCCACAACCCCGAAGTCTAATTCTTCTTCGATCGCCGTGGATTACCATGAGTTTGTTTTGCATTCAACTCGAATTTGCTCGAAATTTCACAACTTAAAAATCCTGAATCTTTTACTAAAAACCATATTTCTTGAAGATGAACAGGATTATGAAATCAAATCCTAAATTTTAATCAACTGAATTTTAACAAATTTTATGTTCTACTGTGTTTTTATTTTTTCCAGCAAAACCATTTATTTTTTAATACTTAAAATTATTTTTAAAATTAAGTTTTGATAAATTTTTACACTTTTTGTTTTAACATTTCATCCTAACAATTACTGAAACAGGGATTTTTTGAATTTTTACAGGTTTTCTGAAAACTTGGAACCAGAAAATAGGGTTAAATATCCCTGTATATCAACATGCACAGAGGATATAAACACATATACATATATTTTATAAAAATGCAACCAACTTAACTTTAAGCATGATCAATCACAGATTGGAATTCCAGATTTTCAAAGTTTACTCACCTGTAGCTTTGAGACAGAGGCTTGACAGATTGGTTTCTATTTTTTTTTCTGAGTTTAGCCTGGTTATGATCTTCTGTTTCTTGATTGATTATACCGAGTCTTTTGATCTTGAACTTGAAAATTTGATGTTGATTATTAAATTGATAATTTGCTTGCTATTTGTTTATAGACCTTGAGCTTGAATCTCTGTTTTCTTCAGATCTTTGTTTTACTGCTTGATATAATTCCAGGCTTTAAATTTTTGCATGAGGTTGAAGTTGAAATCCTTGCTTGTTTAAAATTTGAAAAAAATTGAGTTTGTTTTGATAATTTTTCTGATCTGTTTTCTCAGATTTGCTTAACTCTTGAAGGTGAATAAAAGAAATGAGAAAGAGGGGGTTTAAGATGTTATATAGAAAATTATAAATTTTCGTAAAAAATGAAAACAATATAATGACACTTGTAAATTTCTTCCTTCATGAATTACACTTGTTAATTCATTTATTAAAATTTAAACACTTGTTAATTAATATGTTACTAATCCTCCATCTGTCCTTTGCATGAGAAAAATGATATATATATATATATATATATATATTTTTTAAAATTGTTTTTCTTATTTTATAAATGCATTTCTCTTTTATTTAAAAATATAAAATTTAAAAGAAAATATTTTAAACCAATTATACATTAAATAAATTGCCCATATATATTGTTTTAAATCCAAAATATTTTACTAAAGCGTTTATTTAAAATTTAAATCTAAATTCAAAGTCAAATTCAAATCTACTCATACACACACACATATATATAATTTAAATACAAATGATTTTAAAAATATTTATTATTTCAAATTTTAAACTCAATTGAAATCTTATTCATACAATTTAACACTTATTTTATTTGATTTGAACTTTTTTCAAATTAATTTCAAATTAAATTCTGAAAATTCAAAAAAATTACTAATTTAAATTGATAAAATTTGGGATGTTACAATCAATGTATTTTAAATTAACATATATTCATATCTTAATGTATTTGAATTTGAGTAAAATAAATGATTTTATTTAAATGAAATTTAGAAATGTTCTAATTCAGTTAGACTTCATAGGCCCAATAAAAGATCCAATAGGGTTAAAAATTTGAAATTCAACCATAACTTCCACTGCGGGCTAGTCCAGTTCCAACAATGGTATCAGAGCCCAATAGCCTATGCGGTTTAAATTAGTCATATTAGGGCTAACTAATTAAGCTTGCCCACTTAGTACGGTGTCTAGAAAGGTAACGTCTAGGATTGGAATTGAGTAATCAAGTACCCTGTCTTACCTGGTTACCAACCTGGCCCGGAAGGTGAAGTGAGCCCAAATGTTGTTCCTAATAGCAAAGGCATAACTTAATTTAGGCATTGGGCTAATTTTCAAAATCTTTTTGAAAATTAACGTTAAAGATTTTAAATTTAATAGTTAAATTTAAAATAAAACTTGTTTATTGTAAAAATTATAATACAATATAAGTTTTCAATATGTTTGAAAGGGTAATGATATTTTCAAAATGTTTGAAAATATTTATATAATAATTTTAAATTTTAAATTTATTAATGAGATTAATAAAATAAATTAATTAAATGTGTTAACTAATTAATGCATATATGCATGTATTACATATGTTGATATGTGTTATATTATTTTAAAATGTTTAAGGTAACATAAGTATACATGTATGTATACAAGATAAATTTTGAAATCAATAAATTTTAATATAAATTATTTAATTGAATAAATTAATTAAAGGTTAATTAATTAGATAAAATACACATATATATGATATATGTGTGTTAGTCTATACGTTATCGTATACACTATAAATGTTATAATAGATATGTCCAATATAAAAGTTATATTGAGTAATTTAAAAATAACTAAAGAGTTAATTGATTAAAATTAATTAGATAATATTTAATTAACGATATATTATACATAAGACCATCGTACAAGAAATATGAAATATAAAAGTTATCTAACAATAAATCTTATATGATATGTGTATAAACTAAATGTGGAACATTAAAGAAACCGAAACAGACTTGAGAAATAAATACATATGTAAATGTACATATACCGTGATTTTTGATGTGTCTGACACTTGAATCGCTGGGGTATTTCATAAGAAATATATTATTTTATAAGTCGATATCAGTCAATAGATATATTGAACATTATGAATCTTCAATATAATGCTGTCCTCTACCTTATATATATTAATAAATTACTTACATACTCCTTAGTTGTTGAGCAAACTTAAGCTATGGATGTTATGCGTAGTATTATTAATATATTAAATAGATGAGGTAAGATAACTATATGTATTTGTTGAGAAAACTCAAGGTACATATACTATACTTAGGCCATCATGATATGGTAGGTAGGGGTGAATAATTTCTTTCGATTTGTTGAGCAAACTCAAGGTCGATATGAGATTAGAACAAGGAAAAATGGGTTAGGAGCTGTATATGATACAGTTATCCATCATTTGTGGGGCTATGATTTATTGAGCAAACTCAAGATCATAATACCAAAACAAATGAGTCCCAACACTCACTTATGAAGTTGTAAGACTTTTATGTTTCATCTTGGGGTTTGGAGAAATATAAAAGACTAGTATGAGCCTTATTAGAAAAATGAAATGGTAACATTTAACCTTTCTAATATTGTAAGAACAAATGCTATATAATATTATAATTATCTACAATGATAAATTTGTGCATTTAATATGATTGATAAAACGTTTTTCAATTAACATATATAAACAAACTGAGTTGAAAGTTGACAAATAGAAATACAATATATACTAACTAATAATTCTAATTGCATGTTATATAATGTTTTTATACCAATGCAAGTGCCCAGTTTCAACTACTTAATGCATTCGTAAGTTGGTCACTTATATGTTTATTTGGTTTAGACTATGTATTGCATTTTATGAGTTTTTGAACTCTAAATGCAATTTAAGACTATGGATATTTGATCCATGTACTTTCACATGTAAATGTTATATGGTGAATAGTCATAATTTGTGAGGTACAATATTTCAATGAAGTTAGTTCATCGTAGTAAGCCAATAAACAGTATTTTAAGATCATGTATTCAACTTTAATGATTTCAAAAGGATCATATTGTTAATGTAACACAAGACCATAAACTACGAGACACATCTAAGGACTCGATTGTTGAAATGTCATCTTGATCGGTTTACATAAAATGCAACATATTTGATGTCTTAAATATTAAGAATAATTGAATGCGCTTTTGTAAAAGGTTTGTTATGATATTGTAATAAGGTTTTCTTTTGAATAGTTTGACCTTTTGAAAGAAAAACGAATGTATAAAAATATATGTAATTTAAGGTAAAGTTGGAATGAAGAGAATGAATAGTCATTTCTGCTTCATAGAGAAACACTGGAAACAAGAATTCTAATAATAACTGATACTTAATATTGGAACATGAAATATGATTTTTATTATGAAATATATTTTCATATAGAAAATTGTTTTCTTTAACATTTATTTCTTTGAGTTCAAGATATTTGATCAAAGAACTCTCCTCTGTAAACTAGTTGCAGAATATGATATAAGTAAACAATATTAACAATATTAAGTGAATGGTGGACCTCTATTATAGTAATGGTGAAAATAGTGGGAGCATATCATATAGCACCTAATGATTGCATCAAATTTCGAAAATTGTTTTCATAAAATGTACCGAACATTATTTGTGAAATAATGTTTATTTTTGGTATGACTGAAAAATAGACATAACTATATTTCAATATGAGTATTGTGAATATTCATTATGAAGTAGAACTATATTATGGAATTTATTTTCATAGTAAAAGTGATGCAGTAAATTTACATATGTATCTAATATTATTTATAGTTGTTTTGAAATTATAGACTAAGCCGTAGTTTTGATAAATAATTTTACTATATGATTATGAATCATGTGATATAGGTTAATTATATCTCAAACAATTAATGGCTATGCACCCATTCAGTGGGAGCATCATAAGAGTTGATGAACTTTTTGAATTAATACATATTGATATATGCAATCAGAAATCTATTAATACCGAAAGGGTTTCACATATTTTGTTATATTCACCGATGATTTATTACCAACATGAACATTTGTATTAGATATACATGTAGTAAGTTTATGACAAAATCATATAATATAAAAGAAAAGTAAATAAAATAACATGAAATAGAATAAAGTGATTTGATTTGGTCGAATAAGTGAGTATATAAATAAAAAGGTTCATAAAACGTTTATGAATCTCTATTCTATTTGCACTAAGAAACAATTGTTGTTTCAAGATATACCAACTTCATTGTGAAAGAATTTCTTTGAGAAATTTTTGGTAGTTAAATGGAATTGAATCCGTTCCATAGATAAAACTGATTGTACGAGATAAAGTGAAATTAACTAACATAAATGAATACATAGCACTAGAACGTCTAATAGGTATTCTCGTACCTCAAAGAGAAACTATGTGTTTCTTATTAATGTCAAAAATATACATTACCTTCGGATTTTCAATTAAACCATTAAGATTGTTGAGTCTATATGATATGATGCGTAGATTTGGAAGAATTCCAAGTATGCTATCAAAATATGATTTTGATGGTCGTAACCAAAGAGACGTGATCCATCGACCGAGATTGTGTCTTTATTAGAAAGACTAATGTGGTTGGAATTAAATAAGTATGTTGATAAGAATAATATCGCAAATTTCAATTGTTGAAATTAGCATAACAGATTCGGTATTCAACATGCTCGAGTTAATTTAGATTTACTCACAAAATTATTGCTCGATAAGATTTAGTGTTTGGAACTTATGTGTTGAAATATAAAATTCTAAATAATGATTTAGAGTAAGCTGTTTACACATATTAACCCAAAATGCCTCGAAGTCAGTGGGAGCGATATTGGGTTCGTGGGTCTTTGGATATGATCCAAGAACTGATACGAATGTATCATTTTATAAGCATCAAGATTGAATAAGTATTTTGTTGGAAATATCAAATAGTTTGGTTTTCAATCAAAGTGCAGAGGAAACGTGTGTTCATAGGGAAGAACGCTAAAAGGTACATTGATATTTCTAAACTATAAGTAAACAATACGTTGTTGATTTTAACAATATGCTTGTATTAAAATCAAATTTAGTTGTTTTAATACTCAATTTTGGATTGTAAATGATGTCTTTTATGGTGAGTATAAAAGATACAGGGATGTCCCAAAACGATAAACGAGTGCACCCTATTAAAAGTAGAACATATAAGTTGGATTACTTATGCATCAGCAATAGGAATTATCATATAGGTTATGTTGTGTATGATATTGTGTTTTGTTTATGTATTTGATACATAGAGCAAATACAAAATCCAAATTGATATCACTAAATGGTAGTTTTAGGTGTTCTCGTGTATTTATGAAATACTAGAGAATTTTTATAGAAACAACAAACTCGTTATGATGGAACGTTTAGACACAAACTTTTATAAGTGATATTGAGTATAACATGTCAATGATAAAATTCAAATTAAAATCTTTAATTTGAAAATGTTTCAAAATAAAAGTGATTGTGGTCGATTCAACGAAATGTTGAGAACATTAACTTGAATAGCGCCATAATAAACCAATATATATAGATATAAATGCACAAATTTATAATTAAGCCAAAGGCGATTCCAAATATTGAAAATCCCATAATATTGTTATAGGATAACAATATCATGAAATTGGTCATGATAGATCTTAAAGCTCACTAGAAGTCGAAATACATACTTCGAATCACTCCACATGATAAAGGTAGTTTATCAGTGTTAGATAGTTAACCGACAAAGCAGATAATTAAAACATAATAGCATACCCATTCACCAAGGGACTGACCTAATTGGTTTTGAGAAAACAGGCTGGAGAAGTTGGAATTAGATTCCATAATTGATATCAAGTGCAAGTGGAAGATTGATAGAGTTAGGGGTATGCCATAGGGGTAATTATGTAATTTGTTACATATATCTAACTCGTTGAATAATCTGTTCGTAATAAAAGGTATTTTCTTCCTACTATATACTTGATATAATGTGATTATATTAATTAATTAACTTAATCAGAAACTTATTTAATAGAAAAATCCATAAATGGTATATTTTGCGATAGTATTTACAAAGTGTTGTAACCGTGAGTAATTTATTACAATGAAACAAATATACCATTTTAAATGTTCCTAGTCAAGATGCATCGAGATTGGACATCGATGTATCCTTTGAGACTGGAGTACGTAACGCTCTCCAAATGTTGGGCAGTGTATTACTCATAACTGCTAGAGGCACCTAGGGTTTACGTACTAATAGTTATTGGATAACTATGGAACGATTCACTCGATAGTTTTATGTTGGTTAATATAACTAAAGTCAAACAGAAAATATCGAGGTAACTAATTTACACGGTTCTCTCGACTTGAGAGTACTATAGATCTTCAATATGAAAGCTCCGCTTTGATTATAGCCAAATCATGGCATGATGTCCATCGAGTGACTTTAGTTGGGTCGAGTGGAAGTGTTGGAAGTGAAACACTATTCGAGAGAGGATTCGTCTCGTCGGTTATATGCGGTTAGTATCACTGTCAACTCAAGTCAACTCAAAGTCAAAGTTTTTGGCTAGAGCATTTCGGTTAATAATAACTGTTATTATTGAACCTAGAACTTTGTATTTAGACTGTAAACTTGAATGTGGATGAGGTTGGAATTTTCACCATTACCAAATTCCATAAGTCCAAAGTGATGTAGTATTGACGAAGAGAATTGGTGTAAACAAATGACACAATCGGGTAACGCTTATCAAACTAAAATTGGATTTTATCAAAAATGAGTAAGCGATAAATTTGACTCACACCACCGCTAAGTGACGTGTGAACATTAACATTAGAATAATTCGATGTTAATCGCTGACCAAATTTATACCCAAGAGCTACACAGCCGAAGTGATGAATTCACTTAAGACCGAACGATTTCATTAGTTTGTAATTATTATAAATTAATTAAATTAATTAATATTTATAAAATGTTGATTGTAAAATTTGAATATGATTTGAGAAATAAATAATGTTATATATATTTATAACAGTTATAAATATATCGATCGATATACAATATCGAAAAGCGATTAAATTAGATTTAATTGCATAGTATTTTGGCATGGGGTTAGATGAGTTTAAGACCATTATTAGGGCTGCAAAATTTAGGTTTCAGGAAGGTCTAGGGGTGGCTAAAACATAAGGAATTGACTTGGAGATAATAGGTTGAGATAAAGTGAGAACGGGTAAAAAGGTTTTCCTCGTTTCTCTCTAGTACAACCCTATATATATGTATCTCTAAAAACAATTACCAAACTTTTTGGCCACCATTACCTTCTACATTTCTGCTCAAAACATAGCTCTCAATCCACTCCATAATTCTTAAATATTTTCAAATCAAAATAATACTATTCGATAGTTAGAGGTCGGTGATTACGGACTTGCAATTTGACGAATCAAGAACAGTAAAAGGAAGAGAAGTCACTGCTTCAACGTGGATTCAAAGGCATCATTAAATTGGTAATTTTAATTCATATTACAGTAATTAAATTATATTATATGAACCTATAATGAGCAATTTCATATTTGTTTAAATATATTGCTGCTATATGTTTAGTTAGGTGAGATTTTGTATGTAGATGTGGTTGCCACAAATCAGTCTGGTGATGTGCATAATTTGTTTTTTATACTATTCGATTTATGTATAAAAAAATGTTGTTTACTGTAAAAAAAAATCAATTTTTGTCATTAATAATTGTTTTATATATATTTATTAATAAATTTATATATATATATTAGTGTATATTTCTCTCTCATAATAGCATATATAAGATATATATATATATATATGATTTAAAATATTTATTACACTTATTTATATATAATATTAATTTAAAAATTCTAAAATTATTTATCATACATATATTCATATTTTAAATTAACATTTATTGAATTTTTGAATTGTTTATTATATATAAAAAAATATTACATTAAAAATTAAATTTTATATTTTTAAAAATTATTATATCATTTTAGAAACATATAAAAAAATTTTAGTAATTTCTCAATAAATTTTATTATTTTTAATAATTGATATTATTTTAGAAAAATTGTTTATGATTTATTAAAAATAATAATTTAAATGGAAAATTCTTCAATTTTTTTTAAAACCTTCTATTCATGATCATAGAATTTCTAAAATTTTAAAATTTTAATTTTTAATAATATATTATTTTATATTAAATAATTATTGTCGAAATCAATGTATTTGTTTTTAAAAACAATAATTCAACTTTGAAAAATCTCCAAATTTTTCATATGCTCTATTTTATGATCTTAGATTTTTAAAAATTGTAAAATTTGAACTTTCATCAATATATTATTTTATGTTAATTATTTATGGATGAAAACATTATTTTATTCATAATATATACAAAGTAAAATACTAAAATTATTACGTTTGCAAAACTAAGTTAAGTTTGAATTATAAATAATTTTTAATAATCGTTCTCTCTCTTTATATATATATATAAATGTTTTATGTTCATATACTATATATAATATATTTATACATACATGTGTGTGTGTATTTTTTGTAACACATATACAGGCACATATTTGGACAACATATATGACATACAAAATGAGCTAATATTTCTGTTGCGATGTGAATCCCAGCATCTACATATGAGCATATTATACCTTTCACGGATTATTATGTTACACATGCACTCACACATATATGTATATGATACATTTATGTATAAACCGAATCAAATAAAATTAATTTCATGTCTTAATATATTTGAATTTAAATAAAATAAATGATTTTATTTAAATGAGATTCAAAAATGTTCTAATTCAGTTAGACTTCATAGGCCCAATAAAAGATCCAACAAGGTAAATATTTTGAAATTCACCCATAACTTCCGCTGCGGACTAGTCCAGTTCCAACAAATACTATGGATGGCTGCCACATCTGTAGCGCTTAGCTTTAGGCCTCTAGATAGGGGATGTTAAAACTTGGTATCAGAGCATAGATTTATGAAAAACTTTAACTAAAAATGGTTTTTAAAAACATAATCCTAAGGAATTAGCAATAATATTAGTGTAAGGGATAACATTATAGTATTGTACTTGTATTTGCCATATATAAGTATGCGCTTTATCTCTAGTCTCGTATCTCTATTAGATTATTTTTCTGTATCTCACGGAGGTTTAAATGCAGATATGGATTCTCAAAGAGATAATGTTGAAGGAGGAAGCACCACTGCAGATGGAAATGCCAAATCTAATACTATAAGGAACCAAGGTCAGGAACGAGCTGGAAATATTGCCGAAGCCCCGTAAGTTGACATGGGAGCCATGTACCAGTTTTTTGTGAATATGATGCAAGCGAGGGTTGCTACTGGAGTAGTTGGAGGAGGAGTCTAGAAAGCTCCAATAGTCAACAACTATGCTGCTTCGAGTAGTGACTATGCTAGGTTAGGTGGAAAACCATTCATTGAGACCGAAGATACCATAGAAGTGGGGGATTGGTTGCTGCATGATGAGAGAATTTTTACAAATTTAGGGCTCGGCGATGAGCAGAAAAGAAGGCTTGCTTCGAGACAACTTCAAGGAGCAGCTTTATATTGGTGGAATAATGTGATGGTTGAACGACGACCTGGGCTGAGTTTAAGAGGAGGTTCGAGGAGAAATTCATGTCTGTTATGGCAAAGTCTACCTTCCTCGGAAAGTTTGCCGAGTTAGAGCAAGGAGAGATGGCTGTGTTAAAATATGCTACAAGGTTTGAGGAGTTGGCAAGATATAGTCATGCCACCGTAGATACCATGATTAAGAGAAACAAGAAGTTCATTATGGAGCTGAAACCTGAATTGACCACGGCTACATTACCTCATATCAGGTATCCTTGTGATGTTGTTGTAGTGATGGCTCTAAGACATGAGGAAATGATTACTTCTGTGGAGAAGAATAAGGCGAAGGAGGTCCAGGTATGGAAGAGTTAGAAAAGGAAGTTCTTTCCTAAGAAGGAAGCCCAGAAGGATGGAGCCGTGAAGAAGGCAAAGTCAGAAGTTATCTGTTTTAACTGCGACAAGATATGGCATTTTGCGAATGAATTTCGTTCTGGAGAGGCAGAGAAGGTGATCGGAAAGAAGAATATCAAATGCTTCAACTACGATCAGATGGGTCATTACAAGAGCCAACACAAAGAGCCTACCGAGGATGGAAAGGGCAAAGTATATGCATTAGAGCCAGCTACTTCGAGACCCACGATAGGGGAAAAAGGGAAAGTAGTGTTGGGAGGTACGCTTATGATTCTTGGTATGGCGGTTAGCGTTTTATTTAATACTGGCACATCACATTCTTTTATATCTCGTTGTTTGGTAGATAAGCTTAACCTAGAACCCTCATACCTAGTTACTTCCTTAAGTGGTGCAAATCCGATAGGAGGGTATGCAACACTTGGGATGAGATGTGACCACCTAAATTTGACTTGTTGGGTTATACTTTTGTTTGTAGTTTGCATGTGTTTGATTTCATACGGTTCGAAATTATTTTGAGTATGGATTGGTTAAGTAAGTACGATTCTATGATATTTTTCCATGATGGGAAAATATCGCTTAGACACCCAGACTATAGAGAGCGGGTTGTATATATCATAGAAAACCCTAGCTGTGAGGTGAATGCTTTGTTGGATGTTGTGGAGATAGAAGACAAGTTGAATCGAGTTTTTGTGGTTAGAGAATTCGTTGATATTTTTGAACCCGTAATGGGAATGCCACTGTAACAAGCCATTGAATTTCAAATAGATTTGGTGCCTGGAGCATAACCGGTGAGTAGACCATCAAGCAGGATGACACCTACCGAGAAGCTCAAGGTGCAGTTGGTGGATTTGGAAGGCAAGAGTATTATCAGATGTAGTAGTTCACCTTGGGGAGCTGCTGTAGTGTTTCCTAAGAAGCTGGACGGATCGTTAAGGTTATGTATCGATTATCGTAAGTAAAATGAGAAACGATAAAGAATTGATTTTTGTTGCCTAGGATTGACGATTTGTTCGATCAGTTGAGTGGAGTCGAGATTTCACAGTTGGATTTAGCGACAGGTTTCCATCAGCTTAGAGTGGCAGAGGATAATATTCCTTTGACGGCGTTTAGGATCAGATATAGACCGATGAATGGTTAGTGATGCCGTTCGGACTGACTAATGCGCCGGCTTTCTTTGTAGATTTGATGAACCATATTTTTTGAGAGCATCTGGATAGGTTCGTAATGGTTTTCATAGATGATATTTTGGCATACATTAAGGACGAAAGAGAGCATGAAGTTCATCTTAGAGTAGTGCTTGAAACGCTGAGAAAACATCAGTTAAAGGTGAAGTTCTCAAAATGTTATGTTTGGAAGAAGAAAGTGAAGTTTCTTGGCCATATTGTTTCAGAAAAGGGTTATCAGTGGATCCAGCTAAGATCGAGGCCGTGTATAGTTGGAAGAGACAAAAAAAGGTGACTGAGATAAGAAGTTTTATAGGATTGGCTAGTTACTATCGGAAGTTTATTAAAGATTTTTCACGAATAACGGCACTGATGACTAAGCTAAATCGTAAGAACATGAAGTTCATTTAGACCGATAAGTGTGAGGAGGCATTGCAGAAGCTGAAACACTTATAGACTAATGCACCTGTGTTGGTTGTTCCAAAGGGGAGTCAGGATTTGGTGGTGTACACGGATGCATGTGGGACTGGGTTAGAAGCTATGTTAATGCAGAGGGGTAGAGTAATTGTCCATGCTTCTCGACAGCGATCGCATGAGGTTACATACCCAACCCATGACTTGGAGTTAGCTGTGGTAATTTTTGCGCTGAAGTTGTGGAGATATTATCTTTTGGGAGAAAGATTTGAGTTGTATATGGATCATAAGTCATTGAAGTATTTGTTCTCTTAGAAGGAGCTGAACATGAGACAACAGATGTTGTTGGAATTCTTAGCTGCTTATGATTTCAGTATTGAGTACACACTGGGGAAAGCAAACAAGGTTGTAGATGCACTTAGCAGAAAACATCAAAATGTGGTGTTAGCAATGATAGCTGAGTGGAAAGATTTGGAAGCATTAGCAACTTGCAGAGTACGGTGGAGAACAAAGAGTAGTACTAGTACATAAACTGCTTTGTTATCATGTTTGGAAGTTCGACCAGTTATACGATCGAAAAGATTGCTTCTAAACAGCTAGAGGATCCAACGTTGGCTGAATGGATCAGAAAACTGAGAGATGGAATGGAGAGTGATGACTTAAAGAATTTTAGTTTTAACCGGAATGTGTGGTTGAGAAAGAAAGGAAGATTATGTGTTTCGAATGTGGGAGACATTAGGAAAGAAGTTTTGGAGGAATTCCATCATTCGAAGCTCACTTTTCATTCAAGAGGAACTAATATGTGTCAGGACAAAAAGAGAAGTTTCTTCTGGGAAGGTATGAATACAGATGTAGGCTTATGGGTGAAGTAGTGTCTGAACTGCTAGAGAGTAAAAGTCGAACATCAGAAGCCAAGTTGGTTGCTTCAGCCTTTGGACATTTGAATGTGGAAGTGGGACTCTATTTCTATGGATTTCATTGATGGGTTGTCAAGGTCTAATAGAGGAAATGAAAGCATATGGGTCATTGTGAATAGGTTGACCAAGAGTGCACATTTCATTCCAATTAAGTCAACTAGAACGGTACCTGCGTTGGCGAAGTTGTTTATGAAGAATGTAGTTAGACTGCACGGAATTCCTAGTAGTATAGTGAGTGATAGAGATTCTTTATTCACTAGCGAGTTCTTGAAGAGTCTACATGATACCTTAGGTACCAAGCTCAAGATGAGTACCGCTTATCATCCATAGACCGATGGACAAACAAAGAGGGTTAACAAAGTCTTGGAGGATTTGTTACGAGCTTACATGTTATATTTTGTGTAACGACCTGTAATTTTCGACAACTTAAATTGGTTTAATTAATGAAATTTTGTAACTAGTTTTAGTAGAAATAAAAACATTATAAATGAATATAGAAATGAACGCTAAAATAAAATATATAAATGGTAATTAAAACCTATTTATTAGTAAATTGAATAGAATTCTAATGAATGAAAGTAGTGAAAAGATTATACCCGGATGTAATGGTATATGAGAAATAAAGGAAAGTATTAAATTGATTTATGTGATAAAGCATTGTTAATAGTATTTGATTTTAAATTAAGGAAACATGTTAATGCAAGTTAATATTTAATGAACTTGAATGAATGTAACATTCCCGGTTTTAAATCAAATTGAAATTGGAAATAAATTTAATTTTTGGAATTTAATTATGATTTAAACTGGTGTTTTCCAAAAATTTAATAAATATTTGTTTGTTTATTTATGAAAATGAATGTAAATATGATTTTAAATAGAATTTTTAATTGGAAATTCTAAAATAAATATTTTGAATAATATTTTAATTAAAAATTTAATTTTGAATTTATTTGGAGATTTGAATAAATATATTTATATAAAGATTGATAACTTGATTCATTAATATATATAAAGATTGTAAATAAATGTTTTTATCTTTAAAATAAATAAAGATTAATGATTTGGAATTCGAAAGTGAATATTTTATAAATAGATTATAATTTGAGATTTGAATTTGAATTCAATAAAAATTATATTAACTAACATATAAATATTTATTTGTAATGAATAACTTTTCAAATCATTTGTTATAAATAAGAATTTAATTTGAACTTTAAAAGAAATAGATGATAAATGGAATATAAAAAAATATATTTATAAAAAGATATTTGATTATTTATTCATTTATAAGTATAAATTGATTTTATATCAAATTTTGAATTTGAATTTAAGATGTAAAATTAGATTTGTATATATGTATATATATAAGAATATATGAATGTAAAGAAAACAAAATAGATAAATATGTTTCATAAATTTAAATAAAATAAGGTTGAAACTAAAATTTTAAACTAAAGGACTTAAACATAATTTAAGTAACAAATGACATTTGTAAAAATATCAACAAGTGTAAATTTATTAACACAAGGGTTTGAAAATAAAAATTTTGAAAATTATCTTTTGAAAATAAAACGAAAAGAGTTTAAAAAAAAAATTGTAAATTAAAATATAACAAGAGTTTAATTTTTTTTACAAGGTTAAAAACATAAAATACCTATTTGTAAACAAGTGTAAGCATCTTGTTATGGAAATTAATACAAGTGTTAGTTGTAATTACAAGTGGCAAAGTTAAAATTTTCTTTTAACTTAAATTAGAAATACATGTTTAAAAGTTAGTAAGAAATTAGCCCCATCTTCTTTCAAACATTTGAAAACCTGAGCAACAACTACTAGAACAGATTCAAACTAGAAGTTACAATACAAAACAAAGATCAAATTGTTTCAAGCTTAAGGTTGCAAATAAACAAGATCAGGATTCAAATAAAGTAGTAAAGCTATTTCAAATCAAACTGAAACAAACAAGCTTTCAACCTGGAGGTAGATTAGAGACAGCATTCAACCTGTAACAAATAACAAATTGGATTCAAGTTTAAATTCAAGTTCAGGAAACCTGAAAACAAAAGTGAAGTCTCTGTTCAAAAACAACGGGAAAGAAATCAGAGGCCTGGAAATCAAAAACCTGGGAAAAGTAAATGCAACTCCAACAAGTTCTCTGGAAAAAAAAAAGAAAAAAAGAAAGAAAGGGGAATGAAGTTGCAGGCAACTCAAAGCATGCAAGATCAACTACCTATTCAAACAAATAAAAATGCAGATCAAAGAAAAGGAAAAAAACTGTATAATTTAAAGCAAGATCAAAACCTGTTCTTTGTTCCTCTCTGCTCCGTCATTTCTCAGGTGAGTAAACTAGATTTGAATACACTTTTCTGTCTAGATGTTGTGATGGATTCTTGAATTAAAATAGGGGATAATGTTTTACTTTTATAAAATTGTATATTCATGTGTGTATCTTATTAATGTTCATGCATATGTTCTCCTCTGTTTAAAGTTGTAGACTCAAACTCAGTAGAAAAAATTAGTATCTTCCCAATCCAGTCAATATTATACTTTGATATCCAAATGAAAGTTGTTTGTTATTATATGATAATGGATATAAAAATAATTTCAAGGAAAAATATTAAGTTAATATTGTGTAAAATATTTATTTACAGTAAAATCATCTTAGATCAGAAAATTTGAGTATTCCAGTTTTACAATCTGATTATATAATTGTGTTCGTAGTACAAAATAATGATTTTAGGTGAAGAAATTATAATTTTTAAGTTTATAAATGATGAGGAATAGCGAGTTGAACTGGAAACTCGTTTTGGTCAAATTCCGTTTATCAATGATGAAATTGATGACGTGATTGCTGGTGAAGGAGGATGGTGTAGTGGGAATCATCAGAAAATTAACCGGAGAATTTATAATTCGCCGTGGCAAACGTTTGACCATGAAGTAGGGTTTAAACTTCTGGTTCGGTCGATGATGTTACTTCAATTCGTGCATTATCGAGGTGATACTGGAGGTGATCGGATCAAGATAGGAGGGTGCGGGGGTCTTCAATGAGTTTGTGAACGAAGTGGCGTGGATGATCGTGGGCGAGATCATCGGTGATGATGGGTTTCCCGGTCAGTTTGGTTCCAGAATTTGGAACGAAGTGTTCGTTTTCGATCCGCGTTTGTGTTCTTCGATCTGGTTGGTCGTGAGGATTTGGATGGTCAATGGGGATGTGTGGGTGATCGAGGCGATGGTCGAAATGGCTTTGGTCGACGGTGCACGTGCACGTGGGGGGTGGCGTATCTGTTGGGTTCGAAACAGATTGAGGAAGACGAAGTTTTCTGGGGAAGCAACTCGAAGTCAGGTTCGGGAGTGTGGGGTGTAGCTCGGGCTTCAACTCGAAGCAAGGTTCTGAAGCGAAATAAAAATACTTAGAGAAATTTTAAAATGTAAAATTTTGGGCACTCGGGTCGATTTCTGGAAAAACTCGAAGTAGTACCCGAGTTCGTGGGGGTTTAACTGGGGGAAACACTCGGGTTGCCTGGGAATTTTCATATTTCCAGTTTTAAAGCTTTAATGAATTAGCTAAAGGAATTTCTGGAAATTTTCTTTTTGATAAATGATGATTTATTTATTAAGTAGGAAATATAAATTAAAAGTTTTAAGATAAAGGATTTTTAAAAAAACAACTAAGTTTTAAACTTTTGTTTTAACAAGTTATTTTTTTTATAAAACTTAATAAGTGATAATTTTTAACTTAAAGGTAAGTTAATCTTTATCGTTAATGATAATCAAGTGATTAATAATTTGTAATTAAGATTAGTTCATTAATAATTAAAGAAATGATTGTTCATATAATTATTTAAAAAAGGTAATTAATTATTTAAAAATAATTACTTAATTAAAAATAATTGATTTATGATTAAATCAAGTAATTAAAAGAATAATTACTCGGTGTAATTAATTTATGATATAAGTGATTGAGGATAATCACTTAGTTTAATTTTAATTAATTTAATGATAATTGACTAAGGGTAAATTAATTAATGTAAATAAGGATAAATTAATTACGATAATTAACTGAGAAATGATTTAATTAATGATGGTGATTAAAACTTAATCAATAGAAATTAGTAATAATTAATTTATTGAGATAATTAATTAAAGGTTAATTAAATTATGAAAGTGATTAAGAAGTGATTATTAATTAAGAATTGATTTTTTTAATAATTAAGAATAATTAATCAGAGGATTAATTATAAATTAAAATTTAATTAATAAATGATTAAGGAGTAATAAATCAAATTTATTTATAATTAATTAATATTAATTAAGCAAGATAATTTTTTTTCCATAAGTAACTGAATTGATTTAATTTAAATCAGATAATTTAATTTACTTTGACTTATGAATGTTTGGATTCTATTTGATGTTTGGAGGGTTGATATTCCTCAATATGTGATGCTTTATGATGTGAGTTGCTATGTATTGATCTGTGATGCTTGTGATATGTTTTTGTGTAAATACTACTTGGCCCGTTAAACAACATTTGAATTTCGATGCGACAGGGAGTCGGATTCCAGTTGGTTATCTGAAACCCACATCGAATTGTAATGATGAATCTTTGTGATTGATAAATTTATTTTATCTATGATCTGTGAATGAAGATAAGCGTTATGAATTATACCGCTTATCGATATATCTGTGATGATTGTTGTTGCACTATTGTGTGTAAACCCCTGGACCACACTCATACACACACAAATATGGATTTCACGAGGAAATCGGTTAAGTCACAGATATTTGAATTTAATTCAAAATATTTTTAAAAATTTAATTTTAAATCTAAACGGTTTTAGAAATGAAATTGGGTTAAAAAAGGGAAAAGCTTTTGAAAAGGAATTTTAGAAATAAAAGTTATTTTCGAATAACTTGATTTAGTTTTAAAATTTGATTTAAATTTGAATTCAAAATTTGAAATTGAATTCTATGTTGAGAATTCATGATTTAAAAAGGTTATACAAACTATAAAAATATCTATATGGGTTTTCTTAAAACATTTTAAAAGTATGGTTTTGAATTTAACCCAAGTTTATATTTGGAAGGCCTTAACTCATGAAAATTATAATCGGGTTTTCTGAAACGGAAACAAGTTGTTTTCAAACAATAATAGCTTTTGTATAAGGAAAGAATTTTCCAAATTATGATGAAAAGATTTCAAGTTTGAAATGGAATGATTTTGAAAGCTAAAATTGAATCTTTGTGAAAGATAGTTGAACCCTATTTTGAAATTGAAGAGGATTTTAAAATGGTGTATCTTTTATATATAAAAGATTGAAACGAGAATTGTTTTGAAAAGCTATGAATGAATCTTGGTAGAAGATTAGTGAACCTTCTTTTAAATCGAAAAGGGGTCTTAAAACGAATCTTTTTGTTTAAAAGATTGGAAATGGTAATTTGTTTTAACCGTTTGAATAAAAGGTTTTGGGCTTTAAGCCGTGACTTAACCGAGATCCCATTATCCATATGTTTTTAAGATATTGCGCTCATTATTCGGTTTGTCCAGGAGAGGACCTTGTGTCATATGACCCATTCCGAATAATGATACGTCGTTATGGATAACATTTGAAGACCAGTGGTGAAGACCGGTGGTGAAGACCGGGTATTTGCGAGAACGATAGGATGACCTATCGATTGTCTCTGCACCGAGTAGCTACGATATAGAGATTCCCTAAGTGATGGAAGTCCGATCGGGATTGCGGATTCTCGGATTGCAAGGGCTTCTTCGGAAGTGCCTTCGGTTCTGTTCGAACCCGGAACAGACTTGTATAGATGTGTGTCTGACATTACACTTTGAGATGTAAAACCGGTTTCTATCAAATACATTTCTGTTGGTGGCGGAGATTTATTCTCTTGGCTTAACACCCTTCTCTGAGACGTACGAGCTCAGAGGTTATGTAATTGATGGTTACTAGTGATACATTCCCGATTTGGTAATGTGGCATACGAAGTGCTGCTGATCATTTGTTGATCAAAGCATGGCTTTTGTGAAAAGTGTAGCTTTGTGGACAAAACTTCGTCGAACCTCACAACCCGGAATGGTCGAAACAGGAAGAATGCAGCAAGGTTATTTGGGGGTAGCGCCCCCTGAGGGTATGTTCATTTCCTTCTGGATAGAGGTGGTATCATGGTATGGAGCCCAGATACTTAACCTATGTGGTAGCTGCAAATTTATTACTTTACGGTTGTTGGTGAATCCCGGGATAAAGGTTGGTTACGACCGGGGAATGTCATACTCGTGTCAGTAGTTACCTAGTTACAGAGGTAACCCGGCCTTGTGTTGGCAGAGATCCGGTTAGGTTCTCGGGGCGTCCCTCTAGAGGCGTACCCATGTGGCCCAGGAAGTTCCTTAGCCTGACCATTTGTCGGAAATCCAAACAAAACAATACGAGCCGTGTATGGTTTTAGTTGTAAAACCTGCCATTTAAGATGGTAGTTATAGCTGGCATAATATAATGGTACCTATGCTGGCTAAGATTAATATTATACTTTCGAACTGTTTTCCTCTATGCACTAATAATAATATCAAAAGAGAATTTTGCGTAGTAAGCATGTTTGACTATCATAAGGAGACATCTCCTCCAAGTCTGCGTTTGCATTGTGTGTGTGGCGGGAGGCCTTATGGTAGTTTCATTTTCTTAAAAGCATTACAGATTTCAAAATTTAAATTCTTTCGTTTGCTTTAAAGACCAAACTGTTTTCGTTTGCTCACACCAGTCTCATGACTGACCCGGAGTTTATTGTTCCTTTCCTAAACTCTGCGTGCCCACTATTTTCCACACGGGCAGTCTAGAGTCGGGTTTTCAGATAGTAGATATAGAATCGATCCTGTAGCTTTCAGCTTTCTCTTTGGTATTTCCTTGGAGATCTTGGTTATTGGAGTCTTTGGATTCATGGAAGAGACTTGCTTAGCTTGGTGCAATTTGATGGTGGTTCGAGCTATTGCAGGATTGGTGCTTTTGGAGCTAGAGTTGCTGTTGCTGTCTGGAGTTATCTCTTGGCTATCTGTTTTCCGCTGTTGTTTATTGTTTTTGATATTCATTGTATCTCTGATATTCATTCATATTGTATCATTGTTGTATCGATTATTGTATATCAATGATATTCATTTCTTTTTCTTCCGCTGTGTTGTTATACTTGATGTGTTATAAGCTCCGGCACGACTTGAATTTCAACGTTGGGATCTGCGACATTTACGTACAGTGGAGTACGGATGTCGATTTTCGAACGCTGAAATTTGGATCGTGACAATGAACGTTACAATTTAATTAAAATTCAAATATTATTGCTTAGCTATAAATAGAATATAATAAAAACAAATATAATCAATGTTAGAAACGAAATTTTAATGTTCGTTGTTGGTAATAAACCTTGCTTTAATGATTATTAGTATAGTAACGGAAGTGTAAATGAAAATTAAATAGAAACATAAGTTTATTTTAAGGTAGTAATTGATAAATTGGGAAGATAGTTCATAGTATGTTAATTGATGCCTAACCGAACCACACTTAAATGCCGAACAAACGTGCCGAACAAAGCATGCCGAACGGTCGTAAAACAAGGGAAATGACTCTAACATGCTAGCATATCGAACCGATTTGAACTAATAACCTCCTACTTCCAGTAGCCATAATCTGAACTTTACTTGACGCAATCGGATAACTTCCTTTAACGCTCCCTGGACTTGAAACTGTAATCGCCGTATGGCGGGCTTTTGGAGACGGTCAGCGACGACGGTCTCCGAAGGTGAGGGTTATAATCTTAGTTTCATATTAGTTACCTTGCGACCTCCAAATTTTCAATGCTTACACACGATTGATTGCACTAGTTCACAAACCATGTGGGGGGATTATTCGTGTTGTTAATTCTGACATCGATCATTTTTCAAGTATAGTTCACACAGGTGTTTTATCAGATCCACTATTTATTGAAGATGTCTAAAAGATCCAGCTCCGCCACCATCTCAGACAGGCCCGGGCCGTCTTCCAAACAAGGGGGCGCAGACACTTCTAATCCGTCGACCTCCCCGGCTCATGATTTTTCTCCTGATACCCTGGAGTCAACGATGCTCCTGGATAATCCGATTGATTCATAGGCTTTGAGGATTAACGAAGCCACGCTCCGACGGATATGTTCGATTCACGGAATCCCTTTCGCCGACGTGTTGGTTCCGTCGGGCCGTGATCGTCCACACCTGCCTCCAGTCGGATACACCGCCTAAAATAAATTTATGTGCTGGGTAGGCAGCGTGCCTCCGTTCAATTTGTTCCTTCGAGATGTGTTGCAACATATCGACGTCGCCCCGTCGCAGCTACGCCCCAATGGACACGCGTTCATATATGGGACTTACCTCCTCTTCATGGCCATCTTCTCTAGACCTCCAACTCCCAACGACATCAGATATATTTACATGATCAAGAAGCGGAAGGATAGCCCCTCTTTCGTGTTCCTCGAGCCGTATCACAAGTGCCAAATTCTAACCGGAGCATGGAGCAAGTTTTCCCTGTACAAACAGGAATGGTTCTATATGCGCTGTCCTCCCGGCTTCGCGAGGAGATGGGTTGAAGGAAGTAAGTCTTCTTCTTTGAATGGTGCTCATGTTTTTATCGATGCTATGCTTTTCCTAACTTTTGTTTTATCTTTCCAGATGTCAGTCCCTGTCCTGAGGACCGTGGTCACTCTAAGGCTATTGAAGCTATCAGGGCTCTTCTTGTCGAAGAACGAGACATTCAAACTCTCATCTTGAATGAGTCATTGTCGAGGTTCGGGTTGTAAGCCGAAGGTCGTCGGGTGAGTCTTCCCGAGAGCGTCTCTGCTCCTAAGCCCAAATCTGGTTAAGGGAAAAAGTTGGCTGGATCGTCATCACGCCACACCCCCGGTGCACAGGAGGAGGGGGAGATCAAAGAGGGTGAGCCCCCTGAAAAACAAGGTGAGAATGTGGGTCCCACTCCAGATCCACTAGTCGAGGTGCACGATATTGAGACGTCATCTTCCCCTTCGAAGGGAAAAAAGAAGTTGATGTATAGGATAAGGAAGGAGAAGGTTGGCGGAACTTCCAAAGTTACGCTCATCCCGGCAGAGAAAGAGGCTTCTTCACAGCGAGTGGAAAGTTCTTTAAAGGGCCTGTCGAATCTCTCCATCCCCGATGATCTGCTTAACTATGACTTTGGCGATCCGGAGGCATTCAAATTCCATTCGCCCGTCAGAGGCGATGTGGGCATTCCATCCCAAAGTCAGGGAGAGAAAACCCCTATTAGCAAGGCTACTGGTCCGTCAGAGGGAAACACTAGGACACACACGAACATTTGCACCTCAAGTCTTTACTTAGATTTTTTTTTATATAACTCCCCTTGCTAATTCGCTTTTATTTGAATTTCGTGCAGGTGACATGGGATGCTCGCACGGATTTGATCGCCTCCGTGGCTCTTCTATTTTTCATCCGTTCGGACGGGACTCGGATCCCGAGAGATGTCGAGATAGAGATGGTGATGGTGGTGGGGACCGTCATTCTCGGGACTCATCATCTCGGAAGAAAACGTATTACTAGCCCAAGCATCACCGACACCCCCTTCTCATTCGGGGTAAAGTCAGGATCAGCCTGGTTATAAGGGGTCGCAGTCTGATATCCCCCGAGATCAACGCTCTTATTCTTCTTCCACTCGACAGTCCCGAGATTCTCATAGAAGGGGCAAACTTGCAAAGCCGTCTCCTCTTGCTCCTGCACCGGATCCCACAGTATCAGAGAGACTGAGCAAGCTCAAGGCTACATTTCCCAAGAACTGCTTCGATGGGTTGATGTTCCTTCCGGCGATTCATCCTATACCCGGAGATGTTAAGCAAAACGCCAGTGCCTGCACCAATGACGTCTATGTTCAACATGACGCGTTCGTCCACCTAGCTGAGAAACTCTCCGAAGTCTCTGTGGAGCTCCAGGATGAAATAGACCATTTGAAACTTGAGGCTACCCACGATAAAAATATCGTTACGGCCCAGGACGAAGAAATCGCCACTTATAAATCTGAACTCGAGGCCACCCACCGGAGTGCCAGGGATACTGCCGAGGACGTCACTCGCTTTGAATCAACTCACAAGAAAGAGCTTGAAGAGGCGGTCCAACGATGTGGGGCTTTGGACTTGGATAAGGACTCCGTTCAAAAGGAGAGGGATGCGCTTAGCGCTCGGGTCAAGGAACTTGAAGAGCTTCTCCGCAGAGAGAGGGAGGAGAAAACGGCTGCCCAGGAAGAGTCACAGCGATACTATGACGAGATTATCGCCATCCAACTTTTAAACGAAAAACTCGAGGGCGAGCTCTCCAGGGTTGAGATGTTAAAGAGTGAGGCCCGTGAGGAGGGCAGGAGGACAGCGTTGACGGATATCGATTCCTGCCTTGAGGCTACCAGGGAGGAAGGTCGAGAGGAGATCAAGACTACGTTCGACCCACTCATTGCCGAATTCAACGCCCGCGTGCTCATGCACCGTGACCTAACTTTTTTGGGCGATGACTATCTTGAATTGTTGTTCGAGGCATAGAAAACTTTAATCAGGTCAGGAAGGCCGAGCGCGGTGTCGAGGAGGTTGATGAGGAGGATTTAATAAAGGAATTTCTGAAGGGAAATGAGCCTTCGGACCTATCGGTGGCCAAGGCTCTTTACTGCAAAGGCTCCCCCTCGAGGAAAGGGAAAGAAGTTGTCACCGACCTATCCGGGGCTGAGTCTCCTGTTCACATGCCTTCCCAGCCGGCCGGTCGGCCGACACTTGATACCTTTGAACAACACACTGGCTATGATCCAGAAGCCCCCGGCCTGGGAATTCATGTTTTGTCTCCTATCCCGGAGGGAGAAACTCCTATGACGGCAGAGAGTTTTCCCGGGCCTGGTAGATAACTTTCCACTTTGAGATTTTGAAAGTCGTCATTCTTTATGAAGTACTACTGCATTCTAATGCTCATCTTTTCTGATTTTGTGCAAGTCATTCCGACCCCAATCCCACTCCGAGGAGCGATGTCGCCAAGGAGGTGGAAAAGTCCGGTGGGGATGCTCATGCTGGTGAGGTTCCTGGGCCAGATGCTCAAGTGATCGGGGTGCTTGACGAAGGCAAATCCGATTCCTCCTCTGGGAGTTATGAAGTAGAAGTCACAGGCGCCTCTGAGCATACATCTGAATTGTGCATGAAGGAGCGGCTCGAGAAAGAGAAAAGAGATACAGTCACGGTCAAGATTGAGCCGCGTGAAGTGGACCTAGATGATCCCTTGAACAAGCCATTTAAGGTCATCTTTCCCGGCACGTCCAAGCCCTTGGTTGTTCCCCCTACTTCTTCAGTGGTTACTCCTCCATCAAGGAAAGGTTCCAAGGGTAAACGCTCTGGGGAAGAGTCATCTGGGAAGAAGCTGAAGAGGCACAAGAAATGACTACTGTCTTCGTTCAACGAGAGTCAGTTTAAGTCACGTAATAATTTTTGTAATTTTTGTAAATGGAACGTTGGCTCCGAATTTTGGAGTGCTTGTAGCAGAAAAATTTTCCTGAATAAAGTTTAGTTCCCTTTTCTGTCTTTTCGAAAGATTCTTATTATTCAGTTTTCTTTATGACTGTGATATATTCCAGTCCGCATTCTGGGGACTTGGAGAATTTTTACTGTTCATACTCGAGTTCGCGCTTCTGGGACTTAGAGTATCTCAGTCCGCACTCCGGGGACTTGAAGATTTCGAAGTCGTTTATACTCGAGTTTGCGCTCCAGGGACTTCGAGTACTCCAGTCCGCACTCCGGGGACTTGGAGATTTTTTATTCGTTTATGCTCGAGTCCGCACTTCGGGGACTTTGAGTACTCCAGTCCGCACTCCGGGTACTTGGAAATTTTTATTCGTTTATACTCGAGTCCGCATTCCGGGGACTTCGAGTACTCCAGTCCGCACTCCGGGGACTTGGAGATTTTTATTCGTTTATACTCGAGTCCGCACTCCGGGGACTTGGAGATTTTTATTCGTTTATACTCGAGTCCGCACTCCGGGGACGTCGAGTACTCCAGTCCGCACTCCGGGGACTTGGAGATTTTTATTCGTTTATACTCGAGTCCGCATTCCGGGGACTTCGAGTACTCCAGTCCGCACTCCGGGGACTTGGAGATTTTTATTCGTTTATACTCGAGTTCGCGCTACGGGGACTTAGAGTATCCCAGTCCGCACTCCGGGGACTTGAAGATTTTGATTCGTTTATACTCAAGTCCCCACTCCGGGGACTTCGAGTACTCCAGTCCGCTTTCCGGGGACTTGGAGATTTTTGTTCGTTTATACTCGAGTCCGCACTCTGGGAACTTCAAGTACTCCAGTCCGCACTCCGGGGACTTGGAGATTTTTACTCGTTTATACTCGAGTCCGCACTCCGGGGACTTTGAGTACTCCAGTCCGCACTCCGGGGACTTGGAGATTTTTATTCGTTTATACGCGAGTCCGCACTCCGAGGACTTCGAGTACTCCAGTCCGCACTCCGGGGACTTGGAGATTTTTACTCGTTTATACTCGAGTCCGCACTCCAGGGACTTTGAGTACTCCAGTCCGCACTCTGGGGGCTTGGAGATTTTTATTCGTTTATACTCGAGTCCGCATTCCGGGGACTTCGAGTACTCCAGTCCGCACTCCGGGGACTTGGAGATTTTAATTCGTTTATACCCGAGTCCGCAATCCGGAGACTTCGAGTACTCCAGTCCGCACTCCAGGGACTTGGAGATTTTTTATTTGTTTATACTCGAGTCCGCACTCCGGGGACTTCGAGTACTCCAGTCCGCACTCCGGGGACTTGGAGATTTTTATTCGTTTATACTTGAGTCCGCACTCTGGGGACTTCGAGTACTCCAGTCCACACTCCGGGGACTTGGAGATTTTTATTTGTTTATACTCGAGTCCGCACTCCGAGGAATTCGAGTACTTCAGTTCTCACTCCGGGGACTTGGAGATTTTTATTTGTTTATACTCGAGTCCGCACTCCGGGGACTTCGAGTACTCCAGTCCGCACTCTGGGGACTTGGAGATTTTTATTCGTTTATACTCGAGTCCGCACTCCGGGGACTTCGAGTACTCCAGTCCACACTCCGGGGACTTGGAGATTTTTATTCGTTTATACTCGAGTCCGTACTCCGGGGACTTCGAGTACTCCAGTCCGCATTTCGGGGACTTGGAGATTTTTACTCGTTTATACTCGAGTCCGCACTCGGGGGACTTTGAGTACTCCAGTCCGCACTCCGGGGATTTGGATATTTCTTAACTGCTTTGAGCGTTCATACGCCAGCCAGAATAATATAATTGTCATTGCTTGTCACAGGATTATCATACGCAGAAACATTAATCATTCATGAAAAAGATGGCTTCAAGCCTTTATTAATGAAAGCACTAGACAGTTTTATTACATGCCAAGAACTAGGAATAGAAACATACTGGAAATATATGCAATTACTGCATGAAGGGAACAGATTAGGTGTAATAACGCTGCAAGTGCTCGCTGTTCCATGCTCGGGGGAGGGTTGCACCATCGACGGTCGCTAGCTTGAAAGTTCCTTCTCCAAGCTTCCGTTCGATGACGTATGGGCCGTCCCATGCGGGATTCATGTGAGATGGAGTTGGAAAACTCGTTTCAAAACGAGATCTCCCACATCAAAGGTTCTTGGTTGGACTTTTCCATTATAATATCTAGCGACTTGGTGTCTGTATGAGGCCGCTCTCAAATCAGCTTCTTCGCATTTTTCATCAATAAAGTCCAATGATTCCAGTAAGAGATCCTGGTTCGTTGCAGGTTCGTAATAAGTTACCCGATGTGATGGAACCTCAAGTTCCACGAGTATGACAGCTTCCGTGCCATATGCCAATGCGAATGGAGTGTGACCAGTCGCAGTCTTGTGGGTAGTTCTATAAGCCCAAAGCGCCGTCGGGAGTTCATCTACCCACTTGCCTCTAGCCTTTTCCAAACGCTTTTTTAATATGGACTTGATTATTTTGTTTACGGCTTCCACCTGTCCATTCGTCTTTGGGTGTGCAACTGCTGCAAACCTTTTCTCAATGCCACATTTCTGACAAAATTCTTTGAACTCCTTGCTTTCGAATTGAGTTCCATTGTCTGTTATGATGGTCCGTGGAAGGCCAAAACGTCATATGATATTTCGTACAACGAAATTAATGACTTTCTTGGTGGTGATCGTGGCCATAGGCTCTGCCTCTGCCCACTTGGTAAAGTAATCGACTGCCACTATTGCATATTTCGCGCCTCCTTTGGCTATGGGCAAAGAACCAATCAGGTCAATTCCCCACATTGCAAACGGCCAGGGAATAACCATTTGTGTTAGTTCCGTCGGCGGAGCTCTTGGAATTTTCGCGTATATTTGGCATTTGTCACATTTCCTCACACAATTTGCAGCGTCACGATTCACGGTTGGCCAAAAGTATCCATAACGGAGGATTTTCTTTGCCAATGTTTGCCCCCCGGTATGATCACCACACTCTCCCTCATTGACTTCTTTCAGTACCCGTTTTATCTCGTCATGGGCCACGCACCGGAGTAAGGGGGTCGAGAATCCCCTCCGATACATTATCGTGTCCTGTATTACATAACGCGAAGCCTTACGAAGGACTTGGCGTCTTTCGCTCCTTTTTTTAGGCAAATCCCCTTGTAGCAAGTACAGTTTGATCGGGGTCAACCACGATTCCTTTTCGAGTTCGGTTTCCAACACGAAATCTATCTTCATCGTGTCTATACTTGAAGCAAGCAGGGTCTCAACAGGAACAACCCCATTTGCTATGCATCGCCAGTGCTTGTGAATTTTGCTAACGAATCAGCTTCTCTATTTTGTTCGTGTGGGACATGGGAGATGGCGTAATATTCGAGACTTGCCAGTAACTCTCGAGCCCGAGCGAGGTAAGGAGCCAGTCTCTGTCCCTTTTCTTGATAGTCTTCCCGCACCTGGTATACTACCAGCTGTGAATCGCAGAAGATTTCAATCGACTTCACTCCCAGTTCGATAAGGAGTCTTAAGCTAGCAATCAATGCTTCATATTCGGCTTCATTATTTGTTGCTGCAAACTCAAGCTTCAAAGCGTAGCAGATTGATCGGTCTTCCAGAGTTACGATGACTATGCCTGCCCTCGAGCGATGGTCGTTAGATGCCCCATCGGTGTACATCTTCCATAGAACGGGAGGTATGACCCTGTGACTGCTCGGTTCATCTGGCAGAGTGAATTCAGCGATGAAGTAAGCTAGTGCTTGTCCTTGTATGGACCTTCGCGGCAGGTAGGCAATGTCAAACTGGCTCAACTTAATATTCCATTTTAACATCCTTCCGGAAGTTTCCGGTCGTTGGAGTACTTGTCGCAAGGGTTGGTCTGTGTACACACCAATTGAGTGTGCTTGAAAGTAGGGACGAAGCTTGCGTGACGCAATCACCAAGCAATAGGCGAGTTTCTCAATCTTTGGATAATTCCTTTCCGCCCTCATCAAGCGTTTACCAACATAGTAAACTGGCTTTTGAACTCGATCTTCCTCGCGGACCAAGGCTGTGCTGATGGCATGCTGGGAGATAGCCAAGTACATGTACAACGTCTCGTGGTCTACTGGTTTCGACAGTACCGGGGGACTTTCTAAGTGCCTGACCAGAGTCCGAAATGCTTCCTCATAGTCGAAACGTCCATTTGAAATTTCTCTTTCCTTTCTTTATAACGTCAAAGAAGGGAATACACTTATCTGTAGCTCTGGATATGAATCGACTTAACGCAACCACTTTTCCATTCAGGCTTTGCACCTGCTTTATGGTTCTGGGTACCTGTATATCTCGGATAGCCTGGATCTTCTCCGGGTTAGCCTCAATCCCTCGCGCGTTCACAATGAACCCAAGAACTTTCCTGAAGCTACGCCGAATGAACACTTCAGAGGATTGATCTTCATCCCGTAGTGCCTGAGTATATCGAACATCTCTGTTAAGTCTTGGATGTGGTCGTTTGACTGCCGCGACTTCACAAGCATGTCATCCACATAGACTTCCATTATTTTCCCAATCTGATCTTTGAACATTCGATTTACCAGACGTTGATAAGTTGCTCCTACATTTTTTAATCCGAAGGGCATTACTATGTAGCAATACAACCCGACATTGGTGACAAAGCTGGTGTGTTCTTGGTCCGGGATGTGCATCGGAATTTGATTGCAACCAGAGTATGCGTCCATAAATGATAGTAACTCGTGTCCGGCTGTTGAATCGACCAGTTGGTCAATCCTTGGTAATGGAAAGCTATCCTTCGGGCATGCTTTGTTTAAATCAGAGTAATTGACACAAGTTCTGCATTTTCCATTTGCTTTCTTTACTAACACCGGGTTAGATACCCATTCAGGGTAGAGGGCGTCGCGGACAAACCCGTTGGTTTTTAGTTTGTCCACCTCCTCTTTGAGGGCAGCGAACCTCTCTGGGTTCATGTCCCTCCTTTTCTATTTCATAGGGACATGTTTTGGGTTTATGTTCAACATATGACTCGTAATTGCAGGAGAAATCCCGCACATATCAGAATGTGTCCAAGCAAAAACATCAAGGTTCGATCGGAGGAAATCAATGAGGTTTTTAACTGCTACGCGGTCTAACTGTGATCCTATTTTAAGAACTCGTGATGGGTCGTTACAGCTAACTGAGATGTCAATGGTCAGTTCGGCCGGTGCTTCATTTGTTTCCCTGGGTTCCCCATCATCATCTCTCGGATCTATGTCCCTATGGATCCGAGATTGTCACCCGAGCCAAGGCTTGGGCGCTAGTTGTCAATCATCAGAGTTTTGGATGCGGACCGAGCTGTCTACAACCTTTCCTTTCTCCCTACGCTACGCCTCTCTGAGCTCAGCCACATAGCATGCACGACCGGTTGCCTGATCGGCGTGCACTACTCCTACTCCTTTGTCTGTGGGAAATTTTAACGTCAAACACCATGGGGCAATGGCTGCCCTGAATTCCGCCAGAGCTGGACGGCCTAGGAACACGTTGTATGGGGAATCGACATCCAGCACTATGAATGGTAGGATTTGCACTATCCTGCGTTCACCTTGCCCCGGTTCGATGGGTAATTCCACATATCCCATGGCATCAGTTGCCGCACCATTAAAGCCATGGATCCTGGCTTTGGATGGTTTCAAATCCTTGGTTTCAAGTTTCATTTGGTCATTTGCCTTCCGAAAGATTATGTTAACGGAACTTCCGCAATCAATTAGAAATCTCTTTACGAATGCCGACCCGATGGTCGTGGATATGACCATTGGGTCGATAGTAGGGGCCTCTATCTTATCCGCATCTCTGCTCCTGAACACGATGTCATCATTCATCGTGCGCTGCTGCTTTGCGGGAGTTCCGTCATCCACATTCGAACAACACTCATAATCCGCATGTCTCAGAGAGTTAGCATATCGTTCCATTTCCTGCCAATTCTTATCCGCAGGGTGAGGTCCGCCAGCAATTGTGTTAATGACCAATCTACCCACAGTCCGAGTAGGTTGTTCTGGTTGGTGTGGGGCTGGCCCTCGCCCAGGGTCCGATGCCTCTTGCCTTCCGTCCTGTGGGTCTTTGACAAATTCCTGTAGCTTCTTCTGCCTAATCAACTTCTCAATAGCGTCATGAAGATGCATGCACTTCTCTGTGTTGTCCCCATAAGACTCGTGAAAGCGGCAATACTTTCCAGTCCGATTCTTCTCCTCTGTTGATTCCTTTGGGCGTGGTTTTCTGTATTGAAAAGTGTTGCAGGTTGATAAGTAGATGTTCTCAAGAGATGCATTCAGTGGAGTGTATTCGTTGTAGGTTGGGATTCTTGACTTCCATCTCCCCGTTTCCTTCTTCCTTCCGGGATTTCCACCTCCGGATTCTTTAGACTGCCCGGGCTTGTTCTGGACGCTGGCTTGAGTCTTTCCAGGGTTATTGCCAGTTGTCTTCACGACGACGTTGCTCTTTACAGATTCCTGACCGGGCCCTGGTGCCTTGTCTTTCCTTGTCCATCGAGCTTCTTCTCTCCTTACGAACTGATGAGCTTTCGAATAAAAACGCTCCAGTGTGGCTGGGGGCTTTCCGCCAACCAATCTCCAAATTCAGAATCGAGATCCACTCCACGCATCACTGCCATCAAAATAGTGTGGTCGTTAGGATTGCTCACTTCGGTAGCAGCAACATGAAATCTCTGCAAGTATGCTTTCAGTGGCTCTCCTAAAGCTTGGGTCACACTTGATAGGGACATCACGTCCTTTGGACGGGTGGTGTGTATTCAGAATTATTCTATGAATTTCATTGCTAATTCGTCGAAGCTGGATATTGATCATGGGGGAAGTCGAGTAAACCACATGATGGCAATTCCGGATAGAGTAATCGGGAAGCACCCGCACTTGGTTGCGTCATTGGCTCTTGCTGAATCCATCATCCATCCATACCTCATTACATGCTGTCTAGGGTCAGTTTTCCCTTCATAGGCTGGAATGGTGGGCATGCTGAACTTTCTCAGATATTCAGCCTGTAGAATGGGGTCCGTGAAGGGAGTATGGCATTTCGACACTCCCCAATCTTCTTAGTCAAGCCTTGATTTTCTCTCATCAACTGCCTGATCATAGTTGTCAAGTCCGGGGTTTGTATAGAAGAAGGGAAGTGGGGTTCCGTTCCACGGGTTTGATTTCTAGTAGATCGATCAGTGGCACCTGCTTGTGCATTTTCATCCTTGCGACGTCTACGCTTAGGCGGTTCATCAGCTGAAGTCGAACTATCATCTTCAGAGTAAGTGACAGGGCTACCTCCAACATTCTGATGCTGCTGCTGAGTAAGCTGGGTTATGAGGTCAGCATTGACTTGCATTTGCTCAGCAAGCTGCTTTCTACTCTCCTTAAGTTCTCTTATCAAGTCATTGGATTCCGCTCGGGAAACAACTTCTGCTTGGTTTTGGTTGGAGGGTCCTGCACCTTGAGCAGCTTGCTGATTGCTAGGCCCGAGTTGTTGCACACTAGCAGTTTCGTGGGCATCTGCATTTTGAGAGGCTGATCTTGTCCGTGGTCTTCCCATGGTAGAGTTATTAGTAGTAACTCTGAGTTAAATCAACAAATGCCTACGAATGATTATGGATCTCCTTCGGGGGACTTATGTAATCCAGTAGCTACAAAGTAGATCCTAATAGCCTGAAAATTCAATTCTCAGTGAAAGCACCAAAATTGGTCACTAACACCCTTAGAAAGATTGTGTAGAGAGATTAATGAAGAAAGTAAATTAAAACAGAGAATAGAGTGTAAATTTAAATGCAGAGAACAAGAACATCAAATTTATTGTGGTTCGGCGTAAATGCCTACATCCACTTTGAAGTTGATTTCCATTGATTTCCTTGATGGGTGATTACAGATACAATCCGTTTTTAGTTACTAGAATACAATTACAAAGTAAAAGAAATAAGTCTGGAATGAGTCATGAAAATGGAAGAGTCTCCTCAGTGTTCTCTAGAGTCTCTCCCCCTTTTTCTGTGCCCCTGCCACTCTATTTATAGACGAAGGTGGGTTGGACTTCTCTGGTGGGCCAGGTAGCTGGATAACTCGGTCCAGGTAGGACGTGCCCTGTGCGTCGAACCGAACAGGCCGAACAGTTAAAGGCCGAACCCTTCTTTCCATGCCGAACGACTTCTTCGTTGTGTGGGAGGAATAGGCCGAGCGATAATCGAGGCCGGACGTGCTGGGGAGAAGGCCGAACCACCTCTGATTACCGAACATTCTTGGGCGGTCAAATGCGCTTTGGTCCGAATGATGCGATGCCGAGCAGTATAAAATGTTGGTTTGCCAGGCCAAACGTTCAGAGACGAGAGATGCCGAACATACTCTACACCGAGTGTTCCTAGTAGGCCGAACGTTTACTTTGGCCGAACGTTCACTTTGGCCGAACATTCACTTTGGCCAAATGTGTTTGCCAGGCCAAGTATCCTTTGGGATGCCGAACGTGCCAGGGAGGCCGAATGATATGGCCGAATGTACCGAATGTTGAGTGGAGCAATTGTGCCGAACGTTATCTTTGGCCGATCAATGGCGCTGAACCACTTAAAGGCCGAACACCCTTGGTGTGCCGAGTACTAAGTTGCCTGGTCAAATCTCCAGGAAACAGAACCTAGTGCTACGATTAACTGCATGGTTGTGTGCAAACTCAGCTTGACACAGCTTGGAATCCCAACTCTTCAAATTGTCATTCACGAGGCATCTCAATAGATTACCTAGGGATCTATTCACAACTTCTGTATGTCCATCCGTCTGTGGATGATAAGCACTATTAAATTTCAGCTTTGTCCCGACCATTCTCCATAGACTCATCCAAAAATGACTCAGAAAACGAGTGTCTTTATCCGATACAATAGATTCAGGCAACCCGTGAAGACGATAGATCTCTCTGAAGTATAACTGTGCGACATTATCTGCATCTGCAGTCTTCTTGCATGCGATAAAATGTACCATTTTTGAAAACCGATCAACCACCACGTAGATGGAGTCATTGCCACGTTGCGTCCTCGTCAAGCCCAATACAAAGTCCATACTAACATCCACCCATGGTTTAGTAGGTATAGGCAACGACATATATAAACCTGCATTTGTTGCGGTCCTCTTAGAAACTTGACAAATATGGCACCTCTGAACGAACTTTTCAACCTCCTTCCTCATTGACGACCAAAAATAATACTTTGAGATCAACTTCATAGTACGGTCGCGGCCCATGTGTCCTTCTTCATGTAATTCTTTAATAATTTTCATTCGTAGACTGCAATCTGGAATACACAACTGATTTCCTTTGAATAGAAAACCTTCAACCGGCATATATCCAGCCATGTTTCCCTGCTTGACTTTGTCTAGGATTTCAAAAAAATATGAATCTGAAGTAAGAAGATCTGGAAGTAAGTCAAAACCCATCACCACTATTCGCATGGTTGTTAGTAAATTATTCCTCCGACTCAATGCATCGGCGACGCGATTAGTTATTCCAGAGTTGTGCTTTATGACAAATGTAAATTGCTGTAAATAAGCTATCCACGATGCGTGCCTAGCTACAATTTTATTCTTCCATTGTAAATGTTTCAATGCTTCATGATCTGTATACAAAACAAATTCTTTGTGGAACAAGTAATGTCTCCAATGCTTCATGGCCTGCACAATAGCATAAAACTCCACATCATAAGTACTGTAACTCATTTTTGCTCCAGAAAGTTTTTCACTGGAATAGGCAATTGGACGTCCCTTCTGACTCAACACTCCTCCGATTCCAACTTTGGACGCATCTGTATGTAACTCAAATAGTAACTGAAAATCTGGCAACACTAGAATCGGTGCTGAGGTTAAAAGTTCCTTGATTTGTTCAAAAGAAGATCCTGCCTCTTTCGTCCATGAAAACTGCTTTCCTTTCATACAATCAGTAATAGGGGCCATTACACTACTAAAGTGCGGTATAAATCTTCGATAAAATGAAGTTAACCCATGGAAACTTCTGATTTCTGTTATAGTTTTAGGCTGTGGCCAATTTCTGATTGCGGTTACTTTACTCTGGTCCACTTGTATCCCTTCCTTAGACATGACATTACCCAGAAATAAAACACTTGGCGTCATGAACACGCATTTCTTCGTCGCTGCATAGAACTGTTCTTGACGAAGAATAGTTAACACCTTTCGCAAGTGTTGAATGTGCTCCTCTGTGCTAGCACTATATATCAAGATATCATCAAAGTAGACTACAACAAACTTCCCGATGTAAGGTTTGAAAATTTGATTCATCACCCTCATAAATGTGCTTGGTGCATTAGATAGACCAAATGGCATGACCAGCCATTCATATAATCCTTCACGAGTCTTGAATGCTGTCTTCCATTCATCACCTGGTCTTATGCGAATCTGATGATAACCACTCTTAAGGTCGATCTTAGAAAAGATTACAGACCCACTGAGTTGATCTAATAGATCATCAAGTCTAGGCATAGTAAATCTGTATCTGACAGTTATTTTATTGAGTGCTCTGCTGTCTATACACATTCTCCATGAACCATCTTTCTTCGGTACCAACAGAGCTGGTACAGCACAAGAACTGAGACTCTCTCGAACACACCCTTGCTTAAGCAACTCCTCAACCTGTCTCCTCAACTCTTAATGCTCTTTTGGACTCATACGATAATGCGGCCTATGCGGTAAAACAACAGCTGGCACTAGATCAATTTGATGTTGTATATCCCTCAGTGGCGGTAATTCCTTGGGTAATTCCGCGGGAAACACATCTTCAAATTCATTTAACACCGGTCTAACCTCCGCAGGAATTTCAAGATCTTCACTTGTTTCATACCCAATCAACAAAAACAATTCAGCACTATCTTTCACTTCTTTAACAAATTCTCTCGTAGATAATAGACTAGTTGATTCCACTTTCTACTCTAACTTGTTTTCACTTTGTTCACGCTTCTTAGGAACTAAGGTAGCTTGGGTACCTACGAACATGAAACTGTAGCTGTTGGTGTGACCATTATGTTGTACAGCTCTATCATATTGCCATGGTCTTCCGAATAGTAGGTGACACACATCCATATCTACAACATCACACCATATACCATCTTTGTACTTCTTCCCAATAGAAAATGTAACAAATGCTCGTCTTCCCACTGTCACTTCTCCACCTTTCTTTAGCCATGCCAGTTTATAAGGTCTAGGGTGTTTTTCAGTCTTCAACCCTAACTTCTTGATGGCTTCTTCAGAAAAAATGTTATCGCAGCTTCCCGCATTAATAACAAATCGACAAACCTTTCCCAAGATAGTATATGTAGACTGAAAGATATTGCTTCTCAGCCAACTAGAATCATTCTCATGCTTTGGCACTAAACAAGACCTCCTTATCATAAAGTTACACCCTTCGTCTCCTTACACAACTTCTTCGTCTTCATCAAACTTCGATGGTTGAGAATAATCAATTTCATCTTCTACATCCTCATATTCACATTCCTCTACAACTAATGCTCTCTTCTTTGGCTTTGTACATTAATTACTTTTATGTACAAACTCCTGACAATTATAGCACTTGATACTGTTATTGACCTTTGCTTTAGCGGCTTCATTAACAATTGGTTTATTGATTGCCTTGGAAACATTAGCGCTGCTACTAGCACCCTTATTCTGGTTGTTAGATCCCGTAAACACACCAATTCCTCGTCTCCCTTGTTTCTCCCAAGCTAGAGCTTTCTGATGTGCTTCGGCAGCAGACATTGGATTAAACATATTAACCATGTCTTGAATTTGCATTCGTATCCCTCCAGCATATCTAGCCGTTAGCTGTTCCTCAACTTCCATAATATCATTCCTTGCAATCAATTGATAGAATTCATCTGCATAGTCATTCACTATCCGTCCCTTGTCTCAAATTCTGCAAACGTTGATACATAAGAGATTGATAATTGTACGACAAGAAAGTCGCTTTCATCATCTTTCTCATCTTCTCCCAAGTGACAACTTTTGATTTTCCCATTCTCTCCCGAGTTAGTTTAGTTTGTTGCCACCAAGCCATAGCTCTTCCCCTTAGTTTGTAGCAACTAATTGGACTCTGCGATTCTCAGGCACCTCCTTGAATTTCAAAATTTCTTCAACATTCGACAACCAATCAAGAAATTCTTCTGCTTACATACCACCTTTGAATTCTGGAATTTCCATCCTCATACCTGACTCCCATTTACGATCATTTTCTGAATCCATATATTGATTTCACACTTGGCCTCGATTTCGATAACGAATACTACTTCCATCACCATCTTCCTCAAAATCAGATGTATTTCCATATCGATCCTGACCATCTACGTCCCTACGACCACGCATGTCCCTTCTACCCTGTTTTTCGGCATCACGATATGGTTCATTTTCGAACCCATGGTGGTCTCGCATCATTGAAACTGATGATTCTCTCCTATCTCGATAAGACCGAGGTGACATCCTCCTTTCTTCCAAAACCGATGGTGAAACCCTGTTTCCACCCTGGTTCGAAACTGGTGACGTTCTCCTTTGATTTTGATTCATGTCGTTCATCAATTTCTCCAATTTTTCAATACCCTCATTGAACTTTTCATTGATACGTTACTCCATCTGCTCAGCTTCTTGTCTTCTATACAAATCTTCAACATTATGATAGTGATTAGCACGTCTCGGAGGCATGAACATTAAACAATCTCGTTTCCGTCTCTGATTTGGCTCTGATACCAATTACGCAGCTTTGACAAGGCTCGAACAGTTTAGATACCAAACTGTCACAACCTATCCAGGATCTTCCTCACGAAATGATGATTTCGTGTCAAATAAACCGATAGAACGATAAATGCTCAGTTCCGTTGATCGTGATGATGCCGGAATCTAGCTATCTCCAACCTGTTGATCTCTCAAGATGCCGTGTTGAAAGATCTACAATTCGATCGTTGATCACTCGTAAGTGATACCGAGAATTGGCTTCAAATTCGTTGATTCTCTCACGAATAACCCGAAGATGGAAAGAAGAAGGAGATCACACTCAACTTCCAACAATGGTGGCCAAAGCTCACACACAAATTTATTTCAAAATCAACCGCCTTTACAAATGACAACACACCTCTATTTATAGGAAATTACAACACACATATGCGACTCAACACATGCGACTCACGACCTAACACATACGACTTAACATCATACGAATTACAACATCATACGACTTAACAACAACACATGCGACTCAACATCATACGATTTACAACATCATACGACTTAACAACAACACATGCGACTCAACATCATACGAGTTAAGAAGATAGGCGACATAAAAACATACGACTTAAGAAGATAGCACAGCTTCAGGAATGACTTAAGCGACATACGACTTAAGAAGATAGTACAGCTTCAAGGACGACTTAAGCGACATACGACTTAAGAAGATAGCACAGCTTCAGGAATAACTTGAGCGACAAAAGAAAACAATGCGGCATAACTGAGCGACTTATAGAAATACGGCATAAGTGAACGATCTATAGAAATGTGGCTTGATTTCTTGAGTCGTTATCTTATAAGGCAGGCGACTTAAGGCAGTTGGCATACGATTGACATAACTCGCTATATCGAGTTTGTTCCGCCCGCTTATCATGATGCGCTGCATCAACTTGAAATTATAACACTTTCAAGACATAATACTTTGAAATTCATAACTTTGAAAACATAACTTCCACCACTTAAACAGTTTAAATATTAATAATAGTATATATAATAAAATAGTTTATAAAATAAAATAGTTTAAGTTAAAATAGTTTTTATATTAAAATAATTAGTATATTAAAATAGTTTATAATAAAATAGTTTATATTTAGAATGGTTTATAATAAAATAGTTTACAATAAAATAATTTACAAAGTAAAATAAAATATAGTTTTAAATATAATTTAAAAATACTTTATATAATAAAATAGTTTCCTCAAATTTCACAAATGAATTCCTAATCAACTCGAATTCAAAAAATTCAAGTTTAATCAAATCTCCAATTATCAACTTCAATTTATTTCAGTTTCTCAATAAACTATTTCAAATTATATCGATTTAAAATACAGATTTTTAACCACAAAATAAACCATTTCCATTTCAATATTTCCAAAGCTTTAAATATTCAAACATTTAAAAACTAAATTTGATAATTTCATATATACCTAAATTTAACTTCATTATTATTTAGTTTTGAAAGATCCATTTAATAAATCCAATATAACTTAAATAAATCTCGAATAATCTAAACTAAATATTCTCTTCAATTTAATCAAACTTGAAATATTCATTAAATCACCTTAACCAAAGTCAAGTTATAAAATCGTATCTTTTGAATCCCAAATTTAATAAATACCAAATCAAACTTATTTGAGTATAATTCTTAAATAAATTCGATTTCAAAACCATGGAAATCATTTCAATGTATATATATATGGACCAACGATGTCTGTATATAATTTACTATCATATGGTCAAGTGATACGGATATTTATCATTTCAATCCGCAATTTAAATATATATACAAGTTAACATCATTTCAACTCATAATCTCAATGCAACGACCCAATATTTTCAACCATACGCATCCGCGCATGTCGGACTTGAATTGCTCAAAATATCAGATTGTTAATTTAAAATTTTGGCAAAACTAAGCATATATAGTAAATAAATCAATCACAGATTCATAGACATAGAGTAATCCAATAATACGCAGCGAAATAAATAAATAGTAGTTCATGAAGCTACTATACAAACATCAGAGTTAGAAATAAAATACAACGGAATATCTCAACTACAGTGAAGTCTCCAATACGAACCGATGACTTCTCTGAACCAATCAACTGAAAAGCTGAAAGCTGAATCGATAGTTGGATCTCCAAATGAAGCTCCAAACTCCAAAGGTGAGTCTCGAATGCTGTATCACTCAGTCTGACCCAAGTGTAAATCACAACGTAAAACAGTCGAGTCAGGATTAACATTCTTATATCAATAAATCCAACTCAAGTGAAATATCAACTGAAATATAATTAACATAAAGGATGTTTGGGATAACCATCCTCTAAGGATCCATGGAACTATCTACAGTGTAGAAATATACACTATAACACCATGGTCATTTCAAATTAATTCATACTTCAAAACCAAAAATATCATTTCCATTTCAAATAGACCTGTTTCCTAAAATGGTATGTATATATTAAATAATTTATAAAGTAAGGTATTTGCAATTTCCTCAAAAATCAACTCGACTTTCCCACTCAAATTAATTCAATCTCAATTTATCAATTTCCATTCAATTCAGTTTTCAAAATAACAAATTCAAATTATATTGGATATCGAATACAGATCTGAATCACAATTTAACCATTTAATTTCCAGTATATTTCAAAGCTTTAATATTCAGCATTTCGAAGTAAAATTTAACAGTTTTCTACATATCTCGATTTAACCTCATATTTTTTTAATCTTGAAATATTCACTTAATAAGCTCAGTATTATTAAATAACCTTAATTTACCCTTAGATTAAATATTCCTTCCGATTTGTTTGAACTTGAAATATCATTCAATCACTTTAAATAAAAAAAATCAACTTATAAAATCAAATCTTAAGCTTCAAATTCAATAGTTCAAATCGATTTAATTAAGTAGAATTCTTAATTAGATACAATTTTACTTAATTCAACTTTATCTTCCTTTACTTATACAAATCCTTGAAATTCTGTTCAAAGATATAATACTTAGACATATTATATTAATTAAATCAAACTTTATTCGATTAAAGTTTATTATTAAATCTACTTTATATAAAACTTAAGGGTATTTCCAATATTAAATAAAACCATATATATATTTCCTTTCAAAATCATAGAAATCATTTTTAAAATATTTATATATAGACCAACGATGTCTGTATATAATTTCCTATCCTATGGTCAAGTGACACGGATATTTATCATTTCAATCCGTAATTTAAATATATACGGGTATATATCATTTCCACCCGCAATCCAAAATTCAACTCAAATGAAAATCGCTTGGGTCTATCATTTCAATCCATAACGAAATTCTCCTATTCTAAAGTCCGTTCGGGTCTGTATCATTTCAACCCATAGTGAATTATATACTAACAGGGAACTTGCAGAGTGATAACAGATATGACAATAATAATAACAGGCATATATCATCAACAATAATATAATATAAACAACAGGATATGGTGTCATATCACATAGGTGAACAATTACATATAAATGCATATCATATATATAACAATTTAAACAATTAACAGTTAATTTTCAGCAACATATTTCAATTGTCATTCCAATTGAAATCAAATTTAATAAATAAAAGAACGTTAATCATGAGTGATTGCTCACCTTTCGATGCTGGAGAGAATAGACAATGAAGTTGAGTTGCGAATTCCAAAGCAACGCTAGATAGACACGATTCGATGAAGAAAACATGCACGACGAACAAGCTGATAAATGGGAAAATCGGTGAGAACTAATTAGAATCAATCTTGATAGAGATAGAAACGAAATGTATGTTGCATTATTATTATTAATTTCAAATCAATATTAATTTAAACACATACTAAATTAAATATTTATGTATTTCAAAATCATTGCTTTTAAATAAAAACACATATAATGTAACGACCCAGAATTTTTATAAATTTAAATTTGAATATTTAATTAATTTTAAATATTTATAAATGAATTTATAAGTCAAATAAATTTTTATTTGAATTTTTGGATTTAATTAGATAATTAAAACAATAATTTAATATGTTAAATTATGGAAATAATTAAAAATTGAGTTAAAAATGATTGAAAATAATTTGTAAAATTTTATTTTATCATATTGAAGTTAGAACGATATTTTAGAACTTTTAAAATCGAATTAAGAGTTAATTTGTGAAAATTGAATATTTTAATATTTAATAATCGACCAGTGAAAATAGTCAATTTTTGAACAGTCTCAGAATTGAACGAAACCAGTTCCATTGGATCCGTAATAGTTAGTTATTACCGGATTTCAAATTTCGTGTCAATAGGAGCTATCGTTTGATCGTGGCAGCTCGAAACGCATCGAATTATTTTTAATTTAAATTTGGCGAGTCAAAATAGCCATTTTTCAAAAAGTCTCGGATTTCGACGAAACCAGTTTCATCGGATCCGTAATGTGATATTATTGTAAGGTTTCAAATTTCAATTCAATTGGATTTACCGTTTGTCCTGTACAAATTAAAACGCCTAGAAATCGATTTAAATCGGTTTAATTTAAATTGAGCGTTTGTAGCCATAACTCGCACATACTTCCGAATTAGCTTCCGAAACCTGTTCCATTGTGTCCGGAACGCGGGGTAAACCTTAGAAACGCTGTTTACGGCGCGTAAATCGGAGTTCGGAATTTCCGGGATGAATAGTGTCGCTCGTTCCTTATAAATAGCCCCTACCTCTTCATAAATTATAAAAAAAAAACAACAAAACCCTAATCTATACAGGCCGCCCCCATGTATAATCAAGGGCTGAAACTTAATCTTCTTCATCCTTCAATTTCTCAAAATCCATGCATCGATTCATGAAAGTATCAACTACAAAGTTGTAGAGGGCTGTGAGTACTACGTTTTCAACGGCTATGATCTAAAATGGAGCATTGTAGTGGGAGATAGGGGGGCCGACAGGGGGGGACTTGCGCACGACTTCCAAGGCTAGAGTGCAGGCCGAGCTTGGCATGGAGGGGGGCGAGTGAAGCTCTTGCTGTGAGCTTTCCGTTGGTGTATCCTGATCGAAGTATAGTTGAGCGATGAGAGTGCAAGATGGAACCCTAGTTTTCTTGTAATGGGTTGTGATGTCGGCCTTGTTCCTGAAGATGGAACGCAAATGGGAAGATGAAGGGGGACGGTCCAGATGTGTGGGAGTGGGATCTGATGGCTGTAGATTGCTGTAGGTTTAAATATAAAAAGATTATGTTGAAATTAGTTTATAAAAGTCGTGTAACTTATAAAATGCATAACTTTTTCATACGAGGTCGAAAAAATGCAAACTCAGTTGCGTTGGAATCGTATGGACGAGCACTACGCGATGGAGTTGGTTTGGAGTCGTTTGGAGTTAGTGAGAATTTCGGGTAAAATTAAACGCGCGTTTAATTTTATTCGAAATAAATCGCTAAAACGGAAATTAAAACCAAGGTGAGAACTTCTCACTCAATCGAATAGATTTCGATTTTATTTTAAATAGTTAGATTTAAAATATTTGAATGCATGTTTGAATGATGACTGTAAATTATTGATTGTTAAAATAGACATTATGCGCCGTTAGTAAGCGGATGTTATTTAATATAAACATATACCGCGAATATTTCATAAACAGTGAAATTGGTATTATATATAATATCAATATATATATATTGGCATATGTATATATTGCGGTTATTGATTTCCCGCATTTTTTGTTTAGCGGATGAGACCCTATTACGCCGTTATTAAGCGGATAATATTTAATAAGAACATATACCGCGATAATTTCGTACTGGAACGAAATTGGTATTGTGCTAATGTTTTTGGATGCAGGAAAACAGGTTGGAGGGATCCAACAGGATTCCTCAACAGTTTTTTATTGATTTCAGATATTTTGATATTTGATTGATTATCATATACGATATATGATGGATCGTTGTAGTCGTGATTGACTATTTGGTGTGTAGCATCATTGGACCCAGATTTTGGGATTTTAAAATGATTTTAAAAGTGATTTTGAAAATATACTATATTTTTGGAATTGATCCATTATAAATAAATAACGTTACAATTTTTAAAGTTATAAAAATTATAGTTTTTGTGAAATATAGTTAAAAGCTGATTTTTGAGAAATATGAATTAATGACCTTATAAAATAGTTAAATTGGATTTTTGAATATATTATAAAAGTTAAAAATAGGATTTATAAAATTTGATTATTTTATAAATCAAGATGGTGGAATTATAAAGGAATTTAAAGACGTTTTAAAAGAATAATATAAATTAATTTATATTAAGAGATTTATAAATGGATATTTATAAATTGAAATATGGACATTATAAAACGAGTTTTTATAAGTGTTTGAATGATGTGAGAATGAATTTCATAATAGAATGAAATTTATAGAATTATAAACTGTGAAGTTATAAATGAAATTTATAAATAGTAAGATTTATAAATTTGTGAAGTTATTTGAAGAATAAATTTTGTTAAATAAATAAATCTTATAAGTTATAAGATTTATGGTTTGGAAAGTCTTTAAAAGAACGATTTTGTAAAATAATCGTTTTATAAGCAATTGACTTATAATATGAACTTTTAGTTTATAATTGAGATATGAAATCAAATAGGTTAATAAAGGAATTTATAAAAAAGAAGTTTTTATAAATAAATAGAAACGGAATTTATAAACGTTGTTTTATAAATCCGCAAACGACTTATTTTGATAAGTTAATTGTTATAACCTATTAATGGAGTTATATTCACGTTGTAAACAGTGAATAATCCTTTAAGTTAAAAAGAATAGAAATAATGGAATTTGTGAACATAGTATATTCACGTTTTTGAATAGTGAATAAGACGTTAAAGAAATGTTTTGAATGTGATATTTTAAATAGAATTAAAACGATCTAACGATGTTTTAAAAGGTGTTGAGATTCGAAACCATAGATTTCAACATTCATTGTTGAAATAGATGTTTCGTGAAATAAAAGGAAATGGTGGACTATAACACTGTTGTTATAGTAAATGATTTCCGAAAGGAAATGTTTAGAATAATATTGGGATTTATATATCTATTTTAATTTCGAATCCCTATACTAGTGATTTTGGGTTGTTGTAACGATGTTTTACGCAACATTCGTTTTGGCCCAAATAAAAATGTTTAAGAGAATGATTTCCCTTAAAGAATGAAATATATACTTAATTCGATTTAAGTATATTGAATATTTTCAAAGGTTGAAAATAAAAAGATTTGTCGATTACTTATTTTTAATAAGTATGGAAATGTTTTCCAATATGAAGTGAATATTTAGAATTTATCTTTTGAAGATAAATTGAAATGGATAGTTGAAATTGTATATGCATGATATTTTGAAATATAAATTCATTATGGAATTTATATGTGAAAGTGGAACTTGTTAAAAATAAATATTGATTTATTTTTGAAGTGTTGAAATTATATATATCTTGTAAAGATATTTTGGAAAATAAATAATTTGGAAAATTATTTGGAATCTAGTGATGTGTGCATATCCAGTGATAGTTCAATAACCGACTATCAGTATTTCCCTTTGAATGGGTATTTGATGTGAATGGATTGAATTTGAATGCACACTTATTTTTGAATAAGCGCTCACTATTCGGGTTAACCGGGAAAGGACCATGGGGTCGTATAACCCATTCCGAATACGTGATACGTCGTTGTGAATTGCATTGAAGATCGGTGTTGAAGACCGGATATTTGCGAAAGCGATAGGATGAACTATCGATTGACTCTACACCGAGTTGCTCCGGTATTGAGTTCTCCATATGTGATGGTGAATTCGATCAGGATTGTGGATATCCGGATTGCAAGGACTTCTTTGTTAGTGCCTTCGGTTTTGTTCGAGCCCGGAACAGACTTGTATGAATTGTATGTCTGACATTACAAGTTGGGATATAAAGCCGATTTCTTTCAAATATATTTCTGTTGGTGGCGGAGAATTTATTCTTTTAGCTTAACACCCTTCTCTGAGACGTACGAGCTCAGAGGTTATGTAGTTGAATGTTATCAGCGATATATTCCCAATTTGGTAATGTGATATGCTGAGTGATGCTGAAATGATCATTGTGTTGATTATTTGTGATAGGATCATTTATTTGATCGTCTATCCTTGTGATCATTGTGTTGATCATTTGTTGACCCAAAGCATGGCTTTTGTATAAAGTATGTTTTTGTGGACGTGAATTCGTCGAGCCTCACATCCCGTGAATGGTCAAAACAGGAAAGAAGCAGCAAGGTTATGAGGGGTAGCACCCTTTAGGATATGTCCATTTCCTTCTGGAAAAGGGTGGTATCATGGTATGGAGCCCAGATACTTACTCATGTTGAAAACACTTTATGATTGTGTGAATTGATTACGAGCGCTCGGTTGATAAAGGTCCCAAAGGACCGGGGGATGGCATATTCGGTCAGTTGTTACTCAGTTAGGAGTAACCCGGCCTTGTGTTGGTAGAGATCCGGTTTGGTTCTCGGGGATGTCCATCCAGAGGCATTCTCATGTGGCAATGGGAAGTTCCTTGGCCTGACCATTTGTTGGAAATCCAATTCTCAATACGAAACTTGTACGGTATTAGTTGTAGAACCTGCTATTCACTTATGGTGGTCACCACTGTTTGGATAGTAGCTATAGTAGGCATACGATAATGGTCGTATGTTGGCTAAGATTTATATCTTTATTTTCGAAATGATTTTCCTCTACACTATGCACTAATAATAATATCAAATATTATTTTAAATGCGTATCAAGCATCTTTGACTATCATAAGGAGAAATCTCCTCCGATTCTACGTTTGCATGTGTGTGTGTGCGGGAGGCCTTATGGTAGTCTCATTTTTAAAAGCATTGCGAATTAATTTAAAAATATTCCTCTATTTGATTTTAAAGTTAAATAAACTGTTTTGAGTTCTCACACCAGTCACATGACTGACTCGGAGTTTATTGTTTTCCTTCCTAAACTCTGGGTGCCCACCAATTTCCACACGGGCAGTTAAGAGTTAGGTTTATCAGGATATTCTGGATATTCTGGAGTTGCTGGAGGCAAGCTGGATGGCATGGCGTATTACTAGTTTATATAGTATTTCTTTTTCCGCTGCACTGTTTATTGTTGTATGTTGTTGTACACTCTGATGATATGATATGATGTAATGAAATATAATGTGATGTAATGTAATAACTGATATAGTTCTTTGTTTAAAGATTATTCATTTATTATTATATGTTGTTCCGCTGCGAATTGTGAGATTCTGTTGTTTTCTGTTCCGTTCTCTTCTCTTTTCTTCTATGTTTTCAAAATGTTCTCTATTCTCTTTTCCTTCTATTTTTAAAATTTTCTATCTTCTTTTCCCTCTCTAAATTTTCTTTCTTCTTCTTTTCTTTTTCTTAAAACCCCTAAGGGTTCGTATTTTCGTTCATCTTGAATTAAACAAAGGAGATTAGTGTCTATTCAAGGAGTACGGATTTACGGGTCTTTACATATAAAAAAACATATATTTATATAGTAAAATTTGAAATAAATGAATATATATACTGATAAAGATAAACAACATATTACACGTACATATATAACATACACAAAATCTTATATAAACTACATATATATATATATATACACACACACATTCTATTTTAAAGCGATACTCATAAATATAAACTGATAGGAAGCTATATATAACTAACTTACATATCAAATTATTCAGTATTAAACATGTATGTTACCAGAACTAATACATTGTATGTTATACGAACAATTACACTATATTATATGCTTTAAAATGTAAGTTATTAAAATATATAAAATATTTTATTATATTGTAAACAGCATACCAATACAGTAACACAAAATTTGCTTCACCTATATTATCACATACAGTTAACAAAACTTTCATTATTAAATTTTATATACTATACAACATATAAGTATCAGTTTATGTAAAATAATATAAATAACTATTGTATAACATAACCTTTAAAAAAACAGAGACTAGTATGATATAATCTTTAAAACAAACAAACTAGTATATAAACAACTTTAAAAAAAAATTAAACTTTAAAACTGTACAATAGAGGACACATATATATACTTAACTTATGCAATCAAACTATAAATATAACTATAGCTAGTAATAGCCAGTATAATATAAACAAACATAATAATATAAAAATACATATTAGTAACCAAAATAACTTGTATTGCCTGCTTTATAAGAATACACATATAAACATATGAAGTAATTTACAAAGCTGTGGGAAAATATTGTAGGAAAGGTAAACCATATGAAGTAATTTGGAAAGCTGTGGGAAAATTTGTACTTAAACAGTAATATATATATATTTTACTATCAACGGTCATTAAACTAAAAAAACAAGAAAGAAGAACAAGAAAATACAAAGAAAAAATATATGTGCGGCCATTACCTTCAGGAAGAAGCACGTGCGAGAAGATGTTGGCAATATGAGATGCGAATGAAATTATGTACGTGGGTTTTTGTATTTAACATAGGCTTGCGTTGATTTGGTGTATGAAAGGCAAGAAATAAATGATTTGAAACGGTAGAGGAATTATAGGATTTCATTCCTATTAAATACAAATAAGCAAAAGGCAAGTGTAAAAGAGATGAAATAATTTACACGTGAAGTGTAAGGCAAGATTTTTCATTCCTTTTAAAATGCACGGCTGATGATTTTAACAGCTAAGGTAAGAAATCAAAAGTGTGCGCATTAGAGAGGCAATAATTAAATCGAAACGTACGCCCAAAATTTATAACAAAGTAACGTACCTTGAATTTATTTGTTTCATATTTATTTAGTAAAATATATGCTAAAGTGTATTTCAGAAGATAACGTATCATTTATATAACGCCAAATAATTTAAACAAGAACGAATATAAAACGTACCAAATAAAACGTATAATTAAATAGCTATTTACACATTATTTATTTCTTAATTTAAAACTTGATTTGTTACATCCATTTGATTTGTTTATTACTTTACTAAGAAAACGGATGTATATACGTATAAAAGAAACGTATAAATTTATTTCTTTTTGCACATTATTTATTACTTAATTTAAAAGTATATAACCAATTTAAAAGAAACAAAATTGGAACAAATGTTGTACAGATATATACAGTTTAAATAAAACATTTGGAAGTTAAAATATAAAATTTAAAATTTCAATTAAAGTTAAACTTTAACCCAAAATCAAAATTTACAGAAATTGTTTATATTATTACAATTTGGGCAAATGATTTATAATCAATTCAAGAAATTTCTAAAATTCAAATTTTTAAGTAATCAAACACCAAAGTTTTAAATAAGATGAATAAAAATACAAAAATTCAATTAAATATGTAAATAAAACCATTCAAAATTATTAAAATTTTACGGGTCGAAATTATTAAAATTTTACGGGTCATTACACCCAAATTCAACTCAATGAAAATCGCTTGGGTTTATCATTTCAACCCATAACGATTTTCTCCTATTCTATAGATCGTTCGGGTATGTATCATTTCAACCCATGGTGAATTTTATACTAACTGGGAACCTGCAGATTGATAACAAATATGATAATAATATAACAGGCATACCGTCAATATAAATAACAGATAATAGTGTCAGATGTCACAGGTGAACAGATAACATATATACAGCAATGTAAATAACTAATTTATGAATTGAGTTGAAAGTTATGAATTGAGACTTAATTTAAAGTGAATAAAATTGTGAAGTCGAGGAAATTATTTTACTTTATAAAGTAATTTTAAATTCAAACTATTTTATTCTATATATTGTTTGAATATCCAAACCAATTAAGTTTTGGAAGTTATGGTTTAGAAGCTATGAAATTCGAAATGTTATGTTTTGAAAGGTTATATTTCAAGCGTTTGGTTTCGAAATATTATTATTTTGAAAGTGCTATGATTTTAGAAAGGATATATTCGAAATAAAATGATATTATATTGATTTGGGTTTTAATAAAACGATATCATATTTATGAGTTTTGAAATGGAAATGATATCGTATTTATATGGTTTTGAAATGGATATTATATTCTGGTTTTGAAGTATAAATTATTTTGAAAGAACCGCGGTGTTATAATAACATTTGGTTGTTAAAGAGACCGGGATCGGAAGTTGTCATACTCTCTGCCAACTTCGAAAACCACTTTAACAGCCGTGTATGCGGTGGAGATCCCAGAATGAAGTAGGATGGCGACGGCGTTTACTTTGAGGTAAATACGTGGACTTGACTCCCGTGAGTTGGCATATGGTGGCTAAAACAGGAGCGATCGATGAGGTAAGAAGGTAGCACCTTTTATCGGACACATCCCTTCGATATTAAACTCTGACTTTTGGATTGATTCGATGGCCACTTTTGACTTTTTGATTTAGGGGTGTGGCTCGAGGTGGGTGGTAGCTGCACGCTACGCGTTACCACTGGCCCGGAAGTGTAATTGGTATATCTACCCTGACATTGCCTTGTGTGCCGTGTCACCTACCCTATCGCGCCTTGTACGAGTTTGGTTTTCTCCCATAGCCCGAGTGGTATCCTCTGGTGGCTTCCCGATCAGGAGGGACCATGATACTGGATGGACTACTGGGACTATTATTGTGTTGAGTAGGGGATTGGGTAACTCCTTATTCAAAAGTAAGTTTATTTTATTATAGACATTATTATAATAGCAAAGTATTACTACATAGTAAATAGTTTAACAGATCCTTAGGAGACGTGAATCCCAAGCATCTCTTAAGTTATTGCACTCACGTTGACACTGGATATGAGAAGTCAAATCCTGTAAACATCTCTGACGTCGTTCCACTCATATTATTTACTGTTGATTTAACTTACATAAGCTCTTTTAGTTCTCACTCGAGTGTTTTGTCTTTTCAATTCGCTCGGGCCAGTCTGAGCATTTCAGGATTTGGAAGACTGTATTTTGGAGGACGAAGATGAAGATTTATTATTATTTATTATAGTATTCCACTACATTCATACTGTTTCGCTACATTTTTATTGATTATTCTCTGGTATGTGTAACTCTGATATGTATTGTATAAGTATAATTGAATATTTTGTAAAACAACTTCGTGAACTGTATATTTGATTATTATATTTTATCGTTCCACTACAAGATTCTGTTTTGTTCTTTTTCTTTCTCTGCTTTTTCTTATTTACCCCATAACAATCCGCCCTTCTGTATGGTTTAAGTCTGATGTGTGTGGTTTATCGTCGATTTAAAACATACAAAAAGGCAAGAAGTTACATCTGGTATCAGAGCTTTGGTTTAGCAATAAACATTAGCTTTATGGGGTCCGACTCTTTATCAATAGGGTAGTAATACCCTATGATGAGTCGCTGAGTGTATATATATGAGAGAGCGTATTTGTTAGTGTTATAAAAAAGTTTTAATATTGTGTTTATTTGTTCCATTTTGTGTTTATAAATTCTGGTTGGTGTATAGGACGTTATGACATCAATAGGGATTCTAAACACTTAATAGGACAGACCGACACAATATTGTTTTGAATATAGTGAATGAAATAATTTTGCCTATTATATTTTCTATATATATAAAATAAAATTTTATAAGTGATATATTTGGTTGTAATATATTGGGTGTTAGGTAGTGAAATTTATAAATATTGGTTGGAAATAAGATTTAAAATAAAATAAATGAGAATCGAAAATTTTAGAATTTAAGTCCGGGGTTTTTAAAATTTCTTTTGAATAATTTTGGAATATAATAATAATATTAGTAGAAGTAGTTTCTGATATAGATATTTCGATATAATTTGAAAGAATTGTTTTAAAGAAACTTTGAAAGGAAACTAGTCTGTACTCCCCTCTCTGTCGCTGGAAAATAATTTCAGTGCTGAGTGCACGCATGTTCGACATTCATTTTCGAGTTTCGAAGTGGGAAGACCACTGTAACAGTTTTACTGCAGATTTATTTTGATAAACAAATATAAATTTTAATTTTTTTTAAATATAATGGGATATATATATATAAACTGTAAGTATATACATTTATCTATTATTTTAAGATGATTCGAACGGTATTTATTTCTTAAGTTTCCATTAATTAATAGTTTCAATTATTGTAGTGAATTAGAACGTAAGTAATTAATAATTGAAACCTCTATAGGAAATAAGAGATTTAACGCTAAAGTTATAAATAAAAAGAAAGTTGAAATATGTAACCTAAAAATAGAAGATATTATTGTTGAACATTAAGTCAATTAAAATGAAATAAGATAAACTTGTGTAATTTTCAATTTGCATTCTTTAACGTATATATGACTTGCCAACTATAAAAAGTTAAATTGTTAAAAGAAAATGCAATGGGAAATTTTACAAGTAAAATTTGAAGTAATGAAGTATTCAATGATATTCTTTAATAAATAAGAATTTGATGTTGTAATTGTTATAAACTTAAGTTATAACGGAAATCTTACTATAAAAAAATATGATAGAAGGTAAATGTTGTAAGCAAGTAATTATAGACTTAAGTAAATGTTGAAGTTATTTATTTTGAAAATAAGCAGAAAGATGAATACTGTAATAAATGAAATTAAGCAGTGAATAAATGAATGTAATATAATAAAAGGAAAATTTCATGATATAAGTAAGTGAAAATGAGATTTTGTTAGAAATGAATAAAAGTAAATGAAACTGTAAGAAATAAAATGTAAATTAACAAGATAAATTATTATATGAATGAAATTAATAAGAATGAACTTGATCTTTGTTTGAAATTGTTGTTTGCTTAACTTGTAGCTATTTGGGCAAAGATACTTTAAATTTGTTTGGGTGAATGAATAATCTATTTAGTTCCATCTAAGACTGTTGAGTAAATGGTGCACTTAGTAATTATTTTTCATTCTGTACAATTTAATGTTTTTGAACCCGAACAACTATTTGTTTTGTTTGATATGAATGAATGATTGATTTGTATTGATTCTATGTAATGGTTATATGCCTTGTTGCAAGTGATTGTTGTTGTATTGATTTTTTTGTTTATGGTTGAAACAACTTTGAACATTTCACTTTATATAATTATTAACTCTTTAGATTATATAAGTGAAATACAAGTTATGGAAGCAATTGCTACTGCTTTTGGTTTCATAAAATAAGCGTTAATTGGCCGACAAATAGGTACGTTTTCGGATTACGGTCTTATAGCGCTAATATATTATTTTCCCGTGTTAGGATATATATTATTTTGGAAAATATATGCTGTATATTGTTATATTTGATATTATATTTTCTCCCGAGCCTCTCCGTACAAAGGAGACTCTGCCAAAAAAATTCGTAAATTTTGGACTTAGAAAAAATTTGAAAAATGTTTTCCAAACTTTATTAATTTGAATGTAAAAGATTTAAGTGTTTGTAATTCTATATATTTTATTTAAATTATCCTATTCTGTAAATTTATTGTTATGAATATAATGTTTTGAATAATATATATTGATTTATAAGTTCCTCTTTTCTTTTTTTCCTCTTCGGGAACGAAAAGTTTTGAGTGGGGGAGAGTGTAACGACCCGTAAATTTTTTAATTAAAATTCGTTTATTTAATAAGATTTTTGTAATAAAATCCAGAAAGTAGTAAAAACTTTATAATTTATAATGAAATAGTGTAAATTGTTGCATTTAGTTATAAAAATTGAAATTAAGTAAGTAAAAGTAAGTATTGAAATAACCAATGAAATAATAACTTAAATGAGATGTAATAAGGGTAATCTAATTTAAATATTAACTATTTGAATGAAGGTACAATTAATGGAATTAATGTAAATGTTATACTAGGCTACAAATCAAATATAAGCAAACAAACGTAAATATTGAATTAATTAATGAATTAATATATATTGAATGGTAATTGAATATAATCAATGTTTAGTAAGAAATTATAACATTGGTTTGGAAATGATTAAACTCGTAAGAATGTGATTGAGAGTTAATGATAACAAATTTTTATAAGTTACCTGTTTTTATGGAATTGGAAATAAATTTTAATAAATGTAAAAAAATGTTACATTAATGTGCAATGTAATACAATGCTTAGGAGTTGTTAAATTGGAGTATATTAAGGTAATGAAGGGAAAAACAAGGTATCTAACTTTATAGAGTAGTAATGAACTTAATAAAAAGATTTGAATTGAAAACAAATTAATCCATTGAAATTCAATTTATAATAAATGTAATTATTGTAGCAAGTGGAATTAAATATTATGCAATTGAAATAAAGATGAAACGGGATAATGTTATTGTTATTCATAATTGGGCAATTTGTTGAGTTATAAGAATGGAAATTCAAAATTTATTAATTTATTGGAATTTAAATTTAATAATTGAATTAATTGCAAATAAATGGGATTTAAAATTTTATGTGGAATCAATTGCAGTTAATTGACTTAATTTGTGCAGTTATGGTAGATTTGATTTTTCTTTGAAGACTGTTAATTCAACAAGAAGTAATCAATGTAAACTTTATCCATAATATGACAATTGATTGAACGAAAACAATTGAAATTCATGATTGATTAATTTATTGGATTTTGAGCTATAATAAATGGATTATTGAAATTAAATGAAATAAAATATTTCGTTAATGGGAATTAATATGAAATGAAATATACATCAATGAAATGTAATATAAATCAATGTTAATTATACCCATAAGATGTCAATTTATTGAATAGCAAGATTTTAAATCAAATAAATGGATTTATTGAGATTTCAATTGATACTTAATAAATTTATTAAAATTGAAACTAAATATGGTAATGGGTAAATTTATTAACTTTAAATTGATATCTAAATTGTCTAAAGGATTGTAATGGTGTAAGAAATCAAAAATGATAAAATTTGTAAATTATGGAATTGGAATTTAAAATTTGATTTTATCAATTTAATATTTATTTACTTAATTAACTGGAAAATAGCCATTTTGGCCACTGACTCGGATTTCGACGAAACCAATTTCATTGGATCCGTAACAGTGAATTATTATTGGATTTCAAGTTTCGTAACGATCGGACTTGTCGTTTGATCGTACCGGCTCGAAACGCCTAAAAATCAATTAAATTGAAATCAACTGAAATCAATTTGAAATAACTTAATTTTAGCATAACTTCTTCATACGATAGAATTTGGGCTTGAAACTTATTTCATCGCATTTAAAATATTTAAAAACATCTATTTTGATATATGGGTTGACCCAGTTTTGTTCCGGAGTTGAAACGGGCTTTTTGGGCCATGTAGCGTTCAACTTTCAAACCGATTCGATCCAATTGTTTCAATTTTCCGACCTACCAATATATGCCTCGTTATAAACCCTAATTGTTCCTCATTGTCATTTTCTGTACGTACAATTCATACGCTCCTCCCCTTCCTCAATGGCAGACAAATTCCCAAATACCAAATTTCAATTGCAGTTCAAAATCAAATCCAAAATTCACACTCTCCAAACTATGTCAAATTTTTTATGAATCTGAAGATCTCGATGAATTGAACCAGCGCATAGCGACCGTTTGTCATGACAATGCTCGAATCAATTGGAAATCGTGGTCAAAGTCGAATTGGGCGTTTTTGATTTCGACATCAATCAGAAAAATTAGAATATGGGTTTCGAAGAGATCGTCGTGCGGAGTCTTCCGGTGGTGGTCTCATGGTCTATAGCGGCTCGAGGTGGTCGAAAATAGATGACCTAGGGCTCACGACATGCGGCGGCCGAGGGTTTCAGGGCGAACGCGACTCGCAGGGGAGGTGGGGCCGGCGATGGGGAGTTCGTAGGTGGTGGCGCCATGGCTTATGGCGGCGCGTAGAGGGAGAAGATAGAGGTAAAAGGGGCGGGTTCAGGTGGTCAACGGACACTGTGTTGAGTACTCGAACGCGATGTGTAGGGTAGGGTTACTGCAGTGATAGGTGTTGACGTGTATTGTATATTTTTTTATTTAAATCGTTTAGCTTCTAACTGCTATAATTTTCACATACGAGATCTGTTTCACGTGCGGTTTTCTCCACTAGGTTCGTATTGGAATTTCTGACATTTTGGCACTAGTTTGGACAGATTCTAAGGTTGTCAATTTTTGGGTTTAAATTGGATTTAAATTCAATTTAAATTCCAATGGTGAGTGTTTTAACCCACTCACAACTTTTAAAATTTCTTATGTGTGTTAAATTAATTTCTGATGTGATTTGAAATTCATTTATGACTGTTTGGCATATTTTTAATCATCATCCCAGTTAAATTGAATTTATTGAATTAAATTGTTGTTAATAAACTGCCAGTCAATTAGTTGTTTAATTTATTATTGAATATAAATTATCAGTAAATACCAATTGTTTATTATCTGTTATATATTGATGTTATTTTTTGAATTGGATGATGATTTTGATAAATGGTTAATGATTGATATTGGATGAATGGATGTTGTATTATATATTATTATAAACTGTAAGTTGTTATGCATTTTTATTTCATTTGGGATTGCGGTTTGAAATGATACATAACCGAATTTTTATTTTAAATTAAGGATTGAAATGATAAATATCCGTATCACTTGACCATAGGGTAGAAAATTATATATAAACACCGTGGTCTATATATAACAAAAATTTGAAATGATTTTCTATGGTTTTGTAAAGAAATATATGGTTTTATATCAATATTGATTTACATACTATATAAATGTTAGTTTATTATTGATTTTAGCTATATGTAAATTTGTTGTTATAAATAAGTTAATAATAAAGTCTGATTCTGTTTAAAATATAATATGGTTAAGTATTTATTTAAATTATATTTTAATATAGAATTTATAATGATTTCAATAAATTAAGTTTGAAAGATAAATTGGAAATTGATTTGGAATTGAGAATTTAATTTAGTAAAAATCGATTTGGGGCTTATTGAAATTGAGATTTTAAAGAATATGATTTTAACTTGATTTTTGTTTAAGGTTATATAAATGAATATACCAAGTTTGAATAAAGCGAGGGAAATATTCAGTTATTTGAAATTTGAGTTTTATTTAAATGATAATGGATTTATTATGCGAATATTTCAAAACTAAATAATAGAACATTGAATTGTTGAATCGTAATTATCAACCTTAGTTTTGAAATTGTTTAATACTCAAAGTTTGAAATATATTGAAATTGAGATGGTTTATTGAAACTGAAAGTGAGTTGAAAGTTATGAATTGAGACTTAATTTAAAGTGAATAAAATTGTGAATTCGAGGAAATTATTTTACTTTATAAAGTAATTTTAAATTCAAACTATTTTATTTTATATATAGTTTGAATATCCAAACCATTTAAGTTTTGGAAGTTATGGTTTAGAAGCTATGAAATTCGAAGTATTATGTTTTGAAAGGTTATATTTCAAGCGTGTGGTTTCGAAATATTATTATTTTGAAAGTGCTATGATTTTAGAAAAGATATATTCGAAATAAAATGATATTATATTGATTTGGGTTTAAATAAAATGATATCATATTTATGAGTTTTGAAATGGAAATGATATCGTATTTGTATGGTTTTGAAATGGATATTTTATTCTGGTTTTGAAATGGATATTTTCTTCTAGTTTTGAAGTATAAATTATTTTGAAATGACCGCGGTGTTATAATAACGTTTGGTTGTTAAAGAGACCGGGATCGAAAGTTGTCATACTCTCTGCTGTAACAACCCTGGTTTTGGAGATTACATGTAAATATAAATTATAATGGTAGTTATGATTTGATAATGTGAATTAAAATTAAATTGGAGAAATTAAATTGTTTATTTTCAATAAACAATGAATTTTGGAATTTAAAATGAGAAAACAGAATTCCAAGCTTTATTTTATTTGTTTGGATTAATAATGAATGGAAAATAATTTTTATTTAGAAAATTGCAATAATTTTATTAATTGTTGTCAATTACTTCTTTTTATAATTTTTAAAGGAAGTATTTGATTTTTTAAAGGTTGTTTATTGAAATAAAAGGTGGAAATTGGGTTAAAATTAAGTTTTGGCTATAAATAATGTTTTGAAATGGTTTGAAATATTTTTGTAAGTGTTAAAATAAATTTTGTGGAATTTTAGGAGTTAAAAGCATGGTTTTATGCATTTATTTGAGTAAATAGTGCGTTTTTGTTAAATAAAGGAATTTAATAATAAAAAATATTTAAAAATACAAATTAATCATTTTATATGACAGAAAATGTTTTACATTGTATGCATACAAGTTTTTATATTTTTTATGTGTAAATATGGAGAAAATGCATTTTTTTTTTTTTGTATATGAGACATAGGTTCATATGTTAGTTAAGTGTGAATCAATTAACCTTCGCCTTTTCATTTTCTTTTATTTTTGGGTCCATTAGCCCATTAGTGTTCCTTAGCCTGATTAAGGAAGTGAGAAAATAAAAATTAAGCTGTACGTACATTATTTCTGTCCTCTCCTTCTTCCAGCAGTAAGCAAATCTTAGAACCCACTTCATTAAATTCAAAATCCAAGTAAATTTCTTCAGTTACATTCAATAAATAGCAATTTCTTTCAAACTAGAGTGATAATATAAAGATAATCTAACTCCAACTTTCAATTTCATCAAAAATCTCAGATTTGTGAATTAGGAATCAAAATTATTGAAGTTGCTCTTGCATGTTTGTATAAACTCTTTTTTTAGATTGTTGAAGCTTTCTCAAGGCCATAGTTTGCATCTTCTCTCCAATTAGCTCTTGTTGCTCTACTATTTTGTGAGGTGAGTTACTGCTCACAATTGCTAGCTGACGCAAAAGCTTCAAAATGCCAAAATCTAAACAAAAATAGCTTCAACACAATGATTTCATGTTCATATTTTGTTTTTGTGAAATCTGAGTTGGTATGTGACTTTGCACATCATTTACTCCCAATTTCGGCAACGAAATGCTATTGGATTTTCTTCAGTTGATATCTTGTATGTTGTAGTATATGCATGTCAAATTTTATTGCAAAACATATTTGTTTGATGCCTGAAAACTGCAGTGCAAAATCAATGCACAACCTGAAATTTACCTGTATCTTTGTGTTCTGAGTTGCTGCAAACATGGCTTGAGTATATGTTTGCGATGACATAACTCTTTCATTTCTTATAGAAATTCTGTGATTCTTTTCTTTTTGAAAGATAGAGTTTTCTACTATACGCATACCAAATTTCAGGTCATTCTGACTTAGATAGCTTATAGAAATATGCTGCTAAATATTTACCTGGAGCATGTTTTTGCCTAGATTTTTACAGTGAATAGTCTGGGTTCAATTTTGAGACACCATAACTTTCTCATATTTTATCCAAATTTCTTGGTTCTTTTTTTTGGAAGTTAGAGTTTTCTACTACAAGTATAACAATTTTGAGCTCAATCTGATGCCATTTAATACTCTGATTTATGCCTGGAAATTGAACCCATAGTGGATTTTTAAGCCTGAGCACATCATTGTTGAACTGTTACAAACATGGTCTGAGTCCATGTTTGTGACCGCATAACTTTCCCACTTTCTTTTCGAATTCATTGATTCTTTTTTTAGTTGAAAGATAAAGTTTTCTACTTTGTGCTAACTAATTTTCAGTTGAATCAAAGATCGTTCGGCCACCTGTTTTATGTTCGAAAGTTGAACCCAGAAAAGATTTTAGACCTGGGTATTATTTGGCTATAGTGTTTTTATGTCCTTTTTCCGTCCGATTTTTGACATTTACTTCTGTTTTTGTGATATTTTTGAAGTATTTTGAGGGCTATGACGCCTACCAATAGGTTAGCCCAGTTTTGATGAATTCAAAATTCAAATTTTGAATTATTTGAATTTAAATTTGAATTTCTGTTAGAGTGGAATTTTTGCTTATTTTTGGTCGATTTCGAGCACGGTTTTCTCCAATTCTTTTTGAAATGATTTTTAAAATTTAGGGGATTTAAAAATAATTATTATGTAAAATTTTAAAGTATTTTTCCAAGTATAAAACCTATTTATTCTTTATAATAAGGGAAATTTTCAAATATAGTTCCAAATGGTTTTCGAAATCGGTTTTCAAAGCTTATTTTCAAGGTAAATTATTTTCTATAAAAATTACACATTTTTGCACTGTCGAACGAATGAGAAGGAGAGTTAAATGATTGGGTAAAACGCATAGTATGGGATACGTGCGTTTATCCTTTCGGTTAATTCTTAACTTGTCCGTTTGATCGTTTTGACCTTCGAGTCGAGTTTACCGATGATATGAGGTGAACCTTTTACTGCTTTGAATGTCAAATTTACTAGCAATTAGTAAACTGTTTAGTGCGAACGGGTGGTATGGGACACACGTTAACACTTTTCGGTTTCCTTTCCGAGAGTTTGTGACACATTTGCCTGTTGGCATGCCAGTACTGGACCTTCGGGTCATTTTCCATTGTGGCGTATTTGTCTTCGGACGTTTGCCATTGCGGCGTATTTATCTTCGGACGTTTGCCAATGCGGCATATTTGTCTTCGGACGTTTGCCAATGCGACATATTTTCCATTGCGGCGTATTTGTCTTTTGACATTTGCCTTTGGGCGAGGTACCTATTATGTGAAACAATACTCGGCAAAAATAGCACGTGCAAAACCCTTTTGAGATGATTTTTACCCTTGTATGTTGTCATTTTGGAATAGGTCCTTTGAACCATTCGGTGGCGATTACTTCGGAATTTTGGACTCTTGGGAGTTCTTTTGAGATTTTCATTGCCTACACTGGTGTGTTGAGATTTGCCTTTTGGCATATATGTATATTGAGATTGCCTATTGGCGCTATTTATGGGATTTGTCTTTTGACGTTGTATGAGATTTTTATCTCTTTATTGACATTTGCCTTATGGCTTATGTCGAGATGCCTTTTGCTTATGTTTTCCTTAGAGTTGCCGATATGGCGGGTTTGGGAATTACTCTTTTAGGAGTTTACCTTTTACTATTCCCTTATCCATTCTTATTGATTTGCGATTTCCGATGATATGAGGCATGCAACATTTTAGCGATTCATGAGATTTTTCGTCTCCATTGTGTTTTTTGCTTATTGAAACAATAGTGTTCTATCACCTAGTGTAATTATATATGCCATACATGATGCATATTCTCCATAAGTCTATGGTTAGCTTTCTTATTGTTTCATCTTGTTTAAGAACAATGTCACTATGCTTTATTATTCCGCTATCACCTTCTACTGATTCGTTTAGCTAGAATGACCCGTGTATTTTATACTCGGGTCAAACCGAGGTGTTTCAGGTTAGGTACATTTGGACTTAGCCTACTCTGCTTCTTCATGGACTATTCTGCTAGCTCTTTTTGTTATAGATTTTTATGTAGTCCTTTTTGATTTGCTACTCTGATATGTATTCTTTTGACTCGTGTCTGTATTGTGGTCATCATACCACATATGTGATGTATCATTTTGTATACTCTGTGATGTATCTGTATATGCGTGTATATATGGGATTATATGTTGTTCTGTGATGTGTTTTGCATTTGAGTTGTATTTTGTTCTAATAGATCCTATAGCCACCTATGGCTTTGTATTAAATATCTATTGGATATGTCGATCCACTTGAGAGAAAAAATATGGCATTGTCGACGTATTCAATGGATATTTAAGACAAGGCTATAGATGGTCGCTCCTATCCAGCCCTATTCTCCGCATTAGCAGACAATATTACCCAGTAATACTCTTTGTTAATGTGGGCCTCGGGGTGGGGCGTCACAGCTTGGTATCAGAGCTGAGTTTAGAACAAAATATGATAAACACAGAACAGACACACATATTATGGTACATCAAAGTGTAACACAAATGTTACGAATCCCTGACTCATCATGCTTTTGTTCTTTTCGTGTCCTTTGGGGTAGATATAATTTTGGAAATATGTTTAGGAATGCATTTTAATTCCGTAGTATTCCATATTTGAATTAATGATATCTGCCATGTGAATAATCTTTATCTTATCTTAACTTTCAGTTATGGCTGGAAGAGGCAAAGGATGTAACGATCCCAGATTTTGACTGTGTTTAAATTGATAATTAATTTAATTTTTTAAATAAAATTTATGAAATTAATTGGTAAATTGATTAAATCTATAAATACATCTATGTAATTCATTTGATATGTATTAAATTTCAAAACATTTTCTTTTACATAATGTGTATTGATACAAACAATAAACTCCGAGGTATTAAAATAAATTCGTATAGAGAAATACAAGGCGATAAATATTAAGTTAAACAAAAAATAAAATGAACTATGTAAAATAAAAAAAAATTGTTATATTTAAACAACATGTTAATATGTAAAATAGAAAGTAAACATATTAATTAAAGATCTAGGTCTAACAACATATTACATATAGGACTTTATTCATATCACAAGAAACAAAATACATTCAAAAATGTATAGTGTGAAACATAACAAAATGTAAACATACATATATATAGAAATGCAACTGTAAATATAAACAAAAGAAAGATATATATATATATATATATATATATATATATATATATATGTAGTAGCTTACAAAAGAAGATAGTCAAATACATTCAGATATGAAACAAGTGTGTACTCATGAAAATAAAGTCAACAAACAATATAGGTAAATATGCAGACTAGAGGCAAACAAGAAAGCATAAGACTAAAAAATAAAAAAATAAAAAATCTTTGTACAAATAAGATAAGTATGAAGTGTGTATGAGGGCAAAGGAAGACAATACTATATATAGATTTGTACAAAGCAATTAATGCTTGGATCTTTAGCCACCACAACAATATCATATCAGCACACAAAAGAAACCTATCAGCCACCATTTTAATGTAAAGAAAAATCACTGGCTAATGTTGTACGAACAACATTATAACACACCGTACAACTCTTTTTATTTATATCAGCCTTCTCCTCTCAATTCGTCCACCAAGCTAAGTAAATCTGAGTAAATATCACTTAAACTTAAACAAAGATTTAGCTCAAACTTTAGTTATAATAACAATTTAAATCAACTCAAATAAGAAGATGGAAGAAGAAGGATTCCAGTTTGCAAATTTCACAAGCCTGTGTCAAAAAGAAGAACTCTGTTCTTTCTTCTGGAAATCAAAGTGAGTAACACATTTTTCTTAAATTTCAAAAGTATAAATCTATTGTTTATATATACATATCTCAGTGAATAAGCTTGGTTATATCTATTGTTTGCGTCAAAATTGACCACAAACACTCGATATCGCGAAAGCACCCGCTTATGAACACAAATCAGCAACACTTAACACAGAATTCAGATCTAAGAGATAGTAAATACTGCAAATCACAAATAACAATAAACGACACAAGATTTATAGTGGTTCGGCGATCGTGCCTACGTCCACTTTGAAGTTGGTGACTTTATTGATGTTCTCTTGATGATTTCAATCGATTACAGCGAACTACAACTGATGATAGCTTTCAAATCTGATTCAACAGCGATAATGAAGTTTGGACTTGAATCCGGCAGAGTCTGGACGTTCAATGGCCGAAGATCCCCTTTTTTGAAGGCTTCAGGGTGCTATTTATAGGCGTTGGAGGCTCAGATCTCGCTCAAACTTCGGGAGACTTTTTCTGGCACGTGAGTGGGCCCACGCGACCGACCCCACCAAGTTTCGACTCGATCTGAGATCGATTCGAAGTGACTTCGAATCCATCAAAAAATGGTCCAATCGAGCTGAAACTTGGCAGGAAGAATCTTTACCTTGTATGGAAGCTACTGTGAAAATTTCGTTGCATTTGGATCAGTGGTTTAGGAGATATGATCGATTCAAGTTGTGTTTTTTCGTGAGGGTTGTTCTGTTCGAATCGATCACTTCGAACCCATGAGTTCGAATCGATGGATGCACGTGGCTCTGTGTGACGTGGCGCGCGTCCTTCGAGTCGATCCGGTCTTCTCTCCGGGTTGAACGCTTCGCACCCATATTCTTCGCCTCGTTTGTATCGAGGGACGTTGCATAGTTCGATTCGATAACGACTGCATTGCATGCTTGTTCATATCGATAGGAACACGTTCGTTCGTATCGATCAGAAGTTGATGGATACGAACTGACGAACTACAATTAGATCGATACACACAAGCGCGTTCCACTGATGGACACCTCTTGATCGATTCGAACTAAAGCTGCTTTATGGATACGGAGTCGAGCAAACTAGTGCCTGAAGATGGATTCGAGGATGATCGACACGATGCAGCGCTTGGATTCGAAACCGATCGATTCGAAGCGTATGTAAACCGATGGATTCGAACTTGTTGAGGGAATGCCTACCTGATGGGTTCGAACCGATCGATTCGAAGGGATCAATATCATGCCTGATCGATTTGAACTCGATCGATTCGAAGTACATGGTGGCTGATGGACTCAAACTTGACAGGCAGTGATGGATTCGAATCCTATGGATTCAAAGTGAGCATCTCCCCAACTTCTTGATGGGTTCGAACGACATACTTCGGCTAACTTGCATCGATCATATCTCGTTCATACGAACTCCGATTAACCTGCAATTTGGAACACTGGCTTTCATGGTCTTGCTTGTCATGTCTTATCAATTGTAGCCTGATCCGGGCTCGGACAAAATTCATCGATATCCATAGCGAAGAGAAGTGCAACCAATCTCTGAGACGAACCGCCTTTCATTTTTGACCGATCTTTTGGTATCACGGCTTTGCCAAAAAGCGGGATAACATTTGCCCCCCAAAACATGCCTTGCGGTAGGAAGGTGTGTTGCTTGTTGGTGATACTGCAGCGCTAGTTGGATTAGCATCAACCTGCAAAAGACTGATAGTTTCATATGTCCTCAAATGACGATCGTTCGGGATCGTATGCCACTTGAGGTGAATCGGGACCATTCGCGGTCTGCGCCATTCGCGGCAAAGGATGGAATAGGACCGTTCGCGGTCGATGCCGTTCACGGCAAATGGTGATCGTTCGCGATCAAGTGTCGTTCAAGGCGAATGGTGACCGTTCGAGGTCGGATTTCATATTGAGTGAATCATGACCGTTCGCGGTCGGTGCCGTTCGAGGCAGATTGTGATCGTTCGTGATCAGCTGCCATATAAGTGAATCGTGACCGTTCGCGGTCGGATGCCGTTCGAGGCGGATTGTGATCGTTCGCGATCGTTTGCCGTTCGAGGCGAATTATGTGCGCCCGGGGGGGACTTAGTGTTATCGATAATGGAGTTCATGTTCGGGGGAGTTTCTGAATCAAGGAATCTGGAGGTTCATCGCCATACAGAAGGTGCTCGTGGACCGTTCGCGATCCAACGGGCGTGAAAATAAACTCTTTCATGGAATTGCAAATATCAAAGCAATAATTATACGAATCTCACAACAGAAATGTCCATACAAACAGAATCTAAATGTTCAAATCAAAATCAAAGCAAAAAGCAAAGCAGGGATGTCAAAGTGTAAACTCTCACTATGATGCGGTTGGTAGTCATTCAGAGCATGCCTATGGATCGTGCGCGATCGCTCACATGTGTAAATGATTTAACCGTATTAGTGAGAGGTTTACAACTTGTTCATCGTTATTTCAGTCAATCAATGGATAATCAGACGTTGTCCCGACTCAGAGCCACCTCTAGTTGAGGTAGACGGTGGGCGCTCTGGCTCCACTGCTGGAGTCCGTTTCCTCATATACTGAAGGAGCATACCGTTCCTGATATGCCCTTCCACCTCGTCCTTCAGATGCCTGCAATCATTAGTGTTATGACCGTTCAGTTCATGAAATATGCAATACTTATCTGATTTTCTTTCGTCGGAAGTTGGGTCCCTTCGCATTGGTCTGCGATACGGGACCTGTTCTTTGGTATCCTGATAGATTCGCTCTAAATTCTCGTTCAGCTCTGAGTATGTGGTAAATCTTGGCTCCTTTCGCAGTCGCATCGACCTGTTATAGCCACTCTCAGCCTTTCGCTTCCCCTTGCTAGTTTCTGTACCTTTCTCATGAGGATTTCCATCTTTGACCGTGTAAACATTGAGCTCATCTCCTTCTTCTCTTTCTGCACTCGCGTCTTCCAATCGCAAGAACTTTTCCGCCTCATGATAGAATTCTCCTAGATCCATAGGTGGATCTTTTGTCAATGAATTTTTGAAATCCGTGCCATCAGCTATTCCGGAAACGGCTGCCATCATAACCATGGATGGATCTGGCCGATCCACCGATGCTGCTGCCGCATTGAATCGCGTCAAAAAACTCCTCAAAGTCTCCCCAGCCTTCTGCTTCAAAATTTCTAAACTCATTACGTTCTTGGGTCTTGCAATGTGAACCCTAAATTGTCTCATGAATCTTTCAGTCAAGTCTGCCCATGTTCCTATGAGCCGCTCTCTAGTTGCCTAAACCATAATGCTGCGATATCTGTCAGATATAATGGAAAGCACTGGGCCATAACCTCTTGTGATGCCCCCAGCACCTCCATATGCCTCATGTACCTCGTCAAATGGACCGCGGGATCCGTCCTCCCATCATACATCTCTATTGATGGCAACTTAAACTCTGGTGGGTTCCTAGCCATGCTAATTGCAGGAGTAAAGGGATTCCTGTTTACGTCTTCAAGATCTTTGTTTGTTAATCCGCCTCTCATGGCTCGCCTAACCATTTGTGCAAATTTATCTTCGTCTCCAAGATGCAATCCTTGTTCATTGCTTTCGACCTGCCACCCGAGTTCATGAGGGAATTCTGGAATCTGCCCCCTTGACTGAGCGTTCACTCCTCTGCTACTCCCAGGTGGTATAGATGTTCCCCTCTCTCTCTCTCTCTGGGATTGAGTCAACATCCTCCATGTGTGTGACCCCTACTCCAGGTGCTACGTCGGATGGTCCTGCTCCGTTCTGAGGTCCGGTTACTCCTTGATTCTGCGCTCCAAGTTGTCCTATCTGTTGAAACAAACTCTAGATCAACTCCTCCTGTTTCTTCATCATTGTCTCCATCTCGTCCCTAGTGATGAAGATTGAAGCTTGGTTTGCACCTGAAGAAGCCTCTTGACTCCCTTCATGCTGACTTTGCTCTGGCCTTGGCCTTCTGCTCGATTGTCTCGTCATAATTTCTCAAATCTAAACTTCCAAACTTTCTGAATCAACTTCTAATTGGTAGAACTCCTGAATTAGCCTTCTCAGTGAAAGCACCAAAATGTTTGCGTCAAAATTGACCACAAACACCCAATATCGCGAAAGCACCCGCTTATGAACACAAATCAGCAACACTTAACACAGAATTCAGATCTAAGAGATAGTAAATACAGCAAATCACAAATAATAATAAATAACACAAGATTTATAGTGGTTCGGCGATCGTGCCTAGGTCCACTTTGAAGTTGGTGACTTTATTGATGTTCTCTTGATGATTTCAATCGATTACAACGAACTACAACTGATGATAGCTTTCAAATCTGATTACAACAGCGATAATGAAGTTTGGACTTGAATCCGGCAGAGTCTGGACGTTCAGTGGCCGAAGATCCCCTTTTTTGAAGGCTTCAGGGTGCTATTTATAGGCGTTGGAGGCTCGGATCTCGCTCAAACTTCGGGAGACTTTTTCTGGCACGTGAGCGGGCCCACGCGACCGACCCCACCAAGTTTCGACTCGATCTGAGATCGATTCGAAGTGACTTCGAATCCATCAAAAAATGGTCCAATCGAGCTGAAACTTGGCAGGAACTATCTTTACCTTGTATGGAAGCTACTGTGAAAATTACGTTGCATTTGGATCAGTGGTTTAGGAGATATGATCGATTCAAGTTGTGGTTTTTCGTGAGGGCTGTTCTGTTCGAATCGATCACTTCGAACCCATGAGTTCGAATCGATGGATGCACGTGGCTCTGTAGTGACGTGGCGCGCGTCCTTCGAGTCGATCCAGTCTTCTCTCCGGGTTGAACGCTTCGCATCCATATTCTTCGCCTCGTTTGTATCGAGGGACGTTGCATAGTTTGATTCGATAACGACAGCATTGCATGCTTGTTCATATCGATAGGAACACGTTCGTTCGTATCGATCAGAAGTTGATGGATACGAACTGACGAACTCCAATTAGATCGATACGCACAAGCGCGTTCCACTGATGGACACCTCTTGATCGATTCGAACTAATGCTGCTTTATGGATACGGAGTCGAGCAAACTAGTGCCTGAAGATGGATTCGAGGATGATCGACACGAAGCAGCGCTTGGATTCGAAACCGATCGATTCGAAGCGTATGTAAGCCGATGGATTCGAACTTGTTGAGGGAATGCCTACCTGATGGGTTCGAACCGATCGATTCGAAGCGATCAATATCATGCCTGATCGATTCGAACTCGATCGATTCGAAGTACATGGTGGCTGATGGACTCGAACTTGATAGGCAGTGATGGATTCGAATCCTATGGATTCGAAGTGAGCATCTCCCCAACTTCTTGATGGGTTCGAACGACATACTTTGGCTAACTTGCATCGATCATATCTCGTTCATACGAACTCCGATTAACCTGCAATTTGGAACACTGGCTTTCATGGTCTTGCTTGTCATGTCTTATCAATTGTAGCCTGATCCGGGCTCGGACAAAATTCATCGATATCCATAGCGAAGATAAGTGCAACCAATCTCTGAGACGAACTGCCTTTCATTTTTGACCGATCTTTTGGTATCACGGCTTTGCCAAAAAGCGGGATAACATCTACATGGATCGTTTGAACATATTTAAAAGCTGGAAGTGTTTTATACAGGCTATGGTTTGTACATGTTCTCTGTTCTAAGATTCTAAACACCAAATTTTGACTCAAAAATCATTTCTTCACAATCTACTTGATGTTTGGACTTAGTGTTGAAACAAATGTTACTTGGTTGATCTTGAACTAAGTTTAAAAATATTTTTAAGTTAAAACAACCTGTTGAAGTCTCTGAGAAGCAAGAAATTCGAATACAACTTTAAATAAGTCAAAATTTAAACCTCTTAATTCATGGAGTGAGGTATATAACCTGAATTCACATGCTTTAACATGATTTTTAAAGTTAAAATCATAAATTTTAGATCAAAGAATTAAGAGCAGTTTGAAGATGAACAAAAAGTGGGTTTCGATCGACTTTAGGCGACCGGAGGAGCTTTGGAAGTCGGGGTTTAGCATGGAGGTGGAGGAGTCTATGGTGGTGTTGGAAAAAATGGTTGAAGGCGAGCTCGACCACTGTGGCGACAGCGGCATAAGGATTAAGTTTGTAAACTTAATTTTTTTTATGGTCGAACTTTTGATCACCGCGACTTCCACCGTGCATCGAGCTGCACGTCGTCGGAGGAGAGAGAAGCTTGGTGGATGGCGGGGTCGTGACCGGAGGTGCTGGACGTCTGATGGCCGGAGGTGGAATTGCGAATCGATTTCGTTGATCGGTGATGGGTTCGAGTGACTCGAGCCATGCTCGATTTTGAATGCCGACTCGTTCAAGTTGCTAGTTGATCTGAGGTCAAGGTCAAGGTTGATCGTGACTTGCTGAAGGCCTCGCCGTTCGTCAGAGTGCTATCGCAGCCTTGTGCACATGCACGACATTGTTCGTGTATCAGGTTTGCGTTTTCGTGTGAGACTCAGAGTACTCGTGCAGGTGGGTTCGTGCCTCGGGTTTGAGCTCGAGAGTGTGGAGGGGTATGCGAGTGTACCAGTTGTTATACTTAAGTTTTTCAAAAAAAAGGAATGATGAAGGAAAGAAATAGGGGGGAAGACTTGGGGAAAATGGGAGAGAGCTCGGGTCAGAACTCGAAGCAAGTAGGGGGATGGCTCAGGTAGATTGTTGTTCAGGTTTAAAACAAAGAACCTGTTCTGTTTGTTTTGAAAATTCGAAACTGAATTTGAAATGATAAAAACAAAGTAAAAATAAGTTTTGAATCAAAGTTTTAATATAAATTCCAGTTTAGTTTGACACTTAGTTTGGAAATAAAGTTTTTTTTTAATTTTAAATTGTTTAAATAACTAAACGTGCTTAAGTAATTAAAGGGATTTTTAAAGACTTGAATTTAAAATGAAATATGATTGTAAAAGAAGAATTTAAACACAATTTTAAACCAGGACCTGAACCTCAATTGAATTCCAGATTTAGAAAATAAAATAGAGTTTTATAAATCTAAATGTTTAAAAAAGTAAAGTATATTTTATATATGTGAATTTAAAAAGGAATTTGATCTAACTCTTTTAAATTCCTCTATAACAAAAGTATTATTTAACATGTGAATTCAAAGGTTTTAAAATTTTAGTTGTAGATTTTATTAAAGATAAACTGGTATTTCATTTTAAATATTGAATTTAAAATGAAATTTAAAAGTAAATTTGGAAAAATATATTATTAAACATATTTGTAAGTGAAAATTAAACCATTAATAAGAATGAGTTTCACTTTAAAGTTAATGAAAATTTAAGGATTTATAATTCATTAATTATTGAGTTAATTAGAATAGATAATTTATGTTTTGTGTTAATTGATTTAGTAATTCCAAGTTAAATTTATTAATGAAAGTTAAGTTAATTTAATTAAGGAATACTTAAATCATAATTAAGATCATTAAGCTACAGTTGACACTTAATTAATTCAATAATTAGGATTAATTAATGAGTTCTTAATGGTTAATTAATTGATGATCAATAATGATTAATATAAGTAAATTTCTTTAACAAAGTAATTAAAGGAAATTTAATTGTTAATGAAGGTCGTTAACTAATATTATTTAAATAATTAATTAATGTGGTTAATTTTAATAATTAATTTGATTAATTAATTTAATGTTAATCATTTATGAGATTGTGTAAGTATAATTACTTTATGATAAATAATTAAAGAGTTAATTTCTTGAAATAATTAATTAAAGGGTTAATTAATTATGTAAATTGGTTCAAAGGTTAATTTAATTAATATGATTAATTAAGAATAATTTAATTAATTAAAGTGATTAATTAATTAATTTATATCAAATGATTTGTAATTAATTAATCAGGATTGGATAGTTAATTTATAAGTAATGAATTTAATTGGAAATAAATTGAATTAATTAGGATTAAATAATTAATTAATCCTACTTATAAATATTTATTGAATGCTTGACCTTACTTATGAATGATTGTATTGTATGAGATGCCTTGAATTGATTGTCCTATCTGATATGTGTTATTTTGTTCTGCGGATTGAACTGTGTAATTTATTCATTTACTTATGATACATTTGTATATTATCTGTGAATCTATGAATGAACGATAAGCGTTATAATTTATACCGCTTATCAACTATATTTCTGTGTTTTGATCTGTGATGATGATGTTGTTGCACTATTGTGTCAAACCCCTGGGCCACACTTATACACACACAAATATGGATTTCACGGGGAAATCGATTAACTCACGGATTTTTGAAATGATTTCAAAATAGACAATTTGAATTCGATGGTTTGGAAATGGAATCGGGTTAAATGTGAAAAGCTTTTGAAATGAAATTTCAAGATAAAATTTATTTTTGAATAACTTGATAAAGTTTTGAAATTTAAATAATTTGATTCAAATTTGAATTCAATATTTGAAACCGAATCCTATGATTTGAAACTAGGGATTAAAGATGTTATAAAAATTATATATGGGTTAAACCGTTTTAAATGTATTGAGTTGGGAATTTGAACTTAAATTCAAAGGCTTTAACTGGTGCAATTATAATTGGATTCTTCCGAAACGAAAACTATTTGTTTTCAAACAATAAACGCTTTCACATAAGGAATGAACTTCCAATTTGTGTAAAAAGAGATTTCAAGTTTAAAATGAAAATAATTTCCAAGGTATGGAAACGGTTTGAAAGTTATAAGTTAAATCTTTAATTTAAAGATTTAATGAGTTAATCACAATTGAAATGGCAATTGTTTTGAAAATCTGTAAATGGATCTTCGTGAAACTTTGTAAATTTTGTGAAATAAATCTTTTCGTTTAAAGATTTGAAATGGTAACCTGTTTAACCATTTAAAAAAAAGTTTTGGATTTTATAAGTTGTGACTTAACTGAAATCCCATATCCATATTTTTTAAATATTGCGCTCATTATTCAGTTTAGTCGGGAGAGGACCTTGTGTCATGTAACCCCTTCCGAATAATGATACGTCGTTATGGATTGCATTTGAAGACCGATGGTAAAGACCGGGTATTTGTGAGAACGATAGGATGACCTATTGATTGACTCTGCACTGAGTTGCTCTGATATAGAGTTCTTCCTAAGTGATGGGAAGTCCGATCGGGATTGTGAATACCCGGATTTGCAAGGGCTTCTTCGGAAGTGCCTTCAGTTCTGTTCGAACCCAAGACAGACTTGTATGATTACATGTCTGACACTACACTTTGAGATATAAAGAAGATTTCTTTCAAATACATATCTGTTGGTGGCGGAGAATTTATTCTCTTAGCTTAACACCCTTCTCTGAGACGCACGAACTCAGAGGTTATGTAGTTGAAGGTTGTCAGCGATATATTCCCTATTTGGTAGTGTGACATGCTGAGTGCTGCTGTGTGTAGATGATCATCTATTGATCATTTGTAATCAGAGAATGGCTTCTGTATGAAGCGTAGCTTCGTGGACGAGACTGCATCAGGACCTCACAACCCGAAAATGGTCGAAACAGGAAAGATGCGGCAAGGTTATGAGGGTCGCGCCCTTTAGGGTGTGTCATTCCCTTCTGGTAAAGGGTGGTGTCATGGTATGGAGCCCAGATATTTACCTATGTGGTGGGCTTCAATCTCATTTCTGTGTGGTTGTTGCTTTGTGGTTTAGAGGCGCCTCGGATAAAGGTCCCAAAGGACCGGGGGGTGGCATGCTCGAGAAGTAGTTACCTAGTTACAGAGGTAACCCGGCCTTGTGTTGGAAGAGATCCGGTTAGGTTCTCGGGACGTCCCGCCAGAGGCGTACCCATGGACAGTGGGAAGTTCCTTAGTCTGACCATTTGTTGGAAATCCAAACGAAACAATACGCGCCCTGTACGGTTTTAGTTGTATAACCTGTCATGGAATGTGGCGGTAACCTGCTATTAAACATGGTAGCTATAGTAGGCATACGATAATGGTCGTATGCTGGCTAAGATTTATATTATACTTTCAAAATGTTTTCTGCACTGTGCACTTATAATAATAATACTGAAAAGCTTTTGCGTATCAAGCATGTTTGACTATCATAAGGAGAAACCTCCTCCAATTCTGCGTTTGCATGGTGTGTGCGGCGGGAGGCCTTTTGGTAGTTTCATTTTCTAAAAAGCATTGCGGATTTCAAACTTAAATTTTATTGATTGTTGAAAAGACCAAACTGTTTTTTTTACTCACACCAGTCCCATGACTGACTCGGAGTTTATTGTTCCTTTCCTAAACTCAGGGTGCCCACTATTTTCCACACGGGCAGTCTAGAGTTGGGTTTTTCAGATAGTCAGGTTTAGTAGATTATCTGGAGTTAGTCCAGTCTTTGGATCATGACTGCACTTGCTTATCTAGGTGACACTTGATGTTGGTTCGAGCTAGCTTTGGATTGGAGCATTGGATTTAGGGATGCATTCTATTGGAGACTTTGTTCCGCAGCTGGTGTTATCTATTTCTTTCCGCCATGTCTTGTATCTCTTATGGTATTAATATCTGTTGTATCATTCTGTTGTATCATATTATATGAGATGTTGTATCTGTCATTGTATCAATGTCATATATATTGATATTTATTTCTTCCGCTGTGTTGTACTTAATGGTGTTATAAGCTTCGACGCACCAGATTCGACGTTTGGATCTGCGGCATTTGAATATGAGGGTCGTATTCGATGCCGATTTTCGAAGGTCGACTCAGGATCGTCACATTTGGTATCAAAGCTGAGGGTTAAACTTTAGCTCAGGAGTATAACACATTAAGTAACTCATTAGAGATAGGGTGAAGTATACACTAGAATGAGTAATCCCTAAGATATCTGTTCGAATGCCTTAGTAAATTCGCTTACTATCCACTGATAGTAAGTATGAGTGCAAGAAGGGAACGAGATAGGGGATAGGAGAGTACCACTATAAATGGTCAATACCCTGCAACAGCGGAAACAGTTTTTCTCTATCAATTTCCTTAAATTCGTCTTCCCAAATTCTTTTGATTGCTTCGTACAGCTGCAAGAAGAGTTTCGGTGTGATGTGGCCCTACGAATCGTTGTAGGAAATCCTTACTTCGTATCTTTATCAGTTTCTTATCAGTTTTTCGATCTAAACTCTAATGAATTTGAAATTGAAAATTTAAATAAATTGGAAATTTTAAATTGAGTTGAATTATTTAATGAAATACGAAGCTGAATTTGAATTGAATCAATAAAACGATTTCGTTTAAAACCAAATTTGAAATTCTATTGTAATCTTTTGTGTCGATCGAGGTCCGAAGAGGGACAAGTTGGTATATACTTTGGGGTATTCCGACTTGAGTTTGGAATCCATACCTAATATTTGGAAAATTGTAGAAGATTGAATCCATCTATTAATCTCTTTTGTTCAGCATCTCTTTTCGATTCTTCAATGGTTCCTGGTAGATTCAGGAAGAAGATTTGATATATTTGCATGGGACATAAACTCCAAATAGGCCATAATTGTTTGTTTAGATCAATTGGTTGCTTTGATTGCTATGGTTGATAGGTATACTTAGTTTGTAAACTAAAAGTTTTTGAAATTGTATCCATATATCTGTCTATTTTTGGGTCCAGATATATTCTATGAATGGTTAGTTATCCATCGAACTAACCAGTGCCCTGCATATTTGTAAATCTGGTGACCCGAGTATCCAGTGTAGTATTGAATGAGTTTGTTCTCATATTGTCGATATTCTGATTTGGAAAGCCAAATACATAATAGATATCCAGTTTGACCTGGAAAACTGTTTCTCTATCTTTGTGTATCTATCTTTGTTGTTTTCGTGCCTGCAAAATTTTGGGGATGAAATTTCTTTAAGGGGGGAATCTGTAACGATCCTAGATTTTGACTACGTTTAAATTAATAATTAATTTAATTTTTTGAATAAAATTTGTGAAATTAATTGGTAAATTGATTAAATCTATTAAATACATCTATGTAATTCATTTGATATGTATTAAATTTCAAAACATTTTCTTTTACATAATGTGTATTGATATAAACAATAAACTCTGAGGTATTAAAATAAATATGTATAGAGATATACAAGGCGATAAATATTAAGTTAAAAAAATAAATAAAATGAAATATGTAAAATAAACAAATTTGTTAAATTTAAACAACATGTTAATATGTAAAATAGAAAGTAAACATATTAATTAAAGATTTAGATCTAACAACATATTACATATAGGACTTTATTCATATCACAAGAAACAAAATACATTAAAAAATGTATAGTGTGAAACATAACAAAATATAACATATATATATATATATATATATATATATATATATATATATATATATATATATAGAAATGCAACTGTAAATATGAACAAAAGAAAGATAAGTAAATATATATATATATGTAGTAGCTTACAAAAGAAGATAGTCAAATACATTCAGATATGAAAAAAGTGTGTACTCATGAAAATAAAGTCATGAAACAATATAGGTAAATATGCAGACTTGAGGCAAACAAGAAAGCATAAGACTAAAGAAGAAAAAAATAAAATATCTTTGTACAAATAAGATAAGTATGAAGTGCGTATGAAGACAATGGAAGACAATACTATATATAGATTTGTACAAAGAAATTAATGCTTGGATCTTTAGCCACCACAACAATATCATATCAGCACATAAAAGAAACCTATCAGCCACCATTTTAAAGTGAAGAAAAATTCTGGCTAATATTGTACAAATAACGTTATGACACACTGTACAACTCTTTTTATTTATATCAGCCTTCTCCTCTCAATTCGTCCACCAAGCTAAGTAAATCGGAGTAACTATAACTTAAATTTAAACAAAGATTTAGCTCAAACTTCAGTTATAATAACAATTTAAATCCACTCAAACAAGAAGATGGAAGAAGAAGGATTCCAGTTTGCAAATTTCACCAGCCTGTGTCAAAAAGAAGAACTCTGTTCTTTCTTCTGGAAATCAAAGTGAGTAACACATTTTTCTTAAATTTCAAACGTATAAATCTGTTATTTATATATACATATCTATGTGAATAAGCTTGGTTATATCTACATGGATCCTTTGAACATATTTAAAAGATGGAAGTGTTTTATACAGGCTATGGTTTGTACATGTTCTCTGTTCTAAGATTCTAAACACCAAATTTTGACTCAAAAATCATTTCTTCATAATCTACTTGATGTTTGACTCAGTGTTGAAACAAATGTTACTTGGTTGAACTTGAACTAAGTTTTAAAAATATATTTAAGTTAAAACAACCCGTTGAAGTCTCTGGGAAGCAAGAAATTCGAATACAACTTTAAATGAGTCAAAATTTAAACCTCTTAATTCATGGAGTTAGGTATATAACCTGAATTCACATGCTTTAACATGATTTTTAAAGTTAAAATCATAAATTTTAGATCAAAAAATTAAGAGCAGTTTGAAGATGAACAAAAAGTGGGTTTCGATTGATTTTAGGCGGCCGGAGGAGCTTTGGAAGTTGTGGTTTAGCATGGAGGTGGAGGAGTCTACGGTGGTGTTGGGAAAAATGGTTGAAGGCAAGCTCGACCACTGTGGCGACGACGGCATAAGGATTAAGTTTGTAAACCTAATTTTTTTTATGGTCGAACTTTTGATCACCGCGGCTTCCACCGTGCATCGAGCTGCATGTCATCGGAGGAGAGAGAAGCTTGGTGGATGGTAGGGTCGTGAGCGGAGGTGCTGGACGTCTGATGGCTGGAGGTGGAATTGCGAATCGATTTCATTGATCGGTGATGGGTTCGAGTGACTTGAGCCATGCTCGATTTTGAATGCCAACTCGTTCGAGTTGCTAGTTGATCTGAGGTCAAGGTCGAGGTCAAGGTCGATCGCGACTTGCTGGAGGCCTCGCCCTTCGCCAGAGTGCCGTCGTAGCCTTGTGCACATGCACGACAATGTTCGTGTATCAGGTTTGCATTTTCGTGTGAGACTCGGAGGAGTACTCGTGCAGGTGGGTTCGTGCCTCGGGTTTGAGCTTGAGAGTGTGGAGGGGTATGCGAGTGTGTCAGTTGTTATACTTAAGTAAAGAAATGATGAAGGAAAGAAATAGGGGGGAAGACTCGGGGAAAATGGGAGAGAGCTCGGGTCAGAACTCGAAGCAAGTAGGGGGATGGCTCGGGTAGATTGTTGTTCAGGTTTAAAATAAAGATCCTATTCTGTTTATTTTGAAAATTCAAAACTGATTTTGAAATGATAAAAACAAAGTTAAATAAGTTTTGAATCAAAGTTTTAATATAAATTCCAGTTTAGTTTGACACTTAGTTTGGAAATAATTTTTTTTAATTTTAAATTGTTTAAATAACTAAAAGTGCTTAAGTAATTAAAGGGTAAAGACTTGAATTTAAAATGAAATATGATTGTAAAGGAAGAATTTACACACAATTTTAAACCAGGACCTGAACCTAAATTGAATTCCAGATTTTGGAAATAAAATAGAGTTTTATAAATCTAAATGTTTAAATAAGTAAAGTATATTTTAAATATGTGAATTTAAAAAGGAATTTGATATAACTCTCTTAAATTCCTTTATAACAAAAGTATTATTTAACATGTGAATTTAAAGGTTTTAAAAATTTAGTTGTAGACTTTATTAAAGATAAACTGGTATTTCATTTTAAATCTTGAATTTAAAATGAAATTTAAAAGTAAATTTGGAAAATATATTATCAAACATATTTGTAAGTGAAAATTAAACCATTAATAAGAATGAGTTTCACTTTAAAGTTAATGAAAATTTAAGGATTTATAATTCATTAATTATTGAGTTAATTAGTATAGATAATTTATGTTTTGTGTTAATTGAATTAGTAATTCCAAGTTAAATTTATTAATGAAAGTTAAGTTAATTTAATTAAGGAATACTTAGATCGTAATTAAGAATTCATTAAGTTACAGTTGACACTTAATTAATTCAATAATTAGGATTAATTAATGAGTTCTTAATGGTTAATTAATTGATAATCAATAATGATTAATATAAGTAAATTTCTTTAACAAAGTAATTAAAGGAAATTTAATTGTTAATGAAGGTCGTTAACTAAGATTATTTAAATAATTAATTAATGTGGTTAATTTTAATAATTAATTTGATTAATTAATTTAATGTTAATCATTTATGAGATTGTAAGTATGATTTCTTTATGGTAAGTAATTAAAGAGTTAATTTCTTGAAATAATTAATTAAAGGGTTAATTAATTATGTAAATTGGTTCAAAGGTTAATTTAATCAATATGATTAATTAAGAATAATTTAATTAATTAAGGTGATTGATTAATTAATTTATATCAAATAATTTATAATTAATTAATCAGGATTGGATAGTTAATTCATAAGTAATTAATTTAATTGGAAATAAATTGAATTAATTAGGATTAAATAATTAATTAATCCTACTTATAAATATTTATTGAATGCTTGACCTTACTTATGAATGATTGTATTGTATGAGACGCCTTGAATTGATTGTCCTATCTGATCTGTGTTATTTTGTTCTATGGATTGAGCCGTGTAATTTATTCATTTATTTGTGATACATTTGTATATTATCTGTGAATTTGTGAATGAACGATAAGCGTTATAATTTATACTGCTTATCAACTATATTTCTGTGTTTTGATCTGTGATGATGATGTTGTTGCACTATTGTATTAAACCCTTGGACTACAATTATACGCACACAAATATGGATTTCACGGGGAAATCGATTAAGTCACAGATTTTTGAAATGATTTCAAAATAGACAATTTGAATTCAATGGTTTGGAGATGGAATCGGGTTAAATATGAAAAGCTTATGAAATGAAATTTCAAGATAAAATTTATTTTTGAATAACTTGATAAAGTTTTGAAATTTAAATAATTTGATTCAAATTTGAATTCAATATTTGAAACTGAATCCTATGGTTTGAAACTAGGGATTAAAGATGTTATACAAATTATATATGGGTTAAACCATTTTAAATGTATTGAGTTGGGAATTTGAATTTAAATTCAAAGGCTTTAACTGGCGCAATTATAATTGGATTCTTCCGAAACGAAAACTATTTGTTTTCAAACAATAAAAGCTTTCACATAAGGAATGAACTTCCAATTTGTGTAAAAAGGGATTTTAAGTTTAAAATGAAAATAAATTCCAAGGCATGGAAACAGTTTGAAAGCTATAAGTTAAATCTTTAATTCAAAGATTTAATGAGTTAATCACAATTGAAATGGCAATTGTTTTGAAAATTTGTAAACAGATCTTCATGAAACTGTGTGAACTTTGTGAAATAAATCTTTTCGTTTAAAGATTTGAAATGGTAATCTGTTTAACCATTTAAAGAAATTTTTTGGATTTTATAAGTTGTGACTTAACTGAAATCCCGTATCCATATTTTTAAAATATTGCGCTCATTATTCGGTTTAGTTGGGAAAGGACCTTGTGTCATGTAACCCCTTCCGAATAATGATACGATGTTATGGATTGCATTTGAAGACCGGTGGTGAAGACCGGTGGTGAAGACCGGGTATTTGTGAGAACGATAGGATAACCTATTGATTGACTCTGCACTGAGTTGCTCAGGTATAGAGTTCTCCCTAAGAGATGGGAAGTCCGATCGGGATTGTGAATACCCGGATTTGCAAGGGCTTCTTCGGAAGTGCCTTCGGTTCTGTTCGAACCCGGGATAGACTTGTATGGTTACATGTCTGACACTACACTTTGAGATATAAAGTAGATTTCTTTCAAATACATATCTATTGGTGGCGAAGAATTTATTCTCTTAGCTTAACACCCTTCTCTGAGACATACGAGCTCAGAGGTTATGTAGTTGAAGGTTGTTAGCGATATATTCCCAATTTGGTAGTGTGGCATGCTGAGTGCCGCTGTTTGTAGATGATCATCTGTTGATCATTTGTGATAGAGCATGGCTTCTGTATGAAGCGTAGCTTCGTGGACGAGACTGCATCAGGATCTCACAACCCGGAAATGGTCGAAACAGGAAAGATGCGGCAAGGTTACGAGGGTCGCGCCCTTTAGGGTGTGTCATTCCCTTCTGGTAAAGGGTGGTATCATGGTATGGAGCCCAGATATTTACCTATGTGGTGGGCTTCAAACTCATTTCTGTGTGGTTGTTGCTTTGTGGTTTAGAGGTGCCTCGGATAAAGGTCCCAAAGGACTGGGGGGTGGCATGCTCGAGAAGTAGTTACCTAGTTACAGAGGTAACCCGGCCTTGTGTTGGCAGAGATCCGGTTAGGTTCTCGGGACGTCCCGCCAGAGGCGTACCCATGGACAGTGGGAAGTTCCTTAGCCTGACCATTTGTTGGAAATCTAAACAAAACAATACGCGCCCTGTACGGTTTTAGTTGTATAACCTGCCATGGAATGTGGCGGTAACCTGCTATTGAACATGGTAGCTATAGTAGGCATACGATAATGGTCGTATGTTGGCTAAGATTTATATTATACTTTCAAAATGTTTTCTGCACTGTGGACTTATAATAATATTGAAAAGATTTTGCGTATCAAGCATGTTTGACTATCATAAGGAGAAATCTCCTCCAATCCTGCGTTTGCATGGTGTGTGCAGCAGGAGGCCTTATGGTAGTTTCATTTTCTAAAAAGCATTGCGGATTTCAAACTTAAATTTTGTTGATTGTTTAAAAGACCAAACTGTTTTTGTTACTCACACCAGTCCCATGACTGACTCGGAGTTTATTGTTCCTTTCCTAAACTCTGGGTGCCCACTATTTACCACACGGGCAGTCTAGAGTTGGGTTTTTCAGATAGTCAGGTTTAGTAGATTATCCGGAGTTAGTCTAGTCTTTGGATCACGACTGCACTTGCTTATCTAGGTGACACGTGATGTTGGTTCGAGCTAGCTTTGGATTGGAGCATTGGATTTGGGGATGAATTCTATTGGAGATTTTGTTCCGCTGCTGGTGTTATCTATTTCTTTCCGCTGTGTCTTATATCTCTGATGGTATTAATATCTATTGTATCATTCTATTGTATCATATTATATGAGATGTTGTATCTGTCCTTGTATCAATGTCATATATATTGACATTTATTTCTTCCGATGTGTTGTACTTAATGGTGTTATAAACTCCGGCGCACCAGATTCGTTGTTTGGATCTGCGACATTTTAATATGAGGGTCGTATTCGGTGCCAATTTTCGATGGTCGACTTAGGATCGTCACAGAGGACGACGTTCGGATGCGGGGCAGTCCAGTGTCTCTTATCCGATGGAGTATATATGTCTGTCGATCAGTTTATGGGGTTATTTAGGAGCACCCATCCTCCAGCTCCTACTCCCGCTTCTCCTTTGCGCAAGTCTCCTTTCGCGTGCATGTGTAGTGATTTTGCACATCTCGGAGGCAAGCCATTCAAAGGCTCCGAGTCTGTTTTGGAGGTTCAGGCTTGGATTCGTTCTTATGAGCGGATATTTTCTCGCATGGATCTTTTGTATTATCATAGGGTTCTTGTAGCATCCAGCATGTTACAAGAGCGTGCTCTTGATTGGTATGAGCTATTCACTGCCGAACTCGACGAGTCTACTCTTACATGGACTCAGTTTCGGGAATGATTCGAGCTTAAATTTGTTCCTGAGTTTGAGAAAGCATCTCTTTCCCATCGCTTCCTCGAGCTAAAGCGAGGAAAATCTTATGTTTCTGATTATGTGTCTTCTTTCGAGGCTCTTTCTAAGTATGGCCTTGAGTATATTAGCACTCCATACAAGAAGAACCTCAAGTTCATTTCCGTTTCCGTCCTTAAGAAGTATTTGAAGAAATCTTTGATGTTGCAGCTTAAGCTTTCTTTTAAGGAGCTATTTGACTCGACGCTTTCATCTTGAAGCCATCGAGAAGGAGATCGATAGTGGTGATGATGTTGAGGTTCGCAAGAACCCCAACAAGAAGCAGTTTCCTTTTCAGAAATCCAAGTTCATTCCATCCAAGAAGAAGAAGCTAGTTGGTTCTACTTCTCGGCCTCAGTCTCAGCCTCATTCTCAGCCTCAGTCTATAGGAGCACCTCCCTCTCGCAAGGGGTGTTTCAATTGTGGTTCGCCCGACCATATGATTCGGGAGTGTCCTAAGCCTCTCTTTTGTCGATATTGCAAGAAAGAGGGCCATCGTATTTCCACTTGTCCTATTGCTTCGAATAATGCCAAATCTGGCAAGCTGAATGTGGCGGATGCTTCTAGAGGTTCTTCTCAGCGCAAAGGTACTTCTCCTTCTATTCTTGAAGGTTCATTGTTGTTTCGTGATCGTTCTATTCGAGTCCTCTTTGATACGGGTGCGTCGCATTCATTCATATCGAAAATGCTCGTCGACGATTTGTCGTTGGATGTTTCTTGTATGATTACTTCATTGAGGATTGCGAATCCTATCGGGGGATCCACAACCCTTAGCATGCTTTGTGATGATGTTGAGATTGTTTTATGTGGCTTTTCTTTTTGTGCGAATCTGCATGTTATTTCTTATTTGGGATTTGATATGATTTTGGGTATGGACTGGCTAGTGCGATACGATGCTAAGATTATTTGTTCTGAGAGAATTTTATATCTTTGACATCCAGATTCGTCTACTCAGCTATCACTTGTTCTTTGAAATGTGGATAATTCCAAAGTGGCTTTATATTCTCTTGACTCACGAGATGACGATGGTATATCTCGTATTCCTATTGTTTGTGACTTCTCTGATGTATTTGAGCCTCTTTCGGGTTTGCCACCCAAGCGGGCGATTGAGTTCCACATTGATCTCACTCCAGGCGTGTAACCAGTTAGTCGTCCTCCTACGAGGATGTCTACAAAAGAAAATAAGGAACTCAAGAAGCAGCTTTTAGAGCTTGAGTCCAAGAAGTTGATTCAGTCTAGTTCTTCACCATGGGGTGTCGTGGTCGTCTTCATAAAGAAGTCTAATAGAACTCTTAGGCTTTGCATCGACTATCGCAAGCTTAATGAGTTGACCATCAAGAATAGGTATCCATTACCAAGGATCGACGATATGTTCGATCAATTGAGTGGTGCTAAGGTCTTCTCTCAACTCGACCTTGCTACTGGTTTTCATTAGCTCCGAGTTGTAGAAGATAGCATACCTCTTACAGCTTTCTGCACTCGATATGGATCTTATGAGTGGCTCGTTATGCCATTTGGTTTTACGAACGCTCCTGCTTTCTTTGTCGATCTTATAAATCGAGCATTCTGGGAATATCTCGATAAGTTCGTCCTTGTGTTCATCGACGACATCCTTGTTTATTCGAAATCTGAACCGAGCATGCTAATCACTTGAGAATTGTCTTGAGTACTCTTCGTCACCATAAGATTAAAGCCAAATTCTCCAAGTGCCATTTCTGGGAGAATAAGGTTAAGTTCTTAGGCCACGTTGTTTCTTCCGAAGGCATTTCGGTCGATCCTTCGAAGATCGAATCTATCCAGAATAGGAAGAGGCTTGAGAATGTTCATGAGGTTCGTAGTTTCCTTGGATTGGCGGGTTATTACCACCGGTTCATTAAGGATTTCTCTCGTATTGTGCTTCCTCTCACCAGACTTACGCGAAAAGGCGTTCGATTTATTTGGTCCCACAAGTGCGAGGCTTCTTTTCAATAGTTAAAGGAGCTTCTCACTAATGCTCCTATTCTAGTGGTTCCTGAAGGGAATCAAGATCTTGTTGTCAATACCGATGCTAGTCATTGTGGCCTCGGTGCCGTGCTTATGTAGAAGGATCGAGTAGTTTCTTTTGCTTCTAGGCAACTGCAACCGAATGAAGTATGCTATGCCACTCATGATCTCGAGTTAGCCGCCATTGTCTTCGCCTTAAAGATTTGGCGCCATTATCTATTAGGCGAGCACTTCATTCTATACACCGATCACAAGTCCTTGAAACATCTATTCACATAGAAGGAACTCAACATGAGGCAACAACGTTGGCTCGAGTTCCTTGCTTCCTATGACTTTGATATCTAGTATACCCCTGGTAAGGGTAATCGTGTTGCTGATGCGCTTAGTCGCAAACATTCGGTTGTAGTTTCTATGATGCTAGCCGAGTGGGATGTTCTAGAGACCTTATCCCATTGTGATATTCGTGTTCGAGCTCCGTCTTCTGGTTCTCCTATCTTATTATTTAGTTTGGAAGCTCGACCCAGTTTATTAGATCGTATAGCCGATCCTCAACGGCGTGATCCTGATCTTGTGCACCTTATTCAGATTTGTGGGTCTGAGTCCCGTCACAAGGAGTTGAGGGATTTCAGCATTGATTCTCATGGGTATCTTCGTAAGAAGAACTGTCTTGTTGTGCCTTATGATTCTGCACTTAGGCATGACATTCTCGATGACTATCATCGTCTAAGTATACCATTCATCCTGGTAGTAGTAAGATGTATGCCGATATGAATCGCCTTTATTATTGGGAAGGCATGAATCGCGATGTGGCGAGTTATGTGAGTAATTGCATGACTTGTCAACGTATCAAAGCCGAGCATCAGCGCCCTTCTGGTCTCCTTCATCCTCTAGAGATTCCATTATGGAAATGGGATCAGATTTCGATGGATTTCATCGACGGCTTACCTCGTTCGAGATCGGGCCATTCTAGCATTTGGGTTATTATTGATAGCCTCACCAAATCAGCTCATTCCATTCCTATTAAGTCTAATAGGAGTGCTTCTCATTTGGCCAAGTTATATGTCAAGGAAATCGTGAGACTTCATGGTGTTCCTAGTTCGATTGTTTGTGACCGTGATCTTCTATTCATGAGTCATTTTTGGTAGAGTCTTCAGTAAGCTTTCGGAACAAAGCTTAATTTCAGCACAACATATCATCCATAGTCTGATGGACAGACTGAATGGGTGAATCGTATTCTTGAGGATCTTCTCCGTGCTTGCATTCTAGATTTCGGTAGTAGTTGGGAGGATCACCTACCTCTTGTAGAATTCTCCTACAACAATAGTTTTCAGTCCAGTATCGGTATGGCTCCTTTCGAAGCCTTATAGGGAAGGCCATGTCGATCACCTTCTTGTTGGTTGGAATCTGGTGAGAAGCTTATTCTTGGCTCAGATCTGTTCGTGATTCTTCTGAGAAGATTGATCTTATTCGTCAGAGAATGAAAGAGGCACAGAGCCTCCAGAAATCCTATGCGGACAACCGTAGGAAGCCTCTCGAGTTTTCGGTTGGTGATCTTGTCTTTATTCATGTTTCTCCTCTAAATGGGGTTATGCGCTTTAGTACGACTGAGAAATTGGCTCCTCGCTTTATAGGAACATTTTCTATTACTGAACGTATTGGCCTGTGGCTTATAGAGTTTCACTTCCATCTCATCTATCTGGCATTCATAACATGTTTCACGTCTCTCAGCTTCGTAAGTGTCTTCGAGAGTCAGATTCTGTTATCGATTCGCCTGAGTTGCTGGAGCTTGAGATCTCACCAGACCTATCTGTTGTGTAGCATCCTATTCGCATACTTGCTTCGGAGGTGAGATGTCTTCGAAATAAGGACGTGCCGCTCGTTAAAGTTCAATGGTCCGCTAATCCCAATGACTGCACTTGGGAAACCAGAGAGTTTATCGAGCGATCCTACCCTAGTTTTCTTTCTTCACATAGCGATGGTGAGAATCTTTTTACCTCAAGCTTTTTTTTTGAGTAATGAAATAATTGTGTTGAACACAAATTCTTCTCTAGAAATTGCGAGGATGCAATTTTGTTAAGGGGAGGAGTCTGTAACAACCCTGGTTTTGGAGATTACCTGTAAATATTAAATTATAATGGTAGTCATGATTTGATATTGTGAATTAAAATAAAATTGGAGAAATTAAATTGTTTATTTGGAATAAACAATGAATTTTGGAATTTAAAATGAGAAAATAAAATTCCAAGCTTTATTTTATATGTTTGGGTTAATAATGAATGGAAAATAATTTTTATTTAGAAAATTGCAATAATTTTATTAATTATGGTCAATTACTTCTTTTAATAATTTTTAAAGGAAGTATTTGATTTTTTAAAGGTTGTTTATTGAAATAAAAGATGGAAATTGTGTTAAAATTAAGTTTTGGCTATAAATAATGCTTTGTAATGGTTTGAAATATTTTTGTAAGTGTTAGAATAGATTTTGTGGAATTTTAGGAGTTAAAAGAATGGTTTTATTCATTTATTTGAGTAAATAGTGCATTTTTGTTAAATAAAGGAATTTAATAATAAAAAATATCTAAAAATACAAATTAATCATTTTATATGATAGAAAATGTTTTACATTATATGCATACAAGTTTTTATATTTTTCTTATGTGTAAATATGGAGAAAATGCATTTTTGTTTTGTGTATATGTGACATAGGTTCATATGTTAGTTAAGTGTGAATCAATTAACCTTAGCCTTTTCATTTTCTTTTATTTTCGGGTCCATTAGCCCATTAGTGTTCCTTAGCCTGATTAAGGAAGTGAGAAAACAAAAATTAAGCTGTACGTACATTATTTCTGTCCTCTCCTTCTTCCACCAGTAAGCAAATCTTATAACCCACTTCATCAAATTCAAAATCCAAGTAAATTCTTCAATTAAATTCAATAAATAGCAATATATTTCAATCTAGAGTGATAATACAAAGGTAATCTAACTCCAACTTTCAATTTCATCAAAAATCTCAGATTTGTGGATTATGTTTCAAAATTATTGAAGTTGCTCTTGCATGTTTGTATAAACTCTTTTTTTAGGTTGTTGAAGCTTTCTAAAGGCCAAAGTTTGCATTTTCTCTCCAATTAGCTCTTGTTGCTCTACTATTTTGTGAGGTGAGTTACTGCTCATAATTTCTAGCTAAACAAAAGCTTCAAAATGGCAAAATCTAAACAAAAATAGCTTCAATACAATGATTTCATGTTCATGTTTTGTTTTTGTGAAATCTAAGTTGGTATGTGACTTTGCGCATCATTTACTCCCAATTATGGCAACGAAATGTTACCGAATTTTCTTCAGTTGATAGCTTGTGTGTTGTAGTATATGTATGTCAAATTTTATTGCAAAACATATTCGTTTGATGCCTAAAAATTGCAGTGCAAAATCAATGCACAGCCTGAAATTTACCTGTACATTTGAATTCTGAGTTGCTGCAAAACATGGCCTGAGTCCATGTTTGCAATGGCATAACTCTTTCATTTCTTATTGAAATTCTGTGATTTTTTTTTTGAAAGATAGAGTTTTCTACTATACGTATACCAAATTTCAGGTCATTTTGACTTAGATAGCTTATAGAAATATGCTGTTTAACATTGACTTGGAGCATGTTTTTGCCCAGATTTTTACAGTGAAAACACTGTCTGGGTTCAATTTTGAGACACCATAACTTTCTCATATGTTATCCAAATTGCCTGATTCTTTTTTTGTTTGGAAGTTAGAGTTTTCTACTACAAGCGCAACAATTTTGAGCTCAATCGAATGCCTTTTAATACTCTGATTTATGCCTGGAAATTGAACTTAGAGTGGATTTTTAAGCTTGGGCACATCATTGTTGAACTATTACAAACATGGTCTGAGTCCATGTTTGTGACAGCATAACTTTTCCATTTTCCTTTCGAATTCATTGAATCTTTTTTTTGGTTGAAAGATGAAGTTTTCTACTTTATGTTAACTAATTTTCAGTTGAATCAAAGATCGTTCGGCCACCTGTTTTATGTCCGAAAGTTGAACCCCGAAAAGATTTTAGACCTGGATATTATTTGGCTGTGTTTTTATGTCCTTTTTCCATCCGATTTTTGACATTTACTTCTGTTTTTGTGATATTTTTGAAGTATTTTGAGGGCTATGAAAACTACCAATAGGTTAGCCCATTTTGATGAATTCAAGATTCAAATTTTGAATTATTTGAATTTAATTTGAATTTGAATTTGAATTTCGGTTAGAGTGGAATTTTGCTTGTTTTTGGTCGTTTTCGAGCACGGTTTTCTCCAATTCTTTTTGAAATGATTTTTAAATTTTAGGGGATTTAAAAATAATTATTATGTAAAATTTTAACGTATTTTTCCAAGTATAAAACCTATTTAATCTTTATAATAAGGGAAAATTTCAAATATGGTTTCCAAATGGTTTTCGAAATCGGTTTTCAAAGCTTATTTTCAAGGTAAATTATTTTCTATAAAAATTACACATTTTTGCACCGTCGAACGAATGAGGAGGAGAGTTAAACGATTGGGTAAAACGCGTAGTATGAGATACGTACGTTTATCCTTTCGGTTAATTCCCGACTTGTCCGTTTGATCATTTTGACATTTGAGCCGAGTTTACCAATGATATGAGGTGAACATTTTACTGCTTTGAATGTGAAATTTACTAGCGGTTAGTAAGCCGTTTAGTGCGAATGGGTGGTATAGGACACACGTTAACACATTTCGGGTTCCTTTCCGAGAGTTTGTGATACATTTGTCTGTTGGCGTGCCAGTACTAGACCTTCGGGTCGTTTGCCATTGCGACGTATTTGTCTTCGGACATTTTTCATTATGGCATATTTGTCATCGGACGTTTGCCAATGCGGCGTATTTGTCTTCCAACGTTTGCCAATGCGGTGTATTTGCCATTGCAGCGTATTTGTCTTTTGACGTTTGCCTTTAGGCGAGGTACCTATTATGTGAAACAGTACTCGGCAAAATTAGCACATGCAAAACCTTTTTGAGATGATTTTTACCCTTGTATGTCGTCATTTTGGAATAGGTCCTTTGAACCATTCGGTGGCGATTACTTCGGGATTTTGGACTCTTGGGAGTTCTTTTGAGATTTTCATTGCCTACACTGGCGTGTTGAGATTTGCCTTTTAGCGTATATGTATATTGAGATTGCCTATTGGCGCTATTTATGGGATTTGCCTTTTGGCGTTGTATGAGATTTTTATCTCTTTATTGCCATTTTCCTTATGGCTTATGTCGAGATGCCTTTTGCTTATGTTTTCCTTGGAGTTGCCGATATGGCGGGTTTGGAAATTACTCTTTTAGGAGTTTACATTTTACTATTCCCTTATCCATTCTTATTGATTTATGATTTCCGATGATATGAGGCATGCTACATTTTAGCGATTCATGAGATTTTTCATCTCCATTGTGTTTTATGCTTATTGAAACAATAGTGTTCTATCACCTAGTGTAATTATATATGCCATACATGATGCATATTATCCATAAGTCTATGGTTACCTTTCTTAATGTTTCTTCTTGTTTAAGAAGAACATCACTATGCTCTATTATTCCACTATCACCTTTTACTGATTCGTTTAGCTAAACTGACCCGTTATTTTATACTCGGGTCAGACCGATGTGTTTCAGGTTAGGTACATTTGGACTTAGCCTACTCTGCTTCTTCATGGACTATTCTGCTAGCTCTTTTTGTTATAGATTTTTATGTAGTCCTTCTTGGTTTGCTACTCTGATATGTGTATTCTTTTGACTCGTGTTTGTATTATGGTCATCATACCACATATGTGATGTATCATTTTATATACTCTATGATGTATCTGTATATGTGTGTATATATGTGATTATCTGTTGTTCTGTGATGTGTTTTGCATTTGAGTTGTATTTTGTTCTGATAGATTGATGTGCACGTAAATACGCATATTTTCACCACCATATTTAATCTATTTAAATTGAATAAATGATCATATTGGCATTTTTACTTGTTTAAACCAAATTCAAATTGTTTTCAAATTGTCACATATTCATCTTCATATAGGGGGCAAAATTGTCATTTTTGTGCATATATCAAATTGAGAAAATTTAATGGGAAATTTCTATATTATTTTGTAGGAATTTAAGCTCAATTACAAGTGGTTTCATGAAGGAATATGCATGTACAAAGAAGATACAAAAGAATGAAGATGGAAATAATTCAAAGTGAAGAACATGGAGGACTCCACCTACCCACTACCTTAATGTACAAATTAAAGGCTAATGCACATGCTAAAAGACATTTAAAGCTTCAAGTACATTTAAGTGGGGGATTATTAAAGCTAATGATAATTTGGCCACCACACTTCCTCCAAGGGCATTTTGGGTACTCCCCAAAAATATGCATTAGGGTTTCTAATGTGTATAAATACCCCTTATGTTTCATGTATCCCCTCTCATCTCTTCTCTTAGTCTCTCTTAGGCCTCCTTCTCTTTAGTTTAGTTTAGATCAAAAATAAAATGAAAGCTCCTCTTTCTCTTTTCATGGCTACTTAGCCATTTTTATTTTATGTAATCTTTTTTATTTTATGCAATTTAATACATGCTCTTTCCTTTTCATGTTCATTTACTTTCATGTTGTAGTGTAGATCTCTTCTCTTTTATGCAAGTAGAATAATTTTTCCTTTCATTTTGCTCTCTTTTTTCCTCTTCTTTTTATTCAATGTTGCTTGCTACATTTGTTCATATGATGAAAATATGAGAGGCTAAACCCCTTCAATTTAGGGGTAATGAAGCTCTCTAATTAATGTAGCTTCAATATTTTGTCAATTCATGCTCTCTTTTTGTGCTTAATGATGATGATAGAAGTGGTTTAATGATGTTGTTTAGCTTTGAACTTGGTAGTCTATTTTATTTATAACAAATAGGCTATGCTTAAACAAACAAAACACAAATTGCCTCTTCATCTACATATGATTATGGCAAAGAAGTGATTGTTGAAATTAAAATTTGATGGTCTGTTTCTAATCAATAGTTAATAGGCCATACTTAAAATAGATTTCATTTTCATTTTCTTTGTCAAGTTTCATGAAAGTTAGTAAGTGTTTTAAGGGGTGTGTTATAGTTTGATGACTTATGTTGGCTAATTAATAGCTCAAATATGTCATACTTATGATAAACACATCGATTAAAACACTAATGACTATAAAAGAGAGATCATGATTTCATGTGCTGAACTACATGATCTAGAGAGTGAATTTATTCTCTAAATTGTCATTTAACTCTCATATTTGCATTTCTTTTCTTTTTGTTAGTGAGTTCATTTTCTCATTTTCTAGCTTAAACACACTCTCGACTTTGCTATAATTTGATTGAGTAGGAAATTTAAATCAACAATTTCATCTGGATCGACTCGTATTTGCCCCGTACTACAAGTGTACGCCGTGCGCTTGTGGTTATTTTTAATTTAAATTCGTTCGACGGTTTTCTAAACCGATAGAATTTCCATCGACGAACAAGTTTTTGGCGCCGTTGCCGGGGAATTTGTTTTGATTTTGATTTTCTATTCTTCGAATTATTTTTGTTTAATTTTATGTGTTTGTGTGATTTTTGATTGCATTTTGGTTTTGTGTGTGTTGTTTTCTAGTTTCCCCTTTTCATTTGCATTTTCATTATTAACAAAAAAGCATGTACAATTTCAAAAAGAAAAAAAAATTCCATTTCATTTACAGTCTTCACTTGTACAGCTTTCAAAAAGAAAAAAAATTACACCACTCAATTCCTTTCAGTTCTCTGTTCACATTTCTATGCACTGTGCACATTCTAATCTCCCTTCCCTTTCCAATTGCCATTCTCCTTGAACTACATTCCCTCTAACCTGACATATACTCCTACCTGCACAGTGCCATCACCAGTTACAACCACTGTAACTCCAACAATTTCAGCTGCCTCACCTCACCAATACCTTCCATTCATCACCAACATATAAAACTCCAACATCACTTCCAATTGCCATCAACTCATCAACACAAACTGCACAACATACTTCATCACTTCCTGACATCAAACCTCTTCCACCATTCACTTCCATACAACCCCACAGTCACAAACATACACATCAACCTCCCTTCTGCTACATCAGTTCAAACAACAGATTTCAGTTTCCTATCACAACAACATTACTACCCCTCGGTCCACTTACCAGTTCAACCACCTCGCCCGATTCCCCTCCTCTACTGCATACAAACCCCACCATCCTTCAAATAGCCTCTGTTCCAACCTCTACTTCATCACGCAACATTGCATCTGCTACTGTCAACTTCACTTACCTTCTCCCTGTCATATTCCTCTTTGACCACAAACAGTAACAGTAACAGTCCAATCCAATACAATCATCACTATGCTGACCATCTCAACATCTCACCAAACTCCACTGTAAACAGCTTCCCTCCCCATCCACTCTCTGTTCAACCACTACATCACTGTACCACCACAACTTCAACTCTCTGCCTTATCTCCCCACAAACCTCTAACCTAACTCGAAGTCAGCAACCACATCACTCTGTGACAACACTCCTCCATCACCACCAATCGCAACTCGAACTCAACCCCATCGCTCAATTCGCGATTTCATCCACCCCAAACCCACGACAGGCACGCAAGCGAGCGAAACTCCCCCCACCCTCGCCTTGCACTTACAAAATTTCAACGAGGCTTGAATTGATGTGGGAAATCGATTTAATTTTTTTTCGAAGCAAGTGATAATTTTCTTTTAAGAATCGATTTTTGTTTGGGGATTTGATTTGTTTGGTGGGAACGATAAAAGCTTCGGTGTATTTTTTGTTTGGGCCGGGCCCTATATCTCTAAAAAACAAAAGATTTTGTGATAAAGTTTAGTTTTGGTTTTAGTTTTAGTTTTGTTTGAAGTATTATACTTAAAAAAAAGTTCCTTTTGTTTTGTTTAATTTGTCTTGATTTAAATTGTTTTAAGTTCCATTCTTCTATTATTATTTTTAAAAAAAAGAAAAAAAAGAAAAAAAGAAGAAAAAGAAAAAAAAATATTGTATATATCTTGTTTTGAATTTTCAGGTTGCAGGAAAATAAAAGAAAGAATCGCTTGCTTCACTCTGTTGCCAAAAATAAATTGCTCTGCTTGTTAGCTCAAAAAAATTGCTGCTTTTATCTCTTGCTTTTATTCATTTTGCATTGTTGGTTGCTTGCATTTGCATTTGTATATAAAAAAAATTCAAAAATCCTAAAACATTCTTGAAAATGTCCGAGTTTCCTTTTTCTTACTCACTTGAATTTAGATGTGAAAATCAATATAATCCATATGAGTTCACTCCAAATTCGTATGGATATTTTAACAACAACTTTTGTTTAGACAATTCGAATTTTGAACCACAAAATTTCCAAAATAATGGTCAACCCTCAACTCTTGAAAATAGCATTTCGTCGTTACTTGAACTTTCTACGCAACAAAATCAAAGTACAAATGAGTTATGCAATTCATATTTGTGTTATAACTCGAATCAAAGTTTTCAAAATTTGAATTCTCTTCAAAATTCAAATGATTTCGAGTGTAACCCATGCCAATTCAATTTCGAGTTTCAAGATGAATTTCAAAATCAAGATGAAAATGTGAATCAATTTTCAAATAATTTTGGCAATGGGAATAGTTTCGATAATGATACGATTGAAAACATTGGTTATCAACGAATTCAAAATGAAAGTTTTCAAATTAATAATCATGAATTTGATTTTGTTAACCAAATGGAAAAGGATAACGAGGATTTATTACTTGAGAAATACATAAAATTTCATGAAAATCATAATCAAATCTCAACTAGCGAAGGATCAAATAATAATCTACCGTTTATCGAAATTGACAATTTTTGTTCTCAACAAGTCCAAATCGAAAATTTTCAAGTTAATAATTACAAATTTGACTTTGTTGAGCAAATGAATGAAATTTACGATGGTCACACGAATTTGTTGATTAAAGCATTGGAAAATTTTCCCGAGAAACAAAATCAAATTTCAACGTGTGACGAGTCAAGTGATAATCCACCTTTTATCCAAATCGATGATTTTAAAATAACAACTTTCGAAATTGAAAATGACAATCTTAACGAAGTTGTTGAAAAGATGGTAATTGAGTTGGATTTCAATTCTTTTGAAGATATGGAACCAAATTTAAAATTCGATCTTCCTTTTTTTCGATTTCAAAAATTTGAATACGACAACTTTGGATTTTAAACTTGATTTACGCGATGAAGTTGTTGATAATCCAACAAAGGAAGTCAAATTTTTCGAACATGAGTTTTATGGACATTTTGAAAATGAGTTGCTAAATTCTGAAGGGGACGTTTTGAATCACGATTTCGATTTTGAAATCAATGATAAACTTGAATTTGGTGAAAATAAATTTCAAGCAATTGCTGTATCAACCCGGAAAATCATTGAAATTAAAACAACTCATTCAATTTTTGATAAAACAAAATTCGTTTTTCCAAATCAACATTCAACTTCGAAATCTTTTATGGTTTGGTTTTTCGTGCTTAAACCGTGTCTCACACATTTGACGAGACAAATGAATCGGTCTTTAGAAGACCGTTTCATTTACTTTTTGACTGTATACTTTCTCATCTCTTGTACATATGTATCTTTCATGTAAATATTGGATTTTTATTTTTCTCCTTCCACTTGGGTTGACTGTAGGGACACAGTCAAAATCAAGTGTGGGGGGGGGGACTCATCTTCAATTTTTTTTCATGGTTTATTTTTGCTTTAAAATTTAAAAAAAAAATCACAAAAACAAATTTTCATTTGATTTATTTTTAAAAGAAACACTAAGATAAATATATGGTTTTGGTTTATTAAATTGAAATTCTTGAAAATTTATTTGTCTTAACAAAAATAAAAATGAAGTTTGATTACAGATAATAATGGTTCAACTATTATTTAGGAAGATTCATACGTGTTAATTATGAAGTACATCCTAATTGAAAATCTTTGTTTTAAAAAGTGGTTGCTTTAAAGTAAAGGATATACCCTTTTTTTTGCCTTCTAAGTTAAATGGTGCTAAGATGACTTTGCAAAACTCTCTCTTTTTAAAAAAATATATAAATATAAAAAATAATAACATCCAAGTATTCACTCTCATTTAAAAGTCCTCACGGTTATGCATGGGTGAATTACTTGGAATCTTTGATTATGTGCTTTCATACTCATTTAAAAGTCCTCGCTGTTATGCATGTATGGAACACATGTAAAAAAATAGACTTAATAAAAACCACCTACAGTCGATAGGTGTATGCACGAAAGTGTGTGCACTCGCCATGCTCTGTACTCCCCTCACATAAGCCCGAAAGGCAGTGCATGGGTGGTATATCTGGCCTCAGTTTACCTGAGTTAGGTGTGTAATTTTTCTTGCAAATAATGAGAGAGCAAGCAATTGAAATCCTAGCACTATTTTTACTTATTTGATTTGATTTGTTATTGAAAAGAAATGAAAATACCACTTTGATAAACTTTGTTAATCAACTAAGGATCCATTTCATAGTTACACTGTGTTATTAACCAAAACAACGAGTTAAACTATAGTTTATTTGTTATGATAACTTCGTTTTTATTGGAAATATTGATGAGTAAATGACATAAATTTTCAAGATAATAACCAAAACCTATATTTAACTTAGTTGTGTCAATTTAAAAATAAATCCTTCATTTGTAAATATTTCAAAAACTTGCATTATTCTCTTTGTAAATAAATCTTACATTTTGTAAATATTTTCATCCTGTATTTGGACTTTGTGGGTAGTATCCGCTGAAAACCCTCACGAGACAACACTCGTCTACAGGGGACACCCAGAGGTTTAACGGCTTGTTGCATACGCTCAATGCAATCATGCTCCCTACGAAAGAGGATTTATCTTAGTTTTTCTTTATTCGAGGACGAATAAAAAGATAAGTGTGGGGGTATTTTATGTGCACGTAAATACGCATATTTTCACCACCATATTTAATCTATTTAAATTGAATAAATGATCATATTGGGTATTTTTACTTGTTTAAACCAAATTCAAATTGTTTTCAAATTGTCACATATTCATCTTCATATAGGGGGCAAAATGGTCATTTTTGTGCATATATCAAATTGAGAAAATTTAATGGGAAATTTCTATATTATTTTGTAGGAATTTAAGCTCAAGTACAAGTGGTTTCATGAAGGAATATGCATGTACAAAGAAGATACAAAAGAATGAAGATGGAAATAATTCAAAGTGAAGAACATGGAGGACCCCACCTACCCACTACCTTAATGTACAAATTAAAGGCTAATGCACATGCTAAAAGACATTTAAAGCTTCATGTACATTTAAGTGGGGGATTATTAAAGCTAATGATAACTTGGCCACCACACTTCCTCCAAGGGCATTTTGGGTACTCCCCAAAATATGCATTAGGGTTTCTAACTTGTATAAATACCTCTTATGATTCATGTAGCCCCTCTCATCTCTTCTCTTAGTCTCTCTTAGGCCTCCTTCTCTTTAGTTTAGTTAGATCAAAAATAAAATGAAAGCTCCTCTTTCTCTTTTCATGGCTACTTAGCCATTTTTATTTTATGTAATCTTTTTTATTTTATGCAATTTAATACATGCTCTTTCCTTTTCATGTTCATTTACTTTCATGTTGTAGTGTAGATCTCTTCTCTTTTATGAAAGTAGAGTAATTTTTCCTTTCATTTTGCTCTCTTTTTCCTCTTCTTTTTATTCAATGTTGCTTGCTATATTTGTTCATATGATGACAAATATGAGAGGCTAAACCCCTTCAATTTAGGGGTAATGAAGCTCTCTAATTAATGTAGCTTCAACATTTTGTCAATTCATGCTCTCTTTTTGTGCTTAATGATGATGATAGAAGTGGTTTAATGATTTTGTTTAGCTTTGAATTTGATAGTCTATGTTGTTTATAACAAATAGGCTATGCTTAAACAAACAAAACACAAATTGCCTCTTCATCTACATATGATTATGGCAAAGAAGTGATTGTTGAAATTAAAATTTGATGGTCTATGTTTCTAATCAATAGTTAATAGGTCATACTTAAAATAGATTTCATTTTCATTTTCTTTGTCAAGTTTCATGAAAGTTAGTAAGTGTTTTAAGGGGTGTGTTATAGTTTGATGACTTATGTTGGCTAATTAATAGCTCAAATATGTCATACTTATGATAAACACATCGATTAAAACACTAATGACTATAAAAGAGAGATCATGATTTCATGTGTTGAACTACATGATCTAGAGAGTGGATTTATTCTCTAAATTGTCATTTAACTCTCATATTTGCATTTCTTTTCTTTTTGTTAGTGAGTTCATTTTCTCATTTTCTAGCTTAAACACACTCTCGACTTTGGTATAATTTGATTGAGTAGGAAATTTAAATCAATAATTCCCTATGGATCGACTCGTATTCGTCCCGTACTACAAGTGTACGCCGTGCGCTTGCGGTTATTTTTAATTTAAATTCGTTCGACGGTTTTCTAAATTGATAGAATTTCCATCGACGAACAAAGATCCTATAGCCACCTATGGCTTTGTATTAAATATCTATTGGATATGTCGATCCACTTGAGAAAAAAATGGCATTGTCGACGTATTCAGTGGATATTTAAGGCAAGGCTATGGATGGTCGCTCCTATCCAGCCCTATTCTCTACATTAGCAGACAGTATTACCCAATAGTACACTTTGTTAATGTGGGTCTCGGGGTGGGGCGTCACATCTGCCAACTCCGAAAACCACTTTAACAACCGTGCACGCGGTGGAGATTTCGGAATGAAGTAGGATGGTGGTGGCGTTTCCTTTGAGGTAAATACATGGACCCGACTCCCGTGAGTTGGCATAAGATGGCTAAAACAAGAGCGATCAATGGGCTAAGAAGGTAGCATCTTTTATCGGACACATCCCTTCGATATTATACTCTGACTTTTGGATTGATTCGGTGGCCACTTTTGACTTTTTGATTTGGGGGTGTGGCTCGAGGTGGGCGGTAGTTGCGCGCTACGCGTTACCACCGGCCCGAAAGCGTAATTGGCATATCTACCCTGGCATTGCTTTGTGTGCCGTGTCACCTACCCTATCGCGCCTTGTACAAGTTTGTTTTTTCTCCCGCAGCCCGTGTGGTATCCTCTGGTGGCTTCCCGATCAGGAGGGACCATGATACTGGACGGACTACTGGGACTATTATTGTGTTAAGGGGAAATTGGTTAAATCCTTAACGCTATTCAAAAGTAAGTTTATTTTATTATAGATATTATTATAATAGCGAAATATTACTACATAGTAAATAGTTTAACGAACCCTTAGGAGATGTGAATCCCGAGCATCTCTTAAGTTATTGCACTCACGTTCACACTGGATAGGAGATGTCAAATCCCGTAAACATCTCTGACGTCGTTCCACTCATATTATTTACTGTTGATTTAACTTACATAAGATCTTTTAGTTCTGACTCAAGTGTTTTGTCATTTCAAATCACTCGGGTCAGCCTGAGCATTTGAGGATTTGAAAGACCGTATTCTGGAGGACGAAGACGAAGATTTCTAATTATTTACTATAGTATTCCACTACATTCATACTGTTCCGCTGTATTGTTATTGATTATTCTCTGGTATGTGTAACTCTGATATGTATTGTATACGTATAATTGAATATTTTGTAAAACAGCTTCATGAACTGTATATTTGATTATTATATTTTATCGTTCCGCTGCAAGATTCGGTTTTGTTCTTTTTCTTTCTCTGCTTTTTCTTATTTACCCCATAACAATCCGTCCTTTTGTATGGTTTAAGTCTGATGTGTGTGGTTTATCGTCGATTTAAAACTTACAAAAATGCGGGATGTTACATCACACTCAGAAGATGATTTACAAATTTATTACATAAAAATATTCAGGTTTGGAAAACATTTTATTATCATCAAATATTAATTGATTTAAATTGAAATAGCATTACACAATAAAATAAACTTCCATATTATCAGATGAAAATTTACCATTTATTATATTTAAATGGACATAATCCAAATATCAAATTTATATTTCAAAATTAAAATATTTAAAATTTAACAAAAATTCAGTTAATTTCATAAATAAAACTATTAGAAATTTATGGGTCGTTACAACCGGGGGCCACTTATATACGCATGTGTAGTTATTGTTGTCATGGATCCATACCGTTGTTGTTGCTATTTCTAGATTTCATTTATATTGATTTCTAGATTTTGTCGTTTTCCATATGTTCACCGGACTGTTATTGTTGGAGTTATATATATATATATATATATATATATATATAGCCTATGTACTATTCAGAGATTTTCATTTGGTGAATATAATATGTAGTTGTTTGGACCTTACTTGTCCTTTATGGTGTTATGTTGAAGTTTCCATCTTGTTGTTTTGTTGTTGCTTGAGATTTTATACATGGCTTAGCCTTACAGCCTAGCTCCCCGTGGTTGATGGAAACCTTTTATATACGATGTTGTTGATGCCGATGAGATAAGGCATTTATACGTGACTTAATAGTTGTTGTAGTCAATATTGCCTCTTTCCTAAAACCTTCATATAACGTTTTAGTTGTTACCATATCATGTATTATAAGTGGATATACGTTGTTGTTGCTTCTTCTCTATTGAGAAGAATTTTCATCAATTATCCTTATACTTCACCAAACATGTTCTAATCAGTTTATTTAAGCCAGACTGACCCGTGTATTTTATACACTCGGTTTAGACCAAGTTATTTCACGTTAGTCACTTCCTATTGAAGTCCACCTAGTTGCTTCCACTATGGTTCATCTTATCATCTTTTTTGGATGCTTAGTCATGTTTGTGTTATCATCTAGTTTATTTGCGTACTCTGATCTTTATGTATATTCTTTTAAGACATGGTGTATAAATGTGGTCTGTGTAACCACCTATTTATGTATCAATATGTATTGTGCATATGATGTATTTGTATATGTATGTATATGTATCTATTGTTCTATGATCTGTTATACTTGTTATTATTATGTTTTGTTCTGGATAGATCCGTTAGCTGCTATAGTTTTGTATCGAACATTTATTGAGTATGTCGATCCGCATGAGAAAGGTAAAAGAAAAAAACTAGTACAACCAATCGACATATTCAATACTTGTTTAGGACAAAGCTTACGAATGATCGCTCCTAACCAGCCCTATTCTCTACATTAGCAGACAGTATTACACGATAATACTTTCTGTTAGTGTGTGTCTCGGGGTGGGGCATCACGCTATCAGTGGGAAGATGAAGGTAAGGAGAAGAAGAAAATAAAATAGATAAATTCTACTGTCGGGCAGTCCTTCTATTCCTTCCTTTTAAATGTAAAATTTGGATCTGGATAAAAAGGCAAGTTAGAAAAGAAAAATGAACGAGAAAAAGGAAGTTATATGTAAAATTTACTATTGAATCAAAGATAAAGCTGAGGTTTATGGGGAAAAAGAATTACAATGTTCAAATTTTTTATTTTTAATTAAATAAACAAAGTTAAAGAGCAGGAGAAAATTAAAATTCTTGATCTCATATGTATTATTTTCTTTAATAAAAATATAAGATCTATGAATTTTTAATTCTAATAAATATATAACGTTAACTATGTTACAAATGTTATTAACGTATTTAATTGATCATAATTCAACATATGTTACCCATACGTTATTCCCTCTCACTCTATATGTGTGTGTTTGTTTGTGTGTGTAGTTCAAAACCCAATATAAAAATTAATGGACAGTAGAACATCTAAAAGATAAGTTCCATCCAGTAGATAAGGACTTCGTCACTTAAACTGAAGATCGAGGATTTTTTAACACTGATTAGGTACACTCCTCTTATTTTAGTACTTGTATTTCAAAGTTGTTAATAATCTATATGTTGGTCCAAAAATTACAAAGTTGGTCCTCACCTAGAGCTCGAGTGGATTTACTAAATTTATAGTGGCTATCTATTTCATGATTTGTCAGCATGACATATGAAATTATCTAGAAAATATTTGACATAAGGGTACACAACACCCAATTTTCATTAATATTTCAAGTGCGCCAAATGAAGCATCCTTTTCTTCCAAATAACTCTTCAAATTTGTTTCACTTCTAAACTTCAGGCTATTCTTTCTTCTTCATAAACATTTCTCTTTCTTCATAGAAAACCTAATCTCAAATTCGTCTTTCTAATTCTCCGCAAGTAATTATTAGTTCACACGAGTGAGAATAGATTCATTAAGTGAAAGGTAGAAAAAGTAGAGAAAATAACATAAAACACAAAACAAATGATTTAAAAAGTACATCAACTATAAAAAGTTTGATTAAAACTTTTCTTTTCTGAAAGCATACAGACTGCATTGGTTGAAATAACATATCATTTAATACTTTAGTTATTGTTTCACCTAAGAAACATTAATATAATTAAAGATAATAATTGTGACAAACATCATTAAATGTTACCATAAAGTTTTGCTTAGAATAATGAGCTTACAAGTATAGCAATTAACATGTATGTTCTAAATATTGACATCTCTTTTTCGTCTATTACTTGCCAATGATAAGAGAAAAGGTAGTTATATTTGATAATTAGGGTTTTATTTTTTTGTTAAGATTCTTTTTCATTTTCTTAACTAAGTGGCTTGGTTATTGCTCAAGTTTACAAAACTATCAACCGTGGGTTTTGTATTAGGTCTGATCAGTTGACTTTAATAGCATACTAGTTTTGGGGTGTGTGTAAATATATAGTACCTCCTTTAAAAAATTTAGTTGTCTACAATTAGTAAATTCTAATTTTAATTTTCTAATCATGGATAATACTTACTACGTAAACAATACCAATAGATTTAGTAACCAATTAATAATTTTTTGTTAATAATATTTGAATATTTTTTATGCATTTAAGCATAATATATAATAACCTTAGGTTATCATGATAACAAAAAAAATTCCATCTTAAAGTATAGAAAATTATAATTCAGAAAATTGATAATTTATAAAAAATATAACAAAAATATAGCAGAATAATATTAAAGTAATTTAAAATATTTAAACAAAACATAATAAATTTATCTAATTTGGTAATGGAAAATAATTTTTCTAACTTATAATTTGTAAAATAAGCGACTAAAAATCAAATCAACAATTTTAAAATAGAACTTGCATACTGAAATGAACAGGTAAGATATTTTAATTAATAGTGTACAAACATTTTGATACATTTAAACATGCAATATACTTAACTTTGATTAATTTTACTTTTGAAGATATTTCCATCTTAAGAACCAAGAAAAATTGAAGTTAAATAACAAATTTAATATTTTGAAGAAAATTTTCTTATTCTTTAACAAAGAGCACAAAAACATTTTGATGTATTTAGTCATATGGTATATTAAATTTTAACTAATTTTATAGTTTGAAATTAGAAAACAATTTATAGTTTAAAATAGATTTTAACATTAAATAAATAAATTTCAACTTCTTAACTCCAATTAAAATTCTTATGTCAGATGTAAGTCTTTTTTTATCAAAGAAATATTTTTAGAAATCAAGAGGTTAAAATGATTTTAAAAATCGATGATCTAAAGCTTAGAAGTCCACAAATTGTAAATAGGTAATTGACTAATACACATGGAAAACAATACACCTAAATCATATCTATCTATTATATATTATATTATACTAAAGCTCGGTTTGAATTTATGTGCCTTTTTTCTAATTTTTTCAAAATTATTATGTGCTGCCATGTGTCCCACTATTTAATTGTCTTAAACCTTTCTTTTTCTTTTCCTTATTGCTATTATTTTTTAAAAGAAATATGAATAGTCTCATTGACGTTTTTAACTTATCTTCTCATTATACTTCCTCCCTCGGTTAACTGCCGTCCATGGTGAAAGAAGAATGATTCTTTATTTTTTCTAACTTCAAAATCGTACTTTCATTTATTTTCTTCATTCGGTGATAGTTCAATCTCCATTTTTATTCTTACTCTCTTATAATTGTAATGAAGTAGTATGGAAACCCCTTTCTTTCTTTAGTGTCATTGTTGTAAAGCTCATATGACGGTGATATAAGTCATCAAATTGGACATCTACTGAGGAATTTAAAAGAACTTGTAAAATAGGTATGTAATTTGTATTTTGCTCTACTAGTATTTTAATATGTGGCTTCAAAGATGCCTTTAAAAATTTCTTAGGAAGAGGAGTATGGATAAAATATGAAACCCCTATGTTATGAGGTAAATCTTATAATTTTCTGTACTTTCATTATCCTTTCTGTTTATATCAGTGATATTCAATATTAGGCATCATTTATTTAGAAAGTGAAAGAAAATGTTGTAGATTTTGGACACGGAATTAGTATGCAAATTATTCTTTGCTAATTCAACACGTTTAGTAATATGTGTTGGTATTTTATTTTTTATATGATTTTGCTAAATCAACCCAATTCGTAGAGCACTGATAAATCAATTATAAATTACCTGTTTTTATTATTTTATATGTATACAATTTTTGGTAAGTGATTTATTTATTTTTATATTCAAATTTAGTGAAATCTAACAGGTGCCCTAAGAAGACATGTTATGATATTTACTTATCCATGTTGCCCCTTTAATTTCATATGCCAATTATTATAAAAGAATAAAAAAGTTATTGGAAAATATTTTTTGTCTTTTATCGTAAATTAATCAATGCAAAGGGCACATGATAATGGTACCCTTAAATTTAAACAAGATTTTAATAGTGTATTGATTTGAATGTCGTATACTATTACATATTTCATTTTTAAAGTTTATTTTTTAAATTAATTTATAATAACTTCAATTTATTTAAATATTACATTTTCCTATTTCATAAACTTAAATATTTAGAATTAAATGAAAAATAATGCAATAGCACCGATGTGAACTTTGCATGTAATTGTAGGTATCATAAAAGTAGTCATTTTGACCGCAACCCTATGGAATGAACTAATAAAACATTGTAAATCATCATTATTTGATTACTTGCAGCATTCAAATACATATTCATATACATAAATATAATATTAATATCTATACACACACACATATAATATATATACATATAATATAAATATAAACACACACACACACACACATATATATATAACATACACACGAGTACTTTGGCACGTACGATGCACGTGCGCAAGAGGAATTGGTGTTAAAAAATAGCATTTGTAAGATTTTTTTCGATCATACAAATTGATGTTGATGTGTATGTATTTTTTTTTGAACTGGTACTTTATATACAACAAATCATTGGGACAACATATCCCATGTCAAATAAACGTTCGAAAGCAAGTTTCGAACTTGTGACATCCTGCACCAAAGCTGAATCAATTAACCACTTGGACAAAGGTGCTTGTCAATGTTGATGTGTATGTAATGTTGCATGTGTACGCGCATAAATAAATCGTTTTCGAAATATGAACGAGACTAAGTTATTTTAAGAAATAATAAACAGGTAAAGAAAATAACCAACTATTACACCAATATCTAGAGAAATGTAAGAAATAATCAAATTGGTGCTTCTAGTAGTTTGTAACTTAGAAACCATGCATCATCTCTTTTTATAAAAGTAATAAATCACCATACCAATATATAGTGACTTATTCTTTAGATTAACATCATTCTAAAAACCTGTAAGACTTAAACTTATGTAATAATTGTTCTCTTTGCTTTTCGAGGTTAATGCCAACATTAGTAACTTGTAACTAATCTTTAAGAACTAAAGTATATGTAAAATAATTCTCTCCTTCTTGTCTTTGGCTTAAGATCGACATCAGTAATATGTAGATGACAGAGTTAAATATGTTGTAATTTAGTTCAAGTGGAGATGTTATAACTGTTACAGTTAAATTTTGAAAAGCAATCAACAACAACATGCCCTTCTAAAGTAATATGTTCATTTCTTCTTTTGTGAAAATTTATGTATTTTTTTGTTAAGGTCTAGCTTAAAATATAATCCAATGTTTCCTTTTTAATTCTTCCTTCTAATCCAACAGGCAATGAAACAAATAAGGCAATCCCGTAAAAAATTTAACCAACGCCGATTCATTATACTTAGGTTATTGAAGAAGGATATAAAATAAAATTAGTATAAATACTAAATACGGTAGTTGCTTTATTGTAAAAGAGTTCTGATTCTTGAGTTCTTAAGATATAAGGGCTCATATTTATTGTATCGACCCACCGTTCCGTACGCTTTGAGCTAACATTAAATCACACTTGTCCTACACAAATTGTATGAAAAAGCAAACAACTAAGTGAAAAAAGAGGATAGAAGAAGAAACAGAAACAACAATATAGAATCTCACAATCGCAGTGGAACAATATATAATATATAATAATAGATCTTATACAAAGAAACTATAATTGTAATATACATACAATCATCAGAGTACAACAATCAACAATATCAATCTGGACTGTTATAATAACTTGTCCTTACATGAACTGAATGTACAACATAACGCACATAGCGGCAATAGCCAAGTATGTGTAATACGCCTGAGACTCCTCCAGCTTGCCTCCTGAACTCCATAGCATCCTAACCTGGATCTGCAATACTCGATCTGCTCTGAGCATCATAATAAAATAGCCTCCGAGTAAGTCTGGAAAACTAGCATGAGAAAACACACTCAATTTGAATGTAATTTTTTACAGAAATCCTCTTGAAAAACATAGGTATCTCGTAAGACCATGCCATACATAAATACGATGGGTTTTTACCTTACGATAACCAAAACCTTTTATATCAAAATCCACTGATATTATGATAGTGTCTATAGAAAATAAACTATAGAATGACTGAAATGCTTGCATCTCACATTTCAACATAGTTGGATACAATCAAAACCGCATGACACTTATTCGAGAATGGATTCGATACTATGACCAGTTAAGAAACTAGCTCCAATGAGTGCATCTCTAGATCAATGCACCTGGGTCGGACAAGAATATCTTGTACCCTGCTATACAATACCAGCCTACCACTTGACTAGTAGTACCGAATATATCATCACCCCGGTCTCCCGACCTTTATGAGATCTCATGCAAAACTATCCATAAATTAGTAGATCTAGGGTATTTGGAAAGATGACGACATACGCTAATGGGAGCGACCCACTTAGCCATGCTACATGCCATGTTTTAGTCAATTCCCGGTTGATGAGGCTTGAGACTATGTTTACCTTTTTGAATAGCAATCCTGTAATGCCCCACCTCTACGCTCACACTAACCAAGGACACAACGGGGTAATGCCATTGACTAGCTTGAAGAATAAGGCTGTTGAAGAGCGACCATCTGTGTAATTGCTTTGTGCGAGTACCAATATGTCAGAAAACATGACATGCGTTTCATTTCAAGAGGAAATCTGACATATTAGATACAAACTCAAAGCGACTACATAGTGGCTATGTGGTCTTCAGAAACAAATATAAAATAAGTATAACACAACTCAGTCACAGATATTCATATCACTAAGGCAGAAACAGATATGAATATATCACATAGAAGTATACATCAAAGTAGTGGTCATATAAGATCCACTACATCACAAAGGAATATGTATACATCAAGGAGTCTCTATCTCGAATGTATAAAAGCAAAAACTAATAAGCTAAAGTAGTTATCCAAAAGTCAAAAGCTAGTCCCTGCTAAGAAGTCAAGTGGAAGCACCTGTATTTCTATAATGCTTGAGTAAAGAGGATGCTTGCCTAAGCTTCTCTTTGATTTCTAGAATTTGAATTTGAGTTTCCTAATAAACTAGGGCTTAGGAATTTTGACTTCACTTCTTTTCCTTTATTTTTTCTTTTAGGGCTTGAGTATTACGAAATGAGGAGTAGAATGAATGAAGAGGGGTGGAGTGGGATGTATATGGTAAGGGGTTTGGGTTCTCTTAATGGGTTAATGGGCTAGAACACAACCCAAAGCCCAAATGAAAATACCAAATTTATAATCAACTTCAAACATATCGATGTTTATACTAAAAAAGGTTGTAAATGCCATTTTGAACTAAAAGAAAGTGGTCTTGAGTCCTAATTCGACTATTTACAAAACAAGTCACATTTCGGACTTTAAATTCAACGAACGATGCTATATTTAAATAAACCATTTAAATATATAATCGTAAAATATGCGGGCTGTTACAGGCTCTCCTCCTTAAAGAAATTGCATCCTCGCAATACTTAAGAAGAAAATAAAGAGTAACAACGACACAAAGGCATAACAACACAAAAGAAAATTTTCAAGCGAGAGGTTCACCTTAAAGAGCACGAGAGAGTAAGTCCGGATGTGTGTGCTCGATGAATTCTCTAGATTCCTAAAAGCAATCCTTTGGATTTGAGGACCGTTGAACTTTCACAAGCGGAACATCTTTATTTCGAAGGCGTTTAAACTCCATAGCAATGAAATGAATAGGATGTTGCTCATAAGTCAAATTAGGTGAAACTTCATTTTCTTCAATAACACCAGGCTTAGGAATAGAATCAGAATCCCTAAGTCATTTCCATAGTTGAGAGACGTGGAATACGTCATGAATAGCAGAAAATTGAGCCGGTAACAAAAAGCGATAAGCCACAGAACCAATACGTTCGTTGAGACCAATATATCGAGGTGCTAATTTTCTCGATCGACTGAAATGCACAACACCCTTCATAGGTGAAACACAAATGAACACCAATTCTCCATAGAAAATTCTAATTTCCTTCTTTGGTTATCGACATAGGATTTTTGTCTACCTTGAGCTTTACTCATCCTATGATGAATAAGGTCAATTTTTTCTGTGGAGTCACGAATAAAATCTGGACCTAAGACCAGATTCTCACCGACCTCAAACCAACACGAAGAAGATCGACATGGCCTTCCGTAGAGTGCCTTGAAAGGTGCCATACCAATACTAGATTGGAAGCTATTATTATAAGAAAACTCAACAAGAGAAATATGATCTTCCTAACTTCCATCAAAATCAAGAACACATGCACGAAGAAGATCTTCAAGAGTTTGATTCACATGCTCGGTTTGTCCATCGGACCGAAGATGATAAGCGGTGCTAAAATTAAGCTTTGTTTCCAAAGCTTTTTGAATACCCTTCCAAAATCCACTAGCAAATAATGGATCACGATCGCTAACAATAGAAGTAGGAACTCCATGCAATTTAACAATTTCTTTAACATAGAGTTTGGCCAAAAGTGGTACGGTATGATTGGACCAAACGGGAATAAAATGGGAGGATTTTGCAAGTCTATCTACTATCACCCATAGACTGTCATGACCTGAACGAGAACGGGGAAGAGCGTCAACAACATCCATGGAAACTTGATCCCACTTCCAAACTGGAATGTCCAAAGGTTGCAATAACCCACCGGGCCTTTTATGCTCGGCCTTCACGAGTTGGCAAGTCATGCAACACTTAATGAAGTTAGCAATATCAGATTTCATTCCATCCTAATAATAAAGTCGTTTCATGCCTACATGCATTTTACTACTACCGGGATGAATGGTAAATTTAGAACGATGAGAATCTTCTAAAATGTCTTTACGAAGGTCACTAATATTTGGCACGATAAGTCTACTAAATTTTCGAATACCACCACAAGCATCGATTTTAAAGTCTTTCAAACCATCAATATTTATATCCCTACAACTTTGGCTAAGATGAACCAATTCGGGATCACGCTTTTGAGGTTCAAGAATGCGGTCTAAAAGAGATGGATGAGCCTCAAGGCTACATAAAACAAAAGATGAATATGAATCAGATTCACGATCTCGAATTTCACAAGTGGATAAAGTCTCGAGATCATTCCATTCGGATATCATCATGAAAACAACCGCTTGTTGCTTATGACTAAGGGCATCGGCAACATGATTTCCCTTTGCGAGAGTATAAAGAATATCAAGATCATAAGATGCAAGGAATTCAAGCCAACGTTTTTGACGCAAATTAAGTTCCTTTTAAGAAAACAAATACTTCAAACATTTATGATCGGTGTAGAGAACAAATTTCTATCGCAAAAGATAATGACGCCAAATTCTAAGGGTGAAAACAATGGTCGCGAGCTTTAAATCATGAGTGTCATATCTAGTCTTGGCAGACTTTATTTGTCTAGAAGCGTAAGCGATAACACGTTCCCTTTGCATGAGAACGTCTCCCAAACCAACACGACTAGCATCAGTATAAACAATCAAGTCCTAGTTCCCTTCGGGAATCAGAAGAATAGGAGCATCGAAAAGGAGTTCTTTTAGTTTTTGAAAAGCAGCTTCACATTTGTCTGACCAAATGTACTTAACTCCCTTCTTTGTCCAACTATTAAGAGGTATGGAAAATTTAAAAAAGTCTTTTATGAAATGACGGTTATTGCTCGCCAATTCAAGAGAGCTACGAATTTCCATCATACTCTCCAGTCTCTTCCAATTTTGATTCGCCTTAATCTTTGAAAGATCCACAGAAATTCTGGATTCATAAATAATGTCCTAAAAATTACACACGGGATTGCCAGAAGTGGCACTTAGAAAATTTTGCTTTCAACTGATTGCTGCTAAGAGTATCCAACACAATCCAAAGATGTTTTTCATGCTCTTCTTCGGTTTTAGGATAAATAAGAATATCATCAGTAAAGATGAGAACAAATCGATCGAGGAAGTCTTTGAAAACTCGTATCATAAGGTTAACGAAATAAGCTGGAGCATTCGTTAAAGCAAATGGCATAACAAGCCATTCATAAGATCCATAACGAGTACAAAATGATGTCAAAGGAATGCTATCTCTACGATATGAAGTTAATGAAAACCGGTTGCTATGTCTAACTGTGAAAAGACTTTAGCACCGCTAACTTGATCAAATAGATCATCAATCCGAGGTAAAGGATATCTATTCTTGATGGTGAGATCATTAAGCTTGCGGTAGTCAATGCAAAGCCTAAGTGTACCATCAGATTTCTTTCCAAAAATAGCTGAAGCTCCCCATAGTGAGGAATTAGAACGAATAAATTATTTTGTTTCCAATTCGGATATTTGTTTACGCATCTCCTCATTTTCCTTATTGGACATACGATAAGGAGGACGAGTGATAGGTAGAGCTCCAGTGATTAGATTAATTCTAAACTCAATTGCTCGCTTAGGTGGTAATCCTAAAACAGGCTCAAATATATCAGGAAATTCATAGACAATGTGAATGAGGGAAATGACATCTTCCTCGTCATCATTATCGTCATCATGTGGATTTAGAGAATATAAGGATGCCACCAAATTGGAATTTGAATCTTTAAGAACAATAGCAATCTAGTTAACAGATTGAGGACGTCGAAGATGTATAGTCCTCTCGGGAAATAAGATGTGGGCTTCATAATGGTTAAGCCAATCCATTCCCAAAATCATTCCGAAACCTAAGTAGTGCATAACATGCAAATCGGCTCGAAAAGAATAATCACATAAAATAATCTCAACATCATTACAAAAGAAACTGAGTGTTGCGGATCCACCAATCGGATTCGCAATTCTCAATGAAGTCATTAAGCCCATAACATTTAAAGACAAAGTATCAACAAGTTCTTTTGATATAAAAGAGTGAGATGCACCCATATAAAAAATAACTCGAATAGGATGATCGTAAAACATAATAATGCCATCAAGCATAGAATGAGAAATACCTTGACTAAGAGAAGTGTTACTAGGGGCTTGCACAACATTCGTCTTTCCCTCTTTCTTGAGTTGAAGTTTGGGACATGAAGATATAGTGTGACCCAACTTTTGCAATAGCGACAAGTGAGGGGCTTCAGACACTTATTTGCATAATGGTCCGTAGATCCACAACTGTAGCATTCTCCACGATTAGAAGTAGGAGTCTTTGCTACCGAAGTTGCTTGCTTCCCTTTCTTGTTGGGATTAGGGCCTTTGAACCTACTATCGAGTTGCCTCTTCTTGTTGTTGTTGAAGTTCTATTTGGCACCCATAACTTCAACATCACTCTCTTTATCAGCCTCTTCAAGTCAAAGAGCGATATCTACAAGCTGATCAAAAGAAACTTCTAGTTTCATATGTAAAGGCCTTTTGAGGTTCTTATTCAAACCATAGATAAACCTCTGATTTTTCCTAAATGAGGGTATTAATATAATCAACCACATATTTAGAGAGGGATTCAAAAGATGCAATATAATCTGTCAAAGAAGATTCACCTTGAGCAAGGTAAATAAAGCATCGAGTTAAAGTTACTTTTTCAGCTTCCGGCATAAACTTCCACTCGAGCCTTTCTCTGAATTGCTTCTAAGTAAGATCCGCTTCAATAATTTTCGGAATCAGAAGCTCATACCAATCTAATGCTGTCTTCTGGAGCATGCTAGAAGCCACTTGGACTCCATGTAGATCCACAAGATTCATGCGAGAAAAGATGCGATCGCATGTTCTAAGCCAAGCTTGGACTTCTATAATGCTTTCAGAACCCATAAATGGCCTTCCACCCAAATTGGTAATCACTGCATAAGCGTGCGAACCCAGATTTAGGATGAGTATGCTCTGAAATGGATCCGTCGACTTGGGAATTCTTTACAAGATCTAAAAGATGTTGGGCAAATATGAATACACCATCTGGAGGAGTAGCACTGGATTGACCGACGCTGGGACGACCAGGTTTAACCATTTCTCTTCTTTAAGAAAGAAAGAAAGAAAGAAGAGGAAAAAGTTTATTCTTAGAATGAATATCAACAAACTTGATTGATAAACAAGGCATCATAAAAGAAAATAGAATAGAACAACGGGTCCTAAGACTCGAATTAAATCCTAAGGCATAATTCCTAAGAGAGACTTAGGACAATGATCCTTGCTAGATTATTCTACATTGTTTCGAAGTTTGGCCCCGATACCAAGCTATAACGCCCCACCTCTATACTCATACTAGCCAAGTACACTATGGGTTGATGTCGTCGACTAGCATGAAGAATAAGGCCGTTAAAGAGCGACCATCCGTGTAATTGCTTTGTTTAGGTACCAATATGTCAGACAATATGACATGCATTTCATTTCAAGAGGAAAACTGACATATTAAATACAAACTCAAAGCGACTACATGGTGGCTATGTGGCCTTTGAAAACAAATATAAAATAAGCATAACACAAATCAGTCACAGATATTCATATCACTAAGGTAGAAACATATATGAATATATCACATAGAAGTATACATCAAAGTAGTGGTCATACAAGATTCGCTACATCACAAAAGAATAGTTACAAGTGCTAGTCAAAGGAATATGTATACATCAAGGAGTCTCTATTTCGAATGTATAAAAGCAAAAACTACTAAGCTAAAGTAGTTAGCCAGAAGTCAGAAGCCAGTCCCTACTAAGAAGTCAAGTGAAAGCACCTCTAACACCTCGGTCTGATCCGAGTATTATTTGAGAGGAAAAATAATAAACAGATCAGTCTAGCTATAAATATCATTCAAGCTGAGATAGGATAAGAGATATGACAAAAATATATAATAACAATAATGTCATACTATGACCAGTATATATGTGATAACAATGAAAATCATACAATATCTCAAATCTTCTCAAACACCAAAAAAATGTTATATTCTTTAGCTTAATATCCAAATCTCAAATATTGACAAAACATATCAATGCCAATTCGAAATAAATGGTGAAACGCAAATTCCAGAAACCAATAATTAGAAATTTAGAAAACACAAAAGGGGAGGCCTATCACAAACGGCAGCATGAAAATACACCAACACGTGTGTCACAAACGAAACGCTACTCCATGGTGGCTAACCATCAAATTGGAGCTGAGGCTCCACAAACGGCCCGAAGGCCATGGGTCACTACACCACCAATTTTGATCCGAAGCTTCACAAATGAGGTTTTGTCCCCCACGCAGACAAAGAGACATCGTGCATTGCTAATCTAAATCACAAAATGATCACCATTGATTGATAAGTGTAAATTACACTACGCTAGTAAATATATGAGTTTAGCTTCATGTTGCATAACCACTGGCTTAGCTTAAATATTTACAAACAAATTGTAGATTTCCACTCGAAAATTATCGTAAGAGTTCAATCGAACAAGCCTAAAAATTAACCGACGAAGTAAACGCAAGCGTTTCTTACCACTTGTTTTCCTAAGCCGTTTAATTGGATTTATCATACAATGAGGTAAAGGTTTGTATATACTAATGGATTTGAAAACAGTTTTAAAAACGAGCTTTATATTAGTTACGTTGAAATCATTTTGTGGAAGAGTTTGAGTATTTACTACTAGTATAGAAGCCTTTGTATCTTAAAGTGCCAGACCACAGAATTGATTGTAAAAACAATCTATCACAAAAAATTCACATTCGACGACGTGAATCAAAAACCATGAAAATCGATATCAAATCCATCATATGGATATTCCCAAAAATCCAGAAAAGAAATAGTCAAAGTCGATAATAAGTGACAACAACGAACCGGATCAACAAAAACCGATATAAATTGAAAGCTACATAAAAATAGGCAATTTCCACAAATTTAACAGTGTCGGATGTCTAGGGAAACGTCTGGTGGTTTCCCCAAACGTCTGAGCTGAAGGTCTAGAATTTTCTTCCAGATCGCCTAGACTTCTGGGAAGTAACCTCAGACGTCTGAGCTGAAAGGCTGGAATTTTTATTCCATAGCTCCAGACGTCTGAGCATCTTACCAGACGTCTGAGCTGTACCTTAGGGAAAAAATCAGCCTAGGCCATTAATGGCCAAATTTGTTCCGGGGAGATCGGACAAGCAACGGAGGCTAGGGATTTATGCCAAGCGATAACCCAGCCCTATAGGCTCTTCAATATACTCCAAACAACATGTCCAAACATCCGTAGAAGGATTTTCATAGATTTTGACTTCAAAATACCAAAAATTGAAAATTCACCAAACCAATTCAATTCAAAAACAATTGGACATGAAATAGATGTTAGGAATTCATACCTAACAAAAATGAAAGCTATAGACATAGATACGAGTTCAAGAACTCGCCTTTAAAGTCAAAAACAACGAATGAGAAGCTCTAAAACAAAGCAAGACCAATTCTTCTTCAACAAGACCTCAAGAATCTTCAATCTATCATCAAATGAAATGAATTTCCTAAGTTAGGTTAAAGGAATTTTTGAAAATTAAAGAGAGATTGAGATGGAGAAGATGAAGAGGATGCGTACCTAAGCTTCTCTTTGTTTTCTAGAACTTGAATTTGAGTTTCCTAATAAACTAGGGCTTAGGAATTTTGATTTCCCTTCTTTTCCCCCATTTTCTCTTTTAGGGCTTGAGTATTAGGAAATGAGGAGTAGAATGAATGAAGAGGAGAGGAGTGGGGTGGGATGTATATGGTAAGTGGTTTAGGTTCTGTTATTGGGTTAGTTGGCTAGAACACAACCCAAAGCCCAAATGAAAATACTGAAATCCTAATCAACTCCAAACATATCGATGTTTATACTCAGAAAGGTTGTACACACCATTTTGAACTCGCTGAAAGTGGTCTCGAGTCCTAATTCGTCTGTTTACAAAAAGTCACATTTTGGACTTTAATTTCAACGAACGTTGCTATATTTAAAATAAATCATTTAAATATATAATCGTAAAATACGCGGGTTGTTACAAATCCCACTTGGAATGCTAGCATTACCTTCCAGGCAATGACATAATGATAGCATTCATCCATATAAGTTGTCCTGGGTTTGAACAAACCGAATCTCCTTCATGATCACTATCTCCGTTATCTTTAAGATATAGCAATTCGTAACGCACAATCGTATCGAAGCGGTTTATAGATAATTAAATCTGATCCCGATCACTTCGAAATGATTAACTAATTTGGCTAGATTAGATAATCGGTTATTTAACTATCAATCGCACACAAAAGTAGTCACTAGGCCCATAATATAATCTTTCAAAAACATTCATTTCAAAATATCTTTATAAAGATATATATATTCAAATCCCTTCCAGTATTCCAACATTTGAAAACTGATTTCAAATACATAACCATAATAGGATATTTTTAAACCATTTCAACACTTATTTTTTTTTTCAAATTCAATTTATAACACTTAGAAAAATATTTCTATATAATTCATTTCCAAGCTAAAATATCTCCAAAATATTTCGTTCCAATACTTAGGAAAATATTATAAGCTTATTTCACAAAATCATTTCCAATGTCCATACTTAGAAATATTACGTACTCATCTCATACATCTCTGGAAATTTTATTAATTCCCTTAACATTTTTCAAAAAATTATGATTATACAAATTTATAATCCGACTAACCATTTATAATCTCTCTAATGAATTTAGATTCATTTCCTAAGTTCCCGTATCTAAACATTTTGGAAATTCTCTTAAATTTCCAGAATTCCTTTATAAGATTCCACTTATCATATTTCATTCGAAAATTAAACCTGGTTTACAATACCTTGAGAGGATTCATAAATAAATTTCTAACACTTACCTTTGAAGTCTTATATATAAAAGTAATAAGTATATCTAAAGAATGATAATTTATTTCAAAAATATTTTTTAGTAACTATTTAAAACATCAAAACCCTTTTAAATAAACATCGATAACGCATTCCAAATGCATTTTTATATAAAACTAATCCATTTACAAAGCCAGTCATAAAATTCTAATTTATTTTCAACTACTTTTAAATATTGAAAAAACCTAATTTATAAAATATTTCGATACTACAAACATTTTTAAATTACATAGCCAAATAAATAAAAATTTCCTTTTAAACAAACTTAACCTCTAATTTATTTTTTTAAATTCCAACATAAACAATTTCAATTTATAAACCACTTTTGATTTATCATAAATCGATTACATTTCCAATTTCATAACCGTTCTCACATTTCAAAAATAGAATCCGTTTTTTCTTTCAATAACTGATCTTCACCTCTCGTTATAAATATTCACCCTGTGAATTTATATTTCCCATTTGTCAAATGATAATCATTTCATTTTATTTATGAACATCATTTATCAATTACTAACTCATTCGAGATTCATTTACTTTATAAAATATACCCATTTATAAAATTTCATTTATAAATTCATTCCTTTATAAATTCCAATATATTTTCCAAAACTATTTTAAATCTCAATTTCAACTCCTTTTCCATATTTTCAGAAATATCACTTAAAACTCATTATAAAATTTTTATCCATCAATTAAAAATCTCGTTTTAAAATCCCTTCGGAAATAGTTAAGTAAAAATCCCAAAATCATGTCATTTATTTTATACAATCTACTTCTTTTAGATAATCCCAGATTTCTCCAGGAACACTGATTATTTTAAAAATCATTTTTAATTCCCTTTTAAAACTCAAAAATATCACTTATAATATTCCAAAAATATTTTTTTTAATATAATTCAAATTCATCCTTTAAAATAATCCAAATTTATATATAAATATTTTTATTTCCAAAATCACCTTTTAAATCATTTTAAGATTCAAAAATATTATTTATGGTATTTAAATATCAAAATTAGGGCCAGTGCTCCTATAGCATCCAATATATCAATCCACACAACAAACCATAATAGATTATTCAATCACATCATATATCACTATATATAAAAAAAATCAATATATTTTTGAGGAATTCGTTGGATCCCTCCAACCTGTTTCCCTGCATCCAAGATGTTATATAACATAAAATACCAATCCCGCTTCAAAATGGGATATTGAGGTAATATAGGGTCATCCGCTATTATGCCGGGACATACTGTCTCATCTGCTCCAATAGAATATATCCAACTACTAATATATACTAATATATATAATATAACATCCAACTGATAATAATAATTTATCAATTCATCCAATCAACCAATAATTAATTTCTAACACTTTAAAATAAACTAGTTATCCAAATGAGTGAGATTTACTCACCTTGATTTTTAAATTCCAAGAGTCCAAATTTTCAATTAAATCGAGCAACATTTGATTTAATTTAAAATTCCAGCTGACTCCGAAAAATTCCAAACCAATTTTATTGTGAAGCTCCCGTCATCAAAATTGCAACGCAACTTGTTTTGTCCAATTTCGACCTCCTATGGAAAAGTTATGCAGTTTATGAGATTACATAAATTTAATAATTTAATTTACAATTTTCTTTTTATTATTAAACTTTGCTGCACAATCCTGGTCGTAGATCTTGCCATCAGGAAATTAGGGCCGTGCTTTCCTTTCTCCTTCGTGCACAACCTAGGCTACACGAAAACCCAACACGTGCGTTCGATCTCTGACGGTCGCTTCGTCCACACACCGTCATACCACGATCAACAACCACCATTCGAACTAGCACCACTGCCCCAAATCCGGTCAAGCTCGACTTCATCCCCACCTCGAAAATCAGTTACGAATTGGCCATGAACAGGATGAGATCCCGGCCTCCACGTCACTCTAGTTTAGATCAAGACCATTGGATATGCAGTACTCGACAAGCTCTACGACTTTCACGGTAGAAGTTTTTTCTAATTGTTGATGGATTGAAAGAAAAATGAGGGAGAAGTTTCAAACGTTACTAGCCATCGAATTCTAATGGCGGCTATGACCTATTAGGGTTAAGGTTTGGGGTATGAATGTCCTATTTATAGGAAACCAATAAACACTATTCACCCCAAAAAATTTCGAACTCCAAATGAAGTGTGCCACCTAGCGTCTATAATTTTATACCCCTATTCCGAACGTAGTGGAACAAGTTTTGAAACCTAGTTTGATCGTATGGAGAAGATTGTTTTTTGAACCCAATTGTTATATTAAATTTAGATACTAATTTCAATGTGTTTCTACCCCGTATGACCAAACAGTAACTCCAAATGCTACGAAATTGGAAATTCGACAATAATACACTATTACGGATCCAATGGAACTAGTTTCGTCAAATTCCAAGACTGTGCCTCAGAACGCTATTTCACTTGTTGATTAAAACGAGTTATTTTCAAAATAGAGTAAATCACTTTTAAATCCAATTTAGAAGTTTTTATTACCTTCATTCTTATTAATATAAATTTAATAAGCCACTAAAATTATTTTTATTCTAATAAAAATCCGGGATTCAATTATTTAAACGATTTCAATTATTAATCTCACCAATTGAATTATCCAATAAATCGCTATTATTGAAATTCAAGTTATTTAATCTATAAAATTAGCTTTTCAATATTTAAAATTAATTAAATATATCAATTTCAAATAACCCAAAATTTTGGGTTGTTATGTTCTTCCCCCTTAAAAGAATTTCGTCCTCGAAATTGCTAAGGTAGGACGAACAATCCAAACCCATTACATTCTAAAAACATACTTAGTTAACTTGCTATTTCACATTTCTAAATCCTTTAGTTTCAACCAAAATATTTAGTTTCCACTTCTAATTTAAAATCCTTTATTTTAATCATAATTCGAAATAAAATTTTAGTTAACAAACATTTTCCCCAAAAAGATTCGAAAATTTTCTAACACCCTAAATTTTCAAAATATTTCGGCAGAATCTCCCTTGTATGGAGAACCTTTTGCAATATCGCAAATATAATAAAAGATATACATCGGCCCTTATGGCCGGAAAAATAAAATATATATCCATATTTTATTTTTTGCACGCTAAATTCTTAAGCGTACCTTATTTTAGCGTTATTAAGTAAGTTTGCTCAATTTATATGCACTTTCGCAACCAAAATCAAGCCCAATAGTCTCCATGCACCTGTATTTTCTTAATAAACATGTAAATTTCATAATTTATGAAATTAAATGACCTCACATTCATATTATATAATTAAACACATAGATTGCATAAACCAACAGGTTATCTAGGCATTTAAAAACAATTGTAAGGTTCCAACACTAACTTACACATTTAATCAATTTATATACCATCCATGCATTTCAAATGATTCACAAACAATTGACTAGCATTCAATTCATATTTACACATACTATATTCATATTTATTACAAATTGATTCTAATCAATTTATCCACTTTTCATTTGTTCACAAAGTCTTATTCACTTCATTTTACATTCAACAACAGTCCAATCCATGCCAATTTATTTATGAATCATTTCATAAAATTAATATTAAGGTGTATTATGACCTTTTATACATCACTTACATACGTTTCCACTTCAAAATTTAATTCCATACTCAATTTCATTTACATAACATGTCATAACCATATTCAGTTTATTTACACTTAAATTGAAATTTTTTATAACTTAAGTTACCACCATTTCAATCCATTACTGCTTTGTTCCACAACATTTCAAAATATGTTTAATTCGCTTACATATAGGTCGAATTCAATATATAACTCAAGTTTCACTTCCAATATTCAATTTACTAAGTAATTCTCTAATTAGTTTTCTTCCAATTTACTTAACTATGTTAAGTTTCATTTCCAAAAATTCTTTATTTAGCTTAACTTACGTTGAGTCCTATTTTATGATTCAAGCCACCTTCATTTCATTAAAATTTAAATCCCATTTTGATTTAACTGTTTCATCTCATCTTTACTAGAGTTTTAGCATAAAAATTTCATACATGCACTTCTGATTATTATTATTTACAACATAAGTCCATATTTTTATTTTTATTAGCTAATATTTCAACCACATTTTTTTCATTATACTTAAGTCGAATTCTTTTGACACTTGAATTCTCATTCACCCTATCACAAATCAGGTCTGATTTCAACTCAATATTCAATTAACTGTTATATTTATTTAATTAGTTCACTTCCATTTATAATTCAAAATCTAATTTTTATTTCAAAAATCACTTCAATTGGTTAGCTTGAGTATAAATCCATTTTACAATTCAAATTTGGATTTCCATTTCTTCGCAAAATGTCCAACCATTTTTAATTTTGGTTTTTCTATTCCACTTTTACAATTTATAAGTTACACAACTTATTTTTCACAATTATATAAATTCTATACTTGAGTTGATTCCATTCAAACTTATAAATTATAGTTATATAATCATTTCACAAATCAAATTTTATATTTAACTGAATTTGTTATTGTATCAAATCCAAATCCATTTTTATTTCTTAGCTTAAATTAAATCTTAACTCATTCAATCCATTTAAACTTACTCAAGTTAAATTTTAATTCCAAAATTCAATTTTCACACTTTCTTCCCTTAGTAATATCATTCATAACTTATACGTTCAAAAAGTTATTTCCTGATATTTTTCTAAAATATTTAAATAAGGTTTCCAGAATTCAAACGCCCGATATTTTTTTTGAATCATTTTGAAATCATATAAATATATAGCTCTCTTGGTTTAATAAACCATCCCTTTGGAATTTTCAAAATCAACTTGGTTTTATCCAAAACAAATTCCCTAGTAATTTCTAAAACATCCCTTGTTTTTCAACAAAAATCTCCATATTAAACCCCCATGTCCATCACTTAGAAACTCGAAAATAAACACCCTTGATGTCGCAATCATCATTAGAATTATTTTCTAGCGACTGAAGTGAGTTCAGTGCTATAACACATTCAAAATAAATTTAAAACCACTTTTATCCCAAAAATATTTCCAGAATAATACCATTTTTCCTTTCACAACACTTAAGAAAATATTTTCAAAACTTTTCGGGACTTAAATCTCCAAACTCTGGTTTTATTAATTTTTAGTTTAACTTGTTTCTATAAATCATATTTATAAAATTTCTATTTGGTTATGTGAACCATTTCAATTTTATAATCTTATTTGGGTTTTAATAGTAACAATCAAACATACCAACCATATATACTGTAATAATTTTGGGTAATAATTCCTTTTATATCGAAATATAGTTGGGTAAATCTTTTTCATTTACCCACTTTAAAACCATACGGTGTCGGTTTACCGTGTTTAAGTGTTTAGAAACTCCTATCGATTTCGTGGCATCCCACTATTCGAACAGATTTCATATTCCACTCAACATACAAATCAATACAATGTAAAATAATTCATATTCACTAACAAATACGTGCTCATATCTAATAATACACTCAAACTCATTCTAGGGTACTATTGAGCCTATCTCTGGTGAGTAATCCCCACCAAAGCCAAGGTTCTCTCTTAACCTTCAGCTTCGAAACCAAATGTAGCGACCTGCCATTTCGTACACTTTGAGCTGATATTAAATCACACTTGTCCAACAAAAATTGTACGAATAGGTGAATAACTAAGAGAAAGAAGAAGATAGAAGAAGAAACAGAAACAACAATACAGAATCTCACAGTCACAGTGGAACAAATATAATATATAATAACAGATCTTTATACAAAGAAACTATAACTGTAATATACATACAATCATCAGAGTACTACAATCAACAATATCAATCTGGATAGTTATAATAACTTGTCCTCACATGAACTGAATATAAATCATAACGCACACATGTAATACGCCTGAGATTTCTCCAACTCGTCTCTTGAGCACCATTGCATCCTAACCTAGATTTGTAATACTCGGTCTGAGCCGAGCATTATAATAAAATAACACTCGAGTCAGTCTGGAAAACCATCATAAGAAAACACACTCAATTTGAATTTAATTATTTTCTTAAATCCTTTTGGAAAAAAAGGTATCTCGTATGACCACGCCACACATAAATACAATGGGTTTTTACCTTATGATAACAGAAATCTTTTATATCAAAACACTCTGCTATTATAACAGTGTCTATAGAAAATAAACTATAAAATATCTGAAATGCTTGCATCTCACATTTCAACAAAGTTGGATACAATCAAAACCATACGACACTTATTGGATAGTGGATTCCATACTATGACCAGGTAAGGAACTACCTTTGATGAGTGCATCTACAGATTAATTCACCTAGGTCTGACAAAAACATCTTGCACCCTGCCACACTGAATCGGCCTACCACTTGACTAGTAGTACCGAATATGTCATCCTCTCAGTCATCCAACCTTTATGAGATCTTATGCACAACCAACCCATAAATATGTAGATGTAAGGTGTCTAGAAAGATGATGACATACCCTAATGGGAGCGACACACTTAGCCTTGTTACATGCCCTTTTTTACTCATCTTGGTTGATGAGGCTTGAGGCTTGGTTTATCTTTTTGAATAGCGATCGCACTTGGAATGCTAATACTGCATTCCAGGCAACAAATCGATGATAGTATTCATCCATACAAGTTGTCTTGGTTTTGAAAAAACCAAATCTACTTCAAGATCACCATCTTCATTGTCTTTGAGATATCACAGTTCGTAACACACAAATTGGATCAAAGTGATTTTCAGATAATTAAATCTGATCCCAGTCTCTTGGAAATGGTTAACGAATTTGGCCAGATTTGCTAGTCGGTTATTTAACTTCCAGTCACACACATAAGCAGTCACAATGCCCATATTATAATCTTTCAAAAACATTCATTTCAAAATATCTTTACAAATATATATATATATATATATATATATATATATATATATATATATATATATTCAAGTCTCTTCCAGTACTCCAATATTTGAAAATAAATTTCAAATACTTATCCATAACAGAATATTCTTAAACAATTTCAACACTTAGAAATTTTTCCTATTTCAATTTATAACACTTAGAAAACTATTTCTATATAATTCATTTTGTCGCTAAAAAATCTCCAAAATATTCATTCCAATACTTAGGAAAATATTATAAGCCTGTTTCCCAAAATCATTTCCAGTATCCATACTTAGGAATATTCTGTACTCATCTCATACGTCCCCGGAAATTTTATTAATTCCCCTAATAATTTTAAAAAAATTAACGATTTTACTTATTTATAATCCAACTAACCATTTATAGTTTCTTTAATGAATTCAGATTCATTTCCTAAGTTCTTCTATCTAAACATTTTGCAAATTCTCTTAAATTACCAGAATTCCTTTACAAGATTCCTCTTATCAAATTTCATTTGAAAATTAAACCTGGTTTACAATCCTCGAGAGGATTCATAAATAAATTTAAAATACTTAACTTTTAAATCCTATATATAAAAATAATAAGTATATTTAAAGAATGATAATTTATTTCCAAAACATTTTTTAATATTTGTTTAAAACATCAAAACCCTTTTAAATAAAAATCGATAGTGCATTCCAAATTCATTTTTTAATATTTATTTAAAACATCAAAACCCTTTTAAATAAAAATCGATAGTGCATTCCAAATTCATTTTTAAATAAAACTAATCAATTTACAAAGCCTATTATAAAAATTTAATTTATTTTCAACTACTATTAAATATTGAAATAACCGATTTTGTGAAATATTTCTATACTACAATAGTTTTAAATTACATAGCTAGATAAAAAAAATTCCCTTTTAAACAAACTTAACTTCTCAATAAATTTTTTAAAATTCTAATATAACCAATTTCAATTATAAATCCCACTTGACTTACCACAAATCGATTACACTTCAAATTTCATAACGATTCTCACATTTCAAAAATAGAATCCACTATTTCTTTCAATAACCGATCTTCACCACTCGTTATAAATTCACCCTGTAAATTTATATTTCCCATTTATCAAATGATAATGATTTCATTTGATTTATAAACATCGTTTATAAATTACAAACTCATTCAAGCTTCGCTTGTCTTATAAAATAATCCCATTTATAAAATTTCATTAGAAATCCATCCCTTTATAAATTCAATTATATTTTCTAGGACTGTTTTAAATATCGATGTCAACTCCTTTTTCATGTTTTTAGAAATATCACATATAATTCTGTATACAAATTTTTATCCATCACTTAAAAATCTCTATTTAAAATCCTTTAGGAAACAGTTAAGTAAAAATCCCAAAATCAAGTCATTTGTTTTATATAATCAATTTCTTTTAGATAATCTCATATTTCACCGAAAATACTGATTATTTCAAAACCGTTTTAGTTCCCTTTTAAAACTCAAAAATATCACTTTATTACAAAAATAAATAATTTATTAAATTCTAATTAATTCCTTTAAAATAATCCAAATTTCCATATAAATATTTTTATTTCCAAAATCACCTTTTAATTCTTTTTAAGATTCAAAAATATTATTTATGTATTTAAATACCAAATTTAGGGCCATTGCTACTATAGCGTCCAATATATCAATTCACACAACAAGCCGTAACAGATTATTCAATCACATCATATATATATATATATATATATAATGTGGTTAATATATTTTTAAGGAATCTAGTTGGATCCCTCCATCCTGTTTCCCTGCATCTACAGATGTTATATAACATAAAATAACAATCCCACTTCGAGATAGGATATCGCGGTAATATTAGGTCATCCACTATTATGTGGGGCGCATAGTGTCTCATATGCTCCAATCGGCAAGAAATATATCCAACTACTAATATATATATATATTAATATATATAATATAACATCCCACTAATAATAATAATTTATTAATTCATTCAACCAACCAATAATTAATTTTTAACACTTTAAAATAAGCTAGTTATCCAAATAAGTGAGATTTACTCACCCTGATTTTTAATTGCCAAGTGTTCAGATTTTGAATTAAATCGAACAACATTCGATTTAGTCTAAAATTTCAACTGACTAAAATTCCAAACCAATTTAAATGTGAAACTTTCATCATCACGATCGCAACACAACTTGGTTCGTCTAATTTTTACCTCGTATGGAAAAGTTATGCGGTTTATAAGATTACATGAATTTAATAATATAATTTACATTTTTCTTTTTGTTATCATACCTTCCTGCACAATCCTGGCTGTAGGTCTTGCCATCAGGAAATCAAGGTCATGCTTTCCTTTCTCCTTCGTATGCGACCCAGTCTATAAGAAAATCCAACATGCGTGTTCGATCTCTGATGGTCGCTTCATCCACATGTTGCTGTATCACGATCAACCACCACCATTCGAACGCCCTCCACTTCTAGAACCAACGCCCTAGATCCGATCAATCTTGGCCTCATCCCTACTTCGAAAATTGCACACAAACTGGCCACGAACAGGACGAGATCCCAGCCTCCACGTCGCTCCGTTTTAGACCACCACCGTTGGATCTATAGTACTCGACAAGCTCTATGACTTTCACATTGGAAGTTTCTTCTAATTGTTGATGGATTGAAAGAAAATAAAGGGAGAACTTTCGATCATTGCTAGCCATCGAATTCTAATGGCGACTGTGACCTATTAAGGCTAGGTTTTGGGGTATGAAGGTTCAATTTATAGGCAACCGGTAGACATTATTCACCTGAAAAATTTCTGAACTCCAAATAAAGCGTGTCGCTAGGTGTTTGTAATGCTTTACTCCTATTCCGAACACAATGGAACAAATTTTGGAACCAAATTCGATAGTATGGAGAAGATAGCTTTTTGAACATTGTTATTATATTAAATTTTTGATATTAATTTCAATGTGTTTCTATCTTGCATGACCAAACGATAACTCCAAACGCTACGGAATTTGAAATCCTATAATAATACACTATTACGAATGAGATGGAACAAGTTTCGTCGAATTCCGAGACTGTGCCCCGGAAGGCTATTTTCGCTCGTTGATTAAAACGAGTTATTTTCAAAATCAAGTAAATAATTTTAAACCCAATTTAAAAGTTTTGTTTACCTTCATTCTTATTAACATAAATTTAATAAGCCTCTAAAATTATATTTATTCAAATAAAAATCCCAGTTTTAATTATCTAAACGATTTCAATTATTAATTTTCACCAATTAAATTATCTAATAAATCACTATTATTGAAATTCAAATTATTTAATCAATAAAATTAACTTTTCAATGTTTTAAATTAATTAAATATCCCTATTTCATATAACCAAAAATTCTGGATCGTTGCATTTATTACAAATCAAAATAGAATATACTCATAAACAAATTTGGTTATAACTAACTAGGAAGTTATACAAAATTGGTACAAATGATTGGGGTTTGAGTTCGGTAGTGGACTATAATTTTTACTTTAAAATTTGTCTATAACCTAGATTATAATTTTGTTTGTGGACTTAAACAACCAAATCTTTGAGCGGGCCTCTATAGAAGTTTCGAAAAATGCCTACTCAACCAAGAATATACCATATGCACTCAAATGATAATCAACTTTAATATTGCAGAATTTCAAGCAAAGAACCTGTGGCATAACATAGTCTATTGTTTTTTAGCCAGTTAAGTAATTTCTTACAAATATATATTAATATAGATATTACTCAATTTCCAAAATCAAGAGACATTTGACAACCGATAAATAATTTACATGTAAGTATTCTTGGAGCATGAATTGAATTTAAAAGATTATAAACACAATTTACATAAGTAGAAATTTCAAATACACTGATTTTTGATATGCTGCTTTGATCATGAAGATTTATAAATATTTTTTCTTTTATAATAAAGAATTTCTTTTCATGCTAACGTAGAGGCAGACTGTAAAAAAATGATATATGTTTAATAATGCTATTAAGCCTAGACACAAAAATTTCCATTGCCATGCATACCGCATGCTTTGACTGCACATCAAGCAAACCTTATAATGTGTCTATTCCTTTGATCGGGAATCTACTTATATGTTAAAAGAACCTACTCCTTTTTAGCATTCGTATATAAAGTTACATTAAAGTATGAAACTATATGCAAGGACCAACAACATACTGTAAAAGGATCAAAATCATACCATAAAGACCATATGTTTACACTTTAAAAAGGGTCAAAATCATACCAAAAATAGTTCAGTTCTTAAACTTTGTGAAAAATGTGTTACGTTAAGTGTATGTTATGTTCCGCGGTAAAATATATGTTCATATAAGAAGAAACCAGAAACTCGTTTGTGATTTCCTTGCGCAAAAGCTCTTATGAACCGTTTTCTTCTTCCTTCAAAAGCTATAGAACCCTCCAAACTTTTACTATATTATGCAGCATCTATCCAAAACCTGTAAATCATCGTTAAAACTATCAATTGCCAGCTTGTTAGAGAACCACATATTATCACAAAGCCAATTGATGATGTGAAGGGAGGTCTCTTAGTATTTATGCATGATTTATATTGTAAATTGTCCGATGTGGAACAAATCTCAACACGTCCCCGCTCGTGTGGCGTATCATCAGCCAAACACGTGGACATTCATTGAGGGTGACGTGTGATACAATTAAACCCGCTCTGATACCATGTTAGAAAACCACATATTATCACAAAACCAATTGATGATGTGAAGGGATGTCTCTTAGTATTTATGCATGATTTATATTGTAAATTGTCCGATGTGGACTAATCTCAACACAGCTAAAAACCATAACTAAAATATAAATATGATGCCTTATTGAAGTCATTGTACAAACCATACTAGAGACGATAGTGGTGATGCTTAAGACTGTTGAATATGTTTTGCATGAGAAGAAAATTCATTATAAAGAACATAAGCACCTGACCAACACAAAAAACTATTGCTTCGGGACTCCGATAGAGCCTACAAAAAAATGACATTGGTATTGATCGAGTTTTTGGGATTCACAGCATTGGTTGAGTGGTAATCCTGAAAACAAAATGATGATGCTAATCTAATCATAACTCGAACAACTGACATTTTGATTTGCTCAAACCATATTACATATTATTAAAAGAGAAAAACATAGATTAATATTAACTACTTTACCATGGTTTTAGTAAAAAGGGCCAAACTAATGAGCTAAAAAAGTAATTGTATAGAAAACAACCTAAAGTTATAATTTTGTTTTAAACTAGATTCTTAAAAAATATCAAAGTCAAATGACAATTTTGTCAATTCATCAAACACTATTATTGGAGTTGACGTTGTCATTCTGATTATGTGAGATTCTTATCTAGAATTGACATCTAAAATTTACATTTCATCAATATGATCTAGAGTGAAAAAGTATTTGGTCCGACCCATTGATTCTTTGGCCATCTTAGATATTTTATTCTTCAATGTTAACTTTCAGTTGCCGCTCTCAAGATCTTCAAACTAGGGTACATAATCATGATTGATGTTATAAATTTTTCTCAAGATTGAAGTGGAATGCTTGAATGTAACTAAGGTGTCCCAAAAATGTATACCAACACATATGCCTTTTACAATTCCAAACTTTAATTCTGCTACCGTTTCCTACAAAATATAGTAGGTAGAACATTAGTCATTTACTAATTTAGATCCAATAAATGCAATGATTAAAATAAGCATTCCTGAAGGCACTTTTCTAATCACCGTACTTTAAAATCAGTCAATCTTTCACAAACCATCAATGCAAAAGGAAATATTTTAGAAGGAATTGAAAATTATAGGTATCTAATAGATGACATTTGAAATATTAAAACTATATATTTCTTATCATTCTATCACCTTAAGCATATTTAACATCGAAACTAAAGTTATTGTAGGACATTTATAAGAAAAGCGAAAAGTATGCTAAACTTATTTATCAGGAAAGCCAAATATGACCAATCATTTCATCAATAGGAAAAATATTATTGTCAAGTGTTACATCGATTTAATATGTAGTATGTAATTTACATAATATAGATTCCTCTAAGCTCAAAATGTAAAAGTAAATCAAAAATGGAATGTTATTTCAAAGTTATATGTCAATGCGCCACAAAAATACTTATTTCCCTAACATTGTGAAATAAATGCATACTTTTATCCTCAAAAATCTAAATTATATCCACTCCCATAATTAAGCTACAATTAAGCTTTTAAGTTTTAATTACATAACCATGAGCATATAGTTTGCTGAAAATGTTAATAAATGGAGTTTACATTATTAATAAAGCTAAAATCAATAATAGATTCATTCTTCATTTTTATGCTTCAATGAAATTCATCCGTAGACACTCAAAAAAAATTTGTTTGGAAAAATATATTTAAATCATGGCTAAAAATTAAATCACTTGAAGATTCCATAGTTGAGGCATAAGATACATCAGGAAAAAAATTAATACAAGGTTGTAAGTAGAATTTGGGATCTTTGTTTGTAGAAATGTGCATGCTAATTTCTAGATTTACATGTACATATTATATTATGAATTTATATAAGAGAAAATTCAATTACTCCTTGATAAATAATGGACTTCAAAATACTAAATATCCATTTATACCTCTAATAGTTGAGTATACCGTCTACAAAATATCAAATATGTGTATATAAAGCACACACATGAGTATGTTGAATTCTTATAAATTAGACAAATTGAATATACATTATTTTTTAACTACACAATAGTAAAGAAACTTGTGGTTTTGCATGATGTGTTAGTTACTTTATGGTATAAGAATAATCTTAGCTCTTTGACAAGCACCATTGTCCAAGTGGTTAAGTGATTCTGCTTTGGTGCGAGAGGTCACAAGTTTGAAACTTGCGTAGCATGATTCAAATGTTTATTAACATGTGATATGTTCTCCTAGTGTCATGTTGTATATAAAGTAACATTTCAAAAAAAAATCTTAGCATGGAGATAACAACTATATAAAATAACAACAATAACATATACACTCATTTATGATAATAAATAAAAGTTAGTGTACTGTATTTTATTTAAATATGTTACTATAAGCAAGGAAATTGAGAATAAATACAAATTGAATCAAATTTAATGTAAAATATGAATTAACTTACCCTCAATAACGACAATTATAGTGCTCTTTTTCTTTAAAGAACACCAAGCTTCTTCCAGCAAGTAGGTCATACACAACATAAAAATTCATGCACATTTAATGTGTTATGTTTTATTTTGAAATTTTACTATAAGCAGGGTAATTGAAAATAAATGAAAATGGAACCAAATTAAAAGTAAAGAATTAACTTACCCCTTATAACAATTTTTGCAATGCTTCTTTTTCTAAAACGACACTCTTATTCTAGTAAGTAGTTCAGAAGTAACATAACGAAGCAGTACTTATCATTGTTAATGGTAAGCATACTGTTGTTTTTAGAGTAAAAAAACAAAGCAAATGAATAGCTTATTAGAAATTATTTAGAGATCAGAAACTTTGAAGCTCACAAATTGGACTCCTCTTTTGCAAAATGATATTATTTGAAGAATAAATATGTTGTTGATAATAACTTTATATTTTTCAATATGAAATATTCGTTTTATACCCTGAGTATTTTTGGAATGTAACATAACATTAATGTAAATGGTGTTAGTAGAGTTAAAAAATTAAAGCATCTGAATATATTTTTAATTAGAGAACTTTAGGCTTCTAGATTTATGGTAAATGAATAATAAAATTTTATCAATATAAAAGATAGCATCTCATGAAATATGAATCATAATAGATAGCATTAGGTTCCATCAATAGATTAGTAAATTAAATAATATCTTAGAAGTTAGATTAGATCGAGCTTATTATAGATCTCCACATTTTTATAGATAATAAAAATTAGCTTAAGGCAATCATATCATCAATCACATTTTGTCTGATTGTTTAACCTGCCTTATCTGTATTTAAACAACAGAAGAACCAATTCAGTAATTGTTTCACTTAAATTTGCACTTTGTATTTCATGTGGATTCTATGTTTTCTCTACCGAAAAGTAATCATATTTCACAAATTAATTAAAATAATCAATTAAACATGTCAGTAGATTTCTATTCTATAATAAAAATCAATTAAATTTTCTTCCTTATTTTTATGTTGATTCAAGCTCAAATTGTCGACGGCTATTCTTATAAATTTGCACTGCAAAACAAAACCACCAACTATCTTGCGTAGTATAAATAATATATCACATGACTATTAAAATTTAACATTAATTTTTGAACAAGATAAGGTTACATCATCACTATGACTAATACACATGATTTACCTTAAATTGACAGTGCTTGCACTAACATTACTTTCACTATTTCATGTTCATCTTTCATAATATAGTTAGAGATTAAAAAGGTTATGTAGAAGTACAAATTAATTAAAAACATTACCTTATGAGTAGTGCTCTATTGTGATGACTCACATTTCGGAAGGTTTAAATTGTCAATAATCCACACATATCCAACTTAAAAAATCCAGAATATAGATAATCAGTGGGGCTAATTAAGAAAAGAAGAAAACAAACACATAATCTCACAGTAGAATAATAAAATATAATTATCAAATAAACAGTTCATGAAGCTGTTTCTACAATACATTTGATTATAATATTTAAAACATTTATCAGAGTTATGAATACATTAGGAATAAATAAAGTGCATAAGCAGACACACATGATGTAGGAATACTAATAGTAATAATATACCAAATCTTCGTCTTCCTCCTCTGGAGTAAGCCTTCAATAAGCTGAAAAACTCAGGACTGACCCAAGCGTAATGAAAAGACAGAACATTTAAGTTAGGACTAAAATACTCTTCTATGGGTCAAATCAATATCGCATATAACATGAGTTTCATGGCATCGGGATGTTTACGGGGTTTTACATCTCCTATCCGGTGTATAACGTGTGTGCAATAACTCAAGAGATGTTACGGGATTTTCCATCTCCTAAGGATCCGTCAAAATATTTATATGTAGTAGAATACGCTATATATATAATGTCTAATCGGTAATATAAAATATAAAAATAGCATTAGGGCTTTACACTAATCCCCCTTAACACATTTTTAAGCATTGTTGTACAGTTAACAATTAAAACCACCAATATGTTGGTAGTCAGGGATGCGCCATGGTACAACAACACAAATCAAAATCGTATGGGTCTCGTATAGGGATAAAAGTATGACAAGGCACGTGAAGTAATGCCCAAGGTAGGATATTACCAATTTACCCTTCCCAGCTAATGGCCATGCATCATAGTTATGATCGCTCTACCATGTCCAACACTTCCATAATTCAGAGGGTGCGCGCCAATCAATCGTAATATAAATGCCGGTAATACGAAGAAATGCGTCCGCTAGAGGTACCTAACCTCATTGACCGGTATGGCTCCTGTTTTAGTCATTTCAAATTGGCACAAGTGTCAGGCTAATCCATCATCGTTCTCTTTCTTCAAATCCAACAAGCAAAGCTAAATCCAACCACTTCGTTCTGGATCATCACTCCACGTACACAATTGTCAAAGTGGTTCCGGTATCGACGAGGAGTATGCCCATATCCAACCCCGGTCTCTTTAACAAACAAACGTCGTTTTACACACCGGTTGGTACTTTTACATTTTGAAAACAGTTCATACTTGGTATCAAAATATCATATTCGCTTCAAAATCAAATCCATTTCGAAATCATCATATTTACTCAAAATATACTATTTCAGTTTAAAATCATTTTCGCCTTAATATCTCGATTTCGCTTCCAAAATCGTTTCGAATTTTAATTTAGGTTATAACTTTATTTAACCCAATTCGTATTTAAATCCATGATTTAAAAATAAACATTCCACCCTTGACCAGTTTGAAATTTCGAAAATAGTTTAAATAATTAAAAAAGTTTAATAGTTTCAAAATAGTTTAAATAATTAAAATAGTTAAAATTAGTTTTAAAATAGTTTAAATAATTAAAATAGTTAAAAATAGTTTAAATGGTTAAAATAGTTTAATATAAAATAGTTTAAGTATTAAAATGGTTTATATAGCAAAATAATTTGGAAAACCAAAATAATTTGTATATTTAAGATGATAGCTTTTAAATAGTTTTATATTAAATAGTTTATTTGAAAATAGTTTCAATGACAAACCGATGAATTCCAACTTACCAATTCAAATATATTCTAATTCCCATTCAATCGATTCAATTTTGATTTCGATTCAAATCGATTTCGATTTCGATTTCAAATTAATTCAATTCCATGTTCAAATCCAATTAATTCAATTTCAATTGCATTTTATCACTTTCAAGCTCGATTTTCAAAGTATTGATTCAAAACACTTAAATTAAATTAACCTTCAATATTCAATTTGAAATCCAAATTTTCAAATACTTTTACTTAGTAAATTCAAAGTTTGAATAAAAATTCCATCCTTTGAATCAATCAACTCTGAAATTTAAATCATAATTAGATTATAACTTAAAAATCCAGCTCAATTATATAAAACATTTCGTTTACCAAATTTAAATTTCAACATTTCGAGCTCAAGTTCGAAAATAATTTGATTTCTATAAATTCGGTTTTTATTACTTATAAATCAAAATCATTTAAATAAATTTCAAATCAGAAATTTCAAAATCATTTAATTTAACCAATCTTGTGTCCGTATATAGTTTTCTATCTTATTGCCAAGTGATCAATTATTTCAATGTAATTTCAGGAATGAATATATATAATTTTAATCCAAATGACAGTGTCATAGGTATATATTATTTCAACCCATTTCTTAATTTATTTGAAATAATTCATTTTACAGTTTATATACTGCAAATTATATATAGGTTGATAACATGATATATATATATAAGAATAAATAAGCATCTAAGACATCCATCTCAATCAATCATCCAAACAGTCAATATAATTCACAAAAACTTCATAGTTATTAAAATCAGATGTTTTACTGGCAATGAAATTCCTATCTCAAATTTATCTGTCCATTTTAATTTTTTAATAGTTAGTTCAAATGACAATTAAATTTATCAAACAATGACCAATAAATTTGTATTACTTCATAATTTCGAATTTAAATAGCATAACAATATTCTAGTACGTTGTGAGCATTATAAAACACTTACATTGAGTTTTCAATTTTAAATCTAATTGAACGACGTTCGATTTAACATAAAATTATAACTAGGCCCAAATGACCATGACTTAGTGCTCGTCGCCACGATTCCAACGCTACTTGTCTCTCCTCAATTGGACCTCGCATGTGAGAGTTATTCATTTTTAAGTCTTACATGAATTTAATATTATAATTTTTACAAAAATCTATTTCATTTTATAATAAAAAGAAAGCCCACTACCTACAATAGACCTGGCCCATAAAAACATTCTTCCCCTTAACGCCTGTAGCTTCCTTCTGTGCATAAGAAACCCAACAAGTTGTGCACCATTTTCCACTAATATTAAGATCCGAGCCTCGAATCGATATTTTGACTTCACCAACACACTCCCCTCATTGATCTCGTCTCGTCCATACCAAAAAGGTCAAGGCCAAGCCTCCCTTTAGAATCGTGACCTGGACAAGCTTCGATCGTACATGCAAAATGTCACACACCCCCTCTACAAGACGCGACCCTTCATACTTCTACCCAAGATGTCATACGACCCCATGAACTCGAATATCACCTCAGTTTTGACAATCGATGCTTGAATCACCCCAAAACCGAAACCCTAGCTCTGTAGCTCACGTTCAACACAATTGATCACAACTAAATGATGTTGCACCCCCCAATATGAATATCAAATTGGAGAGAATGATGAAATAGGAATTTAGGAATTTGTTTCATGATTTTTAAATGTGTATATTGTGAGAAAATATTTTTTGAAGTTTCATGATTTATATTCTTTTTTTTTTTTTCCTGAGAATGCTCGGCTGGTCATATAAAGGTGAAGGAGGAAACGTTTTGAATAGGTCAAGGTCATGATCTTAGGTGGCTGATTTGCTAGAGTAGATGGCTGAAAGGAAAAGTTGATCGGACAATTTGTTAATTATATTTCAAAATTTCCCCATTTACGTAACTTAAAATCTCGAACCCCTAACGAGGTGTGCCGCCAAGCATCCATAATGTTATACCCCTAATCTGAACGCAATGGAACATGTTTCAAGTCCTATTTCGATTGTATGGAGAAGATAGATTTTTGAACTCAATTATTATATTGAATTTTCGATGTTCATTTCAACGCATTTATATCCCGTACGACCAAACGATAACTCCAAATGCTACGAGATAACACACTATTACGGATCCAATGAAACTGGATTCGTTGAAATCCGAGACTATGCCCTGGATCGCTACTTTTATTCGTTAATTTAAACGAGATATTTATGAAATCAAGTAGGTCACTTTTAAATTCAATTTAAAAGTTCTATTACCTTCGTTCATATGAATGTAAATTTAATAAGCCATTAAACTATTTTTATCCAACTTAAAAATCCATGATTCAGTTATTTACACATTTTAAATTATTAAATTCAAGAATTAAATTATCAAATAATTCATTATATTTGAAATTCAAGTTATTAAATCTATAAATTTTACTTTTCAATATTTAAAATCGATTAAATAAACAATTTCAAATAACCAAAAAATCTAGGTCATTACATTCTCCCCCCTAAAAGAATTTCAGCCTTGAAATTGCCTAGGTGAGAAGAATGGCCTAAAACCCATTAACTTTCCCAAAACAAATTAGTTGAAACAACTTCCCAAAATCATTTTGATGAAATCACACTCTCACTTTTACTAATTTCCAAACAAAATTATTTACTCAATCATTTCAAGTTCTAATCCAAAATCAAATTTCAGTTATTAAAATTTTACTTCAAACTTTTCTTAACTCCTAAATTTTCAAAAACTTTCGCCAGCACTTCCTTTACGCGGCTAGATCAGAACAACTACAAAACGCCACTATGGGCCCCAAACCAACAAAAGAAAACAAAAGCCAAATGCCCCAATCATAAAACCATCAAATCAAATGACAAAATAAACATGTACCTTTTTGTCGGGCAGTCCAAATTTTTCTTGATTTTAAAAACATGCATCTTATTTACCAATGATATCCAGTCACATAATTTAAAATCATTTTATATTTTTCATTTTCAATTTCCAATACTTGCTTTACTTAAGCCTGTACAATGTACGTATATCATCCGTACGCAATATCAAATCTGATTGCTCACTCGATCATACAATTTCACTTGCGAACTAGTATCGTTCACACGACTCTCTAATGCGAACTAAGTTCTGGTTCCTTGATCAAAAACTATTATTCTCCTTGCATAGCCATATATTATAATAGAGAATTCCAGAATCAAATCAAAGATCCATATCCAGGGTTTGCTGTCGAGAATCGAGTGAAAAACCCTAACTCGGATCGATATAAATTATCTGGAAATTCTATGCTCGAATCTAGGTCAAATCGTTATGCAAATAAAATAATATACGTATAACTTACATATTTATTTCTGTTGATTTTTAGTTATACCAAATTCCCTTGTTTACATTTACTTCATTTCTATTCAATCGTTCACAATTATAATTCACATTCATTATTTAACATAGTATGTTCTTCAATACCAATTATTTCCTAAGAATTTTCTCATCAAATTTTCTTAAGTCAATTTTTAACATTTTATACAAAATTTCTTATGTTTATTACAACTTCATCCCTTAAATTTATATTCACTTCTATTCAAATTCAACTTCAATGCCATTAAACTTAATTCATTTGTTTAAATTTTAACCATATTGCGAATCAAATTCAACTCACTAATTAATATAATTATTTCATTTCTTAACTCATTTCCAAAATTTATTTTATCTAACTCAACTCAAGCAAAATTCTTTTCAAAATTCTTTTTATTTTACTTAAGCTAAAATTCATTTCACAATTTAATTCCAAATTTACTTCCTATGCATTCATATTCAAAATTTTCAAAACATTTCTTTAAGTTACAAATTTTCCATAATTTATAAGTTATCAGCTTATTTCCTCATATTTCCAATAAAACATTTTAAATCAAAATTCCAGAGTTTAAACAATTTTTTCTAAGTATTTCAAAGCATTTTTTGAATCGTAAGTATATATACAGAATCCCTTGGTATATCAAATTATTCTTTTAAATGTCAAAGCCAAAAGCAACTTTTGAAAACAAAACTCCAATTATTGCAATTCCTCTCTTGGAAACTCGAAAATGAACGTCGATGATGCCACGGTCATCACCGAAATTATTTTCCAACGACCAAAGTGAGTTCAGTGGCATTATTCCCATTAAAACCATTATTAAATATTTTTATTCAAAAATACTTCCAAAATAATACTATCATCATTATTATTTTTTCCCAAACACTTTGAAACACATTTCAATGTTTCCGGGACGTAGATTCAAAACTCCTCAATTTACATCCAATTTAATTTATAAGTCACATTTATGAATTATACTTATAAAATTTCACTTCCTTTAAAGAATTCATAATGCTTTTTTCATTGTTTATTTTATTCTAATCATCTTTTATTAAGGCAAAACAACCAATTAATGATAATAATCAATATTATCATTCCTAATAACCCAACACACTATGTATACTATAACGATTTCTAAAAATTATTCCTTTATATATAAAATATAATTAAGGTAAAATTATTTCATTTACCAAATTTTAAAACAATATTACGTCGACTTGTCTCGTTTAAGTGTTTAGAAATCCCTATCGTTAACACGGCATCCCATGTATCGACCAGAATTTATAAACAACTCAACAGATAAGTAAACACAATATAAAACATTTCATATTCACTAACAAATATGCGCTCATATCTATTAATACATTCAAACTCATTCTAGGGTACTACGGACCCTATCTCTAATGGGCTACCCCACAAAGCTAAGGTTATCGCTAAACCTTGCTCCGATACCAACTATGGCAGCTCACATTTTGAAAGGATTAAATTGACAGTAATGCACACATGTCCAATTTAAAAAATCAAGAATATAGACAATCAATGTGGTTAATTAAGAAAAATAAGAAAAGAAGAAGAAAACAAACATAGAATCTCACAATGGAACGATAAAATAATCAAATAAATAGTTCATGAAGCTGTTTCTACAATACATTTGATTATTATCTATACAACATTTATTAGAGTTATGAATACATTGGGAATAAATAAAGTGCATAAGTAGACATATATGATGAAGGAATACTAATAGTAATAATATACCAAATCTTTTTCTTCATCCTCTAGAGTAAGTCTTCAATAAGCTAAAAAACTCAAGATTGACTCGAGCGTAATGAAAAGAACGAACACTCGAGTCAGGACTAAAATATTCTTATGTGAGTCAAATCGATATTGCATATAACATGAGTGTCATGGCGTCGGAGATGTTTATGGGATTTTACATCTCCTATCCGGTGTAAAAGTGCATGCAATACTCAAGAGATGTTAAAGGATTTTCCATCTCCCAAGGATCTGTCAAAATATTTATATGTCGTAGAATAAAAAATATATATAATGTCTAATCCATAGTATAAAATATCAAAATAGCATTAAGGATTTACATTGATCCCTCTTGACACATTTTTAAGCATTGTCGTACAGTTTCCATTTGACACCACCAGTACGTCAGTAGTCAGGGATGCGCCATGATACGACAACAATAAACCAAAATCGTATGGGTCTCGTACATGGATAAAAGTATAACGAGGCACGTGAGGCAATGCCTATGGTAGGACACTACCAGTTTACCCTTCCCAACAGATGGCCACACATCATAGCTATGATCGCTCCATCGCGTCCAACACTCCCATAATTTGGAGGGTGCACACCAATCAATCAAAATATAAATAATGGTAATACGAAGAAGTGCCTCCACTAGAGGTATCTAACCTCATTGACAAGTACAGCTCCTGTTTTAATCATTTCAAATTGGCACAAGTGTCAGGCTGATCCATCATCATTCTCTTTCTTCAAATCCACAAGCGACACAAAATAAAACCACTTTGTTCTGGATCATCACTCCATGTACACAATTGTCAAAGTGGTTCCGGTATCGATAGAGAGTATGCCCACATCCGACCTTAGTCTCTTTAACAAACAACGTCGTTTTACACACTGGTTGGTACTTTTTCATTTCAAAAACAGTTCATATTTGATATCAAAATATCATAATCGCTTCAAAATCAAATCCATTTCGAAATCATCATATTTACTCAAAATTTACTATTTCAGTTCAAAATCATTTTTCGCCTGAATATCTCGATTTCGGTTCCAAAATCGTTTCGAATTTCAATGTAGGTTATCACTTCATTTAACCCAATTCATATTTAAATCCATGATTTAAAAATAAACATTCCACCCTTGACCAGTTTGAAATTTTTAAAAATAGTTTAAATAATTAAAATAGTTTGAATAGTTTTAAAATAGTTTAAATAATTAAAATAGTTAAAAATAGTTTTAAAATATTTTAAATAATTAAAGCAGTTAAAAATAGTTAAATGGTTAATATAAAGTAGTTTAAGTATTAAATTGGTTTAAATAGAAAAAAATTTGCAAAACCAAAATAATTTGTATATTTAAGAAGACAACTTGTAAATAGTTTATATTAAATAGTTCATTTAAAAATAGTTTCAAAGTCAAACCGATCCAATTCCAATTTCCCAATTCAAATCAATCCAATTCCCATTCAATCAATTCAATTTCGATTTCGATTCAAATCAAATTCAATTTCGATTTCAAATTAATTCAATTCCACTTTCAAATCCAATTAATTCAATTTCAATTTCAATTTATCAATTTCGAGCTCGATTTTCAAAATATTGATTCAAAATACTTAAATCAAATTAACTTCAATATCCAATTTGAAATCCAAATTCTCAAATACTTTTACTTAGTAAATTCAAAGTTTGAATAAAAGTTCCATCCTTTAAATCAATTAATTTCTGAAATTTAAATCATAATTAGATTATAACTTAAAAATCCAACTCAATTATATTAAACATTTCGTTTACCAAATTTAAATTACAACATTACGAGCTTAAGTTTGAAAATAATTTGATTTCTATAAATTTGGTTTTTATTGCTTATAAGTCAAAATCATTTAAATAAATTTCAAATCAGAAATTTCAAAATCATTTAATTTAACCAATCCGTTGTCCGTATATAATTTTCTATCTTATTGCCAAGTGATCGGTTATTTCAATTCAATTTCAGGGATGGATATATATCATTTCATTCCAAATGACAGTGTCATAGGTATATATCATTTCAACCTATTTCTTAATTTATTCGAAATAATTCAGTTTACAGTTTATATACTACAAATTATATATAGGGCGAAAACAGAATATATATATAAGAATAAATAAGTATCCAATCATCCAAACATCAATCAATTGGCATCCGTCGCAATCAATCATCCAAACAGTCAATATAATTCATAACAACTTCATAGTTATTAAAATTGGGTGTTTTACTGGCAATGAAATCTTTTCGCAAATTTAACTGTCAATTTTAATTTTTTAATAGTTAGTTCAAATGATAATTAAATTTATCAAACAATAACCAATAAATTTTTATCACTTCACAATTTCGAATTTAACTAGCACAAAAATATTCTAGTATGTTGTAATCATTATAAAATACTCACCTTGAGTTAGCAAATTTAAATCAAATCGAACAAAGTTTGATTTAACCTAAAATTTTAATTAGCTCCAAACAACTCCAAATCAGTTCCATGACGTAGTGCGCATCGACGTGGTTCCAACGCCGCTTGTTTCACCTCAATCTGACCTTGAATGTGAGAGTTATGCATTTTTAAGTCTTACATGAATTTAATGTTATAATTATTATGAAAATATATTTCATTTTATAATAAAAAGAAAGCCCACTACCTACAACTGACCCAACCAACAAGAACCTTCTTCCCTTAACGCCTTTAGCTTCCTTCTATGCACGAGAAACCCAACAAGTCGTGCACCATTTTCCACTGATACGAAGATCCGAGCCTCGAATCGATATTCCAACTTCGCCAACACCCTCCCCTTATCGATCTCATCTCGCCCATAGCAAAAATGTCAGCTCAAGCCTCCCCTTAGAATCGCGGCCTGTACAAGCTTCGACCGTACGTACAAAATGTCGCACGCCGTCTCTACACGACGCGGCCCTCCAAACTTCTACCCAAGATGCTATACAACCCCAGGAACTGGAATATCACCTCGTATTCGACAATCGATGCTTGAATCACCCCCAAAACCCAAACCCTAGCTCCATAGCTCACATTCGACACAATAGATCAACACCAAATGATGTTGCACCGCCCATTAAGAGATATCTGATTGAAGAGAACGATGAATTGGGAATTTAGGAATTTGTTTCTTGATTTTTAAGTGTGTATATTGTGAGAAAATAATTTTTGAATTTCATGTTTTACATTCTTTTTTTCTTGCTTTTTCTTAAGAATGCTCGGTTGGTCATATAATGGTGAAGAAGAAAATGTGTTTGAATAGGTTAAGTTCATGATCTTAGGTGGCTGATTTGATAGAGTAGACCGCTGAAAGGAAAAGTCCCTGTTTACGTAACTTAAAATCTCGAACCCCTAATGAGGCATGCCGCCAGGCGTTTATAATGTTATACCCCTATTTCGAATGCAATGGAAAAGATTTCAAGTCCTAATTCGGTCGTATGGAGAAAAATTTTTGAACTCAATTATTATATTAAATTTTCGATATTCATTTCAATGCGTTTATATCCCGTACGACCAAACGATAACTCCAAATGCTACTAGAATTGAAACCCGATGTTAACACACTATTATAGATTCAATGGAACTGGTTGTTGAAATTCGAGACTATGCCTCGGATCGCTATTTTTACTCGTTAATTTAAACGAGATATTTTTGAAATCGAGTAGATCACTTTTAAGTTAAATTTAAAAGTTCTATTACCTTCATTTACATGAATATAAATTTAATAAGCTTTTAACTATTTTTATCTAGCATAAAAATCAAAGATTCGGTTATTTACACATTTTAAATTATTAAATTCATCAATTAAATTGTCGAATAATTCATTATATTTGAAATTAAAGTTATTCAATCTATAAAATTTACCTTTCAATATTTAAAATCGATTAAATAAACAACTTCAAATAACCAAAAATTCTGGGTCGTTACATCTATGGAAATACCATGGCATAGAAAGTCAAACTCAATGATTCTTTAATCATCTTAGGCATTTTATTCTTTGATGTAAACTCTCTAATGAAGCTTTGGAGTCCTTCAAATTATGGGACAATGTCATGATTACTGATTGATATAATAGCCCTTTCCTTATTATGGAAATTGGTACATAAGCATATCAAGGTAACCCAAAAAAGGTAAACCAACACCCATGCCTTTTGCCATTTCAAACTTTAAACTCGTTGGTTGCGTTACAAAGATAGTAAACATATGTTTAATAATTTGGATCTGTAAAAGGTAGCGGTTCAATTAAACATCGTGGATACATTTTTCTAATGATTTTAGCTTAAAGTCTATCTTTCTTAATTTATTATTGCAAAAGTCCATATTTTGGAATTAATAAGATTTTGGAAATTGTTGAGATCCGATATTTAACATAGTACGAATATATATTTAGTATCACTTTTATATATACAATAAGAATATTTAGTAGTAAAGGAAAAATTATGGAAAGACATTTTTCAGGATAGCTAAAATTATGCTAAGCATATTTATTAAGAAAGAAAAGTATTTCTAAATATTTCAACAGTAAGGCTAAAATAGTTGTCAAGGGTTACCTTCATTCAAGATATAGTATGAAATTAATTTAAAATATTTTCTCCAAGCTTAAAAAGTAAATGTGAATCTAAAAATGTAAACTTATTTATATGGTAAATGTCAATTAAGCCATAGAAAACACTTACTACACTTATACCGTAAAAAGATACATGCTTTTGCCATAAAATATTAAATTATATCTTGCCTATAGTTTAAATATAATTAAGATTTTAAGCTTTAAATATTATAACCAAGAATCTATAGTTTAATTTTTTTATAATAAATGGAGTTCTCCTTTTGAATAAAGTTAAGGACAACATTTGATTCATTCGACATTTTCACATCTCAATGGAATTTGTCTAGATGTTATAAATATAATTCAAAAGTTGAAAAATGACTTGGGAACAAATACTAAATTCATGGCTAAACAATAAATCACTTGAAAATTCAATAATTGAGATATAAAACATGCTAACCAATTGTATTTAATACATATATGAAATTGAAATTTAAAAATTATGTTTAGAAAAATGCATATGCTAATATGCCAATTTGCATATGCGCATTATATGAATTTATAGAAATGGAAATTCAGTCAGTCCTTAATAAATAAATGACTTACACAATACCAATCGATAAAAAATTGATGTACAAAATACTAAATGTCTGTGTGTATACTAGATAATTGAGTATACCATTTATGGAATGTCAAAATGTATGTATAAAGCATACATTTGAGCATGTTGAATTCTTATAAAGTGGATACATTTATTTTGTAACTTCACAATATAAACGTATTAATTTGCATTCTATGTTCGTAATAGCCTTATGTTAGAAACTATAAATTTGGGTTTGCATTTTAGATAGAATTTTAAAGGGTATCTTGAAATTGTGAAAATGCGCAGTGTACAAAAATCCCAAACAAATCAAAGTAATAATCATTAATATAACAAAACCCTTAGCATTTCTGTACCCTAATTAGTGCGTATCATCATATAAATCAACCATAAGCTCTCGAATAAAATACATAATGAGGATACAATAACTATATAGAACAATAATAGTAACATTAACATTCATTTGATAATATTTTTTAATATATTACCTTTTATTAGGAATGTTGACATCGGCAAGGTAACTAAAACTAAATACAGATGAAAAATAAGTGTAAAGTAAAATATGAATTAACATACTATGACAATAACTATTGCAATTCTCCTTTCTTAGAACAACACAATCTTCTACCACTAGTTAAGAAACAATAGAACAAAGTCTTGCACATCACTGTTGATGGTAAGCACACCATTATTTCTAGAGTAGAAGAGACCTTACAAATATTTAGATAATTATAAATAATTTAAATATTTTGACGTTTAAAGCTCCCCAATAGACTCGTTTGTTGGGAGTAATATAATTTGAAGAAGTAAATACATTCTTGAGTAATAACTTTATACTTTTTATAGTGAAATATTATGTTTATTACCTAAGTTATTTTTAGAATATAACAAAACATCATAGTTGATATTTTTGGTAGATTAAAAAATTTAGAGGATCCAAATTGGTTTTGATAAGTGAAATTTATATTTTCAGATCTAAAGTCATTGATATGAAATTTTGACACAATATAAGCTAGCAACTTTAAATACAAATCAATATAGATAGTACTAGATTCCACGCATAATTTTGTAAAATCAATAATTAAATATAGTCTAAATAGATTAGTAATCTACGAACAATCAATACCATCATTTCTCCTCTTTCTTCTTCAGTAAATAGAATAAATTCCTTTCTCTTTCCAAACTGATTTCTCTGTAAATCCTCTCGCTTCACAAAATTGTTGTTGTCTACTTCTTATTCATCGATCACAGAACTTGATCTGGCACTTTGCGATGCCAGGAATTTTGCTGTAAATTATATAAGGGCTAAAATCATCTTCCTTCGTAGGAGAAAATGATGAGTAAATTGTAGTTATTTTTTTTCAATTAGGTTCTTTCTTCAAATTTCATTAAGAAGATGAAATACATATAAGCTCCATGATTAAGTACTCATTTTTCAAGTATTTCATTAAATACCATACAATACACATTTGAGTCTGATAGATTGCATTGTCTTCCATTTGTTCTATATGTGCAATACTGTAGCTAGTAGATCTAGTAAAATTTCTACAACTTCGTAATGACTTGTTCAACTTCTTGCTTAAATGCCAAAGCAATAGCTTGTTGCTTCTCATTTTCCAGTCACTATAAAAAAATGCCCACCTATTTGAAAAGCACCTCAATCCAACAGTAGATCAAATAAGTTGGTTGCTAAACACACTCTACCTTAATCTAAATATTTTATAGATGAGTCAATGAAGAATTCAAGTTCCTACAAACATCTTTTGAATTTTTTGCTCCAAAGTTTATGTAACTGATAAGTATAGAACTAAAATGCAGCAATTTATAATAAACTTTAGTATGATTAATCAATTCACAGCATCACTTGGTTGTCGTGGACGCCAGTTGTCATTTTGCTATGGAGCTTTTTCCCCAATAGTTAGGGTTTAAAAAACTTCTTTACTACACTAAATCAACATGTGTCCTGAGTTGGTGAACAAAATAGAACAAAAATTCAGGTAAACCAATTTATCTCTTTCCGTACATGGACAAAATAACATAAAACCAAGATAACAAAATATTAAATAGGAAGAAAGGTTTTCTGGAGTGGTCATAATTAAAAATCATATATGATCATGTATTATATAGATCACGACATATATTGATCTAATCAAGAAAACCATCATAGAAATAGTATATAAAAAATAAGTATCACTTGAAGTTAATAGGAAGAATATTGTCGATTGAACAAAATTTGGATGTGTGTTCTACTGATAAATTTCATTATTAATTAATTAGAGGCTTTTAATCACATTAAAGAAAAATAAAATAAAGATTGTTGGGGAATACATGTAAAAAAATGCATGAATAGCCTATTTGTGGGGAAATGGGAATGCAGACTTCCACCATGCATGATGAGCAAGTGGGTGCCAAAGAAAAAATGCACACGAAGAGATGTTGAAGCTAAGATAGTGGAAGGGGCATTTTTGAAAGTCTAAATAAGGCTTCAATTTGACTTATTTCATCGAGTATTTGCTTTATATATACCAATACGTATGGCCCGTCCGTTGGAACGGACGCGTGCGATGGAAAATGTGAGTCAACTTTTCAATTCAAAATAACATGTATAGAGGTGAAAAAAAGTTGATGCGCTCGTCAGATTAGTAAATTTGGTTATTGTGTAAATACCGAAGTGAAAAATATATTGCGAAGTTTATGCTTCTCATTTAAATAAGTGTCAACAATGGCAATGTCAAAAAATAATGCAATGAGTGTCACCGATGGCAAATGTTAAGCAATATGGCAATAGAAAACACATTTTCATTGGTGGATAATTATGGACATAACTATAATGCACAATGTCGCATAATTACTATTTTATACTTTTGTGTTAGGCATAATTACTTTTTTATATTTACCATTTTTTTAGATAACAGGTTTGATACTTTATTACTTATGCCTATAACTTCCATATAAAAAACATTCATACAATAATACAAAATTTTAAATGGTTCACTTGAATCAGCATTAGTGAAGTTAATTTCAAAACAAAATTTCAGACCAAACATGTACATCATGTAGCAAAGAAAATGCAACTTCATCCTGCAACATGAAAAACTAAAGGCGGTTGTAAATATGCAAAACATAAAGGGTAAATTCACATTATTAACCATTGAAAAAGAGAATATACATATATTTTGTTATAGACAAAAGAAACGGGAAAATCATATCAATATTTTCATAAATATGATTATATCTTAGTTTTCTTTTTGTTTTTTTTTTGTTATCTCCATACTGCTCACTTCAAACCCACATGTGGCCGAGGAAGAGTGAAGTTGATGCACGCTCAATCTTGTTCAACCTCCAATAATTTGATACATAAATGGTATAAGTACACTAGAAAAACGAATGCACCTTGAACTCCAAATGTACATCAAATAGACAAATAACTTTATAAAACTTCTCATTCATGTTCCCGCTTTATCAAATTAAAATCTACAAAATATGAAATCATATAAAAAACATTCACTTATCCTATCTTCCTTGTTTTAGGTTAAAATTAAAATTTTAGATCAAGTATCAGTTTAAGAGTTGGATTGAATTTCTAGAAAATAAATACGCTTCTCGCTGCAAATTGGTACAGATCTAATTATAAATTTTAGGGGAAATGATCTAAGACAAAAGTTGATAATAACACTTTAAATTAGGTTAAATTGATAAAAAAATAGTAAACTATCACCTCCCGAACTATGTCTTCCTACAAAGAAAGCACACAGTAAATCACTCTACTATCTTCCATTTATTCTTGAGTTGATATCAAATAATGAGGGCTTGGAGGTTTTTCTCTTTCAAATCTTTGCTACAGTGGATAGAAGAATCTGATTAAGAGGCGATGGAGTGGGATTGGTTGTATCATCTTGGTTTTGTCTAAAGAAAGACCCTCAAAAGAATGAGTTTGAATTGTTATGTATTAGAGAAGTTTTGTATCAGATAAACGTGAGGTGTTAAAACGAAAAAAATAACCGTATCATACAAAACAATTTTAAAAGGGCATTTTGAGCATTTCAAAAGATTCGTTTGAATATGTTCTCATTATATATAAGTACGCAGGAAAATGGACGTGATTAAAAAAATTTAGTAAGCATGTTCTTTTCACAACTTTTAAAATTAACCACAAACATGTGGAAAATCAACAAATTAATTTTACAGTTCTAAGACATAATACGCATTTGCAAGCAATTGCAAAAGATAGAAAGTATTGTACATTTTCTCTTTGCTAACTTTGACCATAATTATGTAAATGTTCTTTTTTTTAAAATAGTTTTGTCTCCAATAAACACATACCATTATAGAATACCAACTTCAAAGTTTGAAGCTCAACTTCTTGTGTATTTTCAAATCGTCTGCTGCATATTTTGGTTCTTTTGACCACTTTCCACTAAAAACTAAAATACTCTTGATGATTTTACGCTATATTCAATATTACTATTAGCTTGTAAAACTCTCTTTTAATTGAAATGTCTCCAAAATCCTATAGAGTAAAGACTAAGCTTCTATCTAACATGACAAAACACTACAACCATTATTTGCAGTTGTAAGACCCACTCTTTTGGACCATTCAAATCGAAAATAAAACCACACATGTCATACTTGAATAATTCAAAACAACATATTACCAATATAATTTAGAGCAAATAAAACCAATCACAGAATCACAGACACAGAATATCAGAATAACTCATAACGGAAATAAAATAACCATAATAGTTCATGAAGCTACTACATACATAGTCTCAAAACAAATACATAATACCAGAGTCTGAAAGCAAATACAATAGAAATCCACAATACATAAGCTGAATACAAATAACTGAAATAGAAATAGATAGACAACTAGATAGATAGATAATCTCCAGCAATTCTCTAGCTCCAGAAGGTGAATCCAAAGCTGTGATACTCAGACCGACCCGAGCATGAAGAAAAACACAAAACACTCGAGTCAGGACATACATACTTATAAAATGTAAATCAACTCAAGTGAACTGTAATAGAAATGCACAAGTTACTTAAAGGACGCTTGGGATCACTCATCCTTTAAAGATCCGTTAAACTATCTATTATGTAGTAATATATGCTATTATAATAATGTCTAAAGTAAAGTAAACTATTTAAAAATAGCGTTAAGGATTTAAATTTTCCACCTTAACATATTTATAGTGCCAATAGTCTATACAGTACCATCGTACCTCCGGATCGAGAGGCTACCATAGGATACTCCATAGGTACGACACAAATCAAACTCGTAGTAAAGCATGCTAGGGTAGGTGACACGGCACAACTAGGCAATGTCATGGTAGATATACCAATTGCACTTCCGGACTGTTGGTAACGCATAGCAACCACTACCACCCACCTAGAGCCACACTCCAAAAAAAATTAAAGGGTGCACCCAATCAATCACAAAGTAATATAATGGTATCGAAGGAGTGTGTCCGGTCAAAGGAGCTACCTCATTAGCCCGTCGATTTCTCATGTTTTAGCCACCTTATGCCAACTCACAGGAGTCGGGTCCACGTATATACCTCATATAGGATCGTCACCAACATCCTACTTCATTTGGGAATCTCTACCGCGTACACAGTTGTTAAAGTGGTTTTCAGAGTTGGCAGAGAGTATGACAACTTCCGATCCCAGCCTCTTTACCAACCAAAGGTTATTATAACCCATGCTTATTTATTTCAAATGATTTATCCTTTCAAATTAAGCATATTCATTTCAAAACCATTTAAATTCAACACCATCATCCCTTCAAAATAATATCCATTTTCCAAAGTTGTAACAATTTCAAAACTATATACTTAGTTATAACACTTTTAAAAATGCAATAAGTGGAAACCATAGCACTTTGAAAATGTGACCCTTATATAGTAGCATTTCGAAAATGTTACATTCTTAGAAATAGTAGCACTTTTAAAACATAACCTAAAGTAGCATAGCATTTTAAAAGCATAACTTAAAATAGCATAGCATTATGAAAACGCTACAAAATTTACTAAAACATGTTTAAAACATAATATCCTAAATTTTATCATAGCTTTATAAAATCTATTTCATTATACAAAACGTATCCATCTCATAAATCAAAACTATCACTATTATTAAGATAGATCTAAAATTCCATGTTAAATCCGATCAGTTTTAAACCATTTATTTGCTTATAAAAATTTAAATCATTAGAAAACCAATATATATTATTTAAATCATTTAAATCAAAATTTTAAGTTAAAATTTCATATATTTAAAATTAAAAATACTTAATAATTTTTAAAAACTATTAATTTAAAAATTAACTGTGGGTCTGTTTAATATTTTCTAACCTAGGTCAAGTGATACGGATATGTATCATTTCAATCCGTAATATATAAAATCACGGGATTTATCATTTCAAACCCGCAATCCCAAATCAAATAAAATAAAAATGGCTTGAGCCTATCATTTCAGCTCATAACGATTTTTCCCTATTCTAAAGTTCGTTCGGGTATGCATCATTTCAACCCATAGTGAGAGGGAACTTGCAGTGTGAGAAACAGAATATAAAATAAACAGAATAACATAGCATATCATGTCATGTGATAAACTGGTATAACATAAGGTGATAACATCATATAATATCATATCACAGGCATGTATGAAACTACTATCATCATGGCATATCACTACTACAGTTCCACAAGTCATTAATTTACTATGATATAAATACGTAGTCGAGTGTGATAAACTCACCTTCTTTTGCTAGAGATGACAATTCAAACACAAGACCAACTTCCGAAAAGGCACGACAAAGCACGAATCAATCTTGAGTGGAAGTAGAGCCAAGATCCAAATCTTAGAATCAACAAAATAAAATATATATAAATATATATACAACACATGAAAATATGAATTAAAACAAAGCAAAATGGGCTAATACGACCTAGTGGGCTCCACCACTTTGCAAGAAAGTTAGCCAACATTATAACATGGCTCGACCATGTTGTTTTGAAGCATGCTAGGCTCGGCTATGATGTGCATAGGGTACGGCTATGGGGTAGATGAAGTGGTGGCAAGCCAAAGCTCATTAGGAAGGCAAAAGGTCAAGGCGTATGTGAACTTTGGTTCGACCTTATGGCTAAAATGGTTCGACCCCATGTGCTAAAGTTTGGTCAGGTGGTGCAATGGGTCATGGCACATCAATACATGGCTAGAAATGGAAGTGGTCACAGCTAGGCGTGGCTAAGGTGAGGAAATGTTGGTGGTCGAAGCTAAAGAAGAGGAGTGGATGATGTAGAGGCGGCTAGGATTTGCAAGCATGGGATGGTGGATTTTTGGGTCTAGGAAGTCACGGCTATGGTGGAAAGATGGTGGAGATGGTTGATGGCCGAGCACATGGTGGCGATTGGGGTGGAGATGAAGTCGGCTAGGGGAGAATTGGTGAGGCCGAACTATGTTTTAAGAGAAAACAAAAGAAAAAGAATAAAAAGAAAAAGAAGATAGGAAACTTACCGTAAATTTTTGTTCAAAAAAGTGAAAGTGAGAAAGAGATGAGGAGAGGAAGTTTTGTACGTGAATAGAAAATAGAAAGACATTTATTCAAATGAAAAGGCAATCAAGTGTCTCTTAGGAATTTCCTAAGCTCAATAGCAAAGCCCAATGTCAAAACAAGCTAAGACCCAAACAAAAATCAAGCCCAAAGCCAAAATGAGGTAGAAAATAAAACACTGAAAAATATTTGCATGTAAAACGCTGAAACTTTATACATTTAAAAAGTATAAATCAGAATTTGACAAAATGAAAAGCATAGAAAATATTAAAATCAAGTCCAGCTTCAAAAAAAAAAAATTCAAATTCAAATTTAAAAATGTCAACTAAAAGTCAAACTTTGACCAAAGTTGATCAAAAATTCAAATTTCAGAAAAATATTTATTATATCATATTTGGAAAAATAATTCACAACTAATCCCAAAAATTACATCGTAAAATTCCAAATTTTCAATTTTCAAATGATTTAAAAATTAAAGTTTCAAATAAATTGTATTTAAAAATATTTAGAAAATATGGGTTGTTACGCATTCCCCCCACTCAGAACTTTTCGTCCTAAAAAAGGAACGAGGCATGGAAAAATAGAAAAAGATAAGATAGAATAACGAATAGTACCTGAAACAAACAATTTCGGATTCGAAGCACGCATGCTCTCCTTCGTCTCCCAGGTACAATTCCGATCATCGGTACTCCACTGCACTTTGACCAGGTTGATAGATTTTCTTCTCAGCTGTTTCGTACCTCTACCGATAATACGAAGTGGCTTCCTCTCGACAGTAAGGCTTGGCTCAATATCCAAACTCTCGAGAGCAGAAGGCTGGACAATCAGAGATGGATCATGAAGATACCGACGAAGATGCGAAACATGGAATACATTACGCACTCCAGAAAACTTCTAAGGCAAATCCAGGTGATAAGCTAAAGAACCAATCCTCTCTAAGATACGGAAAGGACCAATGAATCTAGGAGCAAGCTTCCCTTTCCGACCAAACCGAATCACATTCCTTTAGGGAGAAACCTTAAGGAAAACCTAATCACCAACAGAAAACTCCAAACTCCTCCTATGTCGATCAGCATATTTTTTTTTCCTTTCTTGAGCACTCCTCATCTTTCTCTTAATCTCCTCAACTTTTTTAGAAGCTTCTAGAATCATAATCAGGTTCAAGAACCAAACAATTACCAGATTCAATCCAATAAGATGAGGATCGGCAAGGTCGTCCATAAAGAGCATCAAACGGAGACATTGTAATACTAACCTGGATTCAAAATGAAATAAGATAGATAAAGGATTAAGACAAGATTAAAATAGAAGATTTGAGATTATACCTGATAACTATTGTTATAGGTGAATTCAACAAGATGGAGATGATCTTTCCAAGATCCTCCATAATCAAGAACACAAGCACAAAGAAGATCCTCTAAAATCTGATTCGCTCTTTCCGTTTGACCGCCGGTCTGTGGATGGTAAGCAGTGCTCAGATTCAGATGAGTACCTAAAGATTCCTTAAAAGCTCTCCAAAACTAACTGGTAAAGATTGGATCTCTGTCACAAACAATACTGACAAGAACACCATGAAGACGAACAATCTCCCTCATATAAATATCAGCCAAACCAGAAGCAGAACGGGTAGACTTGACCGGAATGAAATGAGCTGACTTGGTCAATGTATCCACAATAACCTAAATACTCTCATTACCTCTCCTAGTCCTCAGTAATCCATTAATAAAATCCATAGAAATCTGTTCCCATTTCCAATTGGGAACCTCAAGAGGCTGCAATAAACTAGGGGTCTTCTGATGATCGGTCTTGACTTGCTGACAAGTCGCACACCTACTAACAAAGATGGAGATATCACGCTTCATACCCTTCCACCAATAAAGCTTCTTCATATCCTGATACATCATCCTCACACCTGGATGAATAGAAAGTCTGAACCGATGATTTTTCCAAAGTAACTTTTGCCTCAATCCATCAACATTCGGGACACAAATCCGATTATTAATCCTTAAAGTCCCTCTATCATCGATCTGAGTTCCACTACCATTAAGACTCTCACCACCAAACCTGCTATGAACATTCTCCTTATTCAATCTAACAACCCTATCCTCAACCTGCTTGGCAATAATATGATCCAAAATAGAAGAAGAAGAAACAACAAGCTGACACAACATCGCCCTCTTCCGGCTCAAAGCATCGGCCACAACATCAGCCTTCCCAGGGGTATAGCTGATGTTGAGGTCATAAGAAGCAAGAAACTCAAGCCACATAACCTGCCGCTGATTCAAATCCTTCTGGGTGAAGATATACCTCAAAGACTGATGATCCATAAAGAGCTCAAACTTAGTATCCAAAAGATGATGCCTCCAAAGCTTCAAAGCAAAACCACGACAAGCAATTCCAAATCATGAGCTGCATACTTGGCTTCATGGGTCTTCAATTGACGAATGGCATAAGCAATGACCTTCCTATCCTACATCAGAACAGCTCCCGAACCCTCACGACAAGCATCAGTGTATATCGTTAATCTCTTATTTCCATTTGGAACGGTACGAACTGGTGCGGAAGTAAGCTTACTCTTTAACTCATTGAATGCGACTTCACACGTATCCTTCCATATAAACTTAGCATTCTTACGAGTCAAAGTAGTGAGAGGTGCAGCAATTCGAGCAAAATTATCAATGAACCTTCGATAATAACCGGTAAGGCCTAGAAAACTACGGATATAAGATGGAGTCCTAGGATTTTCCCAATCCTGTCATAGAATAAGGAGAAATAAAGACCACAGAGAAGATAGAATGATTTATTACAAAGAGAGAAGAGAGGAAAGACTTACATTAATCACAGCGATGTTAACTGGATCAACAGAAAGTCCATTACCAGAAACAATATGACCGAGAAATCAAACTTCATCCTTCCAGAAATGGCATTTCAAGAATTTAGCCTTCAACTAATGAATTCTAAGAGTATCTAGAACAAAATTAAATGCGACTCATGTCGTTCCCTTGACTTAGAGAAGACAAGGTTACCATCGGCAAAGACTAGAACAAATTTGTTAAGAACATCACGAAAAACATGGTTCATAAGATCAATAAAGAAAGCTAGCGCATTAGTCAAACCAAAATGCATAACAAACCATTCATAGAAACCATTCTTAGTACAGAAAGCAGTCTTGGGAATACTTTCCTCAGCAACTCTGAGCTGGAAGAAACCTATGGCAAGATCAAATTGAGAGAAAACAGTAGTTCCATAGAGTTGATCAAACATATCATTGATACGAGGCATAGGATATCTGTTTTTCATAGTGAGCTTGTTCAGCTCCCAATAATCAACACACATCCTCAAAGAACCATCAGACTTAGTGACAAAATCCACCACTGCTCCCCATTCGGAATGGCTAGGTCTGATCAGACCCTTGGAGAACAAGTCCTCAATTTGCTTCCTCAACTCAACCTTCTTACGGGGTTCCATTCTTCTGGGAGGAAGAACTACAGGTCGAGCTCCAGGAATAAGATCAATATGGAAATCGATTTTCCGCTTAGGAGGTAAAGCAGCGACTTCACCAAATATGTCGGGATATAGTTTGACTACATGAGTTGAGTCAAGATCATCAGGAGAAGAATTAAGAGAATAAATAAAACTTCCAGCATAATCCTAGGGCATACAGCACTGAATAACCAAAGAATCACCCTTATCACCAACAAGAGAAACAGTTTGGGTTTACAAGAGATAAGGACTTCATGATCTTCAGTCAATCACCTCCAAGCAATAGATCAAAAGCACCAAAACCTAGAACATAGAAATCACCAGAAAAATGATAACCATAATAGAAGAGTTTCACCCCTCTATAAATCCTACCAAGGTTCACAGGACCACCAATAGGATTGTTAACACACAAAGATTCAAGAGCATACTCGGGAGAAAGGAGATGCTCGAACTTATCACAAAGATCCACAGAAATAAAACTGTAGGAAGCTCCAATATCAAATAAAACACGAACAGGAAAATGAAACAAAGAAAAGGTACCCTGAAGAATACCTTGAGTATCACTAGGAGCTGGTGGAGCAGGTGGAGTGGCAGAGGTAATAGCAAAGATACCATATGGCTTACCCTTCTGTTGAGTAGGACAATCCTTCCTGAAGTGGCCTGGCTGCAAGCAAATATGACAGAGATCACGCCTATTCAACTGAGCGGGAGGAGGAACAGCAACACCAACTGAAGTAGGACAAATATTGGCATAATGTCCCTTTTGATCACACTTGAAGCAAGTGATGGAAGATAGGTCGATAGGCTGCCTTTGAGAAGAAGAAGATCCCAAACCAGAAGTCTTATTCCAAATCTTCTTCGACTGAAAGTTAGGCTTTCTCTTCTTAGGGTTACTAGAGAAAGGCTGAGATGAAGGGGCACGAGCAACAGAAGGATCCTTAGAAGTAGGATTCTCATATCTAATGGCCATATCCATCAAACCAGTGAAGGGGCTATGCACATGATAAATGAGACGAACATAAAACTCTAGACCAGCTCCAGCTATAAGCTTCTCATTCTTCTCATGAGGGGTGTCAATCAGGCTAGGACCAAACTTGGAAAGTTCATTGAACTTCCGCTCATACTCAGAAAATGACATGTCACCCTGCTTAAGATCCATAAACTCCCGATATTAGCTGAGATTTCCCTGCTTCGGGCATCCACTTCGCCACAAAAGCATCCCTAAAGCATGATATCAAAACATAAAATGATCCCAAAAAGAGAAAAAACCGAACCAACTCAAAATTAACTCAAAAGGATACCTAAACTGCTCCCAAGAAATATCAGTCTCAATAGTCTGAGCCGTAACGAACTCCCACCAATCCAAGGCTGCCTCCTTCAACTCCCAAGCTTCCAACTGATGCTTCTGAGCATCAGTGATTTCAAGACCGGAGAAAACCCTCTCCAAACCCTTCAACCACTGCTGAGCCTCTGTGATGCTCTTTGATTCAGTAAACTTGGTTCCACCAAAATGAGTGAACTCCTTACAGAGAGTAGTGAACTTAACGAGTGCAACTGGCTCAGGAACTGGGGCAACACCACGACCCCGACCTATGGTATTCCTACGATCCATCCTGAAAATCAAGAATGAATTTTAGGACAAAGGTAACTGAGAACAAAAGACAAGATTCAACAAGAATGGAAATTCTAATCAAAGAATTTAGTTAACAAGGTGGATAAGGAAAGAAAGGAATTTAGGAAAAATTAGATTTTAAAACAAGAAAGGTTTATATCCAAAATAATCTTAAAAATCCTTTAAAATCATTTTATACTTTAAAAACACGTTCTCTCACAAAGAAATGATTCAAAGATTGATTTTACTCATTCTAAGGAATTTATACCCTATCTCTAATGAGTTTTTGCACCATAGGCTAAGGTTTGCCTAAAACCAAAGCTCTGATACCAAATGTAACGACCCACTCTTTTGGACCATTCAAATCGACAATAAAACCACACATGTCGGACTTGAATAATTCAAAACAACAGAATATAATTTGGAACAAATAAAACCAATCACAGACATAGAATGTCAGCATAACTTGCGGCGGAAATAAAATAACCATAGTAGTTAATGAAGCTACTACATACATAGTCTCAAAACAAATACATAATGCCAGAGTCTGAAAGCAAATACAATAGAAATCCACTAATACATAACCTGAATAGAAATAACTGAAATAGAAATAGATAGACAACTAGATAGTTAATCTCCAACAATTCTCTAGCTCCATAAGGTGAATCCAAAGCTGCGATACTCAGGCTGACCCGAGCGTAAAGCAAAATACAAAACACTCGAGTCAGGACATACATACTAATAAAATGTAAATTAACCCAAGTGAACTACAATAGAAATGCACAAGTAACTTAAAAGATGCTTGGGATCACCCACCCTTTAAGGATCCGTTAAACTATCTACTATGTAGTACTATACGCTATTATAATAATGTCTAAAGTAAAGGAAACTATTTAAAAATAGCGTTAACGCATTACATTTTCCACCTTAACACATTCGTAGTGCCAATAGTTTATACAGTACCATCGTACCTCCAGATTGGGAGGCTACCATAGGATACTTCATAGGTACGACACAAATCAAACTCGTAGTAAAGCATGCTAGGGTAAGTGACACGACACAACTAGGCAATGCCAGGGTTGATATACCAATTGCACTTTTGGACTGGTGGTAACGCATAGCAGTCACTATCGCCTACCTCGAGCCACATTCCAAAAAAAAAGGGTGCACCCACTCAATCACAAAGTAATAGAAGGGTATCGAAGGAGTGTATCCGATCAGAAGAGCTACCTCATTGGCCCATCGATTGCTCCTGTTTTAGCCACCTTATGCCAACCCACGGGAGTTGGGTCCACGTATATACCTCATATAGGATCGTCGCCACCATTCTACTTCGTTCTGGAATCTCCACCGCGTATACAGTTGTTAAAGTGGTTTTCGAAATTGGCAAAGAGTATGACAACTTCCGATCCCGGTCTTTTTAACAACCAAACATTATTATAACCCATGGTTATTTATTTCAAATGGTTTATCCTTTCAAATCAAGCATATTCATTTCAAAACCATTTAAATTCAATACCATCATCCCTTCAAAATAATATCCATTTTCCAAAGTCGCAACATTTTCAAAACTATATACTTAGTTCTAACACTTTTAATAACGTAATAAGTGAAACCGTAGCACTTTGAAAATGTGACCCTTATATAATAACACTTCGAAAATGTTACATTCTTAGAAATAGTAGCACTTTTAAAACAGAGCCTAAAGTAGCATAGCATTTTAAAAGCATAACTTAAAATAGCATAGCATTATGAAAATGCTACAAATTTACTAAAACATGTTTAAAACATAATATCCTAAATTTTATCATAGTTTTATAAAATCTATTTCATTGTACAAAACATATCCATTTCATATATCAAATCTATGACTATTATTAATTTAGATCTAAAATTCCATATTAAATCCAATTAAATTATATTTAAAATTTATATCATAGATAAAATCTTTAAATTTTAGTTTTAAACCATTTATTTATTTATAAAATTTTAACATATTAGAAAACCAATATATATTATGTAAATCGCTTAGATAAAAATTTAAGTTAAAATTTCATATATTTAAAATTCAAAATACTTAATAATTTTTAAAAACCATTAATTTAAAAATTGACTATGGGTCTGTATAATATTTTCTAACCTAGGTCAAGTGATACAGATATGTATCATTTCAATCTGTAATATATAAAATCCAGGGTTTTATCATTTCAAACCCACAATCCCAAGTCAAATAAAATAAAAATCGCTTGAGCCTATCATTTCAACTCATAACGATTTTTTCCTATTCTAAAGTCTATTCGGGTATGCATCATTTCAATCCATAGTGAGAGGGAACTTGCAGTGTGAGAAACAGAATATAAAATAAACAGAATAACATAGCATATCATGTCATGTGATAAACTGGTATAACATAAGGTGATAACATCATATAATATCATATCACAGGCATATATGAAACTATTATCATCATGGCATATCACAACTAAAATTCCACAAGACATTAATTTACTATGATATAAGTACGTAGTCGAGAGTGATAAACTCACCTTCTTTGGCCAGAGATGACAATTCAAATACAAGAACGACTTCCAAAAAGGCACGACAAAGCACGAATCAATCTTGAGTGGAAGTAGAGCCATGATCCAAATCTTAGAAGCAACAAAATAATATATATATATATATATACAGCACATGAAAATATGAATTAAAACAAAGCAAAATGGGCTAATATGACCTGGTGGGCTCGGCCACTTTGCAAGAAAGTTAGCCAACATGATAATATGGCTCGACCATGTTGTTTTGAAGCATGCTAGGCTGAGCTATGGTGTGCATAGGGTACGGCTATGGGGTGGACGTAGTGGTGGCAAGCCAAAGGTCATTAGGAAGGCAAAAGGTCAAGGGGTATGTGAACTTTGGTTTGGCCCTATGGTTCGGGCCTATGTGCTAAGGTTTGGTCAAGTGGTGCAATGGGTCATGGCACATCAATACACGGATAGAGATGAAGTGGTCATGGCTAGGCATGGCAAAGGTGAGGAAATGATGGTGGCCGAAGCTAAAGAAGAGGAGTGGATGATGTAGTGGCTCGACTAGGGTTTGCAAGCATAGGTTGGTGGGTTTTTGGGTCTAGGAAGTCATGGCTATGGTGGGAAGATGGTGGAGATGGGTGATGGCCAAGCACATGGTGGTGATTGGGGTGGAGATGAAGTCGGCTAGGGGAGAATTGGTGAGGCCGAACTATGTTTTAGGAGAAAACAAAAGAAAAAGAATAAAAAGAAGAAGAAGAAGATAGGAAACTTACTGTAAATTTTTGTTCAGAAAAGTGAAAATGAGAAAGAGATGAGGAGATGAAGTTTTGTACATGAATAGCAAATAGAAAGACATCTATTCAAATGAAAAGGCAATCAAGTGTCTCTTAGGAAGTTCCTAAGCCCAATAGCAAAGCCCATTGTCAAAACAAGATAAAACCCAAACAAAAATCAAGCCCAAAGGCAAAATGAGATAGAAAATAAAATACTGAAAAATATTTGCGTGTAAAACGTTGAAACTTTGTAGATTTTAAAAGTATAAATCAGAATTTGACGAAACGAAAAATATAGAGAATATTAAAATCAAGCACAGCTTCAAAGGAAAAGAATAAAATTTTAAAATTCAAATTTAAAAATTTCAACTGAAAGTCAAACTTTGACCAATGTTGACCAAAAATTCAAATTTCTGAAAAAACTTTATTTCATCATATTTGGAAAAATAATTCACAACTAATCCCAAAAATTACATCGTAAAATTCCAAAGTTTCAATTTTCAAATGATTTAAAAATCAAAGTTTCAAATAAATTGTATTTAAAAATATTTACAAAATTATGGGTTGTTACAGCGGTACTTGAAAACAATGCATCACTCAAGTTTTTATTTTTGTTTCATTTAATGCTCAAAGGCTCATATTTATTTAGTCATTTTTCTAACCAAACTGATAACGCCATATTTTCATTCTATATGAAGGGGAAACCTTAAAAGAATAAAAAATATAAAAAAAAGTTCGGTAATGCTAACAATACGATACAAGCTTCCTATCCGACCAAGCTTTGAAAAATTTGTTATTTGACTATCTTTATTTAATACTTCACTTTTATTTACATAATTATAGAAATATATATTGGTGACAAATCTTACTGAACATGTTATGTACTGTGAACTGCATTTTAATTCTACAGCAATCTTGATATTCCAGTGCAAAAATGACAGCCATAAGAAAATGGTGCTTTTACGTCTTATAAAACAAAATTAGGCCCTATTTATAGAAGGGCATAATCATTGCTTCCACAATGGCCATCAAATTAGTAGCTTTGGCTCCAATTTCTTTCGCTTATACATGTTTCTCATTCTTGACCAAGCCGTTTGCAAATTTAATTCACTATTTTATAATGAAAATCCGACCACTCTAAAAATGTTTTTAATTCAAACATATAACACTAATTATACATTCACCATACACTAAAGAAGTCATTTGGGTACACATGCATGGAACTTGCAAACCTCACATTTTTCAAACTACATCCCAAAGTCACTTATGTCCAGCCCAACTTTTCTTCAAAATCCAGCCCGAATTAGAGTGAAATTCAAGTAATAACTAATATGAAGTGATCTTCGTGCTTAAAATTGAGGATTTGTGTGGAATATGATGGAAAAATGCAATGAATTCTGGCTCATAACAAAGATACCTCCTTATGCTTAACACATATGAGTCAAACATTGTTGCATTATTGTCATGAGATTCAATAAGGTTTATCATCACCTTCATTGCATTTCTAAAATTTTCTCAAATCACTCATCTTTACTATCGTGTTTAAATTATCTTGTATCCTGGAAAGTTCAGCTCAAGACTATTTGTTGCTCTATTCAATAACTGAACAATAACAGAAACATTAGTTGATTTCTTGTTTTCATCATGGGTCCTTGTAAAATTGAAATCCAATAATACATTACTTATCATAAATTCGAGCATGCAATAATAAGTCCACATACTGTCATCAAAGATGGCATGTTTTACGCACCTGCACATATATCTCTTATCATGCATTTGGCCAATTAGCACATGGGACCTTTGGGTCATGTAAGTTAGCATAAAACTAAAGTAAATTTTACCACATGTTCAAAGCAAGATTTTTATTATATGAATTATCAAGTTGTTTTAGATCATCATGACTTAGTTTAAAGACAATTACATCGTTCATCTTCCACTAACTGTCCAACTAAGAATAGATAAATCTATAAAGAAAAAAAATGTAAAATTACCCTGGTTACATCCCAACTCTTAATTTATGTTTCTCCTCTTCCAAAGCTAAATTTGCACAAAGGCCACAGTATTCCTTTATGTTTCCTCTCAACCACCTTTAATTTCTAGCTAAAAGGCTTTATATGCCTTGGAGCTTCGCAACATGATTAGACTACTGTGTGTAGACAATGGGGAAGGAGATTTTTTGGTAGCCTCTTCTAAGGTTATGTTATTAGGTTTGAAGGAGATTTGTAAAATAATTGCAAGAAAAGGTTGTGTGGAAAATTTGTTTCATAAGAACGTGGGGAAGGTAAAACTGTCAATGATACCATATCTTTAATTACGATCGAAGGATATTTTAGACATAGGAGTACAAAACTGCACTCTATTGTTTCATTGCAGCCTATGAAAGATGTTAGGGTATTTTAGTAATTACAAAAGCTTTAAAATGAGGTTTTCCTATTATATATATATATATATATATATATATATATATTAGAAATAAGGAGATGTAGAAAACATCAAGATTCAATAAGGGGATGGAAAATTCCTTCGTTGTATTGTTATTTATTATTAGATAATTTATTGTGATAAATGATATAAACTCATGTGTATAATTTTTCCATGTTACTTGTATATTTCCTTTCTAAGCAAATATGAACTTTTTCAGTATTGTCAATATAAATGTGGTATTCATATTGGAATTGTTATTTTAAGGATTCCTTAAATGAAATAAGGAATACTACCTAATTAATTGTACTTATTTATTTTAATTTTAAGATATTTTATTAATTTAATTGTATGGACATAGTGTAAAATAATTAGCAACAACTTAGTAAAATTTATTAGCTATGAAATTAGGAAATGTAAGTATCTGAATGTAAAAGGTTGGCAAGAACTAATCAAACAGTGCAACTAATTTTAAAATCACAAACTATATAAAATTCTTTTATAACATGATATCATAAGGGAATTAAGGAGAATAGAGAGATAATGCTAGAAGTTGTAATGACCCACCTTTTTGGACGGTTTAAATCGACAATAAACCACAAATGTCTAATTCAAACCATTCAAAAGAGAGGATTGTTGATGGGGTATATAAGAAAAAAAAGATAAGAAAGGAAAAAAACATAGAATCTCGCAGCGGATTGATAAAATATAATAATCAAATAAACAGTTCATGAAGCTGTTTTACAAATAAGATTTGATTACACTTTACAATACAAATCAGAGTTATACAGCAGGAATAAACAAATAATGCAGCGGAAAAAATAAAATAATAAATAGCAATAATATACTGAATCGTCGTCTTTGCCCTCCAGAAAATGGACTTCAATGCACTGAAAAGCTCAGACTGACCCGAGCGTAATGAAAACAAAACACAAGAGTCAAACTAAAAGATCTTATGTAAGTCAAATTAATCAAAAATAAAATGTGAGTGCAATGGCTTCAGAGATGTTATGAGATTTTCCATCTCCTTTCAAGTATACAACGTGAATATAGTTATTAAAAGATTCAAATAATTCAAGTATCAATTTTTACCACTTTAATTAAAAAAACCGAAGTTTAACTTAAACCTTTCAGGTAATTCAGATCCTATACATAATCCAAATTCAAGAAATTGTGTAAATGTATATATCATTTCAACCAGTAGCTAAAATTAAAATTTTCAAATGAATGAAAACCACTCATGTTTATCATTTCAACCCAAAACAATTTCCCTGATCTACAAGATCATTCGGGTATGTGTCATTGCAACCCATAGTGATAACAGAGATATATGCATAAATAAATATCCAATCATCCAAAATTACAACCAATAACATCCATCACAATCAACATCCAAATTAGCAAATAAATCAGAATAATTAATTGGTCATCATTATTAGGTGTTTAACAAGATATTATATTCAATATTAATTACATGGCTATAAAAATTCAATATCAATTCAATTTTAATCTAAATGACAAATTAAAACACCAAACAACAATTAATAAACTTCTAATCACATAATAAATCTAGTTTAACCAACGTAAGATAATTTAATAATTGTGAGTGGGTTAAAACACTCACCTTTGAATTGTCGACGATTAAAAATCCAATAAAATGCCCAAATTTGACTAACAGACAAACCTGAAACTATGTCATCTTTATGAAAATATACGGACCATCATATTAACGAATCTATAAAAGTAATTAACAAAAAAATTGTTGCAAATTCTTTTCTCTCCACTTTCTAAAAAAGAATCACTAAAAAACTTTGGTCTCGAGGAAGATATGGTCAAAACAAACAGAGGTGTTTTCTAAGTTGAAAATCCGAGTTCAAATATACTTTGAAAAGATTTGATTTTTTGGCATGGAAAATTAAATAATTTGAAGAACAGATCTAAACAAAAGTTGAAACCACTGGAAAATAAAATCGGATGAAAAAAGAATCACATGATTTGGTTCATTCCTGAAGAAGATATGATTGATACAATATGAGGTATTTTCGTCCAAAACTGAACCGAGAAAGGACTTGAAAAATGGAGTTTTAGATATAGTAATATTCAGAATGGGAAGAAGGGTTAAACAACAAAGTTGTTGCCATTGAAATTATACATGGTTTCAAAAAAAATTTATTATATTTGGATTAGTTAAGTGGAATATGGAAGCCATGGAAATAAGGGGAAGGAAGAGGGAAAAAGGGAAGGGGAAAAGGTTTGGCTTTGGCTATGGGTTACTGCCGTGGGTTGTGGGTGGTGATGGAGGTGGGTGGCAATAAGAGGAGAGGGTAGGCTTGGGTTTTGAAGGAGGAATGATTGAATTTGATTTTGAGATTTAAGAGTTTTGGGGTTTGGAGTTTTTTGTAGATTTGAGAAAGAAGAAGAAGAGTACGAAGAAAGTTTCTCAAATGAGGAATTTTTGTACGTATTTGGTTTTAGTTAGATAGAAAAATAGAAGGCGAAATGAACGGATCATGTATTAAAACGAGATAATTATTTTAAAACGTACATGCAACAATTAATAACAAAAGAAATGAAGGGACCATGTACATCGCATAACCTTTTTGAAATTCAATTTATGAAACATAACCAAATTAACTTCATTAACTCAAATAATATTCAAATTTGTACGCATTTAGCTTTTTATCTATGCATAATAAATAAAATTACTTACCATAAAAATGAGAGCGTTCAATTTGGTTTTTCCGAAATAATATTTTATTTCCATTAAAACATTCTTTCTGTTTAACACAAAAGGTGCATTTTTTTATTAAATTTATTAATTGTAATCAATGTTTTTTTCCATTCTAATTGAAATATTTCAATTACATTAATTGCAATTACTTACAAAGTAAAATTTCAAAATTGACAACTAAAATGGATGAAAAATAGAATAATTGTTTCCTTTAGTCATTTAAACACGTTTATAAATTTGTTGCTTATACAGCAGTGTGATAAATAACTTGCTTAAATAAATTATTTTTCTACTCTTGCAATCCATCTATATGCGAAAACACAGTTCAAATATACATATATTTCTTCCTTTAAATCAATCATTCTATTCTTTATTTTAATGAAATTAAACCTACATTCACAAATGAAACACTCATTTTATTTGATATAATTGTTCTTTTCATTAAACAAACTTTCCTTATATTTTCATAAAAAAATCTACGTTTAATTGCACCTATTAATTTACAATTTGGTAGCATCTCTATCATTAATTGAAATTATTCAATTACATTAATTTCAGTTGTATACAAAGGGGAATTTCAAAATGGACAAAATAAATGTAATGAGAAATAGAACAATTATTTCCTATCAATTATTAATTTCAACATATTTATGCACTATTGGATCCAAACAGGAATTATGCATTTCTTACCAAATAATAGTTTCTCATCTCTGCAAGCAATCTTTCAGCTACCAAACATTTCAAATAAATAAACATATGATTTTTTTCTTTAATAAAGAAACATTTATTATTCCTTATTAACATTTATTATTCTAATCAATTGGAAATTTACATTCAGACAATTGTTAATTTCAATAAAACCAATGTTGTTAAAATACACACTAACATTTGTTAGCATCCTTATATTATTACAAACATATGCCATTAATAGAAATTTTAATTAAGCTCATAACTTGTATTATAATTTAATTTGTATCAATAAAATCTTAAATTTTTTATTCCTAACAATTTTATTCAAAAATATTATTTAATTTAATACTTTTAAATGTTTAAAAATACGGGTCGTTACATTCTCCCTCACTCAAAACTTTTCGTCCCCAAAAAGAAACGAGGAATCCAAAAATCTGTTATATTTTATTTTAACAGTCAATTTATAAACAATTAAACCTACATATTTAAGTTTAATAAAATTTGAAAATAACTCAAATTCTACAAAAAAAATCTAAGTCTTAAATTTTCGAAAAATTTCGACAGAGTCATCTTTGCGCGGATACATCGGGGTAATAGTGATACAATAATTACAATATATATATATATATATATCATATTTTAATAAAAAAACTCCAAACCATGGGAAAACAATATAATATTGCTACAAAATCGTAATCCGAGAACGTACCTATTTGTCAGGCAAATAACGTTTAATTTATGAAACCAAAAGCAATAGCTATTGCTTCCGTAAACCTGTACTTCGCTTATATAATCCAAAATAGTGAGAATTATGTACAAGAGAAATATTTAAGTTGTTGCAATAAATAGCAAAACAAACAACACAATGTAACAATAGCCACTTGCAAACAAAACCATACAATCGTCATATGCAACCAAAGTAATCAATCATACATCCATAGCAACCAAAACCAATGGTTTGTTTAGTTTAGAAACTTTTTCGTGCAAGGTGGTAAATAAACTATCAAGTGTACCCTACACTCAACAGGCTTGGATAATTACTTGATAGATTATCCATACAACCTTAAACAATTAGAAGTATCCATTTCAAACAACCCATAAGCCAAAACAACCAAGAATTTCAAATATTATTTACGTTTATTCAATTGATTTCCTTTCACATCATTATTTACCTTTTATTTATTTTCATTCATTCATACAATTCTTTTTCTTTCTTTCATGCAGTTATATAAATTATTTCACAATATCAACTTACGTTCATAACATTTCTTGTACATCAAAATTCTTATTTATAGAAATAATTCCATTGAACACTTCCATTGCTCAAGTTTTACTCGTATAATATTCCATTACATGTCCTATTTCACATTACAACTTTTAAACATTTCGGGTAAGTTATATATATGTTTATAGAATGTAATTGAATGTTATACAAGTTTATCTTACTCATTTTAGTTAACAAATGTTCAATATCTCATATCTTCCGATTTACAAGTTACAAATTTCCAATTTCTTATATATTTCATTAATCACTTAGCATCTAATTTTCTTATTTCTCATTTTAGAATTTTCCAGCTATTAATATAGTCAAGATTTCATTCATTACCATAATTGAATTCTATAATTTATAGAAATTTAATAACTAAATGCCGGGCTTCTTTCAAATCATATGAAATAATATATATAGCTTTATATATCCAATCACATTTTTAAATTAAAATTAAGATTTGTTTATCAAAACAGAGATGTAGTAACACTACTACAATAGCATTCCCACTTTGAAACTCGAAAATGAACGTCGATGATGCATGCACTCATCACCGAAATTATTTTCCAGCGACAAAAGAGGTAGTACAGAATTTATTTCCTTTTACAAATTCTTTTAAAACATTTTTATTTCCAAATCACATTTGAGAACATTTATCCAAAATACTTCCAAATAATACTCAATAATCCCTTGAAAACAAATTTCAACCCTAGAACTTTAGCTCTCAAATTTCCAATTAAATTCATTTTATTTATAAATCTTATTTTGAAATCAATTGTTCATAAAATTTCACTTACTATCAAACAAATATATCACATACAACTATTAGTGCTTCGAAATCAAGTAAATATTCCAAAACATACTTCCAAATAGCAATTCCAATTTATTTTCAAGCATATTACTAAAATAAATTTCCCAAATCATTTAATATCTTTAAAATTATACATTCAAAGAAAATTTCATAAATTTTACTTGAAATGTTCATTTGAAAACTTCATTTGCAAATCAATCATCTTTAATACTTTTACTCTTTTCAAAAATTTCATCCGTAAAATTCCTTGCTTCGTTTATAAATAACATCTTTATAAATATATGTAAACTATTTGAAAATAATTATTTACAACATTACTTATATTTAAAAGGGGTTATTGAAAACCTTAAATCCATTATTTACAAATTTTATTAGTTTTATATCAAAAATAATTTTCAAACATCATTTATAAATCAGTAATCATTAACATAAATATGTTTTATTGAATTAATAACTTCTCACAATATTTACAATATTGATAATTAACTATTAAAGCAAGTTGTACATAAATAAACAATATTTTAAACAATAAAAGAATTTAGAAAAGAAGCAGAAAAAATGACCAAAATATCTTTTATATTTATCAAAATACTTTTATAACTCTATGTTTTAACAAGTTTACCCTCGTTCTTACAGACTCTAGCCATGAGTTGATCAGGCGCAAGGCTAGACTTCCCCAAGTACCTAGTAGATCCGTTTCAACACCTAGTGAAAATGCTTAAAACATTAAAATAGATATGGAAAGTACATTCCCCCATGGATCGCAGTTACGCAATGTTACACCACTATCCCAGCGGAATCACTTGTAGCTATAGGCATCTCGCCTCTCGACTTACACCATGGTTGATAGATCTTAGCTACATAATGGTTATGTCACTATCCCACCGGAATCACTTGTAGCTTTTGGCATTCCGTCCCTCGATTTACGCTACCCAACTATAGCAAATGAATATAATAAGTGACCCACCAAAGGGATCCATAAATGACCCACCAAAGGGATCCAATAAATGATCCAGCAAAGGGTCCGACAAATGACCCATCAAAGGGGTCTGATGGAAGGTACTTTCCATATCATTTATTTCAAAATATATCATATCATATATAGTAGCCTTTCAGAATCATAGCTTCAAATATCGCACTTACGTAAATTCTATTATATATAAGATTTCATTTTCAGATAGAGTGTTTTCCAAAATCAATAGTCTCGAATATATCAAATCATTCTTATATAAATTCTATTATATATAGAAGATTTATCTTTTCAGATCAAAAACCTTCCAAAATCAACAGTTTTCAAAATCACCTTATACATATATAAAGTTCATCTTATACAAGAATAAAAAAATTTCCAAATCAATTACGCTGCATGAAGAGCCATATGGGATTGAACATATTTGCTTTATAAAAGGTTTTGAATTTAGAATAGTTTTGTATATAAAATCATTTTGTGAAATAGTTTGTAAATTAAATAGTTTGTAAAATAGTTTTGTAAATAAAATAGTTTTTAAGATAGTTTAGTAAAATAGTTTGTAAATAAAGTAGTTTTTAAATAAAATAGCTTGTAAAAAAGATTTGTATATAAAATAGAATAAAATAGTTTTGTATAAGAAAAATAAAAGAAAATAGTTTTGCAAAATGATTTTAAATTAATAGTAGTTTTGCATAAAAGAAACTTTCCAATTTAAATTACAAAGATATCCAACCTAACAACTTTCAATTTCAGCGTCAAAGCATATCAATAATATAAGAAAATAAGATGTACATATGTCATCGTTTTGCAAAATCACATTCGATCGCTCACTCGATCGTAAAAGTTCGCTTTCGAACTAGTATTGCCCATTCGACTTCCCTAATGCGGTCTTCGATTCTTGACTAGAAACCATCATTCTCTTCGTATAGCCATGTACTATGATAGAGAATTCTAAAATCGAATCAAAATCCATTTCAAATATTCACCATTAAGAATCGAATGAAAATTCCTAATATGAGATGGTGAAATTCACCTCGAACCTGTGTACTCAAATCTGGATCAAAATAATTATGCGAATAAAAACAATATACGTACAACATACGTATCTATTACAACTAATTTCATCACAATTTTATTTTTAATTTAACCTCATTATTAATCTCATTCATTAACACAAATATCACTTCATACTTTAATATTGGTTTCATAGAATTTCTCCATTTAATATAAAACATTAATATATTCATTCTCATAATATTGCTTATATTTCTCTTCAATTTGAATTACATTCAATTTCACATGTAATATTTCTCATTTAATACTACATTTGTTGCAACATCCATTTGTTTCAAAACAATTTACAGGTCGTGACTTTATTTGTGATCATTTCACTTTTAGTTCATATTTTTTTATTCAATTAGTTTTCACTTTTACTTTTCAATTTTATTTATGACACATTTCATAAATTCTAATTAAGTTTATAAACAAATTTTTCTTCAATTTAATCTCATTTACAGCATTTCCTTGATCATAATTTCGATTTAAACATTTCAAGGCTTAAAGTTCACACTTGTATATTATTACATTACATGCCAAGAATGTATACAACAATTCTGTTCATTTACTAACCATATATATAACGAATTAAACCTTATTTCGCTTGCTTTCAAATTAAGTTATCAAATTCAACTGCATAATTAATCACAATTACTAAGTTTCAACTCATATATTAATTCTGAATGTTTCGATTATCTAAAATATCCAAATATTCCATTTTATTTCAATAGTTGAAACTACCAATCAACAAATAACAATATTCACAACCAACCATTTCAATTTCATAACCAAATATCCTAATTATTCATTTTATTCTCTTTAATACACCATTACTACTAGTGTTTAGTCCATAAATTAAATCAAAAATAATAATCCAATGCATATAAACTGAAAATAACTTAACTAATCAACATTAAATGTTAATAAAAAATTATTACCATTTCATATATCAAACACATTAAAAATAACTATATTAGTTATAAAAAATTATTCCTTTATATATAACATACAAAATTAGGAAAATTATTTCATTTCAAAACTAATATAAAATATTTTTATAACACTAACAAATATGCGCTCTCGTATATATATACACTCAGACGAACTCATTCTAGGATATTATTACCCTATCTCTAATGAGTTAACCCCAATAGGCTAAGGTATGTCTAAATCAAAGCTCTGATACCAACTGTAACGAACCACCTTTTTGGACGGTTTAAATCAACAATAAACCACACATATCTAATTCAAACCATTAAAAAGGGATGATTGTTAATGGAGTAAATAAGAAAATAAAAGAAAAGAAAGAAAACAAAACATAGAATCTCGTAGTGGATTGACAAAATATAATAATCAAATAAACAGTTCATGAAGCTGTTTTACAAATAACATTTGATTACACTTTACAATACAAATCAAAGTTATGCATTAGGAATAAACAAATAATGCAACAAAATAATTATAATAAATAGCAATAATATACTGAAACTTCATCTTTGTCCTTCATATAATAGTCTTCAAAACAATGAAAAGCTCATACTGACCCGAGCGTAATGAAAACAAAACACTCGAGTCGGAACTAAAAGATCTTATGTGAGTCAAATTAATCTAAAATAAAATGTGAATGCAATGGTTTCAGAAAAGTTACGGGATTTTCCATCTCCTAGTAAGTGTACAACGTGAATATAATTATTAAAAGATTTCAAATAATTCGAGGTATCAATTTTTACCACTTTAATTAAAAAAATTCGAAGTTTAACTTAAAACTTTCAAATAATTCAATTCCAATTCATAATCCAAATTCAAGAAATTGTATCGATATATATATCATTTCAACCAGTGTCTAAGATTAAATTTTTAAATCAATGAAAACCGCTCGGGTTTATCATTTCAACCCAAGACAATTTCCATAATCTATAAGATCATTCGGGTATGTATCATTTCAAACCATAGTGATAACAGAGATATAGGCATAAATAAATATCCAATCATCCAAAATTACAACCACTAACGTCCATCACAATCAACATCCAAATTAGCAAATAAATCACAACAATTAATTGGTCATCATTATTAGGTGTTTAACTAGAAATTATATTCAATACTAATTGCATGGCTACAAAAATTCAATATCAATTCAATTTAAATCTAAATGACAAATTAAAACACCAACAACAATTAATAAACTTCTAATCACATCATAAATCTAATTTAATCAACATAAGATAATTTAGTAGTTGTGAGTGGGTTAAAACACTCACATTTGATTTGTCGACGATTAAAAATCCAATTAAATGCCCAAATTTGAACAGTGGACAAACCTGAAATTGGGTCATTTTTATGAAAATATACGGACCAACATATTAATGAATCTATAAAAGTGACTAACTAGAAAGCTGTTGCAAATTATTTTCTCTCCAGTTTCAAAAATACTATCACTCAAAAAGCTTCTGCCTTGAGGAAGTTATGGTCAAAACAAACAGAGGTTTTTTCTGAGTTGAAAATTCGAGATCTAATATACTTTGAAAAGATTTGAGTTTTTGGCATAGAAAATTAAGGAATTTGAAGAACAGATCGAAACAAAAGTTCAAGCCAGTGGAAAAATAAATGGGTTGAAAAAAATGATCACATAATTTGGTTCATTCCTTAAGGAGATATGGTTGATACAATATGGGGTATTTTCGTCCAAAATTGGACCTGAGAAAGGACTAGAAAATTTGAGTTTTTGATATAGAAATATTTGGAATGGGAAGAAGGGTTCAACAACAACGTCGTTGCCATTGAAATTATACATGGTTTTAGAAAAAAAAAATTGATTTGAAGTTGTTGAGTGGAATATAGAAGCCATGGAAATAAGGGGAATGAAAAGGGAAAAAGGGAAGGGTAAAAGAAGGGCAAAAAGAGAAAGAAGAGAAGAGTAAAGGTGGGGCTTTGGCCATGGGTTACTACCGTGGGTTATGGGTGGTGATGGAGGTAGGTGGCGGTAAGAGGAGAGAGGTAGGCTAGGGTTTTGGAACAACGATGGAATTTGATCAGGAGACATATCAGTTTTGGTGCTTGGAGTTCTCCATAGATTTGGGGAAGAAGAAGAAGAAGAGTACAGAGAAAGTTTAACAAATGAGGAATTTTTGTATGCACTTGGTTTTAGTCAGATAGGAAAATAGAAGGCCAATTGAATGGATCAAGTATCAAAAATGAGATAAGTATTTTAAAACGTACATGCAACAATTAATAACAAAAGAAATAAAGGGACCATGTACATCGTACAACCTTTTTGAAATTCCAATAATGAAACGTAACCAAATTAACTTCATTAACTCAAATAATATTCAAATTTGTACGCATTTAGCTTTTTTATCTATGCATAATAAATAAAATTACTTACCATAAAAATGAGAGCGTTCAATTTGGTTTTTCCAGAATGATCTTTTATTTCCATTAAAACATCCTTTCTGTTTAACACAAAAGGTGCGTTTCTTTTATTAAATCTATTAATTGCAATCAATGTTTTCTTCCCTTATAATTGAAATATTTCAATTATATTAGTTGCAATTACTTACAAAGTTAAATTTCAAAACAGACAACTAAAATGGATGAAAAATAGAATAATAGAATAATTGTTTCCTTTAGTCATTTAAACACGTTTATAAATTTGTTGTTTATACAGCAGTGCGATAAATAACTTACTTAAATAAATTATTTTTCAACTCTTGTAATCCATCTATATGCTAAAACATAGTTCAAATATACATATATTTCTTCCTTTAAATCAATCATTCTATTTCTTTATTTTAATGAAACTAAACCTACATTCACAAATGAAACATTCATTTTATTTGATATAACTGTTCTTTTCATTAGACAAACTTTCCTTATATTTTCATATAAAAAATCTACGTTTAATTACACCTATTAATTTACAATTTGTTGTCCTCTCTATCATTAATTGAAATTATTCAATTACATTAATGTCAATTGTTTACAAAGGTGAATTTCAAAATGGACAAAATAAATGTAATGAGAAATAGAACAATTATTTCATATCAAATAGTAATTTAAACATATTTATGTACTATTGGATACAAACAGGAATTATATATTTATTACCAAATAATAGTTTTCCATCTCTGCAATCAATCTTTCAGCTACCAAACGTTTCAAATAAATAAACATATGATTTCTTCTTTAATAAAGAAAAATTTATTATTCCTTGTTAACATTTATTAACAATTGTTAATTTCTTTCAAACCAATTTAATTAAAATACACACTAACATTTGTTATCATCCTTATATTATTGCAAACATATGTCATTAATAGAAATTTTAATTAAGCTCATAACATGTATTATAATTTCATTTGTATCAATAAAATCTTAAATTTTTATTCCTAACAATTTTATTCAAAAATCTTATTTAATTTAATACTTTTAAATGTTTAAAAAGGTGGGCCTTTACAGAAGTATTGAGTGCCTTTAAAAAAATTCATTTTGCTATTATTTAATCGATATAGCGAAATGTTCATCTCTTGGTTTCCAATTCCCTCACTTTCTCCTTTTCTCTAATGTCGTTTTGTGTCATAACTTCATTTGGTTTTTTACAATTATAATAGCTTCATCCTTTCATGTGTAAATCTTTACTTATTTAACCATTCAAATAGAAGGTAATATACTTAAATTAAATTAAGTTCTCCCTCGGCAAAATATTCTTATTTATTGCATAAATATTCAATATCTTTATTAGCTAAATTACTGAATGGTAATTGCTTGGATTTTTTTAAATATCAAATATATTATTTAACTATTTTAAAATTTTGGACTTAATGAAAATAATTTGATAACACTGATGAAAACTTTGTAGATAATCATAAATATTATGAAAATTAAGTATTTTGATTACAAACCCATGAAATGAACCAATAAAACATTGTAAACATTATTAAAATGATAACTTGCAATATTTGAAAATTTAACGTGTTAGGAGTAAAAAGATGGAGAGAACTTCTGTCATTAATAAGTGGTGTATAAAATTCCTCTACCCTACCATTATTTATTTATTAGATAATTTATTTCGATAAATGAAATATAAATTTATGCACATAGATTTTGTTGTGTTATATGTAGTTTCTTGTTTAAATCAAGAATATTATTTTCCTTTTATTCAATAGAAATGTGATATTCATGCAAAAATAATTATTTTTACGATTTGTTAAATGAGTTGATTAACTAATTGATATCATTTAAATACTTTGAATTTCAGACAATTGATAAGTTTAAATGTATGGACATAATGTAAAATACTAGAAACAACTAAATATAAATTATTGGCTCCAAAACTAGAAAAGATAAGTGTTTAAATGTATGGACTAATAAACAAGAAAAAAGCTACAAGTGTCAATTTTTGATATTTCTATAAGGATAGCCTCTGTAAACACGAATATGCAAATTAGGTCCTTATTTTTTGAAAGTAGAAAGATGTTTTAATAAAAAATATCATAGGAGAATTAAAGACAAAGGAGAACGGTGCTGAAATTAATGAAAGCCCCTAAAATTCATTCCCATTACCATTACTTTGTGATATATACTTAATATATTCAATGAAAAGTGAATTTTGACCCATGGTATTCAATTCTATGATTTTTCAATTTTCTTCTGTCATGATGTTTTATGTCACTCACTTTATACAATTATACTTTTATGTACTTGTAACGAACCAGATTTTTAACCGTCGAAAATAGACACTATACGTCCACTGTATTACATGCTGAGAAATTGAATGCTGGAAAACCTAATTGTTTGGGGAAAGAAGAAAAAAGAACATAAGAAGACTAAACAATGCAGAATCTCACAATGGAATGGATAACCTATAATATACCATAAATCTTTACACACCAAAAAAATCATAATATATTTATATACAAACATCAAACAAAGTATACTAACCAAATTCAGCCTGGACAATTATAACAATCTTCCTCACAATTGCTGATAACATACCAATGAATACAACGGAAAATATAACCATCTACATGAGTACGTCTCTGGGCCTCCAACTTGTCTCTTGAAGCTCCAAGCATCCAGCTAATCTAAAATCTCTGTCTGACCCGAGCATCACCTGAGTCAGTTTGGAAAACCATTGTGAGAAAACACACCTAGCCAGATTTAAAGTTATATAAAAATCTTTCAGAATAAAAAGGTATCTTGTAAGACCATGCCACACATAAATATGACAGGTTTTTACCCTACGATAACCAAAACACTTTTATATCAAGTCATCTGATATTATAATAGTGTCCAAGTACAGATACTTATTAAATAGATGAATTTGTTACATTGAATAAATTCCAGCATATCAGGCTCTACAATCAAAACCGTGAAGGCAAGTATTGGAGAATGGATTCCATACAATGACTAATCACTGGGGTAGCACCTATCACAATACACGTCTAGAAAATGTACCAAGGACCTCGTCGGGATCCCCTGCCAACACAAGACTAACCTAGCACTTACTGTATAGTACCGAATATGTCATCATCCCGGTTACTTTGCAATCTTATTGAGATATTATGCACAACCAACCACAAATATGTAGATGTAGGGTATCTAGAAAGGTGATAACATACCCTAATGGTTGCGTCCCACTTAGCCTTGCTGCATCTTCCTTGATTTTCAGTCATTCTCGGTTTATGAGGTTTGAGGCTACGATTACCTTCCAAGAAATTTGCACTTAGAATGCTCATTACCCTCTAATGACAATATGCTAATAGCATTCATCCATACTAGTTGTTCTAGGTCTGGACAAACCAAATCTCCAAAATCATCGTCTTCATAATCTTCACGATGTCATAATTCACAACACTCAATTCGAATCGAAGTGTTTTTCAGATAATCAAATCCGATCTTTGTCTCTTCGAAACGATCAAAAAATTTATCCAGTTTTGATAGTCAGCTATTTAACTATTAAATTAGGAATGATTTTTGAAAATTATAAATAGGCATAATCGATTATAAATAAGAATAATCGATAATTTTTGAAAATTATAAATGGGAATTGATAAAAATTCGGCAGATTTATGAAATAAATATGAGATATTTTCATAAGTATGGATATTAGGAATGATTTTGGGAAATAGACTTGTAATATTTTCCTAAGTCTTGGAAATAAAGGTTTGGAGATATTTTAGCGATGAAATGATTTATATAGAAATATTTTTCTAAGTAATGAATTACAAATTTGAAATTTGAAATATTTCTGTGTACTAATATTGTTGGAAATATCCTATTATGGATATAAGTATTCGAAAATATTTTCAAATATTGAAATACTGGAAGAGATTTGAATATATATCTTTGTAAAGATATTTCGAAATAAATGTTTCCACAAATTCGAATATTTAAACTATGTGTGCAACTTAATAGTAAAATAATAAATTCAAATATTTAAATAATTAGCTTTATGAAATATTTAAATCCAATTAATAGTTCTTAAAACTACATAGTTTAATAAATAAAAATCCTTTTCTAAAAAAACAAACTCTAACTTTCTTGTGATAACCATTTTAAAATTCAACATACCCATTTATACTCATAAATCTCTCTCGATTTATCACAAATCGATTTACATTTCCATTTTCATAACTATTCCCAAATTCCAAAATTGAATTTACTATTTCTTGCTAAACCGATTTCATATCACATTTATAAATTCATATTGTGAATTTATATTTCCAATTTATCAAATGATAATCATTTTACTTCAATGTTTTTGTAAATTTTTATAAACTACTTTCCAATTTATAATAGGTTTATATTACTAAAATCCATTTAAATCGATTTCTAATCAAAATTTCATTTAGGAATCTATTCCTTAATTAGTCCAAACTATATTCCAAAACCATTCAAATCTTAGTTTTGACTCCCATTTCGTATTTTAAGAATCTCATTTAAAAACTCATTGTTTAAAAATCCTTAGTTTAAAATTCTCTATTTGAAATCATTTTACGAAATAGCTACATAAATATCCAAATCCAATCATTTATTTTATCCAAATCAATCCCCTTTTAAAAATCACAAAATTCAATAGAAATATCTTCATTTCCAAATTACCTTTTACTTTCCTCTTTAAATTCAAAAATATTATTTAGTATTTATAATACCAAATTTAAGGCCAGTGGCACTATAGCATCCAATAAATCAAATCATAACATAATCTATAACAGATTGTTCTAACACATCATATATCACTATTTATGAAATTAAAATCAACGTTTTATGGAATCCAGTTGGATCCCTCCAACCTGTTTCCTCCAACCACAGATGTTATAGAATCACAAAAATATAATCACCACTTTGAGGCAAGATATTGCAATAAAATGGGTCATCTGCTATTATTTGAGGCACATAGTGTCGCATGCGCTCCGATAGGTAGGAATATTCCCAACTACTAACATATATATAATCTACCATCCAACCGATAATAATTTATAAATCCATCCAATCAACCAAGAAATAATTTTAACTATTCAAATAAAATCAATTATCAATGAGTGAGATTTACTTACATTTATCCATTGTGGTCGACGAAGCGTTCTGTTTTGGAATCAAAACCGAACATCATCCGATTTTAGCCTAAATTTACACAATCTTCAAATCCGTCCAAACTAGTTCCATTTTGAAGCTTTTGTTGCCATGATCGCAATGCAAAAGGTTTCATCTCGATCAGACCTCGTATAAATAAGTAATAAATTCTATAAATTATCGAACATTTTTATATTAATTAAAATAAACTAATATAATCTCCACCTTAATTACAACACTACCCCTCTTCGCAACTTCATCTTCTCCCTCCAATGAATGCACAAAGAGCATTAACCCAAATCACGCGTGCATCAAATTCACTGATACGGAGCTACGCCTCATGATACTCGAATCCACCTTCACCATTGGCCTCCGCTCCTCGAACTACACATGCACATACCCTCGACTCTCGACTCGATCAACCATAGATTATCGCGACCTGATGGTCACCTCTACGCAGCACAGTAGGTCGCATGACCCATTTTGACGCCGAGCTCCCTAAATATCGTGCCACCGAAGCTCCTTGACACCCTGCTCACGACATCACTATCGAGCTCTTCCAACATTACCGCATCTTTCAAAAATCGCTTCAGGTCGAATATCTTGCCAAACGACGAATTTTAAAATGCGTTTCATACTTTTTTGTGAAGTATTTGATTTGATTTTAAAAATTTCTTTTCGAAAATGAAAAGGAAATAGCTAACATAGGCGTTCTTTTAAACTAGAGGAGGCGCATAGGGGAGAAATTATGAAATAGAATAGAGTGACTGATACTGATGTAAAAACGACTATTGTGAAATAAAGATGATATATACATTTAAAATTCAAAAATATCTGGATATTAATTTAGAACCCTGATCGAGGCGTGTTGTCCGTCGTTCCTAATATTATACCCCTGCTCTGACAGTAATGGAATAAGTCTCGAGCCCCAATTCGATTTTATGGAGAATATAGCTTTTTGAACCCGATTATTATTTTAAATTTTCGATATTAATTTCAACGCATTTTTATTCCGTACGACCAAACGGTGCATCTGATTGCAACGAAAATTGGCGTCGTGATATGATTCATTATTATGGACCCAATGACACTGGTTTTGTTGAAATTCGAGACTGTGCCCCGAAAGACTATTTTCATATGTTAATTAAAATGTGATATTTTAAAAATTATCTTAATCGCCTTTGGATCAATTTTAAAAGTTTTATTATCTTCATTCTTATTAGTAGAAATTAAATAATCCTTTAAATCATTTTTGTCCAAATAAAATCCAGGATTTGAATTATTTAAATGATTTTCAATAATTAAATTCCACAATTGAATTACCAATAAATCTTTATATTTGAAATCCAAGTTGTTAAATCTAAAAAATTAAATTTTAAATATTTAAAATCAATTAAATATTCAAATTTAAATTAACCAAAATTCTGGGTCGTTACAGTATTATTATTATTTATTCTTTTATGTAATCAACTTAAATTAAGTTCGAATTTCTCTACCTGGGCAATAAATTATTCTACTACATAAAATATTCAATCTCTAGAGTATTAACCTATTTTCTATCTTCCACAAAAAGTACCAGTATTAAGTTAGAAAATAATGTTATCTGCACCTCTTACTAAAATATCAAAAGCCTCCGTACAGAACTAAAAAGAAACTAAATAATGGTTAATCCTTTCTTTATATCATTATTTCTTACCAAATTCATTTAACCTCCTTTCGTATATTTAGTTTTACTACGAATTTGTATTTTTTAATCTAAATACATAAATATATTAGTCTTCCATCCCAAAACTGTTAATTATATAACATGGCTTATTTCTTTATGCTTAATTGTTTATTCAGGATTGACCTTTTCATCTTCACTCAAAATTATTGTAGGTTTTGGATTGGAATAATGAAATCGAAGAGTTAGAGAAATGAAAGATTAAACTTTAAATTATATTTTAAGTTTATTGTAACTTATAATTATTTCTCCATTTCAAGATTTTTTATTTCAAAATTAATTCTATTATTTAGTACTATTTTTTGCTACTTGCCTTCTGATTACATATTTGTTATAATGATCTTAACTTTACATCCTAAATAATATAAATGTATCAAGCTCTTCTCTCATCTTAATAATTATAAAATGATTTTAACTCAGTTTTTTATTTCCATTTTCTATTCAGAATTGACATTTTTATGGTACCAAATTAATCGTAGATTTTAGATTGAATTAGGGCAATAAATAGTTTAATATTTGTAAAAAGTAAACCGATTTCCATGTTTTAGTTAGCTTGAATACTTAATTATCCTTAATCCAAGTATTATCTTTACTCTTAACATATGTACACGAAGAATAGCAACATTAATCTAGCAATTAATGCTACATATCTCATATGTAACAGACAGATCAAAAGTCGCTTTATTCTAAACAAGGCAATTAGCATTGATCATGTCTTACTAAAATCACTTGAACTCCTCTCATATATTTAATTCTAATTCTTATTTGAATTTTACAAGTTGTGTAATGTAAATGATTGACTTTGTCATTATAATTTTGATTTGAGTTCAAAAATCTGAATATATATTGTTATGTTTCTCTTAGAAACAAAAAATGCGAATATTATAATTTGAGTGATTAATTGGTAACTTTATTCAGTATAGGTATTATATAATACTATTGGATTTATTACGTAAACTGCCATTAATTTGAAAACATTTAAGAACTTTAAAATTATTTTTTCACTTGTATAGTTTTCAACTATAATCAAATACATTTTATTTTTCCTAAGTAATTTTAAAAATGTCAAAATATGCAAATATGTGTCTCGGTATATTAAATCATCTATTATTTGATATTATAACTATAAGTCGAACGATATATTACCACTGGTTACTTATTTGAAGTTAATTGCATTATAATATCATTATTTGTATGACCATTAATTTATTTTCTTTCTTGTATTTTACAGTAGTTGTTGGATCTACTAATACATTAATACAATAAAATCTTCGATTATTTAGTAAAATCTATCATAGATTGAGCGAATTAATTTTTTTCAATCTCAACATTGTATCTAACTGTAATGAACCGGGCTTTCCGACCTCAAAAATCGACACTAATACATCCACTGTATTACATGCCGAACATTCAAGTGCCAGAGATACATATCTGTTAGGGTAAAAGAAGAAGGTAGAAGATAGAAAAAACTGAACAAATAGGGAATCTCACAACGCAATAGGATAACATATATTAATTAAATAATTCTTTACAAGGTCATTTCAAATAATACATCGGAGTAACACCAATACATTCTATCCTAGGATAGTTATAACAACCTGTCCATATATAACAGACACAACATACATATAATATAGTGGAAACCAGATAATAACTAGCTATCGATGAAGCCTTCTACTCCAATCTCCTCATCAATGCATCTGTAAGAACCTGAACTACATGGACGCCTATAAAAATTTATGCATCTAAGAGTTTTAGGGAAAGAAAATAAAACTCTAGGTCAAACATGGGTTTGGTGTGAGTAAATTAAAGCAAGTGAATTATTAATTTAAAAACTCTATTTGAAATCAAAGGTATCTCGTAAGAAAACACCGCAGATAAACACGGATGGGTTTTTACCTTACGATAACTAAAACATTTTTGTATAAAAATCCATTGATATTATAATAATGTCTAATGGCTCGAAGTAAAATATTAAAATAGCTAGAATGCTTGCATCTCACGTTCCAATATATTTGGTATACAACTAAACCCGTAAAGCTCGTATTGGTGAATGGATTCCAACTAATGACTGGACTACTGGAGTACCGCCTATCACAGTACACCTTTGAAAAATGTATCGAGATTGTACCTAACGACCTCTTCCAACACAGGATCAGCCTGCCCTTTGCAGGATAGTACCAAATATGTCATCACCCCGGTTGTTCCCAACCTTTATGGAGCTCCATCATGCATAACTGAATCCGAAAATATGAATGGTTATCTAAAAAGGTGATAACATACCTTTTGTGGGAGTAACCCACACCTAGCCCTGCTGCATCCCATATTTTAGTCATTTTTCATTGATGTGGCTTAAGGCTACGTTTTACCTTTCACATATAGCACTTCCCTCCTGGCATCAATGCAATGCTGGCATTCGTCTATACAAGTTTGTTCTGGGACTACACGAAACCGACGACACTACTCCTATAACATCCATTACAGGGAATACCTCCCAAGCATTAATAGAGAATATCCCTTGCACTTCAAACATTGTATTCGATTCCATGCTCTTTGGATGTCTTCATCAAGAAACATTGAGTTGGATCGACATGGTTTTCAGAAAACATATCTGATCCTGGTCTCTTCGAAACAACAGCGATAGTTTTCGGTAAACTCAACCCCAATTCTTTAGGAAATAAACAGAAAAACAAATAAGTGCGGAGTTCACCACCTAAACCATTTGAACGAATGGGTTTCCTTATCATTTGTCATAGGAGAACAAAATGAGTTTATACATACAGTATAGCACCACCGATGGTAACTATACCATATAATTACCATGTTTCTCCTAGATGTTTGCGAAGTTACGTTTTTAGGTCAAGATTTGATAGTCAGTTATTCAACTATCACATAATGAACATTCAATCATGGTTTAATTTCAATATGGGATCCACTAAGCCTTTATATATTAGTTTTTAACTAATAAGCCACTTTTATAAAACTTGATCAAAAGATCCTTTCAAAACAATATTTCCAAACACCTTGCATTTCCTATATACTTGGAAAATATTTGTATACTTATCTCAATGGTATAAGTATATTCACAAACTTTAAAAAGTTTTCTTATTTTCAAATCTCATATTAAATAATTAAACAAGTTTCCTTTTCAAAAGCTCATCTCATATTTCAGTTAACTTATAACTTCCAAAATAAAGTTATAGCCCACTTTTATAAACCTTTGTGTTAATTTATTAAGCCTCTTTTCAAATCTCTAAAATGATTTATTAATTTTCTTCCTATTTATAAACTTCTTATAAATCTTCTTAGAGAAATTATTCATAGAAAATCCTTTATAAAACATCATTTGTAATCACCTTTAAATAAAACTTTAGTTTAGGTAAATACCTTTCTATAAACAAGTTATCATTTATGAATATCTCGATAAAATAATTATATATCTTCCAAAACCATTAATAAACCCTTAACCTCAAATTTATTAAAGAATTAAAATGAATTCTAAATCATATTTATAATTTCAAAATGAGGCTTAGAACTCCCAATGCTACTAATTTATGTTATCATTCAATTTCAATTCCAATTTACTTCACAGTTATTTACATAGGTCAAGATATATGTAAATACAACTCATATCCAAATCATAGAATTTATCATGTCAATATGAACTAACTAACTAACATATGCATGTCCAAATCATAATAGCAGAATGGTGATTTGTCCTGCTGTATGATGTCCAAACAAAATCATTACATATAGTAGAATGGTGATTTATTCTACTAACATATGTTCACACAATAACAATCAATTTATAGTAGAGTAATAATTTTTTCTCTTATTCTCTATTCACAACAATCAAACACTAACTCTATAGTATAATGGTGATTTATTCTGCTATTAGATGTCCAAACAATACAATCAATCAACACTATAGCTCATTCATAGTTATTAATCCACATCATTTCGTCAACACTTGAATTCTTGCATTCAAAACTATCCTTGGAATAGAAGTTTCCTTTAGATGATTTGATTCTTAGAAAACCAGGATTTAAAACTTAAAACTCCCATTTAAAAAATAATTAAATTCAAGTTGAACTCTTTACTAAATCATAATTAAACTTAATTAAATATTAATTTAACTTGATTAATAATTAAGAAATAACTAAACCTTTAAATAATTAATTAACTCCAATTAACTACTAATTAAACCCAAATTAATAATTTACTAACTATTAAATTATTAATTAAACTTCATTAATAATTATATATTATTTAATTTTAATTATTCAATAAAATAATAATAGTAAAATTATTTTTAATTAAAACTTTAATAATAAATTAAATATCAATGAATTTAAAATTAATTACTAATTAAACTTTAACCAAATAAACATTTACTTAAAATTAATCCTTAATTTAGCAGTAATTTAGTAAATAGTTAACCTTTAATTAAATAATAATTAATTAAATAATTTAAAATATACTTAAATAATAAATAAAATAATTAAAATTGATTAAATAAAATTAATTACTCTTTTTAACCTAAGAAAGTTATTAATTAAGACTTCTTAATTAATAAATGATTCATATAATTAATATTAATGTTAATTGATACTAATTACTTATCCTGATTACTTAATTAACTAATAAATAATTATTCTTAATTAACCAGTTAATTATAATCCTTAATTAAGGTAAAAATTACTTGAGTATCGCTAACTGATTTTGAAAAGGATTTCCAAAACATTTTTAAAAGAAAACACAGAACTTGAAAATTTGAAAATTTGAATTACCTACATTGTGACTATCGTTGTGGGTGCAATAACCTAGGATTCTTTATCAAGTTATTATCCCAAAACTCAAAATTTTCGCTCTCATTTACTAAAGGAAGAAATTTCAAAACTTTAGTTTAGTTTGAAACAAATTTAAGAAAAACAAATCAAATCTTTACTAAAACAACAAGTAAACGATTTGATTTTCAACCAGATCTCAAGTCCACTTCACTTTCAAGAAAATACCTTCTGCAATAACACAATCACATATCCAAAGTCACATACACAACAACTAGATTCAATAACATAACCAAATCCCAGATTATATCTATCGTCATTTAAACATATACATTTGAGTGCTAATGTTAACTCATACATTAAAACTAATCAACATATTTCAAACATACCATGATCTAATCATATGTGACATACATATAGCTCTAAAATCAACTTAACATATTGTGATGCCCCACCCCGAGACCCACACTAACAAAGAGTATTACTTAGTAATACCGCCTGCTAGTGCAGAGAATAGGGATGTTTAGGAGCGACCATCCATTGTCTTGTATTGAATAAGCACTAAGTATGTCGATAATGTGCTTTTTTCGTTTTCCATTTCATATTAATTGGTTCGACATACTTAAGTTTTATCTAATACAATACCATGGTGGCTATAGGATCGATTCAAAATAAAACACAATAGAAATAATATAAACAGATCACATAATAGCAAACACAGTCATATATATATACATACATACATACATATACATACATCAAGTACAATACAAAGTGTCGTACGTGGTTATTCAACCATAATATATATACACACATCAAATCCCCATAAAAGAATATACATAACCAAGTTAAGTTACTACAAGATATCTACTCAAAACAATGCATATATCCAAAAGATCGATAAGATGGTCCATGAAGAACAGCTAAGAAAAATCCAATCTATCTAACCTACAACTCGGTCTGACCTATGTAATGAATACACGGGTTAGTCTAACATGAAAAAGATGATTAGCAATGATAAATAGGATGTAAGACTCATAAGGGAAGCATTCCTTTAATCAAAAAGGAATGATATAAACTCGGATTTACACAAATTCAAAGTGATGGAAAACTCAAAAATATCTCAAGGGTTAACTCATGAATAACATTAATTCAATATGAATGTTCCTTCTTAAAAGCTACTTGGAATATAAATTCCAACCAAATCATATAAAATCTCAGAAGGAAACCACAAATTTCATCAAAAAATCATAACTCGAGGAACTCAATTAAGAGTTCCAAACTCAAAAAATCTCAGAACTCGTGAAACTCAATTAATAGTTCAAAACCTCATAAATAAAATCAACATATGTAAATAAAATCTCATATAGCTCTAGGATATAAAATATACAAAAAGCATCTTGAAATGGTGAAGCATAAAACATCAAAACTCAGAAAAATCCCGGATTGGATCCAAATCCTGATTGCATGCCGAAGCACTACTGCACGTGTTATCCTCGTGTCTAGTACAATATATTAGGTACCTATCTCATGGACCCGAAGGTCATACTCATGGTGGCCGAAGTCATATAACTCATGGTGACCGAAGTCACATAAACTCGCGATGACCCGAAGGTCTATATAACTCATGATGACCGAAGTCACATACAACTCGTGATGACCCGAAGGTCTATAGTATTGGCATAACTCGTGAATGTGTCACAAACTCTCAGATAAGAACCCGAAAAGTGTTAATAGTGCATTCCATACCACATGTTCTCACTTAACGGTTCACTAACTACTAGTTAATGCCACATTAGAAAACAACATCATCAAAATAACTAAATCTCTAAAAACTCATAACTTGCCTCATATCATCGGCAAGTACAAAAGACATCGTGATGGTTTTTCACAAACCGTAACTCCCAAAATAGGAGATCTCAAACTCATAACTTGACTCATATCAAAGGCAAGTACAATAGACATTGGGATGGTTTTCATAGGCCATAACTCCTAAAATAGGAGACCTCAAAACTCGCCAAAGAATGGCAATCTCAAATAATTCAAAAAATAGGAATGCTCAAATCTCAAAACACGCCATGGAATTGCAATCACAATTATCAACCCAAAGGACTATAACTTCAAACAGACGAGTCCGAAATTAACTGAAAAAGTAAACGTATGTGTCCCATACAACATATATTACTAAATCGTTTAATCCTCTTCTCATACGTTCGAAGAGTGCAAAATAGTGTATTTTATATATAAAATAATTTGCATGAGAAAATCTAGTTTTTAAAACAACTTTTGAAATTATTTGAAAAAAAATTCTTTGAAAATTCCTCTTTAATATAGAGAATATAATTATAAAAATGTCTTTAAAATATATTTTTAAATATTGTGTACTATTTATATCAAAATCTATTTTATTATAAAAATCATTTCAAAAATCGTTTAGAAAATCCGTGCTTGAAATTTTAAAAGTCATTGAAAAACACTGAAATTTCAGCAAATAAAAATATCTCAAAAACTCATCAATCCATTGTACGGTTCTCCCAAAATTATTGGCTTACCTATTAATAGGTTAGAGCCTTTAAAAACATCTCAAAATAACATCGAATTTGTTGCAAAAGACGTAGAATCAATAAGAAAAATGTTGTAAACAAAAAGGAACAAGCGGCTATATTGCATGGATCGACCCTAAGGTCGACCTGTGAAGAGCATGGGTCGACCTTAAGGTAGACTTTTGCCAAGGGATTTTTGTAGGCAACTTCTTCTTGTTCGATTCGATTTTTGCACAATAATTTCAACTAGCTGGGAGATAATTTCGACAGTAAAAATTTGCACGCACCTAATACAACATTCAAACTACAACAGGAAAAGATCTGGTGGCAATTCGTGATATGAATAAGGAGATTTAATCACTTAAAGAGGCAACCCAAATCAGATATATATTATAAACTATGAACAGTAAAAAATTGGTTTATAGTAAGCATTTTTGAGCGATTCATGACTATCAGCTTCTTGTTTCAGTTAGATACTTTTGACTTTTGAACTCACCTTAGCAAATAGCGAATTAAACTTGAACAAGTTGAAGAAAATGAGAGCATTCCGAAGCAATGGTGCCTTCAATAAGCTGTAGAAACTATCAATGAAACATGTAGGCAAGAAGAAGACTAGTTACTGATAATCTCTATACAAAATCAAGATTTGATGAAATGAGTTATAGTTTTGGCTTTGATTACCTGTTTCAAACTTTTATTTGCTAGATTTCTCTTTAAATTTTAGCAAGATTAGAAGCAAAATTTTAATTTGTTAGAGGGATGCCATTATTCTTTTTATTGTAAGTTTTGGAGAAGAAGCAAATGAAAATAAAACTTACATACAGATTTTTTTTTTCTTTTTCCTTAGGCTCCTAGATTTGGGTTTTGAATCTCAGCCTCTACCCGTTAGCCCAAAGCAATACTTAGAGAAAATTATACTAAGTAAAATAACGGTTTTCATTTATAATCTCACTATTTACACATATATTTACAAATAATAAACCCAAATAATTTTTTTCAACAAATGTTTATGTAAACTAAAAATGTTTTAACAACATAATAAAAATTATTTTTTCTATAATTTTTTTATTTCTATCACTAAATCCCTATTTTTTACGTAATTGCACCAATTTACACTTCTTATTACAAAAACACCATTTTTATCATAAATATATATGCAAAAATCATTTTTTGTCAAAATAAATACAACAAACCATAATAATTTAATTTTTACATCAAACTATAATTTTAAGCAAAATTTCATCTTTTTATTCATAAAATACAACATAATAAATTGAATAACTTTACATAAAATAATTAAAAATCGGACTTGGCAATAATTTACAAAATTATTGCATTTTCTTAATTTAAAACCATAAAATGTTCATTTTTTCCCAAACTAACATAATAAAGTTTTTAAAACTTTATTTTCAACAATTTCCAATTATTTCAAAAAATTACTGTTGAAATGAATCACTTAATTAATTTATTAACCTCAAATTAACATATACCCGTTTTTCACATTATATTCTCCGAAACTTATTGTTTATTTAAAATAAAAAGTTTTAAAATTTTCCATCTACAAATTATTTTATTTCACAACACTAAATTATAACCACTATTATAATTTAATATTATAGGTAATCACCAAAACCAAAGATGTTACTAATATAAGGTAAAGTTCTTTCCACATAAATTATGAATTTACTTATCTTAAAGCCGGACAAAGTTCCACTCGAACCCTAGAAACTGAGATCGAAAATAGGTAACTTTCATATGGATATTTTGACCCCTTACTCTTGGATTTTTAAAAAGTGCTCAAAAGAAAAGTTTTAGATAATTCATTTCTCTATCATCCAAAAAAATAATTACTCAAAAAGGTTAAATTTTGAGTAAGTTATGGCCAAAATAGCGAGGGGTTTCAGACATCAAAATCTAGGCTCAATAGTACTCTTGCAAAAAATAAATTTTTAGAGCATCTAAGCCAAAAATCAAAAAAGGTAGTAAACTACAAAGTCATAGCCACTTAAAATATACATAGTTTGAATAAAAGATAATCTTAATTTGGTAGAGTATATAATAAGTTATGGCCGGATGAAATTGGGGTAAAAATAGAGGAATTTGAATGGAAAAGGAGGAGTTTGAAGCTAAGTTTAAAAAGTATTTAAAAGTTTAAAACTAGGAAATATAAAACTTTAAAATGTTAGAGGAAGCCATTGAAGAGTTTTGAAGCTTTAGGAAAAAGAGACTTTGGAAAAAATTGAAAAAATAAATGAAAAATGGAAGAAAGAAATAAGAGAAATGCTTTTATATATATACACAATAATGTATAATAATCTAGTCAAGTCACATCACTCCTTTTATAAATATATTTTTATATATAATTATTATGTGTTGTCACGTCACTCTTTGTAAATATATATATAATACGTATGCGTTGTCACATGCGTCTCTTTATATTATATATATATATATATATATATATTATGTGTTGTCACATCACTTGTTAAATTAAAATTAATAATAAGATTATTCTTAAGTATATTATTATCTAGGTAATTAACTCTTATATATATGTATATATATAGTGCACAAAGACGAACAGCGTTTCCGACAATTTTCTGGTGTCGAAAAGTCGAAATTCTGGAAAACATTTTTCAATCCCATTATTAATTAATTAAAATGAGTTTATCTATCTATAACAATTCATTTATTGACTGTATAGAATATAAATTTTGCCTAGTTTAAGTGATCAAAACCCTAAGTCATCACACGGATGTTGCTTTTAATTGACTTTTTTTTATCATACTACTATGAATTTCATATGCTTATTTTATTTTATAGGACATAATTTGTTTATTAATACATAGATACAAAACAGCCTTGATGTTCTTTGTATAGTATATAAATGGAAAGTTGATTCTTTTTTCCATTATTAAACATAAGTAATGCTAAAATCAATTATAAGATAAAAGAATATTCAAATAATAAATTTCATACCTATGTTTTAGAAAAGAAATATAGGGAAATTTTGCTAAAACACTCACCTCAAGTTTCAAGATACACAACCATGCCTCCTTGAAAATATTTTATTAAAAACCCCCTATTTTTAAATTTTAGGATATTTTCAAAATGCACTGCAAATATCTATAGATAACTCTATAACTATTTATAAAGAAATCAAGAAATCTAGATTGTAGAAATTCGTAGAGAACTCTACAAAAAATATGGAATTCTCTATCAATATTTGAAATTTTTCAAAAACATTCCAAATAAAATACAAGAAAATTGTTTTGATCACAAAAACATTGGGTTAAAATATAAAAATTAGAGAGTAATTTATAACATGTTTTAAAGAAGATCCTTTTACGTAACAAATCCGAATATAAGGGCCGAACCATATTCCCTCAAAAATTAAATGTAAGTAGCTCATTAATTTTGGCTAAAGTAGACAACTTAAGATTATTTTTTTAACTGTAAATATTTGCTTCATAATTTTATTTAAATGTTCATGTCATCTTATTTGACATAAACATTTCTATAATCTAATATTATCCATATTAATCAATCTATGATTTTATATATTTTTCTATGTTGTTATTTAATAAACCATGAAATATTCATAAGTTACACTTGATTTTCATTGAATCCATAACCATCACCAATGATTTGGAGACCCCATGAAGAACCGTAAGGAATTTATTTCACACAAAATGTTTAATTTTATATTATTTTGAATTTCCATCGTTTAGAGATCTATATAAATGATCGTGAATTAGAGATGTGCTTAAATATAACGTTTATAAGTAAATTAATTTAAAACTAGAAGGAACGTATTAAACTATACTGTCGGTCAAGTTATTTGCTTCTAATTATTTTATAATTTTATTCAAACTAATTAAGGTAACTAATAATATATAATTCTTTATGAATGAATTTAATGAAAAGATTAACTACGCATTAATTCTTAAATATATTCTTCTTTTATTTCAATATAATATTTGATTTATTAATGGATCGAAATTAATTATAGTATTACTACTTGCAATTTTTTTCCAAGAACTGATTTCATAAAACCATGTTGTGGTGTCCCAATATTTGTCCATTTTCTTCGAGAATAGGTCTATGCACAAGTAGTTTAGATCTTCAAAGAAGGAAGATGCACAGTTGAGGAGTCAAGTTCCTTTTGAAACAAGTACAGTGAAAGTGATACAATGAGTACCAAAGTATACAAAATTGTTAGTTTAAGGTTTAAGGTGCTAATGAAATGCATTTTGATTTTCTCCCACTATTACCATGTCAAAAAGTTACCATTAAAAATATTTATTGTACTTCATAGTACTGCCAATGGTGCTTTGGACCATAAATACATATATTTTTTGTTAAAATATTTACCAACAAACTAAATTCTTCCTCCTCCCTGAATGTATCAGCAATTGATTCACTCAGTCGGCAATACGTTGGAATCATGAGAAGTTGCCCCGAAAAAACCTTGTTATTAGTATATGTTGTTTTGTAAAAGAAATGAAAATAGTATGTTTATTATTTTCGAAATCCAAAACTTTTAAGTCTTCAAACAATGTTGTTTCCAAAAATGTTGTTACTAAAGAATATATAGACAAATTCATTTCGAGTAAATCATTTTTAAGAAATTTGGCTTGAAACTAGTTAGTGATGGCAATGTTATATCATTGATGAATTTCACCAAAAAAGCTCTAATCTTCAATTAAAGAATTGCTTAAGAATTTCAATTGGTAAAGTTATATCTTGCTTTATATTAATTAATTATTATTGTACAATGGAATGTAACCGTGGTATTAAAAAGAGTAAAATTTTAAATGGATATATTTGAATTAAAGTTGTATTAATTAGAAAAAAATGATTGTCTTTATTAATACACCTAATTTATGCATTGTGTATAAACTTAAATGGCGGAGTTACTACCAAATTTAAAGGCCACGTAGTGAAACTTTCACATCAATGGTTTCATTTTCAAAAATAATGTTAAGTCTGACTCATTGATGCTTTAATTTAAACTTGATAGAAAAAAATATGTAATTTAGTTAATTTAAAAATTAATATATTACAAATGAACAATATCATATTTTCCATCTTTATTGCTAAGTTAATTAATTAATATTGACTGAATATGCACATTAAAGTAAGTCATTTGATTAGCATCAAAGAAAATTAACAAATTTAATCTATAATTAGTTATCTAATTCAGATTGGAATCAAGCAAGAAAGTTATCAATAACAATTGTGTAGTGTTCTATTCATTCTCCGTTTAGTTTCATCTCAAATTTAAATAACAAAATCTATTTATCATAATTTACTCATGTTGCATTAACAACAAACGTACATCTGTTCGTACATACTATCTTAATTTTTTTTTTTGAAATGGTACTTTATATACAACATGTCACCAGGATAACATATCATATGTCAACAAACGTTCGAATCACGCTACGCAAATTTCAAACTTATGGCATCTCGCATCAAAATCGAATCACTTAACCACTGGAGAAATGATGCTTGTCATTCTACCTTATTTTACATCAATTAGTATTGAAATTTTTTGTATCCATTAATATTTATATACAAACTAAAGAGGATTTAATGTCATTTATTTCATATTTTCAAGTACGGTAAATATATCCACCATTTTAAATTTTATTCAGAATAAATTAAGATTAACTCTAGTTAATTAACATTTTTATCTCTCTAATTCAATTCTATTTAACTAGAATCTAATAATTTAATCATGCAATTGACAAAAAAAGACTTAGCTGCTAATAATTTAATTTAGAAAATTGGCATTATTGCTAATGTAATGCTTACAAGTTTGGAATGACTTATAGACGATGTTAGTATTTTTTATAACACCGTTTTAACGAATAAATATTAATTATACATGGTAGTTTTTGATTTTTCAAGCATATCTATCCTTTAACATTTATATGTATTTTCGAGAAAAATCCAACCTGAAATGGTTACGATCTAAAGTGTATATTTCACCTTCATGTAACTAAAAATTATCTAGTTAAAAAATTATGTGAACCATGTGTGTAGTACAAATTTGCACTAGTATTAAAATCAATAGTTCCCACCCCCTCGAGACATACCATCACCATAAAAACTAATGAAAAGTCCACATAGCATATAAAATCTAATGCTTGTCGTGTGAAGTTGTATCACACTCCTAACAAACTTCATATAGTATATACCGAAAACATCTTCAGTGTGATCTTTGATTATACTCCAAATAACTATATGTGTCCTGGTTCTAAAGAAAAAATAATATTATTCCATCCTATAAAACATGCATACTTGGACTTTGCATAGAAGTTTCCAATTTTTGTTATTACAAGAAAAGTTCCTGTAGAAATGAGTATGTAAATTACGTCTTTGTTTTTTTTAAATCTGAAAGCGCAAACTAGCTTGCACTTTGATAATAGAAAGCACAAGTGAACTTCCAAAAAAATTTAAATTTTCAAAATCAAAAAATGCAAAAATGTTAACTTATGCTTTTCAAAAATTCAAAAACTTTCAAATGAGAAAGCACAGACTAGCTTGTGCGTCCTTGATAGAAAGCACTAACTAAATTGCACTTTTCAAAAATTTGAAATTTTCCAAAATTTATAAAATTTTCGTAAAATACTTCAAAATTAGAAAAGTGAAAGATAACTTGCATTTTCTGTCAGAAAAGTGCAAGACACCATGCGTTTTCTGTTTTTCAAAAATAAAGACCAAATTTACTTATTTATTTCTCCAATGACTTTTCTTATAACAACATCAAAAATTAGGACTTTTAGCCCATTTATTATATTAAAAACATGATCACTATGTTCCATTAGCAACTCATAAAACGAAGTACGACATGATACATAAATCAACCACTAAGTACACACAATTTCATTCTTAATAAGCTTGAAGTATACATAATAGAAAGAATATTTTTGACAATGGCCAAGCAATGTCCATTAGAATAATGATATGCATTTGTTTGGCACTTGTTATGTCATGGTTGCTATGCTTTTTTATTTTTTTGTCCTATTCATTGTAGCTCTATAGATGAAGATATGTGCATCAGTAAATATTTTTAAGAATATAATCTGGAGGAAAATATAAAAGTTAAATTTTAATGAAATAGATTTGTGGTTTGTCGTGCGATTAACTTGAAAACGTTGTGTTATGTATTTAAGCACATCTATATGTACGTAAATACACACACGTCCGTGTGTGTATGTGTGTATATACATGTATAAACATACACATGAACATATGTGTGTAGTAATTATTTGTTTATTATAAAGTCCAAACAATTTTACTTTCTACAAAATATTATTTCAGTAAAGTTATATTATTGCAGTATTACAATTAAAAACATATGGTTATGATGTTGGTTGATTATCATTTCAGGAGATAAAAGAGGTGAATTAGGTAGCAACGAAGTGAGAAGTGAGGGTAGAACGATCAAAATGTTTCTTCATGATGACGTGATATATCAAATCCTATTATGGTTGCCTGTGATATCTCTTTTACGATTCAAATTGATTAGTAGATCATGGCGTATGTTGATCGAGAACAATGACTTCATCAAAGAACACCTATATCATCATCATCACAATCCCATTTTAAAGGATAAAAACCACCATTTAATTTATCGTGTCCCTGGAAATTACCCACTTATCAATTTCCCGCTAACCTCTATTGATAGTTTCGAAGCACCAAACAAATGCCTAAAACTTGATTGCCCAGAACTACGTGAATCCTTCCCTATTGAAGTGTATGATATAATGAGTTTTAATGGCATTGTTTGTTTGAACATGTGCATCTGCAATGGTAAACAATGTATTTGTATTTGGAACCCAACGACTAAGAAATCCAGACTTCTTCCACAGTCGCCTTTCCCACCTGTAGAGAAGAAAGCTGGTCTTCGAAATACGACTGTTGGATTTGGTTTTGATGAAAATGCCAGTGAGTACAAGGTGGTAAACCTTGTTGGTATGGATTTTTGTGATGAAAAGAGAGTTGAGATTTATAGCTTTAGTAAGAACTCATGGAGAAATTTAACCATTGTTCATCCAAATTATCTTTATATAGTAGGTACCGGGATGCCATTTAACAATGGAACTTCTTTTTGCTGGATGAGAGAATATTTTTTTAAATATAGGATCTTATGCTTTGACTTCATCACCGAGATGTTTCGCTCTTTGCCTTTTCCAGATGTTGAGCACCCTCTATATAGGCCTCATTTAGGTGTTATAAAGGACAATATTGCATGTGTTTTCAATGTGGATGTGGATAGTGCTAGTGAGACTGACGTTTGGGTATTCGTCCAATATGGAAGCATAGATGAGACTTGGGTTAAACTTTGCCGAATTCATCCCTATTCAATAATCCATAACACCATGTCTGCAGTGCTGCTTTCAATGAAGGGTGAATATATTTTCTTCAAAAGATGGGATCGGTTCTGCAGATATAATATCGTTACCGGGGACATAAAGATTCTTCCTAGGATAGAAAATTATGAAGAGATTTTTATCGATTTCCCTCTACCTCACCCAAATATGTATTACATGTTTCATGAGGCTATCTTGGAATTCAAGGAAAGCTTGGTCTTGGTTTGGTAAGGAAAATAACATACGTGGTTGGCTAAGAATTAATTTATGAAATTATAACGGTAATCTACCATTTGTTAGGCATGAAAACTGCAATAATTATTTTCAGGAGTTATACAATTTATGCTTTATAATGAACGGTCTTTATATCTTATTAATTAAAAAATTGTGAGAAGAACAATATAATCATATTTATAGAATGAATAATCATAGAAATTTTGGGACTATATAATTTCTTCTTCATGTGCTATTGTGTATAAAAAGATCAATATAATCATATTTATAGAATGAATAATGTTAGAAATTTTGGAACTATATAATTTCTTCCTCAGATTCTATTGGGTATAAGTTTCTTATGTTTTTTAGTTTCTTACAAAATTCTATTTGTATTCAATATTAATAGCAACATGAAATTTTGGTGAATTGAAATTACCATACACTACATTAGGTGGAGATGACTAATTTGAAAACATTTTGTATTAAGGTGTGAACCATTACAAGAATTTTCACAAAACATAAATTTTAGTGGATTCAATAATTTGTTTGATATTTTGTAAAATGTTATCTTCAATAATTGATTTGAATTTCTATAGGCTTTTTTATCCTTTTTTTAAAATGGGTAACTACAAGATAGTACACACCACTACAACATGCCTTAGGTAGTATACAACATATACACAACAATAATTTCCAGGAGTTCGAATCACTTTATGCAAGTTTCAAACCTATGACTTCTCACACTAAAGTAGAAGTGTCTAATCACTATGACAACGGTGGTTGTCATAGGTGTTTTATTCTATGTACAACATGTATAAATGCTATTTCGAGATAAATATACGTTTTGAATCATACACATACATATTTTATAAAACAACATAAGTAAAATAAGTATATGTTGTGTTGCAAAAATATTTTTATTTTAAAATTTTACTTGAGTACTTTTGTGAAGTTTCCTGACTCATTTTACACCATCAGAACTCATTTCAATTTCTTCTTGCCAATCGACCAGTTTGTACGCCACCAATTGACAGCCAGCGGCAATGGCCAGAAACTTAAAAGGCCATTATTCTTTATTTCAAACTATAGTTTCATCTCTGCATGACATAATTTTTGAAAATATTACGTCTTCTAAAATCTCCTTTACAATGTCATATAAAGACTTAACATCTAGTTTCTCTTGATTAACAATTCTTGGTCAAATTATGTATCATTACTCTTAATCATTCATTACCTTGAATTATTTCAAAAAGGTTTATAAATACCATTCTTTGTTATTAACCAAATTATTAGTCTAACGCCTGGATAGACGATATAGAGTATAAACAATTTGAAACATAATCTTTGATTGTTATTTATTTGTGAATTTAGCCTCTTATTCAATCTATATGGTCTAAACCAAGATGTAGCAAAATATAGAAATAATAGGAAGTGAAAGCAAGTAAATCAAACAAGATATTTTCATAGTAGGTCAGTGTAGCTTACATCCACTTTAATATTATTTTATTATATATTTTCATTATATCCAAAGAGAGTTAAAATTAGTAACTCAAAATCAAGAACAAATTTGACTTAGAAAACAAGTATAGTCTCCCTTGTTAAAAAATAGTATGATTCTGCTTTGGCAGAAGTTCCTTTGTATTTATAGATATTGAGGAATATGTTAGGTCTTAGAACTCGTTCACCTTCACTCTATAAGCTGGTTAGGAAAATATCTGCACTAGATTCATGAAAATTGGAATATTAGGGGTTATTAGACCAACCCATATGAAATGTCTCATTGATTAATATCAACCGATGGTCAATCGATACGTATCATTTGATAGTTTTGTTCCAATTTGTTATGTTTTGTTAAAACCAATCATTTATTCATGTTGTTACTCTAAAGCATGATATAAGGCCAGCACCCATCAAATATTCATTAAGAATTTATGAACTTGCCAATCAATAGCAATCCACTCCATCAATGGGCATGGTACATAGTCAATTCTCCATCTTTCTCCTTATACCTTAATGCATTTGATGATCCATGAGCTTTACGTCTATTTTTCCATCAGTATGAAGTCCAATATCATAGAATCCTTGTGTGTGAAAATCACACCTTGTGCATTCCATCAAAATTAGAATTCTATTAATACATAATGCAATTTGCTAAGAAATATGCGATCAAATCCCAAATCGGTTAGGTGCATTTGTTACTGTTACCATTTTGTGTCCTTACTATCATTGAAATATATTTTTTAGGCAAAAACTCAACCAATGGCCATGATAAAGTCATGGGTGCTCCCTATGGGAAATTGTGTAATTTTGGCTGTATAACTATACATTTAACTCTTATGTATGGACCTTGTTCGTAATAAAAATATGTTTTTTTGTTTCATTTCTATTGTATAAGTGAAACACCCCACATCCCTTAGTATTCTCCAAAAAGGGCACACCAAAGGATGTGGTGCATTATAGGTATAATTAAAGCATCACAGAGACTAAGAATCACAAGACAAATATGCAAAAGGGACAAAAAAACACATAACTTATCATCCAAACCATCTAAAAATAAGTCATAAAGACATAACATATCTCAAAAACTCGAAATCTCTCATATCTCATGAAAATACATCTTAGTCTCACATTATCAGAGTAAAAAATAACAATAATAATCCCTCTCACAAGTGCCAATCCATCATAAGTCAAATGAAAAAGATGAAAAGCAGATGAATACAGCTGAAATGAGAAAATTTCAAAAAGGAATATCCAAGAAATCTAAATCAACTATCCTCAACTCTGCTGGCCTGTTGGGGGAAAAGTAAAGGTAGAGGAGTGGGTCAGACAATAAGTTTGGTGAGTGAAAGTGATTACTAGCATTTCTAAGCAAGATAAGGATAATTGACTAAGAAATAGTTCAAGTATGAAATAAGATACAAAAAAGATAAAACTTGCAAAAAATACTGTTTCTAATGTTGTTTGATTGTTTGCACTTGTCTTAAACTGCTGTGATTAGGCTGAAACCCTAACCATATCTCAACTACTAATTTGATTAGGCTGAAATCCTGATCCTACCCATTGATTTCCATTTCTTATCTTCACTGTGTCATTGTAAACCAATCATGTTGGTCCCACAGCAAAAGACATCTCTTAGCGCATAGGACACAATAGTGGATTATTTTCCCTAATCAATGTCGCACGCTCGGTCGTCGTCGGTACACACTAACTGTCTCCCACTACTTGACCCTTTATTTACCCTAATCAGCATAAGCATACCCAGTCTCACCTATGTGTGAGACCATCAGTCCTCAACCTAAAAGGGAATGCTGCCGGTACTGGTCCTAACAAACAAATCTTCTAACTTTGCACCTCCTGCCAAATCCTCAAATTTGAGCCTCTATCTATTGGCCACTTATTTACCCTAATCAGCATAAACGTGCCTAGCTTCACCCACGTGTGAGACCATCAATCCTAGACCTATAAGGGAATGCTGCGGTATGGTCCACTGCTACTATATTTGCTTATAAACTTAATGCAATATCTAAGTTTTAAAATAAGCTCCTTCTGTTATTTCTTTCTTTCTAATTACAACGTACGTGTTATAATTGTTCTTGCAACTTTTACTCTTCTATTTTCCCTTTTCAATCATGCTTGCAAATATCTAAAATTTTCCTATTTCAGTCCATGTCCATTTTATTACAGTTTTTCTCATTTTACATCTGATATCTGTAAATTTAGTGTTTTTCTATTTTAATCCATATTTGCGAATTCTTCTCTTTTTAATATTTTATTCGCGTCAAAAAGGATTAAATCTCTACAAAAAGAAAATAACATTTATAGGCTTAATTCCAACTTAAAATAGATGTAAATAAATGTAAATAACTGCAAATAAATGAATAAAATAACTGAATAAAAATAGACTAAAAAGAACTTCTGAAATTTACTTAAAAACTGACCGTAAATAAACTTACATAAAAACTGTCTCAAAATTATAGTTAACTAGAACAACTGAGAACCCTATTATTTCAAATTACTTACAAATCTAAAATAATCACAAAACACTCACATGTGTTCCTTAGCTCTAATCCTATGCCTTCCTGGATCCACTTCTAGGGTGTAAAATATCTTTTATCAAAAAGATTTCCTCCTTGGCAAAATTTTCTATTTAGGGTCCAGTCTCTGGTAATGAACCCAATTGGGAGAAAATCTGAATGAGAAAAATAGCTCGGCCTAGAGTTTTATTTATAGTGTGGCATAGGGATCTCAGGCTGTCGAATTTGAAGATTTAATTTGGTGCAACCAATAGGCTCACTAGGAACCATCGGATGTGCTACGAATGCACAGGATTTCACCAAAAATCAAATTTACAGTCTTCGGCTCGCACCTGGATGAAAAATCGTCCAGGGAAGAATGCGGGTCGACTGGACTCAGGCGCGGGTCAACTCATAACGGGTCTGCCTTTTTTTCATTTTTGTTTTGTTAGATATATATATATATATATATATATAATTCTGATTTTCTTTGTTTCTCTCGTAACCTCTCCATACTGACTCAGATTTCATTAAGTTACGTATGAAAATTGCTCAGAAAATTGCCACGGACCCAATGGTGCAGCTCCCATGGCTCGATTCTGATAATTTACTAAACCTATTTTATTATTCAAGTAATTTTTAATTAATTATATTGCTCTAATTTTTCGGGTTGTTACATTCCCCTCTCCTTAAAGGATTTTGCCCCTAAAATCTCCATGAACAGAAGAATGAAATAAATATTTTCATCCAAATTCCACAACTGCATATTCCTCCATCATCCATTAAATCCATTTTCCTTAAGCTTTTTAATGCAATTTATGATATATGCAATAGTGTAGTGTCAGTGTCCCTAACTAATCCAAAAGATTAGGCGGTCTACTGATTCAGTCGACCTCCTTTTTATGCGCTCATGTTCATGCCATGTATCCAAATAAATGCCAATTCCTTAATGACCACTGATAGTTCTATATGCGTGCCACAATCATCATCCAAATGCAATAATCATATGATAATCACCCATTCATAGCAACAATGAAGTAAAAATACAAGTGCACACACATCCATATGCATATGCTTTAGTGGCCTAGTTAGACCTATCTCTAAGAGATAATAGTGCCTAGTGTGTATATGCATCCCTTAGCATCCCCACTTGCAGCCACTTGCGTCCAACATACATAACATGTTATATTAACATGTTTACATTCAGTCCTACCATCCATAGGTTAAATCCTAAGATTTACCCTCCCGAAGGATACTAAAGGAAAGAACCTATTCAAAACTAAAGATGAAAATAGGAAATTCAAGACATACCATCAAAAAGATGTGGATAAGAGATACGTAGTTCCTCCTCAGCCTCCCACGTAGCGTCCCCAATACTATCTCCCCACTGCGCTATAACCAAAGGGACTTCCTTATTCCTAAGCTTCTTGAGATCATGTCCAAAGATCTTGGCAGGAATGCGACGAACCGATGCTTCTCTCCACTTCAACTTCCTCATGTTGGCTAGGTTCCACCACATCTTCTGAATCATGTAAGCACTTTCTCAAGTGCGAAACATGAAAAACATCATGAACTCCTGCGAGCCTCTTCAGTAGCTTTATCTGATACGCCATCTTCCCCAGCCTTTCCACAATAGGGAACGGTCCTACGAATCTGGGAACAAGTTTCCTACTTGATCCAGACCTCACTACCTTCCCCAACGGAGACATCTTAATGAAAACCAAATCTCCTACCTCAAACTCAATATTCGTTCTCCGCTTATCTGCATAGGATTTCTGCCTATCTTGGACCGTCTTTATTCTTCTTTTAATCAAGTCAATCTCTTGAAAAGTCTCTCTAACCATGTCAGGACCAAGTAGCAATCTTTCTATAGACTCCAACTAACACGAAGGCAACTTGCAAGGTCTTCCATAAATGGCTACAAAAGGAGCCATCCCAATGCTAGCCTGAAAACTATTGTTATAAGCGAATTCCACTAAAAGAATGTGCTCCTCCCAAGTCCCTCCAAAATAAAGAATGCACATGCTCAACAAATCTTCAAGAAATCTATTAACCCTCTTCAGTTGGCCATCCGTTTGAGGGTGATAGGCTGTACCTAATCTAAACTCTGTTCGTAAAGCCTCTTGCAAGCTCCTCCAAAACACGCTAGTAAAGATAGGGTCTCTGTCGCTTACTATGCTAGAGGAAATTCCATAAAGTCGGACTATCTCACGAACGTATATGCATGCCAAATAAGGTGATGTCCTCTTACTCTTGATCGAAATGAAGTGGGCGCTCTTAGTCAAACGATCTACAATCACCCAAATACTTGTTCTCCCCTTTCTAGATCGGGGTAAACCATCTATGAAGTCCATCAAAACACTATCCCACTTCTATTCGGGTACATCCAATGGTTAAAGCAATCGCCAAGCCTCTACTGCTCCGCCTTAACCCTTTGGCACACAAGACACATAGCCACAAACTATGCTGCATCTTTCTTCATGCCACTCAAATAAAACACTCTCTTCATGTCCCTATACATCTTATCACCACCCGGATGAATAGTCATCCAAGAATGGCGTGCTTCTGCTAGAACTACACTCATCAAATCACTAGTGCGAGGGATACAAAGTATTCCATCTTTCCTTAGCCACCCTTTACTATCAATGGAATAGCATTGGAGATGTCTAGATACCTCTCTTCTGCTAATCCTATCCAAAATATCCATGAGCTCTGAATGCTCTCACTGCCTTGAGCCAATCTAAACTATGAGGGCATGCTTAACCTCAAGTGCTGCCAATAATTCAGGAGCAATGTCCGTAGAGGGCTTAAAATCAAAGGTGGAAATAAAATCCAGGCTTTTCCGCAATATGAACATTGGGTTAAGGGTTATTTTCTTCCTGCTTAATGCATCTGCAACCATGTTCCCCTTGCTAGGGGCGTAAGCTATCTGAAAGTCATATGATGCCAGAAACTCCATCCAACGCTACTACCTCAAGTTTAAATCCTTTTGTGAGAACTGGTACTTCAATGATTTATGGTCGGTGAAAAGCTCGAACCTCTCTCTTAGCATGTAATGTCTTCAAGACATGAGTGCGAAAACAATAGCAGCTGGCTCCCAATCATGGGTGGGTAGTTCTTCTCATGAATTCTCAACTGTCTACTCCAATAGCATACGACCCTCCCCTCCTGCATCAATACTTCCCCAAGGCTAGTACCACATGCCTCAATGTATAATGTAAAAGGCTTAGCCCCATCAAGTAAAACAAATAGTGATGCACTAGTAAGGTCCCACTTTAGCATTATGAAGGAATACTCGCAATCCATGTCCCACATGAATGTTGCACTCTTCCTAGTGAGGCGAGTAAGCGGTGCTGAAATCTTAGTAAAATCTTTAATAAACTTCCTATAGTAACCAGTCAAACCTAGGAACCTTCTAACTTCGGTAGCATTCTTGAAGGCCTTCCAATCCTGTAGCGCTACTACCTTAGCGGGATCCACAGCTAGACCCTCTCTTGAGATTCATACCCCAAGAAACGCGCCTCCTCATGCCAAAAGTGACACTTTGAGAATTTTGCTTTCAGCTGATGAACACAAGTGTACGAATAACCTCCTCAAGATGAATAGCATGCTCTTCAATACTCTTGGAAAACACCAGATTGTCGTCCACAAACACTACGATGAACTTATTTAGGACATCTCGAAAAAAAAGGCTCTTCAGATCTACAAAATAGGCTGGGGCATTGGTCATCCCAAATGGCATAACCACCTACTCAAAGAATCCGTCGGGTGTCCTAAATGTTGTCTTATCGATGCTACCGTCAGCGACCCTAGGCTAATGAAATCCAATGGCTAAGTCAAGCTGAGGAAATACCGAAGAGCCAACCAACGGATCGAAAAGACGTCTATCCTAGGAAGTGGGTAACGGTTCCTTTTAATGAGCTTATTCAACTCTCTATAGTCTACACAATGTAGAAGGGAACCATCTGCCTTTCTAACGAAGACGATTGGCCCTCCCCTACTCATATATATACTCCATCTGATGAAGCCTTTTTCTAATAGCTCACTAATCTGCTTACTTAACTCCTTCCCTCCCTAGGAGCCATATGTCTTATATACAATGCCACTGGCTTAGCTTTGTCTTTCAGATAGATCCTAAAGTCGATCTCTTTCTTAGGAGGTAGCCCCTGACCTCATCTAAAAAATTTGGGAAATCTCTAACAACTGTAATTGAATCTAACTCTACTAGGAATGAATCATGGGAATAAATGATGCTTAAGATGACTGACCCATGCGGGTCTTAAGAAACCTCGAGAGTTCGCCCGCTACATGTCTCTAACCCGACGACTCTCCTCTCGCAGTCCAATATAGCACCATAAGTAGATAACCAGTCCATCCACAAAATCATCCCATTTTTTAAAAGTCCAAGTACATAGGTGTCACAGTCAAACTCTACGCCTAGTATAAATTTTTTTAAATCCCTACAATTCATGGATAAATGTGTCGATCAACCTATGTGGTTTGAAACAACTATAGGGTCTACAACTAGAGAAATATCTAAGTGCAAACAATTAACAAGGGAAATAGAAATGAAAGAATGAGATGCTCCTGAGTCAAAAAGAGTCCGAATAGGAAAATCTAAAATAGAGATCAAACCTTCTATAGAGACTTTCCTACCTCGGTCTGGTCCACTACTAGAAGGTGCTGCATCCAAAGCCTGTACTTATGCCGTAGATGTGCCTGCTCTCTGCCCTGTCCTCTGAGGACAAGCTCTACTAAGATGTCCAGGCTGCCCACAGCTATAACACCCCCCTTCATCGTGTCCTTCTTGTTGTCCTTTGAGTAATGCTCAACTAATCCACAATTATGACATTTCTCGTCCTTCTTGATCTGTCCCTTTTGACATCCTCCTCCTTTCTTCTTATCCTTATCCTTCTTATTATTCCACCATTGATTCTTAGAGTTTTCTGATTTAGGAACCCCTTTAACCCCTTCTTCCTTAGAACCATCTAATATGAGCCATATGCAGAAGTGACTCATACGTCGCTCCCATAGGTACATGTATCGAATCGATTTTTCGATACCCGAAAATCGAACCATTAGGGTTAAAGAAGAAGGAGGTAGAATAAAAAATAGAAACAATATCAGAATCTTACCAACGCAACGGAATAAAATATAATAGATAATCACTGATATTTACACAAAAGAAACTCTACCTGTTTATACATACATCATCAGATTACAACATCAGAGTTCAACAATATCTATAACACACAACTGGACAGTTATATTAACTTGTTCTCACCAAACTGACAATACAACTTACAACATAGTGGAATAATAATCAAGTACGGGAGTACGTCTTGCCATCCAGCTCATCTTCTGAGCTCCTCAGCAGTCCATCCAAAATCTATACTCTATAATACTCGTTCTGACCCGAGCATTATAGTTAAATAACACCCGAGTTAGTCTGGAAAACCAGCGTGAGAAAATACACTCAATTGGGTTATTAAAGTTTTCAAAATCCTTTGAAATCAAAGGTATCTCGTAAGACCACGCCGCAAATAAACATGTTGGGTTTTTACCTTACGATAACCAAAACATTTCTTATAAAATCCTCTGATATTATAATAGTGTCTATATACAAATACTTATTCAAATAGCCGAAATTGTTACATTATTAAATTCCAGGTACTAGCCACAAAGTGGGTTCTACAAACAAAAATCGTGAAGGCACGTAGGGAGAATGGATTTCCATCAATGGCAGGGCTACTAGGGTATCGCCCGTCACAGGTAGTGTGACGCCCCACCTCTATACCCACGCTAGCCAAGAACACTACGGTGTAATGCTGTCAACTAGCACGGAGAATAAGGCTGTTGAGGAGCGGCCATCAATAGTTGGCCTTACACTAGTATTGGTTATCTCGATGGGAGTGATATAAATATATATATATTCTTTCATTTTTCATCTCTGATTTATTTTCTCCCATCGACATACCCCAATTCCAGTATAAAACGAACTACGATGGTTCGTAATAGTTTAGAACAGTAAATATAAAATAACAACACAGATAATATAAATGCGGAACACAGATGAAACAGAAAGTCTCATATATATATAATAACTGATGTCAGTTACAATACATTCACACGGTACATATGATACAACTACAACAGTCGACTAAGGAAGTTACATATACAAGTACATTAACGTATATAATATACATGAATGCATATCTTCCTATACAATTTTACATACTACTACAAATGACGACGACTACTCCAAAAGATATGAAAGAACTTCATAGCTCTAGCAGCAACCCAAAGCAGAATATCTACAACCTGAAATACTCGGTCTGACCCGAGTATTAAATTCAAAAGAAAATAATACTCGGGTCAGTCTAATTCAAACTCAGTTATTAGTGCACAGAAGCAATAATAATTAAATAATGAATAGACGACAGTAATTAAACCAAATCAGAATGTAATTCAGAATATTGAATTGAAATGAACAAAACAGTTCAAAACATTTAAATATCAATTAAAATATTAAATCGAGTAGGGCTGCAGTACACGCACGCGTGCACTGCCTCGCCACTACTGAATGTGGAATACGCAAAAAGATCCATAAGACAAAACAAATAGAATATCATAAAAGCCGCACCGTGTGGCTGCAGTTCACGCTTGCGTGCACTGCCTTGCCACTACAGTGATAATGTACCCAATGAATACCGTGTGGCTGCAGTTCACGCTTGCGTGCACTGCCTTGCCACTACAGTGATAATGTACCCAATGAATATTCACAAACGAGCACAAGGTCAAACCCAAGTTTTAAACGGGGTTCAACACAAGGCATAGCAACTGCATAGCAACAGCAACAAGACCACTTCCAATGCATCAGTGCATGAAGACTGAAACAACATCAAAGCATGAACTCACATGTACGCCATGATATAAAATCAACATGAAGCACTGCAACTCAAAGAGTACATGAAGTAAACATATACATATGTGAGTGCAGTCAGTTCAAGTCTAACCAAACAGAGACAAATGTATACAAGTGATGCAGAATAGACCATACAATGCAAAACTCTAATCTGGCCAAAAATATGACAGTGCCAACATAAATCAGTGACTCAAGTGAAGCTTCCAGATTCAAAGATATCAAGCTTAATGAACCAGGTAGTACCGTGTCAAGCTCACGCATGCGACAGCAGTAAAGTAGTCAACATATACAATGGTGAACAGTGCTGGAGTGAATGAAAAGTAGTGTACAATAAAATGAAAGTCAAAGTATCATGAATATACACAATGCAGACACAACTCAAATGAACACATTTGAAGTTGTACAAGATAACAGTAACACTGAAAATATGCAATTACATGGAACTCAAGTTTCAGAAAGAACAGAAACAAAAGCAAGCCGAGGCTTAGTGCTGAAGCAACAACAATGAAACAGAGCCAAGAATACATGTACTCTAGGCAGTCCAGATAAACAAAGTGCAGACATGATTATCAAACTACAAGCCCAAGTGACACTGTGTGGAAGTGGATCAATAATGAAGTACCAGACTTCAAATCATGCAACAAAGTGTATGCTTCAACCCAGTTCAATTATGCAACAAAGTGTATGCTACAACCCAGTTCAATTATGCAACAAAGTGTATGCTACAACCCAGTTCAATTATGCAACAAAGTGGCAACTAACAATGCAAAACTCAAAATTTACTCCAGAATTCATCAAAGTGCAAAGAGCTTGGGCACGAGATATGGCCAATATATATAATGCTCAACTGGAACCATAATGAAGTCATGATCAAAATATGAATGAACACTTACAACAATGCAAATTTGATCAAAAACAGAGGCATTGATGACCAGCAAATGAAGCAGTGAAACCCAAGGCATATACAACGACCAGCAACAATTCGAAGGAATGCCGAGGTCCACGAGTCAAAACGAATTCAAAATCATGAAACAGCAGTCTCAAGTCTAGACAGTACCAAACTCAAATTATTTTCGCCAAATCAGGTTTGCAAATAAGGTCAGGCAAGTATAAACCGAACAAAGCAATGCGACTAGCAACAATGAAGGCAACTGGCATTAATGAATGCAACTGGTAACAATGATGCTCAGGTGGATAATGCAGCCAAGTTCAAGCATGCTACAGCAAGTATAAGTGGCTATGCAAATAGTGTAAGCCGATATCAAAGTAATAAAGTTCGAATCAAACCAAAAACGATGTGCAACATCAAATAAGTCAGATGTAGCCCAAGCAGAAATAAGAACAGGTCATTGCAAAGTATCATTTTATATGATTTTAATTAAATCAAAGAAAACAACACATCTAAGCAACAGCGAAGAACTCGAGTAGGAATTAGAAACGTGAGTGAACAGAATCACTCACCTCGTTTTCGAGCTCGAATTGAAGCAGACGAACAAAATAGGAGGCCAACGATTGACCCAAAAGGAGCGCTGAACCATCTCGCGAGACGCCAATTCGAAACCATCACGAAGCCCTAATTTTTGCCGATGAAGGACAAACGATACGAGGCCGCCATTTTTGTTCTTTTGAGGGTTTAAGGGTTACGAACGAAAAATAGAGAGAAAGAAAGAGGGGATCGGGTTATTTGATTGTCGCGACCCAAAAGGAACGGGCCAAAAAACAAATTTTTAAAGCCCGTTAAAAATTCTTAAACAAATTATAAAAGAATTTTAATTCAAATTTTAGAAAAAACTTCAAATAGAAATTTGCAACAATATTAATCTTCTAAATGTCGATTATTAACTGATGCAAATACCGGGTTGTTACAGACTCCCCTCCTTAAAGAAATTGCGTCCACGCAATCCTAAGGAATAAATGGACAAAAGGTAACAACCATAAGAGCATGAGAAGGTAAGCTTTTAATTTCATAAAAGAAATTCACAAATTCTCAACAAAATTTGGTTATCAAATAGATAATCAGAATACAGAAATCACGAAACAGCAATATCTAATCATCGATTCGATAATTTGAAGACAGCAAAAATTTAATTACCAACAAAGATAATTAGAAAACACGAGTCACAAACATCTAACTATCAAAAACGATAATCAGGAATTACCACAACGGTAATCAAATTTCAAATCACAAATATTTAATTATCACAATTGATAATTAAATCTCAAATCGCAAATGTTTAATTATCACAAACGATAATTAAACCACAAATATCTAATTATCACAAACGATAATTAGAAACAATAAATATCTGATTATCAAAAACTATAATCAGAAATCATAAATATTTAATTATCACAATTGATAATTAAATCTCAATTATCTGATTATCACAAGCGATAATCAGAAATCACAAATTTTCAATTAACGAGTCCGAAATTAACCGAAATAGCAAACGCACATGACCCATAACCACGAGTTTTACTAAATCGTTTAATTCACTTCATCGTTTCCTTGAAAGTGCAAAATTGTGTGTTTTAAATAAATAACATTTTACGTTCTCAAACGGACAAGTCCGGAATTAAGCGAATCAGTAAAAGAAAGGGGTCATAGTCCTCGATTTTTCTGAAACGTTTAATTCGCTTCCTCATTCTTTTGAAAGCGCAAATCGTAAAAATTTTGAAAACAATTTTGATTTATATTTTGAAATATTTTGAAAAATAACAAATTTTTTTTTTTTTAAACACGTGATTAAAATAGCAATGTCAGTAGCAACTTCGACATACGTCAAAATTTCATCGAAATAATTGGCATCAAAATATAATACCAATGAATTTTCGTTCATCAAAAGTGTCACAAGAATCTTCTCAAAGATAGAAAGGGATATCATACCCTAAACTTGTATTCATAACAAGTCAATAACACACGAATTCACCAATGCACAAGAATTGATAAAACTTATCAATAGAAATCACGAAAGTTGGTGAAGCACAAATTCTAGAAATCTACACAAGAAATCCAGAAATCACAAGATAAGAGTATGAAAACTCAAACGGAGTATGAAAACTCAAACGGAGTATAAAAACTCGAACGGAGTATGACATAGAATAAAAGATATGGCATAACATAAAATATCCATAATGACATACTACTATAAGTATGTAAATAATGATCAACAGGAGATCAACCGATGAGAGGTGTGGCATAAATATGAAATATCCATACTGACATACGACTATAAGTATGCAAATAATGATCAACAGGAGATCAACCGATAAGAGATAATCAATATCACAAGAATCTTCTCAAAGATCCAAAGAGGTAACATACCCCAAATTTGTACTCATGACAAATCAATAACATATGAATTCACCAATGCACAAGAATAGGTGAAGCATAAAATTTCCAGAAATCAACATAAGGAATCTAGAAATCACAGAAAAAGGGAAAGAGGCCTATCACATGACGGTCCGAAGACCATGGGGAGCTACCCCGCATGTGTGAATGGAATCACACAGATTGAGGTCAAGACTAACCAAAAAGCAGAAAGGTATGTGTGAATGGAACCACACAAGTGGTGTCTAGTCTGACCATCAGAACGATCATCATGATCAACGAGGGGTGTCAATTACACTAAGCATGTGTGAATGGAATCACACAGATTGAGGTCAAGACTAACCAAAAAGTAGAAAGGTATGTGTGAATGGAATCACACAAGTGGTGTCTAGTCTAACCTCGCAATGAAAGAGACATCGCGCAATTGCTAATCTAATTCATAAAGCGATCATCAAGATCAACGAGAAGTGTCAATTACACTAAGCTAGTAAATATAAAAGTTTAGCTTCATGTCCCATAACCACTTGCTTAACTTAAATATTTACGAACAAACTGTAAATCTTCACTAATAAAATTGTCACAGGAGGTTCAATCGAACAAGTCCAAGAATTAACCGACGAAGTGAACGCAAGCGTTTCATACCACTTGTTTTACTAAGTCGTTTAATTAGATTTCTCATCCGAGTGAGGTAAAGGTTTGTATATACTAATAGATTGGAAAACGGTTTTAGAAAAAGAGTTTGATATTGAAAATAGAGTTAAAAACATTTTGATAAAAGAGTTTTGATATTTACTACTGGTATTGAAACATTTATATTTTTAAAGTGACAAATCACAAAAATGATTGTAGGAACAATCAATCACAAGAATTCACATGTAAATATGTGAATAGAATCCAAAGAAATCGATACTGTATCCATCAAAAGGAATGTTCACAAAAGTTCCCGAAGAAATGGTCATCAAAGTTGCTAATAAATGATAGCAACAAATCGGGAAACAATCAAAAATCGATTAAATTTGGAAACCAAATCAATTCACTAAAATTCACATTCGAAGATGTGAATAAAATCCAAAGAATTCGATTCTAAATCCATCAAAGTAGGAATATCCAAAAATTCCAGAAATAGAAGCTTTCAAAGTCGACAAAGATGACAACAACTAATCGGAAAAGAAGAATCGATTGAAAAATGGAATAACGAAACAAAACGAGCATAAATGCATAAATGATTTCAACAAAAATAAAAATCAAGTCAATGCCGAAGTCAACAATTAATGGCCATAATAGAGTACAAAACGATTCAACATCATCATCAAAGGACTCAACGGCAAACCAAGTCAGAGTCTTGGAAATCAAGAATTTAGAAATTTCTCAAAACAAAGTGACCGAAGTCGAATGGAAATCAATCCGAGGAAAACATAAAATATCAAGTTCGGAATCGCTGAGATTCGAACAAAATCAATCATCGGCTAAATCAAATCAAAGCCGAAAACACAAGAATCAAAATCAAATGCATATGAAAAAGCGTTAGGAATTCATACCTAACAATCAAAGACAATCATATGCAAATACAAGAGATTAAACGTCGACAAATAGTTGTAACACATGTACTATCTAAGTTACATTTTATATTTGTTCTAAACCCCAGGCTCTGATACCAAGCTGTGACGCCCCACCTCTATACCCACGCTAGCCAAGAACACTACGGTGTAATGCTGTCAACTAGCACGGAGAATAAGGCTGTTGAGGAGCGGCCATCAATAGTTGGCCTTACACTAGTATTGGTTATCTCGATGGGAGTGATATAAATATATATATATTCTTTCATTTTTCATCTCTGATTTATTTTCTCCCATCGACATACCCCAATTCCAGTATAAAACGAACTACGATGGTTCGTAATAGTTTAGAACAGTAAATATAAAATAACAACACAGATAATATAAATGCGGAACACAGATGAAACAGAAAGTCTCATATATATATAATAACTGATGTCAGTTACAATACATTCACACGGTACATATGATACAACTACAACAGTCGACTAAGGAAGTTACATATACAAGTACATTAACGTATATAATATACATGAATACATATCTTCCTATACAATTTTACATACTACTACAAATGACGACGACTACTCCAAAAGATATGAAAGAACTTCATAGCTCTAGCAGCAACCCAAAGCAGAATATCTACAACCTGAAATACTCGGTCTGACCCGAGTATTAAATTCAAAAGAAAATAATACTCGGGTCAGTCTAATTCAAACTCAGTTATTAGTGCACAGAAGCAATAATAATTAAATAATGAATAGACGACAGTAATTAAACCAAATCAGAATGTAATTCAGAATATTGAATTGAAATGAACAAAACAGTTCAAAACATTTAAATATCAATTAAAATATTAAATCGAGTAGGGCTGCAGTACACGCACGCGTGCACTGCCTCGCCACTACTGAATGTGGAATACGCAAAAAGATCCATAAGACAAAACAAATAGAATATCATAAAAGCCGCACCGTGTGGCTGCAGTTCACGCTTGCGTGCACTGCCTTGCCACTACAGTGATAATGTACCCAATGAATACCGTGTGGCTGCAGTTCACGCTTGCGTGCACTGCCTTGCCACTACAGTGATAATGTACCCAATGAATATTCACAAACGAGCACAAGGTCAAACCCAAGTTTTAAACGGGGTTCAACACAAGGCATAGCAACTGCATAGCAACAGCAACAAGACCACTTCCAATGCATCAGTGCATGAAGACTGAAACAACATCAAAGCATGAACTCACATGTACGCCATGATATAAAATCAACATGAAGCACTGCAACTCAAAGAGTACATGAAGTAAACATATACATATGTGAGTGCAGTCAGTTCAAGTCTAACCAAACAGAGACAAATGTATACAAGTGATGCAGAATAGACCATACAATGCAAAACTCTAATCTGGCCAAAAATATGACAGTGCCAACATAAATCAGTGACTCAAGTGAAGCTTCTAGATTCAATGATATCAAGCTTAATGAACCAGGTAGTACCGTGTCAAGCTCAAGCATGCGACAGCAGTAAAGTAGTCAACATATACAATAGTGAACAGTGCTGGAGTGAATGAAAAGTAGTGTACAATAAAATGAAAGTCAAAGTATCATGAATATACACAATGCAGACACAACTCAAATGAACACATTTGAAGTTGTACAAGATAACAGTAACACTGAAAATATGCAATTACATGGAACTCAAGTTTCAGAAAGAACAGAAACAAAAGCAAGCCGAGGCTTAGTGCTGAAGCAACAACAATGAACCAGAGCCAAGAATACATGTACTCTAGGCAGTCCAGATAAACAAAGTGCAGACATGATTATCAAACTACAAGCCCAAGTGACACTGTGTGGAAGTGGATCAATAATGAAGTACCAGACTTCAAATCATGCAACAAAGTGTATGCTTCAACCCAGTTCAATTATGCAACAAAGTGTATGCTACAACCCAGTTCAATTATGCAACAAAGTGTATGCTACAACCCAGTTCAATTATGCAACAAAGTGGCAACTAACAATGCAAAACTCAAAATTTACTCCAGAATTCATCAAAGTGCAAAGAGCTTGGGCACGAGATATGGCCAATATATATAATGCTCAACTGGAACCATAATGAAGTCATGATCAAAATATGAATGAACACTTACAACAATGCAAATTTGATCAAAAACAGAGGCATTGATGACCAGCAAATGAAGCAGTGAAACCCAAGGCATATACAACGACCAGCAATAATTCAAAGGAATGCCGAGGTCCACGAGTCAAAACGAATTCAAAATCATGAAACAGCAGTCTCAAGTCTAGACAGTACCAAACTCAAATTATTTTCGCCAAATCAGGTTTGCAAATAAGGTCAGGCAAGTATAAACCGAACAAAGCAATGCAACTAGCAACAATGAAGGCAACTGGCATTAATGAATGCAACTGGTAACAATGATGCTCAGGTGGATAATGCAGCCAAGTTCAAGCATGCTACAGCAAGTATAAGTGGCTATGCAAATAGTGTAAGCCGATATCAAAGTAATAAAGTTCGAATCAAACCAAAAACGATGTGCAACATCAAATAAGTCAGATGTAGCCCAAGCAGAAATAAGAACAGGTCATTGCAAAGTATCATTTTATATGATTTTAATTAAATCAAAGAAAACAACACATCTAAGCAACAGCGAAGAACTCGAGTAGGAATTAGAAACGTGAGTGAACAGAATCACTCACCTCGTTTTCGAGCTCGAATTGAAGCAGACGAACAAAATAGGAGGCCAACGATTGACCCAAAAGGAGCGCTGAACCATCTCGCGAGACGCCAATTCGAAACCATCACGAAGCCCTAATTTTTGCCGATGAAGGACAAACGATACGAGGCCACCATTTTTGTTCTTTTGAGGGTTTAAGGGTTACGAACGAAAAATAGAGAGAAAGAAAGAGGGGATCGGGTTATTTGATTGTCGCGACCCAAAAGGAACGGGCCAAAAAACAAATTTTTAAAGCCCGTTAAAAATTCTTAAACAAATTATAAAAGAATTTTAATTCAAATTTTAGAAAAAACTTCAAATAGAAATTTGCAACAATATTAATCTTCTAAATGTCGATTATTAACTGATGCAAATACCGGGTTGTTACAGGTAGTGACCTAGATCACCGTACCGAGGATCCCTCTCGATCCCCTACTACACAAGACCGGAGCTACCCCTTACTGGATAGTCCGAATAAGTTCACCACGCGGTTGGGATCAGCAACCGCCACACAGCCGAATATAAAAAAAGGGACATCTAGACAGGGGTGACCTTACCCTAATTGGTTGCCAGCCACTTAGCCTTGTGTGCACCTCCCCTGTTTTAGCCATTCCGGGTTGATGAGGCTCGAGGCTATGCGTTACCTTTTTAGCACACAATCACTAAGAATGTTCATCGTCCTCCTGACGATGTTCTGAAAGCATTCGTCCATACAAGTCCGTTTCGGGCTCGAACGAAACCGAAGGCACTACTCCTACTACATCCATTTCGGAATCACCCTCAAGATTAGTAGCGATTTGCCCTTGCACTTCACTGCTCCATCTTCGACTCGCAACTTTTGTCTTCCTTACGAAAATGTTCAAACCGGATCGAAGTGGTTTTCGAGAAATAAATCACAATCCCGGTCTCTTCGAAACGATCAGTGCATTGGCCAATATTGATAGTTGGTTATTCAACTATCGAATAACATTCACAAGCTATCCATTAGACATTAATAATTTCTCAAATTATTTATTAACTTTAAATATCTTCGCAAGATATATTTTCACTTATCAACCCTTTGAAAACAGTTCCAAATCACCCTTCTCTCACGAAATAAATTTCCAAAATATTTATTTATTTCCACTGAAAACAACCAAGTCCAAATACTTTAGATTTTAAAACAATTTAAATCACTTTATTCTAAATTATACTTTGAAACATTCAAATTAAACTACTTAAACGCTTTATCCAAAATATATAATTTTAAAAATATTTAAAACAAAACTACTTTATAAAATATAAAACTAATTTTTAAAATAAAAGTTAAGCCAAACTAAATTTGAAATAAAAGTTACAAAATTCTATACAAGTTTCCAAATAAACTTTACCCAAACTATCTTTAAAAAAAATTCTTTATAAAATATAAATACTAATAATTATCTTATTAAAACATAATAACAATTAACCTTTAAATAATTGCTACTAAAATAAATTTGAAAAATATTTACTTTAAAATTTAAAACATTTAAAAATAATAAATTTTCTAATACATTTCCTTAAAACAATTTTTTAAAGCCTTTAGCTTATACATAAAAGTCTCCTTTAATATACATATGGATTTCTAGGGAAATACACTTCCCACTTCCATACCTTTAAAAATAAACCACTATTTATTTTTAAAACAAACTACCCATTCCTTTATAAATTCCCATCGTGAATTTATACTTCTAAATATCCACAGATATCTTGTTTCACCTTATAACCCAGTTTATAAATCCCATAGTCTCATCTTTCTTTAAATCACAGTTTCAATCACTAAATCAATCTTAAAATTGATTTTTCAAAATTAACTCTATTTAAAATAAATTTCTTTTCTTACCCAAATTTATTTCAAAACTCATTAATTTCAGATTTAACTTCCTTATCCTAATTTAAAATCTTATTTAAACTAAAAATAAAAATTTCATACTTTCCAAATTTCTTCTTTATATTTTCCAAACAAATTTAAACCTTGAATTTTAAAGATAAATTCTTTAATCCTTTTAAATATTATCACTTTAATTCATGTATTTAAAATATTTCTTTTCCCATACTTTGGACTTATTTGTTATAATTTAAAAATCAACTTTTATTCTTCCAAATCATTTTCATTGGCCAACTTCCTTACAATTAATTTATTTAAAATTACCTTTTATTTACTTTAAAAATCCAAACTTTATATATATATATATTTCAATTCTTAAAATTCCAATATATATATTTAACCAAGCCAGAGTATTGAATAAATTCCCATTATGATCAATATAAATCATCACATATCATCACATAATCATATCGCTGAATATATAAAATAAATTCAAATGTTTTGAGGAATCCAGTTGGATATCTCCAACCTGTTTTTCTCCGCATCCATAGTTGTTAGCATAATATAATAATACCAATTCCACTTCGAGGTGGAATATTGCGATATATGGGATCATATTATCTCATCCGCTATTATGCGGCGCATATGGTCTCATCCGCTATATAATGCAGAAAATCAATCACTCCAATATATATATATATATATATATATATATATATATATAATATACCACACCAAATAGATTCAATGATTCAACCAAATATTTTAAATTTCACTATTTAAATTTAAAAAAAATACCCAGATGAGTGAGATTAACTCACCTTTTATTTTGTTGTTTGCCAATCCATTCCAAACTGGTTTGTCTCCATAATTTTAAACCTTGTATAAACATTATACAATTTATTAATATTTGAATTAACTTAATAATCAATTTCCATGTAATAATTTAATTGACTAATGATTAAATTAAACTATTAATTTCCCTTCGAAACTACATATACTCTAATAAAAAAATTATAGATTTTCAAAAATCTACTCTATAAATTTCTCAAACATTTTAAAATCCCTATATATTTCCAAGATCTTTTCTTTTTTTTATTTCAAAATCATATTCATATACATATACTTATAAAATATATTCAGATTTAAAATTTTGATTTTATATAAAATTTTCAAATCCTAAAAAAAATCTCCTATCTTTATTCCCAAATCATATGTATTTTTAAATTGAATCCTGCATGCATTTATCTATATATATATATATATATATATATATATATATATATACTTTTTGCTGAAATTATACCTTTATCTGAAAAATTAAAACTCTTTTCAAAATTTACAACAGGTTGATATATATATTATTCTGTTTTCAAATCTATAAATATATATAAATTAAACTAAAAACAAAAGAAGCTTACCTTAGGAAAATGCGAATCTGGCTTCGACAAACCCTAATATGCAATTACCAGAACATCGTGAAACCCTCGGTTCAAATCCACCGCCTCGAAGCTATCGACTACGCCCAAAAACCATCACTCTACGCGCGTGAGGCTCGTCTTTGTTGCAGCATGAAATCGCCACCTCGTCCTCGTCGTGCTTCAGCGCGACATTCCCAGGCAATCTCCTCCAATAGCTCGCCTGCGCCTTGACATCGATGCCAAAAACTTGCCAAACTCACACGATTCTAAATCAAAATTGGTTTTGTCACGACCCGAAATCCGACGTTCAAAAATCGACATTCATACTTCACTCGTATTCGAATGCCGCAGATTCAAACGTCGAAATCCAGTTTGGATGGAGCTTATAACACATTAAGTAAGAACAAAAACATCGGAAATAGAATGAATATATCATTGATACAACAATAGATACAATATCCGATACAACAATGATATAAATGAATATCAATATACAACAGAGATACATAACAGCGGAAGAAAGTAATAACACTAGCAAAGGAACAATATCACCAATATAGTCTTCCAAGGGATAGAAAGAAAGATAAAATCCAAAACTGCATTCCAATCCAATGCTCCAAAGATCTCCAAGCCATAAGCTCGAACCACCATCAATACTGAAGTGAAGCAACTCGATCCAAATGCTATTGCCAATATCAAAGATTGAATGCTATCGAATCTACACCTACTATTTGATTATCTGAAAATCCCAACTCTATGCTGCCCGTATGGAAAATTGTGGCACCCATAGTTTAGGAAGGGAACAATAAACTCCGGGTCAGTCATGGGACTGGTATGAGCAAACAAAAAAGTTTTATCTTTTAAACAACAAACAAAAGAATTTAAAAATAAATCCACAATGCTTTTTGGAAAATGAAACTACCATAAGGCCTCCCGCCACACACAAAATGCAAACACACAATTGGAGGAGATTTCTTCTTATGATAGTCAAACATGCTTGATACGCGAAAACAATTTGATATTATTATTAGTGCATAGTGCAGAAAACCTTTCGAAAGTATAATATTAATCTTAGCCAACATATAACCATTATTGTATGCCTACTATAGCAACCATGTTCAATAGCAGGTTACCGCTACATTCCGTGGCAGATTATACAACTAAAATCGTACAGGGCGTGTATTGTTTCTATGGATTTCCAACAAATGGTCAGGCTAAAGAACTTCCTTTCCAAATGGAACGCTTCTGGAGGGATGCCCCGAGAACCTACCCGGATCTCTGCCAACACAAGGCCGGGTTACCCATGCCCGGAAGTAACACCTACATGTATGCCATCCCCGATCGTAACCAACCTTCATCCGAGGCTCATCTCAACCAACAACCACATAAGTAAAGTATATGGGCTCCATACCATGATACCACTTTCAAACTGGGCTCCATACCATGATACCACTTTTTATCTAGAAGGAAATGGACATATCCTAGGGGCGTGACCCTTAATAACCTTGCCGCAACTTTCCTGTTTTGACCATTACCGGGGTGTGAGGCTCGACGAAGTCTCGTCCACAAAGCTACGCTTTTCACAAAAGTCGTGGTTCGATCTACACATGATCAGCAGCACTTCGTATGCCGCATTACCAAATTGGGAACGTATTGCTAGTAACCATCAACTACATAACCTCTGAGCTTGTACGTCTTAGAGAAGGGTGTTAAGCTAAGAGAATAAATTCTCCTCCACCAAACAGAAATATATTTTATAGAAACCAGCTTTACGTCTCAAAGTGTAATGTCATACACACATCTATACAAGTTTGTTCCGGGTTCGAACAGAACCGAAGGCACTTCCAAAGAAGCCCTTGCAAATCCGGATAATCCCTAATCACGTCCGGATTCCCCATCACAAAGGGTGATCAAATCTCTATACCGAGGATCAACCAGTGTAGAGACATTCGATAGGTTATCATTTCGCATTCGAAAATATCCGGTCTTCGCCACCGGTCTTCAAATGCAATCTATAACGTCATATCATTATTCGGAATGGGTTATATGACACAAAGTCCTCTCCCGGCTAAACCAAATAATGAGCGCAATATTTAAAAAATGTGGATATTGGGATCTCGGTTAAGTCACAACATAAAGCCCAAAACCTTTCTTTTGAATGGTTTAGCAAATTTACACTTTTAATCTTTTAAACAAAAGATTCACCTTTAGAAAATCCTCTTCAACTTTCTTTAAAACAAGGTTCACCAAATCTTTCACAAAGATTTATTCATATCTTTCAAAATAATTCCATTTCAAATCTTTTATAGAAAAGATACACTTTTATGATCCCTTTTCAATTCGAAAACAAAGTTCACCAATCTTTAATAAAGATTCATTCATAGACTTTCAAAACAATTTCCCTTTCAAATTGGATTAACTCATCCAATCTTTAAATCAAAAACTCAATTCATAGCTTTCAAAACCATTTTCATTACAAATTTGAAATCCTTTCAATAAAATTTAGAAATCCTTCCTTTATATGAAAGCTATTATTATTTAAAAACCAATTTTTTGTTTCAGAAAAATCCGATTACATTTGCATAAGTTAAAGCCCTTCAAAGTATAAAACTTGGGTTAAATTCAAATTCCCAAAACAATATTTTTAAAATGATTTAAAACCCATATAAATACATTATATAACTTGTATAACCTTTTTAAACCATAATTTCCAAACATATATTCATAGAACTTAATTTCAAATCTTGAATTCCAATTCCAATCAAACAATTTAAATTTCAAAACTTTATCGGGTTATTTAAAAATAACTTTTATCTTCAAAACTCCTTTTCAAAAGCTTTTCATATTTAACCCAATTCCATTTCCAAAACCATTTGGATTCAAAATTTAACTATAAAACCATTTCAAAAATCTGTGACTTAACCAATTTCCTCGTATAATCCATATTTGTGTGTGTATGGTGTAGTCTAGGGGTTTTACACAATAGTGCAGCATCATCAATCATCACAGATTCAAACACAGCAATATCGATAAGCGGTGTAATCCCATAACGCTTATCTTTATTCACAGAATCATAGATAAATAATATAAATTTATCGCAGATAAATAAATTTCATTCGTCATGGATAAATAAATTACATTCATTACAGCTCAAATCAAAACAGAGCATCACACATCAGGGATATCAACAATTCAAAACATTCAATACAATCCAAACAAAAATGAGTAAGATTAATGGATCATCTGATTGATTTAAATCAGATTAATTACTTATGAAACTACTAAGCCTGGTTAATTAGCATTAATTAATTACAAACCATTTTAATTAATTATTCTTTAGTTATTTATTAATTAACCTTAATTGATAAATCCATTAACCCTAAATCATTAAATAATTATCCTTTAATTATTTAATTATATTTTTAATTAATTAACCTTAATGAATTACATAAATTAATTAATCCTTAATTAATTACCATTTAATTAATTATCCTTAATTAATTACAATAAGTGATTATCTCTAATCAATTCCATTAATTAATTAACCTTTAATTAATTTTACCCAAATTAATTACCTTAATTAATTAACCACATTAATTAATTATGCTTTAATTAATTATTCTTTATTCACTTGATTAATCAACCTTTAATCATTAATTAATTACTTTAAATTAAGTAATCATCTTTAAGTAATTAATTACCCTTAATTACTTACATTAATTAAACTTTACTTAATTAAATCATGAAAATTCAGTTTTAAAATAACATAAACATTTAGCTTAACAAAACTAGGTTAAACAAGTTATAACTTCCTTTAATCAAATAGTTTAAAACAATATCATGTAATAATTCAAACTAGATTCATTTTAATTTAAAACTTGTTTTTATAAAACCTTTATCTTGATCATGCTTTTATTTTAAAACTAGTTATTAAAAACTTTAGAAACCTGGTGTCAAATTAAACAAACCCAAGCCCAACCTCTAAATTACCCGAGCCAAGTACTATTTTTCCCGAGTCCAACCCAAGCAAATTCTTTTCTTTACTTTGTTTCTTTTACAATTTTAAAACCGGTTAATCATCTTATCCATGCGAACACACCCGAGCATTTACTCGGGCCATCACTGCCTTTCCTCGAGTACAAAACCGAGACCATCCATTCTTCATCTCCAAGCAAAACAAAACTACCCAAACCTCTCCTTGCACATGCACAGCCAAACGCGGCGGCTCCGACCATCATCACCATCATCAACAAATCGACGTTGACTTCCTTCTTCGATCTTGATCACCCAAACCTTGAATTGAACTCGAAATCAAAATCATACTCGAGCACACCCAACCTGGAACGAACCCAGTCACCAAAAACTTCACGTATCGCCTAACTCCGACCATTTGACACCACGTCATCGGGCCCCCAACATCGCCAGAGTTCCATGCTTCCATTCCCCTACCTCAGATCCAACCCGTTGTTTCCACATTGAAGTAAATGCCTCGAGAACACGACAAACCAAAACTATACAGACAACCCTAGATCATCGTCGTTCAGCAACCATGGTCATCTAGAATTTAAGTGAGTATTTTTCTGATGATCACCTAACCACCAGCCTCCTTCCACCTCGATCACAACATCCAATGTTTTCCCGATCGCCAGAAATCAACGAAAATACAACTTTCGATCAACTTGCAAAATCTCCCCAAGCTCTAACTTAAAAATCTTGAAATTGTTATCTAAATTCCTCATTTTACAATGAGATTCTATTTATGAAATCCAAATTCGAATTTATGAACTTCGATTTTTGACTTATTATTTGATTTCTACTGTTATTTCTTATTTCCAGTAATCCTATTTATCAATATACTTAATAATATTTTTGAAATCTTTATCTTGTTATTTCTAACAGATTTTGTTCGTACATCAAGGTCTAAAGAGAATCAGGGGAAGAGGAATTGAAATTTAAACTTATTTAGGCCTATAAGTTTTTAGAACAGAGCAAACTTCCCTGTACACAGACATGCACACCTATTTTCTTATATATATATACACACACACACACACACACACACACACACACACACATGCATATTCACACAATCATACAAGCACATACTTCAAATACAAATCCAAACATCAAAAGAAATATCAGGGTCAAGTGGTTTTCTCACCTGAGACTGAAGAACAAAGAAGCTTTTCATTTGAAAAACTGGAAATAGTTGTTGTCTTTGATCTGGAAGTGTTTTGATGATCTGATCTTAAACTTTGATCTGTTGATTTGAAACTGAGGCTGTTGAATCTGATTCTTTATTATGCTTTAGTTTGATTGCTTTAAATTTTTTTTGTTTGATCTGCAGCTTGCTTTAGTTTCCAGGTTTGAAGTTGTTAGCTTGATCAGGTTTTATTTTCAGATTTTTAATCTTGATTTCTCTTGTTTTTTTTGGTTTGCTTTCTTCGTTTCTCAGGTTTTGTTAAAGAAAATGAAGAGAATGAAAAACCTAGTTATTTTTTTTATTTACTCATATTTTCATATAATTTAAATTTTAAGAGAAATGTAAGCCACTTGTTAATATTTGTGAACACTTGTTCATTCATGTTAACACTTGTACATCTATGTTAAAATCTTGCTCACACATGTTAATAACATAATCTCAACCTTACATTTGTTAATTTCCATGTTTATAATACTTACACATGTATAAGAGCACGCATAAATGTTTTTATATTTAATTTATTTATATGTTATGTCTAAATCCCCCCTTAATCTTTATTTATAAAAACATGTTTTATGTTTTTATTTATTAATTATTATGAAATAGATTTGTTATATATACAAATTTCACTTATTCATATATAACATTTAAAAGAAAGTATTTAATCCTTTTATAAATCTTATTTAACTTCAAAAGATATATACATATATACACACACACACATATATGTAAGTTTAAAGCTTTTATTTATACTTGTCTAACATTTTCAATCATAAATTATTTTTAATTTATATTTTTATAACTTTTTAAATTACCTTAAGAAAAATGATTTGAAATCAAATTATTCACTTAATAAATAATCATACATATATATATATACACACACTTTAGTTTCTTAAATCCAATTTATCAATAAAATATTCATTTATTTGAATTCTAAATCAAATTTCTATTTTACAGCACATTTTATTTTAGAATTCCCAAATACAAATTCTTTTGCAAATTTTATTTTTATTTTTATGTAAACAAACACGTTGTATTTTATTGGTTCCTAGAAGTTCAAATTAATTTACCAATTAATTCTTAATTAAATCCAAAAATCAAGTGAATTACTAAATTAATTCTGGCCTAAAAACTAGGAATGTTACAAATCCCCCATTAAGAAAATTTCATCCTCGAAATTTGAAAATGAGGACAATCCCTAAACATTTAGTTTAAGAAACCAAAGTATACCTATCAACCAAAGCAACCATAGCAACCAAAGCAACCAATTCATCCAAACAAACAATTCTGACCTATTTGGAGTTTACATCCCATGCCAACTCATCCTTTGATTTAACCAAAATAATGATATCCTACCAAAGCTTCTCCCTTGAGCGACCACGAAGCCATCAAAGAATTAAAATCGGATGATGATTAAAAGAGATTGATAGAGAAAATCAGTTCCTTGTTGTTACAGGGTATCGACCATTTGTAGTGGTACTCCCCTGTCCCCTATCTCATCCTCTTCTTACACTCATACTCCCTATCAGTGGATAGTAAGAGAATTTACCGAGGTATACAAACAAGATATCTTAGTGGTGCTCATTCTAGGGTATACTCCACCCTATCTCTAATGAGTCACCTAATGTGTTATACTCCAAAAGCTAAAGTTCAACCTTCAGCTCTGATACCACTTATCACGACCCGAAATTCGGCGTTCAAAAATCGACATCCATGCTTCACTCGTATTCAAATGCCGCAGATTCAAATGTCGAACTCCAGTTCGGATGGAACTTATAACACATTAAGTAAGAACAAACACAACGAAAACAGAATGAATATACCATTGATACAATAATGGATACAATATCCGATACAACAATGATATAAATGAATATCAATATACAACAGAGATACATAACAGCGGAAGAAAGAAATAACACCAGCAGCGGAACAATATCACCAATATAGTCTTCCAAGGGATAGAAAGAAAGATAGAACCCAGAACTACATTCCAATCCAATGCTCAAAAGATCTCCAAGCCATAAGCTCGAACCACCATCAATACTGAAGTGAAGCAACTCAATCCAAATGCGATTGCCAATATCAAAGATTGAATGCTATTGAATCTACATCTACTACTTGATTATCTGAAAATCCCAACTCTAGGCTACCCGTGTGGAAAATTGTGGGCACCCAGAGTTTAGGAAGGGAACAATAAACTCCGAGTCAGTCATGGGACTTGTAGGAGCAAATAAAACAGTTTTATCTTTTAAACAACAAACAAAAGAATTTAAAAAGAAATCTGCAATGCATTTTGGAAAATGAAACTACCATAAGGCCTCCCACCACACACACAATGCAAACGCACAATTGGAGAAGATTTCTCCTTATGGTAGTCAAACATGATTGATACGCGAAAACCATTTGATATTATTATTAGTGCATAGTGCAGAAAACCTTTCGAAAGTATAATATTAATCTTAGCTAGCATACAACCATTATTGTATGCCTACTATAGCTACCATGTTCAATAGCAGGTTACCGCCACATTCCATGGAAGATTATACAACTAAAACTGTACATGGCGCATATTGTTTCTTTGGATTTCCAAACAATGGTCAGGCTAAGGAACTTCCTTTCTGAATAGAACGCCTCTGGAGGGACGCCGCGAGAACCTGCCCGGATCTCTGCCAACACAAGGCCGGGTTACCTGTGACGATCCAGAATTTTGAACATTTGAAATCGAAATATTTAATTGATTTTAAATATTTGGAAGTTAGTTTAACTATTCAAAATTAACTATGGATTTAGCAATTTAATTATTGAGTTTAATTTATTGAAGTTGGATAAAAATTTGAATCTTCAGTTTTAAGCTGATTAAAAATATTTTAAAGGCTTAGAAAATTTATATTGATAATACTGAAGATAATGGAAGCTTCAAAATTGAATTTGGAAGCGATTTAATGAGTTTTGAAAATTTATCGTTTAAATCGATATTTAAAAATAGCCTTCTGAGGCACAGTCTCGGAATTCAACGAGACCAGTTCCATTGGACCCAAAATATTGTATTATTATTGGATTTCATTTTTCGTATTGTTTGGAGTTATCGTTTGGCCGTACGATAAGCAAACGCGTTGAAAATTAAATCGAAATTTAATTTAATAATTGGATTTGAAAAGCTATCTTCTCCATACGATCGAATTAGGAATTGAAATCTTTTCCATTGTGTTTGGAATAGGCGTATAACGTTATAAATGTCTAGCGGCACGCCTCGATCAGAGTTCAGAATTTTAGTTATGTAAAATGAGATATTTTGATTAAAATGTTATATATATATATAGTTGAAAAGTCAAACTCAATCTATCGTATACCTGAAGCCACCTTCTCCTTTATATTTTAATTCATGAATTCCTTCTTTCAGTTTAAAAAAGAAAAATAATGGTCGCAATCTTTCAAACGAGAAATGGGGGTTCGAATCAATTTCGACTTCGACCAGGATGATCGTAGCATCATCGTGCGATGGGTTTCGCGAGCAAGTCAGAGCGCGATTGGGTTTAGGGCAGTTCAAAGATGGATTAAATCGAGCAAGATTCGCAGTCCTGTGCGAAGCCGTGCACAGCACCGAGTGGGGAAGTCGCGATTTGGAGGGCGTCGATTCAGATGGAGGGAGGTAGCTCGTTCGATCTGTAATGGGTAGGGTCTCGCGAGGCTAGGGTTGAGTCTCGATGTTGAAGTTGCAGTTGGGTCGCGGCATGGGCAGTGGGAAGCACGAAGTCGATGGGGTAGGCTCGACTGGTGGCCGCGAGTTCAAGCATGGGTCATTGGTCGGCAGTGAGGTAATCACTTGATTTTGTTTCGTTTGATTTATATTTAATATATGTATATTTACAGAAGAAAAAAAACTATATATCATCTTTTGACTTTACAGTAAGTTAACATACAGATAAAACAAAAAAAAAGAATAAAATAAAAAGGGATAGTTGATTGTTCATTTATTTAAATGATTAACTTGGTTTATTATCTTATTAAAATTATTTTTGATACTAAAGAATATTTTGAAGGGAAAATAGTTTAAATTAAAAGTATTAGTTTAAAATAAAATCACTAGTTTAAAATTAAATTAATAGTTGAATAAAAAATTTATGGTTCGATTTGTTCGAATATTAATAAATCATATAATGTTTATTCAAGGTTTGAAATATGAAAAGAAACAAGCTGGTTTGTAGTAGATTGCAAATTAAAAAGCAAAGGTGAGATCTTCTCACTCAATCAATATTGTTCTGATTGAAATTTTAAATAGTTAGATTTAAAATTGATTGACTGTGTGCTTGTATGATTGATTTATAATAAATATTCACCGAATGATATTATATATATAGTAGTATATAGTATATATTGGAGTTGTTGATTTCCTGCATTATATAGCGGATGATACCCTATGCGCCGCATAGTAGCGGATGATAATTTATAAATCCCATATACTACGATATTCCACCTCGAAGTGGAATTGGTATTTAATCGTTGTGCTAACGTCTGTGGATGCAGGGAAACAGGTTGGAGGAATCCAACTGGATTCCTCAAATATTGAATTTGTTTTATATGTTGTGTGTTGATAATCTCTGTGTGATCATATTGTAATTGAAATCATTGTAGGCTAAAATTTAGCCAAATATATTTTTGGTATCGTAGGATACCAAAAATAAATAAAATTTGATTTTTTTGAAATTTAGTAGAAAATTTATAGTAAATTAATTTTGGAAAATTAAATAAAATTCAAAAGAAGGAATTTCTTTCAAAAGATAATAAATTGGGTATTGAAATAAATTTAGAAATCAATTTTGGAAATTGATTTGGTATTTGAAAATAAATTTGGAAAACAATTGAAATTTGATTGGGTGTTGAAAGTGAACATTTGAAAATCAATTTAAGAATCATATATCAGTGAATATTTGTGAATTTGAATCCACAAATGGGAATTTTATTGGAGAAAGGGAAATTTGTTTTAAAAGTAAACATTTGTTTATTTTTAAAAGTGTGAAAAGGAATTTACGGATTTGGAATGTAAATTTAAAATAAATCCAGAAAGATTTATAAATTGATTTGAATGAACCATTTTAGAATGGAAGGTGTACTTTCCCTTGAAAGCCGAATATATTTTAAAATAGCTTTTGAAATAAAATTAAAAGTTTTAGATTTGGTTTTAAGAGAATATTGTTGGAGAGATTATCTTTGAAAATTGTTTTGAACCTTTAAAAGTAAAGATTTATTTAATTAAGTATAGAAGGGGTTGTTTTAAAGTTTTAATCGACGTCTGTTTTAGAAAATGGATATTTGAATATTTATACCCTATCTATTAATTTATTTTAAAATTTGTCTAGGCTTGAATTTTATATGAGATTTTATTATAATATCATCATAACTAATGTTTTTAAATAAAGTGTTTTAAAATAGTTTTTATTCTGAATGTTCCAAGTATATATCTTTGGATAAGTAATTTAAATTATTTTAAATTATTTGAACTCGGCATATTTTCAATGGAAATAAATATTTGGAATTATATTTCGCGTAAGGAAAAGTGATTTGAAATTTGTTTTCAAAGTATTGAAATGTGGAAAGTAATTTGAAATTGGTTTTCAAATGGTTGAAGTGTGAAATATATCTTGCGAAAATATTTTGAAAATAAATAATTGGGGAAAATTATTTAAATCTGGTAATTGTTGAGAATATGGATTGATAGTTAAATAACCGACTATCAATATTGGCCTTTTAATGGCATTTGAATTTCGATGCGACCAGAGGTTGGATTCCAAGTGGATATCCGAAAACCACATCGAATCTTTGTGATTGTGATAGATCTTTTGTTTAAAAGATCAAAGTGGAAATTTGTTGTAATTTGTTGAAATCTGAATGTAACACTTATTTTTAAAAATAATTTCACGTTATTCAGATTAGCGGGGAGAGGACCTTGTGTCATAAAACCCATTTCGAATAACGATACAATGAAATGGGATTGCATTTGAAGACGGTGTTGAAGACCGGGTATTTTTGAAAACGAAAGGATTACCTGTGAATGTCTCTGCACCGGGTTGCTCCGGTATAGAGATTTTATCACCCTTTGTGATGGAGATTCCGGACGTGATTAGTGAATATCCGGATTTGCAAGGGCTTCTTTAGAAGTGCTTTCGGTTCCGTTCGATTCCGGAACGGACTTGTATGGATGTTTGTTTGACATTACACTTTGAGATATAAAGCTGATTTCTATCAAATACATTTCTGTTGTGGCGGAGAATTCATTCTCTTAGCTTAACACCCTTCTCTGAGACGCACGAGCTCAGAGGTTATGTAGTTGATGGCTATTAGTGATATATTCCCAATTTGGTAATGTGACATACGAAGTGCTGCTGATCATTTGTTGATCAAAGCATGACTTTTTGAAAAGTGTAGCTTTGTGGACGAGACCTCGTCGGACCTCACAACCCGAAAATGGTCAAAACAGGAAGGATGCGGCAAGATTATTTGGGGGTAGCTCCCCTTGAGGGTATGTCATTTCCTTCTGGAAAAGGGTAGTATCATGGTATGGAGCCCAGATATTTACCTATGTTGATGCTGCAAATTTATTACTATGTGGTTGTTGGTGTTGAGGATTCTCGGATAAAGGTCGCAAACGACCGGGTGATGGCATACTCGTGTAGTAGTTACCTAGTTACAGAGGTAACCCGGCCTTGTGTTGGCAGAGATCTGGTTAGGTTCTCGGGGCGTCCCTCCAGAGGCATAGCCATGTGTCATAGGAAGTTCCTTAGCCTGACCATTTGTTGGAAATCCAATCATCAATACGTGTCTTGTACGGTTTTAGTTGTAGAACCTGCCATTTAATATGGTAGCTATAGTAGGTATAATATAATGGTACGTATGTTGGCTAAGATTAATATTATACTTGCAAATATTTTCGGCACTGTGCACTAATAATAATATCGAAAGGATTTTGCGTATTAAGCATGTTTGACTATCATAAGGAGAAATCTCCTCCAATTCTGCGTTTGCATTTTGTGTGTGGCGGGAGGCTTTATGGTAGTTTCATTTTCCAAAAGCGTAGTGAATTTCTTTTTTATTTTCTTTGTGAAAATAATTATTTTTAAGATCTCGCACCAGTCCCACGACTGACCTGGAGTTTATTGTTCCCTTTCTAAACTCTGGGTGCCCATAATTTTCCATACGGACAGCCTTGAGTCAGGTTGTCAATTATTATGGAGTGAAGTCAAGAAGTTGCTGTGGAGATCAGGAGTTGAAGCTGGATAGCGAGGCGTATCACTAGTATATGTTATATTCTTTTCCGATGTTTGTTGTTGTAACACTTTGATAATGCAATGTGATGTAATGTAATAACTGGTATAGTTCTTTGTTTTAAAGATATTCATTTATCTATTATATTTGTTCCGCTACGATATGTGAGATTATGTTATTGTTCTATTCTCTTCTTCCATCTTCTTCTTCTTAAACCCTAACGGTTCGGTTTTCCGGCACTCGACTGTGCGGCATTGGATATAGTGGACGTATCGATGTCAACTTTCGGGCGTCGTAAAATTGGGTCATTACAGAGTGGTATCAGAGCATTTGGTTAAGCGACAACCCTGGCTCTGTTGGGTGTTACACACAGCAGTACTCTAGGATGAGTTTGAGTGTAGTAATTGATATGAGCGCGTATTTATTAGTGAATATAAAAAATTGTTTTAAATTGTGATGATTGGTTTGTTGAGTGGTATATGGATTCTAGTCGATATAGTCTGTACAACTCTATCGATACGGATCTCTAAACACTCGTACAGAACAATTCGACACGATATTGTTTTAAAATATGGTAAATGAAATAATTTTACCCAAAACTATTTTCGTAGATAAGGGATATAATCTTTGTAAATTATTATAGTATATGGTTGCTTGATTGTTAGGAAGTGATAATATTATTATCATTTGAATAGGAAATTGAAATCGTAACTCCAAAGTTAAGAAATAAATTCACATACAAATGGAATTTGAGAATATAAATTGTAAATCCGATTCATAATTTGAAAGGAATTCCAGGGAAGTATTTGGAAATGTAAGAATTTGAAAATTTTGGAGATTTGGAAAATTTAAATCCCTTTTGATTTTGAAGATGATTTTCAATGGTTTTTGGAAAAATGTTTTTGAAGGGATAAAAGCACTAAACTCTTTTCGTTCGCTAGAAAATAACTTCGGTGATGACTGCAGCATCATTGATGTTCATTTTCGAGTTTCCAGGAGAGGAATTGTTGCCGAATTATTTTAAATGGAAGTTGTTCGCAAAACTAGTTTGGATTTTTGAATTCAAAGAATAATTTGAATTTCTTTCAAAATGATTTTCGAAAGGTTGAAAAGACTCTGGAATGTTATATAAAATAGTTATGGAATATCATTAAGTTGATAACTTGTAAAGTTTGTAGTTGTTAAAATAAAATCTAACTTAAAGAGAAGTTAGAAAAAAAAGTAAATGTGGAAACCAAATAAGTTAGAAGGAAAATTTAGTTCAAGTGGAATTAAAAATGAAAATTGAATAAAAGAATTGAGATTGAAAATTTGAGTTAATTTGTATGAAGGTAAATTTGAGAAGTCTTATAGACTAAATAATTGGAATAAAATCAATAAAGGACGAAAATAAAATTGTAAATGAATGAATAAATTTACAATTGCAATTAAATGAAAGTGAAATTGAATGTTGAAATTCATTTCGAATTTGTAAGCAAATAGAACTGGAACTGAAATTGAATTTGATTTGTATTAAACAAAGTGAAGTATTAAAATAAAACTAGTAAGTGAAATTTATTAAAGAAATGACCAAATAGATATGGTTTAAAATGAATTGAATCCAATATTTTTAAATGAAAATGAATTGAATTCATATTGAATTGGAAATCCAGTTTAATATAAGTAAATATAAACCAAAATGCATGGTTGAAAAGCCTAGACTGTTACAATTTACGTAGTGAAATAATTATAAGAAGTATATAGAATATTTGCATTGAACTTATGAAATGAAGTGTGAAATTCTTAAGTAAATTTTGTATTGGGAATATACCAAGTTAATAATTAAGTGAAGGTTAAATTCGAAATCGTGAAATGGTAATTGTGAATAAGAGAATGAACAAAAGAATAAAACTGGAATTGAAACTGAATATTGAAAACCAATTTGAATTGTGTGAAATAAAATGAAGTTGTAAAATTAGTTCGAAGTGAAATAAAGATAATAAAGGTGAAATAAAAATTTTTGGTTTGAGATAAAATGAATTGGGATTTGTAAAGAATTAGTAAATGAAACTGATTTAAAATAGTGACATGAACCAGTTGGGAATGAAAGATGATTGATAAAATTCAATATTCAGAAGTTAAACTGAACCCAAATAAATTGAGATTGTAAATTGAATTCAAATAAAATTGGAAATGTAAGATTAAATGAAAATGGATATATAACTTCAATAGTGAAGTAAAATTGGTATAAGAAGTACATATTAAAATTCCGTAAAGGAATGTGCAAAAATGATATTTTAATGTTGTAATTGGATATTATGGCAAGCAGGATATACAGGTGTATTAAAGAAAATGGAATTGTGATTTTGATTTCGAAGATAAGTTTGAAATTGCTTGATAAAAGGTATGTATTTAAATTTCTATATGAAATTTGATGATTTTCTTATCTAGCCACATGACTTTTTGTTTTCTTTTTGAATTTAGGGGCCTATGATGCCATTTTGTAGTCGTACCGAGCTGGCCACGCAAAGGAGACGCTGACGAATTTTTTTGAAAATTTAGGGAGTTAGAAAAATTTTGAGAAAATTTTGAAAGTTTAAAATTTAAATTTGAATTGTTAAGTAAACAAGGTTGTTTGGAAACTTATGATTGAATTTGGAGAGTTAGTTGAAGAAATGATGGGTCTTAAATACAAAAATTTGTTTTGGAAGGTTGATAAAACTATTTGGATTGGAAAATATTAAACGGGTTAAGAATCATTCTTCTTAACCGGTAATTTCGGGACGAAATTCTTTTAAAGGGGGAAGGATGTGATGACCTAGAATTTTGAACATTTAAAATCCAAATATTTAATTGATTTTAAATATTTGGAAGTTAGTTTAACTTGAATTTCAAAATTAACTATGGATTTGGCAATTTAATTATTTAATTTAATGAAGTTGCATAAAAATTTGAATCTTCAGTTTTAAGCTGATTAAAAATATTTTAACGGCTCAAAAAATTTATATTGATAATACGGAAGATAATGGAAGCTTAAGAATTGAATTTGGAAGTGATTTAATCAGTTTTGAAAATTTATCGTTTAAATCGATATTTAAAAATTACCTTCCGAGGCACAGTCTCAGAATTCAACGAGACTAGTTCCATTAGATCCGAAATATTGTATCATTATTGGATTTCAATTTTCGTAGTGTTTGGAGTTGTCGTTTGGTCGTACGATAAGCAAACGCGTTGAAAATTAAATCGAATTTAATTTAATAACTGGATTTGAAAAGCTATCTTCTTTATACGATCGAATTAGGACTCGAAACATTTTCCATTGCATTCGGAATAGGCGTATAACATTATAAATGTCAAGCGGCACGGTTCGATAGGAGTTCAGAATTTTAGTTATGTAAAATGAGATATTTTGATTAAAATGTTATATATATATATATATATATATAAATAGTTGAAAAGTCAAACTCAATCTATCGTATACCTGAAGCCACCTTCTCCTTTATATTTTAACTCGTGAATTCCTTCTTTCATTTAAAAAAGGGAAAAAATGGCCGCAATCTTTCAAACGAGAAATGGGGGTTCGAAATCGATTTCGACTTCGATCAGCATGATCGCGACATCATCGCGCGATGGGTTTCGCGAGCAAGTCAGAGCACGATTGGGTTTAGGGCAATTCGAAGATGGATCGAATCAAGTAAGATTCGCAATCGCGTGCGAAGCCGTGCACAGCACGGAGTGGGGAAGTTGCAATTCGGAGGGCGTCGATTCAGATGGAGGGCGGTGGCTCGTTCGATCTATAATGGGTTGGATCTCGCGAGGCTAGGGTTGGGTCTCGATGTCGAAGTCGCAGTTGGGTCACGGCGTGGGCAGTGGGAAGCATGATGTCGATGGGGTCGGCTCGAGTGGTGGCCGCGAGTTCAAGCATGGGTTATTGATCGGTAGTGTGGCAATCACTTGATTTTGTTTCGTTCGATTTAAATTTAATATATGTATATTTGAAGAAAAAAAAACTATATATCATCTTTTGATTTTACATTAAGTTAACATACAGATAAAACAGAAAAAAAAGAATAAAATAAAAAGGGATAGTTGATTGTTCATTTATTTAAATGATGAACTTGGTTAATTATCTTATTAAAATTATTTTTGATACTAAAGAATATTTTAAAGGGAAAATAGTTTAAATTAAAAGTATTAGTTTAAAATAAAATCACTAGTTTAAAATTAAATTAATAGTTGAATGAAAAAATTTTAAATGGAAATTTATGGTTCATTTGTTCGAATATTAATAAATCATATAATGTTAATTCAAGGTTTGAAATCTGAAAAGAAACAAGCTGGTCTGGAGTAGATTGCAAATTAAAAAGCAAAGGTGAGATCTTCTCACTCAATCAATATTGTTCTGATTGAAATTTTAAATAGTTAGAATTAAAATTGATTGACCGTGTGCTTGGATGATTGATTTATAATAATTATTCACTGAATGATGTTATATATATATAGTAGTATATAATATATATTGGAGTTGTTGATTTCCCGCATTATATAGCGGATGAGAGACCCTATGCGCCGCATAATAGCAGATGACAATTTATAAATCCCATATCCCGCGATATTCCACCTCGTAGTGGAATTGGTATTTAATTGTTGTGTTAACTTCTTTGGATGCAGGAAAATAGGTTGGAGGGATCCAACTGGATTCCTCAAATATTGAATTTGTTTCATATGTTGTGTGTTGATAATCTCCGTGTGATTATATTATAATTGAAATCATTGTAGGCTAAAATTTAGCCAAATATATTTTTGGTATCGTAGGATACCAGAAATAAATAAAATTTGATTTTTTTGAAATTTAGTAGAAAATTTATAGTAAATTAATTTTGGAAAATTAAATAAAGTTCAAAAAAAGGAATTTGTTTCAAAACATAGAAAATTTGGTGTTGAAATAAATTTAGACATCAATTTTGGAAATTGATTTGGTATTTGAAAATAAATTTGGAAAACAATTGAAATTTGACTGGGTGTTGAAAGTGAACATTTGAAAATCGATTTAAGAATCATATATCAGTGAATATTTGGGAATTTGAATCCACAAATGGTAATTTTATAAGAGAAAGGGAAATTTGTTTTAAAAATAAACATTTGTTTATTTTTAAAAGTGTGGTAAGGAATTTACGGATTTGGAACGTAAATTTAAAATAAATCCAGAAAGATTTGTAAATTGATTTGAATGAATCATTTTAGAATGGAAGGTGTGCTTTCCCTGGAAAGCCGAATATATTTTAAAATGGCTTTTGAAATAAAATTAAAAGTTCTAGATTTGGTTTTAAGAGAATATTATTGGAGAGACTAACTTTGAAATTTGTTTTGAATCTTTAAAAGTAAAGATTTATTTAATTAAGTATAGAAGGGATTGTTTTAAAGTTTTAATTGACATCTGTTTTAGAAAATGGATATTTGAATATTTATACCCTATCTATTAATTTATTTTAAAATTCGTTTGGACTTAAATTTTATATGAGATTTTAATATAACATCTTCATAACTAATGTTTTTAAATAAAGTGTTTTAAAATAGTTTTTATTCTGAATGTTCCAAGTATATATGTTTGGATAAGTAATTTAAATTATTTTAAATTATTTGAACTCGGCAGATTTTCAGTGGAAATAAATATTTGGAAATATATTCCGCGTAAGGAAAAGTGATTTGAAATTTGTTTTCAAAGTATTGAAATGTGGAAAGTAATTTGAAATTGGTTTTCAAATGGTTGAAGTGTGAAATATATCTTGCGAAAATATTTTGAAAATAAATAATTACTCGAGTTATTACTCTTGCGAAATAAATGTTGAAAATATTTTGAAAATATATCTTGCGAAAATGTCAGCGTCTCGTGTGATGATCGTCTCGAGTTATTACTCGAGGGAGAGGGGAGTTTGCACGAGTGACGACCTGGGTGCGTGCGTGAGTGTGTTTGTGTAACTGCTGTTTAAACTTAACATAAAAATAGAAAGAGTGGAAGAGGAAGAAAGTATACGAGAAGAAAGAGAGGGGGAACTCGGGAAACGGGAAGGAAAACTCGAGTTTTACTCGAGTAAACAAAGTGTTTGCCTCGGGTTCCATCTTTTTAGGGGTTGAGCCTAAACCCTTTAAGTTATTTTGTTAAACAAGTTTAGCATTAATTAAATAAATAATGTTGATAAGTTAAGTTAAGATTTGACTTTAAAATTTATTAAGAAAGATTTGCAAAGGTAAGATGATTAATTAAATTTTAGTGTAAGTTGATTTAGAATGTAAATTAATTTTATAATTGTAATTAACTAAAGTAATTTAAGATTAAATAAATTTGTAATTAAAGATTGATATTAATAATCTTGTATTTAATCAGTTGAACTTAAGAATTTAATTAACTCTTTAAAGTTAATTAATAAATATAGTAGTTAACTAATTAAGTAATTAATTGAGGATTGATGATTAATTAATTGGTAATTAATGATTAATTAAGTAATTAATGATTAATTAAATGGGTAATTAAGTTTTATTAATTAATAATTAAGGTTATTAATTAATAATTAAGAATTAATTAATTAAGTGAGTAATTAAGAAGTAATTAATAAATTTAATAAGCTGGTTAATTAGTGATTAATCAAGCAAGATAAAAATGGTTTATTCTTAAGTAATTAATTAAGTTAAGTTAATTTAACTAATTTTGATATGAATTAATGATTCTTGTCTGATTGATTACGATATCAATTTGGTGATATTCTATGATACTCAGTGATATGCATTGATATCTGTGATGACTGTGTATGATTTATCTATGATAATTGTTATGTGAATTCAAAGTGTTGAATTAAACTGTTTAAACTATTAAACAACTTGGCCTTTAAAATGGCGTTTGGATTTCGATGAGACCGGGATCAGGTGTCAATTTGATATTCCGAAAACCACATTGATCCAAATTAAACGATAGGCCGTGGCATCTCAAGTAAGGATCGAGATGGTGTTTCAGAATGCAAGGGTTATTGTCGTTGTCTCTGAGGGTGATTCCAAAATGAGTGTAACGATATAATGCGTTCGGTTTCTTTCGAACCCGGAACAAACTTGTATGGATTGAATGCTTTCAGCACATCGTCAGGCAGACGATGAGCATTCTAAGAGATATGTTCTCTAAAGGTAATCGCATCCTCAAGCCTAATCAACCGAGAATGGCTAAAACAGGGGAGATGCAGTAAGGTCAGGTGGGTAGCACCCAAGCAGGACGAGATATACCCCTGTCTAGATGTCCCTTTTTATTTTGGCTGTGTGGGCAGTTGTTGGCCACAACTGCGGGGTTATCTTGTTCGGGACTGTTCAGTATGGAATGGTTCCGGCCTTGTGTTGCAGGGGATTTAGGGTGGATCCTTGGTACGTTGATCTAGGCCACGTATTGTGACGGACGGTACCCCAGTGGCCCTGCCATTGATGGAAATCCATTTTCCCTACGAGACCCTATGGTTTTGATTTGTATTACCCACTTTTGTGGCTAGTAGTTGGAATTTAATGAATGTAACAATTTCGGTTATTTTCTATTTACTTAAAAACCATAGACACTATTATAATATCACTGAATTTCCTATAAAATGTTTTAGTTAGCGTAAGGTAAAAACTTACCCGTGTTTATGTGTGGGTAGTCTTACGTAATACCTTTATTTTCAAATGGTTTTCAAAGTTAAACAATTTTAACCCGTTTACTCACACCAGACCCATGTCTGACCCGGAGTTTATATTTTGTTTTTCATAAACTCTTGGGTACTCAAATTTTTATTAGTAGCCAAGTGATAGGTTTTTGGAGTGTTGAGTTCTAGAGGAGCTTGGAGTAGGAGTCCAGACGTATGTATCTATCTAGTTCCGCTGTGTAGTTGATGTACGTTGTATTTTGGGATGTATGTATTGACAGATATGTATATGACTGTCTGGATGTATGATGTTGTGTAACTCTGATATATGTAAAACTATGTAATAGTTATGTGGAGTATTATATTTTGTTCCATTCCGTTGTGAGATTCTGATGTTGTTATTCTTTCATTATATCTTTTCTATTTCTTTTCTTATTGATGATACGTCTTTTTGTGTTTAGAAAGGCGGGTCCTCACACAAAATACCGCGTTGTAAATAAAAATTTGGCAGTACTCAGCATAAACAGTAAATAAATAATCACATATCACAGACACAGAGTAATATAATGCAGGTGAATAGATAAATAGTAGTTCATGAAGCTACTATATAAACATCGGTGTTAGAAATAATATACAGCAGAATATCTCAAATACAGTAAAGTCTCCAATGCAACAGATGACTTTTCTGAACAAATCAACTGGAAGAGCTGAAAGCTAAAATGATAGTTGAATCTCCAAACGAGCTCCGAACTCTAAAGGTAAGTCTCTAATGTTGTATCACTCAGACCCGAGCGTAAAGCAAAACACAAAACACTCGAGTCAGGATTAACATTCTTATGTTAATAAATCCAACTCAAGTGAAATATCAACTGAAATACAAGTAACTTAGAGGATGTTTGGGATAACCATCCCCTAAGGATCCGTGGAGCTATCTACAATGTAGAAATATATACTATAACACCGTGGTCATTTCAAATAAATTTATACTTCAAAACCAAAATATCATTTTCATTTCAAATATACCTATTTTCCAAAATAGTGTGTCTATATATATATATTAAATAATTTATAAAGTAAAGTATTTATAATTTTCTCAAATTTTGCAAATTGATTTAAATCAACTTGAATTCCAAATTCAAACTTAATTCAATGTCAAGTTATCAATACCAATTCAATTCAGTTTCTAAATAAACGATTTCACATTATATTGATTTCAAATACATATCTGAATCACAAATAAACCATTTAAATTCCAATATATTTCAAAGCTTTAATATTCAACGTTCCAAAGTTCAATTTAACAGTTTCATATAGATCTTGATTTAACCTCATTATTATTTTGTCTTGAAATATTCACGTAATAAATTCAGTATTATTTAAATAACCTAAATTTACCTTTAAATTAAATATTCCTTTCGATTTGTTTAAACTTGAAATATCCATTTAATCACTTTAAATCAAAAATCAAGTTGTAAAAATCAAATCTTAAACTTCAAATTCAACGGTTCAAATTCAATTTAATTTAGTAGAATTCTTAATTAAATACAATTTCAATGAATTCAACTTTATCTTCCCAACCTTAACTTATTCAAATTATTACCACAATCTATATTTTTTTTAAACGTAGATTTACATAAATACTTAGACACATTATATGGATTAAATCAATCTCAATAATATTATTATTAAATTTACATACAAAATCACCATTTATATATAATATTTTAAGAATCAATATTTATTAAATCCTGAAAATTCTTTTTCACAACCATAGAAATTATTTCCAACACATGTATATATATATGGACCAACGTTGTCTTTATATAATTTCCTATTCTATGGTCAAGTGATACGGATATTTGTCATTTCAATCCGTAATTTAAATATATACGGGTAGATATAATTTCGACCCGCTATCCCAAATTCAAATTAAATGAAATCGCTTGGGTCTACCATTTCATCCCATAACGATTTTCTCCTATTCTAAAGTCCATTCGGGTATGTATTATTTCAACCCATAGTGAATTCTATACTAACAGGGAACTTGCAGAGTGATGACAGTTACGATAATAATAATAACAGGCATATATCATAAATAACAAAAAATAAATAAACACAGGATATGGTGTCATATCCCACAGGTGAACAGTTAAAGATAATAGCATATATAACAATTTAAATAAGTACAGCAACATATTTCAATTGTCGTTTCAATTGAAATCAAATTTAATAAATATAAGAACGTTAACCGTAAGTGATTTCTCACCTTTCGAGGTTAGAGTGAAAGAGAATGAGATGAGTTACGAATCCAAACATGAATTCCAAAGTAAAGCAGGATTTACACGAATTTGACGAGCAAAGCTAATAGATATGAATCGACGAGAATGAATAAATTAGCTCAATATAATTGAAATATATATATGTATATAAACTTTCAAAAATCCATTTAAAACATATATCAAATTCAAACACAAATAAAATTAAATACACACACACACACACATATATATGTATTTCAAAATCTTTGTTTTTAAATAAAACCACATATAAGACACATATCTGCGTAGTATAAATTGAAATAAATGAATATATATACTTGTAATCAAATACGTAAACAACCTATATAGCCATTCTATGCAAATCAATATAAAAATCAGTAACAAATTTTAGAACATGTACATATTAAAATCTATGTATATACAATACTGTACACGGTATATAAAATATATAAACTGGCATTTGTACCTTTATACAAATAGACATATAACAGAACAAACTTATGTAAACTTTATATATACACAAAATGTCATTTCTACTAACATATATACATTGTCAAACTCATATATTACTAACATTTTACATTGGAAAACAGACAAAAATCATTTATAACAAAAATCCTTTTTTTTACATCATAACATATTTTATAAACATAACATACCAGATGTTAACAAAACATATTTTGTATAAATATATACTCTGCCAAAAATAAATAATAATACTATAAAAGCTATATATTTTATATGCAGAAACTATATAGCCTGCATATACCTAACACAAACAGCTCATATATATATATAATAATTTGTACCAAATATGTAGAAATCATATATACAGACCGAATAATAAATATGTGTTATGAAAATCTATTTCAAAATTATTAATAAAAACATAAAAATAACCAAGCAGATTATATATGTACGCTCTAAAACCAACTCACCAGAATACTCGAAATCTCATATAAAATAAAATATACATATAAATCTATGTTTTAACAAACCTTTCGTATGCTTGAATATATATAAAGCTGCAAGTATAAGAAACGCATATAATATATAAAGAAATACTTACATATAAAGAATGAAAGAAGAGAGGAAACAGTTGTGGGTAGTCGAGCATGCGGGTGAAGGCATGGAGCAAAGAGGAATAAGGGGAAGAGTTTTTCCAGAGAATGAAAAGGAGGAGAGATATACTAATCATTGGCAATATATATATGCCTTGTTCTTATTTTTTTTTTGAAAGATTGAATGCTGGTGAACAGAGGAAATAAATTAAAACAAATATATATAAAGATTGAATGTTGGTGAACAGAGGAAATAAATTAGAACTAATATGTATAAAGATTGAATGCTGGTGAACAGAGGAAATAAATTAATACAAATATGTATAAAGATTTAATGCTGGTGAACAGAGGAAATAAATTAAAACAAATATGTATAAAGATTGAATGCTGGTGAACAGAGGAAATAAATTAAAACAAATATATATAAAGGTTGAATGATGGTGAACAGAGGAAATAAATTAAAACGAATATATAAAGGTTGAATGCTGGTGAACAGAGGAAATAAATTAAAACAAATATGTATAAAGATTGAATGTTGGTGAACATAGGAAATAAATTAAAACAAATATGTATAAAGATTAAATGCTGGTGAACAGAGGAAATAAATTAAAATATGTATAAAGATTGAATGCTGGTGAACAGAGGAAGTAAATTAAAACAAATATGTATAAAGATTGAATGCTGGTGAATAGAGGAAATAAATTAAAAGAAATATATTTAAAAATTGAATGTTGGTGAACAGAGGAAATAAATTAAAACAATTATATATAAAGATTGAATATTGGTGAACAGAGGAAATAAATTAAAATTTCACAAAATTCAATTAATTTAATAGATAAAATCACTAAAATTTTGGGTCGTTACACTCTCCCCCACTCAAAAATTTTCGTCCCCGAAAAGAAAGGAGGTAGGAGAATAGAATAACCAGAAATAAAAGTAGATTGAAAGTCAAGAATAAACAATTAATTTAAAACTATATAAATTTTACTTAAGATATTCATCCTTTTCAAAACCCATTTGTAAAATTTCTTGCTTCCTTTATAAATACCATTTATATGTTTAAATAACACCTTTATAGGTATATGAAAACTATTTGAAAACAATTATTTACAAAGAAGTTATTGAAATATTAAATCCGTAATTCATAAATTTATTAATTTATCTTAAGATACTTTCAACATTATAGATAAATCAATAATCATTTTCTTTAAATATTGTTTATTTAATTAATAACTTCTAAAATATAAATAACACTAATAATTTACTATTAAACCATGTAGTATGTAAATGAACAATATTTTAACAGGACATATTTAAAAGGAAAGGAGGTATATTCGGAAAACGGAAGATAGGTGAATAAATAAAGCTGAGCAGATAAGGTAGATTCAAAAGAATAGTATCGGGCACGAATAGTTAATTCAAACCATAAGAATTTCAATTCTAAATATTAATACAAAATTTCTTTATTGGAAATACTTTTAAAATAAAATACCTTTATATTGAAATAAATTTTCCTTTCGAAAATATTTCTATAACTTGATGTTTCAACAATTTTATCCTCGTTCTTGCAGACTCCATCCATGCGTTGATCAGGCGCAAAGCTAGAATTCTTCAAGTACTTAGTAGACCTATTTCAACACACAGTGAAAATACTTGAAAAACCTTCAAAACCGATATGGAAAGTACAATCCAAATAAATCACTTGGATCGCAGGATACATAACAATGGTTACGCCTGGGTCCCCCAGGAAACATCCATATCCTTTAAGCAATCGATGCCTTGCGAATTTCGCCATGATAACCAAAACTGTGGACCGCAGGATACATAACAATGGTTACGCCTGGATCCCTCAGGAAACATCCATACCCTTTAAGCAACTCTGCCTTGCGAATTTCGCCACCAAAACAAACTGTAGACCGCAGGATACATAACAATGGTTACGCCTGGATCCCCTAGGAAACATCCATACCCTTTAAGCAATCTCCGCCTTGCGGATTACGCTACCAAAAAAAATCGACCACGGGTTATGCCATGGTAGGACACTCGAGTATCACATCTGGAAAACCAAAATAAGAGAGAATAATATCGATAGAATGAATCCACAATGTGGCCACAAAACGGATATCAAGCAGAAGGCACTTTCCATATTATTACTTCGAAAATATATACCATATAGTACCTTTTCAAATCACTTTCAAATATCGTACTTATATAAAGTCCATTATATATAAGATTTCAATTTTAAATCCTATGCCTTCCAAGATCCATAGTATATCAAATCACACTTATGTAGACTTGATTATATAAGGTTTCACTTTTCAAATTAAGTAGCTTTCCAAATCAATAATTTCGAATCGACTTCATACTTATACAAATCAATTTTATATGAGTTCGATAACTCCCAAATCAAGTATTTAGTAAAACAAGGATCTCAATTTCAGTTCGTTTCAATATCAGTTCAGCTTCAAAAATCATATACGATTTCACCAAATTATTTCTTCCAAATTTAATATCTTCAGTTTCAAAGTTTCCAACTATTTTCGAAATCAAATATTTTCCTCAAATCAATTATACCTAAAAATGAATTCCAAGTTTATAACCATCCCTTTAAACCTTTAAACTATTTATTTCTATTTTAAAAGATCCAATTTACCCTTTGCAAATTATTTAAAACTAAATCTTATTCACAACATCTCAAAACTAAATTTTATTCAAAACATTTCAAAACTAATTTCCATGTTAGTATAATTCAAAATATTCTTATTCATTTACTTAACAAAACAGTTTCAAACTTATATATTTTATCAAATAAGTTATACTGTTTGAATTTTCCTAGCTTTGAAAATTAAACCTTGATTTGAAAAGTGTCCGAACATTCAAAATAGTCAGAGAAATCAAATTTCCAATTCAAGAGTTGGAAACCAACAACAAATCAGTAAATCAATTTCAATAGTTAGGATTATACCAAATCAAATCCGAAACTCAAGGACTGAACACCGGTTCACTTCAAATCATTTCAAATATAAATACATATATCTTTCGAATATCAAATCATACTTCGGCACTTGAAATCAAAATTTGGTTTCACAAAATCACTCGCATAGCAAAGCTATTAAAGTGGCCTCTCCCCCACTTTGAAATTCGAAAATCAATGTCGATGATGCGTGCACTCATCACCGAAATTATTCTCCAGCGACATAAGTGAGTTATGGACTTCTATTTTCTTAAAACTTCTTTGAAATTTCTTTGAAATCATTGGAACTCGTTTGAGTCATTCGAAACACTTCTTATTCAGAAAATACTTTCAAATCATATTATTATATATTTTCAAAAATCTTAAAACCAATTTCAAAACACTGGAATTCAATCTCTCGAATTTCAAATTAAAACCCTTCAGTTATAAATTATTTTTATATAAATCCATTTCTTATATAATCTTCAAAATTTCAAAATACAAACAAAACCCCATTTTCAAAGGATGATTCAAGAATGGATTTCAAAACAAAGGTAGAGATTTAAATTAGAGGAACTCTAATCAATAGAATCCTGATTCAAAGATAGACTCAATCGAAGATGAGATAATTAAATTACAAAATAGAAGATGGGTATACTTCTATAAATCGCACGCGACCTTAACCTGGCCAACCGTGACTTCAGGAATATGATCGATGCGGAATTCCAAGGCAAATCGACATTCGATCGCCAGATATAGAATTCGACATAACCAGAGACAGGAGCATCTAAACCGAGGATATATAAATCTTCGGTGAATCGATGCTACTGTAAAGGAGTTTCACCCCTTTACAAATCATTTAGTGGAGCTATGGGATACTCCAGAATTTAGAAAACACGAATAGGGAAAGACAAGAATGGATTTGGAACCGAGGGAAATGTTCCAAAATTCAAAGGAAACCGAATCAAATAGGAAGAGATTCAAGCTCGAATGAAAGTGATTCTGTAAATAAATTTACCATATATGCTAAGTTTGCCTAGAGCCAAAGCTCTGATACCAACCGTAACGACCCGGTATTTTCAACCATTCGTATCCACACATGTCGGACTTGAATTGCTCAAAATACCGCGTTGTAAATAAAAATTTGGCAATACTCAACATAAATAGCAAATAAATAATCACAGATCACAGACACAGAGTAATACAATGCAGCGGAATAGATAAATAGTAGTTCATGAAGCTACTATATAAACATCAGAGTTAGAAATAATATACAGCAGAATATCTCAAATACAGTGAAGTCTCTAATGCAACAGATGACTTCTCTGAACAAATCAACTAGAAGAGCTGAAAGCTAAAACGATAGTTGGATCTCCAAACGAGCTCTGAACTCTAAAGGTGAGTCTCTAAAGTTGTATCACTCAGTCTGACCCGAGCGTAAAGAAAAACACAAAACACTCGAGTCAGGATTAGCATTCTTATATCAATAAATCCAACTCAATTGAAATATCAACTGAAATACAAGTAACTCAGAGGATGTTTGGGATAACCATCCCCTAAGGATCCGTGGAGCTATCTACAATATAGAAATATACACTATAACACCATGGTCATTTCAAATTAATTTATACTTCAAAACCAATATATCATTTTCATTTCAAATATACCTATTTTCCAAAATAGTGTGTATATATATATATATATATTAAATAATTTATAAAGTAAAGTATTTATAATTTCCTCAAATTTCACAAATTGATTCAAATCAACTCGAATTCCAAATTCAAACTTAATTCAATGTCAACTTATCAATTTCAATTCAATTCAGTTTCTAAATAAATGATTTCACAATATATTAATTTCAAATACAGATCTGAATCACAAATAAACTATTTAAATTCCAATATATTTCAAAGCTTTAATATTCAACGTTCCAAAGTTCAATTTAACAGTTTTATATAGATCTCGATTTAACCTCATTATTATTTTGTCTTGAAATATTCACTTAATAAATTTAGTATTATTTAAATAACCTAAATTTACCTTTAAATTAAATATTCCTTTCGATTTGTTTAAACTTGAAATATCCATTTAATCACTTTAAATCAAAAATCAAGTTGTAAAAATCAAATCTTAAACTTCAAATTCAACAGTTCAAATTCAATTTAATTTAGTGGAATTCTTAATTAAATACAATTTCAATCAATTCAACTTTATCTGCCCAACCTTAACTTATTCAAATTATTACCACAATCTATATTTTTTTTAAACGTAGATTTACATAAATACTTAAACACATTATATGGATTAAATCAATCTCAGTAATATTATTATTAAATTTATGTATAAAATTACCATTTATCTATAATATTTTAAGAATCAATATTTATTAAATCCCAAAATTTCTTTTTCACAACCATAGAAATTATTTCCAAAACATGTATGTATATGGACCAACGGTGTTTGTATATAATTTCCTATTCTATGGTCAAGTAATATGGATATTTATCATTTCAATCCGCAATTTAAATATATACGGGTAGATATCATTTCGACCCGCAATCCCAAATTCAAATTAAATGAAAATCGCTTGGGTCTGTCATTTCAACCCATAACGATTTTCTCCTATTCTATAGTCCGTTCGGGTATGTATCATTTCAACCCATAGTGAATTCTATACTAACAGGGAACTTGCAGAGTGATGACAGTTAGGATAATAATAATAACAGGAAATATCATAAATAACAAAAAATAAATAAACACAGGATATGGTGTCATATCTTATAGGTGAACAGTTAAAGATAACAACATGTATAACATAACTATAGCAGCATATTTCAATCGTCGTTTCAATTGAAATCAAATTTAATAAATATAAGAACGTTAACCGTGAGTGATTGCTCACCTTTCGAGGTTAGAGATGAAAGAGAATGAGATGAGTTAAGAATCCAAGCACGAATTCCAAAGTAAAGCAGGATTTACACGAATTTGACGAGCAAAGCTGATAGATATGAATCGATGAGAATGAATAAATTAGCTCGATATAAATGAAATATATATATTTATATATAAACTTTCAAAAACCCATCTAAAACATATATTTCAAATTTATATCAAATTCAGACACAAATAAAATTAAATATATATACACACACACATATATGTATTTCAAAATCTTTGTTTTTAAATAAAACCACATATAAGACACATATCTGCGTAGTATAAATTGAAATAAATGAATATATATACTTATAATCAAATACGTAAACAACCTATATAGCCATTCTATGCAAATCAGTATAAAAATCAGTAACAAATTTTAAAACATGTACATATTAAAATCTATGTATATACAATACTGTACATAGTATATAAAATATATAAGCTGGCATTTGTACCTTTATATAAACAGACATATTAAAGAATAACAGATCAAACTTATGTAAACTTTATATATATACACAAAATGTCATTTCTACTAACATATATACACTGTCAAACTCATATATTACTAACATTTACATTGGAAAACTGACATAAATCATTTATACCAAAAATCTTTTTTTTACATCATAACATATTTTATAAACAAAACATACCAGATGTTAACAAAACATATTTTGTATAAATATATACTCTGCCAAAAATAAATAATAATATTATAAAAGCTATATATTTTATATGCAGAAACCATATAGCCTGCATATACCTAACACAAACAGCTCACACACACACACACACACACACACACACACACATATATATATAATAATTTGTACAACATAAACTTATCCAAATATGCAGAAATCATATATATGGACTGAATAATAAATATGTGTTACGAAAATCTATTTCAAAATTATTAATAAAATTTTAAAAATAACCAAGCAGATTATATATATACGCTCTAAAACCAACTCAACGGGATACTCGAAATCTCGTATAAAATAAAATATACATATAAATCTATGTTTTAACAAACCTTTCGTATGCTTGAATATATATAAAGCTGCAAGTATAAGAAACACATATAATATATAAAGAAATACTTACATATAAAGAATGAAAGAAGAGAGGAAACGGTTGTGGGTGGTCGAGCACGCGGGTGAAGGCATGGAGCAAAGAAGAATGAGGGGAAGAGTTTTTTCAGAGAATGAAAAGGAGGAGAGATATGCTTATTATTGGCAATATATATATGCCTTATTCTTATATATATTTTTTCGAAAGATCGAATGCTGGTGAACAGAGGAAATAAATTAAAACAAATATATATAAAGATTGAATGCTGGTGAACATAGGAAATAAATTAAAGCTAATATGTATAAAGATTGAATGCCGGTGAACAGAGGAAATAAATTAAAACAAATATATATAAAGGTTGAATGCCGGTGAACAGAGGAAATAAATTAAAACGAATATATATAAAGGTTGAATGCTGGGGAACAGAGGAAATAAATTAAAACGAATATATATAAAGGTTGAATGTTGGCGAACAGAGGATATAAATTAAAAAAAATATGTATAAAGATTGAATGCTGGTGAACATAGGAAATAAATTAAAACAAATATGTATAAAGATTGAATGCTGGTGAACAGAGAAAATAAATTAAAATATGTATAAAGATTGAATGCTGGTGAACAGAGGAAATAAATTAAAACAAATATGCATAAAAATTGAATGCTGGTGAATAAAGGAAATGAATTAAAACAAACATACTTAAAGATTGAATGCTGGTGAATAGAGGAAATAAATTAAAATATGTATAAAGATTGAATGCTGGTGAACAGAGGAAATAAATTAAAACAAATATGTATAAAGATTGAATGCTAGTGAACAGAGGAAATAGATTAAAACAAATATATTTAAAGATTGAATGTTGGTGAACAGAGGAAATAATTTAAAACAAATATATATAAAGATTGAATATTAGTGAACAGAGGAAATAAATTAAAATTTCACAAAATTCAATTAATTTAGTAGATAAAATCGCTGAAATTCTGGGTCATTACAGAATAAGTGAATAAAATTCAAAGTGAGGATAAATAGAAACGAAATTGATTTGGCTAATAATCAATGAAGTTAAATACATAGGATGTACGTATATTATTCTATTCGTATAGTGATTTGATCCAGATTCGAGCATAGAAATTCGAGATAGTTATATCGATCCGAGTTAGGATTTTTCAATTGATTTTCGACGGCGAACCTGGATATGGATTGTTGATTGGTTCTGGATATTCTCTATCATGGTTATGGCTATGCAAGGAGAATGACAGTTTCTGATCAAGAAACCAGATCTGTGTCCGCACTAGGAAGTCGGGTGGACGATACTAGTTCGGAAGTGAAATTGTGTGATCGAGCGAGCGATCAGATTGGTATAGCGTACGGATGATATGTGTACATCGTACGGCTTTGAATGAAATTGGTATTGGAAATTTGTGGATAAGAATGTGAAATGATTTCTTTTGAAATGAAAGTATATTTTGTTAAATATACAATGGATAAAAGTGAAAGTTGGATATTTTTATGATGATAAGTAAGATGGATATAGCACTTACATACAAACACCTATGGCCATATTATTAATTAATTTAATTAATTGCTTAACATTTGAATTAATTTATATTATTCAATTAAACATTTTATATTGGATATGTATAATATAACATTTGTAGTAATACACATACGTCTTTATATGTGTATAATATTATTTATTAATTAATTTACTTAATTAAACAATTCTAATTCATTATTTTAATTCCCAAAATTTCACATATACTTACATTACCTTAAACAATTCAAGATAATGTAACAAATCATTATATATATGTTATATAATTCAATCAATTAACTATTCAATAATTAATTTATTAATCTAATTAATGTTTTATTAATTTATAATTTTTTAATACAATTTTGAAAATCATATCATAACATTCATAATTTCCTTATTTTAGATTTAACCTTTTAAATTGAAAATTTTATTTTAATTTCAAAATAGATTTATGAAAATTAACCCAAGGTCCAAATTCAAATTGGGCGTTTCATATTAGGGGTAGCCTTTTGGGCTCACTTCACCTCTCAGGATAGGCTTGTAACTCAGTAGGGCAGCGTACTTGATCACTCAACCCAATCTAGGCACTACTTTCCTAGACACCCTCCTGAATCGGTAAGCTTAATTAGTTTTCCTTAATGTTGCTGATTTAGACTACATATGCTATTGGGCTCGGATATCATTGTTGGTCCAGCCCAAAATTCTTTAGCATGACCCAACTAGGTACCTTGTAAGTGAGTTTTACATGCAGTCTTTCGACTATCATAACCATTACAAGACTTGTAGGGGTGAAAGGCAATTCTTCGTCACAGATCACAATATGAGAAGCTCTATCGTGCTAGTTGTAGTGATCGAACTTGGGACATCTAATGTACTAGGTGAAAGCCTCAACTAACTTTGCTCTAATACTATTGTTGAAACTGGGCCATATTGCACTGGGTTAATTAGGCAAATAACAATTTTTTTTAACCATTTTGGATCTTAATTGGCTTATGAAGTTTAAATTGATTTAGATATACTCTAAATGCATTTCAAATAAAATCATTAATTTATTTGATTTATTAATAAAATGATTTTGTTTTATATTATATATATAATATATAGTGTATACACGCGTATCATATACACATGTATGTGTACGCGCAGCATATTGAGTGTGCACGATTTAACATGTTCTGTATCTAAGTGCTGGGATTTACACTACAACAGACAAGTTACCCCCTCCATATATATATGATGTCTAATACACACACACACACACACATATATATAACTAATGTGATATAAAATTATACTTATAGTTGACTAAATACACACACATAATAATGTAAAAGTAATCTTATATACATATGCATACATATACATAATAATATTTATAAATATAAATATAAAAAATTTAAATTTCAAATTTTAAAACGATCTAGATATAAAAATGTCTTTTAATTTTAAATTCAAAATTGAAAATTTACAAATGATTTATAATTTAATATATATGTGTGTGTGTGTGCGCGCGCATGCGCGTGCGTATGTATGTATGGAGTTAATTATTACATAAATATAAAACGTAAACATATATATATATATATGTATGTATGTATGTATATGTATATGTTTTTATATATATATATATATATTATATTAATATTTTTAAAATATTTATAATATAAATTAATATTGCATAATTATATATATATATATATGTATGATATAAATATATTTATATATATGATATATATATTAGTGAAATATAATTTTTGAGAAATTCAACTTTTTTAGTTGATAAATCTGTACGGATTTGGTTTACCATTTTTTAAAATTAATGATCCACACAAAAAATCCTTTTTTATTTGTAATAAAACATTTTGCAGTGTTTGAAGATATGTATATATTAAATTATAGAGGGAATTAGGCACAAAGCCAAACTTTGAAAAAAAAATTAGGCTGAATGACACCTAGTTTCATTTTTGGGCTGAAGGACAAACCTTGGAAGAAAATTAGACTTAAGGACAATTCTAGTTATAACTAGCATTATATTCGGTTTTTACACTACAAAATGCTAGTTATAACTAGCATTATATTAAGTTTTACGCTGCACAAAATGCTAGTTATATTTAACATTGTCCTTCAGCCTAATTTTTTGAAAAGTTTGTTCTTCAGCCTAAAAATGAAACTTGTTGTCCTTCAGCCTAATTTTTTCTAAGGTTTGTCCTTGTACCTATTTTCCACTAAAATATACATGTATGTATTTATAAATTATTAAAATCAAATTTAATATACTATATTATAAAACAATATATATATATATATATATGCATTTCAAATTTATTAAATATAAATATACACGTAAAAATATTTAAATTTCTTAAGTAATACTACTTTTAAGGTTTAAAATAGTTTACAAGTATTTTATGTATATTCTTATATTTCAAAAATTCAATTTTTTTAAACACTTATAAAATTTAGTTTTTAATTCAAAATTTATCTTTTATTAAGTTATATTGAAAGTGAAAACATACATACATACATATATTTTAGATTGACATCATACACATATAGGGACTCAAGATATAAAGCTAATCTATTCAAACTTGATAATATAATAAATGATAAACATATATATATATATATATATATATATATGTATGTATGTATGTATATATATAAACAAATATGGTAAATTATTACCTCTACTGTAGCCTAGTAATGATACTTTGAATGCTGAATCAACTAAACTTTTAGGATTGAATCTGATCTCTTCTAGGAAGTGCAATTGACCAGAGAGATCTATGCGTCTTTCTTTTATTTGATTTAAATTTGTGTTTTTAGTTTAAACATAATGAAGGAAAAGGCTATGGCATTTTCGGCTAGTGAGGGACAATGAGTTTAAATAGGGGAGAAAAGAGAGAGAAAAATATGGATCTAGATCCAACCTTTTCTCTACTAATTCAAACTCAAAAATATCAACACAAACACCTCCTTCTCTTAAGGTTTGGCTGGCCAAACTATGGGCCCTTATAAGCTTCCATTCCAGTTCAAACTAGATTAGATAATTAACATTCAAACTAAATTCAAATATACACTGATATCGATACTGTGTATATAAATTTTATATACACACTATTTTCAATATCGATGAACACAAATCAATTAAAATTTATAATTAATATTTCACAAATATTAATTAATTTCCTTCATTTATAATGGTTATAATTTAACTAATTCAGGTGTAATCGGAGTATTCAACATTGCGGTTGTGCGACTCTAAAGTGTAAATTCAGTTGATGGTTAATACCGAATAATTTGAACATTATTGTTCACATGTCACCTTAGCTACTGGTGTTACGGTTTAGCCAGATTTATCACTTATACAGTTTCGGTAAAAATCCAATTTTATTTTTTAAAGCGATCCCCAGTAGCGATAATTGTTTACGCCGATTATCTTCATCAAAACTATAGCATATTAAGACCTATGGAATTATGTAATGGTCAAAATTTTAATATTCTCGACATTCAACTTGTATAGTCCAAACACAAGGTCCTTTCCTTAATAATAACAATTATTATTAATCGAATTGCTCTGGACAGAGACTTTGATTTTGAGTTGACTTCAATTCACCGTTGTATAACCTCATATAACCGAGGAGATGAATTTTCTATTAATAGTGTTTCACTTTCAATGCTTCGACTTGACCGAACTATAATCATGTGATAGATGTTGTGCAACTATTTAGCCATAATCAAAGTGAGGTTTTCATATTGAAGTCAAATAACATTCTCAATTCAAGATAACTCTGTATGTCACATCGATATTTTCTATTCGACCTTAGTTCTATTAACCAATAGAAAACTATCAAGTGAGTCATTCCATAGTTCTTCAATAACTATCAGCATATAAACCTTTAGTCCCCCAACAACCATGAGTAACACACTGCCCAGTATTTTGAGCATCACATAGTCTAGTCTTAACGGATGTATCGATATCTAGTCTTAATACATCTTGAATAAGAATATTCAAAATGATATGCTTATTATATTATGGTAAATTGCTCATGATTATAATACATTACAATTACTATTACAACACGTTGTAATTACTATCATAAAACATACCATTTATGGATTTTTCTACTGATATACTTAAACTAAACAATTAATTAATATAAGACATTTATATAATAATGTGAAATATGAGACATATTACCGACTCCGGCAAAAGCATTTGACAATTCAACTCTATAAGCTACGTTGTCGATTCTCTCTAGAATCAGAAATGGGCTAACATATGCCAGTGCCAACTTTATGGCCTTTCCAAACCTCATAGTGCCTCGCATTGGCGACACTTTAACAAATTCATAACCCCGGATCAAATTCTAAATCCTTTTATCTCATATCGGTGTAGCACCTTTACCTTGATTGAGCATCCTTCATCCATTTCTGAATCAACTCAACCTTCTTCGAAGCTTCTCTTACAAGTTTCGATCCTCGAGCAAGTCTATCCCCGATCTCACACCAACTCAATGGTGACTTAAATGGTTTTCCATGTAACACCTCAAAAAATGCCTACCAATATTGGACTTGTTACTATTGTTGTATGAAAATTCCACTAAGTGCAATTGATCATCCCAAGATTCCCTGAAGTCTAAACATGCTCTTGGTATATCCTTTAATACTCAGTTGACCCTCTCGGCCTAGCCAACTCTCTGTTGATGATAAGAAGTACTCATACACAATTATAAACCCAAAGCACTCTATAGGCTCCACCAAAACTCAATAATAAATAGTCGGTCTCAGTCATTAACTGTAGTCCTTGAAATTCCATGATGTCTCATTATAGTCTTAACATATATCTTAGTTAATTTGGTTGTCGTCCTCATGGAATTTTCTGGAATGAAATTGGCACTCTTAGTCAATCTGTCAACTATGACACATGTACTATCATTCCTACCCTAGCCCTCGATAAACCATCAATAAAGTTTATTGAAACAGAATATTACTTCCAAAGGTTGCAAAAGTCCACTTGACTGTTAATGTTATTCCTTAACCCATTGGCATGTGAAACATCTCTTCACACATTCCCCTACACAGTGGATCCTCCTTCTGCCATTTGGCAATCCTCTCAATAAGGCTAGGCGGACTTCTACACATGACAAAGTTCCAAAAGCTTAGGTTGGACTAGCACTTGACTGAAAGTGCACATTAGAGGTAGTCAAAGTCTTTAAAATCCTCCGCTCTTCAGTCATAGCCAAAAAACAACTCTATTGCTTTCGGCTCAAAGCATATGCAACTTTGTTTCTCTTTTCTTGGGTATGCTTTATCCCAAAATCATATGATGCCAAGAACTTTATATAATTGTTCAACTCCTTCTGAGAGACCAAATATCTTAAAGACTTATGGTCAAATAACTCAATCCTAATGCCTCCAAATTTTTAGCACAAAGATATCCGTCGTTGATTCCACATCATGTGTTGCATATCAAATTTCATGGGGCCTTAAATTTTTAGATGCATAATTTATAACTTTACCCTTCTGCATCGACAGTGCTCCTAACCCTTACCCTGAAGCATCCATGTATACTAATGTGTCTTTGTTCTAATTCGGCATTACTAAAGCCGAAGCCCCTGTTAGCCGAAGCTTCAACTCTCAAAATGTTACCACACACTCCCTCATTCAAACATAACTTTCATTCTTTTGGGTAAATATGGTCAATGATGTGCTATCCTAGAGAAATCCTTAATGAATCTTCGATGGTATCCAGCCAACCATGAGAAAATTCTTATCTCGGAAATAGTCTCTGGTCTCTTACAATCTTTCACGGCTTCAATCTTTGAAAGATCAACAACCAGTCCCTCCTTCAAAGACATATGGTCTAGGAACTTAACTTCATGCTTCTAAAATGACACTTGGAAAACTTCGACTTCCACTTGAGATCTCTCAAGGTCTCTTGTACGAATCTAAGATGAACTTCATGATCTCACTCATCTTTAGAATACACTTAAAGATCATCTATGAAGATGAACCAAAATATGTCCAGTTGATTGCGAAAGACTCAATTTATAAGATCTACAAAGAAAACCAAAGCATTGGTCACACCAAAAGGCATGACTAACCACTCATATGAACCACACTCTTGTCCTAAATAGGGTCAAAGCAATACTCTCCTCAACAACTCATAGCAGTTAAAACCTAATGGTAAAATCCAACTGTGAAAACACTCTTGCTCCTCTCAATTGATCAAATGGACCGTTTATACTTGGCAAGGTTAACAATTCTTCACCCTTAGCTCTTTTAATTTTCTAGTCGATACGCATTCGAAAGCGATTCATCAAACTTCTTCATAAATACCACTGAAGCTCCCTATAATGAATTACTCGGCTTAAGAAAGCTCATATGCTCAAGATCCACTAGTTGCTTCTTTAGTTCTTCCATCTCCTTAGGTGGCATTCAACTATGTGGTCTAATAATATGTTGTGCCCCTAGTGCCAAATCAATGCAAAACTCTATCGCTCTTCTCGGAGGTAAACCTATTACTAGTTCGAAGACATCGCAAATTCCAAACCATAACAACTCTACCTATCTCCTCTTCCAAACTTTCCATTGCACACAATGAAACCCCAGGCCTTCCCTTCATCTCGTCCAAAGAAACTAAGACTCTTTCTCCTCCTTTCGAGTTCCATAAGGCAATGATCCTTTCAGCATAATAAATTCTAGGATCATTCTGTACCAACTAATCCGTACCCAAAATTACTCTGTACCCCTCAAAGTCAAATAGAAATAGGTTACAAGAAAAGGAATGGTCACGCTAAACAAACACCAGATCAGTGCACCTTAACTCGAGAGTAGCATACCCACCAACCACATTAACTACACATAAAAGAAGTAATTAGATAGATACATCTAATCCCAATCCATCTACCACATCTTCTGAACAATGTGTAGCCAAAGTATCAAACAGAATTCTAACTGAAATTGGAAGTCAAAAACATCCTTCCAACACAACATTCTTTTGCCTTTTTCCTCAACAGAAGGTCCTCCTTTCAGTCCTTCTATGGAAAACACCATTTTCTCCTTCAGCCCGGACAAACTTTCTTCTTATGTCATGGTTTATCACAATTGAAGCACTTAAACTTGGCCGTTCTAGCTGGTTGCAAGCATTTTGACGCATAGTACCTCTTTTGCCCATAGTTGTAATAAGTAATATTTGAAATATCCTTCCGACCTCTACCCTCCCAGGTCTCCCTCCTTCGGCTGTTGCCTCTTTTTCCCTTTTTGGTATGGAGCAAACCTTTTCTTTTGTTTCAATTTTGGCTTCACCTCAACCCTTCTCTCCTCTTGGTGCATATTATCATACCTTTGGGTCATGTCCACTACAAACTCAAAAGGAGATACAAAATGTGACATCACCTTATAATTCAACCCTTGGATAAACTGAAGGAACCGGGTTAGTCGAAAGCAGGTTAAGCAAGTGAATTTAAAAAAAGAATTCATTTTGATGTCAGTTGAGTCTGTGAAGTCTAAATGAATTTTAGATCTAATCTAAATATTTTGAATAAAATCTATATTTTATTTAATATATGAATTTTTATTGGTTTTTTAATTACAAGTATATCAAATACACTTGTTTATGTGAAATACACGTGCTACAAATAATAAGTGTACATAGTTAATATGATCGTATGTAGTTGTTGTGATTTACACTGCAACGAACTTGTTTCCCCTTTACATATGCCTTTGTTGTCCATTTTTTTGAATTGAAAAACATGCATAATAAATGATAAACTATAGAGTATTATATATATGTATTAAAAATACATTTGGTAAACTTATCTATACTATAATATTATTACCGAGTATAAAATGGTTTGCTCTGAAAGCCCTCTTCCATTTCTCCAATACAGTCATGCCATCTGTATTCTAAAGCTAAACAGTCTCAGAATCAAAATCACCGTGTTTTAATTCCTTCCCCTTTCTTTCTTAACCCAAATTTTAGGTCAGGGTGCTTTCTTATCTATACTATAATGTTATTATTACTAAGTATAAAACGGTTAGCTGAAGCCCTCTTCCATTACTCCAATGCATTCTGGCCACCTGCATTCAACAGTCTCAGAATCAAAATCACCGTGTTTTGATTTCTTTCCCCTTCTTCCTTAACCCAAACTTTAAGGCTTCGTTTGTTAAAATGACTGAACACTTAATGCTGATGGCTGAATATTGAAGGCTGAATGCTGAATAGCAGGTACTTAATGCTGATCGCTGAATGTTAAATATCGTTTGATTTGTTGCTGATTATAAATATATTATATTGTAGTAACTTGTTAGTTGACATATTTTCCCTTCCTTGCTAATATCATTTATTGTTTGAACAGTACAATGGAAAAAAAAGAATATCCGTTAAAAGATGTGGAAATTTTTTAAATATCTAATGTGAAAAACATCGTAAATACATGCACAAAATTATCACATATACATGCATAGAATTTTGACATCTACATTTTATATATCAAGTTAAACCAAATCATATAGTACTAGAGTTGCGTAATAATGCATGTTATGATTCGTAAAGTTTTTCAAAGCATTGTAACATGTTCTGCTCATTTTGACATGTCAGGTCGATCAGCTATACAACAAGAATATAACACATTTGTTATTTTAGAAATTTATTACACAGATTTACCTATAAAAAAATGGGCATATAACACAATTTTAGATCTCACTCGCAATAAAAATGTACAAAACAATTTATTGTTCTGTTATATTGGTTATATATCTTCCAAGTTCAATATGTTTACAGACATCATAATCGCTGTAAGAATAATATTGTAAGCTTTCGGAGTAGGCAATCTTTGTAATCAAAATTTTAGTGATCTAAATTCGAATCAATAAAATGATGTAGCTATTTATGTGAAACGCTATTTGTTTACGTAGCAGATAATTTATAGAATTAACATTTTGTACTACTGTCCAATTGGAGAAACGGTCTATTAGGCGTATTTATGAAATTTACCTCAAATTAAAGCTTTGGCAACTGAAGTCAACTAACATCTCAGAGAAATATAGTATCAAATTAAAAGAAAACGGTTGTGCTTGCACTGCTGTTACAGCTACTATTTATCACATATGAAATTAAACAATCCACACTTTATGTTATAAAACAATGTGTCACAACCCACTGAATTAAAAACATCTTATCATATGTACCTTACATTAGTAAAAAAAATACATATAATCATACCTACAATGCCGCTGCCTTGGTATATGATGTTGAACCTGCTGCGCAGAAGAATAAAGTATATGCTGGACTGCATTGCACGCAAAGAAGAAAATCTATGTTATTTAAAATATAAGGATATCTATTGGAAAACGTCTGTATGCTGATTCAGATTTCAAAAAGAATTAAAAATGAGCTGAATAAGTATTTGCTGGTTTGACTTGGTAAGACTGAATGAAATGAAAAAATCATAGTTTTCATAACCCGACCCTGCCGCGGTTGAACCGCAAATAACCCCGAGCCGTAGGGGTCAAAGGCCGGAAACTCAATCAAACATCCTTCATGCAAGAACCTTGGTTCGACCTTTGAATTGACGGTTTAACCCTTTATTTGAACCCGGTTGAACCTTCTCATATGCGCAATTTCTTCATTTCAAAATATGTTTTCAAATCTCCGTCCGTTTTATGTTCGTAATTAGTGCAGCTAGTGTAATAAATTTTGTTTAATTTTTCATATTTGAATTAATGTGTGGATTATGATTTAAATCGTATATATTTATTGAAGACGTTGATTTATTGTGTACTTACGGTTGATACGTTGCATCAAAATGTATTAATTTTTAGAAAAAAAAGTACGTGCGGTTCTTGACGGTTCGACCGGTCGAACCCTGTAAACCTCGAATCTTGAGTCCTTACGGTTTGCTTCACGGTCCGGTTATGAAAACATCGGGGAAAACAAACGATTACATAAATGCTGAATAATCAGCACTTCCAATCAGTGCTTCAACAGGTGCTTTTTTCTCAAAACAAACACTGCCCAACTCAGGGCGCTTTTTTATTATTCTTCCAAGAGGTAAACATTGTACCATGATCGTCAGTGTTTGGTTTCTCCAATGTCATACCAAAATAGGCGGTTTTCACCATTTTCCTATCCTTTTTTCGGGCATCTCTGTTGCCCTAGCTTAGAATATTGAACTCATTTGCTCTACAAAACCCTAAATTCAAATGGCGTTTTGTGGAATTCGCTGGAAGTCTGAAAATGACCGATCTTTCAAGGTAACTTTTAATTTCGAATGTTAAATTTTTTATTTTTGGAGTGGGCTTCTTATTTAAAAAGTTTTTCCATTCTTTGGATCCCTAATTAATTTGTTAATCTTGAGGTGTTTTCACTAAATTTTCCAATCTATAACATACAAATTGCAAGTACATTGCAAGATTGTTGATAAAGGACCACTATATCAAAGGGTTACCAGATTAGTTGTTTTTCGATTTAGATAGGAAATGAGGTTTTATATTTTTAGTGTTTATTTTATTTGCAAGTTTTTAGATTTCTACGTTTAACGTATGATCTTGCTTTCGTCGATCTGTCTTACATACTAATTTAATCATATCAAAGACTGAAGCAATTTTTTATGGTAATCAACTATGCTTTCAAGATATAACTATAGCAATTTTTTATGGTAATCAACTATGCTTTCAAGATATAACTATCTATGTAATTGTTGCAACGGTCTTATAAATATGATGAATTTTACTCGCTGTTATTTATATTATTAGTCATTATATTTTTATTTCGATTTTCTTTTGATGAAAATAATTACTTTGTAATCATATAAAATGGTTTAATTAAATCGTTGAATGAGCTGTCCTTATTATTTGAAGCATCAAAATATAGTTAAATCAGCAGTATAATAATTTTCACATCAAAAATCGGTTTAGCTCTCTTTTTTCGGTGGTCTGTATTAGATAACAATTGGAATGTGTTCAATTCTATATTTGAGTGTACTATAAACTGCGATGTTGAACTAAGTTAGTCTAGTATCTTAGCAGCAATGGTTTATATCAACTATATACTCCACCATTGGTAATAAAACATATATTCCAAAGGCATGAACAATTTTTCATAATTTATAGCAGAAGTTGCTAACTTTGGGTTATGTTATTGCTGCATCTAAATATTTGATTGGGTGATATGTGAGTTTGAATTCAATCAACTATTAAAAATCATCAGTCAAAAAAAGTAGAAAGTAGCTGTAGAGTTTACAGTGGGAATGAAACTAATAAAGCTGGGAGAAAATTCATATGTTTATTGATGCTAGAAAAGTGTTGTAAATACTACTTTTGTAAATATTGTCTTTGTAGATATATAATACATGGATTATTTACACAAAATGACACCCAGCTAGAGGTGCATTCATTCAATAATTATCAATGCTTAACATTTATTGCTATAAGCACAAGTTATATCATAGATAACATTGTCGAACTGAAGACGTATATATGCTCTGTAGGTACAAATATTGTTTGCAGCCTATATTGAGGATTTTTTAGGTAGGGAAGTTAGATGACTTCAGGAATAAGTTGACTGGTACCATTTAAATTATTATGTAACATAAATTTTAATGACCATGCAAGCCATCTCATTCCACAGATATATTTGGATGAATAAAATTTAGTAGTTATATACCTTCACCTAACTGGTTTTCATAAACAGGAAATATTTGTATGTTTTTCACATCAAAAGGTTAAAGTTCTTACCATATACGTAGCACTAATATAAATATTTGTAACCATTAGTTAACCAGTCTTAGCCATTTCTTATATTTCAACATATTTTCAGTACTTCCCTCAAATTCTTATTTTAGTTTGCACAAAATTGGTTGTTCGTTGACCCATGATATATGCCACCCACTTAACAAAATATTTTAATATATTGTCAACCTTCAACTTTTTATGCTTTCCTTAGTTTACGTTACAATATTTGTTAAAGTAACATGATAAACACGATTCATGTTGTATAGTTTTACTTTGGGGTTAACTCATGTTTGGTGGTTTCCAAGTGTTACTTCAATTTCCTTCTATAATATTTGATCCATCATGTGCAAACAAATATACCTACATCCATTTATATCCAAAATAATTTACAAATATCAAATATACATGTATCTAGAGATTTTTGGATATATATAAAATATTTGTTCTATCTTCTCACAATTGATAAGTCTAAATTGAATATTTCATTTTAGCCAAAGTCTATTTCAGCACTTATTCTTATTAATGTTCAAAAGATACAAGATATGATATAATGATTGTTTTAAGCTGAGAATATGTGTTTATACATATAACATCAATTTTTAGCTTGAGGAAAGAACATGTAATAGCGATACTATATATGTATATTATGTATTATAAACGGTTATCTTGATAAAAACTGGATGGATAATTTTTCAATTTGAATACCACCCATATCCGCAACCGTATCTCATTTTCCAAATATATGATTTTTTTTTTCTTTTACATATAGATGCAAATGGATTGCATATTCTTTAGGCGTCCATCGATACACCTATGATAAGCAACGATTTAATACGGATGTTGGAAACAAGAAATTAAAATTAAGTAATCTGAAACCTATTATGTAATATATATTAGTTTTTAGTCAAAACATGTGTTTTAAAGTCCTTTTATTTTGATTGTACTGAAGGTAGAAGAGACCATAGGCATTTCAATTATAATGGTTGGTGATCATCTTGAAAAATTAATACAAATCCATAATGTTGTAGGTTGCATGTTCGTGCAAACTCCTGATCCGTGGGCCAAAGATGCATAGAGGAAACAAACATAAGCATCTGAAATTCTTAACTAGCTTAAGCTAACTGATCAGCGAACCATATTTTCTAGCAGTTTTTGTTTTTATTTTTGTTTTTTGGATAACCGAAGTAGCTAGGACAATACACTATAGGTTTCTAGATCTATATTTTATCCTATTACTAAAAAAGTACAGAGATTGTGTAAACTATTATTACTTTGTACTCGAGTTTTATGATAATCTCCTACCAAGCCCCGTTGATTATTACTCTTTGTTTTACTTAGCTTTAATGTTTACATGGTAATGTTTAGGATAATATGATATCTTACATAGAAACACTTCTCAAATGGTGGTTTACAATATTGATTAGGAAAATATATGGAAAAAAAGTAGAACCCTAAACCACCTGCATGAACAACTATCATTCACCCACAGTTCCCATCACTTTATACATTGTATTCAATATATTCTCTATACTAGCAATTTTTAAATACTAAACTGAATTGAAATATAGAAGTAATTATAATATGCAAACAAACCGAGTTCAAATTATAAAGCTATTTAATATCTGAAACTATTGAGTCAGCTTTTTTTTTTCAGGCTGCTCTTCAAATAGTAAGGTGCAATGGTAGAGCATGTTCAAAGGCCTAAGCAATATATACCTTCTAAAAGAAATAACATTAGATTGTAATTGGCTATAATTAAGTATATTTAATCATGTAAGTTACTATAGATAAAGGAAGGTTATTATTCAATATGTAGTGTTCTTAAAACACGTACAACCTTGGGACTCCATTGTATTTCATTGGGATATTAAGAGGAATCTATGAGGAAGAAAAGACTAGTAAGACTAAAGATGGAACTGTAAAAATGAGATGTTTTTATTGTTTTGTCGAAAAATGTATACCTTTGCCTTACCAAACTACAAATATTCATAAAAAGCTACAATTACGACAACTAGCATTGTTGCTAACTATTGGCATGAAAAATTCAGGACCATCGACACCGGAGCTTAACCACTATGATATCCACCTACCTCTCCTATGCTTAACTATTATGAAAGTGTATTTACTTGACTTATGTATTATGTGCTTTTGATTCCTAAAGTAAAATGTTGGGACACCAATTAATATTTCCCCTTTTTTCTCCTTTAATTTGTCTTTTACATTATTTCTTTACTATGTTTTTATGGTCTGTGAATTATCTGTTTTTCTTCCTTACCCATGGTATGGAAAGTGTATCACTGATGGTATTTGTTAATATCAGCATGGTTGAATTTCCTTTATTATATCTGTCTTTATAATTTACTAATATCTTCGTCCAACTTTCCAGTTATTTATTTCTATCTTATATATACATCGAGTACAAGTTCACCTTATGATCCTAATACAAAATTATGTTTTGATAGCTTTTAACTTTATGTTTTGCCTCTCTTAGTGTTGCAAGTATGGGTTTTGGTAGCAATTTTATCATGCATTACAGTACGTGACACTACTTGGTTTTCTAATGCTTATAGTACATTAACTACTAGGAAGAATTGAATATTCATGGTGCTATTTCCTTTTACTTTTTTAAATAACAATCTTTTATCGCAATAAATGTGTGGTATTCATTTGTAGTTTTCTAAATCCAGTGGTATATATGTAGAAAGCCTAGGTGATCAATTTTCAATATTAATTCCATTATTATCATGTTGATAACAATTATGAATCTTGAAACAACTCTATTTTTATTTTTGTTTTTTGCTACTTTTAATCCAATAAGTTGATTTGTTTCATTATTGTCCAATCTCTAAATTACTTATACAATACGTTCATTTTATTGTATTTAAAGCTTTATAGTGGAAAAGAAAAGTCAAAAGAGCTTCATCTAATGGTGGTTGTTGAGTAGTTCGATCTTAAAATATGTTTGCATTTGGCAGGAATAGCCAAAGGCAAATAATAGCTTGGAATGATTAGAAATTGGAAGTAATCTTGTATTTTATTTCTCTCTATATAAATCATGCTTATATAAACAAATGGTTTCCATTCTTTCAAAGCGCTATTAATTAATTCTGGAGTCATAATTAAGTGCTATACTATGGGTCAAATTTTAAATCTTTTTTTAAACACATAAGCCATATTTTACACATAATTAACATAATATAATTAATTCATACTCACAACATGAGAATTCAAGTTTACCTTAATAAGTTACTCGAATTTTGATACAGGGATGCAGCACAACATTTTGTAATAACAAATACTGGTACTTTAGGGATATAAACGTTTAAAAAAATTGGTTGCCACCGACATAAGAAAATCTAGTTTACCTTAATACCAACAAGGGTATATAAGAAGCGCCGTGTGCATGACACGTTTTCGTCCATAAAGTAACCATGTAGTTTCATGCATTTTTTCATGCATGACTCGTTGTATATTATAACATTAATGGTATGTAGGCAAAAAAACTGATGGATTTTAAACTGAGCATCAAAAGACTTGTATATAGCATCAAAAGAATTCAAACTATATGGCAAAAAACAGAGAATTCAACAGTATATAGCCGTTAAACTGTAACCAACTTTTTTAAACAATCCTTTATTTAATACCGTCTTTATTTAGAAAACCAAGTTGATGTCAAAAGAGTTATGTGTGTATGTGTGTAAACCTGCTTATGGCATGGAATTTGGCTCGAACTCGATTCGAATCGACTCTAATAATTCAATTTGTATGTTAACCATGTTTGTATATATTTTTTTACAATTTTTTTGAGTTTTAACTATGGTTTTAGAATAAATAGTATGAGTTAAGCATATGAGTATTACTCAACGGGTTCAAGCCCGACTGATCAAGTTTGAGAATTGGGTTTGAAATATCAAGTGAGTTCGGGTTGGACTTAGATTTTTATTTTATACCTGTGCTCAGGTATGGGTTTTAAAATACTTAGATTTTTATTTTTATACCTGTGCTCAGGTATGGGTTTCAAAATACTTGGAATGTTGATGGGCCTATATGTGTGTGTTTTAGCAAAAAATTATCAATTATTTCCTGAACTGTAATGACCATTTTAGATGCAAGTTTCTATAATGTGCTCTTTTTTTACATCTCAATTATCTACCCTCTGAAATGTACGTTTCAATTAATGCTTAAAAACTATACTGTATTTTTTTATCAAACGTAGCACTATTATCCAAGGAGACATGTTTTTTTTTTGTATCAAACTTCAAAGTACAAAAAATGAGAATACGTAATTTAACCTAATCAGTAAACGGCCAATGACATATACATACGTACTTATACACACACGTGCGCGCATGTACATTTGCATGTATATATATCTTTGTGTGTGTTAGAAGGTATTGTTAAGGATATGTTTGCTCCAGTCCAAAATCATATCTTTTGATATGTAGGATATCCTGACACAGGGAATGGGGATGGGTCTGAAGTGAGCTAGCAGGAGTAGATCAAGTATGAGTAGGCCACGATGTGATAAACAATAGAATTTGATCAGAAAAAAGTATAGTATGGTTATTGAAAATTAATATGTTTTATGTACCCGAATGCATATTTGACACTAGAGGTTGGTGAATAGCTATAAGCTTGAGTGCAAACGTTTTTGGTTGACATGACATTCATATGAGCAGTTTTTGAGATTAGATTGAAAGCATACTTTATTGGAGTGAAGCATTATTATTCTAAAGAGCTATATTGAAAACGTTTGGTGTTAGAATGAGGTAGAAGTACATGTACATAACGTGTAGTTATTTTATTTAGCAGTTGTAATAATAGCAGAACGTAATTAAACTAAATTACAGACCTTAGAGGATTCAATATGTTTGGTCAATTAGACTGTTTTTGACAATGTTTTTAATCAAATGGCTTAGACTGTGTATCGGGATGATATTGTGTAGAATCATCCATCACTCAAAGTGGATGATAATGCATGCCTTCATGTTAACAACTAAAACCATGCAACGATGAGGAAAAGAGATTGTATATATAATAATTATATACTTTCTAATATCTAAGATTGTAAATTTAACTTTCTAATATTAAAAAGTATAAATAATTTTACTTAGAGTATTGAAGATTGCATACATTTTCGTTTTTAACACAAACGATTTATGATTAACGAAATATTAATTGTTTATAAATGACTTATGATTGGCAGAATGTTTTCTAATGTTCTGATTTTTAGTATTATGGACATTTCATGATATTAACGTAATTGTATATTAAAATAATGTGACGACTATTTAACTTTCAATAAATGTAAGGAGAAAGTGCTGAAACCATTTTAATAGAGTTTATTCCTAATTTCAAAGAAAGTATAATTGCAATCCGTGTATGTAGCACAGGTTCACACTTATATAATTTGAAATCCAACATTAATATTAATGAATTTACCTTCAATTAGAGAAAGATTCGAAATCAAGAATTACATTGTTGCATAAAATCCATCTTATGAATTTGAATTGGAAAACACATATGTATTTCCTATATAAAAAATAATATGTGATGTTTTATATCTTAAATCAACTTATTTATGTAAACATGTAATTTATAATATATGTGTATTGATTTGTTAGAACTTAAAGGTAATCATTTTGGAACAAACATTTAATCTAGAAGGGAAACAACAGAAATAGAATTTTATACAATACTTCAAAATTTAGAAAGGAAATAATCTTTTTGGATTTTACATGAAAGTCCATACATAAATTCCAAAAAAAACAACACTGGTTTTTTTGTTATAAAACAACACTCAAAATAACTATATTCAAAACATCAACAATTTAACAAAACAAACTGGTTTGCAAGGTAAATATTAACACGTACACACAGAGATATACGCATATACATAAGCAACCATACATACATACATACATATATACATACATACATATATATATATATATATATATATATACATACATACATACATATAGTATATAAATATAAAGGCGCTTCCAACCAAAAATAGTTTTTTTTTTAGAAAAACAACAAATAGGAAAACCAACGAGGAATTGGATAACTTGGGCATATGCAAATTAGTGATAAGAATATTCAAATCCAAAAATATAGAGAACAACTACAAAATATCATAGGAGATAAAGGATCTAAATTATATGAATCATAATGGACATACAATAAATTGAGATAAAAACATAGGTGATTTGAATAAAAAAACAGCATGATAAACATACTTTTAATTTAGATGGACAAAAGAGGATTTCAATTAGATGTTGTAAGATAAATAATAAAAAGACAAGATGAATAATATGGAATTCAAACATATAAACATGAGAGACATAGATAAATTAAATCAAAATACCTTAGGATGTTTCCTAAAAAGTCACACTTTGAATAATGAATTGAAGCTCCTAGATTCGGTTGAATCCATCTTCGAATCTTGCAGGAATCAAGAGATCATAACCTCTTTTTATTTTTGATTTTATTTGATGTGGGAATTTTTATGCCTTAGAGGCCATCGTAATTTTGGCTAACTTGAAAAGGGAGGAAGAACAAATGACTGAATGAATGAATCACATAAAGGAGACAATAAAAGATAAGTAAAGATACGGGTGATTCACCTTCCTTTATTTATGTATTATCCCCTTCATTTCAAATTCAAAACTCCTCTCTTTCCCTTACTTGGTTAGCCATAACACGAAGGGAATGGGCTCTAAATAATTACAAAACTCCATTAGTATTTATTCCATTTAAATTCAATCTAATTTTTCTACCGATATCTTATATCGATACGTGTATGCATAACTTATATATGCGCATTTTATTAAATACTAATGGCATTCGAACATCAAATAAAATTTAATAATCAGTATTTCACAAATATTAATTAATTTAACTTAGTATAATTAATTTACAACATTTATAAATTAATTAAATCATGTGACTAAATAGAAGTATCCATTATTTCGGTTGTGTGACACAAAAGTGTAAATTCAGTCAACAACTAATATCGAACAATTCAAATATTAATGTTCACACGTCACCTTAGCTACTGGCATTTTGGTTGAATTTAACGTAACACATCTTTTTGGTAAAATTCAATTTTACTTATTATAAGCGATACTCGTAGTAACGATTATTTACACAAATTCACTTCGTCAACACTATATCATGTTAGGACTCATGGAATTTGGTGTTGGTCAAAATTCCAATATCGTTCGCATTCAACTTGGTTAGTCCATAAACAATGTCCTTGGTTTAATAATATCATTTATTATTAACCATACTACTATAGTCAAAGATTTTGACTTTGAATTAACTTCAGTTGATCGTGATGTTAACTGTATATAACCAAGAAGACGAGTTCTCTATTTAATAGTGTTTCACTTTCAATGCTTCAACTCAGACTCAACATAGTCATTTAATTGCAGTCATGCCTCAGTTTAACACTAACCAAAATGGAGCGTCCACATTAATGTTCAAAAGTATTCTCAAGTCAAATGAATTGTGTAACATCGTCACTTCGAAATTCTCTGTTTGATCTTAGTTATATTAACCACTTGGACAAGCACCATTATCCAAGTGGTTAAGTGATTTGGTTTTGGTGCGAGAGGTCACAAGTTCGAAACTTGCGTAGCGTAATTTGAACGTTTATTGATATGTGATATGTTGTCCTAGTGACATGTTGTATAGAAAGTACCATTTCAGAAAAAACCAACAGAAAAAACCAACAGAAAACTTTTAACTATGTTATGTGCCCTCAACAGACATAAGTAATACACTTCTCAACATTTGAAGAGCGTTGTGTTGGATCTGGGCTAGCACGTAATGGGTTAAATGAGTGAATTTTTTTATTTAATTTTTTTCTATTTTCGGATCTTATTGGGCTTATGAAGTCTAAATTTATTTAGATTTAATATATATTAATTCCAAATAAAATCAATGTTTTATTCGATTTTATACAATGTCACACATATGTGTGTGTGCGCCTGTGCAGTTAAAGCGCTCGGCAGATTCAAAGCGGGATATAGCGGATAGCTCTAAAATAGCATATAAAACTCGTACTTAATGTTTTTACAAATACATAAATGGTAATTAAATGAAAAATTATCATTCAATTGAATTATAATTAATACATAAATGATTTTAAACAAAAAACATGTGCGAATATACTTTAAATAAACGTAAAACTGTTATATAACATAATTGAATTTAGTAGAATATTAGAGTATTTTCATTTCTAAAAATATATTAAAAATTAAATCAAATAAATTAGTTTCATAATTTTTATAATTTAAAAATGCAATTTTTTAATTTAATTTATTAAAGAAGATATAGCGGAAGTAACAAAATATAGCGGGAATAACGGGATATAGCGGAAATAGCGGGGATTAAAGCGGAAAGGCTATATTTTGGGGTTATATGGAAAACTCGTAGCGGTGGAAATCCGCTATGAGATATTACGGGGTTATAGCGGGGTAATAGCTGGGCATTAACTACACAGGTGTGCGCGCGTGCATGCAATATATAGTGTACATATTTTAACATGCCCGTATGTAGGTGTTGAAATTTACACCGCAAGAGACATATTAGCTTCCATATACATATGTGCTATCTAGTAGGGCTGTTAATGGATACCCGAAAAATTCGAAATCCGTCCGCATCCACATACAAAAAGCGGATAAATATCCAATATTCGAAAAAAGGACGCGGATGCAAAAACATCCGCATATGAAAATTATCCGTTCGATTTTTGTCAAGATTATAGTTCAAATTATGTGTATTTTGGTGCAATGAAAGATATTCATTTATTATTTTATTAAGTTAGCAATTTATGTTATATGCACTTAATGCTTATTAACTGCTCGAAACTATTTATTATTATCATATTTGTTAAATTTTAGCGCTTTTACAATTAATGGGATTAAAAAATATTTACGTTAAACTAAAATTTTCTTTTTATAATTTTTGATTTATCGGTCGTTAGGGGATAAGATAATATGTGATATCCGTCCGTATCCACGGATGCGGATATTTAATATCCAAAAATGATTTCGAATGCGGATGCGGATATGACGCTATCCGCATCTGAAGACATTCATTGATAGGCCTACTGTGTAGTATGTGTGTGTATAGAATCAATAGCCCCCTTATTTAGCACTATTTTGTAACCCCTTGATATCAACCACAATTTTCTATTTTAATATTTCTTCTTTCTCTCTCCTATCACATGGGCCAAACATTTAAATATAAACTTGTGGCTGATATCATAAGGCTACAAATGATACTAAATTAAGGGGGCTATTGACCTTAGCTCACACACATAGTTTTATACGATATAAAATTATACTTGTGCAATATAAATGTCTAGATATATGTGTGTGTGTGTTTATATATATATATATATATATATATATATATATATATATATATCTGTGTGTGTGTGTATGTATGTATGCGTGTGTGTATATAACTGACATTATAATATAAACTAGCTGCATATATTAATATAAATAATTTTGAATTTAATTCAAATTCAAAATTTAAAATTCAAAATTTAAATTTGAAAACTTGATCTACATAAAATATCTACTAATTTCAAATTCAAAACAATTTACATTACAAGAAAAAGTATTTTTAGTTGCATTTATTAGTAGCGTTTATTATCAAGTGCAATCAAAGAGTTATTTAAGTGCAATCAAGAATTTACGGAATAGTATTTATCTAAGGGTAACCAACGGAGGGAACAAAAATTTAAGGCGGGACTTAATTTTTTCCTGGCCGCACAAAAGCTCATCCTCCCTTTTTTATTTACATTTATCGCTTAAAACATATTTTACTTTCTCCCAAAAATAAGCAACCCTAAATCACTTGATGTTCCAAATCTAAGTTCATTGGCTGTTCGAATTCATTCATGACTCGACAGTTTTTCATCGTCGATTGATAGCTACCGCCGAAGCTGGTAAATGATGCGAGCCAAACCATTCAGAACTCTACTGTTGTAAGCGCTAAAAAAAATCGAGATGCAGTATGAATCGTTATAGATATAGTGCAATGAGCGAGAAGATTGCCTGATGCTTTTCTGGCTGTTCAAATCCAATCATGTAATGGAAAGGTGAGGGAATGGTATAATCTAACTGAAAATCGTATTGGCTGATTAGTATAAGATAAATTTACTCTTGTAAAATTAAGGAAACTATATATTGTTTTTGAAGAGCATACATTATTCTTGTTCCAAACCCAATCCAGGTTGTCGTGTTATTCGTCCAAGTCTACATATTCGATTTTAGTTATAAAAATCTAAAATTTTCTAAAAGATTCTTAGGATGATTTAGTTACGTGTTATAAGTTTGGTACTTCACATTGTTATTAAGATGGTTTGTATACTTAAAACCTTTAGCATAGTTACGTAGCATTTACGGTTTGTCCTTTAGGTATTTCTTTTTCTACATACTGGGTTTAAAGGGCCCGGACTTTGATTTTCAGTATCAGTTATTACCATAAAAGCTAATAGTATCTTTTAAGATTGGACACTATTTATAGTGATAACTAGTAATTAAACTAGTATAGTGACAACCAGTAATTAAGCTAATATCCATTGTTACTCTTTGATGCAAATGACTCTCATTTACCATTATAATATTACGGAACGATGTTTATTCACACTACTCAACTGCTTTTTCTTGTTTTTTAGCAACTTACCTCGAAGAACATGTTTGTCCAAGTCCCTTGTTGCATTACTTCATTACGAAGGAGTTTCAAAAGATTTTTATATAGATTTAATAGCATTAGAGATCAATAGTGCAATGGACGTTCGGCTTAGCAGAAAGTCTGTGCTGACAAATTCACAAAAAGTCTGCATTATTGATCTCTTGTGTTGTTAAAACCAAGGTTCGAGAACTCGGTTTCGGTCTCGGTCGTTTGAAATTTTGTTAGTTTCGGATGATTTCGTAAATTTCGAAAATTTCGGTTTTGTTTCGGTTTCGATCCAAATTTCGGTTTTCAGTAGTTTGTTAATAAACTTGTGAACAATCAATAAAATATAATTATAGTGTACAAAGAAATAAAATACAACATACAACACCATAAATTTACTACATCCAAAAACTATTTCTCGGTGCTGTATATGGATTGTTTTCACAATTTTCTTCATCCACTTGTGTCGTATGGTATGGTGGATAACCATATTGTATTTGTCATGTACCTAGAAACGTTGCCAACATGTTATCAAATGAGGAGGGTTCGTCATTCTGTGTTGTACATGTAGTCTGACTATTTTGATCGCTTGATATATCACTGTTATATATCTCGTTTGCTCCGTGATAATAATAGCCACCGGCGTAGTCTGAAGTAGAATGTCTGTAGTTTGGTGGATCATTTGACGTATACGGATTATTAGCATAATCATAATTTTGTTGTTGTCCATATTCAACATTCAAATTACTGTCTCTTCTGTCACGATTGCCCATCACAGCTCTTCTTCTCACGTAAGGTATAGTTGGTCTATGCGAAGCACCACCATCAGTAGAATCAAGGCCATAATTACTTGCTAAATTGATACCGTTACCACCAGTATTGCCATTATCACCATTTGAGGAGCTACTACTATTTTCAGTGCTTTGACTTGCCATTGTTTGTGCAGGTATGTCATCCACTGCAGCAATGGCATCATTCATCATATTAACCATCAAAGGATCGTCATCAAGCAACCTTGGTTCAACTTCAGTAGTCCACTCTGCTAATGGATCCTCCTCATGAAATATATAATTCAGGTCAATCAATTGATCATTTGTATCGTGACGTTTAACATTTTTTACTCGTAATCTCATATTGTAATGTACATATACTAGTTTTTCTAAATTTTCCATTTTGATTCTATTTCTCAATTCTGTATGAATCATGGAAAATGTAGTCCAATTCTTTCATAGTTTGAAGAAGAAACCGTCTGACTTAGAATATGCATTGCTAAGCGTGTTAGATTTGGAGCATCCTCTCTACCAATTATTGACCACCACTGAGCAGGAGAACAACTATTTATAGCTGATTTTGCTTTTGAAAAGCCAAATGCGCAAACTTTCATTCTGTAATTGTCCACCTGTGGATATAAAAATTAAATATTGGATCTATATTTTGAATAAAACATTTGATGCAATTTACCTCTTTTCCAATCTCGATTTGTGTTAATATGTCTGGGATCATTCTTTCAACAACGTTGTTGAATCCATTAAACACTTCACTATCGTTTACCGCATCACCATATTGAATAATAGGATTAAGAAAATAACCTATATGAACATGAATGTTTTTCACTATCGTATGAACATGAATGTTATGAATTTTAACTATTTGTAAGGTAATAATTTAAAATACCTGCCGCGTGAATTGGCCGGTGTAGTTGTTTTTTCCATCTTTATCTATAATGTCCCACCATTATTTTGATTGCCTTGAGCCAACGTTTTTCCTAATTGACTCTTTCGCGAGATCCATCGCTTCATAAAGGTAGTCCATGTCTGCTTTATCATCACTATCCACCATTCTTAATACTTTGACTAGTGGTTCAAATACAAGAATGATGGAAGCAGCGGCAGTCCAAAAAGTATCATTGTAAATCAAGTCGGAGACATTGGTTGCAGTTCTTTTGTCCTTAACAGCGAGTCTAGGCATTTTAGATGCCCATTCCCTTGTAGCAATCATTCTTCTCAAGTCATTGTTGTGTTTATAAATAGAGTCTAATGCAATGAAATGAGTGGCAAACCTAGTCACTGCCGGTCTGATCAATTCTTTGCCATTTGTCTCTTTTCTCATTATGGAAAGTAACCAACCATGATTGTATATGAATGTCGTTATTAATTGACAATTTGAGATGATAGATGTTACCTCCGGTTCTTTCGAGATATCTTCTAAGATCAGATCAATGCAATGTGCTGCACATGGCGTCTAGTATAAATGTTTTCTTTTCTGCATCAACAATTGACCGACAGCTTTATAGTTGGCCCCATTATCTGTCACTACTTGCACTACTCTATTTTCTCCAATGGTCTCTACAACTTTGTTCATCAATCCACATATACATTCACTGCTTTGAAATTCATTAGTAGCATCTACAGATTTGAGAAATATCGTCCCATGGGTGGAGTACACAAGAAAATTTATAATTTTTCGTCGATTATGAGTACTCCAACCGTCGCACATCAACGTACAACCATATTCATCCCAAAAATTATGAAAAGTGGTAATATATGATCGAACTTCTTCTAATTCCATTTTCAAGTATGAATGTGATAATTCATATGCGGTAGGTGGATCTATTCCACGACCGCATTCCGCAATTGCATCAACCATCGTTGCATAATAAGGACTATTTGCAACGTTATGTGGAATGTGATTAAAGTAAAAGAATTTAACAATTGCACGACCTATGTGCTTTTTAGCATTTTTAATGCCTTTCATTGCAGACTTAATAGAAGGTTGAGAAATACCTCCTTTTTTTGCATGTATGAATCAATCCTTGCAACAGAGCGAGTTTCAAAATCACTCTCTAGTCTCGTAGATCTACTACGTACATTACGCTCTGGTTGATTAGAACCGACACCTGATTGTTTGTAAGATCTTTGCATCTCATGTTCTCTAAATGTATCTCTGCTTTCTCGCATAGCACGACGAACATCTCTATCATCTTCATTTTCATCATCTTCACTGTTCGAGTCATGTTGTTGAGGTCTACTCATCAATTCTTGTTGTACACGTTGTTTCTCTAGTTTTCCTTTAGTACGGTCATTTTTCTTTCCAACAATATGATCTCGTACTAATTTTTGACATCTTGAGGAACGTTTGGACATGCCATTACATTGCCGCCTACACCTGCCAAATGTTCTTTCAAACGGGTTATACCGCCACCGTTGATTTGTTTACTACAAAAACTGCATTTTGTTTTTAGAACATTTCCATCAATTGGGGACCATAATTCCAACCGATCTCTGTAGTGTTTGCTTGATTTTCCATAGCGTACCTATAAATTGTGAACAATATAACTTAAATTAAGCTCCAAATAAAATTAAAATAAAAAACATGCTTCTCGAAAACTATTTGATTTGATAAATGAAACCTTGTTTATATAACCAAAAATTCTAAAAGGATCCCGGGCGTGGTAGCATCTCTTACAAAATTATGATGAAATAACAAGACTTGTTGGCTATATGACATAGTAGGTAACTTGACCAATCACTTTATGCATTTTGAATATAAAAAATCACTATATTTAACTTTTCTATGCAAAGTTAGTATGATAATGAAACTTATATATCATATTCCTAATCATGTGTACTAACCATGGTTTAAGGTATCGGCCGGTACCCTGCAATTTCGGGGGTACCGTACCGGTTTCATTACTCAGCGAGACGAAATTAGGATTCAAAATCAGTTTCGTCAATTATCTTAAAAAAAGGCATATTCAAACCCTAAAATCGAAATCGATGTAAGAAATCAAAAAAGAAAAAAAATACAGCAGCACCTTCGACAGCAGCAGCAGGGAGTTCTTCGATAGTAGAGACGGCGAATGTTGTGCGGTGGCGATCATCGATCTACAGCAGCGTAGGCGAAGTCGTCGACCTACAGCAGCGTAGGCGAAGTCGTCGAACTACATAGTGAAGCTTTTTTTTAGATGTGCGTGTTTTTTTTCTTCGAATTGCTCTAGTTTGTTGTGTGGCAGTGAATGGACAATGAACTAGTGAATTGATTGTTTGTATGGGTAGTTAATTGCCCTAGTCTTTTAATCTTGAAGCTTCTGGTTTGGGCTGTCTTTTTTTTGGGCTTTAAGAATGTAATAGAAATGGTCAGTCAATTAGTGTAAGTATGTGGCTTTTTATTTTGGGTTTTAACTCATGTTCAACCTATGGTCAGTGAATGACAGTGAATTAGTATAATGTATATTAGTGTAGGTTCAATGGATAGTGAATTATTGTAAGCATATTAACAAACTACTGAAAATCGAAATCTGGACCAAAACCGAAACAAAACCGAAACGTCCGAAATTTACGAAATCATCCGAAACTTACAAAATTTCAAATGACCGAAACCGAGTTCTCGAAACATGGTACTAACATCCAAGCTGCAATATTTAACTTTAAACTTTAAACCTAACAGCCCATTTAAACCTAACAGCCCAATATTAGTTTATAAACCTAACAGCCCATTTAATTAAATGACAAGCCGAGCCCATTCCCCAGCCCTTCCTCTTTCATAATTCACGTTTCCATTCCCCAGCCCTAAATCGCGATTTCCAGTTCTCGATTAAAAAATAATACGAAAACGTTCTTTTCAGTTCTCGATTAAAAAAACACGAAATTGAAGCGCGAGCAGAAATTACCGTGAAGCGCGAGCAGAAATTGAAGCGCGAGCAGAAATTACCGTGAAGCGCGAGCAGAAATTACCGTGAAGCGCGAGCAGAAATTACCGTGAAGCGCGAGCAGAAATCGAAGCGCGAGCAGTGCGAGCAGAAATTGAAGCGCCGGTTGATGCTGTGAGTGTGTAATTGAAGCACTGTATTTTATAGGCTTTCAACTTGAATTAATCATTCGCTTTTCACTGTTGATTCACGCTTGGGTGAATAAAGTTTCTGATTTGATATGTTATTCGATTTCTTTTGCTTTTTGGTTGCTTTCGGTCTTCATCTCACTGTTTCTTCACATGGGCACCGATCGTTTTAGCAAAAATGATTCGATTCTCTTTTTTTTTGCCCTAGATCCGAAACCGATTTTGACTGTCGGTTTCGGATCGTGCACGAGCGGTAACAGTCCGGTACCCCCGAAATTTCGAGGTACCGGCCGAAACCTCAATCCTTGGTTGAAACTACAATGGATGCATGGCTTAGCAGTATTACATGGATAGGCTTTTGACTCCAACTGCACGTGAAACGGAAAAACCATGCCTTGAGGAAAAAATCCATAAGTTTTTTGTTTTTTACAATTTTGACGGTATTGCTTTATTGCTTTTTTCCTTTTACAATAGGAAACGAATAGATATGAGAATTTGGCACACAAGAATCAAAACGTGATAGATGTCAAAGAAATTTATAGTGGGAATGCACCTATACAAGCATCGTTTTTCAGTTACTTTTCTATTTTAACAATATATTAGTTTTTACCAGGATTCATGCTATTGCTATTTGAATTTTTTTGATCAAGCTGAAATTTGATGCATTTGTTTTTTTTGCTAAGTTAACATTAATGTTTCTCCATTTTTATATTATTACTATCAGATTTCTATGTGAATGATCTAAATAACAAATGGATTATTATATCTACGAAATTTTGTTTTGTTTCAAAATTCTTGTGTACGAAAGACTATGGAAGGACTATAGAGGAATTTTGATATCGCTCCTCTCTATTCATGCTCACACATATATAATGTGTATATTAGTTAACACGCAACTGATTAAACTGTAAAATTAATACACGCTTCACTTCACATATCAAGCATGTTTGGAAGCACATTTTTGTACACTATTTTTGGAATAGAATTTTTGATTGATCTCCTCCTTTACGTGTCAAACTTGTATAGAATTAATATATTAATCAAACATATAACATTATACAAGGTCAACATATATTGAACTATCCATAGTTAAATGTTAATTGATCGGGAAGCATAATATGTTTACAAATTTTAGAATATATAAGACCAACTATTGGAATGAACTACAGTAAAAGAGAGTACGTTAGTATAGTGATGAGAAATAGTGTGGCCAATAAGATGTGGAGCGAGAGATAAAGGGTCTGGAACCAGTCAACTGGTTAATGCATAATCTTAAGCTGCTTGTTGAGTGGTGCTGGATGATGAGTAGTATTCATTTAAAGATGCAAATAGATAAAAGTCGCAAAGCTGATAAAAGTTAACTGGCTTGAAGTGCGAGGAGAGAAATGCGAAAGCCTTGGTTGAAATTCCATCAGCTGTTCTTGTGGGCATGGAGGTAAAACTTTTTTTTGTTTATTTTTCTCACACTGCCATTTTTTCGTTGATTCAAAATCTTTTTAAATGCAAGAATACAAACCATAGAAATGGTATTAGGATTCAGCAAAACATTGTTATGAGTCAAAATAATTTGTCATCTTATATGTCAACAGATATGCACACATAACACATAAAAGTTCTAAAGATATATTTACATTGTAAATTAACAGCATGCCGATATCATATATTTACACTGTTAATATATTAATGTTCTGACGAAATTAAAGGAGATCTGGACATATAATGTGCATGCTACCAGAAAATAGACACGTAAGTTAGTCATACACAATTACTTGAATTTGGCTTACACTTGCTGGACCGAGCATGTATGCATGAGTGAAAGACTGGTCTATGTTTGATGATGAATGACTGAATTGCTGTATTGGTATGGTACACAGCGCCTTTTACGTAAAAATTCTTTTGGATGGTTGCTTCTTTTCCTGCAGTGGTCCATTATGCTTTATTTCATTTCTTCTTTGTATTCAGTCATTTTCACATGAAATTGTCTTGTACATATTATGGTGAATACATAGAGTTTTGCCATAAACAGTCACTTCCTTAAGTTTAAGCGTTGGGAGGATCAAATGGCTACAAGGATGTTTGGGTTCATGATGGCTAAAGATGGTGATGCAGCTGGGTTTTGATTTTTGATTTTTGGGGACTAGCGTTGAGATTATGCTTATGTTGTGTGAATGAATTTTGTGTTTATCATTGCTCGTGCAAACGTAACTCGAAAGTTGTAAAAAAATGAAATATATTTGAAGGCTGTTATGTAGTCCAACTTCAAATAGATCTTAAAATCTATTTGTTTTGTAAAGAAAATAACATATTCTTTGGTGAAGCATTAGTTGGGATATATGATTATTAGTAAGCCCAGTGCATTTTGTTTTTGAGTTTAAATCGAATTGTATAATTTTTGTACCTAAATGATTACTTCTTTATTTATTGGTATTCTAACAAAATTCATATACTAAACATTTACTTGATTTCAACTCAAATAGTCGATTCTGAACTATAATCAATGCATTTGGTCTTCTTTCTTTTATATGAGCTTCAATACCCATAGAACTCATTCCACATGTACTTCATAATTCTAAATGTTTTTCCACTGATAAACTCAAATTCAGGTGATGATCATTCGAGTGCTTTGAAGGGTGAAAATTTTTAACCGTGTTAATGATGTCTATTATGCAGGTTATGATGGAACAAAACTGGTTTGAAATTGTGTAAATTAGAAATACATCAAAGACTATGCCAATCCTTGCATTAAATTCTTGAAAAGGGCAGTTTGGTTACTCTAAAAAAGGTATCGAGGAAAAAGAAGAGTAAGGAGGCTGATAACTCACGAGAGTCTTATCCTATGGATCGTGAGGACAGTATGGCTTTATCTGTTCTTCATGGTGCTCTTGAAAAGAGTGATCTTTCGGGTTGTTCAGAGCCGCAAAGGGAGGATAGTGAGAAGGAAGAGAGTTGAATCAACTAGAATGTAAAGTGGGATGTGTTAGGAATGGATACTTTGGAATTTTATCAAGGTTTGCATTTCCATTAATCATGCATTTTAATTTTGCTTAGCTTTCTTTAATCTTGGTTAGTAAAAAAATTGCATTTGGCATGATGTGGCTAGCTGTCTTAGTGTTTAGCACTTAGTTGATTTATAGTGTTTGCTTCAAAATTCATGTTACAGGGAATTTACAAAATGTTCAGTGTTTAGCTAATATGGAAATATACCGAGTTTTTGATGAAGGATGGGGTTTCTATGTTGAAAGTTGAATGCGTAGCTGCTTTGTTGTCTGTTGAAATCAAACATGAAATAAAGTTTTATCAGACTAGTTCTTTTTTTTCTTTCTTGATTTTGGTTAATGTTGCATGAAAGTAGGCATGTCAAATGGGTTGGATTGAGTCAAAATGGGTTTGGTCGAGTTTAAACCAACCCATTATGACCTTTTTTTTACCCACTAATGACCTAACCCGTTTTATAAGCGGGTTACCATTTAACACATTTAAAGATTTAAATTTGATTAACTAATAAAAAACAAATAAATATAAAATAATTTTGATTCTGATTTTTATGTTCTGAATTTTGATAAAAATTTAAATTTTTTATTTTCATTTTTATCAAAATTCAAATATGGGGATGTGATAGTCTATTATTTTTTAAGTACAACTGTAAATCCCCTTGGAGAACTACAATGTGCATTCAAAAGATGAAGTATCGGAGCGTTACATACTGTCCGTAATTTTGGTGGGAGTCCATTGGTCGAAATATCGCCTGATTTCGAGTTAGTATGAAGAAGTTATTACAGTCTGAACAAAAAAGATAACGGCTTCTACACTAGGTGAAGTTCAAATACAAGGATGCAGTGACCTGTTATTTTCTAAGTACAACTGTCAGTCCTCTTGCAAAACTACAGTGTGCATTCACGTGATGAAGTATCTAAGTATTCCATACTATCCGCAATTTAGGTAGGAGTTAATCGGTCGAAGTCTCGTCTAATTCCGAGTTAGTATGAAGAAGTTATTGCAGACAAAACAAAAAAATAGCGACTTCTACGCTAGGCGGAGTTCAAATATGGGGATGTGGTAGTCTGTTATTTTCTAAGTACAACTGTTAATCGGTCGAAGTCTCGCCTGATTCCGAGTCAGTATCAAGAAGTTGTTGCAGTCTGAACAAAAAAATAGCGGCTTCTACACTAGGCGGAGTTCAAATATGAGGATGTGGTAGCATATTATTTTCCAAGTATAATTGTTAGTCCCCTTGGAGAACTACAATGTGCGTTCACACGATGAAGTATCCGAGTGTTACATACTGTCCGTAATTTAGGTGAGAGTTAATCGGTCGAAGTCTCGTCTGATTCCGAGTCAATATGAAGAAGTTATTGTAGTCTGAAAAAAAATAGTGGCTTCTGCACTAGGCGGAGTTCATGTATGGGGATGCAGTAGCCTGTTATTTTCTAAGTATAATTATCAGTCCTTTTGGAGAACTACAGTGTACGCTCACACGGTGAAGTATGTGAGTGTTACATATTGTCCGTAATTTAGATGAGAGTTAATTGGTCGAAGTCTCGCCTAATTCCGAGTCAATATGATGTAAGTTATTACAGTATGAACAAAAAAATAGCGGCTTCTGCATTAGGCGGAGTTCATATATGAGGATGTATTGGCCTGTTATTTTCGAAGTACAACTGTCAGTCCCCTTGGAGAACTATAGTGTGCGTTCACACGATGAAGTATCCGAGTGTTACATACTGTCCGTAATTTAGGTGAGAATTAATCGGTCGAAGTTTCACCTGATTCCGAGTCAATATGAAGAAGTTATTGCAATCTGAACAAAAAAATAGCGGCTTATGCACTAGACGGAATTCAAATATGGGGATGTGATATCATGTTATTTTCTAAGTACAACTGTCAGTCCCCATGGTGAACTACAGTATGCGTTCATAAGATCAAGTATCCAAGTGTTTCATATTGTCCGTAATTTAGGTGGGAGTTAATCATTCGACGTCTCGCCTGATTCCGAGTTAGTATGAAGAAGTTATTGTAGTCTGAACAAAAAAAATAGCGGCTTCTGCACTTGGTGAAGCTCAAATATGAGGATGCGGTAGCCTGTTATTTTCTAAGTACAACCGTCGGTCTTAATGAAAAACAACATTGTATGTTCAAAATTCTTATGTTTCAAATTTATATTAAAATTTAATGTTTTTAATAAATGGGTAAATGAGTTATCCACTTATAACCCTTTTAAAAATGACTCAATCCAACCCATAACCCATTTAATAAAATTCATAAATGGGTTGACTCGGCCTATTTAAAAATAGGGTAAATAGGTTGGGTTAATGGGTTGGGTCATATTTTTACAGGTCTACATGAAAGCATGCTTTTGGGCATTTAACCATTCTGATCATCAATTCTATACATATTATAGAAATAAGTGCCAAACTCTACAATAATGTGGTTAATGTTAAATATTGCACATCTACGAAATTGTCATGTACATAATTACTTATGCAGGAAACAAAAGGCATTCGACAATATGCTGAAAGAGGTATGTATCAATGTCATACATTATATTTCACTCATATTCGTTTTCTCTTCAAATGTTAAGCTAGATTTATTTTTATAGGCAGATGAGTTAAGACAGAAAATTGGTATAGACATTTCTATAGCTAAGGCATTGACCTTGGTTAATGAGAGATGCCCCAATCTAAGGCCTGATGCATACTGCGCTGTGATGAATTATCATACTGATTTAAATTCGTAACGTAGATTAGTTTTTTTTACTTGTATATTCTCTCGGGCAAGAGGGGTTGGCACTTGTGTCATTTCTGTTTATAAGATTGGACTTTATTATTTCATTTCGTTTATAATTTTGATTATTTATATGGCATTATTTATATTATGATATATTTGTATAATGTTGTAAATGTTTGATATTAGATTTGAAGTCCTACGAATTAATATAATTGTTTGACTATATATTGTGCTTTCACTTGTGCAGGCATTGGACTTTCGAAGAGAGCAAGGTTGGACTTTTATGGTGCTAGCTTTCACTTGTGCATGCAACAAAGAATTATGATTAATCAAGCACCGTGTTAGCACTAGTTAGGTATTGTAGCGAGCCGAATTTTCGACTCTCGAAGATCGACATCAATACGTCCACTGTATTATATGCCGAACAATCAAATGCCAGAAATATCAGGCCGTTAGGGAAAGAAGAAAGAGGTAAAAAAAGAAAATAGAAATAACAACACAGAATCTCACAATCGCCGTGGAACAATATATAATAGTAACAACTGATCTTTATACAAAAAGAACTATAATCATTTTATACGTTACATCATTAGAGAACAACACAAATCAATAGCAAAATACTGGACAATTATAATAATTTGTCCTCACAAAAGCTGAATACACAGCCTACAATACACGGCGTGATATAAATCAGATACGTGAAATATGTCTTCGCCATCCAGCTCGTCTCCTGAGCTCCATAGCATTCTATCATGTATCTGTAATATTCGGTCAGACCCGAGCATTATAATAAAATAGCACCCGAGTCAGTCTGAAAAACCAACGTGAGAAAACACACTCAAATTGAATTATTAAAGTTTTCAAAATTCTTTGAAAATCAAAGGTATCTCGTAAGACCACGCCCCACATAAAATGAAGGGTTTTTACATTACGATAACCAAAACATTTCATATCAAATCCTCTGATATTATAAAAGTGTCTAAGTACAAATACTTGTTCAAATAGCTGAAATTGTTACATTAATTAAATTCCAGCATACTAAGCTCTACCAACAAAACTGTAAAGGCATGTAATGGAGAATGGATTACATACGAATGATTGGGCACTATGGTACCACCTAACACAGTGCACGTCAATAACAGCAGACCGAGGACCACGCCGGGACCCCTGCAACACAAGACCAAACTATCCCTAACATGGATAGACCGGATATGCTATCATCCCGGATATTCCCACCCTCTTTCGAGCTCCATCCATACAACGTAGTAATAATATCCGCGGATATCTAGAAACGTGATAAACATACCCTACTTGGGTGCGACCCACTTAGCCTTGCTGCATCCTCATGATTTTCAGTCATTCCCGGTTGATGAGGCTAGAGGCTACGGTTACCTTTTTAAGGAATTTCACTTAGAATGCTCATTGTCCTCCAATGACAATGTACCGATAGCATTCATCCATACAAGTCCATTTCCGGTCTTAACGGAACCGAAGGCACCATTCCTACTACATTCATTTTGGAATCACTCTCAGAATTAGTAGCGGTTAGCCTTTGCACTTCACTGCTCCATCTTCGACTCCATGCTCTTGTCTTCATTTCGAAAACGTACTCGTTGGGTCAAAGTGGTTTACGGATAACAAATCTGATCCCGGTCTCTTCAAAACAACATTCGATATTTTTTTCGGTAAACTCACCCTCGGTTCTTTAGGAAATAAACAGACGGAAATTAGACCGAAGATCACCTCCTAACCGTTAGTGGACGGATTTCTCTATAGATGTCCTATGAGAACGAAACGAGTTTATACGTACAGTATAACACCTCAAACGGTAACTGTACCATATAATTCTCGTGCTCCTTCTAGATATTTCCATAGTTATATTTAGGCCCAGATTTGATAGTCGGTTATTTAACTATCAAATAAACAATCAATTCAATCAAATTCTTCATTTACATTGAAAAACCAAGTCTCATTTTGATTCCATTTTAATAAATTAAGCTACTTTATCCAAAATATATACTTCCTTACCGAATTTAGTATATTCACAAAACATTTTTTCTCAAAATATTGAAAGCCATTTTTTTAAAATATTTGGAAGTACCACTGTAGTATCAAACCATGGATCACAGCTCAATGGTTACGTCTTTATCCTAGAGAAATCCAAAACTTAACTGCAAGCACTCACTGCCTTCGATTTACGCCATGCGAGTATACCATTACTTCCCGAAAACTTTATTTTAAATTTTTTATCAAAGCAATGCTTGTAAATTCTAAAATAAATTTCAAGTTAACTTTAGACAAAACTACTTTTTAAATAAAAGTTATTAAAAATAATATTAATATTAAATAACTTATTCCTTTGAAATAATAATTTTGATTACTTCTTAAATAATAATTAATTTAATATAAACTATCTTAATTCATAATTTAAAATATATTTAAATCCATTTTAAACAACTAAATAATTAATTTCTGAAATATTCTTTAAACACTTTAAAATTTCTAGTTAATACTTCAAAATTTCCTTTTTAAATAACTTAACTTCTCAGAAAAATATATTTTCAACTTTCATATAGCCAACCGAATATTAATAAATCCTTCTCGATTTTTTCCAATTTAATTTACGTCCCAATTCCGTAAATTCCATTTTCACATTCAAAAAACTAAACCTACCATTTATTTTAAAACCGGTTTACTCATCTCCTTACAAATCCTCATCATGAATTTATAATTCTTATTTATCCAATGATAATTTACTTTAATCTATTTATAAACATCATTTATAAATTTCATAGTCTCCTTTTCCGTTTACCACTGTTTCACACCACTTAATCGATTTTTAAATCGATTTCCTAAATTGAATTCCATTTTTAATTTAAATTTTCTTAAATAATCCCAAATATATTCCAAATCCCACTAATTTCAGATCTCACTTCCTTCTTATGATTTAAAGTCTCATAGTCTCTTTTTTCGTTTACCACTGTTTCACACCACTTAATCGCTTTTTAAATCGATTTCCTAAATTGAATTCCATTTCTAATTTAAATTTTCTTAAATAATCCCAAATATATTCCAAAGCCCACTAATTTCAACCCCTAATTCCAGAGCCCATTTATCCACTGATAATTTACTTTACTTTATTTATAAACTTCATTTATAAATTTCATAGTCTCCTTTTTCGTTTAGCGCTGTTTCACACCATTTAATCGATTTTTAAATCGATTTCCAAAATTAAATTCCGTTTTTAACTTAAATTTTTCTTAAATAATCCCAAATATATTCCAAAGCCCACTAATTTCAGATCTCACTTCCTTCTTATGATTTAAAGCCTCATTTAAATCTGGAACATCAATTTCATTATTTATTTATTTTTATTTTCAAATCCCCTTTTTATTTTCCAAAACTATTTTAAATCTCGATTTTTAAAAATGAATCCCCTCTTTCACTTAAACAATATTGCTTAAGTTCTATTATTTAAAATCCTTTAATTTATATTATTCAAAAATCTCTATTACAATATTTGAAGATCTCTATTTACGGTATTCCAAAATTTGTTACACACAAATTTGAATCAAACCGTTTATTTTTCTCCCAAATTCATTTATTTACATTTATCCAATTTCACTATAAATATTTTACTTTAAATTTTCCTTTTTAATTTCTTTCCATTTTAAACATTTTTCATTGGCATTTAAAAATACCAAAATCTAACTAGTAATTTCATAGCTTTCAATAAATTCAAATTGTACTATAATCTACCACAGATTATTTAAATAGATCATACATCAATATATATAAATTTAATTCAACATTTTTGAGGAATCCAGTTGGATTCTTCCAACCCGTTTCCCTGCATCCACAGATGTTAGCACAATATAAAAATACCAATTCCACTTCGAGGGTGATATCGTGGTATATAGGGTCATCCGCTATTATGTGGGGCGCATAGGGTCTCATCCGCTATATATATGCGGGAATATCAATCACTCCAATACACACACACATACTACTATATATAATATCACATTTGACTGATAAGAATTGTCAAATTCAACAATCAACCAAAAATTAATTTTAACTATTTGAAATTAACTGCAATATTCCAAATATGAGTGAGATTAACTCACCTTTAATTTTCTTTCCTTCCAAACATCCAGATCTCGAAAAACCAAAATACCGACTGACTTCAAAAATCTCCAACCAATATTATCTCGAAGCCTACTTCACTACATATCCAACGCCACCTTTTCGTAACTTTTCAACCACGTATAAATAATTTACAATATTTATGAGTTAACAAATTATACTTTAACAAAAATTTATATAAATAAAAATCATTTTTTTCTAAAGAAACTGAAATTACACAGACAGAATCCTGGCCAACGATGACTGTACGCCATCACCATCTCCGTTCATTGAAGTCGGCCCCGCCTCTACTTGGAAAAACCCGTCCTTGGCCTCTACCGTCCCTTCACAGCAGGTTGCCACCCCATTCCCATGCCGAGCTCCACCATTTCCGACCTATAGCCCTCTCCCACCACGAATCTGAAAAACAACTCCACTTCGCACAAATCCTCCTCGCTCGGCCTAGGATTCTAACCCTATTTGAACGCCCAAAACCATGGCCTCTATCGAATTCATGAACCCAAATCGCACCCTCATAGACCCATACCGAGCGAAGATAAACCTATCAGCTACTCAAGAAAACCATTTCGCGTTATTATAAACTCCATTTGCATTTGTTTCTCAATTTCAATGTTCGGCATCCTCTTTTATTTTATTTTTCTCTGCTAATTGAATGTTCGGCCATGCTTTCTTTTTTTCTCTCTTGCCTTTAGAACTCAAGAAATGAAAACGAGAGGGGAGAAGAGGAAGAAGGGTAGCGTACGTTTCATATTGGAAAGGGGTACCTCTAATAATTCTTTTTTTCCTTTTAAAGGCCAACAACCCCTTTTTTTCTTTTCTTTTTTCTGGTTCAAAACGGGAAAGCGTGTTAGAGAAGAAATGAGAAAAACACTCATTCAGGCTGCTGCATTAGGATAGGCTTTAACAATAATATTTGGCTGGAAAGATGTGTGATATATATATATATATATATATATATATTACTTATATTACAAAATGTCTCAATTACGTAGCTTAAAATCTCGACCTCCTATCGAGGCGTGCCGCTAGGCGTTCATAATATTATACCCCTATTTCGAACGTAATGGAAAAGGCTTCGAGTCCTAATTCGATTGTATGTAGAAGATAGCTTGTTGGACCCAATTATTATTATGAACTTTCGATATAAATTTCAGCGCGTTTATATACCGTACGGCCAAACGGTAACCCCAAACGTTAAAAATTTGAAATTCCATAATAATACGCTATTATGGATCCAATGGAATTGGTTTCCTCAAAATTTGAGACTGTGTCCCGGAAGGGTATTTTTAAATGTCAATTTAAACGATATATTTTTAAAACTAAACAAATCACTTTTAAATTCAATTTTAAAACTTTTATTATCTTCAATATTATCAATATAAATTTTATAAGCCTTTAAATTATTTTTAACAAGCTTAAAACTCCAGATTCACCATTTTACCAAATTTTTAATTATTAAATTCAATAATTAAATTATCCGATAAATAGTTATATTTGAAATTCAAGTTAAAAATTAACTTTTAAATATTTAAAATCAATTAAATATTCCAATTTCAAATATCCAAAATTCTAGGTCGTTACAGGTATAACAATTTATTAATACTAGTTCTATAAGTGTGTATATGAATGGTTATTATATGCGAGTTTGGTAATTTTGTCGAAAAACTATTGTATCGGAACGGTTATACATATCTTATTTGATTATATGGTTAATGCGTTTTTTTAATTGTTTGAATATAATGATTATGTAGTGATTGTTGATTGATATAGTAGAAATAAAACATGCCATCAATAGGAAATAATAGCATGAAAAATTGCTGCAAAATAATCAAAAACTTTTACCGGCGTTCAGAAATCGCTGCTGAAATATTTTATATTAGAACAGTGCCTTTTAGTGATGTTTTCGAAACTCTGCAACAAATATTTATAGTAGCGTTTAACAAACGATGCAGTAAAGGAATTCATAGTGGCGTTTAAATAAATGCAACTAAAAATCATGGATTTTTAGTTGCAGGTTTTATCGTGACATTCACTAAAACACTACTGTAAGTTTTGGCTTTTTTATGTGCCGCAAAAAATATTTTTTCTTGTAGTGTTATTAGTTTATACATATATTATATGTATTTCGAATTTTTTTTCCATAATATATATGTATGTATGTATGTATATATTGTAAAGAAATAATTATACACACACATATACGGAGAGCGTTCAATGGCATCCCAAATAGTGCAGGACCCATATAGCCTCCTATTTCCACTACATAATCCAAATTAAATAATATAGCTTCCTCTATTTTCCAACTGGCCATATTATTTAATTCAGATTGTATGGTGAAAAACAAGGGGCTACATAGATATTGTGAAACTGGGGTGTCATTGAGCGCTCCTCACACACAAGCACGCATGCACGCACGCACACACACAGCCAAATTATATTCAACAAAATAATGTTTTTTCAAAACCGTGCGGTTTTAAAATTGTTTTTTAATTAAATAAAGAACTTTATACGGAAATCTAAAAAAATAATTTTAATTTTCTTTCAAAAGAAATCGTAAAACATATACATAATTTTTAAATATTTATAAGGATATTTTGAGAAGGAGCATTGGCACAATGATTAGGTCACTCGCTATATACATAATTTAAACATTTATATGTGTGTGTATATGTATTTAAATTTTTAAATAATTTAAATATTTTGAGGTGGAGCCTTGGCGCGCAGGTTCGAGTCTGAAAACAGCCTCTTTGCAGTGTGAGGGAAAGAATGCGTACATTATTGACCTCTCCAGAGTCGGCTATCGTGCGAGAATCTCGTGCACTGGATTCCACCTTTTTATACGTATATTTTATATAATACACACACATGTTGTATATAAAAGTTAGGTTTTATATTTAAAATAAATCTGTCTATCTATTATTATTTAATAGTAGGAAACATGAAACCACCATCAATTTTCTCACACTTGTAAAATTAATAGACCATCTATTTCCTATGAAATCAAATGGATGTTGTACCTTTCCTCAAAAAAATTCTTCCTCGAAAACAAGTCTGTGGTTTCTGAA